>JACVCZ010000003.1:2500000-3750000 GCA_020829145.1 Drosophila nigrodunni | reverse complement strand
GTGGCTGCATTTTGGACCAAGAGGCGTTGTCGTTGTCATCGCCATCAACATAATCATCGTCATCATTGGACATTGGAATCGATGTGTAAAGTATTTTTGGTGTTTTCGAGGCAAATTGCAATGGAATACTAATTTACAGATACAAATTGACGGCGTTGTCGCAACGACCAGCACAGCGGGCATTCTAAGCCCATTTAGCTAGAGAAAGGGATGAAGTGAGGGGTGTTGGGGGTAGGGGTAACGAATTTTGTCTGTGAAATTTCGGATGTTTTTCTGTGTGTTGAAAATTCGAAATTTACGTGACTGCATTCGCCAAAGAAAGGCAAAAGAATTGTTGGAATGTAGAAATTGGGCTGTGACTGAGTTGAATTTTAAATGACAAACGATCTGAAGGTGTGGAAGGGGCAGAGCGGGGCAAAGCGGGGAGTAGCAGAGCAGCAGTCGAACACAACTTGACGCTCTAATTCAGTTCGAGTGCTCAGCTAAAGGGGTGCACGGCACACGCAGGCCTTGACCGGCTCGGTCTGTGCTCGGAGTTCCTTAAAGTCCTGCGTGTTCAAGTCTGGTGGGGGTAGGCTCGGGGGTGTGGGTTAGGGGAAGTTGGCCGGAAGGCTCAAAGAGTCCGGCAAACATACGAAAGTAAATCAACAAAAGCATTTGGGCAATAATGTTGTTAATTTTTTAAGTTGATAAGGTCAGAGGGTGTTAGTGGCCAGCATACACTGTAAAAAATGAGCAGCAAACGTTAGAAATAGTTTAGCATGGAATACTTTATATATACAGTTTTACAGTTTTCCTTAATTTTATGTTTTTAAACAGTGCTCAACAGTGTTGTATTTCACATGTCTACAGATTTTTCATTCTAAGCTTTTTATTTAAAGTTGTTTATAGGAAAACAAACATTTATTTGTAAAAGTTTTTAGTTTATTGTGGTTGCACTTCGAAATGCCCTTAATTTTGTTCAGTGTCTGCTGCTATAAACTGTCTGAACTCTACTTTTTTGATGCGCTGCGACAGTCTGTCTTTCGGACTATATATTTCTACGCCTTTTCACGTTTGTCCCTTTGAATTTTCCCATTTTCAAGTCCATTTTCTATTTTCTTTTCTAATGCTCCAGTATGGTCGTCATTTGCGTACAAATTGTTGCCACTTTCGTGGACAGTTGTTGGGAAGTTCAAACGTTCTCGTGCGTGCATTTCAAATGGGCCATGGCTTTTCTATTTTGCATTTGGCTTTCCATGGAAAACTCTTTTAGGTGCTTAGGGGGAATGGAAAATGAACTGGGCAGCGACAGGCCAGCGAGCTTAATGGAGTTGTAATGAGTGTGAAAATTAATGTCGTCACATTACTCACGCACCCAACGCGACTCGAGTTCTCGACTCCCCGACAGGAAGACAAACATCAAGGGGTAGATGAATTTCCTACTCCTCACTCCAGGGGACTTTTTACAGCTGGTGGAGGGAGGCGGGCTGACCTGTGCTAATATTTGCCCTTTAACTGAAACTGAAGCACTCGTAATCAATTGAGAGCTACTCCAAAAGGGGTTGGAGCCACTATTTACATAGTATTCCATTTAAGCATCTGACTCATAGCGTCGCAGTTGTAGATTAGATAGAGCACAGCACAAATATAGTAAATTATCATCATTATAGATTACGACTGAACTGAAGAGTCGCTATATTTAGTCGTAGGCGTTAAATGCTTTTATTGCGCTCTAATTTTCGCGAATAAACTGCAAGTTTACGTTGATCCATGGGATTTACGCATTGAATCCAAATCATTTTATTACAATTCCGAGAATTGATTAATTTTACTATTTTCAGCTACTTCTTTCTGCTATAAAATTGATTTAGGAGTACAGTTTGTGCCTTGAATAGTCTTGGGATTTTTCTATAAAACTACAAATTTAATTTGAATTTTTGAAACTCAATAAATCGACTAAATATATAAATAATAAATTAGCAAAACTTTCAACAACTCCCCCTCAAAATTCTATTGATTACATGTTTGGTTAGTTTAAGCCAGCTGTGCTCAGATGTCTGAAGTCATGTTGGATCTGGGAACCTATTGTAAAGTTAAAACTCTTTTTGACTGCTTTCTTAGTAATTTCTGGCATCAGTGAAATGTCGAGATTAGCGTTAACTTCTCGGTAGTCAAGATTCACGAAAAACGAGCTGTGATTTATGAGGCTGCGCAATTGCTGAAACATTTTGCGTGAAGACAAGCGGAGTGACAGTAAAGATACATAAATATTTGTGCTTATATACTATGTAAAAATTTGTTAGCCCATCGTAAATCAACTGTGGTAGCTCTAGACAGTAGCAGATGCAGATGAAGATACAGCAACAGCTACAGCTACAGATACGGATACAGATACGTTAACCTGCAGCACGTAACTTCAGCTGACTACGTGTATCTGCCAGATACTTGGCTTAGTTCACAGTGTAATTGCTTAATAACAACAACAGCAATATTTTCATAGAAATTAATGATATTTTCAAATATTTACAAAAGTCACCAACGAGTTGCGTTTTCGTTTTCACGACTGATTCATAATATTATTTTCTGCGAATTTCAAGGTGTTCTCTTGATTGTTTTGTTTTGGTTTTGGCTTTGTGATTATTATTATTATTTTGTATATCGTTGTGATTACTTTTCGTGATTAATTGTCAGTCATTATCGTTGTTATTGTTGTTCTGTTACTTATAATGGAAGTGGAAACGAGCCGCGAGCCATTTTATAAATAAACTGCATGCCATGATAAAAATAGAATTGCCAGTGCGATTTTTAAAACGACAACAACAACAGCAGCTGCAAAATTATGCCATTTCGGTATGTTGCTTTTTTTATTTTAGCCATTTTGCGTAATGAGAATTTTTGTAGCAAACTTTCAACCCACACGCGACTCACTCAAAAGTCAACGACGTTAACCAAAATCATCATCATCATCATCATCATCATTAACTTTATCACTAATATTTTCATTATTATTATGCTGATCATCGCGTTGAAACGTTCCTTTGAACCTGAAGCTCTTAACTATTTTTATAACCGCCGAAGCGTATTGCCACTTGTTAACTTTGTTAACTGTTTTCATACTTGTTGTGCTCTGCATTCAAAAATAAATAGCTTCAAGTTCGAAGTGGGTCTAAAAATAGTCAACACAATGCGAGTTGAAATACAAGTATGTTCAAAATGTTTTATGCTTTTATTAATATTTTTTGTGTGCTAATGAGTCGAGTTTTGTGGCTCAAAGCTCTGCTAAGAATACTTAGTTCAAGTCCAAGAGCAAATTTAAATTGCTAATTCACTGGGCATGCAGTTTGCGAATTTTTATTGAGCGTAAAAATTCAGATAATGATCAAATCATACAGATACTTACTCAAGAGGTTTATATGGAAGTTAAAGAAATTTTAATGAAACAGTTTCTATAGTTCTTAAACAGTTTATGTATTAAAAAAAGTATTTTTATGTATAAAACACTTTAAATAATTTTTAGTTGGAATAGTTTCTAGAGTTCTTTGAAAGATTATGTTAAATTAATTTACTTCAGTTTCCAAATAATCATTTTGAAGCACAATTATTTATTAATCAACAAACTATTGGATTAGGAAAGTTTCAGCAAACCAACGTGCTTAAAAGTGTTTTAAATAAATCCAGATATAACTAAAAAATATCAGATTATAGCTTTATTATCAATGAGATAATAAGCTTATTTAGCCATAATTCACATAATTCTTTTTTTATTTTTTGCTGAGACTTTTTGGCTTTGATCATACGAAATTCGAATGATTTGCATTTTGAGAATTGATGGAGAAAAGAGCAGAAATCTCAACACAGAGCTAGTTTGTTTATTGCGTATTTGTTCAATTTGTTATCGACAATCAGACAGACAGACACATTCACACACAGCTGAAACTACTTATTAGTGTGTGTAGATACAGATACATCCATCTATCTATTTATCTGTTATTCAATTTTGGTGATGATGCGAAAACAACAAAACAAATTTGTTAAAACTAAAAATACATTTATTAAAAATAAGTAGATACACAGCCTGCAGCTATACATAGATACAAACACATACAGATACTCACGCGAGTAGTGCGAGATACATTTAAACATAGATAATTTAGCCTACAGCAATTGTTGCATAAACAACTTTTGGCTCAGAGTTTCACCTTGAGAATGAGCTAGCGAAGTGTATGGAGGAAGAGAGGGGGTGAGAAGGAGCAGAGGAAGTGGGGGTGGGTGTGAAAGTAATGTAAACAAATGTTGACAAACTAAACATTCAGTGGAAATACTTGAAATCAATTCCGCAATTTGTGGACTCCTCCCAGTACGAGCCCCTTCCAGTACCTCCCCCTTCCCACCACTTATGTGTTTGTTACGCATATCTTTCCGGCACTTAGTTTCGCTTACCGAAATGACCAAAAGCCGCAATAACATCAAGAGACGCAGGAGGTAAAAACTCGAATTCGAATCCCAATGCCCCAAAAACCGGAAGTGCCTCTAATTTCAATATGGCTGCCCTCCCCTTTTGACGGTTAACACAATTGCTGACACAATTTCCGAGATTTATTGGCAACACGCACACACAAGCGACACACACACACGCACACACACACACACGGACACCCACAATAACATGGCGGCATTTTGGTGGTTGCCAAAGGAATTGGATTTGCCCACAAAACAGGCGGAGGGCGGGAAAGAGAAAGAGAGAGAGAGAGATAAAAAGGGCAATAGGACCACGCAAAATAAATCAAATGAAATCGATGATTTTCCTTTTACCGTTATATTATGTCATGTTCTTCCTTCCGTTTGGAGCAGCAGGAGTTATGTCAACATAAATTCACCTTCAACTGAATTTCTGGCTCTGCTTTAAGCCAGTTGTAGGAAAAGTCTGTGAAGTCGTGGAAAATTCAGCTGCATTTTCCTTGTGCAGAACTTCATAAATGATGCGGAAGTAAAACAAAGCCAAAAATGGTGGAAAAGCGAGAAGCGGGAAAAGGAAATAAAAAACACACAGCGAACTAGAAACTCTGAACTCTCAAAGCGAATTTGCACAAAATGTTGCCTTGATTCCGACTGGCTGACACGCCCCTTCGCCACTGACGCCCCTCACTCCAACTAGATTCTAGTTGGAAATTTTCATTTGCCTGTCACAAAATGACAAATGAATTTTGAAATAAGCGCTCGTATCCGCTTGATTGTTTGTTTTTGGGTTTCACTCACAGTCGCAGTCGCAGTCACTAATCCCTCCTGCCAGCTACCCCTCTACACACCAGGGTGTGTCTGTGTGTGTGTGGGGTTGACGGTGTCAATGATTGGCATTGAGCAGAAAGTTAAATTGATTTCAATGCAGCGCAATTGAAACTGAAAAGCGCAGCGTTTTCTGAATATGCGACTGACATTTGCATATCGAACGGCAATTTACCGTTCCACTTGCCACAGCCACCAGCAGAGTCACCGCCACAGTCACAGCCATTTCAAGGGAGTTTTAGTAGGAGTTGTCAATGGTTTTTAGAATATATAGCAAATGTAGTAATATATATTTGTTTGTGTAGAGTGTAAATGCTCAAGTGACTTCTTTACAGACTAGTGTTGGAATTAATTTTAGTGAAGCACAAGTAACATTTTTATGGCTACTTAAAGTGTTAACTTCTAGATTGGTATAGCGGTATCTAAGTAGTTATAGTGTGTAATTTTTAATTATTTTCATCATTAAATACTGCTCATGAGCCTTGTCTCAAATAAGGCAACTTATTTTAACAATTTTTCATATTCTATTAATTTAATTTAAATGCGAACATTCAGCCAAAGTTAAGTAGCTTGGCTGCCCGAGAAACAGCAAGGTCTTATCGGCATAAAAAGCATTTTCAAAATATATTTTTAACTCTTATTTCTAGCCAAGTTAGAAATATCATTATGCTGTTAATTGTCTAAAATTAAAAGTTTACTCAAAAAATCTTAAGTTTTTCAAACAAAATCATTCAAGTTTTGATTTTTAATTATTCTAATTTCAGTGGCCATTTTTCTGGCTTAAGATTTGTTGAAGTATTTATGTTCTTATTGCCAACTTAGTCACTAATTGGCACTAGTTTTACTACAATTTTTAGAGTGATACATTTTAAATACTTTTAAGTCCCTTCGAATTAGCCTAAATCATTGCCAACTCAATTCAGTTCGGTTCGTGCATGTCAAACCAAAAAATAATTTAATTCTGGGAAAATTTGAGGCATATTTTCTGCATTTACAGGCGTTTTTCAGTTTTTCAGGCTTTTGATTCGCACGCAGGTCGTTGAGTGTTGAGTTTCCGTCTTCTAAATTATGCGGCGTGTGGTGTGTGTGGCTGTGATGTGTGTGTGAGTAGCGTGGACATTTCCTGGTAAGCGTTTGAATGTTGGAATTCGAAATTTGAGCAAATTATTGCAATTGAGTTCATTTTCATAATTTTACACAAATAAGTTTTTTATGACCCAATTATGGGAACTTCCGTTCTGCCGTTTTGGCCATAACAACAATATTACAAGAGTCGATTCATGGCATTTTTTAGCAGCTACTTTAATGACGTTGCTGTCGACGAAGTTGCTACTGTTGTGCGCAGTACGACGGGTGTTATGGGCAGGTGTAAAGTTGAGTCAGTGGTCTATGCTACAGGGCATATGTCTGTCGTGCTTAATGCACTCTAGACCACCCACTGGTTATTGTTGTTGTAGTGGGAGTAGCACTTAATTCTTTACAATTTTCTCACCTGCCATTTTTGGCGCCCGCTCACAACGTGGCTGGAAAATGGCTAAAAAGTGCTTACACCCACCAGCCACTTTATTTTTGGCTTGAAGTTCCGCTAATAGCCAACAGTATGAGCTTGAGTTTGGGTCTGGTCTGAGGTTTGGACCTGGTTCTTTGGCTCGTTGGCGCCAGGCGTGAATTTTCTCCATGGTAATTTTTTCTTTGCTCGCCTTTTTTAAGTGGACCGTGCGCGACGGCAATAACGAGCCGACAACAACAACCAAACAGTAGCAATTACAAGAAAAAAACAGTTTTGTTGGTAAATGAGAGTAAATGCAATAATTGCAATGTTTATAACATTAGCGGACCACGTTAATAGCAGTCACCGATGCGACGCCGTGGAAAGCCATGGAAAACCGTGAAAAACGAACGTAGGAAAAACCTACGTCTTTCAACCTGGCGACCAATCGACCGTTTCCATTTCCCATTTCCCATTTCCATACCACATATGCAGGCTTCACTGTACCGCAATGGAGTGCCAACAGATATTTTTGTGGGCCAATTGAGTGCAGTTGGCAATTAGACTTTTGGCCATTTCGAGCAGCAGTTTAGCCTTTTTAGCCACCAGTTACCAAAGCAGAAATAACAACCTTTGCATTACCCCCACCCCCGACCCATCTAACCAAACAAATTTAACTGCTGTGGCCAATTGAATTGGACAATTTAATTGGCTTAAACCAATGCGAGAAATACTTCTTCCAACAGCTTAAAAGGAGTTGAAATTTCATTAAGTGAAGTAACAATTTCATATTTAATTAATTGAGTAAATAATTAATTAAATTTCAGCTTAAATTTGGTCCATAAAAAGCATTTCCACATAAATACATCAAAGCGTGTAACATGCTACTCGTAGTGGGCAGCTAAGGGTTAAGGATGAGTACTGCTCCTAATGGTAGTTAACCCTTTGTTGGCCCAGCGAAGTGCCTAAAGCACTGAATACTACTAACGAGGAAATAATACTTACCTTTTACTTAGCTAAATACTGCCTAAAGTTCTGTGCTCTCTCTCTGTCTCGTGCTTTCTCTTTTACACGGCTTTAGCATCATAATTTGCATTAATTAATTTGTTGGCTCATTCATTCAGTCAGTCAAACATTTGTTCATTCATTAAGCGGCTTTACGCAGTTGCCACACAGTTTTTCATCTCAGATTCCAAACAGACTGTAATAGGGAATGTAAGAGAGTGGCAGAGTGTGTGGAGTGAGAGGGAGAGAGAGAGAGAGTGGAAGAGAGGTGGAGAGAGCGCAGGCTTTGTTTCCTCTGCCAACGTGTAGGAGGAAACGTTTCCCTTTCAAGCTTAATTAAGTTGGTCACTTTTCTGAGGCGCTGACGTTGAGTGGGTGACGACAACAACAACAACAAGCAAAACAGAAGTGGAAGAAGAAGAACACAAACGTTGATGGCGTTAATAATGACGATAATGCCAAAGCTCATCATTAAGTTAACTGGCTGTCGCTTGGCTTCGCTGGAATGAAAACGAAACAAAACGAAATGAAACAACGAGAGGAGCGGAGGGCAGTGCTAAAGAGAGGCAGTGCGTTTGCTGCTGCTTCTACTTCTTCTTCCTCTTCTGCTTTTGCATGGGCGAGGAAGTGAATTTCGCTTTGAACGTGACGGAAATTGAATTTCCGTTTCTTGGGATGACACTGCCGCCAACATTGGCGTTCCACTCGTTCCACTTCGCTCCCCTTCGTTCCCCTCTCGACCAAAGCTCCGCAAATTGTTGTTGTGGGTTCTGCTGCTGCTACTGCTGCCACTTGTTGTTGCTGTTAAGTAGGCGTGTGACGCATGCGCAACAGCAACAATAAAACCGCCAACGCAAAAGCGGAACTTAACTGGGCAAACAGCTTGGCTTATACCAACTGCCAACTACCAACTGTCGACTGGGTCATTTCAATATATGTACATGGAATACCATTAACCATTAAACAATTCCAATTATAATTATGAACTACCTACGAGCCGAGTTGGTTCCGTTTCGACCATAATAATTGCCACAAAAAGGGTGTGTGTGTGTGTGAGAGTGTTTAACACACTTAATGGGTGTGTCGGGAATCGTTGCCTAAACTAGTTATAGATTTAAATATATAGATATAAGCGTAGGAGTAGGAGTAGTGCACAAGACCCTACTAAATGCAACAGGAACATAAAATTGTAAATGAATTCAAGAACTGAGAAGGTTTAGGTCTATATATCTATAGAGAACAGATTTCGATATAGGTATAGGTAGGTATACTGGTAACTAAACTGGGGAGTAACAGATTCAAACAAGAAAATAAAATGTTGGACTGTATATACTAATTACTAGTTTAAATAGTTGTTTGTTATATAGTTGAAGTAAATACATATTAAGTTATCTTTATTTTTAAATGTATCTCATAGATACACAAATAAAAAGCAGCGAAAATTGCGTTTCAAATAAGTCAGAAATGTTCGTACGACTTTTTAATGTCTTGATCTTATGAAGACCATAAATATTTAGTGCTGTAAATAATTTTTTTAATGTCTCAATCATAAAAATTGTAACCAATTTGTAAGAACTAACTAACTACTAACTTCACTACTTTATCTACAAGAAACAAGCAACCATTTTACAGTGCTACAACTAAAGCAAACAGTGACTTATGTTTTTAAAGGCTATGTATAAGTAATATTTCTTTTAAGTAACAAATAAAAAGTATTTTGCAGACATTCACATTCCTAAAAATTGTCGGCGGCCTTTTAAATTTTTGCGCAGTTTCACAACAGTCAAACAAGAAGAAGGAGAAGGAGAAGCAGAAGTTAAGTAAGTAAAAACAACAAAAGCGAAAGGCCATGGCAATGCCGAGGGGTCATCATCAATGGAGCTGTACGACTTCAAAGCTGGGAAACCGGGACTGAGACAAAGATAGGTACTTAAACTGCGATTGCGACTGGAGGAGAAGCGGAGGGGAAACCGCTGCAGGCGTCGCAGCGTTCAGCGAGTGCACTTGTCTGCAACAGCTTCCACAATGGTACAATATGGAATGGGAAGATGGTACAATATGGAATGATGGTACGGTACCGTTG
The DNA here is from genome assembly GCA_020829145.1 of Drosophila nigrodunni. NCBI lineage: Eukaryota > Metazoa > Arthropoda > Insecta > Diptera > Drosophilidae > Drosophila > Drosophila nigrodunni. Next base: position 3,740,158 of record JACVCZ010000003.1, on the reverse strand, counting down.
ACTCTGAGCAGGCAGGCAGAGCCAAGCCAAGACGAAGAGCGCAACAGAAGGGGGAAGTGGAATTTGCACATGAAGTACTAGAAGCAGAAGCTGAAACTGAAGAGCGGCGCTGAAAGACAACGGCAAGAAGACGAAGAAGAAGAACTTACAAAGCTCGCAATATGAACGTCCGTTTCTCTTAACTCATTTTTATTTTGCTTTACTTGTGCTGTTGATGTTGCTGTTGCTGTTGTTGTTCTTGTTGCTCTTGCACGTTTGCCGCTTTGTTTGCTGCCTTCTCCATCGCACCACCGTCTTTGGCAGCTACTCCTCCGCCGCCAGAGAGCTTCACCTTGGCTTCTTGCTCTTATTGCCGTAGTTGTTGTTGCTGTTGCTGTTGCTGCTGTGGTGGCTTTGCCACTTTCAGCAAAATCCAACCGAAACAATAATAACAACAAAAACAAGTAAAACAACAACAGCAACTGACAGCGTCGTGATGTTTTATGGACTTTGGACTCGCGTTTTTTTTGCAAGCCCCAAAAAGGCAAAAATTAAACGACGATGGAGCTGCATGAAAAATGGAAACAAGAAACAGCCACGAAAACAACAACAACAAAAATAACAACGCAAAGCATTCACATGCAACGTTGAAACTGAAACAGTTCCGTAAAGCAGAAAAACCAAAATGCAAACAAGACAGAAAAAAGAGTAAAACAAAACAAAGCGAAAACCAAAACAAAAACAATAACAAAACAAAAACAGACTTAAGCTGTGTGAGTGCTTGTGGGTTTGTGTGTGGAGATAGAGCAACAGCAAAACCGCAAAAATAGCAACAACAATAACGGTAATAATAACAACAACAAAAGCAAAAGCAAAAACAAAAACAACCTCAAAGCGATTACATTTAAAGATAACGGAAATTTGTATGTAGGAAAAAACCTCAACTGAATTTAACCACTTGAAAGAAAACGATGAAGGAACGGAAGCGTTGAGGGAGGATTGGGCAGTGGGAAGAAGTGGGTAGGGGAAGGAAAAGCAGAAGGAGGAACCATAGGAAGCATAAGAGGATAATATTTACATGCATAGATAAGTTCAGTGGTATTTTTATGGTATTTATTTGATTATGGAATCGCTGGGAAACTCTTGAAAAACATTTCGCATAACTTAATCGCCAAACTGTAATGTTATTTATTGTTTTTGTTTACTGTTTTCTGTTTTTGTAAACAAGTATTTGGAATACTTGAGATTTATATTTAAATGACGATTTTCGCAAAGTAAAGTAAATAAATTTAATCTACTTAAATTAAATACATTTTGTAAGTCTCCAAAATGTTTAATAATTTATTATATCTTTTAATCTTTTATAAAACAGTTTTCTCCATTTCAGTCCCTCACTTTCCTAGCTCCTTTTGAAATCAATCCAGATAAATGCTTTGAATTGCCTGTCAAACCTTTTACCTGACAAATATTTGCCGAACATTTTGATTTGTGATTTGTCGTTCACATTTGCCATTCACAGGCAATTACCAACATTCACACACAATTGCCTTTCGTTGACCTCCTGTGCAATGTTTGATTACCTCATTTTGTGGGCCAAAGTCGTAGCACCGCCCACTACGCCCCCCTTTTGGCCATTGAATGCGATGCTCGTGATGTGGCTGGCTGTAAAGTTACTGCAAGTGCAAAGTCAATCCTTGAATGTGCAGTCGATGTCCCGCAGTGCGTATGAGTAATAACCAGCGAGGGTATATGGAGAAGGGGTGTAGAGGGGGTTAAGAGAGTGCTTGGGTATTGGCAGTAATGCTCAGTTGTCGCCAACGCCAACGTTCAACTTTGGAGCATCGTTATTGTCATTTTCCTCCACTTCTACCCCTTTTTTTTTGGATTCTCTGGCGTCATTTGTTTCTTTTGGAGAACACGCAAAGTAAATAGTAACATGTGCATTACTTGGCATTCATCTTTGGTCTGCTCTAGGAGCACTTCCCCTACACCTCCCACTGCCACTCCCCTTGCTGTACTACGCTAGTGGATGCTCCACATTTAACGAGAATAATTGCAGCGCCAATGTGGCGCTGTTGCACTTAACCCCGTCCTACAGAATCCGAGAATGGAGCAAAAGTCTTTGAATGTCTTTGATGAAATATTGAAATTGTTCAACTGATGCTTTGGGGTCCAGCCAACGGACATGTATGTGCATGTCCACATACACATGCACACATACATGTATGTGTATATATAAATCTCAGTCAAGTTGAAGTTATCACGTGATGCCGCTGTAAATAGAGTTGGAACTGGAACTAGAACTGGAGTTAGAGTCGGAGTCAGTAGTTGAAACTGGCGTCAAGTGCCTCGTTATAAATTGCCCAATTTAAGAGCAAAGGAAATACATTTTTACTCTAAATAAATAATGAAGCTAGGAAAAGTGCTCGAATTGGTTTGCCAATTGCCAGGCAGACAGAAGGACACCAGTCGAGACACTTGAAGTCAGGGGGACAGTAATGCAGACAGACTGCAATAAATGTTGAGACGGATTCAATCGAAGTCCCTTTGATCCCAACTAGCAGCTACTTTTCCCAAATATTGACACTGACACTCTGAACTCAATACCAAGTAGTTATGTCCAAAGTTAGTCACTGGCAAAGTTACTAAGTGTTGTGTCAGCAGTTCCTGTTTATGTAGCTAAAAAGATTGTAATTTTTAATGAAATGTTTTAGAATTCGACATGAAATTGACTTAGTAGCTAACTAGTTGTAATTCCTTTATAATACTACAAAAGTTAAGACCAAACTGCACATAATTCTCCATCATTTCCTTTGAGCTTAGAGTGACAGTTTCTTAAGTAATCCATTAATTAATATAATTCCCAGCGGTTAAAATGGGTTAAATGCCTTTGATGCCGTTTGACAGCTGCGGGGGCTGGTAAAAGCCAAATGAATTGGAAAATCGAATGGATTTAAAGACAAAAACGCATTTGAATTGCGGTTGTCCACGATTTATTTGATTTGTGGTCACTTTAGTCACTCACGAAAGCCGCCAAATGGCGCCCCACACAAAGTTGCTGTTGTTGTTGCTGTTGTTGTTTTCGCTGCTGATTCATCACGCATCAAAAGAGAAACTCCAGCCAACGAGAATAATGAAATTAATTTGAGCCCTGGCCAGAGAGACAGCGAAAAAGAGAGGGACAGTCAGAGACAGTGAAGAAATCTCCCCCACGGGCGGCATGAAGATGTGGTCGCATCTTGCGGAGGAATTCCATGGTTCCAGCGACGCGTTCCATGGTCTGTTGCCCGCCTCTAGTGGGACTCTGTAAGCGCAAAGTGCAGTGAGGTGTATACACTTTGTCAAGAGTCGAGTTAAATGGAAATAACGAGTGCAGGGTGCTTAGCTGTTGTGCTCACCATCTACTGCCAGTGCTGCAATTGTTGTTGTTTTGGCAGCTCGCAAATTTCAGACACAGCAAATTGCCAGACAGTGACTGTGACTCCGATTCCGATTCCGACTCCAATTCCGACTTCGACTCCAATTCGAATTCGGTCTAAGAATGAGACTCGAAACGTCTCGACCCTGTAGCTGGGGACTGTGGAGAGGCAGGTGCTGTACTGGCTCGCAGTGCTCCAACTCAGACACTCCATGCAACGCTGCTGGCGGCAAAACGCATCGCTGCACAAGTTGCAAACAGCTCGAGGGTGGCAAGAAGAGTTTTCTTATAGAGTGTGGGAGAGGGGAGTGAGGGGTGCACTACAGGGCAGTTGAATTTGGTTTTGCTGCTGGGCGCACTTAATGCGCCGTTAGTTTCGTCTGCCGCCGGTTCTATTCGCATCGCATTCGTCTCTAACTCAGAATTGGACTGCAGAAATGATAGCAGCAGCACTTGAAAAACTACTTGATATTCCGACAATAAAAGTATGACCACGACGGTGACTACACGACCACGATTACAACTACAACTACAATTCCAGCTATAATAAAGGAGAACTCTACATTAACAGAGAAAAAGCATTTTCTGGAGATGAAAATCGAACGAACTCTTGAAATGAGGAAATTGTTCAAGTTGCCACAAGGCACGAAAATTAAAACTGCGGCTGCATTGAGCATCAACTTCAATTCAAATTCAAAGCATTCACTTTATCGAGTGTCTACCGTTGAGTATTCTATATGCTAAGCTTAAGGTCGAGAGGCGGCAAAAGCTGAAAAACATTGCTTTAAGCCAAGTTTAAGGCGGCTAATAGTGCGACTAAGAATACCACTAAATAAAAGTAAAAGTGTCTAGCAAAAGTGAAATAAAATATCAAAAAAGTAAATCTAAAATATGATTTAATATTAAGTAAATAATTTAACATAAATTAAATTTATTAAGCTTACTTAAACAGCCGCAAATATTTGTGTGCATAAATGCAACTCAACTTTCTAGTAACTGCAAAAAACTATTAAAAGTTTAACACGATTTCCAACTTGTTAAATGCTACAAATTAAGAGCTTAAGTAGCTTGTTTTCAAGTCTTTAAAGCAGCATAAAATATTACGCATACGCCTCGTGCTCGCCAGCGAAAATTTGTTTGCAATTTGTGGAAATTTCAAATGCAGCTCGCGGCAATCAACGCATTTGAAATGCAACAGCCGAAAGCAGCAAAGCAACAACAACAACAGCAAGGCAGAGAGCAAGAAAAATATGCCTTCACACACACACACACACACACACGCACACACACACATACAGCGCCAAAAAGCGGGTCAGTGTTGAGCGCCAAGGCCGAACCTTGCCAGCCAGCGCCAAAGTAGGGCGTCAGGGCGGCTGCTTGGCCTGTGCTGTGCTGGCGAGGAAGGCGTGGCACCTCCCCTGCTCCCTCTCTCTCTCTCTCTGTCTGAGTAAAATCCAAAAAAACACCCAACCCCAAAGCCAAAACTTAATTCGCGTCGTCGTTTGCCGAGCAAGAGTCACAGTCCCAGTCAGAGCCACAATCAAAGACCAGTGTCGGTGGCAGCGGCAAAGACAGAGGCAGAGTCGGAGTCAAAGCCGAGTTGGGAGGTGGCGAACTGGTTACAGGTTGGACACGGCCTCTACGTCTTGTTGTAACGTAACGTAAAACGTAACGAGGGCTCAGTCGGACTAGCAGTCAAAGTGTTGGTAAACAAATAAACATATAATAATGCTAATATATTTGAATTTTAGTCTTGATTGTTTAGACTTTTATGGTTAAGCCACTGAAGAAAATGACCACGTTTTAAAATACACAAAGGGTATTCCATATTCGTTGTCTTTTACTGCCTTTATACAGTGTTTTTGTTTATAGTTTTCGCGTTGCAATTGAGACGACGAGTTGCACGTAAAACGAGCATACGCGATGTCTTTGACGAGAGAGAGAGGGAGAGAGAGATGTGGAGAGAGCGCAAGAGAGTCACACGGATAGAGGCAGAGAGACCCAGGCTGTGTGCCTGTGTGTGTGTGTGTGTGCGTGTGGATGGTTAGTGCAGCTGTGGTAGTAGATCATGGCCTGTCCGTTTTGCTGTAACTGAAACAGAAACAGTGAACGAAACTGGGACAGTTGGGGGCACTTGCACCGAGTTGGCCCTGTGGACGCTGCCTGCGACCTGCAACGGCGACTTGTGGATGCCACACTGGAATGGAAAGGAAAGGAAAGTAGAACTCGGAATCATTTGATATTTATCGTTAACCCAGTTAGCTGGCATCTCTAAGGGCTGCAATCCGTCTGTTTCGCCTGTCAGCCCCTAAACGTGCCAATGGGCGTGTCTGATGGGTCGCACCTTGCCACAGTTGTGGGTCCTTGACTGCTGTGCACCAGCGTGCCCAATGTGCGCCGTGCAACTGCATAATTAGCATGCCACCCAGTTGGGGCAGCTAACAAAGTGCCAAATATTCCATTGAGTATTGCAGTCTCATCACACCCTTTGTAATGGGCATAATGAGTGGATTTGCTAACTACTGTTAACGTATTGTGCCAAATTCACATAGGAACAAGCTAGAGGCCAGCGAGCTGACTGTAAAAGACCCTGTAATTGAGTGGGAGTGAAAGTTAGAATAGTAAACAAAGTGTTTTTTGTAAAATCACTTGATTACAGTGTCTCAAAAAGCTAGTTGGCTCTTAACTACTAGCTTCTCCTACAAGGCTTTGCAGTTCTATTTAACATTTTACCTCCCTCCAGCTAGCCTTTCGAAGGTCTAGTTTAATTCTGAACCTTAAAAGTCTTTTTACCCAAAATTAAAATTGATTTTGTAGCCACAACAATTATAAACACATTACGTTGACCACGAGAAATAATTAAAGGTAAAACTTAAACAGCTGTTGAATTTCCCAACTGACCAAAGGGCCTCAACAAAGAAAACTTTATTTGAAATTGAAACATTTGAAAGACAGCATAAAAAACACTGTTCAACATTTGATTACTTGCTCTTAAATTTGTATTAAGTTTTGTTTTTTATTAGCAAGTTTGAAAACACTTTTTTTGCTTCAGTTCATTTGCCGCTGGAGGTGGAAAAACAACTTGAAAATTCTGCTGGAGTTCAGAGTTCGGTGTTCAGTGTTCAGTGTTCAGTTTTCCAACTGCAACTTTCCGTGAATTTGTTTGCTGTGGTGTTGTTGTGGTTGTTGTCATAAATGGAAAAGGCCCGGCGGGGAATTGTTAACCCTTTTGTGGCGAACAGCGAAAATACATTAAAAATGTGTGAGCAGGGTGTACGCGACTAGCAGTTACCCTGCAGCACACAAGTGTTCTGATTGACAAATAAAAGTTTTCTTTACAAAAACTATAAAAAGAAAACACTCAAAGAGTTTGATTTTTAGCTCTTTGAAACAAAGACTGCTGCTTGTTGATACCCTCTAATTTATTTTATAGCCATAGGGTTTAATTAGTAGCTGCATTGTATGCTCTATAAGTTGTACTTCACATGGCATACAATACGAATCCAATTTTTTATTGGCCACACGTGATTGAATTCAGCGACTATCGTGTGTGCTCCCCCTACCTCCCTCTCCTTGGGTCTTGCTCTGTATAAGTTTGTAGCCGAGGTCTATGATTTAACCATTTGTTCCCATGCTCCGTCGCAGCACGTATACGCAGTGTCATAAAACGTTAAATTAGTTGAATACTCTGCTCTTTGGTGACTTGGAATTCAGCTGAAAAGTGATGAGCGGAGGGGGGGATGGGTAACAAGGGGCTGGGCAGGGCATAGGGGAATTCCCAAGGCATGAAATGTATTCGTCAGTGCGTCTATTTATACACCCTGTAGCTAGAAAATACAAAGGGTTTGCTAGGCTTCGTAAACAGCTTGGGGGGTAAAACATTTAGGAAATCATAAAAATATTTGATTAGTACCAAACAAAACCAGTTTTATGGGAATCTAAGTGTTATTTAGCATAGTTTTATGAGTACAAAGTGGAATATTTCATTTATTTTCAAACAAAAGATTTTTATTTGCTCATTTAACTCAAGAGCGTGGTTATGAAATCAATGCAGGGTCATTTGCAGTCGATGCACTACGCTGCTAGTGTTATTTTTTTTGGCAGCTGACAGTTGCCTCTGCGGCCTCTGCTGCCTCTGCTGCCTCATAAAATGCACATGTTGATGGCACGTGTTTGGCATTTCCAATCCGAGGCTACAAAGGGGCGAGAGCAGCGTCTAGGAGAGGGGAAGGGGTATAGGTAAATTGGCTGTGATTCTGCTGTTGCACTATTGTTATGTTCTTGTCAATGCTCAACGCGTGAGTTTTCCCCAATCTAGTTTTTCCCTATTTGATTTGAATTAAAATAAGTTACGTGAGTTGTGGCTGACATTTTCCATGTTTTTCTTTGCCATTACGAGTGTATCTGTGTATCTATAAGATGCACATAGACATACACACACCATTCAACCCTCTCACATGCTGCCTTCCACCCCGCTATACCCCTGCCACACCCCCTTTAAGGGGTGAGTATTTGTGTTGACCTAAATTCATTTAAGTCGATCGATATTTCTACTGCACTCTGTTGCCGTCTCGCTTGCACGCTGCATGACCGAAAAAGGCAAAATGTTGTAGTATATAGAGCATACTACGTTCCATATTATAGTATATATACTACTACGATTCTACGCTATATACACAGCTATATATATACAACAACAATAACAAATGCATTGCAATTATTGTGAAATTCTACTACAATGAGAATTGTGAGGCAGCTGCCACTATCTCCCTCTCTGCCTCTCTCTCTTTCTCTGTCTCTCTCACACACCCCTGCTCTCTTTGTCTTCTTCGTTTCCGGCTACGTCCATTGTGTGTGTGTTCTCCACAGTGGGCGTCAACTGACATCTCATTGTTGACTCTTGAGCCTGCATGTGGGCGGGCGGCGTAGTGTGTGTGTGTGCAGTGGGCGTGGCTCACACAACTTTGGTGGCCAAAAGGCAAATTTATTCCACCCCCTACCCCTGAGATGCAGTCTCAAATATGTCACAAAACATTCAACTGACAGCTTCGGGCGGTAGGGGGTAGTGGATAGTGAAGGGAGCAGGAAAGTGGGGGGGTGTGCCACATATATATATAAGCTGATTCCATACTGCAGTTTGGAGGCCTTGATAAGCAATTCTTGAGTTGATTACAATGCCATTTTATACTAGAGCAAGTTTGTGGTAAGTCAAACAACGGCTTATTTTGGCCAATTAAATTAGCCCGCAAGGCATGGCCTGTTAAAGGGCATGTGGGCTTTAAAGACAGCTAGGGGAATTGTATATTTTAAATTATTTGACTTTATAGTCGAATTTTTAATTTATTATGAATTTTATTTTGATAGATAAACACAGTTAAAGAGTTAATAGTGTAACAATATACCTGAATAAAATAATAGTTAGGTTTGTATACTTTTTAGCTGCGATTTTCTTTCTAGTGTTTTACAAGCTTTAACTCCTTAAAATAAATTAACGGATTTGCGTCTTTAATTTAAAACTGTTGTAATTAAATAAATTGTAAATAAAGTTACATTGTGTAACCAAGTAAAGTGGCTTAATTAGTTGAAGTAAAAAAAAGTAAAAGAAATTTAATTTAATTTTATTTCATTTGTAGTTTCAAGTTGCAGTTTTTGGAGTGTTTTGTGTGCCACATTGCGCATACGCCGCGTGGTCGATAGCTGCAACTGCAGATGAGAAGTTTTGTGAGGAGGTGGAAAGGGGAAAGGGGGTGGAAAGTGTAAGAGGACAGGGGGTAGTGGGTGGGGCAGCGCAATGTTGGCAAAACTCATTACGACGCCACATGAGTGACATTTCTACGCTGTCAACATGACACATTTCATACACACACACCGAAGCACACACACACACTTACACTCACACACACTTCGACACACACTCGCAGATATTGGTGTGTACTTTTGCAGCCATTTTCTTGGCATGCAAGCGAGTGTGGCTTAATGTGTCACTTCTTCCACCTCTGCCACATGTTGTGGCATCCACCATTGCCACTTTTTTTTCTGCTATTTGGCTGTACTGTTTTCTGTGCTCCATATGCTGCAATATTGTTGCCTGTTTCCATTTGACGGAGGCGAACTTTGGAATTACAACGCATTTCTTCACTTTCGCATCGCTGGCTTCTAAGCAGATTATTATTGTTGTTATTATGGAGACTTTGGTTTTGTTTTGTTTTGATGCGAAAATTGAATTCCCCCACCTTGTTGCCCACACCCCCAGCCCACACCCCCAGCCCACTCCTCCCCACTCCTACTCACCCATTTACCCAACCCACTGCTCTTCTATGCATCCCATGCTCGGCTAATGGCGACGCATGTCAACATTTGCGAAGCTTTTGTGTTTAAATATTACTAATACGACATGTTGTGCCAGCTCGCGTGGCTCCAAGCTGCTTTTTTACCCCAGTAGAGGGTGTTTGGTAGTGGTAGGGGCTTTGTTAGCACGACTTTGAGTTCGAGCTGACATGAAGCGTGTATTATGGCCATAATTGAATTATGCTTTGCTGCAAGTCCGTTCTTGTCGTTACTTAGTTGTTGATTAGTTTGTAACATTTGATGTCAGATAATGTTTTTAGATGGTGCTAATGATAGCCACAGCCCATAAGCACTGCCATATTTTATGATGTGATTTCAACTTGATTTATGGCCGGCAACGATTTCTGTTAATAGTTTCAAATGAAGGCATTTAAAAGGGAATTAAATTGAATAAAAAGACTGAAGTTCATGTGATAAAATAATGAGTTAAAAAAATGTATATCAAGCATACTTTGTAGCATAAATAATAGTTAATATAATGGGTATTTTATGTAATAAAGGTATGTATTAAGTAAGTTTTATTGTAAAGCGTATTTAGTACCATTAAATGATGCCAATTGAGAACTATTTCATTGTAATATTTATAGAACATCTTTACTGTATAAATAATTAACTAAATCTTAAAATAAACTCCAACTTTTCCCATTCTGTCTCATTTTAAAACACCCAAACTACAACTATCATAGCCATAAGTCAAAAGCTGAGCCAATTTACCTGAGCAAACAATACGAAATCAAGGCAGACACAAACAAAAGAAAGACAAGAACATTTTTCTGAAGGACTTTCATGTGACAAAAAGGGCGGCAACAAGAATTTCCCAGCGAATTGAAACGGAAAAGTTTAATTGAAACTGAGTTTTCAATTTGGAATTGAATTCGCTCTGTAATATAAGACAAGTTGGTGGCATGATGGCTGCGGTGGGAGTGCAGTAGGCGTAACTCTACTTACATGAAAGGAGGCAGCAGGAAAAGGGCAAAGGGAGAAAGAGGGGGGAGTGGAGAGCAGAGCATAATACTGAGCTCGAGCTAGAGCACAAAAGATGTTTGCAGTTAAATTAAATGAAAAAGTTTACAACTTTTTTAATGAAATCATTTTATGCTTTTTTCGTAGCATAAACAAAGCGCTCAGCGCAACAATAGCAAACAAAACAAATGCGGCAGTTGCAGTTGGCTCAAACCGAGGCACAGAGGCGTAGCGTGAGGGTGGAGCAGGAAAGCGGGGAGGGGGGGGGGGGGCAAAGGAGACACAGCAAGTTGAAAGAAAAACTTGCATGCAACTTGCAGGCCAAGAAAGAAAAGCGAAAAGATTCCTTTTCTTTGTAAGCACACACACACACAGACACACAGAAGACAAAGCACATATGTGGGGCGAGGGAGAGCGAAAGGAAGGGAGATAAAGAGTAAGGCAGAGCGGCATGTATATTTGCACAGCTTGCAAATGAAATTTAGCTCAAGTTTTACGTTTGATTTTCATGTTAAAGTCTTAAAGGCGTTTAACGTGTCGTATACGTAATCTGCGCAAATCGAAAATCGCAAAGCAATGAAGAAAGAGGAGAGCAGTAGGGAGAATAGGGTGAATTCCAAGCAGTGTGTCTTAGTCAAAGAGGAATAGAGAGGCAGGAAGGCAGACAGATAGAGTTCTCCCTCAGGCTAATGATGCCGCTGTCAATAAGACCGTGTATTCCAATCCCGCTACGCTTAGCGTCGCTCGCCTTTCACTGCTGCTTGCCACGAATAGTGTCCTTGGCTAAAACTAGGGTCATATTTGTGTCATGGCTAAAATCCCGCAAAAGCGACTGAGAAAGAGAAAGGCAGAGAGCGGGAGAGGGGGAGAGAGAGTGCGTTTTACTTGTGCTAATCCAACTGTCACTCTCAGGGACATACGGCAAATGGCTGCGGGAAATGTGCCAAAAAAAAAACAAAAAAATAGCAGGAAAATGCGGGAAAATTATCTCACAGTTTTACAGCAGGCAAAAGGGGGAGCGTTTGAGTGGGTGTGGCAGTGGCAGTGGCAGTGGCAGTGGCAGAATGAGATGGAGATAGCGTGGCAGTTAAGTGGTTTTCAACATTATCAATCTACCAAGTACTGCACTCACTACCACTTCCCCCTCCACTTGCCCCTCCACTACCACTGAAATTTCTACTTCCACTTCCACTGCAATTTCCAGTGGTAAATGCACGCATTTCCGTTTCCTTTTCGCCAGAGTCAGAAATTTATGTTTTATTGCAGCTGTTGCAGCCCGCAAAACTGCACACCGCCCCGCCCCGCCCCCACGACTCTAGTACTCCCACTTTTATTGGCACTGTGATTTTAGCCGGATTACGCTTCAAGGCGCATAACTCTCGACTTTGCTGCGCATTAATCATAAAGCGGTTTTCATGACTATCCCCAGTCCCAGCGCCTCGCATGTCGTCACGTCCCCCTCCCCGGCCGCTCCCTACTGCATTTAATTTGGCATTAAGTGCATTCGCCCGAAGGAATTTCAGCTTCCACATGGGATACTTAAGCGCTTTATGCCCCGATAATAAAGGAATATTCGCCATACTTTGCTCGTCTCTTACCTGTGAGCGAGCACTACCATTTTCCCCATTTCCCACCATTTCCACCATTTTCGAGCTAACGATTCCGAGGGCTTTTGGTTGTAGCTTTAGCTTTGGATTCGGATTGACGACTCTACGACAGAGTCGGATTTTTTATGTCTGCAGACATTATGGCGACACATATGTGTGTGTGTATTTATGAGCCGTCATCAGAACACACACACACACACACTCAAACAGGTTGACATTTCCACGTTTCAAGGCGTCGAGGCATTCCGACATGGATATAGCCAGAAACTGAATCGTGAGCTGCATGAAAAGCAAACAAAATTTAGACACAAAGTAAGTCGGAAAAGCGCAGAGTGGCAGGAAAAGTCGCAACGTCTAATTTGATTAGTTTAAGAACTAAACAACTTTAATCACAGCAACGTTTATTTATTTTTCAACTAAATTTCTAACAATTTGGCTAGCAAAATTCATACATTTTTATTAAACCGCTATTATGGCAGATGTTGAGGAAGATGCACCGCCAGAGGCAGAAGACAACGAGGAGCAAGTGAATGAGGACAAAACAGCAGACGAAGCAGCCGAGGAAGTGGAAGCAGAGGAAGAGGCAGAAGCCGAGGAAGAAATCGAGGAAGATCCCTTCGAGTTGCTCGATCAGGACATGGAGGATAATGAGGAGCAGCAACGCATGTATCGGGAATATATTGATTTGACCAAACAAATCGATTGTCAGAACGATATTATAAGAGACCTGAAGAATCGGCGAGATGAGCTCAGAGATCGTCAGTGCCAGACCCGCAAGGATAAAGCTGAACTTAAACAGCTACGAGTTTGTCTCGACCGGGAGATCATTAAACTGCACACAATGACAAATCGGGCTGTACAGCTGCAAAATTTTGGATCACAGCGTCTATATGGCGACATTGAGTTACCCATGGACGATTTTGAGGAATCCGTTTTTCTAGCTCCAACAACTTATAAACCTCCGTGTCCCTCAACATCCAAGGCGAAACGTCCTCTAACGGCCCAGGAAATCTGTGATTCCTGTGATCCAGACAAGACTTGTGAGCCTAGTAAAAATTCCTGCTACGGTTCCTCTAGCGACTCCGATGACGTTTGTTGTCCTTAATCAGAGAATGTCCTAGAAAGCCAAGAAAATACTTCAAACTGTCGTAGTACTTGTATCTTTGTATTTGTATTTAAAGCATTCATTAACTGTAGTCACTACTTATATTAAATTAGTTTAGGCACGGAGTGTTTCATAGCTGATAAATAGTCGATGTACTAGACTATATCGATAATTAAGCTACATTATTTCAGCATTTCATGGGTTGAACTATAGCATAGCTTTCAGAACAAATATAATAACTAAACAGAACAAATCTGATATCCCAACAATCAGATTTAATCTCATTTCTCCTCTTATAAAGAATTAAGTAATTTTATCAAGAGTTTTAGTATATTTTGTGGTAGAAAATAAACTTATTTTTATTTACACGTCCCTGCACATCGTATATACTCGTATTCGTATGGTTATAGTCTATAAATTTTATATAGCAGATTCCAATTCGAGAATCCCGACAATTTGGAGCTTACTCAAAGAGCTCTTTCTCTCGCTTCCTCCCACTCTCCTGCACTCGCTCCCGTTCTTATTGAGCAATTCATTGAATCGGTGAATTCAATAAAGTACAACTAATAAAAATGAAGCGAATGGCAAATGGCAATGAGAATGGCAAATTGGAATGGGAATGCGAATGAGAATGAGATTGGCAATGGGAATGGGAATGAAAATGGGAAATGCGAATTGCTGCGAATGCCAGTGACTTGGGGAGCAAAAAGAAAACGAGCAGCGAGTACAAGAGAATTACAATTTTCTCGCCATTTGTTTTTGCGCCACGCAACACGTTTTGCTGTCATAATTCGCCACAAAGGGGAGCGATGGGATAAGCGGGAGGAAAGACCCCAACAAGAAAATCGCGCGCATTCTGTGTGGTAGGGTAAGAGGAGTGGGTGAAGAGAGGGGAGCGGAGCTCAATGCGGCGTTAGTGGTCCATCAAATGCTTGTAAACAAAGCCAGAAAACGACAACGACAACGGCGATGACGATGACGATGACGATGGCTACGAATGATAAAGAGAAGCCAACAACAACAAAGCTCTCTCTGTCTCACTCCCTCCCTCTTGGTATCTGTCTGTGGCGGGCGAAGTGCATGCAATGGCAATGGGCACAAAAACAAAGCAAATGCGAATTCGAATGCGAATGAGAATGCGAATGCGAATACCAGCCAGGCAGCCAGACAGAATAAGGGGATCAAAGCAAAACTCGCAAGACAAACACAAAAACAAACACACTCACACACACATACACGCTCACAAAGGAGCGGCAGTTGATGATGACAGAGTGAGAGAGAGCGTAAGGCAAAGGGGCTTGGGGAAGGGGGAGAGAGAGACGCTTAGTCGTCGATGCGAAGCAGCATGACAGCAAGTGGTAAATGGTAAATGGCGTCTGGGGCTGCGCTCCTGTTTCGTGCTGCCGCTTCGTGCCCAGCCACGCCCATGCAAAGCCCCTTTTGGCATCCACGTTTCATTCTCTCGCTCTCTCTACGGTCAGCGTCGCCAAAACAAAGTCAACTTCAACTTCCATAAAAGGGGAACGTTTTTGGCGCGCAAATCCAGCAAAAGAAGCCAAACTGACGTTGACTGCATGCGCTGGCAGCCTTAGCAGCGCCGGCAGCGACGCGACTGAGCTACGGCGTCACCTTGCGTCCATTCACCTCGTAGCGAGCAAATACAAGAATGGCAACGAGAGTGGAATTGGAACTGGTAAACGGGTGAGCGGGAAAGTGAGAGAGCGGCGTAATGAAGAAATGGGGGAATTGAGAACGGGGGAACTGGAGTCAGTCGATTCGATACCATTTTCCATTTCGTTCTACTCACTTTGCTCTTTGTGTGTGTGTTGTTTGTGTTATTGTCTGCGGCCTTCCCACGTCCAGTCATGCTGCTCTCCCATTTCCACTTTTATCTATCCGATAGCGCCATCTCGCTCTTGTCTAACCATTTGTGTTTTTGGACTGCGATCTACGAGTAACTGAGGCGTAATTATTGTCGATACATGAGCACAAGATATTTTACAGCGTAGAATCTTAACTTGGAGTTCGATGCACCACAAGATACAGCCAAGCACAAAGATGCAGATACATTTGCAGATGAATGCAGATACAGAGATAGGAACAGCAACAGCTACAGATACAGATACAATTGCTGTGCTGATGTTTTTATGTCTATCAGATGCCGATGTCGAGTGAGTGGCAAAAGGCAAGTGGCAAGTGGCAAGTTGTGTGTGGCAAGTGCTGTGGCAAATTGTGGCCAACGAATGGGTCATTTGAGCTGTCAGTAGGGACACTTCTTGGCTAGGGGGCATTTCCGCTGCCTGCCTACAGTTGGACTCCGAGCCTGAGTCGGAGTCTGAGCCCCTTTGTCATTAAAGCCAACTTGACCATGAAGCTAACAATCCCATTAAGCCATTTTGACATTTTGTGGGACTATGGGAAAACTGACGATACTTGAAATACTTAATTTTAGATTAACATTCCTGCATAGCGTCGAGAAAACTCAAGTGCCCTGTAATTAAAGCTGATTTTTATTCGGTACTTGACTTGGCCTAAAGCAGTTCCCAGCCAGCCTAGAAGTTAAACATCTTTCTGGCTTTAAATGGCTATCTTTAAGTTTATGTTTCGTCAATATTTTCTTACAGGTAAATTCTAAATTCCTTTAACTTATCAAAACATTCTTGCATTATTTTGAGCTTCGAACTTTTCCCCCTGCTTCCCATAGTTTTCGGCGAATTTTTCTTATCTTCGACCTTTTTAGTTGTTGTTTTTTTGCGGTACACGTAACTTTGAAGTTTGAAACTTTGACCTTTATGGCTTTGCTAAGCCGCATTAACTGTACACACTTACTTATCTAAGCAGAGCAGAGCAGAGCACAACAAGCGATGTCAAAACTAGCAGCAAATAAAAAGTATCTCAAAAACTGAAACCCTTCCCTGTCCACTTGTCATACTAATCTTACTTCTTACCTCCTCCAGCCTCCCACAGCAACGTCTACACGTGAAGAAAAAGTTTTCTAAATTAATTTCGCATAAAAAGTGACAGACAGAGACAGCAACAAAAACAAAGCAAAGCAGCAACAGCCTCCATAAAAAACACAGACGCGTCAACGCACAAAGGTCACAGGCGGCATTGTGCGAGGGTCAAAGTTCAAAAACGCGTAAATTTGCCGTTACGTGCGTAACACTCACAGCTGCCAAAAGCAGGAGTGCGACAGAGAAGCTGAGACAGACAGACGGAAAGGCGAGGGAAACGGTAACAGACATGTGTGGTACAGCTGCCAAAGGGGTAAAGCTGGCTGGAGAGAGGGGGGTTAAAGGGGGAGAGGCGGAGACAGAGAAATATAGAAATTATGAACTGATCTATGTGGGAAGAACAAATAGATGGACTAAGCAAGTGTTATACTAAATAGGAGGAAAGAAAGATGTTTGGGGATATTTTGACTGATCGGGTATTAACTGTTTTGCTCTAGCTATGGCGAAAAGCGGGAGAAACTGGCTTTAATCAGGCATGATAAAGACAGTAGAATTTATTATTTATTTAGAAATATTTTGGCCAAGTTTATAACCTTAGACACATTAAACAAGAGACTAAAACTCTATTCAAGCCAAACATTTCAAAGTAATTACTGCCATAAATGCTCAGTATTGATTAGAGCATAAATAATCGTGGACAAAATGCGATTAGATGACCTTTAAATAGACATTCATTCGTCTACATTTGATTCAGGCCTACAGCCAACGACCACGCCCCGTCTACGCCCCTGGGCACCTACAGCAGCCTACCGGAGCATACCAACGACCTAAACGACCCTGCAAATCAGTCAAGCAGCCGTCGACGATGTCTGGAAAAGTTCTTTGGTCTCTGTCTCCGCTTTTCTCTCTCTTCTCTGTCTCCCTGTCTCCCTGTCTCCTCTCCCTCTCCCTCTTCCCCACACAGCTTCTTTTGGATAGACCCTTGGACAACAAATCACTTGAAGTGGAATATTGTCGTCTGCGTTGTCTACGCACAAAATCGACAGCAGGCCTGACAGTTGCCCCCACTTTGGCACACCCCAATTCAGCAGCATTTTCCATAGCTTATCCCAGTTGCAGACATTTTGGCTTCATCCACATCCACTACACTTTCTTCTACCTCGTCTCCCTCTTCGTCTTTATCTGCTTCTTTGCGTCTCACGTGCGGCACGTAAACTTTTATTTTCTTCTTATTTCGTTTAGCGATTTTTGAAGCATTTCTCTGTTTTTTTGGAGAGGAGCTGTGAGGGGACTGGGGGAAAAGAGTCCTTTGTCTGTCGCTGGGTCTTTGTTTGTTTTGTCTGTTGCTGATTTGGCGCGCATATGTCCCCCCACCGACTCTCCCCATACACCCCTTCGAGTATTCCTGCTTCTCAGACATTTGGGATTTCTTTAGCGATTTTTATTTATCTAAAAATGAAAAGACACACACAAGCAGCAGTTCGCTTGGCTGGGGTAAACAACCGCATGGCAAGGCAGGGGCAGCAGGGGGTTAAAGGAGGTTGGCCAGAGGCGGGGAAGGGGGCCCTAATGTCGCTTTGATTTGTGGCAATCGCGCGCTAAACGTCGCAATTTTTGAAGTGAAATTGCTCGAATTGTTCGAGCGTCTGGAACTTCTTCATGACAATGACAGTATCTCCCCTAGAAACGTCTACGCTGCCCCACCCAGCCCCTGTACAGGGGTGGCACTGCTGCTGCTACTGGTTCTGGTTCCGGTACCACTTTTCGCGAGCTGTTGTCCTTGTTCCTTTCGCTGTAAATAAACATGTTCGGCAATATGTCGCCCCGAGAGTCCTTTGCAAGGCAATCCTTGACTTCAAGTTGTCGATGCCCATGTTGATGTTGCCCCTGCGGCCAAACAGACCGAGAGACAGACAGATACTGACAGCCATTGTCATTTCACTATTCTCCTCTCTCACTAAAGTTTTGCATACAAATTGAAATAAATTAATACCCAACTCATTTGGGTTTTCTAGTTTTTTAGTTTTTGGTGCTTTTGGTTTGTTGGTTCTGCGCTTTTTGTCCGGGGACCACACAACAAATTTTGACAGTTTGACGGCGCAATTTTCGTTTTCTTTAGACTCGTGAAATGCTCTTACTTTTTGGCGAATATTTCTCTCAAAATCAATTGTAGTCAGCGGGCATACAGTGACAGGCAATTAGGCAACTATTGAGCACCAGCAGGCGAAAGAAAAGTTGAGCAACTTGTGCTGGAGTCGAAGCTGGTATGACAGACAATCAGGCATATGAAATTCAGTTGGCAAAGAAAAAAGTTGAGAAAATCTTTGAAAGTGTTTGAAAATTTAAAGTTAGATCTACTGATACCGCTTTGAAGTGTTGTAAAAGGGTTCAATTAGAGTTGTTTAAGTGACTTTTTAAGTGAATAGAATTTTTCTTGAATGAAAAGTATTGTTTAGAAAACGATAGCTTAAATGATCTAAGGAACACTTTGGCTGCAACAAGAATTTAGAATTCAATTTAAAGCTGGAATTAATCAAAACTTTCTTGAATACTGAATAGCTTAAATAAAGCTACTCTCTTTTTGTAGTTTACCAACACTTGGTGAGGTGCAGCTTTGATCAATGCAGGTGCTTTAATCTCATTAATTTCGAATGGCGAATGGCGAATGGCAAACGTCGAATCCATTGACCAGTGACTTTTGGGGACATTGAACTGAATCCGATTGAAAACAAACACGAAATAAAAGAAGAGGAGCAAAATGCCAAAATGCTTTGAACTCAGCGTGGACAGGTGCAAACAAACAGCACGGGACAGGTGCAATTTACGGTCAGTTGTATGGAGGGAGTGAAGAAGCGGCGCTAAAACCAAATAAACAAACAAAGCCAAACAAAATATGCAATAAACAAGGATTGAGAATCGCATAGAAAGGCTGGCGGAGTGCATTTAAATGGGAGTTGCAGAAAGGAAGGGGAAGTGGGAGAGGAGAAGAGCTTTCGTCGCAGTCATTCACTAAATATTTAATAAGGAAACGCATCATCTGCCAGGACAATGACATGAAAAAGGATTTGCCAGCATGCGAGTTGGTGTTGGAGGTTTGGGACTTGGCTAAGTAGATTGTTGCCAATCTGTTGACTTAACTGCTGTTCACTTCACTTTCAACGTCTAGCGGCCACGTGGCAAACAAATTTTTTGGTTTCTTTTGGGGTAGGAAACGAGTCCGTCTGCCTCCGCAGTCGTCAGCATCCGTCAGGTTTTAGACAGGCAAAGGGGCAGGCAGAGGGGCAGCGAGGGCAGTTTAACGATTTGTTTTGTTTTGCCGTCTGCCGCTCGTGAATTTGCAATGTCAATGACGCCGCCGACGTCGCAGTCGCCGCCGCAGTCGCCATTGGCGTTGTCTGCGCTCATAAAAATCAACCCTCGGCAGAAAGTAAAACGCAATAAAAGCTCTCAAAAAAAAAAAAAACAAATGTGAAGAGGGCGCGCGGGTGGGCGTGGCAAAGTGCAGATGGGTAATCGGACGCTCTTACACTCCAAAATTTGGAATTCAGATTCGGACGGCGGCAGAGACGGCAACGGCGACGTCCACTGCGTTGTGTAGATCATTGTCCTTGAGAGAGAGTTCATTCACACTTTTGCGGCTGCTTTGCCGGCATTTCTCGCTGATGATTCGAATTGTCGATTTTAATATTGGGTGAGTGAGTAACACCAACGATGCGGTGACTGCGACGCCAGCAGCAGCAGCAGCAGTGACGGCGACGCAGTCGTCTGTCTGGTGGTGTAACCGACCTAGGACTTGCCATGTGGTATTGTCTGCTGCTGTTCCCTGTTGCTGTCGCTCTCTCTCTCTCCCTCTGTCTCTGTTTTTGTTGTTTTCGTTTTTGTTTTCTGTTTTTGTTTTTGTTGTTTCTGTTTTTGTTTTGTCTGCATTTGGCGCGAAAAGCTAAAGCGGCGTCGTGTCTCGTCATCGGGTGGTGGGCAACAACAACAGCAGCAGAATTTATATAGCCAAAACAGAAAATAAAATACATTCAGACAGCGCAGCAGACAGTGAGGTGAAAACGTAACAGAACAAAGCTCAACTGAGGTGTGTTGAGTTTGTTATCAAGTGACGTATTCCCTGAAGGGGATTACTTAATTGAGGCTAACAGATTATATTAAATATTTTCTATATTTATTTAATAGCTTACTATTTTTATGCTTCAAGTTAAACAGTTTTTACAAATTAATCATTTCATAATAACACAAACAAAGCTTAGCTTCGAGGTGAGTTTCCTTACTGAACTCAGCACAAGCCGAGCTTAACTGTAGTGTGGTGTGTATAGCTCTGCTCTTCTCTGTTCTTCTCTGCTCTGCTGTTGTGCACTGTCTGAACATTGTGGAACACGGAAACAGTAAATGGAGATAGGAAACTGGAACTGGAACTGAACCTGGAACCCAAATCCAAATCGACAACGTACATATGTGCATGTGTATGTGTGAAACAAGCGACGGTTCTAAACTGTGGCAACATCATTACGTGCAGTAATGAGGGGGAATTTATCATGTCTGGCTGCAAAAAAAAAAGAGTTGCATGGTGAACGGGTGAGCGCTTAACAGGGGAAAGGAAGGAAGGCTTAGAGAGAGGTGGCGAGGGAAGGGGATTTGACTTACCTACGTGTGTGTAGTATATGCCTCTGGCTGAGAATGACGCTCGGCTCGTAAACTGATATTGAGGTCGACGACTGCTAATTTGTGGAGATGCGTCGACGAATGAGCAAAGAGTGGAGTAACGGGGAGGGGTAAGGGAAGCAGAAGAAGAGAGGGAACAGAAGAATGTGTGTACATGAGTGCGAGGAGGAGAAAACACAACAGCGTTTACATTAGAGGTACAGTTTTGAGGCGTGGCAGTTAACTATAACATTTAAGTTAATAAAGCAATTAAGAAATTATAATAATAAATTGCAGCATTTATGCAATAAGCAAAGATCAAATAGAAAATGCAAATTAAAAGGAATTTATAATAATTATAAGTGCTGTATGTAACACGAAACTGTTAATAATTATAGTAAAATTAAATTTATATTTAATAGTGTGTTAGATATTACTAAGTAATACATAAGTTTACGATACGATCAGCAGAGATTTTAGCTGCTAAATGTATACATTTATGAAAATAATTGCAAATTGTAGACTCCTGGCTCAACGCAGATCAGTCAGTCGGTCAGAACTTTAACCTTATATTTTTGGAAACCAGTTTTCATATGTCCTTTCAGTTTCTCCAACCTTTTCGCATCTTTTTCCAAGGACTTTGGCAACAACAATGGAAAAAGTAAAAAAAAAAGCTTTTCAATTGTCTTTTTGTTTGTTACCAGTTTATTTGTAATTATATTTTAATTAAAATTTGTTAATGTCAGACAACAAACCGTGGACTCAGCACACAGGACCAGTTACAGCTACAGGATATGACACCAACCGTTGCAACAACAACAACGACAACAACAACATCAGCTAACATAGAAGCAGGCACAACAATAACAAAAGTAAAATTTCCATATTAATATCAAATTTCCAGAGTGGTGAGCACTTCGTTGAGTGTCCTTAATTTATGGGGTTCCTCCTGCCAGCACTCTGTCTCTCCCTGTCTTCTTCCCTACGCTTCGCTGTTCTCATTCCGGACTAGGCAATTAAAAGCGTTTCGCAAGAAAATTTGAATTGAATGAACTGCGCCTTACGCACCAGGAAGTCCTTGCGCCCTGTCAAGTTAGTTCTACAAGCGAGTCCTTAAGCATAGGCATACGCAGAGGTCTAGGACGGCGGGGTAGGCGGTGGGCCAAGGGGCAGCGGTACGTACGGACGGCGGACAGACGCCAACTGAAAAAGGGGACGCAAAAGCCCGCACACACCGTAAACTGTACTACTCGTTTTGGGTTTTGTAGGTCTGACGTCTGAGGTCTGAGTTCTGGGGTTCATTCTGGTGGTGGTTGCTCCAGGCACTGCTCCCTGCCCCTCTCCCCACACTCAGCTAAGTTGTCCTGCTCGTCGCACCGCCAGACGATACCCACAAGTTGTGCAAAAAGAGCGAGAAAGAGAGAGAGAAGGGAAAAAAAGGCGGCCAAATACGTGTACGAGCTGAAAATGCGAAATGCGAACCGAGAACTGCGAGCAGCGAGGACTTGAAAAGTGCGTTGATATTTTGTGCGTGGCCAGGAAGCGTAAGTGAATGTGGTGAATGTCTAGCTCTCGGTCTGAAGCTGAGACGCAATAAGGCCGCAAGGGCGGCAAAGCCCCACCCCCAGAACGACCCTCTACGACCGTCTAAGGCAGCTTAGTCAGACAGCAGCAAGTACTGGCTACACTGTGAGAAATGGAGGTATGTGAAAACATGTGAAAGGTTTTCTAAAGTAATAGAATTTCTGAATGTGGTAGGATTTAATTGAGACTTAAACACTATAAGAAAAGATTAAAGATTTTAAGCTAACAGAATTTACTCAGCTTTCCTTAGTTTGCAAATTATATTTAAAATACATTTAAGTTTCAGCTGAAAGTCCCAGCTACACTGTAAAAAGGTTTTTTTAAGAACAAGATTTTATTTCTTGCTTCGGCTTTACTTCAATTAAGCTCTTATTTAGACTAATTAAAATGATTTTCTCTCAGTGTTGTGCAACAATGGGCGTTGTGAGTTTAACGAACTTTAAGCATTTCCTGCCGACTGAAAGGACCTCCCCCTATACTCCCCTCTCACTACACTCCCCTCCCCTCTCTCTCTCTCTCTCTCTCTCTGCCCCAATTCTACTGTCGCTCCACCCCTGGTCAGCTTTTATTTCACAGTGTTTTCTGGCAATTCAGCCTCATGAGCAATTTGCCAGGGTCCAGTTTCGGTTTCATTTCGACTTTGGACACGTAACGAGCACATCCTGCGGGCCTCAAAACACCGTTATTGGCCACACTGTCGTTGCCCCTGCCCCTGCCCGACTCCATGCCTGTCCTCCAGCCCTGTCGCTGTTGTTCTTTTCTTCACGCTGTCTGCCTTACGTGATGTAACAATGCGGTAGGTTGGGAATTGCCAGCTAAATAAATTTGCAAATAATTTACTTTATGCCTTCGTCCATCACCGAGTTCCAGTCCCAGTCCCAGTCTGTCTCTCTCTTTTCGTGTCTGTCTGTCTCGCTCTGTCTGGCTGCTCCTGTTTCGCGTTTCTTTCCCGTTTACTTGAGACGTCTCCAGACGCTCCAGAGCTGCGATCAAGGTCAATGTGCGTGCTGTGTCAGTAACCTTTGCCATTGTCGCCTCCGCTTCAACTCCCCAGACTTGTCGCACACCCCTCGATCTGCCACTGGCCTTCCCCTGTACTCCCCTCTCCTACTTACGCCTCTTTTCCCTCGCTTCTTTTGCGTTTTTTTATTATATTTGGGTTTGTACTTATACATCTTTTCCCTGCCTCTCCCCTCTCTACCTTCTCTCGCCTTCTCCCTTCTTGCGTCGTCTGGACAACCAAAAAAGAAGCAGAAGCAGAAAAAATTATATATATTATTCGAACAGATGTGCAAAATGTTGGAAACTCGCCTGCGCCTTCATCTTGGTGAATCCCTCTCCAAGCACTGCTCTACCCCCCAACCCTGTCCAACGCTGTGCAGCCCTGGTCGTTGACGTTTCCATTGTGTACTGTTTGTCGTTGTTATTGTTGTTGTTGTTGTTTTTACGCCTGCTGTTGACTCTGGGGCCAAAAAGGCATTTGATTTGCCATAATCGCATATTAGTCGTTTTGGCCAACGTTATGTGTCTGTTCTTTTGGCCATTACGTGGGCGCACTACACACACGTCTTGGCCAAAATTGAAAGCTGGCTTATCACAAATCAGTTATCAGCCGAAACTTTGACTTTGAGTTAGGATTCGGCCTTAAATGATGAAATGGCCCATCAATCGCACAATTTGTTCAGACGTTTTCCAACATTTTTCCACAAAAGAAAACTGGGAAAAAGCGAAAACTTTGCAAGACGTGTTAATGCATGTCATTCATTAGCCACACACACAAAAGTCCAAAGATTTGTTGGGCAAGAAAATAATATTAAATAAATTTAAACACTCTTGAAATAGAAAATTTTAAAATTAAACCTAATAAATAAAGAAATAAAACTGTGTAAATTATCATTTAACATTTAACAATTAAGCACCTATAGATACAAATGTATTTACAAGTTGTGCATAGCTATTAAGCTTAATTGTAATTAGTCGTTAAGTATCCGCCGAGCTTTAAGTGGCAATTTTAAGTTGAATAATTAGAAAATAGTTGGTCTCTTTATCGTCTATCTATCACATCATGATTCGAAAGTAAACTTTTGGCTAATTACCAAGCTGACTGCTGCAAAACTGCTAACTGTAAACTGCAAACTTCACACTTGTTCCGCCTGTTGGCCATGTTAACCCTCGTGTCTCTTGCCTCTTGCCTCTTACTGCCTGACAAATAGTTTGAATAATTACACTGCCAACTAGCTCAGTCAGCTGTCCCCCATTCGACCCCCTGAATGCTCCCCTTACCCAGTCAGTGGTTGGGGCAACAGTTGCCAGCATATTACACTCAATATATCATTCATTATCCGCCATGAAAAATTAGCAATCGCATTTTGTCTGCCACGCTCGTTTAAATGCAAAAATAAAAAAAAATTGCAAGTTAAAAAAAAAAAAAAAAAAAATAATTTTGAAGAAAGTTTTATCAGTTTGCTGGCAGCCAAGAGGAACCAAACTACCAACTAGCTGCCATTGCAGCCAACAGTTGGCCAAAGAAATGCTTTCAGCTTTTGGACCAAAAAATCACTAAGAATGTGCAACAAGACAGGACCAAGGACGAAGTTTCTCAGGAGCGCAGTTTGTTGTCGCTTGGGCGCATAAAAATTAGCTAATAATGATGGCCATAAAATATGATTTGGACAGCGCAGCAGAGGGCGGAGGGCGGGGCAGTGGGAGAGGAAAATTATGAGTGAGGGGAATTCACAAAAGTTTTCCAATAAAATCAGACACACTGAGAGGTCAAGCCGATGGCCACATCGATCAACTGACAGGACTACAAACAGTTGTGCATGACTGTAAAAGTCCCTGTACTTGCTTTCACACATTTTCTTATAGTTTTCTAAGCTGCCACTGCATATACCCTCTGTATACTGCCACTACAGAAACTCGATATGAGAAATGTGTGCCAAACTTGGCAAATGAATTAAAAAAGTTGATGGCGTTGTTGGTAATTAACTGTGACTGCTACACGCCACTACCAACACTACCAACCCTACCAGCTCAGCCTCTCAGCCTCTTGGCCAGCTTGTGTAGTCATCATTTTGGCCATTACCATAACCGAGTGCTGACTGCGTGTTGTTTGCAGGACTCATTCTTGCAAAACGATTCATAATTATTGCAATGCGGCAAAGTGACACAGCAGCCATGGCATACGAGCCCTTTTTCGTCCTGTTGCCAACATAAAATTGACACATGTGTCTGTAAACTTGGCTAATAAAGGACATGGGCTCGAATCTCGTATCTCGTAGCTCGACTCTTGGCTTTCAGCTCTCAGTTGACGTCAATGTTGTGATAAAACTGCCGCTGATTGTCGCACTTCTCAGTGTCTCTCCTCCTCCCTCTGTCTCACCTCAATTAGAAAATTTTATAGGCCCCGCCCACGTCGCTTGACAATATTTATGGGCGCGCAGTCAAAGGCTAAAAGGCCAAGTTCCAATAAGTCAATGAGTAATGTCCAAAAAAATAAAACTCTCTGAGCCACCAAACGCAGTTTGGCCGTAAGTTCGTGGCTCAAAGTTCGAGTAGCCGCTAAACAAGGACGAGATTTATTATAGACGGCGAGCAAACAAGTTAATGAAAATTTGATGATGGCATTTGATAAACACAATCGCGCTATATATCAACTGAGCGTTACTCTCTGCACTTCTCTCTACCCCCACTCGCCCCACTCTCCCAACTGCCGGTCATTGGCATTGGCGGGTTTATTAGAAAGCTTAGAGCCATGTTCTAGCTACCCAA
The DNA here is from genome assembly GCA_020829145.1 of Drosophila nigrodunni. Lineage (NCBI taxonomy): Eukaryota > Metazoa > Arthropoda > Insecta > Diptera > Drosophilidae > Drosophila > Drosophila nigrodunni. The sequence continues at coordinate 3,713,782 of JACVCZ010000003.1, read as the reverse complement.
ACTGGCCAAAACAGAGGACACACATTCAGATTTTAATGGGTTTTTTTTGCGTTGCGTTGGGCAGCTCAAGAATTATGACAATGCGGAGAGATATTATCGCTAATCGAGACTACTTGAGAGTTCAGTTAACCGAGACCAAATGGAGATGTATTATACTATGTGACTCTCGCTGTCTCCCTCTCTTTCTCACCCTTTCTCCCAAGTAATTTATGGTTACTATAAGTGCGGCCAACTGACAAGCACAAGGATAAGAAAGAGAGTGGGCAACAGAATGTGTAAAAGAGCACGAAGATGGGCAAGAGGATAAGCAGAAGAAAGAGAGTTCTGTCTGCTGAATATTAAAACACAACACATGTGTGTGTGTGTGTGTGAGTGTGTGTGTGGTGAACGAGTATATAATAACCTCAACTTTAGTGTAATGCATTTGACCATCAAATTATATTTGATACCAAGTTAAGTATTATGGTCAAAACCACGATTGAAGCAGTTTTCGAGTGGAGAGTAATAATATTTATAGAAATTGTATTTACGGGTAATATTATAAATATAATAAATATTCGTAAGTTAAATAGAGAATCCATTAAAAACTTCTAAATTTTTTATGTGCCTACTATATCCACACACATTGAAAATAATCTATGGGCATTTCCCCTCAGTTTTCCCCAGATTCTACTAAAAATATTTCCAAATATTTTACAAACTTAAAAGACAGGAAATCTTCCTGGAAATTTCATTCTTTTCCATTCTTTGCCGCTTGCTATAATCTGCTACTGATTAATTGAAGATAGTTGTCCTGCCAAGGATTTTCATGGAAATTCTACCGATCATTGATAAATTGTGTGATATTGATTAAGAGTGAAACTCTATGGAACTGCTGCGCATTAATTTTTCAAAGATTTGTAGAGGAACGGAGAAGGAGAGTTGAAGTAGAGCAGACTTTTGAAATGACCGACGCAGTTCCAGGAATGCCCAAGGGCTGACCAGAGATTCCCACACACACACACACAGCCAGAGTGAAAGAGAGAGAGAGAGAGAGGGAGCGAAGGCAGCGAGACGGAGCTAAAAAGGACTCGATTCTGGGCCAAGGCGTTAATGTGCGAAGTGCGTCTGAATGAATTTCAGCAGAAATGTGAAGTTGTTCTTTCAGTATCTGTAGCTGTGGCTGTGGCTGTATCTGTATCTGCATTTGTACTTGTATCTGGTATCTATTGAATGCTGTGTCCGTAGGTAGAGAGCAGTGAGCATAACTCGTTTCGCAAGGCGCATAGAAAGGATAAAGGTAAATCACCTTTTGTTTGTTGCCCTCGAAATTGACCGAGTTCATTGTCAAGTTCAGGTAACGTCTGCTCACGAGTGTGCGTGTGTGTGTGTATAAGTGTGTGTTTGTGTGAATTTGTTGCGCTTGCGTCAAATTTGCTACTCAAAAAACTGAAGCTAAAACAGACCAAAGCTTTGGCCTGCAACTGAAATGTGGCCAAGACTGCGGCTTTAAATTTAGTTTGAGTTTGAGTTTGAATTTGGTTCGGTTTTCATTTTGGTTTTTGGGTTTTGTTATGGTTTGTTCAACTCTGTGGAGGGCTCTGAGACTGGAACTGGGTCTGGGACAGGGACGGGGACTGAGTCTCAGTCTCTTTCTGGTTGAGATGCGGATTTGAATTCCGATTCAGTTGGCGTTCAAAAGGATGCTCCATAAAACAAAAATGCTATGCGAAAGTGACATTTATGTGTTTTTAATTCCTTCGCTATGTGTGTGTGTGTGTGTGTTTGGCTCTTGGGTCTGCGTCTCCTGTTATGCTTTTCTGAGGAATTTGCTCGTTTTCGTCTGAATTTACCTTGCAACAGCGCATTGACCTGCAACAGATCCAAACTCAGGCATTTTGCGATTCCAAAACAAACAACAGCAGCAAATAAAATAACAAACAACATTGCATAGTTGTCTCCTTTGAAAACAACAGGAACAAGCATTTCAGTTGATTTTTTCTACGCCAATTTAATTGAATTACATATTTCATATTTTTCCGAACATATTTAAAGACTTCTTTGGGACTTTCTTTTAACTTATAATTTTAAAGTTACAGAAAACTAAACCATTTATTTTTGTAAACTTAATAAGCAGAAATATATTTTTATACAAATCTAATTCTATTAAAAAATTCCATTTTCTTGTTAAATATTCTTTAAAAAATCTTTCAAATTTAAAAACTAACAGTTCTTTCTTAAAAAGCATAAGTGGTTGGAATACAAGTCCACAAATTTTGATAACATTTCCTCTTCAATGATTCCAACTAATCCTTTGCTTCTTCGTCTTGCTGCTTTCATGTTTATTCCTTTTTGAATTTCTGCGTCGTCGGCAACTTAATCTGCTCCAACTGATCATAAACAAGTTGGTCGAGTTTTGGGCTGACGCCACTTAAACGCCACTGCAATAGCCCAAAACGCGAAATTCCTTTCAGCCAAAAGCAGTTTCCCCACCCCCTTCCCCTTGCCAACTGCTGGCTGCTCTACCTGGGCGGGTCATTGAATGCAACGCTTATCAGCTCTGCTCAGGTCCCTCTGCACGTCCACATTGATTACAAACTGTTGAATGAATTCCGTCGTTCCAAAAAAAGACCCCACCTCTGCGCTCACCTGTAGCACCTACCCCCCACACCCCCTACCACTCCAGTCTTCCATTTCATTTCTCATTCGCACTGAGAATTTGTTGGACTGCGTTTGAGTCGAGCCGCCAAAATCGTGTGGAAGCGACCTGAGAACTGAGAACTAAGAACTGAGAGACCTGAGAGCTGAGACCTGGCCAGAATTCCAAGAAGGACATCTCTCTTTTTTATTGTTTGGCTTTTTATGCTGTTTTCATTTAAAGCATTTTATGGCATTTTGCTTTAGTCGCCGGTTCATTATGATTTTTATGGCCACTTTGACGCTCCACACAATTTCAGTTCTTTTTTAGGACTCACCTCTCACTGATCAGCTCTGAGCTCTCAGGTGCAGACTTGCAGCAACAATTTTGTACCTTGCTGCGCCTACGCAGAGGAGCAAAGAGGGAAGAAAGTAGGGAGAAGGAGCAGCTCCAGTGGGAAGTAACAATGTGCTGCGCGGTGGTTTGTTTGAACACCGAAAACCGTTTTTAATGCTCGTTATAATTTCGGTGTTGCTCTTTTTTTAGACCCTGCAGCTTAAAAGTCAAAAGGGTCTGCTAAGTTTGTGCAGGCTACAGTAGGCAAAAAGGAAACTTTTTAAGTCAATTATCAATTCATTTAAAAGTAAATACTTATAGTTATTATATTATATATTATTATAAATTTTAAAGTTAAGCACACTCTTTACAGGGCTTGCCAAAGTCATGTTCTTACTGCCTTAAGCCCTTTCTAATTGCTGCTCGTGGAGCTCAGCACACTGCCATCGGGATCGGCATCGAAATCGGTAGATTTTTGGGTCTCTGTCTGCTCAATGAGGGTGATTGGCCTCTAAAGCATGTCTCTTGTGATTTTCGCTTAATATCCTTGGGGGCAAACGAAACTGTTCAGCATCTTTCAGTTCTTATTCCCACTACCTTTCTCCTGCTCTTTCTTCGATCTGTGCTTAGTCGTAACGCCATAAAGCGGCTCGACTTTAATTGGTATCATTAATACGGACTATCTCTGATGTTTGACTGAGATTTTCAGCCTTAAACTGAATGAAATTTTATTCGATTCAGTGCTGAATCAGTTGTTCCAATATTTATGTCTTGAAATAAGCTCAGATCATGTTTTGAGTCGTTAAGAAACACTTTATAAAGTGATGTGAAAACATTGTTGTATTTTTAATTAATACAAAGTTCAAAAGCAGAGCTCTCGAAGTTCGTGCCGTTAGTTTTTAGCCTTAAATGGAAAGCTTCTCAAGAGAAACAATATGCTTTGTATTATGGTTTCTGAAAGGCATAAAGATACTTTTGATGCCCCAATTTTGTAAGAAATTTTTGTGTCGTAACTAGACTTTCTTTTTTGTTGTTTTTACAAGTAAACTATGCCGAGCTTGTAATTAAGTAGATCTCATTAAATTGAGCGCACTAAAAGTACAAACAAATGACATTTGACATGGGATCTCTGCCATCTGACGTCAGCAACTGTCAGGGTAAAAAGCATAAAACATAAAGCATAAAAAACAAAAGAGACAACAACCAAAAAAAACATATTAATTAAACCTGATAAAACACTCTAATTAATTTGTAACCTTCGGTTAGTATTGTTGTTGTTAAATTTTCTTTTTCGTGTGTTTTTTTGGGGCAGCTCGTTGTGTTTTATGGTCAGTCATAAATTGAAGTTCGGTTTCATTCATTAATAACAAAATGATGGGGAGTGAAGAAATGAATTTGGAGGACTGTACGCAAAACGAAAGACAAGTTAAGAGGCGGCTCAGTGCCACGCCCACAATTCGCTTGTAATTTACTTTAATGACCAATAAAACGCGAATCGGACCATTAAAAATGTACACAAATCGCACTTAATTTGAAATTATGAATTGAAATTGGAATTGAGAAATGCGAATGGGAATGGGAATGGAACTGGGAATTTAGAATGGAATTTCAAGGCAATCGTTGGCTTAATTGAAAGCGCGACGAGGGCGGTGGGCGTGGCCACAGTGGGCCGTATTGTCTGTTTAAAAAGTCATTACAAAATGCAACTGTTTTTTCTCCAGGAAGCAAACATTCAATAGACCTCAACCCCACAAAGAAAAAGGTATCATCAGAGCCAGTGGACGTTAGATTGGCTTGGTTTGGGCCAAGTTAAGTCTGTGGCGCCCGCCGAATCACTCAACTGTTTAGCGGAGCCACACGCAAATGCAAATATTACCATAATTATCGCACATGGCCCACAGACCATGACTAAAGCAATCGCTCGTCCATCGCCAGAGACTGCTGCGACTGCGACTTAGAGGGAAGACTGCCGACTGCCGACTGCAGACAGCAGACTAGAGACTGTGCACGGCCCACACCCCAGAGCCATTGTTGTGGCTCCCCCCAAGTGATTCCTCTTTAAACTCCGCTCCTCAAACTTCGCCGAGTTCCAGGCACGCGGCATGCAATCGAAATCTATTACCATGCATTTGGTCGAACGGTGAAGAAAGCGGCTCATTACATGTTTATTATTGTAGTTGTAGTGCTACCCTGTAGTCTGTGCAGTCTGTTGGGTGCATTCGACCCAGCCACTTAACACACTTTACATTTTCTGTTGACTGTTTCCACTTTATTACAGGGTATCTGTACTCTCAGCTACTCTACTCTAGCTAAATTGTTATTGTTGTTACCTGGCCAAGTGCGGCACTTGACTTTATTTTGGTTACATGCCATGGGCCATGGCAATTTATTCTTGGTAGCCAATAAAAGTCACTTGATTGGAACTGCAAGTGGTCGGCTTTTATTGGTTTATTATGGCAACGCGAGGGTTACGCGAGATCTTTTGCTGGCCAACATGCCATACACCTGCCACCTGCCACCATCTAACTGCCGTCAGTCTAGTGTTGCCGCTGTTTCAAGGGTCAAAGTAGCTAGATTTTTACCAAAGAGGCTGCTAAAAAGGGCTAGAGGTTAGCCAGAGATAGAGGTTTCTCTACGCCTAAAGTCAACTGTGTTTCCAGCTTAAATGCATGACGAGCAGCTCAGAAAGAAAGCAGCTAAAAATAGCTAAATAATTGTCCAAATATCCCTGCTAAAAGTAGCTAAACTGCCAACACTGTCGCTGCCACCTGGCTACCTGCCACAGAGCCCGCTCCTTCCCACTCCCTAGCTCTAGCCAGAGTTGCAAAGAAAAGAAACATTTGAAATTGTGCCGCCTTCGACTAGCCGGCAATCAAATTTGATGGCCTTGTTTGTTGCGCCCAGTTTTAGGGCGTCAGCTGGGCGTGTCTGGGCCCATAATGGCAACATTCTGTGGACTGAGCCACATCTCTCGACACTCAATCGATGGCAATGCAGCAAATGCTGTCTCATAAGTCAAAAGAATGTCATTTAGCTGGAAAATAATGCTGCAGTAGCACAGCTCTGATCTGGTCTACTCCGTTTTGGCCTGGTCTAGTCAAGTTGGGTCTAAAGTGTCGCCACACAGCAGCAGCAGCAGCAGCGGCAGTGGCAAATCCTTGACTGGCGCCTATCGGAGCCCTCGGATCTGACTGCCATATGAGTTATGGTCAAGTCTGAACTGAGCCTGGACTTGCCAAAATGATAATAATTTTTATATGCTCGTAAAAGCATTAAAAATTACCAAAAAAGATGGAAATAAAACAGTTGAGAGCGGCATTTTTATTGTTTGCCTGCAATTGACCAAGTTAAGAGATGACATTTACAACGGCTGTGTGAGGTAACCATAAAACTCACCCATTGAGCCAATTTGATGACGATCTTGACCAGCACAGCCGTTGGCCAAAAACAGCATTCTAGACAACTCGTTTTTATGACTAACCAAAAAAAATTGAGCTGTTCAAGCATTTTTAATTGGCCCGACTTTGTGCCATGTGCCACATGTGGCAATAAAACAATAACCGAAAGGGGACAAAACCGATGAATAGCAAAAATTAAGTGTAAATTCTGAACATTAAAATCGACTGACAAATATTGGGAACTAGAACACATTAAGATATAGATAGGAAATGTTTTTCCGACAAAAGAAAAGTCATAAAGAAATAGTTCAGTTTAATATTTTATGACAAATAAAAAGCAGGTAAGATTAGTGGTAATAAAAAGGACAGTAGCTAAAAGCAGGAAAAACACCTGCATAGGAAGTTTTTCTTACTTTGGAACTTAACTGGATTTCCCGTTGATAACATAACCGATACAAAGTATTTTGAAGAAATCCAAATCAACCCTGGGAATTACAGCAAATGATGCGTATCCTATAAATATTAAAAAAAAAGAAAACAGAATGAAAGCAAAGGGAATGAAAATGTTAAAATGTTTCATTTTACAACCCTCAACCCTCTGAGTGAATTTTCCCACTCCGCTTCTCCCCCTTATCCCCCTTTCCCACTCCCCTTTCACATGGTAATTTGGAGCACTTTCGAAGCAAATATTCATTTGGGTTTCTCTTTTTTGTGGTTATTGTAGGAGTGGGGCAAACTGGGGGAAGTTTTTTACGATGATATGCCGTGCATTACACGGCATTTGAAACATTTTCCAGCTTTATGGATAAGTTTTCTTTTAACTCTCCCACACTCCCACACTCTCGCTGGAAAAACAATGGGACAGCGGCGACATTCGAACTTATTTTGCACGCAATTGACTATCAAAATTTTATGTGGGACTTTGTAATTCAGCTGTCTGCCCCAAAAAGAAAAGCAGGAAGAGCAAGAAGAAGACGACTAGGTCCATCAGTTCCACAACTCCATGGGCTAATGGCAACTTTGGAGAGTGACATAAAATCCAATTTTATAATGCATATAAAGTTTTAATACATCCCGACTCGTGCCGAAAAAGGGAAATGCCAAGGGGATGAAGGCCAGGACGAGGGGAAATGGGAAATGGAGGGATAGAGGGAAGGGGTAGGGAAATTTTATGTACACACTTTTATAGAAATTTTAGTAGCCTATCAAATTTTACGTGCTACCAACAACAACAACAACTGAAACTTGTGCATAAAACTTAAGTTGCGAGTTGTTTTGGGAACGTGGCGTTCCAGCCCTGGCCAGGACAGGGCAGCTGGACAGCAGCAGCGACAGCCGTGAAGACATATTCATTGGGGTAGCAAAAACCTAATCCTGTCCTGTTCGAGAGGATTCATCGAGCACGAAGCACGGACACTTGGAATTAACATGAAATTAGCTTGTTGACTCAACCCTATTGAACACAGGAGCTGTCATAAATGCAGTAGGGTGGGGCTAGCACAGGGAGGGGTTGGACATAAAATGAGGCAACAGGACATGAATACAGGAGGCTGATGGCGCCATCTATTTCTTATGTGTGTGTTTAGCTTAACACCTCGGACCATTTGCATAATACTAATACTAACACACTCAAACACACACGCACACACACACCTACAAACATCTGTGCAAACTTGTTGCCAAATCATTTGTGAAGTCTATTAGCAACGGAGTTAAACAAACTTCATAGCACGAGCTTTACAGTGGTGCAAGGGTTATGGAAATGTCTAGGGTTCAATGAGTAAACACATGTGCAATTGAATAACGTATAAACTGTCAAAGTTCAAGAGTGTTGAAGTCTTTAACACAAGCTATTAAAAGTATTCAAAATACTAACTGAATTTTAAGCAAAGTTAAAAAAGTATTCATATAATTTTTAAACACTAAACTAGCTATAAAACCTTGATTAGAAACATTTATAATTATCTATTATATTTTAGCAATACTTTTAATGTGTTTTCTTAAAACGATTTCAATAATTTTGAACAAACTTTTGATGAACACATTTAAACAAACATTTTGTTAGTTTTGTCTAAAGTTTAACAAGTGTTTTATGCCATTTCGTGTTAAATAATTAAACATATCGTTTGTGTTATAAGTCCCAAGTGCCGCACTCTAGTCCCACTGCCAGTGTGAGTTCTACAGCTGCCCCTTCCCTTGGAAAGTTTGTCAGGATTTGAACGAGAAACGTTAGCATTAACATTAGCATTGGCACTTAAGTGTGTATCCTGAATTAGCCACAGACTGCTTTAATGACATTTGGCGACAAAACGCTTACGTTAACAATTTCAATAGGAGCAGATAGCAAGTGTGGAGTGGGATTGGAGCTAGGTAGAGAGCGGGGCGGTGAAGACAGAGAGTGTGGGATGTTACTGCTTCGACATATTGCTTAAATGGATTGGGCCACAGAAGGGTTATTAATAAATTAAATTTCATGATGAACGGGGACACGTGTTTGTGCATTAAACCCAAACCCCAAACCCAAACCGATAACAGTAAAATATAGCCACACACACACACACTCATGTAAATGTAATTCAATACTTAAAAATTGCTTATTAGCAGTGACTGTAAAATGCCCTGTTGCCCTACCTGTTTGTGTATGCTGATAAACGGGGCGTATGCGCAATATGCTTTATTTTAATGAGCAATTCTAGTTAATTTTGTGGAATCTATTCTTGCTCTGTGCTGTAATAAACTTGAGCCAGGGGTTATTGGGTCAGGGCAGTACAGTTACCTTGGCAGCATAATGTTGCACACACAGAAACACAAACACCCACGAGGCAATTTTGTAGGCCCAATAAAATGGGCATATCCATTGTGCCTCGTAATTGGCAAACGAGCACACCTCCAATGACTGTGACTATGCTTAATATATATTTAGACTTTATATATATAACCAGAGACATTGAACTTGTGGCCAAATGTCTGTGAAAACAGTAGCTACACGTGTCTTAATTCTTAAGTTGAGTCAAGACTGAAACTTCAACATAATTTAATTAAAATTCGACAGTGATAAACGCAGAAGATACATTAAAAATGTAAAAAGCGTTGATAATGAACTAAGAGAGAGAGAGAGAGGGGGGATAGGCACAGAGGCACAGAGGTAGACAGCTATCTAAGAGGGTCTTACAGTTTTTTATGCAGTGTATTGCAAAAGTGTTTGCTTTCAGTACTTGACTTGATTTCACTGATGGGGCTAAAGCTTGGGTCTCTATACACCACTCTTCTCTGTCCTTGTCACACACTGTGTGCCTCTAACCACGCACACGGGCCACTTGAACCACTGAGCGCCAGTTTCAGTTTCGGTCATTTGAAGTTTATTACCCGCGCACGTGTGAACCAAAAATACCAAAACGTACAAAATTTTTACAACGAAACCAAACCGGAAATCGCTAAAACAACAAGTACAACTTGGCTGAAAAAGGCTAGAAACAGCAAAAAATAACTAAATGCTTAGATAGAAAGAGACAAGTCGTAGCAAGTTCATGCAGGTAGTCAGTGAGCCACAGAGCCACAGAGCCACTGTTCCACTGAGCGTTAACCAACCATTGAAAGACGTTAGCAATGAAGACGTCTAAATGCGAAATTAAATATGACATTTTAGAGAAATTAAGTGTTGCCCATGTTGGACATGTCTTTAAATGGCCAAGATTGTAGACAAAACGCACACTTGGCCAACACCAGGTCGGCGGCCAGCTAGCAAGGTGGTTAATGGCTAAGTGCTCTAAGCGTAATACAGTAGCCAATTCAGCACAGTCTTGGCCAAAACTTGTACTTGGGAAAGCCACAAAACGCGCACTTACACAACTAGGGCAACAACAAACACTTAGCTAACTTGGCTAAGTAGATAGGCTTACTACAAATAACTGTAAGTTACACAGAAATGTCAATCATAATTTGTGGTTAAGAAAAATGTGGTTAATAGCGGGCAGTTTGGGCCATAAGTCAATGCTTTTGGTACGTAAATCAATAGAGGGTTAGCAAAGAATTTAAGTATATTTTAAACAATCTTTTATTTAAAAAATATTTCAAACTGTTGTCGAATAAATTCAGATACAATTGAGTTTCTGAAATCAATTGGGCATTTCCCAAGTTATAACTACATTTGGGAAAGGAAAAGCGCAACAGTTGATTAAGCCATTGTTTTGTGCTTTATTCACACACAAATTCGTTAAACTGTTATTGATCTGCGGATAAGGCTGAAGATTTAAAAGATACAAATACAAATACAGATACAAATACACAAACGAATTTCCAATCGAAAATTATTATATGTTTTCTTGTATTGACAATTTGCATGGAGTTTGGCTTTCGCTTAAGCCGCGTACGTGTGTGTTAAGTGTGTGTGTGTGCGTTTGGGCCTCTCGCAATTTCTGCCTCATTCATGAATTTTGTAGATTTTTAGCCAAAGATAATTTGCGAAAATAAAACACGAGCCGAGGAGTCCAAATTTTCATTCAAAACACGTACATACTTCAGAGTTGAACAACAAATGCAAAGCGACAACAGCAACAATGGGACAAAACAAATGTGGATACCCACACAGAGTCCAAAGGGACAGAAAGACAGGCAGACAGACGGACGAGTGGACGAATCTTCCACTCCAAGTGCTGGTGTGAAGTGCAAACAGACAAACGTAGCGACAACAACAGCAGAAACGACAACAACATCAACAATGGAGTTCAATATTATCGAATGTTTACGGTGATTCGAATAACCAGCTACAGCAACAACAAAAACACTCACAACGGAGACAACAAAAACAGCGGCTTCATTCATGAAATATTCGTGCAAAAACAACAATAAGTACAACAGCAACAACAATCACTACAACAACAACAACTTTGCAGATTTGTATGTTCCATTACGTGTCCAATAATTTGGTTAACGATTTCGCACACACACAAAAACCAAGCGAAATTCTCAAGTATTTGCACTGCATTCAAAAGAGAGTTTTGTATAGAAAACTAACAGAGTATCTAAGTATCCAAGTATCTTTGTATCTGAGTTTTCTGTGGGATTCTGTGCTCGATTCAATGGGGTCTTTGACTTATATGAAGTCGTCTTGACATTGCCAACACAATTTTGATTAGTCATCGTATTTGTAGCTCCTTTGACTTACTATAATTCTTATTGTGCTTGTTGTTGTTGTTGTTGTTGCTAATGTATTTGTTGTTTGGTTAATCGTATCTAAATATTTTTGTGTATTTATCTCACGTTGTTGGGCACTTATCGTCGGGTCCGTTTCGACAAGAAACTCACGAATTTCGTGGCGCATACAAAAAGGGAAACTCAGTTTTGGACAACAAACAACAAAAACAGAAACAGAAACAGAAACAACGTCAACAACATCAAACCAGTTGCCTGATTAAAGGTGAATGAATTCGCGAATCCGCGAATCGCATTCAAAAATTAACCGCATAACATTTCAGTTTGCGTTGATTTTGTTATTTTCAGAAATACTCTTAAGATTTTGGGAGTTTGCTGAAATATTTATGCTTTAAAATCTATAATATTTAATTATTTTTTTTATGCAGTTGGCACAGAAATAGCTCAAGTAATAAGAAGATTCCTTTGAAAGATTCAAATTAATTGGTGCTCTAAGTTCTAAGCATTTTTAAAACTTCCACAAACAGTAAATTTGAACTGAAACGACTTCTTAAATCTTTTAAGTGTATTAAAAATGCGGTTAGTTGTGTTATTGTTGTATTGTTCGTTGCTCATTATGATTTATATGAAAGTTGCTTAACAGCCGTGGCGAATGTCAATGCATGCATCCATCAGATACAAATACACACACACCACATACACACACATGCACAATATTTTAGGCACTTTACGATTAAGTGTGCACATGACGTCAATTGTTATTGTTTAGTATGCCTTTAAATTTCATTTGATTTGTACTTATTTGGAAGCCACATAAATCAGCTTACTAATCACCAAAACAAACAGCAACGAGGGGTGTGTGAGGTGCGAGCGGAGAGTGGAAAATGTGACAGCAAAGGGAACTCAAAATCTCAGTGGAAATTTACCCACTTGGCACTTTTATTTCATTTCATCTGCTGATTTTCTTTGCTTAGTTTTTCTTAAACTAAATCAATTTGCTTAGGCCATGGCCTTCTCAACAAACTGAATATAAATGTATCTGTATCTATTCACAGTGTAGCTACAGTTAGTGATTTGCGCTTTACTGTAACATTTTTGGTAGCATAAAAAGATTTACAAAAGTTTCCATTACAATGTGTAAACAAAACGGACAGACAGACAGACGGGCAGACAGACAGGGACAGCAGATAAAAAGAGATAAACAATTCAACAAGTGGGGTCAATAAGCTACACTGTACTACATATAAGTGTACAAGTGTGTGTATAAAAAACAACAAATAAACATGATACGAGGGGAAGCACGAGACTAAAAAGTGATAATCCACAATCACAACAGACACTGAGTTACACTGAGAGAAAGACAGAGACAGAGACTGCGACAGAGACAGAGACTGAGCTGATTATCGATTTAATTAGCAGCGGAAAATGTAAAGCACATCGGACATCAGATTAACCCACTTGAGTGTCTGATATGTGAGTGGAAAATTACTCGGTTATGTAGCTCCAAAGTCTAGACTAAAGCCCCTAGACTCTAAAGGTAAACAAAAAGATTGTATTTTGTACCTGGTGTTGTACCAGCAGACTTGTTAAAGACCAGATTGAATAGTTTGAGCCATGTAGTTATAGTATAAACAATTCATTTTTTGACTCTATCATATAAAATTAATTTCTGTTCTGTTCGACCACACAAAGTTGGCAAATTCCCACGTTAACCAAAAGCTTGGCATGCACAGCACTCAAACTTGGCTATAAATAACAGAAATCGAGTCAAGAGTTGAGTGACGAAAGACGGGAGCTGAGAGTCGATGTCATCACCTTGACGTGGCCACATTTGGATGCAGTCCAACCCCAACTGTTGCAACTGTTCCAGGCCAAGTACAATTTCGATCACAAGTTCAATTCCGAGTCCAATTCCATGCCCAATACCAAGTCCAAGTCCATTGTCCAATGCCATATTCAGTTGATGAATTTACGCACGCGCAATGTCAACCCAAATACCAGAAGCTACGACTGTATTGAGTACAGTGAAGTCATAGCCATAATGCATTATTGGCTTTACAAACTTGCGGTACTAAAATGCAGTTCCAAGAAATAGCAGAGACAACAACGACAACTTTAAACTCCCGCATGACATTCTTAAGCGTTGCGAAATATGAAGGAATGCAGTCTCAAAAGTCAGTCATAAAGTCTCAGTTCCAGTCTCAGTTCCAGTCTGGATTCCATTCTCAAAGTCCCAAGTTTCATTTCCAAATCTCTCTCTCTGTCTCTTAGTAAGAGAGCTTCAACCGAGTCTTCGATCTTCAGAGAGTGGAATTTCACTTTGTTTACTACTTCAGCCAGTTCTCTTTTTCTGTCGCCGCTCCCCGTGTGCCAAAATTGTTGTCATTCTGTCTCGTAGCCTTCGTGTTGCATTTTCCTGGTTCTTTATGGTTTGCTGCATCATTCTGTGATGGACTGTAACTAAAACTCATGACTCTACCTCGTTTCGAACACGCGCTAACAGCTCAAGCGACCCTCGCGTTGCTTTCGTGCCTCTTAACGACTTCTTGCGTGCCACATGCAGTTTCAGTATGAAAAGTATGCAGAAAGGAGAACAGCTCTCATAGTCTCATAATACTGCAGAAAAGTTGTTTTTTTTTCTCATTTCCTTTCTACAAATAATTTTATTTAAATAAATTAAGCTGAGAGCCTGAGAGACTACACAAAAAATTGTATGTGTTGTGCCAAATTGTAAAGCCACCGCCAAAATGCTGTAAAAATAAATTAAGCTCTTTTTTTCGTAATTTTGATTGCATACTAAGCGATTCGGTTTGTTATTTTCTTAATGAGGTTGTTGTACAAAATCCTTAAGTCAGCATTCACGAGATCTGAAAATGGCGTGACCAAGTGCTAGAAACCGCAGTATTTACTCAGAGAGAGAGAGAGAGAGGAGCATGCGATAAGGTCACAAGCCTCTAGGTAATCCGGAAATCTCTTAAGCCCCAAGGCATTAAAAAGTAATAATTAATTACATATTTATGGACATACTAACAATTAAAAAACAATTTCTGTTTTACACAAATTAAAGCTTAGCATATCGTGCCACTACAGATTTTATTCCGATTTTTATCTAAGCTCAAAAGAAATTTAAATGAATATTTATACTTTCCACAAATGAAATCTGAGGAGTTAATTTAGTCTTAAGTGTAATTAAATTGAACTTCTTTCTCCTTAAAAAATTTAAGCATTAAATGTTCTGTTATATTATTCCTAAACAAATTTTAGTTGTTTAGTCCTGGAGTTTGTTAGATTTTGACTTCTAACTTTTGTGTATTTGGCAAACAACTTGTTTCTTTGCAAAATAGATAGAGTTTTATTCTGACTGCTTCTCCTTACTACACTTCATCTCTTTCTACCTTTCTCACTCTGTCTCTTTCGCTTCTCTTTTTCTGCTGCACTTTGTCAGCACTTGAAATCATGATTGTTTCAAATACTCCTCGTACTTTCAGCTTCACCTGCTTTCAGTCAACTTCAGATGTCAGTCCTTT
Organism: Drosophila nigrodunni; assembly: GCA_020829145.1. Lineage (NCBI taxonomy): Eukaryota > Metazoa > Arthropoda > Insecta > Diptera > Drosophilidae > Drosophila > Drosophila nigrodunni. The sequence goes on along the minus strand of JACVCZ010000003.1, from coordinate 3,698,753 downwards.
TTAGAGCACTGTCTGTCTCTCTCTCACTCTCCCTCTTGAATCTTTAGCATGCATTTTCAGTCTCCTATTTCTCCACTTTTTGGCAACGAGGACAAAGTTGCCGCTGGCTGTGTTGGCCAGGTTCGAAACTCTCTGGGGGAATTTTGCCATTTTGCAGTAACTCGAGAATGTCTTCATTTTGTTTAGCCAAAATCAGTTGGGCGATGGCGCGTGGACAGTTGATGCTGTGACTGTGACTGTGACAGAGATGGTGACTCTGACTCTGACTCAAATGGAGACTGAGAAGCTGAAGCACTGAAACATGTGCACACGAAAATTCTGTTCTGGCATGTGGCATGCGGCATGTGGCACTGACAATGGCTGCATGCGCTTCAGCTTGTGTCAAAAACCAGGCAAGTGCCATTTTGCGGTAGTTGTGGCAATGGCCATGGCCAACAGCAATAACAGCAACAACAACCACAATGACAGCAACAACAAAAGCAGCAACAGTTATGCAGGCAACGCACAGTGGTTGCAGTCTATTTAAATAAATTTTATAGAAAGGAGGAAAGGAGGAAAAGATAACATTTATGTAGACTTTTAAAAAAGGTTTTAGCAATAGGAAATTTAAGATATTACTCAATTAGTTTATACCGGTATTCCGCTCTTTATATTGACTACAGTTTGGCTTAGTTTCAGACCAGTGTGCAGTGCCTTTAGCGGACCGCAGTGCAGTGCAAATAGGCGACCCTCCGTTACAGTCCCAGACTTGCAGTTCAGAGCTCACCCATCTCACAGTTTTCCCCTTACTCAGTGTTTTTCCAGCTGCTGCTGCCCATTTCCCATTTCCCATTTTCCATTTCCCACTTTTGTGAGTCCACAAGTTTGGACTTTGTTGTGGCCGTGGCGCAAAACGTGGCCACCCACGTGGCAGGCGCTGCGCTTGTTGTGTTTGTTATTGTTTTTAGACCCTGTAGGCCAGAAAGAGAGAAAAAATATAAATATAAATAATTTTGCCATTTGCTTGTTTTCTATAAGAAAACATACAGGGTCTTTCTCAGTCGTGTACACTCGTCTGCCGCTACTTCTACCAGTTGTTGCACTTGCTGCTATTGCCCGTCAAGCCGTCAAGCGTTTTGATTGAAATGTGTTTGTTTGGCTGCGGCTTTGGCTGTTGCGGCTCCTCTGCCCTACTCCTCCTGCTGCCATGCCCTTTGTCCCTTGACTTGCCATCCCCCCTTCCAACCCATTTCCATTTCGGGAGGAAAAGCAATAAATGCGGGAGAAAACAAGAGTTTTGTGCGAAACGAACGAGGGAATATCCGACATCAGAGTCACCTCCACAAACCCCAATCCCAATTTATCTGCTATCGCTCTGGCACGAATCCAATTGGAATCCGAATATGAAGAATTGGAAAATAAAAGGAGTGGCTGGTGTTTGTTTCGTGACGGTCAAGCAATTTATATTTTGTCAATAGAAATTTTAAACTTTAAATGATAAGCACTTAGTCAACATATTCTAAATAATGTCAAATGATAGCACTTTTTTATTTATTTTATTTATTTATTAATTAACTCTTTAAATTGAGTTTCAAATACTTCTAAGAGCATAAGTCAATAACTTGAGTATTTATCTGGAAAAGTAATCGAATAAGTAACAGAAGTAGAAGCGAGAAAGCTGTAGAGAGAGCTAAGAGAGAGAGAGAGAGATAGAGAGACAGAAGCTGTACAAGCCCTCAAAAGCAGCTTCGAAAATGTCAAGTCTTGTATGCGGATTATCTGACATATTCGTTTAAACCGAACTTCAAGTATTCACAATTGTTATTTCGTGTGTCTGTGTGTGTGTGGACAACACTGTCCGCCAGGGGGCGTTAAGGTTCACATTCACAGAGCAAATAGCTGAGAGTCACAAACATTTTCAGTTAGTCGTTTCACTTTGGATTTGGGTTTAGTTATGGAAAGAAAGGAACGAGAAGAATGGTGGGGAAGAGAGTGAAAGAGAGAGGGAAGCCGACATGAAATAGTAGTAGCGAAGTCTTCAATGGACGATGCCACGCCCACTGGTTCGCCTTCCCGCTCTCACTCACGTCGCACGCCCCGTTGAGTTTTGAGTTTTTGGGCAACTTTCAGTGTAGAAAATTTGCTTTGCTTTCGTTTTAATTTATTTTATTGCGAAATGCATTTTAGGTTTTGTGTTGTGCGCTGATTTCTTGGCCCCGAACCAAACCCGAAAGTGTCGAGTTGACTTTTAGCCCGGCCCGAAATGAAAACAAATTTAATTTAAGTGTCAGTTACGCTTTTCACGACGTGGCAACGCCGAAAAACTGCCAGAGGAGGTGGGAAAAGATGCGGGCGGGTAGGGGAGGAAGCTCTGAGTTTTGTTTTGTTTTGTTTTGTTTTTAGTTTACTCAATTTGTTTTTACCAACAATTACAGCACTAAAATCAGAAAAGTCGTGCGCTCTCCACTCATCTCTCGCTCTCATCTTTTTAATTTAGTCAAGCCCAGTAAAACGCAACACTTTTCGCTCAGTGTACTTTTGTTTTTCTGCTCCTTTTCGACATTTAAAGCAGCCCGTTGCATGTGGTCAAAAGTCAGTTGTCGTTATTGTTGCTTTTGTTGCAATTTAGTCTGGTTATCACTGTGTTGGCCAATACGACACGCAACACCATTATTTGCCACATTCTGACAGCCGGCATTTCCTTACATTTTCCGCTTTCCCACCGCCCCTCCCCTGCTGTTTGCTTGCCCAATTCTAGTGCATATGGTCGAGTTGTCCTTCAAGTGTTACTTGAAACAACTTGAACTAAACTGCTGAAAGCCATGCACTTGCACTCTATAGTTGCGACCCTTACACTTTAGCTGCCACCTGCCACACCCCAACTGCCAGCTGCCACCTGCCTCGTCTTGGCTCGCTCTTCATTTTAACCAGCTTTGGCTTTTGGCTGACAAACTTTTTGCCATTGCGAATACGTGTCGAAAGACTTTTAAGCTCACAAGGACACTTTATGCAACACACGGCTGCGTTGTGCCCCATCACCTGGCCCTGCCCCTGCACCTGTCCCTTAACCCCAAACACACAACCCTATCTCAACCCTTGCCCTTTGTCAGCCCCGTCGTTTGCTGTCCCTGCCCTTAAAACTGTCTGACGTGTCCTCGAATCGGTGACTTTAATGAGCTTACAACACAAACCAGGTAAACAAAAAAAAAAAAGCAGGTAAGAAACATGCACCTGCTGCAAACTTGCAACGACTTTGACTGTCCGGCAAATTAGCGCAATAAAAAAGCTCATTAAACGCGGTAAATGGAGCACAACAAACTATTGAAAGATAAACTGAAGTATTTGTAATTGTAAATAAAAGCGGATGGAGCAGCAGCTGTAAGCAAAGGGACGCTTAAAGTCCTAAAGGTTTCTGATAAACTTTTGATAAAGCAAAGTTAATTTTAAGTTTAAAATTAATTTAAGATTTACTCACCACATGATCTCATTATAAAATCTTCAAACAGATCACAGAAAAGGCTGTCAAACTATAGCTGATGTCAGCACGAGGCTCGCCCAGAATACGCTACTTACGATATGACGTATACGCAGCGTGTTACCTGCATAAATGACGTCAGTGGCTTGGAACTCGCATCTGGCAGTTCGCAATTGGCAATTGGCAAATTTGGCGCGTGCGAATGTGTCATCGATTTGTTATTGTTGTCGTGGTGTGTGCAATCGATTGCATCACGATCCGCAGCTGCATCTGTAAGTGTAATGTATCTATAAGATACACAAGTATCTGCGACTGCTGCACGGCTGTTTTTGGCGTCAGTTGTGTGACTAATAGAATCAAATGTGCACCAAAATGTGGGTCAGGCATGAATTTGCATTTCGGCTTCTATTTTGGGCAATCGTCGGATTGAAATCAACATATTTTCGGTCATAAAATCAGCGACAACATTGTGAATTAATCATAGAACTTGAGTGGCGTCGTGCCAGGTAAATATTGTGGTAGAAACCACCAAAGCCCCGAACTTGCTACCAAAATCAATTGACATGATTTCCACAACAACAATTACAAGAAAACAACTGGCATAACAAAAGATGTGAATAGTTACTGTATTTGGGGCGTGGTACGAATGTTGGCCACCCAAATACGCAAAACAAAATGGCATCGATCAAACAATGTTGCCACGTTGCAACGGGCCAATTGTGGCACAAACGAGGACTAACCTAAGCCAAGTTGAAACAACGAAGCGTTGGCCAGAAATCAGTTCAGCCAAAGACAGCAAAGCGCCAGGACGACGTACCGAAAGGATAACAAGAAATAACCTATTAACCTATAGGCTTAAAGGCAACAAAAAAAAGGAAGATTGTAAACACTAAGAAGTAGGATAAAAGGAAGAGAGATCCTGTCAAGATGTGCGACTGTGGCTGCTACTCGTACTGCTCTCACGATGCCTCCTGCTATTCGCACTCGCATTATCACTCGCACTCGCATCACTGCTGTGCTGGATACAAGTATCTGAAGTGTCTGTGTCGCTACTACCGCCATGTGCACTGCACCTGCTCCTGTTGGCGACGAAAATGCTACCTGCTCTAAGCTGTCACCTGAGAGTAGAGGAGAGGAGAGGAGAGGCGATGAAGCTGCAGGAGGAGGCAAGACTCTGAAGAGGGAGAGCGAGTCGGAGAGAGTCGAATCAGACGACGACATTTGACAGCACCATTAAAATCACAACTCAAACAATGCAAATCAGCAAAGCAAATGATAAAGTCCTTTAAGTAGTTGCATAACACTTGGCTGCATCGTTCCAGCTCTTGTCGATTGATGGTAATGGATGTATTATTTTGTTCGTTGGACTTCGGATACGAGATCGGGTCGGGTTCGTGTTCGTGCTCGAGTTCGAGTTCGCGGGGGCGTAGCAAAAGGTGCGATTGTGACGATATCAACTAGCGTGCATACATGACGTATGTGCAACGTTTTAAGTTGTCTGGTGTGAGTGTGTATGCGTGTGTATTTGTGTGTGACAGAAGCTTTAACTAAAGTGCGATGTGGCCAACTCGTTATAGACCAACTGCAATTTTTGGTGCAGATAACTCTCTCGTTAAGCAAACTTCATTTTAACTAAAACTCACCATGTATAATCCAACATATAACTACTTAGAACATTTCTACACAAAACTACTACAAGGAGAACAACAACAATTCACATCACAATTAACTATTCACTTAATAAGTTAGTGCATAAGTTTTGAAGAGCACAAGATAAAAATGAATATTCGTTTTGTCGATAAATGTTAGTTATAGTTATCGATTCGATGACAATTTTGCCATATTTGTAAACGGTTGAAACAATAATAAATAAACATTTATTCCAACACCAACACAAGAGCAGAAAGGCGTTTATTTACTAAGCAGGAAAGTGGAGCAATATAGGCGTATACTTAATATTTTATAATTATATAAAGGAAACTTGATTGACGATGGTTTTAAAGGCTTTTAGTTTAAGAAATCTATATATTTTAATTAACTGCTAGCATACGATGCTTGATTTATAAAACAGCTTGAAGTTCGAAGTGTTATTTGTTACTTATTGCTCTCAAGTCAGAAAAGCGAATGTGAAATGAGCTGGAAAATCTGCTAAGACTTGTATGCTAAATTCTTATGAGGGAGTAAATTTGCTGTACAAATAGACACTTAATTTGGCCAAGAGTTACGTATGTAATGAGCCTAGCCGTAAACATAATTCGTAATCATTTGCGTCCTTTGCTGACTTTAGCTGCGGCTCGTGCCCTGTGCCCCATGAACTGATGCTGCCTGCCCCCCACTACAACAACAACAACTTCTTGTCAACATTGCCCAATTGGCCATATGCAAATGGCAGTCAAAGTTGCTCTCAAAGCTGCCAAAACCCCGGACAGCTGCCAAATTCCATTTTGCCGCTAGGGAAGGCTAGCAATGGGGGATGCTGGCATGGGTGGGGGGTTGGCAGGGTGGTGGAGCAGGGGGACTGTTGCTTCAAAATTCAAAATGAAAATGTTGTCATTTTGTGCATTGAATTACGTTTATTTGATGGCTGCTCTTGGCTCGTTTTTGGCTGCCGTCGAAAATGATTATCTGACATAACGCCAGCCACGCCCTCGACACCCACAGCCGCCACCCTCCACTTGTCCTACTTCTTTGGCATTAGAGGTGTTCCGGCCGACAAACAAGGTGATTATGACACGAGTTCCCCTGGACGCGTTAATGGACTCGGAAAATGCTGTGGCATCCACATAAAAATAAGAGGAATACAAAGTACGACAGAGAAAAAAACGCAGAATATGTAAAATTGAGAGGATAACGCAGAGTATTTATTTAAATTTTCAGCACAGCAGGGGGTGAGGAGGGGGAAGTGGGATGGGGAGTGGCAACAGGACGTGACCAGGACAAGAAGCTAGGATCAGAGGCGAGTTCTCAAACCAAAAGTGCAGAGAAAACTCATGAATATCCGATGAAGTCGAGCTGTAGCTACAAATCAGACCAGATATTGGTTTTTGATTATGCTCAGGAGGGGAAGCAACGAGGGGAGAGTGTCAAGGAGAGTGGGTGAAAGGGGGGGAGAGGGGCAGCGCGTGTGTTTAATGCGAATGACATTTTAATTAACATTTTCGCTTCTTTCGCATTTTTTTGTGGCGCAGATTAGCACAAATAAATATTGTGCGTGCAGTCTGGCTGACTTCCGGTCGCTGCTTTCCACTTACCACTGTCCTCATCAATTTTCCTACCCCTGCACCCCCTACTCACCACCTCTGCTGCCTGCTTTAGCCCCATAAAATGTTAACAGTTGACTAAATTTTCATTGCTCATGAAAATCGCTCAATTGGCGACTTAGAAAATTGTTTGCCAACGTTGAAATGTTGCAGTTGCAGTTGCAGCGCGGAACCTGCAACTTGCCGCACTGTACAGCAGTCTTATGGCATAAAATAAGCGACTCCCGCAGGCATAGGAAAAACAACAAATGATCATCCGCGAGTTGAGCAACAGTTATGAAAAAATTAATAAAGTGCACAGTAGATACCCTATAAATTAAGCTATAAATATAGAAAAGCAACAGCTAACTAGTACTTTCTTTAACTTATTACAGGGTATACGACAAGTGTTTCCCCTTTATTTTGTGTGCAGTGAATGGGAGGCGTGTCAGCGATCGTATATCCAGCAAACTGCAGCCTGTGTGGTCGTTTGACCAGTTTATCGATACAAAAATCGCAAAACCTCTGACATAATTCACAAAAAAAATGGCTTAAAACAAAACCAAATTCACAAATGAAATTTTGGTAAAAGTTTGTATGTTTTATGTGACAGCAGAAGGAGATAGCTATGCGAAGAGTGAACGAGTTGGTTGCATTCATAATTTATGATAATTACAATCACGAATAACTAACTAATACACGACAGAGTTCAAAGTTTAGCAGTCTGATTTAAGATACAAGTTTAGGCTAAGCAAAAATTAGTACTTGACTGATTTATTTCCTTAGATGTCATACCGGAAGTTAGTAGTCTTGCCATAAATATTTATATTACCTTTCTCTGTAATTATGAGTTAAACTTAAGTTGGTAATGAATAATGAAAACTTGACAGTTTTATATGAAGAGACCAAGGAAAATCTAGGGGCTTTCAATAATTTACAATGGATTAGGATTTATTTACGATTGAGTCTAAAGAGACTGGAAATTAGTTGGCATTGTAGCTGGGCAATAAAGTAATCCACTAATGAGGGATATCTAAGTAAGTTAGAAAGTTAGATCTACACGCCTTCTCAGCCTACTACAAAGACTTCTGCATACCCCACTCCTAATCCTCCTTCGTCTCCCAACACAAATCAAATTAGCAAAACCTTCGAACCTGCGGTTAAATTAAAGAACTTTACTCACCACTCGAAACCTTTGTTGTGCACTTCTCAGTCCGACTGTTAGTCTGTCCCTCTGGCAGTCTATCGCTCTGTCCTACTTCATGACTGGCTGATCTATTAACAGGGCGCATTGCTTGGCAGAGGGGAGTGAGGAGAGTGCTAGTGCAGAGAAAACAGATATTATGTGGCACATGAAGTGACTTTGGGCTACGTTCATTATGTCTGACGTTGGCACCGCCTCTGACACCGCCTCTGCCACTCCCTCTACCGTCGCTGACGCTGACACATGCAACAATGTTGCAATTTGCAGTTGAGAAATACTCAAGATGCGGAGGAACAAACAACTTAAACGCTTAACTTGAAGTTGAAGTTTTTATTTATTTTAAGTCTGCGCCCCGCTTCCTGCCACTTGTGCCCTACCCGCTCTCCCCCTCGTATTGTGATGACGAGACGAAGACTTAATGATGCTCTTAGCGAGCCTCTCACTCGCACACACTACACAACCGTATGTCTCCCTCTACTCCTAACCCTTCAGCTCCCTTCCTCTCCCCTTTCCCCTTTCTCCCTAAGCTCCACTTCTATGCCACCGACAAGCGCAGTAAATTGCAAACAAAAAGTAGCTGAATAATCGCAGAACCATTAACAAAGAGATTTTAGTCGGAACAGGACAATAGTAGCTGTCCCTGTCGCTCTTGTTGATAACGACTGTAGTTTGCATAACTGTTAATAACTTTTTATCAGCGTTATTAAACCCTTGTCACAAACCCTTAAATATATATATTCCTGATCAGCATAACTATCATCAGCTGCTGATTAAATTTCCTTAAAATCGGATTACTACATCTATGTAGTTATTATAACTCTGTCAATACTCTCTCTCTCCGCCGCTCTCTCCCCCTCTCCTCCTCAATCATTCACTCTTTCTACGCAGCTTAATTAATTCAAATTGATTTATAATTATGCGACTATTAAAAGTAACATTTTTGATAAGCTGTAAATGCATTAACCGCTGTGATTTAAAGTGTCGACGATGATGTGATGAAGAGTGACAAGTGTAAACAAGCTGAGTGAGGGACAGCGGGGGAAAGGGGAGATGCTGAGAGAGAATGATTGAATGAGAAGTAAAGTGAGAGTAAGAGTTAACGGTGTGTGAAAGCGGCTTCGTTTTTAATGAATGGTCGGAGTGTGTGTGTGTGATTGGATGTGTGTGAGTGTGTGTGTGTGTTTGACTTTAGCAGAGGTTAGTGCCATCTTTTCTATCGCTGCGAGCGCTGTGCAGCACTGTCGAAACAGTGTTGTGCAGCGTTAAAGGCTTCACAAATCGGCAAATCGAATTGCAATTCAATTGAGGAGTAACTGCATTATTTGCATTTATGCAAATCTTCAGAGTGCTTGCAACTGTTTGCAGTGCCCCAAGTCCTGCCGCGCTCACTGTTCCTCTGCCTCCTCTATGTTAGTTCCCCAGAGGCTACACTGCTTGTGCCTGTCCCTATTGCCTCCCCTTAACCCTCTTAGCCCCACTTCTTTTATGCCCTTAAGCTTAAAGCGCAACTCTGTCTGAGTTTCTGCTTCTTTTTCTTTGCGCTTTTCTTATTTATTATTTTGCATTGTGCGCACTTGAAAAGTGAAATATTTTTGCATAGTCTTCGCAACAACAAGCAGTAGATTAAGAAGAAGCAGAACTGCAACAACAACAGCAACAATGACAACACTAACCGTCTGCAAATGTTGCCAACTCACGCTCTCATTGCAATATTTTGCAGACGATTCTTCGCTCTCCTCTCTCTCTCTCTCACTTGCTCTTTTAGTGGCTTGCACGATCTTCTTTCACTTTCTTGCGGCATGCCACATAGCACTTGCTGCTGCTGTTGTTGTTGCTGTTGTTAATATGTCTGTGTTTTGGCCTCGAGTCGACAACTCTCGTCTGGTTGCATTATTAATGCAATTCATCCATTTCCATTGCTTCGACGCCGACGTCTGCAACAATGTTGCAAATGTTGTGTACACAATGGCAACAGCAACTACAACAACAACAACTACAACAACAAGACACACTTTACCCAGACACGATTGTTGTTGTTCCTTCTTTTTTTTTTTTGGTGCCATGGCCTGTCAACATTTTTTGCCACTTTGTTATTTTTAGCGCTTTTCAGTCGATTTTTACCCCTTTTGTCGCCCCGCCAACATTTTCCACGTGTTGCCTTCCACAAATGTTGTTGTTAGTTTTTTGTGATGTCAACACTGCTGGGTTTCAAGTGTTTCTGACGTTTTGCCTCCTTTTTGGCCGTCTTTGCGGCAAACCAATTTGGCCAAAACGCAAATTTTGTCAATAAACAAAACAACGAGAAATTACTCATACGCCACGTGAAACCGAAACAACAAAAACACAACAAAAACTCAGACAATTTTCAATGATTGTGATTTGTCTTCAACGTTTTTGGCTTTTTTTTTTTTTGTTTACTAATTTTTTGGCAATGTCGCTTTGTTTTGCTGTTTGTTTGTTGCGTTTTACAGTTTTGTTGTTTTGGCCAATGATTTCGTATGACTCAAAGAAGAGCGGCGAATTTGACCTTCCGACCGCCCACGTTGCAAGTTGACAATGCTGAGGTTGCCGCCAGCTAATCATGCTAATGATGAGCATAATCATGATAATGATCATAATGTTGATGACATTTTGTGACTGTCACGATAAATGTTGACAATTGGCTTGCAATTTGGCAGCTGTTATTGTTGTCATTGCCCTTGTTATTGTTATTGTTGTTGCTGTTGCTGTTGTTTGTTATTGTACGGGCGAAAGCGAACAACAACAGCAGCAGCAGCAGCGGCAGCGGCAAATTTGCAGATAAAAACAGAGACTGCGAAAAAAACAAATGTATGTTTCATGTGTGTGTGTATTGAAAAATAAACCGCTGAACATGAAACTCAAGTGAAAACAGCAATAATAATGACTGACAACAACAAAAACAACAACAAGAGTGAGCGTCAACTAACTGTGAACTACATGCCACAAAAACAACAGCAACAACAACACTCGACACTGATACACTGAGCGTAGTTATGTGTGTCAAAGTAAAACGCAATTTATGGAATTTATTACGTGAGCCATTCGCAAAATTTGCCAACAGTTCGGTAGGAGGTGGCGTGGCAAGAGGGGGCGTGCCACCACAAAATAGACAACAGAAATAAAACCAAAAACCAAACACAACAGAAGATGCCAGCAAAAAATTAATGAAACGCTTTTGAAATTTCATTTTTTATGCAAACAAATAAAAAAGAAATAGAAAAAAATAACAACGGACTATTATACTCAGTGTGCGCGAAAGAGAGGGGTGCTAGAGAGGAGGAGACAGAGACATGGGTGAAAATTTTTACAATCACGAAATGAGGAATTATGGGAAAAACCCCCCGCGCTACGCCCCCTCACCGCCTGGCCCCTGCCACTGCCACTGCCACTGCTCAGCTTTCTTCAGCAGGAACTGGCGAAGACGCTCACAAAGAGACTGTGAAAGTGAACCAGTGAAACAAAGTGTATACAAGCAGTGGCTCAAGAAGTGGCTTAAATGCTTTAAACGGTTTCGCCACTATTTAAATGCTGCGTAGAACGAAGAAATTGTGTAGAAAAGACTTTAAAAAGTTGCTTAAAACTGTCACTTTTATTAAGTTACAAATTATATAAAATGTAGCTAAATTCGGCTACAATTCCGCCAAACCTTTCGCTGCTTTCCAGCCACAAATTGAAATAATTTTGAGCCGCTTTCAATTTCAACTTTTGATTGAACCCAAACTGAAACCAGGAATACGCCTGTTTGAGGGGCGTGGCAGTGCATTAACAATCCGCAGGCTAATTCGAAAGGTGTCCTAAACTTGCTCCTGCCCTCCGTACCTACCTCACTGCCTCCCTCTCTCACACCAACTGTCTCTCTCTTGCTCTTAATGTTTTTTGTCTGGCGGCGCCTGTGGCAACAACAAAAACAACAACAATTTGTTGCACTAAAAATATTTATATATATATTTATGTTTATATTTATGTTTATGTTTATGTATTTCTGCATAAAATATTTTAAAGCATCGTTAATGCTAATGATCCATTGTTGTTATTTTTTTTGGTTTTTGAGCTCTGCAGCTTATTCATGTTTTCAGTTTTTTATTTTCTTATTCGCAATTTATATACAAGTATTCATTATTTATCCGCAATTGCAATCTTAACATTTCTATTCGCTTCGCAGTTTATTTCTTCGTCTTCTTTGTGTCTTTTTTCATCGTCGTCGTTTGTTGTTTTGATTTTTTGCTGTGCAATGATTATTTGTATCTTTTTCTTTGCTTGTGGCAGCTGCTGGCGAATTGTTCATGCAACAAGACAGTCTCCCCAGCCACGTTCCCCTTCATGCCTCCTACCCTCGCTTACCTATTTTTCTCCCATAAGACCAAAACTATTTCATATTGGCCAAAATGACTTTGTTAGCGCAAAATTGTCGTTGTTGTTGTTGCCGTTTGACGTTAAAGGCCAAAATGAAAACGCAATTCACACACACAGACAATTGAGCCGCTGCCGCAGTCGCAGTCGCTGCCGCCGTCACAGTCGCTGCTTTGGCTGGCGTCTCAGTCGCTGTTGCGTTTTGTTTACAAAGCAACTACAACAACAACAACAGCAGCAAAAAACTGTTTTTCAGGTCAAATTTGTTTACATTCCGCTTGGAAACTGGGTCATTGTAAGCGTGTGCAAAAGAGACAGCAATTGTTAAGTGATTGTTGCCGTCGCCGCCGCTGCTGCTGCTGCTGCTGCTGAGACGCAGCTTGAAATCGGCAACTACACGACGGCAACATGCGGCATGCCACCAGCAGAGGCAACAACAACAACAACAATTCCAATGATAATAACAACCAAAACAAAAAACACGAAAACTGCAAAGTGCCAAAGCCTTCGCATACCCTTGGCCTATAAAAACAAGTTAACAAAATAATGCCAATAGCTACTAATTTTCAAAATAATTCTATTTATAAACAAAGCACAATAGTTAAAACTGCTAAATGCATAAATAGATTTAGTTAATAGTTTCTTCATTAAAAATAAAATAAAACTAATAGGAAACATAAAAAATTAATTATGTGTAAAAGTTTTAACAGTCAAGATATATATTATATATAGTAAATATTATGTGTAAAAGTTTTATTGATGAAGAAACATTTAAAATATATAAATAAATACTTAAGATGTCAATAAAAACATAAATTTCTTTTATTAACAACTATGATACAGTAAGCAATTTAAAACTAAAATATAGAAATAAAATTAAAGTAATCTCTTTAAAATAGGTCTGGTATACATTCAAATCGATATACCCTGCCTAGCTAGGGTATTTCAAGCAGCAAGCGTCTCCGATCTCTGGCGTTGTCTGAGCTCAGTTTGGGAATTTCCGCTGAGAACGTCGTCAATTGCAGCAGTTGCAACATGAAACAACTGCAACAACAACAACTGCAACTCTTGCTGTCCCGCTCTGACTATCGCTCTATCTCTTGCTGTCTCTCTGTTCATGTGTGTGTGTTTATTTGTGTGTGCAATTTGAAAGCTATTTGTGTCAATGACAAATGATTCGAATTTATCGAAAAGTTGCAATTTGCCAAATGGCCGCTGTGTTGCCCAGGTGCAACAGAGAGAGAGAGACAGAGTGTGTGCGAGAGAGAGGGCCATATGTGGGCTGTGAGCGAGACCCACTGAGGCGGATCTAAGCAGGCAGGCAGCCTTGAATGGAATGCGAACAAATGACGGATTACACAGCAGCGTGCCCCACTGGGCAGCACAGTGCCCCGCTACACTACCCGCGCCTGCCACTCTCCTCCTCCTCCTCCTCCGCCTCCACTTCCCTCTTAGTCCGAGTTTAGTTTCAGTTTCAGTTTTAGTTTCAGTTGCTGCAATCCAAATCACGATTCATGGATGTCGCCGTCTGACATTTTTGATTGTCAGCTGACAAACGGAAGGTGGACGGGGCGTGGCAGTAAACAGAGGAGACCAGACTAGACCAGAGCAGACCAGGAGAGTCCAGGGGTGGGGTAGCTGCTTGCCCGTCTGTCAAATTGTCAGACAGCAAAAATGCCTAAAACAATTTAAAACGCTTATTAAATGCAACTTTTTTTTTTGTCAGTTTACAATTCAAACTCATAATCAATTATTCACAGTATGAATGACATAACTCGCTATATATAGCGATATATTCGCATAGTTTAATGCGTAGTCCTAATAGGCAGTGATTTCAGCTCATTTATTTGATAAAAAATAATTAACAAAATTGACAGCATTTCAAATTTCATGACTGAATGCCATTTTCAAAATGTCATACAAAATAAATGAATTTTATGTGCAAATCTTAATCATAGTCGTATTGTGTTTTTGGAGGTCGAAAGAGCATAAAGTTATTAATTATTATGGTTTGTTTGAAAATGGCTTAAAAAGCTTTGAATTTCATATATTTTTAAACACAAAAATTCTGCCTTAGTTTCTACTGAAATCAATAATAAATTTGCTATAAATATTTGATTTCTTTCCCATGTCGATTATGCGACTTATTTTCCCAGTTTAGTTTAGTTTCGCTTTCGTTAAGGCGTTCGCAAATGAGGCGTAACCTTGGCTTCCATTTTGGCTCGTTATTACCTTGGTTTATAAGTAGCTATGCCACTCACACAATTCCAACATTAATCATGTCAAGCCAGCACTGCAGCCCGTCCCCTTTGCCACCCTCAAGCTGCCCCTTGCCCTGCTTAAACTACCTACCACAGTCACCGCTTTGTTTCTTCTACATTATTAATGATTGCAACATCAACAATCATCGGCCATGGCTAATTTTTTGCAATTGCTCGCAAAAATTATATTAATTTCCCAGACTCGTCTGCTTCCTGTGTGCCCAAGGCGCTTAGGAGGGAGGGTGTGTGGGGGGGGGGGTAGCGGCCATTAGTCGTGCTCCATGGCTAGTCACACCGCGGTCGAGTTGTCACCTTTCAGTTGTGCATCTCCTGCAAGTCCAAGTCAAAAGTCTGACCCAAATAACTTTTCTGACATTCCCCTGCTCCCTCTCTTCCTCTCTGTCTCGGTGGCAGCTGTTGCTCTCCCTTGCCGCTGTCAGTTAGTCAGTTTGTCAGTCTCTTCTGGTGGCGTCTTCAGGTGGCATCGCATCAATCTTCAAGCTTCGTGCTTGACTGATGCGACACGAGGCGCAAAAGTTTTCCTCTTCCTCTTTGCACTTCTAAACAGGCGACGACATGCAACAGTTGACACCCCACCACTCCCCGCTCCAACCCACGTAGACACCCCCTGCGTCTGGGCAGCTCACGTGTTCTATTTTTGTATAATTAGCATGTGATGCAGCAACAAATCCGGGAGCATAACATCCAAATTAGTAATTCTCCCTGTCGTGGCGGTAAACGAAAATAGACGAGCATGGCCAAGTAGAACTCACGATGTCTGCAGTGCTCTGACGTCGTTGTTAATGCTCCATTTGTATACCCTGTAAAGGTTGGGTGTATATAAAGAGGATACCCAAACTTACTTAACTAACGGTGTGAGTTGTGTGAGCCAATAAGACGGTAGGAAGGTAGTTGCTTCTCTTTTAGTTTTTTGCAGGGTATCTGCTGCGCCTGGCATTCCTTTGCGCGTACTTTCAGTTAATGCCCGCTCTTTGGCCCCGTGTCTAGAAATTTCATTTGGCAAATTGAATTTGGCCAACCTGCCTTTTGCTTTTAGGGCCATCGCATAGCAAACTTAACAACTTGGCCTAAATCCAAATGCGACACTGTTTCGACTGCCCGCCCGTTGCGGTGGTAGGGGGCACACAAGGAGAGAAAAAAGAGAAATGGTAGGCGTGGCATTAAGTAAACTAGTCAACAAGGGCGGCGAAAACTTAGGGCAAAATCTGCTGCCGCATAATGTGATAATAAAAATCTTTTATTTGCCATTGTCCTCGTCCGCAACCGCGTGTGAGTCTCGGTCTTGCTCTTGGTTCCTTGGTGCCCGTCCTCCTCCTCGCCCTCGTCCTTGTCCTCCTCTTGCTGCTCCTCTCAGTCTCATTCGCAGCCTCTTTCTGTGTATCTACTCAATGTGGCATCAAAAAAGGCCATGCAGCAGCTTAGTGGCAAGTCTGTTCTCCCCTTACCTTCTGCTTTCTTCTTTCCTCTTTCTCCTCTGCTCAGCTCGGCACATTTGTCAGCTGCTGTTGCTGCCGCTTTTCGAGCCGCTTTCCACATAAATCTTGTCAACGTACAGTTTTTCACATTTGACACACGCACAACACACACACACAGCTATACACACCCATCGGACACTCAGTCAGGCGCCTAATTCTAAGCTCCAAGCTGCAGGCTCCCTCTGCCTCCCTGCTGCCTGCCCTCCCCCACATCAGTTCACATGGGGCATGCCTCATGCTCAGTTTAAGCTGTAATTCGTCGCGTGCCTCAATTTTCTTGTATTTTCACTTAACGCTGAGCACGTATTCAGCTTATTCCCATTCCTCAAGCTCATCCTCTGCGCTGTCATCGCTTAACTCCAGCTCTCTCCCTCTCCCTCTCTCTCTCACTGTCTGACACTCTCTATCTGTCTCTTTCTCAGTGAAACTTTCATTTCAAAGCATGTGGCAAACACACAAATTGAAGGGTGACTTATGGCTGCCACTGTATGGAGTTACCAAATGGAGTTGTCATCGACCAGAAAACTACAACTTCAATTTCCAGCTCTTTTTGGCCCTTTTTGCACATCGATTTGGTTTTGACCAGAAATCTGCCCTGTCATTTGCTTTATCCACTCACGTTCAGACCAAGTTCAGAGTAAAAGGAAGAATTTCCCAACATTTTACTTTCATCTCGAGAAAATGTTTTATTAATTGACTTGAAATTTCCACACAATTTACAGTGTGACCTAAAAATATTTAAGTTTTCTATTTGTTTTAAGCAATTTGGTGAAACAAATCCCAACTAAGCCCAAAACAGCTCTAATGAGTATTCTTTTGCTAATAATAATCATTCACTTAATCCACACACACACACAAACACACTCACACACAGGCGAAATTTAACGAGTGTTGTCTGGATTATGGACCTATTTGGGTACTACATAAGTATCGCTTGTTTACTTTGCCGCACATTAAATTTAAGAATATTTAAAACACAAGGAAAGAAAAACGTTTTCCCAAACGTAAAGTTTATTTTTACGAGCATACCCTGTTATTGTTGGCAACTGCAGGGTCAATTAATGCACAAACAGTGTTGAAAAGCGATTGAATGCGGTTTAAAATAACTTGAAAATCTAAGCTAAAAAAACATGTGATGTTTAAGTTATTGTAACAACATTTTACGCTTTACTTGAGTCACAATTTGTACAGGGTATACTTTAAAAAGATACTTCTGCTAAAGATAAAAGAAGTGTTATATAAATTTCCCTCAACTTTCGTTTCACTCTCTTCACACCTTCGCTACAAAACTAAGCCCACTTTATGCTCCTCGTACTCCTTAGTTACTACAGGGTATCTGCTAGCCTCTGCTTCATTTTGTCTATTTTCTTGTGTTATTTATATGCCTTTAATATTTTGCCTCATAAATACGCAACAAAGTTTTGTGTGTTCGGCTTATCCGCGTGATTAGCTAAAAATACAAGGTATACGTAGTACTCGGAAACCAATCACATTTCCTCCTTCTCCTCGCTCCCCTCCTGCACACCCCAACTACCCACACTAGCGCCTAATGATGTCCAATTCGAAGGTCCCAGCAACAATGGCAAATAGTGAAAAGCAGCAAATGGAAAATGGAAAATGAGAAAATCAAATGAAAAAAAACATTCAAAAGGCTTTCGCATTTCCGGCGCCAGCTAAAAATATGTTGACGTCTTTAAAGCAACTGCAACAAGAACAACTACAACTAAGCAAAATTGAAATTTAGACTTTGATTTTAGTAAATCTTGTGGAAATGCTTGAAGTACACTTGAAGAAATTTCTGCTACTAACTGATCAAACGAGTCTTTATTTGTAAGCCTACCCTATGGACTCTGTACAGATCACTTGGACCACTTTTGGCATTAATTCATCGCTTTTTTTTATGCAAGCACTAAAATTGTATTCGCAACAAGGTCTAAGTGTGTGCGTAAGTGCGTGTGTGTTGCAGACGTTGGTGGCAACACTCATTGGTGGTGGCAACATCATAAAAAATAGTCCAATGCTGTGTGTATTTTATTTTTTTGCTGCTGCTTTTCTGCTGTGCGTCATTGTTGGCCTAAATCTTAACAACAACAGCAAGAACAAGAACAAGAAGCCTTCGTCGGGGCATCACAACTAATTGACTTTGTATGCGAGGCTTTTGTGGCACAGAACGGGGAGGCAGCAAACGTGACTTCTTTGGTTTGCTAGCAGGGAGTGGGGTACGAGGTGGGGTGGCAGCCGGGGTAGGGGTAGCGACCAGGGTATTGCCACTGTCGCTGTCGCTGTTGTCGTCGTCATCGCTGTTCTCGCCTCAACAAAATGACTGATTGTTGGCAGCGCGTGAGCAAAATATTCATAAGATTTTGCAAGTCTTAATGCCACACCCCTTAGCACCCCACCCCTAAATAACACCAACCCAAAAATATACCACCCTCATGCTAGCAAACATATCACTAGAGCATTCATAACATTCACATATGTTGGACTTAAATGGCTCTGAAAATAACAAGAACTTTATGAAAACTCTCTGCATAATATTTCTTCATTATTTTGCAACAAAGATCTAATAATCTTTTCAAAAACTCTTTTAATATTCACTTTAAAATAGTGCTTAAACTTTAAGTCGCTCTTATTTCTAAGAAATTCTAATTTTCCTTTAAACATTCTATAAAATTATCTTTTAACTTCCCGCTTTTCCAGCATAACTCTTCCTTCTGAGAAACCTGATATTTCTTCTACCAAAATGCTGCTAAAATGTCTATAATTTTGGCCAACTTTGGAGTGGATTAAGTTCTCAAAACTTTTACTTATTTCACAAACTATTTGCTTGACCTTCTCTTATGATTTTGTTGGCTATCAAATGGCGTCAATGGCTACTGCTTGCCACCTACGTTTATGGCCATGTTGTTTTGACTTTTGCATATTCTGCAGTCACATGGCCGGAACTTGATGACGAACACCAAATATTCAATGGCAAAAACAATGCAAACAACAACAAAAATTCCCCCTTTGCTAATATTTTGCAAATTTAGTTTGACTTTTCGTGACGTTTGTCGCGAATTTTTTGTGCTTCTTTTTCGCACTACAATTTGATGGATTGTTTTCTTGGCTACAAAACAAGAGAGAAAAAAAACGCTGTGGATGTCATTAAAATGGTGTACACATTTTGACTGGTTGAGTCATTTGGGCTCTGGGCCAGGAAGCAAATCACTCAGTACTCAAAAACTGCACTTGAAGGTCTCTTTGTGGACTACATATGAATGGGTTGAGTCGAAAGTGTGAATGAAATAATTGGACAGCAAATGACATCATGAGAGAGAAGCAATGACATAACTGATTCTTCATAGATCATTGACTATTTGTGTACTCAACTGATTTGCACAGGAACTCAAGCTGTGCATATCAAATGAGTTTTACTTAAATATGAATACTTAATTTGAACTGTAAGTGGAAACTGTGAGTGATATGAGGTGGAACAGCAGAGGAAAATATAGGAAAATATCTTTATATACAGCTTAGCACTTACTCTTTCTACTTACTCTTTCTACTTACTCTTAACTAAACTCTTTGTTAAACATTTAAACTAATTTTTAAATACTTTAAGACCATTTTTCCACAATTAACTCAGTTGAAACTGAAGCTGTAACCCTTTAAATAATCGCTAATTGAATGGAATTTAGTGTGGAACTTTTCCGCAGTAAAAAGTAGCTGGAAAACTTTCACCACAGCTTGAAAAATGCTAAATGTGTTACAATTAACGTTGTTTTGTTGCTGTGGCATTTGCAACATTGCTGAACTACAAGCCAAAAGATCAAGACAAAAATTTCACAGATCTCAAAACTCAATTTTTGCATGGCATCAATTGTTATGGTTGTTGTTGTAAGTTGTTGTTGTTGTTGTTGTTGCTGTTGTTCGCTTGGAGTTGACTGACTTATTAAAGAGGAATGCGGAAGTCAATCATGTTGCCGTCGTTTGTTTGGGCAACATTGTTGCTGGCGTGCGCTGAGTGCAACATTCCAACAATGAAAAGCCAAACTACAAATGGCAAAAGCAACTCAATTGTTGTAGTTGTTGCTGCAGACTTAAGAAACACGCCAAAGTGCAATCAATTCTATGACTTTTCTACCTTCAGCTCTCTCAAGAGCCCATCAACAGTTTATATTGTTGCTAGTTGAGAGTTGCTCATTGCCAGTTGCCTGTTGCACGTTGCTGTTGCTGCTTTCGACATTTATTGCTGCAAATGAGTTATAACGAAGCTGCTGCCGACAACAACAGCAATCTGTGCTAATTGGCAGCAGCCCAGCAGCCAAGCCGAGCTGAGCCGAACCGAGCAGCCCACCAGAAAAGCAGAAAACTGAGTTTTCCTTTCAACAACGAGAAGCGGCAACAATAACACGCAACAGCAGCAACAGCCACAACAATGGCTAGACAGGTGCAACACAGGTAGGCGCTACGAGTGTTTGTGCCACGCTGCGTTGACTTTTATCCTTGTGCCGCAGTTGAGTCTCGATCTTAGCTGCATAATTGCCAAATGCGACAGCAACAGCAACAACTGCAGCAGGAACAACAACAGCAGCAGCTGCCACAACAACATTTAAGGACAGCGACAGCAGCAGAACAAAAGCGACAGCAACAACAACTACAAAAGGGCAACAACTGGCAGCTGCAACAGGCACGTCAAGGTTTGTGGCAGCCACACCTGCCACGTGTTGCATCAAACACAACAGCTGGCAGTGCTCAGAGTTTGAACTGCCGTCAGTGCTGCTCCCTAATTCTGCACTGCAACGTGCAACAAGCCAAATTACAGGACTGCGATCCTGCTGGATGTTTACAGCCACTTAATACCACTCTATTTGCGCTGACAACTGACAGAGCTGCAGGGAAAGCAGTTGAACAGCTTGTAGAGACACAAAGATACCCTGTAATAGTTTACTACGAAATGCGTTACATTTGGGCTAATGTAGTTCAACATAGCCACCCGCTTGCATGCCCCTACAGGGTATCACACGCATTTGCTCGCTTCGATTTGTCTGCAAATTCGCGCACCTGCCGCACTTTCTGCCGCTGCTTCCTCTGTTCCCTCTGCTGCTGCTTCTACTCCCTCATTTTCTTCTTCCTCTGCTTGTTATCCTGACAGTCCTTGATGTTGTTGTTCTTACGCTGGCGGTGGTCGCAGCTGTCTACCTGCAGATACTTTAATGCAGCTGCAATTCGTAATTATGTATCTTGAGCTCACAAATTGGCATTTTCGCAATTTTCCCCATTTTCCGTCTGCTAATGGAAAAGGCTAAGAACCGAGATGGTGTCAAAGGTTAAGACGGAGATACGCTCGATGCAAATCTCAGGCTGTTTTGCCGGCTTAGCAGATGTAGCTCAGCTGGAGTTGTAGCTAAGAGATGCGCAAGGGTTTTAAAAGATTTATTTCAGATGTGGCCAGAAAGTGGGCTAGAAAGTAGCTAAATTGTTTAGTTAAATACACGTTAGTTACTCAACCAATTTGAGCTGCAAGAGTTTGCTAAAAAAAAGTATCTTAAAATAGGCTACAAATCCACTAAATACTAAAAGCAAATAAAAGCTATAATAAGCACATTTATTTTTAGCTTTTATTGAACAATTACATTATGAACTTGAGCTTAAAATAGTCGAGTTTTAAAAATAGACAACACACGTGAATTTAATTAACGGAAGCACAAAAGTGAAGAGAGTGGGGATGGGAAGGAGAAACGATCTTCGATCGTTTAAAATTGTTTGAATAATTGAAGTCTCTGTCAAAAGATCTGCGCACTTTAAGAGAACTAATTATAGAACTGATGTGATTGATTGCTACGTTAATAACAATCACAATCACAATCGAAATCACAAATTAAATATCGAATAGAGACAGTTCAGTGAACTCGTACAACAAATTGCCCATATTTATAGCCTACTCCGAGTGGCTGAATAAACACTCAATCGCACATATTGAGTAATTCAATTCAAAGTCGATCAATTACTCACCAGACAACAGAAAGAGAGAGAGAGACAGCGAGTTAAGGGAGAAATGCTTTCGACTTGTTTACATCAAATGAATTTACACAGAATTGCGGCCAAAATTTTATTTTGACTCAAAACTGCAAGTGGCAGGTGGGGAGCAGTGTGGCAGTGGGGAGGGAGTACAGCACACCGTTTGTTGTGGCACTTTCTGTCTCACTTGTTTCTCTTTTTCACTGATTTTCAGCATTTTGCGACTCATTTGGTGACTCATTGAGGTCGTGTGCGAATTTTTGGAATTGCTTTTTATTTATTTATGCATTTGTTTTTGTATTTGTGCTGAATGTAAATTTACTTATTTATTACGCGAGGCGACAATAACAAATAAACTCATCGTTTCGCAATTCGCAGAAGCAACCAAATAAACAACAACAACAACAACAAACTCACTTGACGTTCAAAAATCCCCGCTAAATGTGTGTGAAAACTGCACAACAATTTCAATAATATTTTTATTTTTATTTATATTTTTTATTTACTTTACGTTGTTTTTGTTGAACTGTGCGACGATTTTCACAGTTCTACAAATTTCTGTCAAGTCATGAATCCACAAACTGCCCCCTACCAACTCCCTGCTCCCTCTAAACAGATCACAAACGACTAATTTGTTGTTGTTTTTGATTGCGTTAATTACGTGTGTAAAAACTATTGGGCAAACAAGTTGATTAGAGTCTCAATGTGAATTGTCAGTGTTTGAATTCGAGTTCGAGTTTGGTTTCCAGTAGCGGCACGCGCGGCTTGAAAAACCCCGAGAAGTTGTCCAGAAACTCGTTCGATTTTCTCTGAATTTAAAGCGAGAGAAATTAATCAAATTGTTTTTCTCCAAGTGTACAAGTTCCGCCCATCTCCCTGTCTTTTCATGTTATTTATATTGCAATGTTTACTGATTTCGCCCACTGTAACATGGGAACTCCAGTGCTCAGTGGCTGCGTCATTCCCCCCATTTCCACACTGGCTCCTAATCAGTTGAATTAACTGCGAAATATTAATAACATGTTGATGCTTCATCTATTTTTACTCGACAGCTAAACAAATAACACCCGCAAATAAATTATGTAGTTAACCTTTTGGCAGAAAAACATTTTAGTTTGGCATACAATTCTATTGATAGATAAAGTGCGAAATCAAAGACAAACAATCAATCAAACCATGTGGATGTCATAAATCCGGTTTCGTTTATTTTTTAGATCGGATTGAAAGTGATACAAGTCACGAGTTTGCCAAAAACTATCAGTTGACTTGATTAGAAAAATAAAACCATAAAAAATTGATCACAAGAGGAAACGCTTGTTTTGATAATATTAAGCAATATAGATGGATAGTTTTAAAGCATAAAATGGAAGATAAATTTTAGCTGTTAACTAAAAAAAAAAAGTAGCGTAAAAAGAGTAGAGAGAAAAAAGAGCTATCTTAGGGAAATTTAGTTTAGTTTAAAAGTCTGGACTTTCTTTCATATTAATCAGTTTTTTAAATATATATAAAAAGAAGAAGCTGGCCTAAGTAATGCATTATTGTTTTATTTTTAAGCATTACCCAATTTTATAGCCAGTCTAGCTATCTTTAGATACTCTAACTACACTTTAGACCTCAATAGTGTGCAATGTTTGAACCTGATGAGCCAACATAAAACTCTTTATGGCTGCCTGACTCATAAATACATGTGTGAGCTCAGTTTACATGTGGACACAATTCTTGGAATCAAAGTTCCAAGTCAAAGGCAAGTCAATAACCGCAATATGTGTGCTGTATTACGCATACGACCTGTATGGCAGAGTGACACCAGCACATCCCTCTCCCTCCCTCTCTCTCTATGTCTGTTTTGCTATCTGTATTTAGTACACGATATTTGTATGACACCTTTACATCCATATAGTTTACCTCATCCCACATTCCATACACTAACAACATTTCAATTTCTGGCACGTTCCCATAGATCGCAAGAATGCGGCAATAACAACAGAGACAGAGAGAGAGAGAGAGAGAGAGAGAGAGGGAAAGGCTGAGCAGCTTCGAGCCCAGCTCGACTCGAGTCCAAGATTATTGGCCCCAAAATAAAAGACGGCAAGAAACTGCGCAGTGCAAACTCTGGCAAATATTTCATCATTAGCTTTTCATTACAAAAACAACGAAAACCGAATACAAAATTTAAATAAATTTCGCAAAATCAGCAACAACAACAGCCATGCTCTTCAGGGGGTGGCTTACGGGTGGTCCGCGGGGGGGTGGGCACTGTGGACTGGGGGAGGGGCTAGGTAAAGCTAAGCGGTTTGCCCAGAACTTGCCAAAAGTTCAATAAAACTTGAAGCGTTGTCTTTACTCGTAGTTTCCACATTTCTCTCCCTTCTTTTTTTTATTTTTATTTCGCTTTTGTATTTATTTTTATTTGTTGGTCTTGTGTTTTTTTCGGCTTAAGTCGCAATAGCCCAGTTAAAATGGGAACAGGCCAGATAGACGAAACGAGAACTTGCCAAAATAGATAATGTTTAACAACAACTACTTATAAAGAGAGTCAGTCGAGTGCTACCGCCCCTGCCTTGAACCAAGGCCAAGACCTACAAGCCAACGACCACGAGAAGTTCTAAAGTTTGGAAGGGGTATGCTAAGCTAGGGGATGGCGTTTGTAACGCTGAGTAGGCAGTGGAAAGGTTTATACAAAACTTACAACTCAGACTTACCCTTAAGTTAAGAAATCTTGCGAATATTTTGATATATTTCATTATAAAGATCATGTTCCTGTGATCTTTGCTACCCTCTTCTTTATATAATATTTTTCTACAGGGTATGCAGCGCTCGTCTGCTACTCACTACTTGGCTAAGACCAAAGAACGCTCGCTGTGAGTTTTGAGCGATTTCTTTTGGACTTCGGCTGCGTCTTCGGCTTCGGCGGGTGGAAGACTTAAGACTTGTCGAACAGGTTCGCTCCAAAGGGGCTGCTGCTGTGTGCGAGCGAGAAGGCAGAACGCTGCGCTGGGCAGCGTAGGGGAGGGGGACAGGCAGGTGAAAGAAAGAGGCAAGCAAGACATCGACATTAAATACACTTTTTGTTTCACTTTGCTTTCAACTTGTTGTTGTTGTAAATTCGCTTTGTTGTGAATTCTCGTGTGCGGCAGTTTTTTTTTTCGGCAGTTGCTGCTTGTTTATAGTTGTTGTTGTTGTTGTTGTTGTGGTTGCTGGCGATGTCATTAACCCGCCACTTGGCGCTGGGAACGAATCGCGCACTTTTGTTGTGCTTCTCGAGCCACTGAAAACGACGAGAATTTTCGCTTTTTTTTCGCACGTATTTACCCATTTCTGTTTTTATTTGCGCCTGTTTTGTTTTGGCTTCACATTCGCGCACAGGGGTTGCCCAAAATGGGGTGGGGAGAGCAGGAGGGGAAGTGTGTGGAACACATTCCCCAATTCTTGGTTCATGTGCGGTCAGAAAGCGACGGCGATCGACGCAAAGAAAATAGAAACACTGAAAAAAAATCAAGAGTATTAAAGTTCTACGCGCAGGTGATGAAATTAATAAACATTTCCATTCAAAAAGGGGGCCAGAGGGTGCCACGCCCCTTGCGCTCTCCCGCTGCTAGTATCACCTGCCTCTTTGCCAGTCCGTAACTGAGTTGCTTTTGGGGCTTTCAAGTCAATAAACTCTGTCGAAAATAAAATAGAAGCAAACGAAAGGAAAGAAATACAAACACGAGTTGGCAACAACAACAACAATAATAACAACAGCAACAACAGTAACAGTAGCAAGTCAGAACTTATAAAACAACAAAAACAACTGAATGAGTCGCAAAAACACAAATTTGGCGCCAAAAAATTAAGCCAATGAACTTTGACGTCATTCGGCATGCCCAGTAAGACAGTTGGCTTAAAGGGTATGCAGTTTTTATGTGCAAGAATTATGTATTGCACAAAGGGTAACTTCAAGTCTCTCATTTATAGCCAAATCCCCAGGACTGCGCCTTGATCGTTGGCTCGTTTTTCATGACGTTTTTCCACAAATTTTCCACTTTATTTTCATGTCGCCTTCACATCAAACCGCTACTCGATTACGCTGCGTATACGTAATTTATTTATATGCTTCGCTTATCTTTTTGGCATTTTAACGGTCGTTGGCATTGTTTTTCCGGCATTGCATAATAAGTTGTCGATTGGTGGGAACAAAAGGCTTTTGACTTTTAGCCGCCCACACACATGAAAATAGAGAAAATTGTTTGCTTGTTGCGGAAACGTTGGCCAAGTCACAAGATCTGGCCAATAGCGTGATCTTGGCGGGGCTCACGTGGCAAAGCTGAGCGCGTGAAAAGCTTAACACACCCACAACACCCTACAGTCGACAGTTACCCTGCCTCCCCTCCCCCCTTTGACTGTTTCTATTTGCAGCACGCCAATTGTTGGCATCATAAATATTTGCCAAGCGCTTAGCCAGCATAGCCAAGTGGCCAAGTGCTCTACACTCCACACACACCTACCTCCCCTACCCCTATCTGCGCTCTTCCTCTTCTACAGGCACTTGCAATCAACATTCTCATTTTGTTTAGCTTTTTATCGAATGCAATTAAACGTTGAATGCAAGTTTTGTCTCTCTTGCTCAATCTGTCTCTGTCTCAAAGCCTATACCCTGTAATGGACACTACATAGGGTGCTTTATGTTTGTATAAATTAGGTACTTAACTTCTTATACGACTCCCTCGACTTCTCTCTTAGCTTAGCATTAATTTCTGCGCTGATTTGCAAATTTTCCTACCAATTAATTATTTGTTTATATATTTGGCTTAGTTTTCCTTTAGTTTTCTTAGTTTTTCCACACATTTCGCTGCCTTTTCCTGCTGTTTGCATATTAACTGCGTGACACGCTTAATCGCGTTACATGTTTTCCTGGTGTGCGAATTTAGACGCGAAGCTTTTGCATTCACGTAACCCTGACCGCGCCCTTTACAGCACCTGCACCCCCACCCCACCCCACCCTACTACTGCTGTGCGCCGCCTGCGTGCCCAGTGACGATTTTGCTGTTGTTGTTTTGGTTATCAAAATGAGGTTAACAAACGTTCCCAAGGCCATTTACTATAGAGCAGAGCGTCGGGTGTAATGCTCATAGCATATACATAGACAGTACACTACACACACACACACACACACACACACTCGCACTCAGTCAGTCATTCACTCGCTCACTGATTCGCACTTGACATTTACTTTGTAGTAAAAAAAAAATACAAAAAAATATAAAAAAAATTGCTCACGTAAAAACGTCAACAACAAAAACAACAACAACGCGAAGAGGAAGCAGAATAGCAACAACAACAAATAATAACAGCAACAACAACAATTTCGTTGAATACAAGTTCCAGGTCTGGACGTACAGTGGGGTGCTCTGGCGTTCCATAGTACTACAGTGTGCTCCATTGCTCCATTGCTTCTATCTGCCATTTGCCATTATCGTAGTTTTGTTTTTATGCTTTGTGTATAGGCGATACCCTGTAGACGGCTGCTAGTTTGTAGCAAGGTGTGATCAACTAGGGTATAGGCAGTAACTAAGAAGTCTAAGATAAGTTTAAGGCACACATAGCAAGATTTATAGTTATTACAGGGTATTTTTCGCTTCAATAAAATTCTTTTTAACACTTCACAGTTTAAATTTCTTCTAGAAAAAACTTACAGCGTATCTTAAAGTCGTTCAATTTAATCATGTTAGCCACTCAGTTATTTGTTTTTGTTTTTTTGCCGTGTCTTTTTTCGTTTTTTTGTTAGTTTTGCGCGCTGGTCGTAAAAAAAGAGGCGCGTGTTGAGCTCAGTGGACAGAGGGTTGCGACAGGGGTAGGTAGGGGACGCGTAGGGGGCTGACCAAGAGGGTGGATCATTAGTGCAGGCAGGGAGAGGCAGAGGCAGCACTGCGCGTGTAGCGAAATGAAGTGGCTCAAAGTATCTCAAGTGCATAAACATTAGCGCAGCGAGTAGGAGCGTGGGAGAGGGGTAGAGGAGGCAAAGAGGGGTGCAGACTACCTGGGGACGGGGGTAGGAAAAATTAGAAAACTTACGACCTGCACATGCCGCACTATTTTCATAGTTTATTTGCAATCTATTCTGCAATTGCAAAAGCTACAAAAACTTATGGTTCCCACAGACAAAGTATCGGTATCTATAGCCGTAGAATTATACAAATATATATGTATTTGTATAGTGTACACAGGTAGGTGCAATAAAGCACTTGAAGGCGTACAGCTGAGTTAGGCAGGCACGACGCAGTCGATTACCTGTAAACCAAAAGTTTAAAGCGCTGAAATTCAATCAAATTTTAAAGCTGTGAATAAAATTTATTTTGTCTGTTTAACTTATGAGTCTGACTTAAAAAGCAGCTACTATGTGGAAGATAATATTGATTATAAGTGGAATTTATTTTTAAACTCGGACTGATCAGTCACAAATCAGCATTAAAAATCTAATCAAAATTATACTACAAATTCGATTGAATTAAATAAAAATTTTTAAAATTGCCTACAGCTAAAACACTTTGTTTTTAAGTTTGTACTTAGTTTTTAAACACTTCTGTCATTAATTTAATTTTTTTTTTTTTTTTTCACTTCTAAATAAATTTAAGCATATTTAAACAACGATAAAAAAAAGTTATCTAATTTTTAGTGCTTATAAACCAAAGCTCAATTTTAGTCGCTGTAATTAACTTTGGTTTTACTTTCTTCCTTTTGCTCATTATCTTTTTCTTCGCTTTTCTTTTACTTGCACATTTTTATGGTTTTCTGGCTGCATCATTTGTTTGCCTGGTCACCTTAACCTTCACCCTAAGCTTGAATCTTTGTACGTGGCCCTCTTTACCCCCAACAGCCCACACAACTCCCTTTCTTCCTCATGTTTCTCTCAGTTTATTTATTTCCTTTATTACTATTTGGTGAATTTTTATTTTTAAGCTCGTAAACATGCGCTCGTTATTGCCGACGGCTGCGTTGACGTCGACCGCGATGCTGGCGCCACAGTCGGCGTCATGGTGATATAATCCCCGAGGTAGTTGCAGCCGTTATCGTTACTCATACGCCGCGTTGCACTTTTCATAGTTTTTACAGCTTTACAGCTGGCGACAATGTTTGTTTGCATTTGTTGCTGCTGCTGGCAGAACAGCTGCAACAACAACAACCACAACAACAACAACAACCGCAACTAACGATAGCAACAACAACTACAGCATTCGATTGCCGCAAACTAATGGCACAAATGTTGCAAACTGGCAACAAAGTCAAAGAAATGGATCTGACAGCATTTGCATTGTCCACTCTGTATTTGCATGCATACCCTGTAAAAGAAGGGTAATAGGGTATGACTGTAAGCTGAAGGAAAAGGGTGGAGAAAGTCTGAAACAAGATTAAGACCTTAATTTAAGGAGTATCTACTAGTCGTTCATATAGGCAAATAAACAAACATGTATGAAATGTATGTAGGGTATTTAATAGCCTATCAGTTAACATAGCCTAACTAACAGGTAAAACACTGGGGCGTATGCGCAATGTGTTTTATATGCTGCTGCGTGCAGCACGAAAAAGCAGAGTGCGGGGCAGCAGAGAGGAGGGGAAGAGGGGGCGGTGGGACTGAGGGCGAGGACTGACAAGTGTCCGTTAAGTGTCAAGCGAATGTCACGTGGCAAACGCTGTGTAAACCCGAAAAAGTGCAACAATTCACGCAGGAAAACACTTTGTAAAAATCACTTATGACAAGCAGCGGGAGGGGGTGTGGGTAGAGGGGGTGGTGGGGTAGGAGGGGTGAAAAGTAAGTGCAGAAGAAGAAGAAGAAGCAGCAACAGCCAAAGACCGAATCGCAGACTGTGACAAGTGTCAACTGGAGCGAGTTGAGCGCTTGTTGCTGCAATTGAATCATCAAGCGGAAAATGGCCACAAAAAGAGGTAGGGGGCCGGGTAGCGGAGTGGTCGAGGGGGCAGGGAGTCGTGTCAGCCCGCATGGATGTGATCTACATCCTTTTGGTTGTCGCCTGCCATGTGACAGCAATTAACACCAAAGCCAAAAATGGAGATGAAAACTGCACAGAACGGCAGCAGCTGAGGCAGTGCAACTTTCAGGGGCAACAAGGGGGTAAGACGAGGGGAGTGGGTAGGGTGCACTCTCTGAGGTTGTTGCCACAGTTGTTGCCAGTCAGAGTGTCACGGTTTGTTGTTCTTGTTGCGGAAATTGAATTTGCGACAATCTCCGCAGCTCGCTGGTCTAAAACCGACAATCCCCTGGCCCCACTGCCCTCTAGCCACTGCCACACGCCCTCCACGCCTGCCGACCTGTCACTTAATGGCTTTGTGTTTGTGTTTTGTGTTTTCTCCCCTCAACTTGGGCATTTTGGCTGCAACTTTGTTGCATTTTCCAAGTAATTGGTCAACGTTGCCTCAACATTTTCCTCAAATCTGTCAGACTGGGAGGCAAGAGGGCTGTGGGGAAGGAGGAGCTGGGAGGAGCGTTGCATCCGTTGCCTTTTTCGGTATTTTCCTAGTATTTTGGCAGCAAGTATTTATTGTTTTCTATGTATTTTGACTCTCACCCTTCAGCTGTCAATTTTACAGAACATACACTCAAGCACACACACACACACACGCACCCTACACTACACACACACTGCATTCTCATGTCATCTTTTGTCATCTGTCTTAATAAACCCGGAAGTCTCGTTGCACGCAGAGCCACAACAGCGCCCTCTATGATTGCTTTTGTCGGAAATATTTCTATATACACGCCCCTACGCCCATGCGCCCATACGCCCATACCCCCGTATATATAGAAACATCAGCAGAACTTAAAAGTCAAAACGATTTTAGCCAAAAGACTTGAAGAATTTTTGCTTAATTGCAGACAAGAAATCGAAATGAATCACTTTCAGAAACTATTTCAAACGTTTTTAAATTTAGACAGAGATTTGTAGGGGAGATTTGGGGGAGATTTCGAGCAGATTTGTGTTGCAGCACAACTTGAAATTAGATATCGCTTTTGGCCATCTTTTGGGAGGGAAATGGAAATGGAAATGGCATTTTCGATGAATGAAATAGGTCTGAAAATATTTTTAAGGAAACGCGCAAATTTCAGTTTTCAATTCGCCAGAGTTTACAGCTTTTGGAATGAGAGCTGAACTATTTATGAGGTACAATCAATACAGTGAGGAAGAAACACTTTTAAAAGGTTTTAAAATTAAAATAATACCATAAAAAATACCATAAAATGTGTGTTTAGTATTTTTAAATTAAATGAACTTCATTCGGGCGTTTCTCTTGGCCGGAACACACCTCTTTTTATGAATTCCTACACGTGTAGACACTAAAGTTTAATTAATTGGACAGTAAGTTCAAAATTATTTACATACTTTGCTGCTAATTCAGCTAATTAAAATTACGACAAGCATTTAACAACATTTTTTGTAATCAAGCTGAGCATATTTTAGTATCTAAACCTATAACAATTAAATACTATATTTAGTATAAACATTTTTGTAAACTGGAACTATTCAGAGACTGAGTCTTGGGGTAAAATGGATAATAGATACAGTTCTATTGAATACTGATAGTATTTAATACAGGCAGCATTATTTAAATACTGCAATTACATAAATTAAATACTAAGTGTGCTAAGTAAGTGTGTTTAAGGCTAAAAATACAGCTGCAAAATCTCCACTCTCTCGCTCTGTCTCTGTCTCCTTCTCGCTGTCCCGCTGTCCCGCTCTTTAAGTCAGTACCAGTTACTGATTGTGATTTGGCTTTTCCCAAATGACTTTTTGCTGTTTTTGTTGCTTTTGTTGTTGTTGTTGTTTCAAGCGAGTGAATTTCTGCGAATTTCGTTGATGATTTATTTTTATACATTTTTCGCTGTAATTGAGAATACAGAAAGTTGGCGTTTTTAATGACTTTCTGTTTGCTGGAAACACACTCACACTCACACACATGTGACTGAAATACTAAAAATACAACAAATAAAATACCAAAATTGCCAATAAGAAAAATCGTTAAATTTATAAATAGTTTTATATGTATAATTTTAGCTTAAAAATATATGATTATTTATTTGTTGTCTTCTGTTTAAGGTCATTTCACAACAATTGCAGTGGAAAAACAGTTGCGTTTTAAATGTAAACAAACAAAACAAAGCAGAAATGAAACACAAAACAAAAGCAAAATTTGGCATTGGAAATTTAGTGTGAAACGTGCTTTGGCAGATGTGTTGTTGTTGTTATTGTAGTATTAACAGCCTTCGCTAATAAACCGTTATGCAATGTGCCAAAGCAGATAACAAAGCAGAAATGACAACAAGACAGCACCAACAACAACAGCTGCAAATTGTAACTGAAGCTGCAGCTGGAAATGAATGGAAGCGAGAGAAGAAAAAAATTACGCGCCAAGACGGAATTGGACTTTGGAACCGCAATACAAAGCAACTGCTGTTATTGTATGTATGCGTGCATGCGTGTGTGAGTGCGAGTGAAGTGACTGAAGTGAGAGTGGGAAGAGTTACGTTGTGAAACAAAGACAGCTAGATTGGAGTGCAGAAGGCGAAAGCGGGAAAGCTAGTGTAAGGAGATGTTGTAATTATTAAGAACATAAAATGGCATAGTAGATTAAAGGATACATACATAGATAGTTGGAGGTAAGCAGACATACATAAATAGTTAAATTAATAGACAGAAAGGAGGAAGAAAATAAAGAGAAAGCGTAAAGACAGAAGTTTGAGTTAAACTATAAAGAACTTACATAGTAAACGTAGTTTGCCTCCCACCACTTTGAGTGCGACCCGTTCTCACTCTCTTACGACTTCCCACTCTCTTTCCACTTCCCTTACCCTTGCAGTTACTTTTGTGAACTCCCCAAATTTACAGTTAGATTCAGACATTCATCACGCACATTTCATTGCTTTCATTTTGTTTTTGTTGCTTTCTTGTTTTTTCCCTGTTTTGTTATTGTTTTTTTATATTGTATTTATGTTTCACTTGGTTGTTGTTCGCCTTCAATAGAGTACATATGTATGTATTATTGCTCTTCTTTATTCCTTTTGTTCAGGGTTGTTTTTGATTGATTTCTTTTAGTGTCTCATTCTTTTGTTGTTGTTCCCTTTAGTGCTAATAAATATTCAAACGATTTTGTTTATAATAAACTAGAAGTGACTTTCAGTCTGAGTTATGAGCCGAAAAAATAAAAGTTATGACTAACATATTTATCCTAATGTTATACATATCTTATCAGCGGGTTGCCGCCCACTCCGCCCCAAGGGGAGTGTGTTTGTAACGGGATCTCTCAGTGCAGATTGTTACGAGCTCCGTTTGTATTCAAATTGTATTTTGTTGTTGTTTATAAAAATAGATAACGTTACCTTAACACATGCCACGCCCCATTGGCAGCGCCTCTATTTTTACTGCGTCGTTTGACTCGTCAATGGCAATTAAATGAACTTATTTGAAGTCTATAATCATCGTCATCATCATCATCATTATCATTGTGGAAAATTTCCCCCCTAAAGCGGGGCGGGGTTCATTCAACCTCAAGAACAAAATAGGAGCACAAAAATTGTTTATTTTGATTTGCAGTGCATTGAATGGAGCACAAGAAGAACCAGAAAGAGAAGAAAAGCAGATGACAGACAGGGAGTCAGGGAGTCAAAGAGACCGGGAGACAGAGCAGAGACAAAAGACTCCCCTTCCAAGTATTCCACTTTCAGTGTGTACACACCTTGAGGGCACAAAAAGCGCGCCAATAAACTTTACATTTCTAATTTTATGAACTCGTGATGGAATGGCAAAAGAATAGTGTCGAAAGGGGAATGGGCATGTGGATAGAGGGGCAGGGGGTACTTTGATCAATTTACAAACAGTACGTAAAATGTACGTACGTACAATAACAAAAACAAAGACAAATACCATTCGCGTACAGTTTACAACAAAAAACAACAACACCAGCAGCAAGCAGCAGCAGTGACGACGGCAGCGACAGCGACAGCAACGGCGCAAGAAGAAGCAGTTTGTAACGAACGAGTGGGGAGAGGCAGAATGCCAGCAAAAACAGAGCAAGCAAGCGCAAGAGCGCGCTCTCTGGCATTGTTACGAAAGTGTAGACATGGTAAAGAGAACACTAACCGCGCTGTTCATTTGCCATTTCGTTTCCTCATAGGAATGCCTTGGTATTGAGACATAAGAGCAACCACAAAATGAACACTTACGTTCCACAATTCATTTTGCGACGTTCTCTTAACATTTTTGAGCGCACTCTCTGCGTGCCATTACCAACTGTACCCGCTGTGCCGTTGTGTTGTGTGTTTCCATTCCCATTCGCCCCGACTTGCCGCTGACATAAAAACCCCTCGTGCACAAGCTCTGGATCAAAATAAATCGTAAATAATTTTGTTTTCCTTCTTCTTCGTTGCGGCGGCGTCGACAGTGGCGGCAGCGTCTGTACTCGCACTCGCACTAGCGTCTCTCTGTTGGTCTTTTGTCTCGCTCTACTACGCGATGCCCCAACATCGTTGTATGAATGGAATGGTTGGGGCCTCGTTTCTGTCGCTGTGTGTGTATGCATGAGAGATAGACAGAGTGTGAGAGAGAGCGCTAAAGAGAACGAACTGAACTGAACTCGCTGATGGTGGTGGTTGTTGTTATTTGTTGTTGTCGTAGTAGTATGCAGTAGTATTTGGTATTTTTTCAGTTGCTGTTGCTGCTGCTTCTTCTGCGCCTTTCTGAAATCCGATAACCAGTGTGCGAGCGAGACAAAAGAATAACAAACAATTATAATTTGTGTGCGTCTGAGCGAGTCTCTCTCTGTGTGCTGCTCTCTCTCTCTCTGTCTCTCTGTCTGTGCGTGTGTGTTTGTGTGCGTGGAATGGGAATTTCACAACAGCAACCGACGAAGCGCCTCGTGCCAATTTCACTTGTGCTTCGCGTTCGCTGTTGTAATTTTACAACGTTTTAATGGTTGTCCATGTATGCGTTGTGTGCGCGTTGTGTGTATGCATGTGTGCTGTGTTTGTTATGTGGGCAGAGGTGACGGGGTGGGTAAGCAGCAGACGGTTTGTCGTTGTGTGCGCGCGTGTAAAAGGTCTCGTAACGAAAAGCGAAATAAAAACAAAAATTGAAGACAAGAAGAAGAAGCAGACACTGTTGACGTCGTTAGTTTATGTGTGTGTGTGAGTGTGAGTATGAGTAGAAAAACGTTTTGCGTGCAGCGATAGGCACGATGGGCAGCTAGGCGATGTATCGTATTGGTTTATGCGATAGGCATGCCACTTAGAACACGTTGTTTTCGCTCTCCCTCTTCATCTCCCTCTAATAACACATCTGTTTATTTTTTTTGAGCAATACGCGTAGTACGCAGATCTGTTTCTTGGAAATCCATTTCCTTTCCATATCCCAAAATGGTCAGCCAGATTTAAAGATCTGGCTACAAATCTGCGACACACAACTGTGCAGCTAAATAGGTACAGTTTACACAATGGAAGCTAAGTTTCGGTACTTTTCATTTTATTGCTATTTTAAATAAATGTTTTGAAGTAATTTAATTTTTTTTATTTAATTATTGCCTTTTTAACCCCAGTAAATGTGAATTCCCCAAGCTTATCGGGGATTTCACGTGTTTATTAGGGTTTTGATTGTAGAGACTGGGTTTTCAAGTAATTCCCCAATTCTGTACTAAATGAAAACTATTGTCATACTTTTTGTTGTGTGTTTAAAGTTTAATAAATAAATTTTCCTGCGCTGATAACACAATCTTTCTTGTAGTGCGGGAGGGAGAGCAAAGTTCTTTGACTAGTTCCAGTTCCAGTTCCGTTGTATGCGCCCAAATTCCATGTCAAATCGCCGCATTAATCCTTGTGATGGATGCGCTCCAGGTGGACGTGTTAATCCCAATTCTGGCAGGTCAGCCCCGTGGGGGAAAGTAGTTTCTGACCTGCTCCGTTCGCCCCCTCTTGCTCAGAGGGTGGCATCGACTGTCGCAACGGTCTCGCCCTTCTTTTCTTTTCCTCCTGGCCTCCTCCTTCTTCTTTGTTGCCGTCTTCGTCAAACGTTTGAAGTGCGTACGTGACATTCGTTGCGTGCCTCACTCCGATTTGAGTTTGACACTCCGCGTTGCATTTTCATTATCATGTAAACAAAGCGATAACTCAGCTGTCGACATGCTGCTAGCCACACACACACTCCAACACACACGCACCAGAAAACAACAACAACAACTTTGCTTTGCCCATTATTGACTTGGCAAGGTGACCAAGTTCCTTCTCCTACACTTTCTTCTACTGCTTCTCCCCCTCCTTCTTCTTTGAGTTATTATCTACGCCTGTACGTGTGCGTGTGTCCTTCAATTCCTGCCCCATTCCACCATTCCCTCATTCCCCCCTTCCAGTCACTCGCTAAACGATCGTTTAGCAATGAAATTCCAAATGCGTTCGATTCCTCCGACTCCTCCACTTGAATTCCTCCGACCTCAACGCTTCCTTCTCCTCCCACTACGCGCTGAGTCTTTTTCCGACTTCGCCTCGAGCGCTGAATTATGAGACATCGGCTGATTTATGACTCTGGATGCCTGTTTAGATTTCTGATATCTCACTTGCAACTGGGTTAGTTACGGTGGGCGGGGGCGGTGAGGGAATTGGATTTCGTGTGACTTTCGAGGGAATTCGAATTGGATTCGGTATTGAATTGAACTTTGAGTACTTTATGATGACAGCCCGCACAGTGGAAACTGTCGAAATCAGCGCAGGGCCTGGGAGCGAGTAGGTTCAAATTCCGGTAGTCAAAGTAAGGTAAATAAAATATATTTTTATAATACAATTTATGGGAAATGTGGACTGACTTTAGCTCCTATCCAGTCTAGTTTCTAACCTCCTCCATTGCATAATCAAACACTTTTCTTTCAAATTCAATACTCTTTCTCTGCTTTGCTATCCCATCATCTTCATTGGCTTAAAACCCACACACACAGTTATACACCTGGATATTTGCCCACCTGGCGTCGCATTGTAATGCAATCTATAGATTTGCGTCAGGGCGAAAGTGGAAATCCAAGTCGAATTGGTCACCAATTGCAAGCAGCTTTTCCACACCCTTTCAACCGCCCGCCCTCTACATCTCCTACAGGTACCCTACCGTTAGACCCGCACAGTTGCTGCCCTCGGCGCGTCCTCAAGTTTTATAGAGCAAATTTATGTGCTCAGCATTTGCATAAAACTAATTTTACCGAATGCGAATGAGCAAGACAGCAAATGGTCTTCGGCTTACATAACCGGTCGCCACCCAGACCGTAGACCAGACTTCAGTCTCCAGGCCAGACCAGATCCCAGACCACAGACTACAGACCCTGGCGCTGCTCTCCCTACCTCTCCTCGCTGATAACGCCAGATCTGTTTGCTTTGCTGCCCCTTTTCCGACCTCCTATCTCTCCCTACCTCTGGCTAGCTCCTACCGCTCCTGCGCTGGCTGTTTGCGAAAATGGATTAGCGTGGGTTCACATGAACCGACCAAATGTTTGGGTTTCATAAAATCTGACATGTTTTTCACTCTCCTGGCCGAACTCCCGCCTCTCCTCTCCTCAGTCTGCTTCATTTGTTCAACTTGGCGTTGAATAAATATGAAGCCCACCGCTAAAGCGGTTTAAGGGGGTTGAGGGGCGCTAACTGTTTACAAAAGTTTCCCGCCAAAAGCGCGAAATTTGCAACGTCGCCTGGCGACACTTTGACAAAAGCCGTTGCACGTGCGCTGCCGCAGTTGCCACAGCGCCCCTCGGTTTACCCCCCTGCTGCTGTTGCCTACTTCGATGTCAAGTTACGAGCTCCGACGTAGACGCCTCGCACGGGCATTTTCAATTAAAAGGGAGCATTGCGGAGCTTGAGCAGCATTTGGCAAGTTTAGGAGATGTCGGTGGGAACTGGCGGGAAACTGGCGCTGTAACTTGATATCCAGCAGCGAGGCCAATGCTGTTGCTCTACCTACCCCTCCACTGCCCACCCCTGCCCTGTCGCCTACTCTGCTGCTCTGCTTATCTGCATTTGGCGCGCAAATTGAACGAACCGAAAAAGGCGCGCAGACAAATGCAGAGTTGCATTTTTTTTGGGCAACTCGATTTGCGGTTAAAAGAGGGTAGGGGTAGGGGTAGGGGTAGGGGTAGGGCTAGGGACAGGCACATGTTTAGCTTTGCAGCAGATTTGTTTGCTTTTGTTTTGTGGCAACGTTTTGTTTGTAAACAAAACCGAATGAAAGCAACTTTGCTGATGTCCCATTTTCTGCTGGTTCTGCTCCTCTTTTGATTTGGAAATTGGCAACTTTTGCTGGAGGTAGAGCGTGGAACAGCACGGCGGAGTAGGATTCAAGTAGGAGACAGCTTAGGGAGTCTTAAATTTGCTAGTCTCAATAACAAAGTTGAACAAATATTGGCGTAAGGTAAGTTAGAAGAGAAGTGGGAAGAAACTACTCACTAAGTCCCCCTAGGGCTACCTTTACTCCCTACAATCCAGGGTATGCCCTAGTCGTGCAACTGCTGCGGTCTTGAACTTTTTCTGCATTCGTTCTTGGGACGAGACGTGAGTGGAAATTCAATGCAAATTCGCTTTTTATTAGCCCAGCTGCTTGCTAGTTATCCCCAATACCAAATACCCCCTTCCCCCGTAGATTCTCTACTTTTTAGCATTTCTAGCCTGTCACTGTTTTTATATTTATTTATTTTTGATTTGAGCGCCAGCAGCAACAACAGCAGCTTCCCTCCGGGAGGGTGGGGCAGGGCAGGGGAGTGGCAAGAACTATAAATTTAATGCCGTGGCAGAAGCAACGACTTTGAAACGATTTGTTACGCATTTCGTGTCAACTATGCATAAAATATTGGAGCTACTGAAAAGCCACAGAAAAGCACACACACACACACACTCTGTGTATGTGGGGAAAAAGGAAAAACAAAGGCAACACATTGAACTAAAAAACTTTTTCAATGGACATTTATCAAACGAGGACGCATAATTTACATTTTATTAAAAAAATGCTTGAAATGGTATGAACTGAAGGGAGCTTAGGGCTGGGGAGCAGGGCGGGCGAAGCAGCAGGGGGAGTGGCAAGGCATCACATGCATAGATGATCAGCAAAGCGGCCAAGTGGAGACTGGGAATGAGCTGTAATGAGTGGCAAAAACACCAAGTTATTCATTTGGTGGTGAGTGAGCAGTCTAAAGGATTTAAAAACGAGGAGAGTGGGTGACTAGCTAAACTACAACTAAACTAGTAGTGTTATAGTCAAACCCACTTAACCCATTTAGGCCAATTTTTCTATCCTACTCCAGTCTCGTATCTTCTACTAGACAAACTGCTGCCATTAACGCATAAGCTGCTCTCTAAAATCGCAGGGTATCTTAGACACGATACGCCGAACCGCTCCTTCCACCTTCCCCCCCTCCTTCCACCCACCCACCCCTGCTCAACTGCTTGTTTGTCCTGCGACGCGACAGGCCCACAAATCAAACATTAAATAGATCGAAACAAAAGTTTACAAAAATTTCAAAAAAAAAAGAGAAAAGGAAATAAGAAGAAGGGGAAGAAGAAGAGCAGACCTTGCCGTGTTAGGAATTTCTAAAAGCGACTTTCAAGAAAAGGAAAATTCAGCCACAACTTGAGCTCGAGGCACTTGTGGTTACTTTTGAATGCCTTGTTAGGACTTGTCCGAGGAGTGGGGGGGAGTGGAATGATGGTCAATCTATACCACAAATAAGCAACACACATGAGCACCCCCTCGGTAGCACAGCATTGGGATGTCTCCGGCAGTCGTCAACACGAAAAATGAAAACGCATGGGCACGAAATTTCCGCTTCCGTTTTCCGTTTGCTGTCAAAGTGCTCAGTGGCAAGCAGGGCGGAGGGGAGCGTAGGGGGGCGGGGCACACCCATGCCCATAGATGCGTAAAATGTTACGGATGCCCCGGGAGTTGGGGGCGGCAAGAGCGTGCGACAAAAATGGACAAAAGCAGTGGCGCATGCCAAACAACAGCAGCAACAAATGTGCCAAGAGTTGGAGGGGGTAAAGGGCTGTGGGACGTAGGGGTAGGGAGTCCGGGCGGAGCACTGTTCATTGTGGCGCACGCCATTCAAGTGCGGAAACGGAAGCAGCTCCAAAGCGGGCGCCACAATCCAAACACAATAAGCGCTTCATAAACGCCATTTTTCACCAGCGTCAAGGATAAACACACGCACAACACGAATTGGGTCAAGTTTGTAAGTGTGTGTGAGTGTGTGTGTGTGTGTGTGTTTGTGTGTGCTTTATAAACGGTTCTCAGTTTTTTCCTCTTTTTTTCTTTGTGCCACTCGAGACAGACAACGAGTCAGCGGCAACACAATGAGGCAAGCACACACTGAGCAGCAGGAGTGAGCACTAAGGATCGAGCAAGGACTCACAACTAAGGACTCTGGCGACTTTCTTGTTAGTCATGTCGAGGCCAAGCCAAGTTGCCACTTGTCTGACGCTGTTTCCCAGTCACAACTACAGCCAGTCTCCCACCAACCCACCCCCCAACCCCTTGCCATGGGGCATTCATCATTTAGCGACGCGTTCCGTGCTTTGTCCTCGCCTGTCAATTCGCCTGTCGCAGCATCGCATCCTGTGAATCATGCGTTGTTTTCACAGTTGACAATTTTCAATAATTGCCACGAGTGACAAACAGGCAAGGGGGCGTGGCGGGGCAGAGCAGGACAGGCAGACCGCGCGAAAGGGAAGGAGTGAAGGTGGTGGAGGCGGTGGAGGTACTGGTACTTAATCAAATACCCTGTAGTCCGCAGAGAGTCTGCACACAAATTGAGTTGAGTTGGGATTTATGAGTAGTAAGCTAGAACAAGAAAGAAAAGTACAGTCGAGGGCGCCCGACCGTATAATACTCTCTGCATTTGTCCCGATTAAATTATTAAAATCGGTATCGAGATATTACAATGTGAATTACTTACATTAAAACACGTTGAAACAAAAACAATCTAAGCATAATCAAACACACATCTGTTTGCTTGTATTCGAATACACATACGTTTGGCAATATGTATATGATGCAAATATGTATGTGTGTATTCGGCGCAGCCAGCGACCGCGGGCAGCGCTGCCGACACACAGGCAGCGAAAACGTTCGAACATGTGCTTGTGTGTTTCTATCTCGCTTGCACCTATGGGTTGATATTGCGTTCAATTATCAATATTGTAACGCTTCTAGTTTTCTTGTTTATTGTCCGATTTTAATACGCCTTTCAGTATAGTTTAATATAGTTAGGTCTCCACACGTATTATATAATTACAATACTGTACGATACGAACAAGTTCGCCAAAAACGGCATTGAAGGTTCCAGACTTTTTTATCAAATGTGGGAAAAGTGGGCGTGGCAGTCCAAAATTTTAAATCGCAATGCAACTATGCCGTGGCTAGGAACCTACCGTTCTAGAATTGGTGATCCTAGGTGCCATAGTTACTGAGATATTTGCCGAAAACACCAATTTTTACCAGGTGTGTCCAGTTTTTTGCTTATTGTGGGCGAATGGGGCGTGGCATCGAAAAAAAAAAAAAAGATTCTTGTATTGACTGACTAAATATCTGATCGTTTGACACCAAGCTCGAACTTGTAGCTCTTACCATCTCTGAAATCTGTTTGTTCATACGGACAGACAGACAGACAGACGGACAGACGGACAGACGGACATGGCTATATCGACTCGGCTTGTGATGCTGATCAAGAATATATATACTTTATGGGGTCTGCCACGCCTCCTTCTGCCTGTTACATACTTTTGCACAAACCCAATATACTCTTGCAGAGAGTATAAAAATGTGAACATGGGGGACCCAAAAGGCAACACAGTAAACGAATTAGTGAAAGTGTAAAGCAAATGACAAATTAAAATGAATTCAAGTGACAATGGAGGTAATTTAACTAGGAAAGAAGTGAAGTAAAGTCTGCTGGTAAAAGTGTAGTTAAATGCTACAATAAAGTGACAATGGAGGAGAGTGGGGCTTCTTGACTTGCCAAACATATTAGGAAACCAGTGTGTACACACTACAAGCTGTTGACTTATTGATATTTAAAAGCGCCTGAAGGCACGCGCTGGAAATTTGGCAGTTGTGGAAATAGGAAAAAGGAAAATGGAAAATGTTGAAAGGAAAATGATAGGAAAATGACTGCTTCAGTTGCGTCTAATTATCTTTGTTAAACTATTCCACCTACTTTCGGTTCAATTGTGGTGCAGCAAATGAGATGTAGGTGGCGCGAGTGTTGGGGGTCCCGCGGTGGGAGCTTTTAAAAGTCGCGCTTTGTTTGCTTTTGATCTGGTGTGTGTGTGTGTGTGTGTAAATCTGTCTGTATGTCTGCCTAAAATTGTTTATTGAAGTGAATTTGAGAGGAAAATTGCTTTATATTAAATGAAAAGGGCGACGCATTTGGCATTATGGTTAAGAGTAGTACAAGAACTGTAGGGGGCTGGGGGCGTGGCAGGGGCGCAGGCTGATGCCAACTGGTTTGCCTTTGAGAGCCTTTTGCATCGCTTTTTGATGTCTCTAAGTGCTGTCATTGTCTTGTCTGCCCTCAAGGGGTTCCATATCGAAGAGTTTTCCCAGTTTACATTTTAC
Organism: Drosophila nigrodunni; assembly: GCA_020829145.1. Classification (NCBI taxonomy): domain Eukaryota; kingdom Metazoa; phylum Arthropoda; class Insecta; order Diptera; family Drosophilidae; genus Drosophila; species Drosophila nigrodunni. The sequence goes on along the minus strand of JACVCZ010000003.1, from coordinate 3,656,110 downwards.
CCAAACAGCTCCGGCAAACTGAGCGATTCTAATGATTGAATAGCAGTAGAGGGAAAAAGGGAAATGGGCAAATGGGAAAACCGAATGGAATTGGGAATATGAATGAGTAGCGTATATTTTAATTGGTTAGCAAAGGCAAAAAGAAACTAACTTGGATAACACACAATTTTATTTGCAAACAGTTGATCTAATTATACGTAAAAATATGCCACTTTTGCTCAGCAGAGGAAAATTGAAAAATAACTTGGCTTCAGGGCGGAAAATTGAGTTAAAGCACAAAGAAGGAAAATATTTCAAATTAATGGGCATTCAAAATAGTTTAGTGTTTAAAAATCTCAAGAAAGTAAATGCAGCATGAATAAGGAGGTGCTACCAAGACTATAACGACTTTCCTTAACCAAATCGGTTAAGTTTTGGCCAAGTTATGCAAACTTAAAGGTTTAAGGTCCGCCATAACTTCAAGTTAAACTAGAACAACATGAAGTTGTCTGTTTTGGGATTAAAATTGTTTTTCTTTTAGCTGGAAAACTGCAATATTGTATGAAATAGCTATTTTTGTTTCGAGTAATCCTCCAGCTCTCCAACTGCCAACTGGGCACTTGTTAACTTTTCCAGCGGCTTATCCACCAGTTATACAATATATTTTACTTTATTTCATTTTATTTTCCACTGTTTATTAAACCTTTTCATTTTCAACCTGACGTTGCTACATTTTTCGATGGTTTTTCCTGCGTCTTCTTATCGCCGGTTCCTGCTCAGTTTTCTTTTTCTTTTTTATTCCCACTCTCGAGCTCATTTCATTCACAGTGCTGTGTAAATATTTTTTAATGCAAATAAAAGATAAGCCAGAAATTGTCTGTAACGACCTCAACTCTCTTAAAACTCCCACTGCTCACTTCATTTGCTTTCCATCTAGTGGCATGACGTTGCACTTTCACTCTGTGGCTTACAGGGGTACTGGGGGGGAAAAGTGGAAGGGGAAAAATGTCACTAAAATACAAAAATGTAAACGTAAATCAAGATAATATAATCACAGCTCTAAAACGAATCGAGCGAAAGACATGCAACAAAACAGCTGCCTTCATCTTTGGGGCACCTGCAGGCAGCCCCCACCCCCTCCTGGCCCCCTCCGCCCCTATGGCATGCCAGTGATTTTCCTACTCCCCGTTCAGCTGCTCCTTCCATTGTCGTCGGCATCATAAAACCTTTTTATGACATGCAGTCAAAAGCCAAAGCCAAACAAGAAGTCAACTTGTAATCTTTATTGCAGATAATGTCAAATCCATCCACTTGCCAGTCTCAGTCTCTGTTTCGGTCTCTGTCTCGCAGTCAGTTCCATTCCCATTTCCATTTACATTCTTGGAACCCCCAATACCCACTGTGGGTGTGTCATGGATGAGCTCCATGTCCGCCACCAACTTACTTCGATAACTTATCAACGAATTGATTAATTTCCACAAAAAAAAATTGTAACGAAATTTTCCTCAATGAAATTTCCTCACATCGCTGGGGAATTTCACTTATCAGCGATAAGCAAGCAGCTGATAAGCAACCCATTTATGGCCGGAGTGGAAAAACTCAACGCATTTCCATTGAAAAGCCATTTTCATTCACTAAATCACTAGACATCGATCAATTTGCTAAGCAGTAAGTAAATTGAACTAAGTGCAGCTGAAAATGAAATTAAGCTGGGAATATGGAAATGTTCTATAGAGTTATCAGGGCGGTAATCTTCAAAAAAGTTGTACCTTCAGCAAGTAGAGCTAAGCTACAAAGAGAAATTAACTTCTGAGGGGGAGTTTTTAAGCTTCACTGAGGTTAACATGGAATCAAGTGTGAAAAGAAGCAGAGTATGATATGTAGTTGTAATAAAATGAGTTAGAGAAGCATAAGACTTTTAAAATGGTTAGTCTAACAGGGATATGAGCTCAGAAATTGATTGGATAGGTTTGAAAATGTAGGAAATGAGGAGATTTTCATATAGTTTGTGGGAGTATAGAAGATTTATTAAGTTTAGACTGCTCAGTAGGGTTAAGCTAAGTCTGAATGGAGCTTTATACCGTCAACCCATCTTAGGATGTACTCAATCCGACGTATGTAGGTTCTCTTTGAAACCCATAGTTACTTAAGAACTTTTCTGCTCAGATTTATGTACTTTATATTAATATATATAAATATTTTATTTCATATATAAGTCAGTTAAATTCTCTGCTTCTAGTTTAAAGCAGTTTTCCTATGAATTTCCCATTTTTTAAAGCCTTCAAAGCCTTCAGCGTGTACAGTTCGAGAGCCGCTTCGCAGGACTATTCAACAAACTCATCTCCAGTTCATGTTTGTATGCAACAGTATGAGTATACCTGTGTGTGTGTGTGTGTGTGTGTGTGTGAGTGTCTGGTGTACAATTTGAACTAAGCGACCATATAATGAATTTTTAAAGCGCAATTTTAATCAATAGTCGCCTGCTTTATTTATAAACAAACAATTTGAGTGAACCTCGTATGCTAAAACTTCCCCCACAACCTGCCACCACCCTTCCCCTTCACACTAGTGTTGGCACACGTGTGGGGGAATACTTACCCCTTGTACCCACCCCCCATTACTAGGCATGTCATAATCAGCTAGCATGAAAAGTCCTCTCCTCAAGTGGCATGAGCCAGGAGTGGAAAAGTGGTTGTGGAAAGGTCCAGCACCGTAACGAGGATTGCTCCCAAGAGAGGGTAGTAGGGAGTAGGAGCAGTGGGCAGTGGGGAGAGAGCGGGGAGATCCCATAAACTGTGAGTATTAAAATCGTTTTAACCATGCACAAACTTTTACATAATCGTTTGCCATGGCATATCAATAAAATTTGCATAACGAGACGCAGAGCCCGAAAAAAAACAACAAGTTGAGGAAGAAGCAGATAGAGGAGATGTAGATCCTATCACAAGACATTAAAGTAGCCTCAATTGATGCCACTTCCGTATCCGTCTGAGTTCTGGATGCCCTTCCCCCTACCTTTCCCTACCAAATACTTTTCCACATTCATTCCTATTCCAATCGCAATCCTTATCCCTGTGCCTAAACCAATGCTTATGCCCATTCCCATTCCCATTCCTAGCCATGTCCATGTCCCTGTCCATGTCCATATCCAATTGTCCTTCCTCCTCTGCCACCTTCGTCCTTTTGACAGCTGTCGCTGCGAAAATGTCAGCATTTCTGACTGCCAGATTTTGTTGTCGTTGCTTCTCTCGCCCCTTATCGCTCTCCACTTCTCTCTGCCTCTCTCTCCCTCTCTCTCTCTCTGTGCTTTGTTGTCGTTGTCCTATTCGCGAGTTCTTTATCCACACAATGCTTTTTGGAGTCTGTGTGATTTCTCTGCACGCCGGGCGCCCATCGTTGGCAGTTGAAAGCGCAGTTGGAATGTGTCCAATTTTCCCCTTCCACCCTCTACCCCTTACTCTCTGCTTGTCTTCTTGTGCCACATGCCACATGGCCCGTGGCAGTAGCAGCAGCTGAAGCATTTGACAGACGTGTAGCTGCCGTGTCGCTTTGGTAACCCTGTAGTTATACAAATCTTAAGTATCTGCTTGCGTGGCATAAAAAATCTCTTAAAGAAAGAAGCTGAAATTACGCATACGCCGTGTGAAGCCTTCTTACAGAGTCAATAAGAGATTTGCCTATATCTACAGTTCGATTAGCAGTTGTAGAAACTGTTCAGATTTCCCAAGCTTTGCACCAAGTGCTGCTCACCCTACTCCCCCCACAAACAACTACCGGGCTTTTAACAGTCGGTTGCACTCAGCTATTTCTACTCCAGCTATTATTGCAGCTGCCCCTTGGCTTTGGCTTGTGCCGTTGTTGCAACGCGAATGGAAATGTGGCGCGCGCGTTTTCATTAATCGAAAATTCGCGCCAAAGTCAACGAATACGCACTCGCCTACCTCCCACCGCCCCTGCCCCTACACAGCCCTCCCACTGCTGTTGGCCACAAAGCAAACACAACACAGAAATTCCAATAGGCCTCTTTCCAGTCCTCCCTCCCCCTCTGCCAGCCAACAAAACAAAATACAGCAGAAGGAAAAAAAAAGAAGAAAAACCAATCGATATTTTCCCACAGCCTTTTCCCCATTTCTCTCTCTTGCACAACAATTTTCAGCTGCTGCTGCTGCTGCGCGGGAAATCGCTCGGCTTTTCTGTGTTGTGTGTGTTTTGCCTGCTCCTGCTCCTGCTCCTGCTCCCTGTTTCTATTTTCCACAACAAGTTCCCGCTCTCTCCTGCCTTTGTAACACATTTCCCGCTCCGTTTTTCCTCAACTCTGTTCATTGTAATGGCGACTGCAAGTTTTGCTGAGCGCCGTGTCCTCTGAATCCTTCACGAGGCCATGTAACTGTAAATGTTCTCATAACTGTAGCGGTAAATGTAACGGTTACGCTACCTGCAGCTGTAAATGTAACTGTAATGCCATAGATCTGAATGAATCCGAGTTGGAGTCAGCCAAAAAAAGATTAAAAGAAGAATTTTAGTAGCGAAACTAGTAGTAACTGCTGGGCAGGGTTGCCAACGCTTGTAAATGTCTGTCAAGTAGCGCTTTCAGTGTTGTAAAGCTTACGAAAAGTACCTACCAATTTAGCTTGTTTTCAGTCAATTTCTTGGGGAAAAGTCTTGCAATCTGTGGATCTATAAAAACTTAGCTGAATTGGCACCCAAATAGGTTTAAAAATTGATTTTCGCTTCAGTCCGTAAAAAGTTATGCATAGTTTAAGTTTAGGTAGCTTTAAACCTTTAAACGCCTATAACTATGCTACGTTATTAGTTTATGAACTCTGCTATTAACTGCTGTAATTTATGTTATTTCTAAGTCTATCCACCCCTCTCTCTCTCTATCTGTGCGTCTCTTTCTACTACTACTCATAGTAGTCTCTACTATTTGCAATACTCGAATTCATTCACAAGTAGAAATATCAGGAGTAATTTTTATACTCTCTGCAAGAGTATATTGGGTTTGTGCAAAAGTATGTAACAGGCAGAAGGAGGCGTGGCAGACCCCATAAAGTATATATATTCTTGATCAGCATCACAAGCCGAGTCGATATAGCCATGTCCGTCTGTCCGTCTGTCCGTCTGTCTGTCTGTCTGTCCGTATGAACAAACAGATTTCAGAGATGGTAAGAGCTACAAGTTCGAGCTTGGTGTCAAACGATCAGATATTTAGTCAGTCAATACAAGAATCTTTTTTTTTTTCGATGCCACGCCCCATTCGCCCACAATAAGCAAAAAACTGGACACACCTGGTAAAAAATTGGTGTTTTCGGCAAATATCTCAGTAACTATGGCACCTAGGATCACCAATTCTAGAACGGTAGGTTCCTAGCCACGGCATAGTTGCATTGCGATTTAAAATTTTGGACTGCCACGCCCACTTTTCCCACATTTGATAAAAAAGTCTGGAACCTTCAATGCCGTTTTTGGCGAACTTGTTCGTATCGTACAGTATTGTAATTATATAATACGTGTGGAGACCTAACTATATTAAACTATACTGAAAGGCGTATTAAAATCGGACAATAAACAAGAAAACTAGAAGCGTTACAATATTGATAATTGAACGCAATATCAACCCATAGGTGCAAGCGAGATAGAAACACACAAGCACATGTTCGAACGTTTTCGCTGCCTGTGTGTCGGCAGCGCTGCCCGCGGTCGCTGGCTGCGCCGAATACACACATACATATTTGCATCATATACATATTGCCAAACGTATGTGTATTCGAATACAAGCAAACAGATGTGTGTTTGATTATGCTTAGATTGTTTTTGTTTCAACGTGTTTTAATGTAAGTAATTCACATTGTAATATCTCGATACCGATTTTAATAATTTAATCGGGACAAATGCAGAGAGTATTATACGGTCGGGCGCCCTCGACTGTACTTTTCTTTCTTGTTTTGTATATCGAAATGGAAACGACACCTGCGACAACTCTGTGCGCCGTTGACTTGACAAGCTTATCGGGTAATTATATCGGAGCATAAATTTACGCTCAGTGGAAAAGCAGTCGAAAGCGCTGGCCGAAACGAGTGACTAAAGTGGCCAAAGTGACGAAAGTAGTCAGCCAAAAAATAAGGAAACAAAAGAGCTTTTTTGGTGGTCTATGGGGATGTATGTGTGTGGGCGGGAGGGGGTGTGGTGTGTGGAGTTTTGGAGAGTGTGGAGCTGCGAGTGCAATGCCCTGCTTACAGCTCTCACAGAGAGACAGAGCGACAAAGCGAACGAAACGCGCTCTCCCTGTCGTCTGTGCGCCTGTCTTGCCGCTTATCACAAAACCCAAAAATTCAACCCCCAAAAATCCACACACACACACACACACACAAACGCACCCATACACTCACACACATACGCACGATGAGCAGGAAAAAAAAGGGCGCCGAAAATTTTGCAGACAACTAAAAGCTTTCATGAAACTAACGCATGGTCGGCGCAAGGGGAGTGCAGCGGGGGTAGCTGGGGGTGGTTGGTACTGCTGATAAGGGCAGATGTCGAGTCACAAGAATGCCGACTGCGTGGGAGCAAAAGAGAGCTAGTAAGAGATAGAGGACTGCGGGTAGGAGGAGGATTTGGGGAACTGTTTACATCAGCTAGCACGCTCTGCGCGCCCCCGCTGCCATCCAGCAGCTGTGGCAGACGTCTTTATGGCCACCGTTGTTTTCCACGCTCGCTGACTGTACTTTGGCATCCCTTGCACCTTTCCCACCCCGCATCCCCACAGTCCGCCTGTATCTTTCTATTGCTCTTTCTCTTGCTCCCGTTGCGATTCAGGCATCAGAATTCATTTCCAAAGCGCATTGTCCCATTTTCTGAGTTGTTCTGTGCCACGCCCCAAAGCGGCACTAACTCCCATCTTTAGCCCAAGTGCAAGTTGTAGTCACAGTTGTAGTCATCCTGTTTCTCGTTAAGATTAATGCCAATTGGTCGGCATAACAATTGATTTCCTTATTTACACAACTCCAGAGCTGCTGGTTGCTTTCCTGCTTCGTGAAAGGGGTAGTGGAGGGTAGCAGTGGAGGAGGAGGAGGTAGAGGAGTTGGGGTAGCAGGTCGACAAGTTGTTGCCGTGACAGTTAATACCCCCGACGAGGGAGAAGTGAAGTGAGCGAGGAGACAAACTCCGTTGATGAGGAGCATCAGCAATTACTAAGCTCGGCACTAGGAATTATGAGTGTTATGGGGTTTGAAAAGGGGTGACCGTTTCAGGGTTGCCATGGCACATCTGACGGCTGCTTTTTTGTAGTCCTGCACGACAGTGAGGTGCAAGAATGTGACGGATTTCGTCGAAATCCTTAATTGACAGCTTATAATTAAAAACAGTTTAAAAGCGGCTGCACGAGTGTTTCATTGTCAAGCGTTTCGTACATTAGGGTAGCCTAATAGAGTTTATCTGTGGAGGAAGCGTTTTTTTCAGTTCTTTCGTTTCACTTTCAGTGTTTCTAACCTTTAAAATTGATTGGGAGCTCAGACAGATTGCTTTAAGAGCATAAATTTAGTGGGAAATTAAAAAGTTTGTACATTAGGGTAGCCTAATAGTTTTTCTGTAGAGGAATCGGTTCTTTCAGTTCTTGCGTTTCACTTTCAGCGTTCCTAACCAGCAAAATGGATTGCGAGTTCAGACAAATGGCTTTAAGAGCATTTATTTAGAGGGAAATTAAAGTTTCGTACATTAGGGTAGACTAATAGAGTTTTTCTGTAGAGGAATCACGTCTTTCAGTTCTTTCGTTTCACTTTCAGCATTCCTAACCTTTAAAATTGATTGGGAGCTCAGACAAATGGCTTCAAGAGCATTTATTTAGTGGGAAATTAAAGGTTTGTACATTAGGGTAGCCTAATAGAGTTTATCTCTAGAGGAATCGTTTCTTTCAGTTTCACTTTCAGTGTTCCTAACCTTCAAAATTGATTGGGAGCTCAGACAAATGGCTTCAAGAACATTTATTTAGTGGGAAATTAAAGGTACTTACATTCTAATAGTGTTGTTCTGTAGAGGAATCATGTATTTCAGTTCTTTCGTTTCACTTTCAGCGTTCTTAACCTTTAAAATTGATTGGGAGTTCAGACAAATGGCTTTAAGAGCATTTATTTAGTGGGAAATTAAAGTTTCCTACATTAGGGTGCCCTAATAGTGTTGTTCTGTAGAGGAATCAATCTTTCAGTTCTTTCGTTTCATTTTCAGCATTCCTAACCTTCAAAATGGTTTTCAGAGCTTAAATTTAGTGTGAAATTAAAGTTTTTAAGACAATTCCTGTAATTATTTTAATTTCTGTCAAGTTTCCCATTGTATTGTTTCATTTCCATTTCGTTTCCCATACAGAAACTGCCGCTTAAATATTGAAAGATGTCGCTAAATCAAAAATTAAAAAACAAAAATGAAGCTAACTAAAAGCGAAGGAAAGTAACAAAGAAAATGGAGAAAAGCGCAGGCGGAAAATCATATTAACAGCAACCGCAAAAATGCCGTGGTGCCTTTGATGAAAGGGTTTATTTTTTCTGCTTTTTTTTTTGTGTTTTTAGAAAGCAAACAGGACCTGAATTTAGAGGGATGACGAGAACTGGTTGGCATGAAGCGAGAACTCGATCCCGGTCGCGTTTCTAACAGAAAACAAACGAGGGAAAAAAAAATATGCTGGGAAAATGTAAGAAAAATGTCAAATGAAGCGCGCGTTTTGCATGTCAAAGCGCGCAAATAGCCCGGCGGGTGGACCAAAGGGCGGCGACGGCAAAAGGTGAAGATTGTTAGCCAAAGAAGAGTCCTGAAGAGTCGATAGCTGTTGAGCCCCTTTGAGGAGTTTGCGTTGACACTTGACTTTAAATTGAGCAAAGTTATGTAGCGCCCACCCCCCCAAAAGGATGCCCGTTTTTAGCCAATAGTCTTGCCAACCTGTTTCTGTCTCCATCCCAACTCCACCCGCTTCGTTTCGTTCCGTTCCATTTGCTATGGCAACCGTTTCGTGTTGCCTTTTTAAAAAACCGCTGCATACTTTGAGGCGCGCGTAAGTCGCGTCCTCTGAGCAGCGAGAAGCGTCATAAATATGAATTACGTGTAGAAAAATGCTTCTCATGCACTACAAGAACAGCAACAACAACAACTGCAGTGGGCATAACAACAGCAGCTCAAGAAGCAGATGGAGCTGGAGGTGCAGGTGCAGGTGGAGCTGGAAAAGCTGCTGCAGAGAAAGGAAATTTGCGCAAAAGTTTAATGCAATTTTCTTCAGTTTTCCTTCTTTATTTTCCACGTTCTTTTTTTTTTTTGTGCGCAAACAAAAGCAAAGGATTTGCCGTGCAAGTCCTTGGCCAGGACAAAGTTTAGCAGCCGCTTAGCTTAGCAGCAAGCAAAGCATATTTAGGGGCACGCCACACCCCAAAACCCGCATTCCACATGCCCCAAACTCAGCCCAGGTGGCCAATACAAAAGTGCAGTTTTGGGAGCTTATGAACTGGCGCATTAACTTTGATGAGACTTTTATTGCAACGGAACGAAATGGGTAACATGGGAGAGGTTAGACCCGTGAACCATGTACCGTTTGCCGTGTACTGTGTACCGTTAGCCGTACAGCTTAAGCTTAGGCCAGAATGGGCACAATAGTCGTTTCGGCCGTTGTGCAACACTGGACGGATCTAGTCGCTGCCAAATCGTATTAAATATAATGACACTTTTGGTTCAGCCAGAAATCTGCCATAAAGTGACCTTCAAGCTGTTCAGCCAGTTATTGGAACGGGTTTAAGTTAAGGAAAAAAAGCAGAGGTAGGAAAAACACGACAAATTTCGGGCTGTACTTAAGGAACTTATGAGAAAGGGTTATTAGTCGTTTAACTTATTCCTTGTCAGAGCTTGAAACATTTTAGAAAATATTTATAAATATTACTGACTTTAAAAAACAAAAATATTTAAAAAGATCAGTTTGTACAGCACCTAAAATGTATCTTATGGATACTATTTCTTAATAATATATTTTTCTATACATATTTGACTTAATTATAGGAAATCGATTATTTATTTTAAGATTTCTAAACATAATTCTATCTTCAAATTAATTTAAAGCAGCTTTTCAAAGCCCTTTCGATCACTTCTTCCGTCGCAAGCCACCCAGAATCTTTGCAGAATCGTTAAATGCTTCAAACAATGAAACCGCTCTTCAAAAATACATACAACAAGCGATGATATCTCAATTCTGCGTCCGTTTCCCACAGTGAGATCTGCCGTCTTCCATCTCTCTCTACCTATCTTCCCATCTCACTCACGCTGCTTTCAAGGCTGATGACCGTTGCATTTGAAAGTTTGAATTGGCTTTTGACAGCGGCAGAAATCAACGGTCAACGACTTGATTGAACGATTGCAGGCACAACAACTCATACGCACACACACACACACACACACACATATACATATGCGCATGTGTGTGTCGACAAATTCAAAATTCCAAAAAAAAAGAAACAAAAGAAGAAGATGAAGGAACTTGCAACACAACGAAATTTTTGTTAATGCGACGCGCGGCAAAACTTTTGTCATGTTGTATATCATATTTTTTGTGCGCCCCTTCGCTCTCCCACTCCCTCTCTTGGTCTTCACTCTCTCGCCCCTCTCTCATGCGCTCTTTAACTGACTAATTTACTGGCCAGAGTTCAATGTATTTCATAAATTTCGACTAAACGCTCAAGGACAATGTCTCGTATCGAATATACCACGGGAAGTCGTCACTCTCCGCCCCCCTTGCGCTCTCACTGCCTGTCTATCGCTTGCGCTCTCTTAAGCTGCCTCGCTTGCTGCGCTGTGCTCTCTTCGCTCTTTGTGCATTGAAAAAGTGCACAAAACGAAGCAAAAGCCTCGAATTTGTTTTTGCAGAGATCGTTGACTTTGAATCTGAGCTCATCTCAACTCGAGCGGAAGTCATAACGGTCAGAGCCACAGAGCGATTAGAGACTGAGTGAGAGAGGGAGAGGGCGAGCGAGTAAACACTGGTGTTAGAGTGGCATAGCATTATGGAGCAGGAGCACTGTGATTTATTCCTCTTTGCGGTTCTTTCTTTCTGCTTCGCTTAGCGCCACAAAAGTTGCACATCTTTTTGCCACTGCCACTTAATAAAGCACATGCCCCTTTGACTCACACACTACCCTCCATGCGCTCCCCTTCCCCCTACCCCTACTCAGTGTCTTGCCGCCCTCCCTGAAGAGCCAAGCGTCGAATATCGGCAATCAGTAATTAATGGCTTTGTCAGTTTGCACAACATGTGTATATCGGATATATATGTATATATATTTCTATATATGTAGCTACAGTAAAATCCGTCCATGGTGAACCAAGCAATCAGTGAGTTACTTGACACACATTATTTTATTATTATTTAAGTGCGTTTTTTAAGATTTATGTCTTTATTTCTAACTGAAATTGTTAAACATTTAACTTTAGTGTACAACAATTATATTGCTATATAAAATAAATTACTTAATTACTTTTTGTACGATTGATGTCTTCATTTTCAACTGAAATTCATCAATCTGCCGAGTAGCTTTCAAAAAAGCTAATTAGGGGTCTTTAAGTAGCTTTTGTACAATTGCTGATTAAAGTTTATTTCATCGCTTTGATTTTTTGGGATTCCCCTTTTTTTTCGTTTGAAAGTTTCTCTTTTATAGACTAACAAATTTATTTGCCTAAAGTTGTGAACTGAAAAATAGCTTTGTAGGCACTTTTTACTGTATTTGTGTATATAATTTTTGATTCTGTGCATTTTGTCTGCGATCCTCTCGATTCGCTCGCTGCTTTTGCTCCGATCAAATGCTGGAATTTCGTTGATAGCGCCGCCAAACATCCTGCTGTTGTTGTTGTAGCTATGTCTGTGCCTGTTGTTGTTGTTGGTGTTGTTGTTGTTGTCTCGATTGTGTCTTTGGTCTTTGGTTTGGCATTTTGCAAACGTCTGCACGTCTACATATCTGACTGTCATGGGGCACAGACTTTGAAGAGGGTCGGGGTGGGGTTAGGGGCACTCGGTCTGAGAATGGGGACCGGTACCGGGACCGGGACTGGGTACACTTTGGGTACATGTGGACAGACACGTTGGGAGCATTTGCTTGCTATTTTTAATGTTGACACGTTTGAAGATCATTGACTCGCTTTGCAGACGGTCAATGTCCATTTTTGCCCACAAGACTGATCAACAGACATTCTAGGGGAGGTAGGGAGATAGAGATGGCAAAAAAGGGGAGTTAAGGAAACGGCAATGGAAATGAAAATGCGAATTATGCGCACAATGTGGTTTCGGTCTGATGCTGGTGACGACAGCACAGGACAGAACAGGCACAGACAGGCACAAACAGGAACAGTACAGCACAGATCGAGGCTTTCGTGAGCTCGTGTGCCAGAAGCTAAAACAATGCATTATGTGAGATCAATAGATCACGATCGTTTCTGGCAGATCAAACAGATAAGTGCAACTGTAGCAGATATAAAAGTGAATATATATGCAGCACAGACTGTGATCAGTAGGGCTATGCTCTAAAAGTGATCAGTGATCATTCAAATAATTTTTCAATTTATTAGACAAAAGTTGCGCGACTAATGATCATTTGATCACGATCGCATTAGCAAATTTAGCTTGTAGTCTAAGCAATTATGCAAATGATCGTTTACTTTCAAGTGATATTTCAATAAAAGATCACAATTTGATTGAATTGATTATTTGCATTCCCACCTGTGATCATTAGCACACGATCAGGCAAAGTCTAGACAATTGCACTGCACTATAAAGTCTAGACTTTCGACGATCAGTTGAATTATCTTTTATTATTAATGATCACACTGATCTTTCACTTGATTTCAACTAATTTATCAGTCTAAGCTTCTAATGATCGCTGTTAAAAATAGGTATATAAATAAGTTATTCATGATGAACGTAATTATGCTAAATTGTGTACGTCATGATCATTTAAATGATCTTTTACCGATCACTCACCATTATAATTGAGCCTGCGCTTTTTCCAAATGAAAATGTTCCCACATTATGTAAAAAACTGTCAAATTAATAAAAAGTGTACCGTAAATTCACGACAATCAAGATCAGTTGCGATCACTTCAATTAGCCAAGGTACTCACAAGGCTTTCACATTCAAAACTCAATCGCAGTTGAGTTTGGACTCACTTGAGGATCGTTCACAACGTGACTCCAACTGTGACTGTGACTGCGACTGACATGAGTGACATGATCCACAGCGGCTGTCATAAATCTCACCTACCTTTTGGCTTGGCTTTGGCACAACTCTTGATGGGTTTGTTCCCGGAATCGTTTTGGTGGCTTACGCGAGTTGCTTTCGGTGCTTCAGTTCTCATTTTGCAGCTCTTCTTGGTGTTCAAAAGGAGTCGGAGTAAAAAGTGCAAATCACTTCATTAATGCACTGCAAATTGCGACTGAGAAATCTCATTCTCATTCCCTTTCAGTGCAGTGGTGGTTCCCCCAAACCCCCTAGCCCCAAACACACCCCTACTCCTACCCATGCCCTTTCCCTTTCCCTTTTCTTTACATGCTTTGTCCGGACAATGTTGCAACTTTGTTGCACAAGTCTTCGTTTTGGTGTGGCATGGAGAACAAGAGGTTGCACATCATTTGGCTTAATGGATCTGCCACAGCAACCAAAGCAACCAAAGCAACCACAGCAACAACAAAAACGTTGCTGCTTTTTGCGTTGACCCGCAAAAAAAGCTGCAAAAATGTCGTCTCCGTCGTCGTCTTCATTCTGAGATGTGTTCAGATATGCACTGCAACAATGTTGCATGGGAATGTGCCAAGCTGCGCTGCTGCCTGCTGTCCCCACTCGCCACTCCCTCTGCTTTCCACTCCAGTCAAGTCGCGTTACTTTTGCCATTTGAGCATTTTAATTGAGTGCTAGTTATGCACAATCCACACAAATCGCCATTTGAAATTGCCATCGATTTGAGAATCTCTCAATCGACTTTTGGCCAACTTGTTGGCCCAGTTACTGTCATTTCTCTACGCGTGTTTGTGTGTGTAAATTTAATTGCTCTCTCGCACATAATTTCTACGCTTAAAACGATTATCGCGCATTGTCATAGAAAGCAAAACGAAACCAAACAAAAACGAAACCCCCAAAAACAAGAGAGAAGAAGAGGAGGAAACAAATCAAAAGCAACGGCCAAGAAAATTGTGTTAAGTATTTACACGCGCGTTGGCCATAAATGACAGCCAAGTGAGTTGAAGGCTGAAAACAGTTGCTCTACAATCAAACAGTTATAGACGATCCATAAACAGATCTGTCAATCAGCAGTGCAAAAACTGGACACAAAGTGATCAACAGTTTTTATTAACTGATCAAAGTGGCACTAAAAATGGTAGAGAACAAGTAGGAATAAAGTTGGTAATAGAATTTTAGTACTTCTAGGGGATAACACATAGAAATATATGATCTGTAAAATTAATTTAAATAGTCAATAGTAATACTGAACATCTTGAAAATATAAAAATAGTTAAATAAGTTGAAGGTTTGCTATTCAAAAAATAAAATGTCATAAAAAATACCAAGTGATCATTAATTACGATCATCGATCTTCAAATATTTGTCCAACTTTCAGTTTCTTTAGGAATATTTCCAGCAGCTGTTAGGGCATTCCACAAACCGTATTCTCCATAAATTCTCCAGCGAAACGCAACTGGTGGGAGATCTACAGTTGAGACTTCAATTTTCGTAGCATAAATTGGACAAACGAAACATTTAAGCAAAGCACGAAATCTCAAGAGTCACAAGCAACAAAAATGAGAAAAGAAAAAAAAAAGGCAACAAGAGCAAAGATAAACAACATAAACAAAAACAACAGCAACAACAACAGTAAATAATAAACAACAGAAGTGAGAAATAAAATAAAATATAAAGAAAATATGTGAACAGAAATTAAAGAAAAGCAAAGTCATACTTATATAAATTTCATGATTATTACGGTAAGGTGTCATTGAAGGTGAGAAATGGGAGCACACGCGTGTGCCCCAAACACCCGACCACAAACCCAAAGACAAACACGAAAAATACGAACCCGAACCCACAAAAAACCAAACGAACACGAAACGAACACGAAACCACATGAATTTGTCAGTTAACAATTTGGGAAAAGATAAAATACGAATACGAGTGCATTGCGATGGAGCGACACAAGGTATGTAAAAGTGAAAAGTGTTTGAATACCCTGTAAAATTGGGCTAGTGTGTAGTTGGTTTCATAGCGCAGACACAACGATCAGTTGTGGGGAGTGCGCAGGGAAGTCGCGGGGGATTAATGCTTGAGTTACTAGGTGCTTTATTAAACCAGAAAAGAGCTTTGGGCAGAGCTAAAAGCATGATTTTTAGGCAGACTGATTAAGCAGAGCTTTTTAGGCAAACAGTGCTTTCTCGAGGCAAAGCTGTAGGAACAAGCTATAAAGTCCTAACTACCGCTGCTTTCATAGCTTAAAGCTGCTAAAAAAGCACATTAAAATAGTTAAAAAAAAGTCGCTTATATTGTACTTTTGACATATGTATTGTATGTTATTTGAGAAAGGGTGAATTAAACTAGAGTTTAAAACTTGAATCCTTTTTCAAAAGCTTATTTAAAAAGCTTTCAATGTCACTTAAATGGTAGGTTACAGGGTTGATGCTTTTAAGTGGAATTTTCGGCTTATCTGTTACTAAAATTGTTTAAAAAAGTAGCTTAGACTTTTTCTTTTAACACTAGGAGTTTATAAACTGTTCTTACAGGGTATTTCCAGCTTTACCGCTATTAAAGTAGATTACTTATACTTTTCTAATCGGCGCTACGACAAGTATTTCCCCGTCGAGTTCAATTGGTTAGCCGGTTCCAACGATTTTTTGTTTGCCAACCAAGCGGCGTTTTCATGAATGAATTTATGATGGTCCCCTTGGGTGCCCCTACTACGCTCCACCCTCCCCTCCCTCACCCACGCCTCTTGGCTTATTGTTTTTTCTTTACTTATTATCAAACACGTAGACACACACTCACTTACAGTCTTACACCTCTTGACTTATTTGTTGTTTAATTTTCTCACTCCACGTCCTACATAAAGCTCTTCTTCTCTTCTCCTCCTCTACTTCTTTCTTCCACTTCTCCTGCATCGTCTGCTTGTCATTATTCATAAATTATGAAAAGAAAAATACAAAAAAAAATCGAAAGCAATATAGAATTCTGGTCAATTGCTCGTTGAACATTTTATGAACATAAATTATTTGAGTTGTAAATTTTTTTTTTTTTTTGTTGAAATGTTTAATTATAAATTATTTATTGCATTTGATTTGAGGTGCGTGCCTCGAATTTTGTATTATTTTAATGATTATCAACTGGAAATTTCATTTGCTGCCGGTGCTAAACAAGTCATTAGCCATGGATGTGACCGGAAATGGGCCAAGTTAAGGCACAAAGCACAAAACTTGACAATCGAGCAATTCCCACGATGTTAAATCGACCGGAACATTAACTAACTGCAGTTACATGATATCGTATGGTATTATCAGCTATTCGATGAACCCCCGAAAAAATGGGGAAAAGAATTTTAAACAGTTTGAATTTTTTATAGAGTTACAAAAGTGGGTGCTCTAGTTTAGGAAGTGTAAACTATACTAAAATGGTTACAGTTTGAGATTCTAATAAACTATATAAGTTTTAAGTGCCTTAAGCCAAGTTCTAGTCAAAAATAGTTAAAAATTCATGAAATATTAAAAATAAAACATTCTTTATATTTTTAGATTATTTTCATACTTATTTTCTTACTTAGTTTTAACTACAAACATTCCTGAACCAAGCAAGCACTCAAAACGTTTGCGAATACAGCACAAAGAGGAATGCAGCAAACCTTACGCTCTTGGGAGAGCAAGAAAGCACAGAGAGTCGTATGAAAAACTCCAACTTTATGCTTAAAATAGAAAAAAATAACCAAACAAATTAATTTACTAATTAATACTGACTACCAAAATTAGAAAATTCCATTAAATTTTCCACTAAATTGCACTTTAGTACAGCTTGAAGTGCTAACATAATACTAAAAGCAAATGAAAATGCAAATGGAAATGGGGATGGGGTTGGAAATAGGGTTGGAAATGGAACTCCCACTAAGCACTAACTATAATAGCGACTATAACTATTAGTTTAACTAACTGTAGTTGTAACTGCAACTACTAACAACTTTAATTACTCGTTTTTGTGTGTTAAAGTTTTCCGTTTTCCATTTTCCATTTTCAGTTTTCACTCAGCCCCCAAATACCATTCAATTCAATGCAATTTCCCAAGTTGACAAAATGGAAAATAGTAGTAAGAACTAAAAAAAAAAATAAAGGAAGGAAAAATCTAAAAAGGAATTCCCAATCAAAGCTGAGTGGGCGTGGCTAAGAAGATACTAGCTAGCCATTAAATGGCTTGTCTAATATCCTTTAACTGCCTGGCAAGCCATTAAAAAGCATAAAGTCATTTAGTAATTAATTTTCATGCTCCAAGTGGAGCACAAGGAGCAAGGGAAATGCACGGGGAAAATGGCAGGTGCTGCTCCCTAAGCTTAAACGGGGCGCGGTCTCCCCACACACACTATCATGTGAGTCCCAGTGTGTGTGTGAGTAACCGATAGCGATATTAAACCAACACACACACGCAAACACACACGCGCATTTGTGATATGCATCTATGAGTAGCTGCTGCTCCTGTGCCTGCCTTTCAAACTGTAAAACAACATTTTGCAGCAGCTTCCACAACTCCACAAACCACACACACACACACACACACACACACACACACACACACACACACACACACACATACACCCATACACCTATACACACACAGTGTGTGCACTTTGAAAAACGCGCCAAACATGTCCTACCTCGCATGAATTTCCAGTGCGCACGTCAGGACACAAAATGCCGATGCCGCTGTCGCTGCCACTGTCGCTGCCACTGTCACTGCCGCTGCCGCTGCCTCAGTCACCGTCGCCGTCACCATTTACTGCCTTTGGTCAGAATGCAGCGGCAAAATGATGCCGCCTTTTCCAGCTTCCAATACTACGAATTTTTACTACGTTTTATCGATCCAATTGTGCATGCATCTGTGTGTGAGTTGTGTATGTATGGACGCAGCTGTATGCTGTATGCCCAGCCAAAAGAGCAGAGCTAACGAAGCGAAATACGAAGCTGTGACGAAGTCGTCTCGCCAGCCGATGGAATGAAACGACAACTGAGATGAGTTGTAAAGCTTAGAGCGTGGGGAGGCAAACAGAGAGCGGAGCTCAAAGAATAGAGTAAGCTGTGGGCAGTGGGCGAGGGAGTCTGGTTAGTTAGCGAGGCCGAGGGCGAGGCCACATCAAAAGAGCACCACAGCAGCAGCAGCAGCGGCAAGTGAGCGGTAGGGGCAGGCGGTGTGTGTGTGTGTGGGAGAGAGAAAGGAAGGGAGTTTATGGTTAGCTGGCGCTCTCGTTTCACTTTCCACTTGATTCCTTGCGCTTGACAGCCAAACAGAGCGATTGAAAGGTTGGGGGTGGGTGGGGGTACTGCTGGCGTTGCCTCTGCTGCTGCCGTGGCCGCTGCTACTGCAACTCAATGCAGGCTGCATGTGGCAGGGCTGCTGTGGCAATCTCTGTGCTTGGCATTCCCTTGTGGCAGCCTGACATCACTACCGCTCTCTCTCTTTCTCCCTTGCTCTGGCACTCCTTCTCTCTCTCTCTCTCTCTCTCTCGCTGTCGCGGCGGCCATTGACCTCTGATGTCAAACAACATCGGCGTGCACTTATTATATGCTGCAGTGATAGTGGCCAAGGGAAAGGGAAAGGGATAGAAGTGGGAGTCAGGGTTGGGGTGGACTCAACTGAGCTGGGGGTGGGTTGAGTTTTGAAACTCTCGGCCACGGTCCACAGGCAGCAACAGAAACAGAAACTCTCAACTTTAGTGGCAACTTCAACTTGTAGTTGAAAAACGATGCCAGCCCTGAGTTTTGCCAGGGATGCGGTGGGGTGGGGAGTGGCACTGGCTAGCGGCAGTTTGCTTTTGTTGTGTAAATTACGTTATGTATTCTGTATACTCTTCGGGATGCTAAACTCGATACAAGTGAGAGCCTTGGTTACAAATTTGTTGTATTTGTTTTTAAGGCAGGCTACAGGGGGCTGGATTGAAGTGGCGGGGGAGTGGCTCAGCAAGTTCCCCTCTTTAAACATGTTTAATTCATCCTGCACTGATTCTGTTATCCTGTTGAAATCTGTTGAATGTACGACAACTCTCCCGGTTAAAATTCAATTTCCAAATGATTATTTTTACGCTTTTGACTTGAATCGGCTGCATTACGTATACGTAATTTGTTTTTAGACTGCCCAAACTTTAATTTATGCGATCCAACTTATTTAAGCAGAATGACAGTTTTGGTTTGAGTTTAATTTTAGAATTTTTTCTACAAAGTTTGCTTGCAATGAAAAATAAATCTTTTAATTTATTATATATTATTTGAAACTCTGCATTAGTTTTAAATATTTATGGCTTGGACTAATCATTTAATTTGTATTTCTATTTTGTTAACTTGTCTATTTATTTTTGCGCTTTATATATTTTGAACCACAATTATTTAAAATACAATATTCACAATTTCCGTTAGCTGCTTGAAAAGCTGTAGCCGCTGCACAAACCAGAGTAGCAGCTTTTAGTGCGTGTCTCGCCTAACGGCAGTTGCTCTGTTGCACAGTGGTGTGTGTCACGACTTTTTGCGTACAGTGGCACTCAAACAGTAGAGTGGTGCTAAAACCGGTTTAATGGTGCGAAACTAGGGTGTACTAATAAACAGACATTGGCACAGAATTTTCACAGGTGTCCTCATCGCTAAGAGATACAGAATTAAAAGGTTAACATTAGAGTAGGTAAGATAAAGGTGCAAAGTCTGAGCTTACT
Source organism: Drosophila nigrodunni (assembly GCA_020829145.1). NCBI lineage: Eukaryota > Metazoa > Arthropoda > Insecta > Diptera > Drosophilidae > Drosophila > Drosophila nigrodunni. The sequence continues at coordinate 3,636,187 of JACVCZ010000003.1, read as the reverse complement.
TATTTTCCATGCGTCGCAGAAAACTTTGAATCTGTTCATTTTTGCCAACAAGCGCGTAGAGTGCGCCAAATCCGTGAAAAACCGTGCAAAGGCAAACGGCATAGTTTAAATGGGATCTCTCACCACGATAGTAATTGAATGCAAAGGAGCAGACAAAGACCAACCAGGTGAGTGCCGTGTAGGTGAAAAACTTCCAGAACGACTTCAGACGATTCCGCTCCAGGAAGTCAAAACTCTTCTCTGACTCACTGTAGGGCTCTTCGCTGATTATAATCAGTGTGAGTATGTAGAAGAAGCAGCTAATAGCGCAGGCTATAAATATCGGAGCAAAGAAATAAACCATAACTGTCCAATGGCGAGCTAGAAAGAGGCAAACCGTTAAAACGATCAGTTAGAACTACAATCCTCAAGTAACTTACGATCGAACCAACAGGTGTCGCCACCAAATACCAACTTGGCGCCATGATAGCTGAAGCCCACGAAGAAGGACCAACCAATGGCAATGAGGCAAATCGGTCCGAGTATAAGCCAAAACATGGACTTGGTCAAAACAACGCCATTGAAGCTCAGATACAGTTTGAACGAGATGAAGCTCAGTATGTAGAAGGACAGCACCAAAAATAAAAGTGTGAAACTGGCTAAAGATCAATGAGATCATAAATAAATCAATTCTGCAGTGTGAAAAGAAATTTGGACTTACGTAGAATTCTGCAGGCGGCTGTTGACAGATTTGCGGGATCGTGCAATGTGAGATGTGCCAACATCGCGTAGCCAAAGATAACACAGATCATATAGGCCTTGATCGCGACGCCATAGAAGCTATTGCGCATATCGGAGCACATCAGATGCACGACGAGCACTATGATCATGGATATAATGCAGATCAGCAGACCTGTAGAGGAATGGCGGGAGGGAGAGAGAGAGCGAAGAGTGGGAGAGTGAAAGAGAGCGAGGCTGACAGAGATTTATCGCATGCATTTTAAGGTAAATCATTTACTGTAACCGAGACTAATTTGTTGATTTCTCTTTTCTTTTCTTTGGATGAAAAGCAACTACTTTATCATAGATCAAAGCAGATGTCTTTGGGGTACCGTAAGTGTTTAGTTTTTAAGCACTTGAAAAAGTTTTATACTAATGCTGCTACTAGCAATTAATTTCTGATGCTAAAATACAAAGCCTATAATAGCTTAATACTTTTTACTGACTTTTCATAGTATCCTTAGGTACTTTTTGATTAGCAGAACTTAGAGATTTTCTTCTTCTCTACTTTCCCTAAAAATTTCCTTAATTTCCATCCCTAGTATTCCAATTAGATCTTTCTTTTTATGGCAACGGTTTATTTTAACTTAAACATGATTTTTTTTGAATGGCGCGTCATAAATTGTTGATGATAATCGATTGATCGCAACGCATGAGAATCAACACAATTATTTTTATTAGCCAATCTGTGTCTATTTTCGTCTACTCAGCCAATAGCCCATCGCACATTCCTTAACTAAGTGATCTACGGGCACTACGTACTTACAGACGGCATAGGTCCATTCGACCACACCGAGCACAAAGTGAAGTTTCTCGGGGGCACAGGCGAGTGGCTGCCAGCTCCAGGTGTGATTGTCGATGAGGAGCGGAGTGTAGCAGTAATGCTTGGTGAACAGATGATCCCGATGGCTGATCGAGCCGTTCTGTGGGGCAGAAGGGATTAAAATGAAGGTTGCTCCTTATTTGTTGGACTTACCTCATGTAGCGTCCAGTGTAGATACTTGGAATCCCTGATGACTGCTCGCATGTGATCACAGGGTGACTCTATATGAACACTGAACCACTTGCTCAACTCCTGCTGCAGCTCAGTGCCATTCCTGAGCTCCATGGTCATGTGGGTGTGAGCAGGCGCACTGGGGTGTTCCTCGCAGCGCCGTTTCTCCAGCTGGTAGTGCTGTCCAGCGGGGCAGCAGAACCTAATACAGGGTCTTAAACGACAGAGACAGGCTCTGAGATGACGTGGAGCTGGAATCCTGATGCCATTCTCGATCACAAAGTCATAGGGAGCCACCAGATGTCTGGGTATGACTGTCCAGTTGTGTATGTAGGAGTCATTGAGGGTACTCCCCATGCTGTAGCTGCCGGTAATGTTGACCGTGTCAATAAAAGCGCACGGATAGCGAGCTTCCTCATGGTAGTTGCCACACGTGCCACGCTGACTCAGCAGCCACAAGAAACAGACTGTAAATACCGCTAAATACCGCAACATATTCGCATTGACCGCTAAAATTGTTTATGTTTAGCTTTATTATGCGTGTTTATTTCCAATAATCGTTTAACAAATATTAAGGTAAATTATTTTAATGCACTCGGAATGATTTACCGTTACTAGCCGTATTTCTATCCCTACCCGAATCCGTTTTCAAATCGGATCATCCGCACCTGAAGCAGGTTCAAGTCAAACTGCGCGAAATGTGAATGAAGTCAAGTGAAATGGAATCAAATCAAAAATCTGGCCAGACACACACCCACAATCCCATACAGTTTTTGCTCCGTTTTGTTTACAACAACGTCCAGAAGAAACCCAAAAAAAAAAGATGTGTAAAAACATAAACAAACAGAATAGAAATGAGTAAACCATGGAGCCTTATAGACTGCTGAGTACGCTACAAAAAGTCAGCAGCTTGGTGGGGTTAACTTTATTCTAAACGTAGGAGTACTCTACTACTTTCCCTACCCATTTCCAACTGGTTTTTAGCTTCAAATATCTTTTCCCCTTACTTTTCCAAACCGAACTATATTTTATATAAATTTCTTCCTGCAGCGTGTTCACTATTCGCACAGTTTTCCTTCTTCCCATTTTGACGCAGACCGCGTAGCTGTGAGGTCGTCAATTGGTCTAACCAAATGACGGACATTGGTTCATTGCGTCATTAAAAGCACATTTGTTGCGTGCCACTTGACTGGAGACTTGCCTCTTTCCTTTTGGCCAGGTTCAAAAGAGTGAAAACCTTGAAGTGTGAGCTTTATAAGGGTTTGCAAAGGTTTTTGGGGGCTGGTCACCTGTTTGAGCAAATAAATTCATAATTGGAACTTAAAGTGTGCATGGTTTTAATGGCTTAATAAAGGATTCGATAGTTTTTGAAACTATCGCTGTTGAAATTAGTAAAAAGAAATTAAACTGTAATACTGCAAATGTAAATATAAATCAAGAGTTTTAACAGAGATCAAAGAAAAATCAGCGATGGGTTTATATGAAAGTTGACAGTCGAGCTAGCCGACTGAAAAAGACCCTGTACTCAAAAGACCATGTAGTGTGCAGTTTTCCATACAGTATTTGTCCAATGGCAGCTTTAGGATATAGTGGTCGAATACTGATCAAACACAGCACAGTTAGTTAGCTGGTGTTTCTAGCTCCTAAAGTCCCTGAGCTCTTACGAACACATTGCCAGACGTCGTTATTTCGACTCGGCATTTAAAGAATATATATGCTTTATACTACTAATGGGTCTAAAAAGTGTTGCTATAGCAATTAAATACTTTAAAGTGTTCAACCAAGCTTAAAGTCACTAATTAGTAAGCTTGAGATGTAAACTTCTCATACAGCACTCACAATTCCTCACAAATGAAAAACTGAACATAAACTGACAATAAAAACTGATTTATTATGCAGTTTATCGACATTTTTATTGAAAATGAAACTTTTCATTTGTTTTTACACTTAAGTTACGTGGAATTGTTGATACAAACGGTAACGGTAACGTTAACTTACAGAATAAGTACGAGCAGTAAACTGTGATTTAATTATTAATTAAGTTTTGTAGTGTAGTTAAGTGTAGTGTAGTGTTAAGTAGTGTAGATTAAGTGTAATGTAAAGTAACAAGTCTTAATATTGCTTATCTTGAATAATAATTGCAAAGCTTCCCGAATGAATCAGAAACTTGAATCATCTTGGAGTGAACAACAGAACAGAATTCACATTGAGGCAGTTGTTTGTCATTTACAGTGACGTCACCGTTGGTCTATATGGTGAATCTATAATTAAATCAATTTCGAATATAATTAGACAGTTCACAGTGTTTACAGTTTGAGTGAGCTGATTACTTACCCGGGGACTTAAGATCGCCCTTCTCATCGAATTTGTAGACTCTAGCATTTATAATGCTCAAATCGGTCTGACTTGATTCCCTGCCGTGTAAGATTAAGTAATACATGAAATTCACATAGAAAAGAGTTCGATTTAATAGAAATACTTACACATTGACGGCCCACCAGGTCTTGACATGCATATTCCTGCCCAGTAGCAGAGTAAAACCCGCTATGGCCAGCACCAGAATGCAAATGCCGCTCCAGAAGTCTATGATGAAGAAATGCTCCCGCACACGTGCCAAGATATAGACAATCATCTCGCGTACCCAGACGGCGAACACGCCCACCAGATAGCCAGTGAAGGCGTAGAAACTGAGGAAGGAGAAATTAGGATTACTGGGTAATTAGGGGGAAACCCTGGTACTTACTGAATCTTCATGATGCGCAGATGTGTGCCCAGAATGTACTGGGTGTCAGGAGGTAACTCGAAGATAGAGAAGTAGGCCTTGATGCAACAGCCTATGCTGAAGATGAGCAGGAGAAGAATGGGCACATAGTAGTAGATCAGTATGCCCCAGAGACGCACTGGAAGTGTTCAAGCACGAACATATTATATTAACAGAAATTACCAACGCAGCGATTATTTTAAGAAACGATGTAAACCGTAAATTTCTAATCTATGAATATACTTGTCTATCTATGCTTGCGACCCGTTTCCATGCTTGGCAACGAAGCCTAAGATAAAAATACTTCGAAATATAAAACCACGCTCTGTCCTGTGCGTGGGGTACAACACCAAATTCTTAGAGGAGAGCTGTACTCCGCTGTAATTTGTAGCTATATAAGGCCTAGGATTTAAGAAATAAAGTCAGTTCAATTTTTGTGCTCAACCAACCAAGTTTTGATGTCCATTTATTCATTGGTCCTTCGAGCATTCTGTTGTTTTCCCCCACCAGTGGTAAGAGACACAGAATTTTAAACCAGCACCTTATAGTGATGTACTTAAGGTTGCTAAATATTGGTCTCTATCATAAGAAGCGCAGTACTGATGGCTCTTGTTCTCCCTTTGAGGAGACAGAGTGAGCGTTTTCGAGTCTGTGATCGAAACGCAGAACTGATGGCTCTTGTTCTTCCTTTGAGGAGGCAGAGTGAGAAATTTCGAGGCTGAAGTCGAGAAAAATATAATAAAGTCTCGAAGTCCATTTATTCATTGGTCCTTCGAGCATTCTGTTGTTTTCCCCACCAGTGGTAAGAGACACAGAATTTTAAACCAGCACCTTATAGTGATGTACTTAAGGTTGCTAAATATTGGTCTGTTGCTATCATAAGAAGCGCAGTACTGATGGCTCTTGTTCTCCCTTTGAGGAGACAGAGTGAGCGTTTTCGAGTCTGTGATCGAAACGCAGAACTGATGGCTCTTGTTCTTCCCTTGAGGAGGCAGAGTGAGAAATTTCGAGGCTGAAGTCGAGAAAAATATAATAAAGTCTCGAAGTCCATTTATTCATTGGTCCTTCGAGCATTCTGTGTTTTCCCCACCAGTGGTAAGAGACACAGAATTTTAAACCAGCACCTTATAGTGATGTACTTAAGGTTGCTAAATATTGGTCTGTTGCTATCATAAGAAGCGCAGTACTGATGGCTCTTGTTCTCCCTTTGAGGAGACAGAGTGAGCGTTTTCGAGTCTGTGATCGAAACGCAGAACTGATGGCTCTTGTTCTTCCTTTGAGGAGGCAGAGTGAGAAATTTCGAGGCTGAAGTCGAGAAAAATATAATAAAGTCTCGAAGTCCATTTATTCATTGGTCCTTCGAGCATTCTGTTGTTTTCCCCCACCAGTGGTAAGAGACACAGAATTTTAAACCAGCACCTTATAGTGATGTACTTAAGGTTGCTAAATATTGGTCTGTTGCTATCATAAGAAGCGCAGTACTGATGGCTCTTGTTCTCCCTTTGAGGGAGACAGAGTGAGCGTTTTCGAGTCTGTGATCGAAACGCAGAACTGATGGCTCTTGTTCTTCCTTTGAGGAGGCAGAGTGAGAAATTTCGAGGCTGAAGTCGAGAAAAAATATAATAAAGTCTCGAAGTCCATTTATTCATTGGTCCTTCGAGCATTCTGTTGTTTTCCCCACCAGTGGTAAGAGACACAGAATTTTTAAACCAGCACCTTATAGTGATGTACTTAAGGTTGCTAAATATTGGTCTGTTGCTATCATAAGAAGCGCAGTACTGATGGCTCTTGTTCTCCCTTTGAGGAGACAGAGTGAGCGTTTTCGAGTCTGTGATCGAAACGCAGAACTGATGGCTCTTGTTCTCCCTTTGAGGAGGCAGAGTGAAAATTTCGAGGCTGAAGTCGAGAAAAATATAATAAAGTCTCGAAGTCCATTTATTCATTGGTCCTTCGAGCATTCTGTTGTTTTCCCCCACCAGTGGTAAGAGACACAGAATTTTAAACCAGCACCTTATAGTGAAATACTTAAGGTTGCAAAATAAATTGGTCTGTTGCTATCCTCCACCAGTGATAAGAAGCACAGAACTGATTGCTCTAGTTCTCCATGTGAGACAGAGATAATAAATATCCGAAGAGGATTAACAAAAACTCTAGCGCTCTAAAAGAAAAGAGGCAGGGAATAAAAAAAAATTTAGTGTTTCCGAGGCTTTACGTCGGAATTGTGTGCGGTCAAAAAAAAAAAAAAAAATAAATCGACACGAAAATATTATAGCGTTTCCGAGGCTTACATCGGAAAGTGAAAGAAAAGTACGAGGTCGATTCTAAAGCAATAGAATCGGAAATCGGAGTGGCTAGAGGATTTACAACCCCAAGAGCCAGAAACAACGTCCGCAAAGACAGCAGCGACTAAGCGTCAGCGACATAAGCGTCAGCGTCAGCATCGTCAGCGGCATCAGCAGCAGCGTGAGCAGAGGCATCAGCAGCAGCGTGAGCAGAGGCATCAGCAGCAGCGTGAGCAGAGGCATCAACAGCAGCGTGAGCAGAGGCATCAACAGCAGCATCAGCAGCAGCATCAGCAGCAGAGTCAGCATCAGGACAGAAGCAGCGTCAACAGCAACAGCGACTACAGAAGCGTCAGCAGCATTAACAGCGACAACAAAAAAAATGTGGTAAACATGGTTTAAATGTAATTTAATTTTAATTGAGTAACCGCCGTTTCTGTGGCCCTTGGCAGAATGTTCAAGCACGAACATATTATATTAACAGAAATTACCAACGCAGCGATTATTTTAAGAAACGATGTAAACCGTAAATTTCTAATCTATGAATATACTTGTCTATCTATGCTTGCGACCCGTTTCCATGCTTGGCAACGAAGCCTAAGATAAAAATACTTCGAAATATAAAACCACGCTCTGTCCTGTGCGTGGGGTACAACACCAAATTCTTAGAGGAGAGCTGTACTCCGCTGTAATTTGTAGCTATATAAGGCCTAGGATTTAAGAAATAAAGTTAGTTCAATTGTTGTGCTCAACCAACCAAGTCTTGATGTCCATTTATTCAGGAAGGGAAAGCAAAAAGATGGAATACAAAGAAGATTAGAGCACGGATGGATCATGGGATAGGATTCAAATAATGGATCATTGGCTGGTAAGTTCTATGGATTATAGATCATAGGTTCATAGTCTTAGGATCATTTGATTAAAGGTGCCTAGGATCATTTGATTAAAGGTTCCAAAGATCATAGGTTGAGTTGACCACAGAATCTTCCAATCAAAGGACCATTTTAACCTTAGAAAAAGTACCACAACATACCATCGAACCAGCAGTAATCCTCCCCAATACCAGGTTTCAAGTGTTTGGGCAAATTCGAGTCCTGGGCAAAGGAGACTAGAAAACGCAATGCAATCACAAAGACCAGGGCTAAGAAGTAGCACAAGGTGCGCACCCAGTTGCGTATTGATTTGAGACGGAATTTGAGCAGAAAATCAAAGCTGCAAATGGCCAAGTAGACAAAGGACAGCATGATAAAGAAGTAGGCCAGAAAACCTGAAAAAGAAGAAGAAATTAGAAACCCAACCTAAAGCTTTATGTCTTATACTCACCTATATTCCGACAGGCCTCATGGGAGAGATTCATGGGATTCTTGAGGGTTAAATAAACGACGAGGGAATAACCGGCAATAACCGACAGCAGATAGTAAATGATCAGTTGGCCATAGTGACTCTTCCGAGCCGTGTTTATGGAGCTCAGCAGTGCCACTATGAAAATGTGGATCAAAATGGCTATAATGCTGCCTGCAGAGGAGAAATACGAGGCGGTTAACGTACGATCGAAGGTCTAACTAGGATATGGCTTACATATAGCATAGATCCAGACCCGATAGCCGCGTTGGAAGCGCTCACAGTTCAGCGGCGTCAGAGTCCAGGCCTGATTCTGCTCCAGAGCCGTAAAGCAGTACTCGTCGGTGTTCCACAGCCGTCCGTCCCTGAGCAGTGAACCGTTCTCGAAGAGATCCCATTGCCAGAAGGCATCGTGTTGCTTGTCCACAAACTTGTTGTGACAGCCGAGCTCCGTGCGCACCACAAAGTGATCGGAAATCTTCACCTGATCCACACTTCGATTGCTATTAGTGAGTTCAATGTGTATAGTTTCTCGAGCAGGAATCGTTTTGGTGCAGTTCCAGTGCTGGGGACTGAACACCTGTCCCGGCGGACAGCAGAAGGTAATACAGGGCTTCAGCAGGCAGACACAACCGCGTAAATGTTTCGGTGTGCTGTACTCCACGCCGTCGATCACCTTGAAGCTGTACTCGGCCAACAGGTGAGGCGGCACCACGACACCTGCATAGGAATACGAGCCATCCTTGAGGCGCAGGCCGTCTGAGATGTTCACTGTGTTCGCATAGGCGCAGGGATACTCGCCAGCCCTGGTCGGAGTGGTGCTATTTCCTGGTGTTGTTGTTGTGGTTGTTTCTGCGGCTGCTGCGGTGGCGCCGCTAATTGCGATGAGCATTATAATCCCCACGAGCGTCGCCCACATTTCAAATTTCATTTTTTATTTGTTCTTTTTGATCTTTTGCTAATTGCACAATTAAACACGCTATGGTTGTAAACGGTCAAGAAGTAGGCGGCGGGGTAGTGGGATCAGGCGGGGGAGTGGCAAGGTGTGGTAATTGTTATGGCTTAGATCAGAAATTCTGCACGCATGTGACGTCACAGAGACTGACGGCGTCGCTGTTGGCGTCGTTGTGATTAAATAAATAAACACTCGCGACGCGATCGTTTCTGATGCTCGCAGCTTTGACTTTTATCCGCTACGAATACACACACACGCTCTCACACAATCAAGCACTCACGCACGCACGGACGCACACGTACACTCTCACGCACACAAAGCGTCACCGTAAACTAAACGACATACCGAATTGACAGCAGCAATGCGACGCTGACGCAGGCGTTGACGCAGACGTTGACGCAGACGCGAACTCGAACGCATGCAGCGACGTCTAAAAACGGCTACGATTGCGACAAAAACGGAATGTGTTTGTGTGTGTTAGTGTGAGTGTGAGAGTGTGGACGGGGGGAAGCAAACTTTGATGCGTTGTTGGCTTTCTTGCGTTGAACGACCGGCAAACCGTCAACGCTCCATGCCGGCCAAGAATAAAAAACAGACTAACTGATTAGCCAGTCTGTCAGCGAAGGCAAAGTCCCACAGCCAGAGCCAGAACCAGCCCTAGACTCACACACACACTCACACACACTAACTCACACACATGCACATTTATCCAATAGCTCCCAACGATTTCGATTGTGTGTCGAATTCGAATCTCAGCAGCCATCGTCATTACGCGAGCTCTATTCAAAACTCACCTTTGTTGTTGTTGGCAGTTAAACAGCAACAGCCGCAGCGCCGTGAGAATCAAACAAGTAAAACAACAATAATTGTGCTCAGCTGGCTTGACGAAAGCTTAAGTTGTGTGCGCAGCTCAGAGCTTTTATGTTGTGTTCTCTTTTGTAGCGAGTGACTGCACCAAAACCGCAATGGTTACTGTCTTTGCTATTGGGAATGTAAGAAGTTGGGAACGGTGGGAAACAGTAGGAAACACATTTGTTCTTGCTGACTTAGCTGAGCGAAAAGGCAACACAGTTAGAGAGTGTTGCCGTTTTAGCTATTTTACTACTAGCTATAAATGTAGCTATATTTATATATAATTAAGCTATTTTTGGCATATGCCCATATTTTAAAACGCTTTAATTTTATTGCCTTTGAGAGCCATTAAAAGTTTTTGTCGCCTAGTACTACAGATTTCATCTGTCCGCTGAAGATAGCTAAATATATATTTTCAAAATTGTAAGCATTATACAACACATCGTTTGGTTTCTTTGGCTTTTTATTTAAACTTGACATAAAATAGTATTTTACTTTAAATACACAAATCATACATAGGTAAATATACACATGTACATATATAAATGTATTTGTATAGGTGCGTGAGTATGTGACAACTGTGTATAACAGGAAAGTATAACAGCTGATCTCGTCTGTAGAATCATCACTCAGCAGTCAAGGCCATGCAGTAAGGCAATTAGGCAATGATAACGCCATCACACACACACTCACACACACATATACAGCTAGACAGATATGCATGTAGTTGTTGTTTTAGATATTAGTATTTGCTGAAGTAGAAGTAGTGTCTTTTATTAAGTCTACGATATAATATGGCTGCTGGGGAAGGCTACTGGATCCCAGCTATTCGATGATAAGTACAAGTCAAAACTTCTAGACCTACAAAAGGACCCGCTCAACGGATGTTAGTGGTACGATGCTGCTGTTGATCTATGGGCGATACTAGAGGCTTCTCTGAAGAATTCTTCTCCTGCAGCGAAAGATTTGCGACGCTGCTGGACGTGGTCTTGGTGGAATATTGACTCTGACGTTGTTGGCTTCCCTCACGACCACTCGAGCATCTAAAACGGGGCAAACGGGTGTTATGGGGGTACGAAAATAAAAAAGAATTTGATTAGAAATTAAGCGTTTACAAATAGTTAATGGAGTGGCTATAATAGATAACACATAGAGCACCGTAACACCAATAGATATATACATATACGATACAGATAGTATAATTAGCGATACGTTTGTTTTAGCTGGAAACGCAAATGATTGTGAAGGTTATATTCATGGAAATCAGGGAAATTAGTTTGGTAATACAATTTGAATTGATTTACATGCGATTCGAACGAATATCTATATTATTTTGATTAGTAGCAGTATTATGATATATAGCGAGCGATAGGGGGGAATACTTAGTAGCAATTTTGGTTGAGCTGCGAGTCAAAATTCTGGTTAATCACGTTTGGTGTTTGTCGAGCACTAATCGCACTACGTGTGTTGGATTTTAAGGGTTTTATTTTTTATTTTTTACCTTATTGATGTGATTTATAGATTCGGTCTAGTCTTGGGACTGACGATCTTGTTGCCATTATTTGCCGGTAACGAGGACCTCATTTTTAACTTATCCTGTTGCATTATAATGTCGGTGGCTGTTGAGTTCGTTGAGCTCGATTGACTCGAACTGGGTGACTTTTTCTTCAAGAGTCTGACGACGATAACATATTGACATATTGATGTACATTTATGGATATACTATATGCATTAGATGTGGGTGTATTTGTGGGTGTAGATACTAGATGTTTATGCGGTACTTATAGGTTAAGTTTATTTAGATTTTGTACAAATGGACGGATTTAATTCGTTAGAACCGTTATAATTTGTTTTTTTTTTTTTTTTTTTGGTTTTTGGTATGTTAGCCTCTTGCAGGATCATTCGGGCGTTATTGTCATTCAATACACAGGTTGCGAATTGGGTAAGTTTTGTGTTTTGTTACTGTTGTTGTTGATATTCGTATTTGTATTGGTATTTGTACTGTTGTTGTGGTTCTTTAGCATTAGCGATATCGAAAGCAGTCTGACAACGAGATACAAGAGATACAATTAAAAGATACTTGCTAAACTGAAGTACTTAAAACTGTTGTTGTTTTTTGGTTGAGTTCTAAAAGTTCTACAAATATTTATTGCATGCATTAGGGACACACAGCTGTTAGCTACGACACTCGCCTTGTTAGCATTGTCACGTTGTACAACACTCAAAAGCGAAGAGGAAGCAGAGAACGGCGGAGCGAAGGAGTAAACTAGCGAGAGCGACACCGAGAGAGCGAAAGAGAGAATTTTCACTGCTTACAGGCAGGGGTAGCAAATAGGCCCTTCCTCCCTGGGGGGCCTAACCGTTGTGCGAGTGCACACTGCTCGTGGGACTGGCAAACGCATTGCGTATAACAACCAGCTTTCGTATGTGATTCGAGGCATCCATGAATCGCTGTCGCATCGAGAAACTGCTGCCGGCGACCGTAACGCTCTCCGTTTGGTGCAAACTACGCACCCGTACGGTTCTGGTGGATGTGGATCAAGTGATAAATTTGACAAATGATCAAAGTCAGACAAAAACAGAGTAGAGTTCACGGACCAAGGACTTACACAGTTATGAACATATGGACATGCCATAGAGATATGGACAATACAATCAAAAATTCTAGGGGAAAACTCACCTGTTCGAGATTAGATGCTTGACCTTCTTCTTCAGCACAAAGAGCATAAAGATGAGGAATCCCTGCATAGCATTGCACAGATCGGAGACGTAGAAGATCTTGGACCACTTCTTGTCGGTGCCCACGGCATAGGATATGATCTCGGAGGACCAGGTAACGCCCATGATCAGGAACAGTCGTAGGAAGAGTCCGAATCTTAAAGGATTGCTGTAAAAGTTATTCAATCGATTCGTTTTTTAGACCAATCCACTTACTTGTCCTTCTCAGAGCGCAGATTCTTGGTGCTATCCTCTCTGGCTATAATTCTAGCCATTTCCCGCTGAACGCCGTGTATCTTAAAAGCCGTCATCACAAACATTACGGTATTTGCTATAATGATTATGAGTATGGGACCATAGAAGTAAATCATGGCCGACCAATTGGTCATGTCCAGCCAACAGTATGTGCCTCCTCCGATGCCGGGCTTTAGCTCCAACGGCCAATCCGAGTATTCCTGCACCCCATACGTGAAGCCAAGAAATACGAGCGCAAAGCCCCAGGAGTAGAGTGAGTAGAAGAGGAAACGTTTCTTCTCCTGGAATCGATTGATGCCACGTGTGCCACGGAAATTGTGCCACAGATCGAAGCTGATTACATTTAGCCAGAAAAAGGCTGACATGAAGAAGAAGTAAGCCGTGTAGCCAAACATCTTGCAGGCATGTCCATAGGGATCTATTTCCCGTAACGTAAGCATCCAACACAATAGGATATACCCCACTGAGAGACCCAGTAGGTAACAGACCAAGGACTTTCCGTGCTGATTTCGGAGCTCCGGTATCAGCAGATAAACGGCTATGGTCAGCAGCATAAATGGTATGGAAAAGAGCATGGCTAGAAGGGTTGGAAAAAAAAGTTATAAACAAGACGATAAACAGTATTTTTTTCAGTGTATAACTCACCGAATCCGTTGATTATCTTCACTGTAGTGTCTTCATTCAACATATCACAATTGGCGGGATTTAAATAGTAAAAATTATCCGATTCATTAGCTCTCACAGGTGCCATACAGAACTCATTCTTCAGTATGTATATCATATCCTCTTCGCGTAGCATTGTACCGTTCTCAAACAGCTGATACTTATCAAAGGACAACAGTTGTGGTATCAGCGAGAACATTGATTCGCAGGGTCGAAAACTCTGTACCACAAAGTGTTCAAACATATTAACACTCTCCACCGATCCATTCCGGAAGGTAACATTCAAAACCGGTTCTGGCCACTGTGTTAGCTCCTCTGTGTTCTGTACGCACTCCGAGTTATTGAACTTATATCCCCAGGGACAACACATGTTCAGGCACGGCTTCAGTTTGCAGATACAGCCACGAACATGTGGGGTTACATCAATTCGATCCAGCAGATCCTTATAGATATAGTCATATGTGCCCACATAATGACTGGGTATCATGATCCCTTGATACAAGTAGCTGCCATTGGCAAACGATTGGTGTCCCGTCACATTTACCGTGTCAAAGAAACTGCATTTTGTGTGAATGCCATTTCGTTCGTGGTAACTGCCCTCCACCCCGTAGGCGTACACGCCAAAGGGACTGCCAGGCAAGAGGCGACAGAGCACCAGTAAAACGACCCCTATGAGTGTGAGGCCACAGAAGAGGGGGCCACTTCTGTGATGCACTTGTTTCTGCATCGTGTGGAATCTGAAATAAATGATTAAGAAGTCAGTTAAGTAAAGTAAGCAGTTTTAATTTGAGCGGTGAACCGGTTCAAAAGTGGTTTAGCTTACTTAGGGGAACCGGTTCAAGCTCTTCAGACCCTTAAAAACTCAGTCTTAGCTAAGCATAACAGAAAGCTGCACAAAACCAACCGCGTCACTTGCTGTTAACTCATTTAACAGCGCTCACACTGAGCTTTTCTGCAAACAACTAAACTAAATGACAAATTTAATTAGCTTAATGTAAGAGAATTTAATTTGAAACATTCTCTTACTGATTGTCTAGACTCTAGACCAGCTTAATTAAAAGGTTAGCCACAGCTAACTCGGCTCAACTTTCCAAAATCAACTTTTGGCACATTCACGACCAACTTTTCAACAGGTAATTGAGTTACGCGGTGAAGGAAACAAATTTATTGCGTCAGTTGTGGCGACGTCAATTAGGCCAACAAGTCTAAGGTCCTCTGGGTCATGTTGTTGATACTTTATTTTTGTTTATGGGCAGCAAGGTCAACAGCGCCAATAGACAGCACAGAGGAGGCAAGAGACACGCAATGGGCGTCCGGATGTCCTGCTGGGTATTAATCATCCTAAAGCACACACACGTTCCACATTAATTCCACGTTAAAATTGTACTAAATGGCAACAACTATCAATATCCTGTCAAAACGGTCCCTTTTCCCCAACGTCTAAGCAATTTGTTTGTGTTTCTATCATATATTGGGTTAATAACTCCCACTACCAAATCCTCCCGCCCATGTACTCTATTTAGAGCCCAGTAATAAATTCATTACACCCCCTTTCCCACCTCATCCCTCTAACCATTCCAAGCCCATTATCTTATCGGACTAACATCATTACACATAAAGGAAAGTCAAATTTGGCATAATACATTGATCGCAATATTTATTTGCATTTATTATGGACTTGGGAGCAAACAATTGGCGACATTTAAGCTAAAGGGCGGTACGAGTACCAGGGGCAGACCCCTAAGAATTAATGTTTAATTTATGATGCCCCTTTTGGGTAAACAGGCAATCAATTTGGCATGTTAACGACTGACGAGTGGGAGTACTTGGTAAAAATTAACATAATTAATCGGTTTGCGTGCAATTGAAATTTCAACACTCGTTCGATCCTTCGATCAAAAGATGCCTCTTCTATTTTAAAAAGATTTCGAACACATTAGCCGAAAAACGGCCATTAAATTGACTTATGGTCTTGGCATTTGCAGTCGAATGGCTTTTCGATTTTACCGGATTTCCATTTGCTTTTGTGGCCTGGAATTTTATTGTTTGTTTAGCAGCAGTGCAACAACTGTTATAGCTCTGAATTCAGATTTCTGATTTCCTACAGTTTATACTGAAAACAGATGTGCCATCGAACGATTTATAATGCTGATCATAGCTTACAAAGTCATGAATCATGGGCGTGTCTGCTGCCCACCCCCTTCTGATATGAATGCTAATTAGGGGACTCATAATATTATCAGATACTGTCGATGAGTATTAATTTATTAATATAAAATTTACACTCAAAGTTTGCACAACTCAAAAGCGAATCCAGATTGAATAGAGAGATAAAGTGAGAGAGTGGGAGAGAGTGAACTGTTATCGATAAGATAATACCAAGAGGGACTAATGGCCGACAAAGACCATCGAGAGATATTTATCGATTTCCAGAGAACTCGACAATTTGTGTTCTTATGCTATAAACCACAACAAAAACAATGCCATAAATTGATTTAACCGATGATTAATTATGTCGCTTAATTACTTCCGTTTTCACTTAAAGCCAACAGTCGATAACAGCAGTTACTCACAACACAGAACTCTCTACTTTCGGTGGAACTTAATGCTATTTTCCTCGAACTTTTGATTAAAAAATACTTAAATAAATTGTGTATCGAACTGCTAACGACGCATTTAATAATTATGTATGCTAAAATGCATAAACCACTCGAGGCAGATTTATCATAACTGGCTGTTTTATCAACACGAGCGGATGGAACGTGTCACGCGGCGTATGCGCGATATTAGAATTCAAGAAACGATAGTCTCCATTTCCCTATGCTAAATAGGCATATAACTTATGATTCGCACGCAAACACAAATAAACAAAACTCACATTTATAATTATGATTACGTATATGAAATACTTTACTTTATATCACAGTCAAGTCAGTGTATATATAGGTAGAGGTGTATATTAGTTTATGGCAGATAGCGTGATAGAGTTTTGCCTTTTATTTTGCTATTGTTTAATTATGTGTTCCCCGACATTTCGATTGTGCACTTCTTTATCAGCGTGAAACGCGCTTTTTGGTCAGACTGCGAACCGTAGTAAACTAATCGCAGACCGCTAAATGGTCTAAAAAAAACACACACAGACCGACCGAGAACTTCAAAATTTAAACCCACCACAAGGGGTGAGAAAGATAAACAACACTTTCAAAATAGTATCATTTCCAAGAGTGTGTGCGATTATTTTCAATTTCAACAGCGACTGCAAGAACAACAATTTGACGAAGAGTTTTCATTGTTTTGTTATACTTAGTCTGGCCCATTGACGATTTTCTCTCTCAATTTGCGCTTGTATGGCTGGTATTTTTGTAATACCCGTAAATACAGAGAGTTAGGGTATATTGGGACTGCTCTAAAGTAAATGGGGTAAAGGGGTTTTAAAAGTTTAAGTTATAAATTAGTAAAAAGCCGATCAACTTTCAGCACTTATAACATTAGCAGTGTTAGAGTTAAAGAATATTAGAAATATTTCTGTATATTTGTCAATTATCTAAGAAAATTAAAACAAAATCGTTAACATATAGCAGAACATATAGCTCATTAAAGAACTTAAGTAATGTAAATGCCTAAAAGTATGCTATTGTTTTTAAACAACTCATTTCAAACTTCACAAGTAACGGGTATCTCCAAGTCTGGCCCCTCTGAACATGCTTCTGTTCTAGTTTACATTCATTTGAAAATTCTGCAATTATAAATATTGTTTCCGAGTATTTTATAGTATTTTTAGCAATTTCCACAAAACGCACACACACGTGTCCACTTTAAACAGACTTTTGGGGTGGCCACTTGCCACTTGCCATTGACCAAGCCTTGTTCAACAAATTGATTACTTATGGGGATATAGACGAAAATTTCTTTGGTAATTTGCAACTTGCCAAATATTATTGAAGGCGTCGTAGCATGACGGATTAAGCACACAATATTAACATATGTTTCCATTCTGTCCCATAAATCAATCAAAGGGGAAACACAAAATACATAAAATTAAGACAATTTCCTCGTTGCGAATTTCCTCAATTTTCCAACGAATTTCGTGCTATTTATACAATTTAAGTAAAGGTTTTCTAGAGCTGTTAGTGTTTTAATTTGAGCGAGTAGTATTTGTTTTTCAAATAAGTTCTTCTTTCTGAATAAAACTTTGTTAAAATATAAACACATAATGACTGTAAAATGTGCTCAAATCCCACTGTTCCCCATGGTCACTTTTTTAGTTAGCTTAGTTGAGCTTTAACAGTAAAAAATAAAACTCGGACAAATATTTGATTTGTGAATTGTCTCGTGATGACACTTGAAAAATAATTTCTATTTTTATTTAGTAAACAAAGCTGAAGAGAAAAGGGAGAGAGGGCGGAGATATAGGAGAGCAGAGGATATATAGTTGCATTTGATTAATTAAATTGTAATTTAATTACGCTTATCAACAACTGCAGCCCTGTAGTGTCTCCAGCTGCGTGATAAACGCCAGTTGAATGCAGTTAAAGCGATAATCCACAAACCTACATATATGTCATATATATACTTTATAGTCCAGTCTAGTATTATCATATCGTGTGCTATGTGCCACTGATGGACTCTATTTACAAAACAATGCGACACGTCAGATGGCTAAAGGTTAAACTATTTAAAGCAAATACAATGTGGAAATTGAAATAAACAAAATCGAAACACTGAAAGCTGACGGCAAACAATAAACAATATAACAAAATATATGAACAATCGTCGGCGAATCGCCAAATGTGCAAATTGTAAACAAATTTGCTTTCTGAAGAGTTTTAAAAGTGCGAATCGGAATCGAAATGAAAATAGGACTGAAAATGACCTATCAGTTTCAAGGTGAATTCCTCTCTTGTCTGGTGAGTTTTAAGCCAATTGCGATGACTCAAAATGTGCAACAAGTGTTTGATGTTAGCCCAGTTAAGGTATTTGCAATTATTTGTCATGCCAACTTTATGACAGTCCAGCACTAGGTATAGCCTAGCATTTCCCAACTAATTACTGACTCAGCGAAATGTGAAAATCTAAATTTTAACTATTATATTCGGCCATAAATTAGCCTTAACGAGCCATAAAAATTTAATATCGATTAGAATGGGCAATTACTTACCAAATATTCAATTAGTTAACACACATAACGAGGGATTATGTTATCTCAAGTACCCAAAAAATTAACATTATTTTCTGCAGAACTACCCAAAGTTATTTGGAAAACTATAAGAACTAATTAATGTCTTATACAATGTTTTAATAGAATTGTTCACTAAGTTTAGCTAAATATGTTAATTCCAAATAAATTCCATTTCTCAGCAAGAAATTTCCCAAAAATAGACCCAACACTTTTTCAAATATTTAACAAATTTCTAAACTGATTGCTTAATACAAAAATATACGAAATTCCAAAAATAATATATCCATTAGGCAGGGAATATAAATGTCAGATAAAGCTAAATAGTGTAAATATTTTAAATATAAATTTATATTGGCGTGTGCTATCAATTATATACTGTAAACGCCCCTTCGAATGGCATCTGAACTATTGATTCTACGCCGTTTACAAATATACCCATATACTCGTATGGAGCTCTACCGGCGGTTCAACAAAGCGTTATCTCTTTCCGTTTACACTTAACTTACCTATGGACTATATGACGATATATTTATATAGAATATTTGCTTCAATCAAGTTGTTTGTTCTGCTCAACTTCGGTATTACTTCTCCGTTGTGAATCTTTTGTCACTTTGCGAGTTGCGAGTGGAGAAACCTTGGCAATATTCTCTATATAGATACTTGTTTAGTTAGTTATCGGTTTGCATATATAACACTTATAACTGATTGTAAATTATGTTAAAACCCGACGATGTTCAGTATGCAAGTCAGCTACAACAGTTGAACGCATTGATTCGCGGTTCTGAATCTGCTGAGGGTCTGTTTTTCTAAAGACTTCGACTTCGGCTTCGCAAACTTGATTTTTGTGTTCGCTGTGGTTGTTTTTGATAAGCATTGGATGACAAGTACTGTCCGGGAGTACTGTCTCATATGTGTATATTTCGATTTCGTTTTCGCAAACTCTGTTTATGGCTCATAATTGAGAAACTCGCGCAAAAACCTGAAATCTGAGTGTTGAGACAACAAAATTTTTTACAAAATGGTTCAATCACACCGCACCGCACACTTAAGTAATTACAGCTTAAGGGAAGGTTCGAAATCCCAGATCTTTTGTAGTCAGCTATAAAAAAAAATTCATGAATTTTGTGATTCCAGGGATTTCCCGTGAACAGCTCTGGGCACCAACCTAGGTAAAGCTTGCGTGTTTTTGTCCGACGCCCGTGCCAACCGGTTAGTTTATCATGGCAATTAAGAAAGCAAAAACTGATTTGAATTTATTAATGAGTTATCAACTTCATTGTCATTGTTAACGTTTTTCTCTTTCCCAATTCCGAGACTTCCACAACGCGCGACGAGCTTATGCGAACTGAGCACAAACTGGAGACTCGATAGTTGATAAACTTTTGCTTTTGCTCTGGACAAATGTTAATGCTGGCGCTCTGTTAACTAAACTGCACTCAGCTGTTAAAGCAGTGAGTCTAAACAGGCGGGGGAGTTACTGCTGCAGCAGTAAGCAGTGTAAGGGGCAAGCAGTGGAATGTTAATGGTAGGAATGCTGTTAAGTGGACTGCACTCTGGTGTAAGCCTATGCTGGCGAGGGAGTTACTAATACAGCAGTAAGCAGTGTCAGGGGCAAGCAGTGAATGGTTAATACTGACGCGCAGTTAACTGGACTGCACTCAGCTGTTCAAGCAGCAAGCGGGGGTTACAACTACATCAATAAGCAGTGTAAGGAGTAAGCAGTGGAATGTTAATGCTGGCGTGCTATTGACTGGATTGCACTCTACTGTTAAGAGCATAAGATTTGTACAGTGTTAATGCTACACAGTGAAATGTTATTGATTGCGTTCTGATAAGCTCAGGCTGTAAAAACAATCATGAATGCTATTGCATTGTCCTCTTGCAAATGTTAAGCTCTCTCATCGCTGTTAAAACACTTTCGCTGCTCTCTCTAAAATTGGCCGTCTCAGACACAATAAGTGTAGGTGGCAAAACAGAAGCCACATGGGAATTTGGCAATTGGCAATTGATAGACGATCGCCAGCGGTTGCCCAGTTTGCCAGCGGTTGAAATGTAAACAAACCGATAAGTGGATCGTGAATAGATGCTTTGAATGCCCGCAAAATCATAAAATACAAAACAAAAGAAAACCTGATAATTTGCTCTCAAAAAAAAGAAAAAACCAATTGTGTTTTGCCGTAGGCCATAATTTCAAGCTGTGCTTCAAAGTGTTTTGATTTTGTCTGTTTATCAATTTAATTGCCAGCGCTTGCAATTCAATTAGCCAGTGCTCAAGACGACAGAAAGCTTACGCTGGCAGGTTAATTCCAGTGAATCAATGATCAGCACTTGAGGAAGCTTTACAAGCAAACACATTTAGAGAGAGGTAAATATGCCTAAGGCACATGAGGTAAGCTCAAATGTTCTTTACACTTATTAGTTCTCATTGAATTAATTAGTCGCTGAATTTATTAGAATTATTAAAATTTCCCAACTTTTTATCATAACTCACAACTTTTCGGGTAGCGTATTTAAACTTCGGCTCGAGTACCTCTCATTCTATTCTTGTTTTGATTTTGATTTTCACATTCTTTGTTTTCGACTTGCGGTTTACAGTTACGAAAAGTGAGGAGGAGTACAATTTCAGAGGTTTACTCATATCCTAATATTAATTGAGCAAATCGCATGTAGAAAACAACTGTTTGGCATACAAATAGCACGTAGGGCATTAATTTATTTTAAAAAAAAATGAATTTTTTAAACTTGGTTAATATAGTGGAGTTGCCTTGTGCCTGAGTACGTGTCCAAAGTCAGCTATGACAACAAACAATTATCGTTATGATATAATAGGTTAATTCGATGATTTAGTTGAGGTGCGATACCAAAAGTAGAAACTGAAAGATTTCGAATAAACAAGCGATTTTAGGGTGGTCTCTTCACACAACAAAAAACAAGATCTCGATTGCAAATTATTGAAATGGCTTTGAAAACAATTATTAACTCGTATGAAAACAAATGCGTATTGGATTAATAAGCCCATTAACTGAAACGTGCCTCGTTTAATGCTTTTTTTGCCATTTTGTCGTATCGTCGTATGTGTTTCTGGGAGGGGATCCGCATATTCCATGGTATTCCCGAATTAAATGCGACATTGTTAAAGACGAGAGTTCACAAAAAAAAAGTTAAAAAACACACACAAATAACTGGTTTTTGTTTCGCTTAACATTGAATCTCAAGTGCCGGCAACTACATACAAATAAATTGTACACTTCGTACATATGTATTGTCAAAGATTCAGAGATTCAGAGATTCAAAGATTCAGTGACAACAACAAAGCCAAATTAAAATCAACGAAACTTGTGGGCAGCTCTTGCTCTTGCTCTTATTGCAAACCGTAAAAATCGCTATTAAATTGCCCAACCAGAGACCAAAGACCAGGCGATAAATTATCCAAGGCTCCGACTTTAAAGATCACTGTGGAACCAAATGGAACGGAACTCAACTGAACTCAATGGATGATACAGAGTTGACCTTCGAATTCCCTATCAAGCCACCACCAGATGTCTAAATAATTATCAACTTAAGTCACAGTTCACACACGCACATAGCTTTGCGTTTTTTTTTCCCATGATTAAAATTAGTTTGCATTCCATTTAAATGACACTCACTCACTTAAAATTTAGTCAGGCACTAGTTTGTTTTTATTTGTCAGGCCAATTAATTTTATTATTCAAATTTAACGTACTATTCGTGAAAATTCACTCGCTTTGTTTTCCGCTTCTTTCGTTTTGTTTGCTTAACCGCTACCGAACTTCTGAAACTGCTGAATTCGCTGCTGGTGACCTATGCTGGCAGCTGTCACCACTGTTAGTTAACAGTGGCAATCTTGCGAGCTTTCTGTATGAGCTTTGTTCACTGCCGCCTAAAAGGCTGCAATGCTTTTGCTGTAAAGCAGTGAACTGTTGATATGCGTGAAGTAATTTTCACGAAACTTCTTAATCACTGTTGACAGTTTAGCTATTAAAAAGCCAATACTGCAATTTTCAAAGTGAAAATGTTGGACAATATAACGAAATTCCATTACAGCATCGACAGAAAGCTTGAGATTGAGATAGGGTCGACTTTAAATATTGTAAATTCTCGCTTTTCTTCTTCTCTTAGTTGCCACAAGAGATTTCTTTATTTTATTTAGTTATGATCATTCAAAGTACAAAATATTTAAACTGTTATATTGACCAGATAATCAATTTTGAATCCTTTCCATGTATAAAGTGTTTAAGTAGTTTAATTTACTTTTAGTAAACTATTATACTAGGCACAGAGCATCGCATTCGGCTTTGGTGCAAAATCGATTATTGTTACCTCCACACCCCTTAAAATGAAGAACGCTACAGCTGTTCTTCTGCTGATCGTAGTACCACATTCTATTATTGCTGTTACCCTTGCATCGTGCTAGATTGGAAAATCCTGGATCCTTAACATCACTGCAGCTCGCTCGGACTAGCAAAAATATATTATTTTGTAACGGAATTAATAAAAAAGACTATAAACTTACGTGGACGTCCCCAACACACGGTGGACTGAATTTGGACTACTTAATAGATGATCAAGCACGCCAAGATCAGAACGAGTTTCATTTTGAAAGAACTTGAATGTAACTCAGTTTAGCTTAGACTGATTTCAATTTGTGAAAATCTGTCGCTTTATGTAGTAAATTGGCGGAGAAAAGAACAGCTGTTCTAAAGGAATATTTGCCTAATTTGAAATAATATCGAAATGGAACATTAACTGTATGAATAATCATATAATATTTCACAATATACTTATATTTTAAAGTAAATAATTCACGTATGGAAAGAAAACTCTTGAATGCATACATTTGGCCATCTATTCATCTATATACTGAACATTTTTGGAATTTTTAGGAGGACCGCAAAAATACCAGCATTCAAACTCATTGCAAAATCGATTCCCATTGCCACCACAACCGAGGTATTTCAGTCTTTTACATTCCCCATCTTTGAAGTATCACATTTCGGGGTTGTCATTCCTACTACAACCCTCTATGTCGGCGTGACCAATGTTCATGGGTCCTCTGCAAACCCGAATGCCTGTTGGTAAGACATAGAATTAGTTTGTTATTGAATTGAGTTCAATTACTGACCAGGAGATCCAAAACATCTCACAAATTGTGCGTAGGAAATGGGGAACAGCAGCACAACTAGAAAGAGAATCATTTTGTGTAAATTCTCAGCTTGAACTAATGTACTTCTTTCAAAATAGCTACTTATATAGTGATTAGGTGCGTCAGTAATAAAGCGGTTCAGTAATAAAGCGACAGCTGTGCCATGTAACTACAGAATTGCCTCGCCAAGGCGTCTGGAAAGCTGACGAAGTTAAAACAATTTGATGAAACTGTAAATATATTAACAAATAACATTAACAATATAAAACTATAAGATGTTAGTAAAGAGGAACTTATATTTTGAAAAATGTATGTTTAGCGCCACCTAGCGCTCAGAGCTGTCTTCCCTTACGGTTCAGAATTCAAACTGATCAAATTTAATAAATTTATTTGTCATATTTTAAACAGATGTTTCAAAAACTTGCCTATCGAACAGAGTTTGAATTGCCTTTCAGCTCAATTGATCTTTTGTTTAAAACAGCTGTAGTTTCTTAAATAAGCTTGATATATTTCATAAATACAACTGTCTGATTTGCCATATAGACAGTCCTGAATATAAATTAAAGTTGTATTACTTTCTTCGAAATGAATTTAAGTTTAGTTTTAATCAGTTTGATCCTGTTTGTTGCTCAAAGTCAATCACAGGGCGAATGTCGTGGTAGCGTCAGTCCCGGTAAAATCAAAACTGAAAACTAGATAAAGTTATATACAATTTAGTAAAACACCTCACCTCATTTTATAGCTGATCCCAACTGTTATCACGATGCTGATGAAGGACACACCTATCGCCCCTCTTGTCTGCGGAATGCCAACACTCACATGTGGCATTATGATCCCATGAGTGGAGATTGTAGGCGACTTTCCTATAAAGGCTGTGGGGGCAATAAAAATCGTTTCTGTTCCCATATGGAGTGTCTAAATGAATGCAGTCGAGTGAATAAATCTAGAAAACTTTGAATGGAAATGTTTTTTAATAAAGTACGATTTAATCGTAGTGACACGAAATATTCATGAGACTTAATACGAATGGGCCTTTTAAGGTATGGTATCTTTCGTGACGAGTGTTTAACACGCTTTCAATTGAGCTCTAATGATTTTGACATATAATTATGAAGTCATTAGGTTATGACACCCAATCAGAAATGTTTATTGTTATATTATATTATTATTAATTGAAGAGCTCGTGTTGAAAAACGAATAACAAATGGGAAAATGTATGGAAATTATCGGAGTCATGTGGGTACATAAAAAATCCCACGTTCGGAGTTTAAATTAATTACAAAACAAATTTTTATTTTTGCTTGTGTATTTATTATTTAGTTGTGGTTCCGACATTTTGCCGACTCAAAAGTATCTAAGCTGCTGGTGTGGCTGCGGCGACTGTTGCAGCGGCTGGAGCTTCTGATGCTGCAGGAGCTGCAGAGGCAGGCGCTTCGGAGGCAGGAGCTGCCGAGGCTGGAGCTGCAGAGGCAGGTGCTTCGGAGGCTGGGGCGGCGGAGGCAGGCTCTGCGGAAGCTGCAGGAGCGGCTGCTGTAGATGAGTCGACAGCAGGAGCAGCTGCAGTGGTCGTAGCTGCAGTTGTTGTTGCTACAGATGTTGTAGCTGGTAAGCATCTCCTTTGACACTCCGCCAAAGAGCAATAACGATTCCTGTTGCCACCGCATCCGCGGAAGAACATTCTCCTACACGAACGGCTGCCTGCGTCGAAGTACCACATGCGCCGATTGGAATTTCGCCAACAGAATCTACGACGTCCACCCCATCCAGAGTTACGGCGACCCACACAATTTTGGAGTGCTATAAATATAAATAAAATTAATGATTTCTAGTATAAATATATCCCTTTACTTACCTGAAGAAACACCCCCACGACATCTCCGTTGGCCTTCACTGCAGGCCACGAAGAGTGCCAGACAAGCCAGGATCAAAACCACTTTCATTTTGGGAAAAACTCGTAGAACTTAATCCAATTCGAACTGATTCAGTACAGCAAGTATTGAAGCTTATATACAAAATCTTTTTTAAATATCTCTATAGATAAGTATTCATTAAACAGATGTTTCATAAACGTGTCAATCCAACAGATTTTGAATTCCCTTTTAGCTCCATTTATCTTTTGTTTGAAACAGCTGTAGTTTGATCAATGAGCTTGATATATTTCATATATATTACTGCCCGATTTGCTATATAGACAGTCTTAAATATAAATTAAATTCGATATGAATATTATATTAATTTTAATCAGTTTGATCCTGTTTGTTGTTCAAACTCAATCGCAGAGCGAATGTCGTCCCGGTAAAATCGATACCTGTATTATATAAATATATATAAAATGAACTCCCTCATTTTTAGCTGATCCCAACTGTACTCAAGATGCAGATGAAGGACATGCTTATCGCCTTATCGGCAAATAATCACAAGCGACATTATGATGCGACGAGTTGAAATTGTAATCGACTTTCCTGTAAAATCGTTACTGTTCCCATATGGGGTGTTAAAATAAATGCAGTTGAGTAAATAAATTCAGAAAAAATTTAAATTGAATTATTATAATTGTCGATTATGTGACACGCTATATTCATAAGACATAAAATGAATCAGGCTTAGACCCTTCGTGACTAATATTCAACACCCTTTCAATGGAACTAAAATGAATACGACGTGTTATTATTAAGTCATTACACCCAAATCGAACATAGTAAATTATTAAAGAGTCAGACAAACCTTCAACAAGTTGTCAAAGTTTGTTGAAGGGATAACTAGTTAATATGGGAAGGACATGAATATATGGAAAGTATGGGCAATATGTAGATATGTAGAAGCATAGAAAATCTTAAGTTCAGAGTGTAAATTGCATTAGAAATGTTTATTTTCGCTGGTGTTTTTATTGTTTAATTATAATTTTTATTTTTCTTAGTTCCATAAATTTACAGTGTTTAAGCTGCCGGTGCAGCTTCTGCGGGTGGTGCCTCGCCGGCAGGAGCTGCGGGTGCGGCAGATTCTCCTGCAGGAGCAGTTGCTGTAGATGCCTCGCCAGCAGGAGCAGCTGCAGTTGTCGCAGCTGCTGCGCATCTCTGTTGACACTCCGCCAAAGAGCAATAACGGTTGTTGTTACCACCGCATCCGCGGTAGATCATTCTCCTACACGAACGGCTGCCTGAGTCGAAGTACCACATGCGCCAATTGGCATTTCGCCAACAGGTTCGACTACGTGCACCCCTTCCGGAGTTTCGGCCACCCTCACAGTTTTGGCTAGCTAAATTATATATTTAAAAATTAATAATTTCTAGTATAAATATTTCCCTTTACTTACCTGGAGCAACAGCGCCACGACATCTACGTTGGCCTTCACTGCAGGCCACAAAGAGTGCCAGACAAGCCAGGATCAAAACCACTTTCATTTTGGGAAGAAACTCGTAGAACTTAATCCAATTCGAACTGATTTAGCACAGCAAGTATTGAAGCTTATATACTACAACTTTATTGTGTGGGTCTCTATAGATAATGATTGATTAAACAGATGTTCCAAGCACGTGTCTTACTACGGACCTCAATTCTCATTTCAGATCTGATGTTAAATTCAAAACAAATAAAATGTACTTTATTTAGTTCTTTGGATACGCTTTTCTTTATGCTTGATCTATAAACAATTCTTAACTTACTTGCTGGAGAAAAAAGCTTAAGCCAATAACACAGGATAGAACAAAACAGTGCTCTAAAAATAGGCCCTGCTTTCTTTTTACTTTCACATATTTAGACCCCGTACTCTAAAAAAGAGTAGAGGGGTCTATTAAGTTTGTCAGAAGCGAAATGTGCGTAACAGGCAGAAGGAGGCGTGGCCGGCCCCATAAAGTATATATATTCTTGATCAGCATCAACAGCCAAGTCTTTTGTCTGTAGAATAGAATTTATAATTGTTAGCGTTGCAACAAAATTATTAACAAGTTATTAACCAGCTTAAGCAGGCTCCCACTCTCTGCGCTAATTGCGCTCAGAGATCTCTGTCGCTGTTTCTGTGATTGTTCGCGGACGCCAGCAGAGCGCACGAACGGTTTGTGTGTTTGTTCGCTGTCATCTGTGGCGCTAACAAGGAGCACTCTCTGTTTACTGTTTACGTATGCTCCCGCTCTCTACTCTCTGTAATTGAATTTAAATTACAGTCTGTCGCTTGCTGCTGATTCTGATCGCCGGGTGTTTCGCACAAAGACATTTTTGATTTTGGCCTTTCGCGGAAATTTTTTTGCTTGACCGCTGCGATCAGCACTGCCCAAAATCGTTAGTAATTCTTGCTGAAATACCAGGCGAACAGAAAGATCAGCAGGTCGCAATACAAAAATTATTTAAGTTTAACATTAACATTGAGCTAACATTTACATTGAGTTAACATTAACATTGAGTTAACATTAACATTGAGTTAACATTAACATTGAGTTAACATTAACATTGAGTTAACATTAACATGGCAAGCCGAATTAACAGCTGCTCGCTATGCACATAATTATTTTGCTTAAACTGGGCTCTTGTAAATTCTGTTGTATCTTACTGTGGGTTTCTTTTCGCCTGAGAATTCAACTGGGAATTTGCATATTCCAGCTGTAATACCAAGCGAACAGAACTTTTAGTAGATATTAGCATATAGCTCCCATTAGAACAAATTGGTTGAAAATGTATCATATTTATCGAAAATTTCACACTAGAATGAGTACAGTCGGCTACAATATTAACATAATATGTTTTAAATAAAGAAATTTAACTGTCTATAATCAAGCATATATTTATATATTTCACAGAAAAATTAAATAACTTTTTAATAATAATTAAAGTTAAAAACATTCCTAAAATATTTTATTTAATCATTATTTTTCAACAAAATATATATTTTTTTAAATTCTTATTTAAATTAAAAATTTCCGGCACTTCTAACATTAATTGAAACTGTTTTACGGGACAATTATGATTAAAGTTTATTCGCTCGTTTTTTAAATATCAAACACTTGATTTTTTTTTTTTTAAGT
The DNA here is from genome assembly GCA_020829145.1 of Drosophila nigrodunni. Lineage (NCBI taxonomy): Eukaryota > Metazoa > Arthropoda > Insecta > Diptera > Drosophilidae > Drosophila > Drosophila nigrodunni. The sequence goes on along the minus strand of JACVCZ010000003.1, from coordinate 3,607,249 downwards.
GTAATGCATTTTTTATAAATTATTTCAAAGGAATCCATGTTTACTCTGCAGCTGGAGCAGCTTCGGCAGCTGGAGCAGCATCGCCTCCTGGAGCAGGTTCGGCAGCTGGAGCAGGTTCTGCTGCGGGAGCAGCATCGCCTCCTGGAGCTGGTGCTGGTTCAGGAGCTGGTGCAGGCTCAGGAGCTGGAGCCGGATCAACTGGACGAGCGCATTGTGCTTGACAGGCGCGCTGAGAGCACCAACGATTGCTGTTGCCACCACAACCCAGGTAGACCATTCGCCTACAAGAGCGGGACGCTTGATCGTAGTACCACATGCGGGGATTGGCATTCCGGCGACAGCGACCACGTCCACTACCTGAATTGCGGCCACCAACACAATTTGCTCCTGCAAAAATAAAAGTTTGTTAAATCAAGTTTTTATAATAATTAATCAATTTACTCACCTCGAACTTGTCCACGGCAACGACCGCCACCGCGACCACCACCGCGACCACCACCACGCCCGCCACCACGACCACCACCGCGGCCACCACCTCGACCACCACCGCGACCACCACCGCGACCTCCACCACGACCACCACCACGACCACCACCGCGAAGACCACCGCGACCACCACCGCGTCCACCGCCGCGTCCGCCACCGCGACCGCGTTGGGCTTCAGCCACGACCACAATAAGGATCACACAAGCCAGGATCAAAGCCAATTTCATCTTGGGAAATATTTCAAGATCCCAATCCAATACGAACTGATTGATTAATGCGAACCTTGAAGCTTTTATACCAAAATCAAGTATATATATAAGTTGATAAAACAGATGTTTCAAAAACGTGCTTAATGAAATCGAACATTAATTCATACTAAAGATCGGAGTATTGAGTTCAGAACAAATAAAACTTACCCACACTAAACGACTGCAGAAACTTTTTAAGAAAAACTTTAGTTATTTTTTTAAATTTGTTGTATTTTTATAGTATTATTTAAGATATCTCCTTTTAAATTTAGCCAATAGAAGTAGATCAGTATAAACCTTGAACTGACCAAGTATATAGATCGAAATATTATGTGTGTCAATTAAAGAAACAGCTGTTCCGAAATCAGTGTATTATATATTATTTATAAGGTCAATCAACTCCAAGATATACATTAAATTTCTCAAAGACTACAAAAGAAAAAAACCCTTTTCTTAAACATAAAAACATTGTTATTTATTAATGCTTCACAAGTATAAATATAGTTACAGTATTGCCGACTTTAAGACACCCTTTACTCAGCTTTATAATAAATAATAAAAGAGATTTACAAACGTACAAAATGTATAAATATTTAAATGCACTAACGCGTGTAATGATCACAAATGTATATAAGATAAAAGATCTGAGGTACTATTATATTTTCAAAAATATCAAACTAACTACATGTATTCCTACTGGGCAAAGGGTATTAAAATCTTTGGAACCTAATATTAAAAAATGAGAATTTACTTTTTAGCGTGCAGACTATAAATTATACAAGTATTCTCTCTGGAATACGTAAGTTAGGGAAGTTATCTTATTTAGTTGTTAAACACTTGAGCGGACGTATGGCAATGTAATGTTGATCCGAAAGGTTCCTGAACGCAACCTGAAAACCAAAATTTATTTAGTTATGGTATTCAAGTAGAACTATTAATAAAACAAATAATTAGTGTAAATAAATGCAACCAAAAACCAATTATAAGCACGTAGTGAAACTTAAAACATAAAACTAAAAAAATTAGACAGCCACATTCCAACATAACAACATTAATCCATTACAAATTTGAAAAGCCAATAAGTTTTACCTAATTCAAAATATTAGGACCGATCTTTTTGTCAGTGCCATTCCGGTCTTGTAATGCAATCTCTTCTTCGGAGTCGTCTTCATCTTTAGGTGAGCTTATACCTCGAGTTCTTCGCGCGGAACGTGTCGTAATATTGTATTAAGCAGATTTTCTTTGTACTGTACACAAAAAAATAACTGAACTTGATTACTTACCGATTTCTTATCATTTTCAATACACTTGGCTTAAGCACAAATAGTATGAAAATTATGATGCCATGAGCACTGTTGAGATAGTCAAAGAATTCGAAGAAGCGGGCAAGAGTGGGGTGATTGGAGGCCAAATAGGCAAAAATCTCAAAGGTCCACGCAATGCCCATGATGACGAACAAACGGGCAAACATGCCGAAGCTGTAGAATATAAATTATATAATAAAAATCAATAGATCCACAATAGTATTGATATATCTTACGTTCGCCTGTCGGGCTTGGAATGCTTTTTGCGTTCTTCAGGTAAGGCGATGCTCTTCAGCTGCTTCTTTACTTCCACAATGCGAATTGCCTGCAGAAGTGTACAATTTTATAATCGATTACTAAAGAAATATAAATTATAGCTTATCTTACCGTTAAAGTAAACATCGTTATGTTGAAAATAATTTGTATTGCCATAATTCCATGGAAATACAGCATGGCAGACCAGTCATCAGCTGCAATTTACATGTCGATTAGGCAAAATTCGTACAGTGATCCCAATAATCAACTCACTTTTCACCCAACAATTGTAGAGGCCTACTCCTGGTAGCCAAGGTAAATGATCTGGGTTTTCGGAATCCAAACTTTTATCGACCACAATTATGATTATGGTCAGAAGGAGCGCAACACCCCAGGCGTAAGCACTGTAGATAGCGAACCGCTTCTTGATTGTACTTCTTTGGACGTTGTAATTGTTGCCCCGGAAACTGTTCCACAGATCAAAACTAATAACAGTTAGCCACAAGAATCCAGCCATTACAGAAAAGTAGCCGATATAACCTGAAAATAAATATATATTTAAGATCGTTTATAAGTGTTAACTGTTAAGTATGCTTGCGATTCTTACCGTTTAACTCACAGCCACTTCTAGACCAATGTTTGTTGAGATTTTCGAATGTCAATAATGCAAATGCCACAATGAAACACAGCATATAGCAGACGAAGCAATATCCATGAAGATTACGAAGTTTTGGAATCCAAAGGTAAATGATACATGTAGCCAACATCAAGATAATGGACAAGATTCTTACTGCGAATGAAAACGGTATAAAGTTAATAAAGAATTGTTATGTAAATCAATTAACTAACTTACAAGTGTTGTATAACACCTGACTCTGAGGCTGATCGTAGCAGTTGTGCGGCACTACCATATACAACATTTCATTGTCCTCTCCGTCAATTCGATGAGGCTGCATGCAATATTCCTGTTTAGATAGAATTTTCTGGTCGAACATGCGAAGTAGTGATCCATTCTAAAATAGAAATACGTTTAATTTAAGACTTTGCAAATCACGTTTTCAATAAGTATTAACATTACCGAGAACAATTTCCAATCGCTTCCGTTATCATTGATTTTGTCTAGATGAAAGTGTCCTTCACAGGGCACAGGCAAACTATCTTGAACTATGAACTCATCGAGTACATGTTTTCTAATTGTTGTGCCTTCTGTCACAAATATATCCACAAAGGGATCATATTTGAGTTCTTTGGTAATAGCGTCACCGCACTTTCGTTCATTGTCAACGAGTTCCGAGTTTCGCTCACAACAAAATCTTATGCAATTACCAAATTTACAGGCGCATCCCCTTAGGTGTTTTGGTACATCCTCCCTCTCTCCATAGCCAAGTATTTCGTAATCATATTCACCGACTTCAGTGGGCGGAATTATTATTTTCTCGTATTTGTACGATCCGTTTGGTAATTTTTGACTCTCCGTCAATTTTACGGTATCAAAGTAATCGCAGCCGGGAATATCTGCTACAGATCCGCTTATAAAAAGCACGAGTAGAATTAGTCCAATTCTATTTCGCATTTTGTATGGGGTTTAACTGTAAAAAGTTATATAAATAATTATAGGTATATGATATACATATTTTTTTTATGTAGTTCATTTAATTATTATAATTTAAATGGAAAAATTGCACAAAGAAGTTTGATATACAAATAAAATGATTGGTTTCTTACGTTCATTGGGAAATTATAATTTTTTTTCCGAAATAAGCTATGGACAACCATTCGCGAAAGCAGATTTGCAAATACAAAAAATAAATTTTAGAGTGCTGTTGCAAATTAATTATGCATATGGTAGCCATATGGAGAATTGACTGAAGGCAATCGTCACGACTAACAAATTCCCTTGTTCTCTGTGTCATGGCATCTGGAGTATATTTTCTGTTATCAAATGACGCATTTTTGACCATTTCCCTATTAAAATTATCATGATTAATTTTATTGTGCCAGTCAAAATTTACTTAAGCTTGTTGATCATGTCTGGATTGTTGGAAATAATTTAGGGTTAAGGACCACCCAAAAAAAAAACGACAGAAGCCAGCGCGGACGTGACCGATTGGTTGTGTGCAAATCAATTGATATATTTCGCATACTACGCAAAGCTAATTTTTAACGCCACACTGTTAACTATTAAAATCGCGAAATTCTGAGAATTTTATAAAATATTTGATTGGTAAATTTCAATGATCATCTTTTGGTGTTCGTGAATTTTTGCCTTTATGTTCCAGTTATATGCATACAAGGAATGCTTCTGATATCATCTAATTAGTCTGTGAGTGTATAGCAATCAAGTGTACGAGCCCGTTAAACAATTAAGATTTGGAACTCATGGCACTATGGGCTACATAACAATTGGGGCGTTGAGTCTCAACAAACAAATTATTCTACTCATGTTCTGAGAATTCTTTAAATGTATGCAATATGAGCAATTTGTGCTATCTACATATACATATCTACATATGTATTATAGTCATCCGAATTAGTGCAGAATTCCGAGAAAATATACTAAATTCAAATCAAGCGAGTTCCGAGAAAAAATACTTATCTACATATACCTTTAATTTAAACAAGCGTGTTTCGATCAAATTTAAATATAAAAAACATTTGAAAAAACGTGTGTGTATGCACAAACAATAAATTTTTAAATTAATTCGGCACTTGTACATATATGTACACACATACACACATACACACATACATATGTAGGTTGAAGTTGCCCATAGTCAGTGTTGCCAACACTTTCACTTAAAAAAAGGCTAGCTGAACCAAAAAAAAGGACAAAAAAGGGATAAATATTAAAAAAAGCGGACAAAAAAAACAGATAAAAATTTTTTTTTTTTAATTTTATTATTTTTAATCTTTATTGTCATCCAATGCGTATAATACGTCGTCAACGTAGTCCGTTCCAATATGCAGCCTATTTCTTAATTTAGTTTTAACTAAATTAACTTGGCTGAAGACTCTTTCAACTTCTGCATTTGACCATGGCAACGATAATAAATTAAATGCAAATGAAGCCAAATTTGAAAACTGCTTGTTTGCCTGCAGAGTCCGTATAACTGTCCACTTCAGTCCAGAAAGAAACCACGTTTTCTTTGTTGTTCCTCTGGACAAGATGAATTCTGTTATATTGAGCTATAATCTTTTCAATTTCAGCGTTGTTATATGAAAACAACTCGGCTATTTTATTAATTGGGTCTTTGTTAGCCCGAAAAATATTTTCCACTAAAATTGAATAAATTTTTTTTTAAATTTCAAAATTGTTCGGCAATCAATATAAATGCGATGAAACCTATTTTTAATTAACAAATTGTGTAAGCAATTTAAAATAATCAAAAAAGGACAAAAAAAGGATAAAATACAATATAAAAGGCAATTTTTCCGGACAGGGGACGTTTCAAAATTTTTCCGGCAATTACAATTTAAAAAGGACAGATCTGTCCGGAAAAAGGACAAGTTGGCAACACTGCATTTAGTAAAGACAGTTCATTTGATTCCTTTCTTATAAATTTGTGTGCATGGGCTTAATAACAAAATAAACGATTTCATTAAAGATTATTTAATCTGATTTTGTTTTCTTAAAATTCTTCATTTTCTCCCTTAACTTATAAATAAAATAAATAAATATTGAAATCAAATAATCGTCTATGGGCCATAGAGCCGATCGCCTCTCAGCAAATTCAACGCAGACGAAAATAAATTTAGTCTGCATCAGTCAGCGAAACGATGAGTATGGCTGTGTCGCTTGTGCTCTCGTTTCGTATTTATATGTTTGTCTCTTTCTGACATGCCAGATACACACATTTTGCAACAGCTCTTTTCAGCAACTGGCAGGTTGCGAAATTTGTCGAAAACACAAATTTTAGCAGCGACATATAAATACGAAACGAGAGCACAAGCGACACAGCCATACAAACAACTACACAGTATTTTTTTTCGTTTCTTTTGCTTCTTTTATTTGTTGTCTGGTGAATATTTTACGAGTAATGCAAATTTGTTATTAAATACTTTACGTTGTTTATTATTATGCCGGTTTGTGATGTAATACACTTATCAATGAAATTCATTAATAAACAAAACGTAAATATAACTTTAACATACTTTATTTATAAGTGAAATGAGTATTTTTAGAAGAAATAAATTTATAGAAAAGATTGATTCACAGCCAAGCGACAGTAGTATACTGAATGAGGCAGACGGCGAGAGAGCACTAAATAACTCAGTGTGGTTGTGGTAGCAGACGGAACAGCTGCTTTGTATCTGTATAGGAGGAAACAAACATTTTGGCTATGCACGCTCTCTCTCTCGCTCACTCGATTACTTATTTTGGACTTTGGCCGTGTACAGTGGTGTTTGGTCTACAGAGTTCAATTAAAAATAATGCATTTTAATTTATACTTAACAAATTGTCAATTTAGTTCAGTTTACTCAATTGCTTCTTCTATTGTTGTAATTTCAAATAATTGATTACAGTAATAAAATATTAAGCACTAAATTAATCATTTTATGACTGAGAACAACTTGTTTGAACAACTTTTTGAATATGTTAAAAATTATAAAATTATTTTACAAACTAAATACGGAACACAAATGTTAAGAAACAACTTTTAGCTCTCTTTTTAGTAAGGTTATGCCAAAATTTCATCTTTTGTACACAAAATGTACACTTTCCTACACAATACCAATCAAGGTTTCTTCAAAGATTTTGCACTACTATGACCTCATTGTTATCAAAATTCTACCGAACGAGCGCCACAAACATACACACACACACACACACACACACACAAATACAAGTGCCGCTTGTGTCTTATGCTTACTTTAAGAGCCTCGCTCTCTCTCTCTCTCTCTCTCTGACTTTTGCTTCTCTTTTTCTTCAGACTGTGGTTCAGGTGATTTAAATCGTGATCAATAAGAAGTAATATTTTGAACGCTTGTTAACTTACTATATTTACTTTTGTTTTTCAAATTTTCAAGTTCTGCTGTACATTTGACGGAGAACAGCTACAATGGAATATGACTTACTAATTATAAAAGTAAAACTTGGTAAAGTAAGACCCATAAATCCTCCAGCTGTAAATAAAAGTGGCCGATCAGCATTTATCATAAATATCAGCAGAGTTTTTTTAAACTTCATGTCAAATTCATGCCAACTGCAACCAAAGCCAGATGTCGAAAGAGTTTTGCTCTGCGTAAGAGAAATTATAATCAAGAAAAGCATTAAATAAATATCATTGAGTCACCTGTTCATTAACTTCGTTACCGAACCAACAGTACAGAAACAGTTGACAGAGCACACAGCTTAGCAACAGGTCCATGATAATGGAGCTCTTTGAACCGTCTCCGACGATCACTTGGAATGCCGTCATAGCCACGATCACGACAGAACTGACAAACTGAAGCATTACAGGTAATCGAAAAATGCGTTCCACTTTCTGACGTAAACTGCAATATTTAAAATATTTCAAAACAATTCTATCTGGGTCTAGACTGTAATTTACATGATCAACTCGCAGTGATACTTGACAATCGAGAGAAGCCAATCGTGAGGATCAACTCTCAGCTTCTCCTCCGGAGAGACGATCAGTTCATCAAAGGCCAAGTTTAGGACCTTCAGATGCATACAGATTTGATTCATAAACATAATGTTGAGAAAGTCTATGGTTGTGATTTCCAGTGCCATAAGAGAAACGCTTAAGCCCATGTAAATATGTTGTACGATTGGTGGTAGAAAAGCTGGTAACTTTACCCTAAACGGAAACCGTTTTCCGGCCAAATCATCTGGAACTACAAAAAGCCCATTAAAAGAAATTGAAATAATTCAAATAATTGCGCTTACATAACAGAATCCAAACTAATCCCATAGCACCGGGCAAAAGTACAAGATGAAAATATATGAGGAGCGCAATTTTGTTCTTCAGTTCAGCTTTTTGGAATGTTTCCGTCTGTTTTTCAGATATAACACAAGATCGAGTGATGTTACTCAGTTTTTTAATAATTTCCTTTAGGCTCCCATAGTGATAGCAGGTGTTAAAAACCTATTAAATAAAATTTGTATTGAAATGACGGTAATACACAATCTACTTACCTTAAGCCAATAGACGAAATGAGTGAGAGACAACACAAAATTCTGTGTTAGTAAATCGATGTCCTGCCAATTTAGGCACAGATCGTAGAGCTCAAAAATTACATACCAAAAGAGCGCAAATAGTACAAATGCTCCTATTAATCCTACCCAGATTATCTGAAACCGAGTCTCCTGTTTGAGACCTAGAAGTGGTAACCCAGCCAAGTGGGCCAACCATAAGTTTAGCTCAACGGATCCAAGTTTTCCCTCCGCTGCATTTGAGGGCAGAATGTGTTGAATTACTCGCAGTAATTTATCCATTCTTATCTAATGTAGTCGTTAACGCATAGGAAATGCCCTTATATAGTACTAATCAAACCATTGCGTGATTTATTCGACAGTCAATTTTTAAATAAGTAATACCTTTATAATGATTTCCACTCTAATTTGTATAATATGGGTTATTTTTAATATCACACCTTCAAACTGACCAAATAATTTACCATTTTAATGTAAGGTAAAAATATCCAAGTTATTAGAATGAATTTATTTTCTCTGCTCTTCCAAGGTTAAAGGAGCATCTGTTCTTTCTAAAGACCCTGTAATAAAGTTGTCTTTTAATTTCCACTAAGTTTGTCAAAAGAAATAGACAATTTTATAGAATTCAATGATAAGACTTCTATTTCAATTAAGTATTTAACTTAAGTCCTGCTGTACATCTGTCGAAGTACCGCTACTATGGAATAGGATTTGCTTATAATGAATGTAAAACTTGGTAAAGTAAGACCCATAAATCCTCCAGCAGTGAATAAAACTGGACGATCTGCATTTGTCATAAATATTAGAAGAATTTTCTTGCACTTCATATCAAATGCATGCCAACTGCAACCGAAGCCGGAGGTCGAAAGGGTTTTGCTCTATGTCAAATGAAATTTAATATATTACGAAGTTATAAAAAGTATAATTAATTCACCTGTTCAAAGACTTCGTTACCAAACCAACAGTATAGAAACAATTGACAGAGCACACAGCTAAGCAGCAGGTCCATGATGATGGAACTCTTTGAACCGTCTCCTACAATCACTTGGAAGGCCGTCATAGCCACGATCACGACGGAACTGACAAACTGAAGCATTACAGGCAATCGAAAGATGCGTTCCACTTTTTGTCGTAAACTGAAAAAAATAATATTATAGATGGTTGTATTTTAACATTCCTGACCATTTACAGAATCAGTTCGCAGTGATACTTGACAATCGATAGGAGCCAATCGTGAGGATCTACTCTCAGCTTCTGATCAGGAGAGACGATAAGTTCATCAAAGGCTAGATTGAGGACTTTCAGATGCATACAAATCTGATTCATTAGCAATATATTAAGATAGTCGATGGTTGTTATTTCGAGGGCTATAAGGGAAACGCTAAGTCCCATGTAAATATGTTGTACGATCGGGGGCAGGAAGTCTGGCAGTTTTACTCTAAATGGAAACCGCTTTCCAGCCAAATCATCTGGAACTACAAAATCATTTAGATTATAAAAATAATTCCATTTCACAGTTTTACATAACAGAATCCAAACTAGTGCCATAACTCCGGGCAAAAGTACAAGATGAAAATATATCAGAAGTGCAAGTTTGCTCTTCAGTTCGGCTTTCTGAAATGTTTCCGTCTGTTTTTCTGATAGAACACAGACTCGTGTAATGTCACCGAATTTTTTAATGATTTCCTTAAGGCTTCCATAATGATAGCAGGTATTGAAAACCTTTTAAAGATTGTAACTATTAAACTAAAAGGATTTCATCTGTGTGCTTACTGATTCGTACCTTAAGCCAATAGACGAAGTGAGTCATTGACATCACCAGATTTTGTGTAACTTTATCGAGGTCCTGCCAGTTCAGGCACAGATCGTAGAGCTCAAAGATGACATACCAAAAAAGCGAAAAACATATAAATGTTCCCATAGATGCCACCCAGATCATCTGAAACCGAGTCTCCTGTTTGAGACCAAGAAGTGGTAACCCAGCCAAGTGTGCCAACCACAAGTTAAGCTCAACGGATCCAAGTTTTCCCTCCGCTGCATTTGAGGGCAGAATGTGTTGACTTGCTCGCAATAATTTATCCATTTTTATCTAACGAAGAGCTAACCACTTAAAACAAGTCCTTATATAGGAGCAGTGGAAACCATTGCGTGATTTATATGTCAGCCTACATTTAAATTAGTAATACCTTAAAAGTGCTGGACACCCTAATTTGTATAATATGAGTAATTTTGTAATCTCAACAACGATCTCTTTAAATAAATTATCATTCTTACGCACCATTTGAATTTTCACACATTTTAAAAAGTGAAAGAGGAAAGTGTTCAATGCTTCAAGGTTAATAAAATATTTGTTTTAAATAATGTTTATTCGGAAAGAAGAGTAAACTTTTGAAAACTGCATGTATTCAATTTTTTATAGTTAAATATTGAAAGTTGATAAGTTACTTAATTTTTTTACAGTCTAGAAAACTTGTATATTTTAAATGTATCTCAAAATCATTGTTACTACAGGGTCTTTTACAGTTTCTTCACGCAACTACACGCCTTTAAACTTGTTCTCAATAGGGAAACCCACACCTTCTGTTTATTAATAGGTAACATTTTGTTTTGTCTATATGTGGGCGTATAATATATATGTATATAAAAGTGTGTTCGGTGCATGCACAGTAAATCCTATTAGGAACACCGCGACAATTTTTAAATGTGAGGTGTCCAAAAGCACCTTACGACGTAGCACACAAACATTAAAGCAAGCAATTTTGTTTTTGCACTCAACAATATGAGGTCATCGGATTGTTTAACATTCTGCAAAACACACAATAATTTTTGCAAGTGTAAGTTGGCAGACAAAAGACCAACAAATTTGCATATAGATTTCTTTGGATTACCAGAAGAAAACAAGAAAGAAAAGTACAGTCGAGCGCGCCCGACCGTATAATACTCTCTGCATTTGTCCCGATTAAAATGTTAAAATCGGTATCCACATATTACTATGTGTTTGACTTGCATTAAAACACGTTGAAACAAAAACAATCTAAGCATAATCAAACACACATCTGTTTGTATTCGAATACACATACGTTTGGCAATATGTATATGATGCAAATATGTATGCATGTATGTGTGTATTCGGCGCAGCCAGCGACCGCGGGCAGCGCTGCCGACACACAGGCAGCGAAAACGTTCGAACATGTGCTTGTGTGTTTCTATCTCGCTTGCACCTATGGGTTGGTATTGCGTTCAATTATCAATATTGTAACGCTTCTAGTTTTCTTGTTTATAGTCCGATTTTAATGCGCTTCTCAGGATAGTTTAATATAGCTAGTCTCCACACCAGTTATAAGGTACAATACTGTACGATACGGAAAAAACGGCATTGAAGCTTGAAAACTATTTTATAAATTGTGGGAAAAGTGGGCGTGGCAGTCAAAAATTTTAAATGGCAATGTAACTATGCTCTCGCTAGGAACATCCGTACCAGAATTGGTGATCCTAGGTGCCATAGTTACTGAGATATTTGCCGAAAACACCAATTTTTCACGAGGTGTGTCCAGTTTTTTGCTTATTGTGGGCGAATGGGGCGTGGCATCGAAAAAAAAAAAAAGTCTTGTATTGACTGACTAAATATCTGATCGTTTGACACCAAGCTCGAACTTGTAGCTCTTACCATCTCTGAAATCTGTTTGTTCATACGGACGGACAGACAGACAGACAGACGGACAGACGGACAGACGGACATGGCTATATCGACTCGGCTTGTGATGCTGATCAAGAATATATATACTTTATGGGGTCTGCCACGCCTCCTTCTGCCTGTTACATACTTTTGCACAAACCCAATATACTCTTGCAGAGAGTATAAAAAAAACAATTACAAATGGTGTTGTCGATCCCAAGCGAGTCAGCAATGCTAATAAAGACAAGCGACGCAAAATAAAAATCTCGTTGTTTATTTTCCATTCCACTTTGTATGGAGCATTGAACCACAAAGCATACAAAAATGTATGTAGACTCCGTTAAGAAGAAAATATTTATTGGAAATGATGGAAAATTAACCGCAACTTAACTTTAAAAAGTTGTTACTTTAACTCAATAAAATACTTCTAGTTTTTAAAAGTATGATTATAATTAAATTTTGATACATTTTATAATTTTGTTATTTTTATATTTTTTATTGCTTTAATTACAAATTTTACTTAATTCAATTATTAATTAATTAAATTTTTAAATTACATAATTAATTTAATGATAACTAATCTTATCTTTACCAGAAGCTTCAAGTACAACATACCCTACCCGAGCTAGTCTAAATGAAACAAAAGCAAAGAGAGCTGCAATAAGAGCGCAAGCGAAGAGCGCAAAAGAAAGCAAAGATACAGTGCGAGGTTAATGGCCGACTCTTATACAGAGAATGTGTATGCGAGTTTTGAGTTTATTTTTAGTACAGTTGGCAAACAAAAACTCTCAAAACACGATCGGTCGGTTTTGAATGCACGTACTCCAAAAGAATTTAAGAGTGTGTGTGTTCATATCTGTGAGATAGGATGCATAAGCCCAAAAGAGCAGTAGTGGCAGTTGTTTTCGAAAAATTGCTCACTAATGCAGTTCTTTTGGAAAAAAGCGATGAATTGGCATCACTGATACTTTTACTCACAGATTGTACAATGGCAGTGTTAGAGCAGCTGACGAATTTTCAGCTAAATAGGGTAGTTTTCGGGATGAGCACGGAGTGCGGCTGGTTAGGTAACCTCCTTTTTTAAAAAAGATTTTAAGCAACAGGTTTACGGAAGTTTTATTTTTTGTGAATTTCGGAATTATAAGTATTTTCCACCGAAATACTGTTTAAATACTGTTTATACATAAACAAAAGACAAGTATTCCTCTCTTATCTTTAAAGTGTTATTATCAAGAACCGGAAATATTTTATTATCTTATGGTTCACACAATTTAAAACTGATATTTAGGTTAAAAAAAAAATATTTATGTAAATAACATAAATATACCAAACCTTAAAACAGTTTCCAGTATTCGACATATTTTTTACTTGAATAAAACATTTTTAAAAACATAATTGTTTGCAAAAAAATGTCGGAAAAATTATTGGACACTACCGCGATTTCAATCTCTGCTTATTTTTAAGTAATCTTTATTGTGTTAATATAATTCGTTTAGTGCTATTATAAATTAGAGATTTCCAAGTATTATTCAGTAAATGAGGCTTCAGTTTTCTTCTTGAGATAAAGGGAACTTTTGCTCTGTTTGGAACACGGCCTCGGGGAGTTCCTCACAATACTCGACCTTAAATATATGCTCTTTGAGCTAAGCGCCATACTTTGAGAGCCCTGTTGCCTGTGACGAATGCTAGAATAGATGTTTTTTTAGTTTCAAGTAAAAACAAACATTTAAGTAAACTATAATAAAACCACACCGAAATAAAGAAAAGTCAAGCCAATAACCGTTAGTATGAAATATAATTAATTTAACTAAAAAACAATAAAAAGGGACAACCCACAAACACCAAAAGATAAACCAGAAGACGATTTGTTTTACCTAGTTCAATATACTTGGACCGATGTTTCTTCTCGCATACTGTCCAGCCCTTTCTTGAAGAATTATATCATCACCATCATCATCGGATGTTGTGTCTATACCTCTTAGACTTTAGAGAGCCCAGTTATAAAACACATTTCGACCCTGAAATAATTTTCTACTGGAAATACTTACCGATCCGAGATTAGTTTCAGAACACTACGTTTGAGCACGAACATAACGAATATGATAACACCCAGAGCAGAGTTGATAAAATCGAAGAATCGAAATATGAATAGCAGAACTCCGTTGCCCGCAAGATACGACAAGATTTCAAAGGTCCAGGTGACGCCCATGATGACAAAGAGGCGCACAAACAAACCAAACCTAAGTAAGAATATCATGGGTATATATAGTAATCGATAAGAACTCAATATCCTACGTTTTCCTGTTGGAATGAATTTGCTGTTGTCGTTCCTCTCGTGCTACAATTGTCTGCAATTCTTTCATAACTTTCAGAATGCGAATCGCCTGTGAATATTGCGACAGAATATTAGTAAAGTCAACCTACTATATAGGTATACTGATCTTACCGTCAATGTGAACATAACTAGATTGAAAATGATCTGAAGTGACATGGGTCCATAAAAATATAGCATAGCAGACCAGTCATCAGCTGCAAGTATTGGGAATATATTATTAATAAATCTTTTAGTTAGTGATTCCAATTGATCAACACACTTTTGAGCCAGCAGGAGTAGACAGCCACACCTGGCATCCAGGGCAAATGATCTGGATTATCCGCATCCAAAGTACCATCAATAATCATAACAATTATGGTAAGAACAGCAGCCAAGCCCCAGACATATATGCTATATATGCCAAACCGATATTTGCTTGAGTATTGCAGCAGACCGTTGATGCTGCCCCGAAAGCTATTCCACAGATCATAGCTGATCACAGTCAGCCAGAGAAATCCAGCCATAACGGCATAGTAACCGACATAACCTAATAGTTAATATGGAATAGATTGATCAAGATAAAGTATAGGAATATTTTATGACATACCCTTTATCTGACAGACTGTTTCGGAGTTGGTTACATCCCACATGTTTATTAGCAGCAAAGTAAAGACGACCAATAAACAGATCATATAGCAGATAAAGCAAATTCCATGTAGATTACGCAACTTTGGTAGCCAGAGATAAACAACAATCGTTAGAGTCAGGCCAATTATACTCAAGTATAACCCTAAAAGGATTTAGAAACTCTGGATACTAGAAGCCGAATGTTTAAGGTAAACTTACCGATTGTGGATGGCCATTTATTTGGCGGAAGTTCGTAACAAAAATGAGGATCTAGACTAATTTTGGATTCCCCATCCGAAGTTTTAAAAAAGTTGGGCTGAAAACAGAATTCCTGTTTTGAAACTTTTAACTTATCGTCCTCGAGTTGTAGAGAGCCGTCCTCCAGCAACGTCCACCCAGGACCTGCCTCATTACTCGTATCTGGAGCAAAGTGTCCTGCACATGGTATCGGCAGATCGTCCTGTATGATCATCTCGTTTATGTGTTTTACCACAGGAGTGCCATCGGGTAGTGTTAACATTAAGTAGGGATCGTATTCCTGGGTCGTATTGATATCACCATTACATCTGCGTTCGTTCTTAACAAGCATTAGGTTCCTATGACAACAGAATCTGATGCAGTGGTCGAATTTACAGACACATCCCCTTAGATGTTTTGGCACCACCAGTCTCTCCCCATCCTTGAGTATCTCGTAATCATATTCGCCCGTCTCCTCCGGGGGAACTACCCATCTCTCGTACAGATATGAGCCATTTGGCAACCTTTTGTTTTCCGAAAGCTTCACTGTGTCAAAGTAATTGCAGCCGGGTATATCAGCTATGGTTATACTTATGTGTAATAGTAGTGTTATTGTACCCAGTATTTGATCTGAAAGTGTTAAAATTTGATTTAGTTTTGTTAGCTGATGTGCATTATATTATTAGCCTCAGATCATATATTGTACGATCAGTACAATACGTTTTAATAATGAAAAACTTCAAGGCTCGTCATGATTCATTCGATGCACTTATCGTACGTGTTCAGAATCCCTCAAAAAAATATATTTATATATGTCAATGAGTTTCATGATTCATGGACAACTTGTAAACATATTAAACTTCTTTAAAAATCTTCTGAAGATACTATATAAATAATATTCAAGTATCTATAATAAAGAAAGTGCGTCAGTTGCAAATAAATTAAATTTAAATGGATTTATTATAGCTTACTGGCTTTGCCGACTTCCAGCTCTACAGCGTTTTTTGTATAATGCAAATTTATAAACATATTGTGACAGTTTTATTATCAGCTCAGTTAGAGTGCTTATTGCACACACAGTTATTGAATGCAAGTTCGTTAATGCCCCTTAAAAACAGCCTACAATGGGTATGATAAATATTGAAATTTTTAAAATAAATTTAAGTAGCTGAAGATCGTTAAGAAATTGTGTAAACTAACACCTAGTATTCTTTATGCTGTACTTTAATTTTTTTCAAAATATTAAACCCAAAGCTTTCTACAGGGTATCTACTATTGACAGCTGTAGGTTACCACATACTAACTAGTTTTAACAGTTGTCTCGCCTAGAGCAGTGTAATAAAATATTAACCTGTTGCGTTTTCTAAATGATTAAACTTTGCCTCAACTTTTTAAGGTTAGAACCGGCAAGGTTGTAAATAGATATATATTTCGCACAGGATCTGATTACATTATGCTGTCAGCCACATATTCTAATGAATTAGAATTAAACTTGATACTCATTGAAGTATATCACTTTAATACTTACGTATATGCATCTTTTCAATATCTAGTATAAATTCGTTGTGCTTTTCTCCGGATTCCGAGTCGAAGTGCACGGAACGCGCGATTACTTGTTACTCGACCGACTGTTTAAGCGCAACTTAAAAGATTGCTTAGCATTTAAGTCAAACAAATCGAAATCAGGAGAGTGTAACTCTCTTGTTATAAAATTTGCATAGCGTTCACTCTTTCAGTTTGCTGATTTAGTTATCTCGACAAATTTAAATTTCTTCCTAATTTTATATCACCAACTAGAAATGTATTTTTTCATATAATTTATTATATTAACAGTTAGTTAGAAGTCCAATTAACTATAGATAAATTAGGTAACAAAACAACAATTTTGATTAAAATTATGAAATATATATTGTATTTATTTTTTGTTCGATGTACATATTTACAATAACAACTCCAAATCATCTCGTCAATAAATTCACAGATGATTCGGAAAACTCATAGGATGTTTACAATCTAATGAAAACGAACAAATCTTCGGTAGACTCCGAAGAGGACAGAATCTTTTCAAAACTTTCAGTGATGGAGATTTTAAAGAAACATCTTTTTGCACGTCTGATCACAATAGTATTAGCTTAGTTTTAATATTTACATAGGTTGGATATAGCATTCTAGACCCAATTATATACAATCACTTGGATTGAAAAGATTGCACAGTTTTCTAGACATAACTAACATTGGTATCTGTAATTTTGGTATAAAATTATCTACAAACAACACTTTAATATGTGACAACAAATTGTGGCACTTTCATGTGTTCTTTTTGTACAAAACTATAGTCTAATTTTTATACTAGAGTAAAAATATGTTGCGTATACGCAATGTTTTAGGCACTCAGAGTGCTCTCCTGCGGTAGAAAGACCGTCTCGTCCTGCTCCTTGGAATGTGCGAGCAGCAGACTGCTCTTCACTTTGATTTTTGAAGATTCCACTGCAGTTGAAATTGGAGCGGGAACGGGAGTGGGAGCTTGAGCTGGAACTGCATCATGTTTGGCCTGATGTACCAGCAGCAGGCTACGATTAATGCTAGAAAAGCTACACACATTACATTTGTATATGATGCTGGATAGTTCCTGCTCCGGATGCCGTTTCTCCAGATGTATCTGTGGGTTTAGGCACGTGGTTTGTAAGAGATTCTTGGCATGAAAGCAAGTCAGTGGCTTACCCGATAAGCGTTGCTCTGTATGGCCTGAAAGTCACAGTGTGGACAGCTATAGCGCTTGGGCTCCCGATGTGTGGCCAGATGACGTCGGAAAGAGTTGTGATCATTCGCCTCAAACTCGCACTTCTCGCACTTGAATCTCTTGTTCGCCTGATGACTTCGCATGTGCAATTTGAGGCTGCTCTTCGAGCTGAACACGCGCTGCAAGAGAAAGATTTGGAAATATTAAAAACTTTTTACTACTCTCTACTTGATTTATTTCCCCCATGTTACCTGACAGGTGCTGCACTGCGGCTGTTCATTGCGTTGCTTGCAGAGATGTTCGCGCAGCGTTTTGCGATGCTTGAAGGCCGCGCCACAGTCCTCACACCGATGCAGTATTGGCGTGGGCATGGATGTGGCTGTTGCAGACGCAGACTGCTCTTCACTGATGCTCCCCGACTTGGCCATACCCAGTCCTTGCGTGCGATGCAGACGACGATGGTTCTTGAGCTGTTTGGTATTCTTGAATCCTTTGCCGCACTGCTCGCACTTGTAGTTACGCTCCTCGGAGTGAATCTTGGCATGCGTGTTGACCAGCCGGGAGTAAATGGGCGTCTTGAAGCTGCATAGCTGGCAGCAGTACAGCTCCATGTCAATCTCGTGGGTGCGCCAGAGATGTGTGTGCAAGCAGTTCCAGTTGCTAAACTGCGTCGATCTGCATTCCGGACAGATCATGGGCTGTGCCGAACCCAGTGCTCCGTTGTGACAACGTCCATGGTATTCCAGCGTCGAGGGCGACTTGAACCGGAACATGCAGCCTTCCACCGTGCACTTGCCGCCCTCTGGAGCCTGGGCAGCGCCCTGGGCGGGACGTCTCTTCGCCTGACCTGCCTGCTTGGCGCCGTATGGACGACCTCGCACTGAGGTGCCACCAACCAGCGGTGGCTCCACGGCAGCGGGCAGCAAATTATTGGCTACGTAAATGCGAGCGGGTTTGTCTACAGGAGCGACGGCAGCTTCGGTGGCCAGTGGCACCAGTGGCGGTACAGGAGGACCACTGAGATGATCGTTTGAACCCGCATCTGTCGCTGCAACTGGAGAGGATGTTACGGGCACCAGAGGTGGCACGGTAACAGCGGTGTCTGGTGTTTGTGGTGCATACAGCTGCGGAAAATCTTTGATGAGTATATCCTCGGCATTGTGGGGCAACTCCAGCTGCGTAGCTTCCTGCTCCGACTCCACTCCTATTGTGGTCATGCCTGCTGGCACCGTTTCCTCCATCCAGGGCCAGCATTCAAGACCGTCCGCCAAATCGTAGCCATCGTCGTAGCTTAAGGATGGTTCCGTTGCCTGTGTCTGCTGCTGGAAATCTACTAAAGATGACTCCAGTGCCGTGGTCGTGGCACTCAGCGGCAACTCCAGAGGCAATGGCTCACGATTGGGCACAATCAGATGCTCCACTTCGTTGCGATTCATTAGATTAAGCTCGTCCACGGTGCGCAGATGCAGTGTGCCCCGTTGTGGTGCCTTCAGTATGTCTACGTTCTTGATAAAGATCTTTTGCTTGGACCCACTGGTGGCGGCTGTTGTGGTTCCCGCGACGGGATTGACGGGCAAATAATTGGCCAACTGTGTGTTGAGCTCGTCCTGTTGGATTGGACCCAGCTCGGTGAGCTGCTCGCTGCTGGCCATTGTGGTTGGCGGCGGAGGAGCAGCTGGTGGTGGTGCCGGTGGTAGTGCTGCTGGCGGTGGCGTTGGCTCTGTTACAATCGGCACACTATGCTCAAAGTCCACGCCGAAGTCGAGATCGAGTGCACTGAAATTGCTGGCACTGACGTTGCTGGCGGTGCCTGCACCACTCAACACGGACTCAAAGTTGAATGCCTCCGCGCACATGTTGGCAAGCGGCGCTAGTGCAGGCTCGAATCCCGGCAGCGGTCCCACTGGACCTGTTGGTGTCAGCAACGTTTCTGCGGGAAACATTTCGACTGGGCTGGTGTCATTGTTGTTGGGCACACCACTGAATCCCATGCCAGGCAGCAGCATAGGCTCCTTTAAGATGTCCACGTTGCGTATGTAGATCTTGGGCTGACGTGGCTTCTCCGGCTCCACGCCCACCAACTGCACTTCCATTATGTTATTGTTGCCCATCATAAGATTGGATAACGGTGGAAGCTGCTGCTGTTGTTCTACGGCACTGGGCAGCTGGAAGTCAAAGGGCAGCAGAGCGGGCTCCCTCAGCACGTCCACACTCTTGATAGATATCTTTTGTCCCGCTGGCTTTGGGGCCACCATCATTGGTTGTTCCTGCTGTAGTGTTTGTTGTGCTGCCTGCTGCTGGGTGCTTGGGTCCACATCCGGGACGCCGTCTAGCAGATCCAGAATGTTGCCAGTGCTGCTGTCTGGCGCTGAGTTCAGCAGCGGCAGGAAGTCGGATAGTTGGTTCACATCCTGCTCCCGCAATGGTTCCCGCAGACAGTCCACGTTCTTGATGAAGATGCGACTCTTGGTGGGAGGCGCTGGTGTCTTTTTGGCGTTCGTTTCATTGGGTTTACTCGGTGTTATCTCTAGCGACTGCATCAACAGAGATATTTCCTGTGGTTCCATTTCATGATCCGCACTCAGATGCAGATCCAGCACGTCCATGTTGTAGAACACATTGGCACAACCTGCAGAGGCACATGGTCAGCCAAATCTCGGATATTGAATGGATGACTTACCTGGACACTGCAGGCGTCGCTGGGCATCAATACCAAAGCAGCCACTGATGTGGGTTTGAGTCCTAACCTGGCAGAGGCTAAGGAACGGGCAATTGGGACACTTGTTGAGCGGTGTTTGTAGCTGCACTGTTTCCGGGCAGACGTCGCCACTTATGGTCTTGGCTGTTGGCGGCGTGGGCGTTGCAATGATGCGCTCCTTGGCCGCCGCCTCAGCCAATTCGGATTTAATGAGCTCCGCCTCCGATTTGATTTCAGCTGTCTTTCGACGGAATCCATTGCGATAACTTCGGCCTGGCTCCGATTGTTGGTGTAAATCCGTCGTATGGATTTGCACAAAGGGTATGCATGCAGTCTCATTCACCACGTTTCCTCCTCCAACGACTCCAGCTCCTGCACCCGCTCCAGAGTTCCCTTTGTGCAGCGACGATGAGGATAATGATGCTGTTGTCGTTGTTATTGGAAGCGTTAACAGCGCTTGTTCGTCGTCAAATAAACCGGTGAAATTTTCGTGGTCCAGGGAGTGGATGGGTGTGGACAGCGAGAGATCTGCATGTTGCAGCTGCAGCTAAACAACAACAACAACATTGGCCACAACGGGCGCATGGCGAGATCAACTCTCTCACTGGGAACAACAACAACAAGAACAAAACAAGGTGCTCACCTGGTTGTTCCCAATAGTGCTATAGAAGCTTGAGAAGGCCACATCCGCATCGTTCATAGTGTAATGCATTTCGGATTGTTTACTTTTGCATTTTGTTTATAAACTTCGCATTACATTTCGCTGACAAAAAGCTGGGGCAAAAAGTGATCTGATATCATATCAAAAAACATCTGATAACAACAACTACAACTACAGCAGCATAGAGCTGCAAAATAACTATCGATATATCGAGTCTTTTGTTTGGTGTAACTCTATTGGTGAGCATCAAGTAGCTATCGATACGAATTTGGTAGAGTACTTGATGCAGAAATCAACGGCAATAAATAATAAAAGCTTCAGTTATAAGTTTGTTTAGTTCATAATAATTAATTTTTACTTTCTTAGCTACAGCCACTCCTAAATTAATCAATTGTTTAAATGATAATGCACATACGATAGTTCG
The DNA here is from genome assembly GCA_020829145.1 of Drosophila nigrodunni. NCBI lineage: Eukaryota > Metazoa > Arthropoda > Insecta > Diptera > Drosophilidae > Drosophila > Drosophila nigrodunni. The sequence goes on along the minus strand of JACVCZ010000003.1, from coordinate 3,585,422 downwards.
CCAGCCCTGCAAACACACAGTCAACAATGACGTCACAAGAGACATCAGTTTTGCTTAGGGTTGCCAGATCAGTCAACGTTTACATTTAGAGTAGCGGTAGCCGACACTGCAAAACTGAGTGAATTTTATGAATATAAGTTAATTTTTATTGCTGTTTAAGGTTTATTAACTAAAAAGCGTCAAAATGCCGCGTATAATGATCAAAGGCGGCGTCTGGCGCAACACAGAGGTGAGTTCGCAACATTTAACTCTTTATTTGAAGTCATACCACGCGTGTGCTCTATTTTCCATAGGATGAGATTCTTAAGGCGGCTGTCATGAAATATGGCAAAAATCAATGGAGCCGTATTGCCTCGTTGCTGCATCGCAAGTCGGCGAAACAGTGCAAGGCACGTTGGTACGAATGGTTGGATCCGAGCATCAAGAAGACCGAATGGTCGCGAGAGGAGGATGAGAAGCTTCTCCATTTAGCCAAACTGATGCCAACTCAATGGCGCACAATAGCGCCTATAATTGGACGCACTGCAGCACAATGCCTGGAGCGCTACGAGTATCTGCTGTAAGTATGAAGTTATTAACAAAATAGGTTGACTTTTATTTATTTTAAACTTCTTGCAGCGATCAGGCGCAGCGCAAGGAGGATGGCGAGGACACAATGGACGATCCACGCAAGCTAAAGCCTGGAGAGATTGATCCCAATCCGGAGACAAAGCCGGCCAGACCTGATCCCAAAGACATGGACGAAGATGAGCTAGAAATGCTATCGGAAGCGCGTGCTCGTCTGGCAAATACGCAGGGCAAGAAGGCCAAGCGCAAGGCTCGCGAGAAGCAATTGGAGGAGGCTCGTCGTCTGGCCACGCTACAAAAGCGTCGTGAGCTTCGTGCCGCTGGCATCGGCAGTGGCAACCGGAAACGGATTAAAGGCATCGACTACAATGCAGAGATTCCCTTTGAGAAACGACCAGCTGCCGGTTTCTATGACACCTCCGAGGAGCACTTGCAGAAGCAGGAGCCGGACTTTAATAAGATGCGACAACAGGATCTGGATGGTGAACTGCGCTCCGAGAAGGAGGAACGTGAACGTAAACGAGACAAACAAAAGCTCAAGCAGCGCAAGGAGAACGAGGTGCCCACAGCCATGTTGCAGAACATGGAACCGGAGCGAAAGCGCTCCAAGCTGGTGCTGCCCACGCCACAAATCTCCGACATGGAGCTGCAACAAGTGGTTAAGCTGGGTCGCGCCAGTGAGATGGCCAAGGAGATTGCTGGCGAGAGCGGCATTGAAACCACAGATGCTCTCTTGGCTGATTACTCCATCACACCCCAGGTGTCCGCAACGCCCCGCACGCCGGCACCCTATACAGATCGCATCATGCAGGAGGCACAGAACATGATGGCCCTAACACACACAGAGACCCCGCTCAAAGGAGGACTTAATACGCCGCTCCACGAGTCGGATTTTTCCGGTGTGCTGCCCAAGGCGGCGTCTATTGCCACGCCCAACACAGTCATTGCCACCCCATTTCGCACACAGCGCGAGGGAGGCGGTGCTGCAACTCCAGCTGGTTTTCTGACTCCGGCATCGGGGGCACTAGTTCCCATGCTGAAGACTGGAGCTGTTGGTAACGCCAACACGCCAGCTTTTGTGCGGGACAAGCTAAGCATCAATGCAGAGGAAAACATGGGTGTAACAGAGACACCAGCGCTCTATAAGAACTACCAGAAGCAACTAAAGTCCACACTCAGGGAAGGACTCGCCACTCTACCGGCCCCACGCAACGACTATGAGATTGTAGTACCCGAGCAGGAGGACAGTGAGCCTATGGAGACGAGTACAGAGCCTGCTATTGAAGATCAGGCAGATGTGGATGCCCGTCTGCTTGCCGAACAGGAGGCACAGCGTAAACGGGAGCTGGCCAAGCGCTCCCAGGTAATACAACGCAGTCTGCCGCGTCCCACGGAGGTGAACACTAAAATTCTGCGACCACAGTCGGAGAAACAGAACCTTACCGAGCAGCAGCAGGCGGAGGAGCTGATCAAGCACGAAATGATCACCATGCAGCGTAAGTAACCCATGTGAACTCCAAGAAGTCTTTAAACCAATTTCGAATCTTTTTAGTTTATGACTCTGTGAAGGATCCGGTGCCTGGTCAGTCCCAGCACAAGTTGGAGCAGTTACAGAGCTATTTCAAGGCCAACCCTTACGAGGAGATCTCAGAGGAGGAGCTGGCCGATGCTAAGAAAATGCTGGCTGACGAAATGGAGGTGGTTAAGGAACGCATGTCCCATGGAGAACTGCCACTTGATGTTTACGCTCAGGTGTGGCAGGAGTGCCTTGGCCAGGTGCTCTACCTACCGTCGCAGCATCGCTACACACGCGCCAATTTGGCCAGCAAAAAAGATCGCCTGGAGTCGGCGGAGAAGCGTTTGGAGCAGAATCGCCGTCACATGGCCAAAGAGGCTAAGCGATGTGGCAAGATTGAGAAGAAGCTAAAGATTCTCACTGGCGGATATCAGGCGCGTGCTCAGGTATTGATCAAGCAGCTCCAGGATACGTATGCGCAGATCGAGCAGAACTCTCTGTCGCTCTCCACATTCCGGTTCCTTGGCGAGCAGGAAGCCATTGCCGTGCCACGGCGTCTGGAGTCCCTGCAGGAGGATGTGCGTCGTCAAATGGAGCGCGAAAAGGAACTGCAACAGAAGTATGCCAATCTGGCCGAGCAACGGGACACACTCTTCAATCAAATCGAATTGCTCTCCGGCGAAAGACCCACGGCACAGCAACTACTCGGTGTGGACCAGGAACTGCAGGCCTAGAGACGCAGTCAGCCATCAATCAATCAATTAAACAATTAATCCTAACTTCATTTAATACAAAAATACACAATTTATTCACTTGAAACCAAATTTGAAACCAGAATTTATCTAATGACCATATTTTTGGTAGACCCACTCCTTGTTGTCCAGCGGGCAGACGTGACGCGTCTTCAGCCAGCGTGCAATGCAGTGGTAGTGGAACGCATGATTGCACTCTCCCCATGCCACTGTGCACTCATCCTTGTTAGCATTGGGATCCGCTTGGCATTCGATGCACAGATTCATAATATGATTACGACAGATGGCACAATTGTCCACGGCTACATCCCAGGACCAATGAGCATGTGCTACCCATTTTTTAACCACAAAGCGATCAGATTTCTTTTGTCCATTGCTGCCGGAGGCCACATCGTCCTCATTGAACTCATCCAAATCGTGAAAGTCCTCGGTTTCCTCCACTTCGATTTCCTCGGTTGTGGATCCATTTTTGCTGGTTGTTTCCATTATATTAAAATGTTTTTACCTAAGATTTATTGTATTTACTTGTAATTTTTGGTTGTATTATATGTAGTCATGTCAGATTTTGGATGGAAAACTCCAAGCCAACTGTGAATTACAGGAAAATTTCAAAGATTCTAATAAATTGTCGGTTTTAAATACAAAACGCAGATATTTCTTATTGAATCCTCTTAGCACAAATGGAATTCCGGACTAACTGTTAAAGAACTACAGAAATATCATTCAGAACATCTTTGAAAATCCATTTACATATTTACGTATTCATAAAACTTTTCATTTTTCTTTTGAAATATATTTATTTAATTCTGTTTTCAGCATAAATACATTTATTTATATATACGATTTGAATTTGGTGCTAAAATACTAACAGTTTTTACTTTCTCCTTTATTTTTTAAATCTAAGCACGAATTTATTGTTTGTTTGTTTATGAATAAACTATATTCTTTCTAATTTCCACTTGTGGGTATACTATATAAATAAATAATGCAATTTATTCAATTCGCAATCTTGTTTTTAGCTTTAGCTTTCGTTTTCTTTTTATATCTTTTTTGTGTTTGTATACTTGATTTAGGTAGTTTTGTTCTCTTTGTTGTATTTTGTGTAAAAATTTAGAATTGATTCCTTAGATTTGTTGTTGTTTCAGCAGCACTTGCGTGGATTATTGCCCATATGCGACATATACATACATTTACAGAGTTGTGTTGAGTATATTATATAGACAATAATGATAGTATAGATAATACATAATAGTAGTAATAATAATTATAATCGTAATGATATACATAATGATTGCAAGCAGCGATACTTGTGTATCTTATGTCACTTCTACAGGGTTTGTTTTCTTTTTTTTTTACTAACAATTAAGATTGATTTCATAAGTATTTTCTTGTATATATAATAATTGATAAAGATTGATTGATTGAGAAAATCGAAGGCGTCATGCTAGACGGGATATATAGACTACAGATATAAATATATCAGGAAGATGTGTATTATAGATTGTCCACTAGTAGAACTCTTGGAGAAGGAAACCAACTAATCGTCGTCGTCATTGATGGCAGCACTACTCCGTGAGATTTTCATGTAGGCAGCACAAATACATTCGCAAACGAAGCGATATTGACTCTGCAATGGAATGAAACATTAGAATCTGCGCTGATTTGCTTAACCCGCAGTTTACTTACCACATTTTGAACCATGCAGGCGCGTTGGTCACGCATGGTGCGCACTATATCCAGCGGATAGACGGGTTCCCTCGCCTCCATTAGCGCCAGAGCAGTGTCCATGAGTATGAGCACTCCAGTGCGTCCAATACCCGCCGAGCAGTGTACAATCACTGGTGGATTGGCGGCACTAATACATCTGCAATGAGTTTAAATTAATTTCTAGTCAATTTTATGGTTTTAGGTTGACTTACTGATGCACACTGGTGGAGACTGGAGTTTCATCCTCGGGAGTGGCACCATTACTAGCAGCACACTTGCGTTCACTCATGAGACCGCCACTCTCATCGGCATCCGCGTCAAGCAGACGCACCTGCTTCAGGCTCTCCTCGATCTCCTGCAGCAAGGTGCGGTTGCGTGCGGCACGCACACGCTCGGTGAACTCGAGAAACAGATTGGGATCGGAGGGTACACAGTGATCTGGCCAGGCGAGATATTGCATGTGATGTATGTGACGCTGCTCATGCTTATCCCGTAGCACGAACTCACGAAAGACAAAGCTACCAGTCTCATCGGGTTTCTCGCTGAGACAGCGCACCGAAAAGCCATCGCCAAGCTGTAGTTCATCCCCAGTCACTGGCCAATACTGATGGCACTTCTGTCGTCCAGCCTCCATCACAGTGGTGAGCATGACCAGCAGGTGACTGCTCTCCTGTTGCACCATGCGCCAGAAATCCGTAGTGGTACTGGCCAGTGGTCCCTGTGTGGCTATATAGCGATTGACCACACCACCGGGTATCTCCATGTTTACATAGTTGGCATTGATATAGTCTCCAGTGAGCGAATTCACCAACGATACACGCGTGCAGTCATCTACAAAGGAACACAGGGTTAACAAGGAGTTGAAGACAAGCATCACGATGGCACTTACAGGGTGAGATGTCGCGGTAACGATTCTTGGGCGCATTCGCGGGCTTGCGTGCCTCGGTGATGGCTAGATCGGGATTCTTGCGATACATAAGCTCGTATTGGGCCAGCAGAGCACCCGAGGCGAGTCCATCGCTGAGCAACAACAGGCTCTGGGTGAAGAGAGCATCCCCATCGAGCAGATTCGAATGGGAACCAATCTCATCGCTCTCGGGCACATATTGATACAGTGGCTCCTCCTCCATTAGTAGCGGTGCCGAACGCTTTGGTCTCACAGTTAACAGCAGCTCTCCACTTGACTGATGTCGACAGTCTCGTATCATAGACACCACCTGCTCGTGTCGCAGTCCATGCACATCCCGGCCATTAATCATGAGCACTTCGTCGCCTTCGCAGACGCGTGGCGTACAGCGATCGGCGGGCGTGTGTGGCACCACTTTGGACACCTGCACGGGGAGACCTAGGTCAACGCCACCCTTGACATTGAAGCCATAACGACCTTGGTCATCTGCCAGCAAACGCATTGTGATCAAATCACTGCCACTTTCCGGCTGCTGTTGACCCACTGCATCCGCTATCGTGGTCGGCAGCAGCAGTGGACTGTGCTGACCCGAACTGTAGGCGGGTGGCATCGGTGAGGGCGTGGCTGAGTCAAAGCGTCGCGTGCACTGATCAATGAAGCCCACGTCACTGGAGGAATAAACAAGTTTTTAATTAGTAGAGTCGTAACTCAAATGCCAGAAATCCTGTACACTTACAGCTGAATGTCGTACTCGTCGCTGTGCTGCTCCCAGGCCTTGCGAGGCATTGCATCCGCCTGTTTGGACGTTACCTTGGACGTGTCATGTGGACGGCTTGTTTTTGTGATGGTCAGTATGGTGGATGCGGACGGATGCGGATGTGGTTTGCCGTTGTGTGAGGCAGTGCTGTCGGAACCACTGCCATTGCCATTGAGCAGCTGCTGTGGTGTGCCATCGATGGAGCTGCTTCCCCCGGCTCCGCCTGCTCCAGTGCCAGCAGCAAGCGGACGCTTGCTGGGTGAGCGTACAAAGACCTTGTGGATGCGACCACGTAGCTTCGACTCCTGCACCGCCTGCAGCTCGGTGCGACCCGAATAGTAGAACTTGCTGCCCAGACTAATGTTGAGGAAACGCGAGAGGCGATGTGGTCTCTTCAGCCGGAAGAAACTGTGATGCTCCACACAGGATTTCCACAGAGCCTTGGCATGCTTATGGCTGCTCATGCCGAATCCTAGCAAGGTATCGTAGCTCTCACTGGGTTCCCGACGCAGTTGGATAAAGAAATCTTTGCGCTTAAATGACACCTTGACCATTTTGCTCCAGGAGAAGGTATTAATGCGCAGTCCATGCTGGAAGACCAACAAACCCACTGCCGAGACGCCCAACTGCATCTCCTTGCCATTGGAATCTGTTGCCTTGTGCAGATCGATGCCATACAGCTCTAAGCGCTTGCCATGCTCCAGATAATTGTATTCCGCATCTGCTGGTAATTGTCCACGATGCAGTTTGTGCAGCTCACAGATCTTACGCTCCGCATCCGGCGTTTGCTCCGCCAGCAACTGAAGGCCACTCAAATAACCCGTCTGATGCTCCGCGGAATTGAAGTCACCGAGCTCAGCTGTAAAGAGAAATGGAATGTTAATCCTTGAGGCAGTCAACAGAGGATTTGTTACTCACATTGCACCGTATAGCTGGCAAGCAGGCACTGGGTATTGCTGGAGCAGGGCAGTTGACCTAGCAGAATGTGGCGCTTGATCTGTAGATAGAACTGGTAGCGTGTGAACTCCTCCTGCAAGCGGCTAGGATCGCTTACAAAGAACTGAAAGGTAGGAAAAGGGCATTAAATAAGAATTAAGATCAAATGTGAAAAAGGAGGAGAACTTTGGAATATAGAAGGAAGAAAGAAGAATGCTAAATTTCTCTATTATCAAAATTTTTCCTTCTATACTCTAAAGCCATCTCCTCCTCAGAGGTATTTCTTACCTTAACTCTAAACTCTAATAATGGAACGGCATCATTGTCGAGCGAGACGCTGCTGCATTGCTTCTTGAATTGCTTCTGTGCGTCAACCCATCTCTGAAATTAAGAGAGCACTACATGAGGTACTGAATAGACAAAGCATAGGCTCAGTGAGATACTTACCACAACATCGCCGGGCTTCTGTGGAAACAATAGACCAAAATAGTCCCTTTCGGATAGTTCGAGATATTGAAAGACCTGATCTAAGAGTTCAGAGCCTTTCGCACGTTTCTGAAAATAAAGAAAGCGTTTAATCAGTGAAAGTTTAAGCATATTAGATCTGTGACTTAGTTTGCATCTTACAAAATTAATCTAGCATTTCTTGAATTGCAAAATCTTGATAAAAGTTGTATATATTTTTTAGCTGCATCTTAATACAACTTTCTTTTGGCTTAATTGTGTCATGTTTTAGAGTTTTTCCTGAGCAAATTTCACCAAGTTTTTCACTCTTTAGTTGACTAAACTTCAAACAACTGAAATGACGTTGATTAAACTGCAATTTTGGTAGACAAATCTCAACTGGGCATATCGCAAGTTGGAATCTCTTTGGTGTTTGGAGAAACGTTACAAAGTGAAGTGCGTGTCGTGTCGTGTCTTGTCTTGTCTACATTTTGTAACGCCCAAAAAGATGAAAGTGAGATTCAGATTGAGATGCAGTTTTCAATTTCAATTTAAAGATGAGTACAAAAAAGACAATAAGATGGTTAATACACGCAATGTGCACTTTCTTTCTCTTGACTTTGAGGTCTTTGTTTTATTTACACATTTTGCAGCTTCAAAATTAATGTTAATAACATTATAATTATGCGCATTTGAAATGAGCAACTAAATGAAAGGGTAGTTAGCTTAGGAAACTTAATTGGGGGAGGGGAACTCACCTCAATCCGAAAGGTGTGCGTGATGTCATCTAGGAACAGTACGGTGACGCATTGTTGCCGTTGTTGTTTCTTGTCGCGCGCCAGTTCTGAGGAGCCTCCTCGAAGTCGATAGTTTCTGCTCAGGTTTCCCAAACGAAAGCGCTCAAACATGATCGAGCTCCATACTGCCCCCAATATTAATAGCTAAACTTGTATATGTGTATCCTTGTGTGTTGGTTGTGTGTGTGTGTGTCAGTGTGTGTTGCCTTTCTGCTCCTTTATTGTTGATTAAAGTAAGGCTTTTCTTTTGGCTGGCAGTTCAGATTGTTTATTCGATAAAAAATGGCAAGACTTTGACTTTGGACGTGTTCGTTTGTTCACGTTTATGGCTAAGACTTATTTGGATGGATTTTACACTCCTCAGCACATTTATTGCTGCTCGAGTTCGCTCTGTAAAGAAAGAAAATTTGTTTATTAATATTTGATACAATATGTTAAGAGGTCGATTATACATGAAGAATATAATTGAGGATGGCACACGCTGCATTGCTAACAAATGTATTTAGATTTGGAAATTAAATATATTGTTAAATGGACAACAGTTTAATAAAATGTCTTCCACTTAATCTTTAATCTATAGTTAATTATAACAGCCTTAAAAACTGTTAATATAAGCACGTCTCAGCTGTTAAATTTAATCTCTCGCACTTTAGTACGTGGTTTAATTTATAAAAATCAACATATTAAAAAGCAATAATCTGAATATTTCTACAATGTTGATTACATTAAAACGAGCTGATCAACTGCGTCTACTAGTTGTTAACAGTGGTGTAACATTGATTCTGTTAACAAACTGTTAGTTAAGGCCAAACATTGCTGTCTCAGTGCTTATACCTTTAGCTTGCTAGGGTAACTGTTAGTCGTTGCAGTCTTTGATTTGCTTTGGGGCTTTTCCCTTCGACTTGTTTGTTTACCTTTGTTAGGTTATTGCTCAGGTGTGTGTGAGTGCGGGTAAAACACTTCACATGACAACGTTTTGGCCTAAAGGTCTTCACTGGGCGCATAACTTCACGCGCTAGCGAACAAGACACACCAACAACACACTCATGCAGTTAGGCACAACACACACATACACACTCTAAGTTGGTGTGGACAAGCCATCGACAAGTGCAGAGTGACTAATAACGTCTTTGACTTTAACTTTGTAGACTTCCTTTTTGTCTTTTTCCCCGCAATTGACACAATCGAAACAAAGTCTATCTCTCTCTGTGTGTGTGTGTGTGTAGATAAGACACTGGCCTACATGCAAACCCACACACACACCTACACCTACACACACACACACACACACAGTGTCTTTCTTTCATCGATGATTGATGCACTGTGTAATTGGCTTAAGAGCTTTTCAAATGATTTAGTACGAACTAGTTATAAATATCGTATAATGCTTTTGTTCACAGTCGGATATTTCTCTTTTGTGGCTCTTCCTCTGCTTTAGTTTACCTTATAGGCCGTTTTCTGTTATTTATCTGCATTACCCATTGTCATCTTTTGTGATGAACTATCTAATGATCTATAAAACGCTGTGATGAGTAAGCAAAATCTGTATAATTTATAGATCGTTGATGAAATTAGGTTTTGAATCACATGTATAAAATATCTAAAAATAAGTTGTGGATAAATTAAAGCTGTGAGTATTTAAATTACTAGTCATATCGATATATTTATAATGAATTATCTGAACACTATTATTGTAATAAATTTCCAGAAAAAATATTTTGTGGTCATATTGTTTTTATGTTAATTATAAATAACATTACAATCACTTTATTGTTATTCTTGAATTATGGGGACTCCTGTTCTGTAACAGTGTAACCACTGTAAGCCCTTTGTTAGTCGTTGCTTTCTTCAGCACTTGTTCTGAGTACACACACAGTCGCCCTCGTTGACACCCACACTCTTACAGATCAAGTGTGTATATATGCTATTAGTTATAGCAAATACAAATGCTGCTATATGTAGTACTCGCTTGTACATGTGACAGATAAAGATATTTCTGTGTTCTCTGTTCTATATTAATACACAATTTCCGGCTGAGCGTCACAAAATCGAAAGAGCCCAAAAAGAAAGAGCAACAAATTCAATTGAGGAAAAGTCAAGTACACAAATTTGTGCGCAATAACAAAAGTATTGATAAAATATCTATAATGTGTATAATAAAAGTGATTTAACAATTTCATGTGATTAGATACACAAATGTTGGTAGATAGCACCGGAAATCAAAATAAAGTAAACTATTAACTATTAAGATAAGTTCAGTTGGAGTTCAATGCCAGTGAAACGTTTATGAAGCAAACTGGGTAAATCCCTGATAAGTTTAGGAAGTTACTCCAAGTTAACGAATGTAGTGCATAGCAGAATTGATAAACAAACGATAAAGAGAAAGCGTATTCTAACCCTGCGACTAATTAGCATTGAAAGCTGATTTAAATTGAACTTTCGAATTAGCCTATTTTACATGATCGGAGATTACAATCGATAGTCCAATTTGGCACCCGTTTGTTAGCGGTTTACACCACATTCGTTATCAGCAAATTAATGCAAATTTGTTAGACACACATATACACACAACGGTAGTAGAAAGAAGAAGAGCTATGAAATTTTGTAGATTGCGTTCAACAGGTTTGAAAAAAGAACACAGAATAAGGTTGCGTCACTTGCGATGTTTACGCCCGCGAGGCCAACTCTGCTCCCTCTCATCCGCCCCCCGCCCCTGCTTAGTATGCTGTCAACTGATTCAGGGAATCGACTATTCGTATGTTGGCCATATTTGAACGGAAGCCTTATAGACTTGTTGTGGTTATGACGGCTTTTGTAATACACCGCATTCAAGTCGAGTTGTTAACGTTTCTCTATATGGGCAATGCAAGTTAAAAGAGTGAGTGAGAGGGGTAGAGAGAAAGAAAGAAAGAGTGGGGTAGACCTGGTGTTTATTACATATTTATTTATAATTTATTATGCTGTTTTGTTTGCCATTAATTGAAAACGAAATGAACAAAGTGACAACAACAAAAAAGTTGTATTGTTTAAATTGCATAAACAAAAGCAAACACACACACACACTAACACCTATACACAGTGTATTGTACCTTAAATGCATTTTCCTGCAAACTTTTGGTTCGTTGACCGACTTTTGTATAGCTCCTACTCCTTCGCTTCTACTCCCTCACTACGAATATGGGAGCCATGGTGCCAATTTGTTTATTATGTTTAAATGTGTGTGTGTGTTTGTGTATTTTGCTTTTAATACATATGTGTTTGTTCGCTTATGATTTTTTATGCAGATTTGATTTGCTTTTGTTTATTTGAGCACTTTGGCAACTGGAAACTGGAACTGCTGGAGCAGCTTCCGTTACGAGGCACGGTGGAATGACTTTTATTTAAATTAAAGCATAGAAACTAGACAAATAGCTCATAAATTGAAGATAAAAAATGTCAGTATATTAAGATAAATTGTTTATAACAAAAAAATTACATTGAAGTTAAGATTTAGTTTTATTGTATTTTAATAAATTACTTTAAAAAAAGTCTCCCAATTAAACTATGATTAAGATTACAACAAATTTATGGGTTCATCTAAATTAAAACTCATTTGTTGTAGACACTCTTATTGCCAAGCTTGTATAATTTATTAAAATAACTCCCAGCACAAATTGCCAATTTCATAACAGTTATTTTGCTTTATGAACTGCCTTCGATGCTCAAAACTAATTATGCAAATACAATTAAGTCAAATGAAATTGCATTTTAAATAGGCTGCGAACCAGTGTGCGACTTGTGGGCTTTTTTTTCTTATTTCTTTGTTCGCGTGACCCGCTGAGCAAATGGGGGAAATGGGAACGTAAGCAAATCCAATTTGCTGGCAGATGCTGGAAGTGGATCGTGGTATGGAGGGGGCAGAGGAGGAATACGAGAGAGAGGTAACTAACTGATGTCGAACCGGTTGAGAATTTGCCGTTTAGCGAACGCAGCACTTCAAAAAAAATATGTGTATATATAAAACAAAAAAAAAACTGAGCTTTGATGTCTTTCACAGGCAAGTTGGCAGTTGGCAGTTTGGAAATTGGTCAGTCACGTAGATTTTGGTGCAGATAAAAACAGATGAGTCAACTACGATAGCGAGCGAGGTAACGAGGGCTGCAACAACGACAACTGTTAACCTCTCAAGAGGTCACTGCTTGCTCTCGGTGACTCTCTCTTAGAAAGTACTGCAAGATTTGCTTAACTGTCGCATCTCGTTTTGACACTAACAAATTAGACTTTTTTTGACCTAAAATTATGGTCATTCACTTCTAGACGCTTCTAGATCAACTCATTTGTGAGCATGCAGAATACTCCACTTAATAAAGCAATCAATTAAATGTTTTGAAGCTAAATAAAAGGTGTTCTTTATAAACAATTATTGAGGTATTAAAGCACATTACTGTACTGCACTGTATAAGGCGGCAAAATGATATCCAGAGCTACAGAACAAAGCTTTGTACTCGGAACTCGTTGTTTGTAATTGAAACCGCGCGTTGAACTTGTCAAACATTGCGATAGGAAACGTAATATGAAACTGCAAACCACATAAACCAAACAAACAGCAGCAATAAAATGAAGAAGGTGACACACACAGCGAGAAGTAAGAAGAGCGGAGGAGTAAAGAGGAAGATAGGAGGCAGGCAGGTAGGTAGGTCTCTGTGCCTGCCACTCAATTTCAATTAGGGCACATCACTCAATGATGTCCATCAAAGTTTGCAGGAGCAAACAGCAGCAGAAGCAGCTGCTCAGGCAGGTATGGTGGCAACCCTAATCAAAGTCAAAGCTCAAATTGAAGAGCAACTGAGCACGAGAGAGACAGAGAGAGGAGTGAGGTTGTGGGGGCAGTTTATAAGAGAATGGGAAAGTGAAGTGCAATTGAATTTGCCGTGCCAGAGACGCATCAATAATGTTTGCCTTCGTGCATTTGCATTTGTTTGGTTTTATGTGCTTTAACCGTTATGCTTCAGGGTTGCCATGTGCACTGCACGCACAACAACCCAAAGGGGGAGGTCCAACGACCGACAACAGACGATACCAGACCAGACCAGGGCTTAGGTGTTCTGGGCAGGGTTCCCGCTTATCGCTGTATGCCTTTTAATTTTTATTGCTGCTTGACGTTCGTTGCGCACCCCGACAACGAAATTCTTATGCTATTTTTGTGTTCATATTTCACATGCAACGACAACGACAGCCACAACGACAACAGCCCCCAGGCCCAGAAAAAGACCCAAACAGCCCCGGGCGGCACACAAACACACACACACACACGCTCACACAGACATGTCTTTGGTTGTTTACGCTTAGTTTCTTGCGATATTCTTAATGCTCATTGCTTTTCCTTTTTTTTACCACCACAATTTCATTTGTTGGGGATGTGCAGGCAATCTCCAACCTTCATTGACTTTGGTTTGAAACTGTGCTAAGCTCAATGCGTCGAGAACAAAACTAGTTTAATTAATTAAACGATTTGTAAATACAATGTAATGATTAATTGCACACACAAAAAGAAGTACATTTGTATAAGAGTGTCAGCTTGTTTGCGCGTATGTGTGTGTGTGTTTGTATACAGGCTCTCTGTTTCTTCATTGCATACAATCTACTATGCTGCTGCTTCTCCGTATTTACTGTAGGATGCACTTGTGCATCTGTATGTGTGAGTGTGAGTACGCGCTCTCCCTCTCATTTTTTGTTGTATAGACTTTGATTTTCAAGCTAAACAGTCAGAGACGCTGATGCGCTGAGTAGGCGGCATCTTGAGATGTCCATGCTTTAGATGGCAATGAGTGTGAGAGGGAGCGACAGCGACTGCGACAGCAGCGAGCATAAGGAGAAGAGAATAATAATAATAATCAAAGGGCAGGCGTTGATTCTGCCTGCGGCAGCAGATAAGCAAGCAAGCAGACACACACACACATACAAGCACACATACAAAAGAGTTAAATGAACCGCTTTCGACAGAGATCTCAGTGCTTACCTTGTTTCGCTGGTATCTCTCATGTATATTTTAACAGCACCACACAGTTTATATTTCACTGTTTGCCTTTAGCAGCAAAACACATGTATTTTCAATGCTCCTTCGTTACTTTATAAAAAAAGTATAAATGCACGCACACATACACTCACTCCACATCCATTGACTGGGCCACAAAACACCGCCGCAAACGCACAGGGACGCGAGTCGCAAAGAAAACAACGAAACAAAATAAAAGATTGTCGAACAATAAAGCCGCAATTGAAATTATAGATTTCAACTTTAATATTGATATATCACAATCAAATGATGCATTCGTTAACGAACAAAATTAACAAAAAATTAAAATAAATTTAATTTTTTTTCTCCGTAACCGAACGACGAACACCAAGGCGAGCAGAGACGAACTAGTGATGTGGGCTATGTCGATGTATGCACCATATCGATATATCGATTAGGGAGAGCGCATTTTCGATACTATCTGGTTGATATCGATACTTGCGACAAGTTTTATATCATTCAGAGTTTTTTCGTGTGCCAGCACTCTGCTCGAAGCTCACTGTTATAAATATGACATATTTCGTTTATTTTCAATATTTAAGAGCGGTTTCTTTACAAAATACTTGAATAAGAAGTATTCCGGGTTTTTTTTTATTAATACAAATAAATTAAAATGTCTTAAAAGTATGCTAAAGCCTTAGGTTACAAATTTAATAAGTCTTAAAAACAGATGTTTATCCTAATCTTGTAAAAAACAAGATATACTCATTGAAAACTGTTTCATTGTTTAAATTAACTGGATCATGCTGATTGTAAAGATTTCAAAACAGCTGTATTGACAGATTTACAGATGATTTCTGCATTACCAATTTACTATATAAGGGATTGTAATTTTAGAGTAAAATCAGTTTAAGCTTGATACAGTTAAAAACAAATATTATTGAAAATGAAATTCTTTCTGCTCCTGGCTTGTCTGGCTCTTTATGTCGCCCACATTCAGGCTCAGCGCTGTTTGGGACTTCCACGTAAGTAGTTCATGCTTTTGTCACTAGCGTGCTTATTTTGTTTATTCCGTCCTTTTAGTAACCCAAAACTGTCGCAATGGCAGAAACTCGGGACATTTGAATGGTCGCACTTGCAGAGATAACGCCAACAACAACATGTGGTACTATAATCGGGACAGTCAAGCCTGCCTAACAATGTCCTTCCTGGGCTGTGGTGGCAACAACAATCGCTACTGTACCAGGAGAGAATGCGAGAGGGCCTGTCGCCGTTAAAGCAAAGATTTGATTTGCTCCAATTAAATTTGATTGAAAACTGGCATTATAATTAAATTGCTGATTGAAATTGATCTTTATCTGATTGCTTCTCAAAACTATGATTTTATTTTATTTTTAGCACAAAAAGAGAACTCGTTTTTCATAAATAAACCTTTACTATGCAGTTGTAGAAATGCCATTCATAAATCAGCACAATGGATTAATTTTAGCAACTGCTGTGTATGTTTTTAAACAATTTGTGAAACAATTGTTGCAGTTTTATATAAATGCACTGAAGTGAAGTGTTTTAAACTTAGTTTTAATCTCAAATGGTTTGAAGAAAGGAAACAAACATGGCCGTAATTCCCCAGGAATGCCAACACTCATATGTATTGCTTTGATAGCGTTAGTGGTAAGCTGCATACTTCAAGGCGCTTTAAAGCGAAGCTAAAACTTCAAGTAGTCATAACTTTTGCTCCTTATTGTACAAAAAGAAAGCCTAGGCTATGCCTCAACAGGATGTGATCCACAGTTAGAATCAAAACAGCATCCCGGGGGAAAACATAAAAAAATCCAATAGAAAACTTGCCCACACTGCCTACCAAACACAAGTGTACACACTGCTACAGTGTTTGACAAATGTTATGCTGCAATAAATTGAGTTATGATTCCTCAAAGCCAAATGGAATGATGATTAATTGACGCTGGTCAAGCAATCGGTTCGCTTAAAAAGCCATCAAAACAATGTGACATTCAGTCTGCTATGCTGTCTCCCTGGTTCAGGGTTACTGCAAAAATGAAACCACAACCGGACACGGATATTGAGTGTAGCAAATGTGGTAAATTGCAATTTTATGCGTTTTTTATGTTAATCAAAGCAAAACCTAATGGACATTAGTCAGAATGTCAGAGTGCTAGAATGGGACATGTGTGCAGTGTGCTGAATTAATCCCAAGTCTAATATGATGTCAGTTTTCTTACTAGTTGTAGTTGTAACCTTTAAGAATAGGGCACAAAGAGGAAGTGAAGAAGACCGTTTCGTGGGAGTGGAGGCAGGCAACTAATAGAGTTGGTTAGTGAATAAAGACTTGACTTGGTAGAGAACGTTTAAGAATATGAAGACTAAAGAGGAATAGTAAAATAGGAAGTAGAAAAAACTACAATAGAGTGACGAAGTGAGTAGAAGAGAGTGAGAAGAGAACACGACAGAAGACAACTTAACTTCGTTTAAGAATAAAGCACAAAGGAGAAAGCAAAATGAAAATTATAACAAGTAAAACATCGCTCAATTGTTTATCTTCATATTTAATATTTAAGCCTTTGATGGAATTCGTTTATACAAAATTTAATTACACATTATAGCTAAAAATTTGATAGACTCGTTTAAATATAATACATATATTAGCATGTTCCTTAACTTGTATTTAGGCGATAACTCAAAATTTCGAACATTAGCAAAACTCTTAGAGGTATTTTATTTTTTAACTTTATATTTTTCTTAAGTAAAATTAATTTAGCTCTCTGGGAATTATTTGAATTGCGTTTTCGAGTTGTACAAAAAGTTGGAAAGTTTTTGAGTTTCCGTTTAAATGCGTTAATCGTAATCTAGAAGAGGAAGCATTTGATATGTTGTAAAAATGTTGTTAATTATTAATTTATAGTGTATGCCCATAGTTGTACTAATTAATTTAAATAATTAATAACAATTAGAATTAGAATTATAATTATGGGAATAAGCATTAATTTGATTTTGTTTTAATAATTTTCTTTTGATTTCATTACGAGTGCTATAGTTTATTTAATTAATTATTTTATAATTTTAATTATAATTATAGTTTATTATGTTTTTTTTTTGTTGCTGTCTAGTTGGCACACTATCCAAGTCTTATGAAAGAGTTTTAATTATATTATTTAATTTATTTTAATTTAATTAGTTAATTGCAATTATGCCGAGTATTTTGAATAGAATTTCAATGGGTGATTTTGCTTTCGTTTTTTGTGTCTTGTGAGTTTAATTTTTTTTTAAATTTTCTTTTTTTTTTTTTTATTAATTTACAAGCTTACAAATTATTTAACAACATTTAATGTTTTAACATTTGCATTTAGCCAAAAAATAGTTGATCAAAATTACCAAATAAATTTTAAGAAATTTTTCCTTCTCTTTTTTTTTGTTGATTTTTTAAAGTAAGCTTTAAATTAGTGGGAAAGTTTGTTAATTTGTAAGTTAAAACTTCTATGTACAGTTAGCTGGTGTGGCCGCTAGAGGGCGCTTTCAAGGGTTGCCCTTGCGTGCGCTGAAAAACATGCGAGCGACTTTCCCCAAGGCGCCCACAAAGTCCCAGCGCTGCTGCTGCTGCTCCTGCTGATGCTGACAGTCTGGCAACGCTGGCACTGCTTCGTCCCTAACCTAGGAGGGTGTGGAGTACCAACCACTCGCCGGACTACCCTTGTGATACAAATGAAAACCGGAATGCGGTGCAAAGTACTGCGGCTGATCGAGATTACTGTACGTCACGCCCCCCTCAGTGGTCGTTGTGTGCGGGTGCATTGCAGCGGAGTATGCCTGTGGTTTGAGTGGCAACGCTGCTCCCGTCGTGCCATCCACGGGCGTGGCATACTGTCCACGTAGTGGATCCGCGTACTCATAGCCCCCATTGCTGGACACCACCAAAGCACCCGAGGGCGTCGCCTTCGCCGAGTTGTTGCTGTCCCGCGGCGACACCGAACTGGGCGGCGTCATGGCGTTGTGGTAGTCAATGGAGCTGTGGTAGCCGCCGTATGTGGACACCAGATTGGTGAAGGCGTCTGTGGAGTTGCCCACCTTTTGGCTGCCCGGATGCGCTGCCACCGCGGGCGTTGCTGCCGCCGAGTGCAGCTGCAGATATTGATTCTCGTAGGAGGATTCGCTGCCGGGCGGAGTGGGCAGTGGACCGCCCTGCTGCTCGCCATAGAACACGCCCACGCCGACGCCTACACCCGTGGGAGTTTGGCGTGCCGTAGCGCGTATGACGCTCTCCCGATTCGCGTAGAGTTGACGGAGCAGAGCGGTCGCTGGCATGGGCGCCGGCTGCTGGTAGTGGGTGCCGATCCACTGGATTGTGCTGCTCTTCTCGTTGGGATCGTGTTGCTGTTGTTGCTGCTGTAGTTGCTGTTGTTGTTGCTGTTGTTGCTGCTGCTTGAGTAGCGCATCCGTGCTGAAGTCCGTGTTGGGCTGGTTGTTGTTGTTGTTGCTTGGCGATGGCAGATGCTTGGACATTGCATGCTCCAAGTCCTTCACAGCAGAATCCGCGCCAGCTCCGGCTACGCTACCTGTTCCAACCGTGGGCTGCTCGTCCACAATGCTGGGCAGTCGGCTGCGTGGCTGCACGCTGTTGGAGTCCCGTTCCAGGGCTGGCAACTTACTCAAGGGTTGCTGCTGCTGTTGCTCCACTTGCTGCTGCTGCTCTGCCTGCTCCTCTGCCTGCTGCGCAGCTTTGCTCTTCCTCTTCCGCTTCGTTGTGGTGCTCGCTGTGGGCGTGGGCGTTGGCACAGGCGTGGCCACTGTGGCAGGCAGCACACCATCCACCTCCACACCCAGTGGCGTTGGGCTGTCCTTGATCAGCGCCAAGCTGTTGAGACTGCTGCCATGGGAGGCGGCTGCATTGCGGCCACGCCCACGCTGCGTATGTCCATCCGGATCGGTCTTGGGCGAGCCGAGTCCCAGCTTCATGTCGTGCTGCGTATTGCCCTCTCCGGTGGCATCGCCTCCGGGTGAACCGCTGCTCTTGTCGTTGCCCAATCCCTCCTCGTGCTTGATGCTGTCCACACTCGGCTCCAGCTGACAGCAGTCCAGTATGAGATTCTCGTTCTCACGATTGCTATGAAAAGATGGGGTATTTAGTTAGCAAATCAGTTTTGTATAGTACAGATTTACAGGGTATTTACCTGATGACGTAGTTGACGCAAATGATGTTCTGCTCGTCGGCATTCTTCGTGCTGCAAACGACTGTGGCGCAAGTTTGTAGCCAAGTGTAGCCGCCATTTTTGTTCATCAGTCGGTAGTAGCCAGTCAACACCTGACCCTTTTCAATCACTGTAAGCAGAGGGTAGGAAAATGGGTTAGAATTATAGAAAAATACCACTAATGATTTTGGTATTTAAAACACTTACGATCTGTGTGACTTTTGCGCAGGCGATTGGCATCCTCGGCATGGCAAAGTGAATACAAGCTCTTGTTGACCAGATCCTCGGGTGTATAGTCCAGCAGATCGGATACTCTACAAGGCAAAACTTGAATATTGCACCGATATCTAGTATATTTTGTATTACAATACTAACCTGGGTTCACAGTGCGCCACTCGCAGGTCGAAATTCACGCGAGTGACGAACATGTCGCACTCGAGACGAATCTCGTGCACCGACGGCGGCGGCAGGGCAATGGCCAAAGCGACCATGCCCAAAAGAGGCGGCTGCGACTTGCGTGTGTGCGAGAAGGTGTATTGCGGACGCAGTTTGCAGAGCAAGAGCACAACCTGCAAAAGTGGAAAATAGAGTGAGAGGGGGAATTAGATGTGGTAGGGGGAGCAAGAGAAAACGCGGTTTTAAAGCTAAGAAAAAGTAAGGGCTCTTGACAGCTGACAGCGGAGCTTTCACACCGATAACAGAGCTTCTGCGTTCATACGAAAGCTTTCACACCGATAGCATAGCTTTTACGCTCTTAAGAAAGCTTTTACACCGATGGCAGTGCTTTTACGATCATAGGAAAGCTTTCACACAGATAACAGAGCTTCTGCGTTCATATGAAAGCTTTCACACAGATAGCAGAGCTTGCTGCTGATCTCACACACTTAAGCCACTCAAAAGCTCCCACTGTAAGCTGACAAAAGCTGCTTGCGCTGGCAGCTGACCATAAAGCTGATGATGTCAATGAAATGTTGCTGATGATTGTGTCTCATGATGTTGTTTGTTGTAGAGCCTTAGTCTGTGCCATGGATTTTATTCGATACTGATCAATCTAAAATCAGTTCTTTGCATTGCCTGACAAAACAGAATATGGCCGAAATAGATAACAAAAAAGAAAAGTACAAATAAACTGATTGATTTGCAGAAATCACTTTCACTCTCCAGTGAAAATTACTTTTGTTGTCTCTAAATTTAAGTGCTAAATTTGGCTGGCTTTTGTTCGTACTGATTTCAATTGATACGTACCGAATAGTTTGAGGCCGGATTCTTAACATTTTTACCATTGTTATTGTTATTGTTGCAATTGGTCGTTGCATCGTTGGCCTGTAGATAAGCAGTGGATGGGATGGTAATACGTATACGTAATAAAAGCACAATTATCCTTAACTCACGAATCAACCAAAGAGGGTTAGTCTAAGTTGTATTTATACCCTGTCCCACTTTAACCCCAAACAAACCAACGGACAATGGTTAGCAGCACTACGAAATGATAACATTAACTGATAAGGTTATCAACAAAGTTACACAAAAACTTAAACAACCAAAAAATAGTAGCAAAATAAAGGAAAAGAAAAAACCGTGCTAGAAAAAAAAACCGTTCTAAATCACACTACACTACATGGCACCGTTAACAACTTGCAATTGGGCTATAAGATACGATAGTAAGTGGCAGAAGGGATAACTCACCCGATAACCGGAGGATTTGAAGTGACAGCCGCGTTTGGTCAATGTCGATTTCATGCGAATACAAAAACTGCGATCGTAGCCCTTGTAGCCACTCGTGGAGGCCTGTGTCATGGAGGCAGCCACTGAAAGTAGTTAGAGTAATCCAAGTTAGTTAGAGCTTCAAGTTAGTTGGACCAAGTACGGGCAGAGCGGTAGGTAAACCCCATTAAATCATTCTCGTAGACGGAACAACTCGGACTCGACTCACCATCAGGATTATTCGTACCGTGTGTGCCACTGCCATCATCGGAGGCGCCCGATGTGGGTGATGCCAGGCCAGCAGCACCGCTGCCACTGCCTCCACCACCACCGCTAACACTGCCGCCACCGCCACCCGCACCGCTTGTTAGACTCAGTCCCAGCTGCTCGGCCATTTCCGCATGATCCGCCTGATGGATATAGTCGAATATACTGCTGCCAGTCATCTCCACCTGCGAGAGTCCCAGGTAGATGGACACCGTTTCCGATATATACAGGAAGCGTCCATCCGCTGCCACCGCCAAAGCAAAGCCATCTAGTGACTAAACGAGCAGAGAGACAAGCAAACAAATTCCATATTGAATAAGTTAAATTAACATATTTCCAGCCAAACATGGCGGCAGAGTCTCCCTCTCTCTCTCTCTCTTTCACTCTGTTCCTTTCCCTCTTTGACTGCGTTCAGTTAGACTTACCTGTAGTATATGGGTGCCCTGATGTTGCTCGAACAAATCAACGGCGGGACTGCGTCGAATGGCTGCACCTGGAAACGAATAAGAACACAAAACGAATGAGTGTTGGGCAAACAAATATGAATAATCGTGTAAACACAACTTAAAGTTAAAGAATTACGGCCAAACTGAACGAATTGTGATTACTCTGAGCAGTTTTTATAAAGCAGTTTAGTAAGACCGAGCATAGTCGTACAGAAATGGTACAAATTGGCTTACTACTTTAAATTCTAAGTATATAAACTATTTTAGTCGATATATAAATAAAGTTTAAAAGTAAAAATATAGAAAACTGTTTTATATAACAGTTAAAGTTTATCTAATACAAAGTAGTTAGAACTACTTGAATATTTTTGATTTTCAAATGTTATTTAAAAAGTTTCAGCAACTAAAGACATTTAAAATTGTTAAATTAATTAATTTTGTACAATTTCTATTGATTTTAATATTTCTTTAATTTATTTCTAAGACAGCTCATCACTCTACTACCCAATTGGGCCCTGCAGCTTCATTAGCCAGTCATGAATAGCCCTAGACTAACCATAATATTATTTTTGCTGGCCAAAAAGCCATAAATGTTGACCACTTCAGACCCTTCTGTGGGTCTGGCCCAATTGAACCGCAGTGTCATACAGAAAGTCATAAATATGTTTGGAGTTCAATATATTTTCTCAGCTGATGCCCATTTGAGAGCATATTTATTTAATTCAATTATTGAATTTTACGATTATGTGAGCAACAACCCCGAAGTTTTTTCGCTCTACGCTTTCCACTTCAGGTCATAATTCGCACAAGTGCAAATCGCTTTAGTCCCCAGCACAACACACATGCATGTATGGGTGTGTGTGTGTGTGTTCATACCCTTGTCCATTCCCGTTGCTCGTGGCTTAAGTCCCCAGCGATTTCAATGCTAAGTTGGCAAACAGTTTCCGCTTCCGCTGACCATATGTGCGAGTGGGAGGTAGGCGTGAGGCGTTTCGGCTCTCCCTCTTCCACTCGCACTACAGCGCCCTTAATGACCTTCTCAAATATATGAGCTATATGTATTTATATATATATGATTTTTTTTTGTGGCTGTGGGTCAAATTGAAGTGGTTTTTATTGCCCGCCGCTTGTTGCTGTTGTTGCTGCCTTTTTGGGCTTAGTTTCGCATAATAATCCAATACAGTGTTAACCCCCTGCGACGCCCCATTGATTTTGGATTATTTTTTAGTGCCTTGTGTCTACCTTTTTTAGCCTGCTGTTGCCTTCTGGCTGTGGCCAATTGCCAGTTGGCCATACAATAGCCGCTTCTCTCTTGGCAACCGATTGCTTTTGGCTTTGCTTTGCCTTCTGACGTGACAATAACTGACTGTTTTGACGTGGCCAACAATGACACGATCCATGACGTGGCAATGGCCAACAATGGACAACAGTCCAATAGACAGACGGCCATCAAAAAGCTTTCCATGTTCACTTTTAAACACAATAAAAGCCAAGAATTTGTTAGGGATTTAATTCGGGGGGCTTACAACTGGGTTTAAGAACTGCAAGGACTGTCTACAGACAGTCTATTGACAGCTCCACAAAACAAATGCCTATAAAACTTTTTCATTTAACAGCCTCAAACAAATTTATGCTAATTATGCTAGCCTAAAACTAAAAGTATAACTGTCAAATTAATAATAGTTAGCTTATTGTTAACATATACAATTAATCATTCCCTTACTTCAATCACTTTATGCCCCTAATCGATAACTGCTCAATTTAGTTATAGTTAATGGACGCTATAACTCAATTGGCTTCAGTTAGCTATTTGTTTTGGCCGCTTTTGACGACTGGCCTTCTGAAATTCCACAATGACAGCGATGACACAGCAGCGATACCAACAAATTGAAAACAGAATGAAAAAAAAACTACAAAAAACTACCGAGTAAATAAATAAACAAATAGCAACAACAATTGCGACAATGACAATAAAAATGCTCCAGTGACGTGAGCAAAAATAACAATAATAAAAAATAAAAAATAAAAAGGAAAAACAAAAAGGCAGCAAGAGAGAAAATGGCTGCGCATGCGCAGCAAATAAAATAAATTACGCTTAATAGCGATATTTTATGCAAATCGGTAACTCGAGGCCCCCATCGTCATGGCTGGCGTCCCCTACCTCTCCCTCTCCGACTCTGTCTCTATCTATTTCTGCTCTGCGGGCCAAAAGCCAAAAGCCCAAAAATAATACCAATAAATTGTCGAGTGGCTTAAACAATTTTTAAGGTGCGCGCGCTTAATTTTTGTTGTTTTTTCTTGGCATAGAAAAGTTGACAAATTTTGATTTCACTGAAGGCATTCAAAAACCAAAGTAGTGTTGCCTCTCTCCCTCTCTTTACCCCCTCTCTCTCCCCCACTCATATGTAGGCAAATGTGTTTCCTGCTTTCGGTTTTTATTGCTCATTCTTTGCCGTTCACTTTGCTCCCCGCTTCGTCAATATGGCTGCCAATATGGCCGCCCACGCATAAGTACAGTCGTTAATGCAAATTAGCTCGGAAATTTCACTGCACTTACACTTTTGGGCTTAGTTTTATTTAATAAAAAACAGATAAGTAACTTTTTTTACTTAGCAAGCGACTTAAGGGCACCCGCTGCCAAATTTTCTTGATTGAAATATTAAACCATTCCAAACTATTGCTATAAATTCCATTAAAATGAATGAACTTCATTTTTGTACTTACTTTTTAGCTTACTGCTGCTGGATGCTTCGCGTGTCCATGGCGGATCGCCATGTCCGGAAAAGTCTCTCAATTTCAAATAGCTAATGGTCAGTCTTATAATGGAAGCCTTGTCTAATTGGCTGGTAATGGCTGCTGGTAGTGGCAGCATTTTGGCCAGCTCATAGAACTCATAGTTCTCCTTGCCACGTCTCGAACGAGCTGCATCTCGTGACTTTTCCTTTCTCAGCTCCAGAATGCTGCAAGTGGAAATATAAATGAATGTATTAGCAACAATTTGTGGTAATAAATATTGATATAAGCTATAAGTGGACACTGACGGATTGTAGAGAAGAAACTGAAGAGACTCCCCCGCTCCTTCCTTCCCTTTCCTGCTCTATTCTCACCTGTCGTCGCTGCTGTCAGCGTAGACAATTTGGCAATTTGTTTGCTTGATTTTTTGTCCCCTGTGCATTGTGATGAAATGGTGTCAGTCCAAACAAATTGCCAGACATTTGTCAGTCTTTCAGCATTGCAGTGGACCATGGAGGACGGACCCACAAAACTCTACCATACAAATTTCATATAGTTTCTCACACTCAAGCCGGTCAAAGCGATCACTTCTAGCTAGAAAAATTGCCTAATTTTCAATGCATTTACAGATTTTCCATTGTCCACTTAGTTGTCAGTTGATATTTGTATTAGTATTGTCTTCAGTTCCCTGTGCTCTCTACTCATATTTGTACAGTCTTCCCTCCCTTTAGATGCCGACTTGTAGATACTCTCCGATTCGATCACAAGTCTTTTTTATTTCCACTTAATGCACAAACTTTTCATTCAACAACTGTTTTCTGGCTGCAATTCTGAAAAGATTCACAGATTGAGGCACAAGTCGTACTGCGAGTTGGAGTTGTATCTGTCGCTATCTGCGCTCAAGCATCTGGCCATCATCTTCGCCAGAAACTTGGCTTTAAGCGTTCATAATTTAAGTTTCTTGTCATCTGTGTTGTCGTCGGCTTTTTTCGGTCATTTTTGTACGTTGTTGTTTTCCCTTTTTGTTTTTTGTCATTGTCGTGATATTTTCATGCTCTAACCAATTAGGAGCATGTGGAAAATGTTCTCGATTTTGTCTTAAAAACTTAAAGTTTATGAAATGGAAATAAATTGTAATTAAACTTAGCCTTAACTTCATAAGTTATTGAATACTTAAATATATAAAAAGAGTATTGAAAACAATAGCAAAAATATAGTTGGATTATCAGAGTTTTGAACTAACTCGAACCAATTCTATATTTTGCCTAGAAAAATGTCGGGAAATTGTAAAAAAATAACTTTTGTTATCTGAATTAGGAAAACTGAATTAAATCTTTATAAGTTCAATAAAAATTATAATCTTTGGGAGTTAATATACCACATTCTGTATTTTATACACTATTTTAAAAAGTCATACTCTAAAACTTTGAAAGAATTCAAATACAATCCATTACATAAAACTGTTTAAGCATTATCCAACACTATATTTGCTTAGCTAAACCACTTAAGATACAACATAAGTACAACCATACACTCTACCCCACTTAATCAAGACTCTAGTCCATCAAATTGCAGGGTATTTGGACTGCTCCCATGGCCTAAGTGAACTCTGAGTTTGGCACTACAACATTTTGTGGGCTTTTAAATTTATTTTTATTTTTTATGTCTGTGGGGCATCTGTAAATGTGCCCATCACAAGCTCAAGCCTCGTTTTGTGTAACTTTATTTGAGACTCGGCGGCTTCTGAGCTAAAAATTTGTATTTTTTTCGAGGGGATTGCTGCTGCTGCTCATCTCTGATGCTTATCGGAGAGACTTACGTCGTTTGGGTTATAAAAAGTATTTTGTTGTTGATAATTAAAAATGAAACCGGCGTAAAGAGTGCGCTCTGTGAAACCCGTACAACATGCGTCTGCCACGGGCCAAGCCAGTTTTCAGCTTTTTCTCGCTTTTTTTTTGTTTTTCTGATTTTAATATACTTTACTCCACTTGCTGTCCGTATGAGAAACACAAATTTTTAATTAGTTTTTATGTCGAAATGATGTTTACAGATTGAAGTACCTGGTTTCCTCATAAACTCATGGTTCAAAGAACCTAGAACCCAGACAAATACTGAAATAATTCTATATATATATTTAATTTGTCAACTAATTTGTTACACGTTCCGCTGAGCAAATTACTTTGATGTGAAAAAATAAAAAGCATCAATCTTGTGGCCATCAATATAAACAGCATTTAAATTAGGCTAGAAGACGTTAGTAGTCCTAAAAGATCCCTTAACATTTGTCATCAAGGTGTCTGTAGGCTTTGATAAATGATTTTTCTGCTCTTTTTAATTTTGGCAAAGAAAAAATTGCCAGGGGCTGCAAATTTGCCGTTAACAAGCGTGTAAATTGCGCGTCATTAGCAAATTCCCCAAAAAAAACAAAGGAAAAGGGAATAAAAAACGGTTCTAGCTGTGTGTGTGTGGGTGAGCTTTTAAAGCTCTTCCTTGTAGTGCTACCAATACAAGCGTATTTTCCCATGCGTGTGTCTTGTCTGTGTAAAAGCTTTTCTTTCTTCAGTCCCTGCCGTTTCCACTTGATTAACTCATTTTACCTGAATAAATTCTTAAGGTATTTACAGGGTATTAGCGCCCAATATTGTCGTTTGATCGAATTAAGCAACTAAGCGGATTACATGCGGTTTGCTTTGCCTCTTTTTGCATTACACATTTTGGCACATGATTTTCCTTCATTTTTTGCCAATCAAAACTAAAAAATCATTCGATCTCGATAAGGGTAAGTAGTGCTAAAGAAAACTGCAGCGATTTTTCATTTTCTTTTTGTTTTCCCACACACAAGCGAGTCTGTCAACATAAAAGGATAAGACGATATCGGACCATTGTTTATGGGCTGTGAGAGGTACCGTTATGGCTTTATCAGCTACTGATTGTTGCTGTTGTTGTTGGCTACAAGCACAGCGGGAAGAATCTCTAACTGTTGTTGATACTACGTTTGTTATGTAATCGAAATTCTTGGAAAAAAAGTCAAAAAGAAATGATTGTCAAATAAAACTCATAAAAAGTGTTTTCTTTTTGTTGTGTGCTAAGTAAGAAGCCAAAAAGTGCGAAAAAACATGTGGAATTGTTGAAAAGAAATGGAATTATGACTCTATTATAAGAGATATGCTAGGAAAATGTTGTGATTTGACTTAGTAAGTAAAAAACAAGGTATTTTCTAAAATAAAAATTAATTTTTAATTTTTAAATGATTTTTGAATCATTTTAAATTTTAAGAAAATCTGGATTATTTTACAGAAATTTGTATCAGTTTTTTTATGTGCAATTCTTTGTAGTTTTCCTTAAAAAAGTACTACTATCGAGTATGTAAAGAAATAGCACTAATCTGTATACTTATTTTAAACATATTTTATAGATTTTGTGCAGAAATTTAAACAGTTTTATCTAATCGACTAAAGAATGCTTTATTTTAAAAGATTATATAAATTAGTTACAACTTATTTTAAGCTCCAAAAAGTAGCAGGAAATGTAGCTCACGAAGATTAAATATTATTAGAAGCCTTTCTGTTAACTTATTCATAATTTTAGCCACTTTGGTTAGTGAAACACTTGATGAAGTATGTTGTGTTGTAATTTACCCCGTGTCAACTAACCCAGGTTCGATGGGTTGCTGTTGTGAGTGCATTCCAGGTGCGCCCGGCTGATGTTGATTGGGCATTTTGTTGTATGGTGGCATGCCACAGAGATCCTGGGCAGGCACCATCCACGAGTGGGTGAATGGCACCGCTGGCATGCCCAGGGAGCCGACCATGTGACTGCCGGGATGACCCGGAGTGGGTTGCCGCTGATAGCCGGCATAGTCCATGGCCACCGCTTGGTAGGGCAACATTTTGTCACTTTTGAAGTCTTAGTTGGTCTAAATATGCTAACACTTGATGTTTAACAACACTGATAACACTGGCACATTTTATAATATTGCACTTGATTTGGATTTGGGATTTTGTTTTGATTTGGATTTTGGCACACTTAATCCTTAAGCCTTAATTGGGCAGAAGGTCAACGACGACACATCCTTTTGTTGTCTGTCTGTCTGGGCAATTGGAGCTGTCCGTCTGTCCGTCTGTCTGTCTGTCTGTCTGTCTGTCTGTCTGTCTGTCTGTCTGTCTGTCCGTCTGTCCGTAGTACGCGTACGTGTCAGTTGCTGTCTTCAATTATCCTTACACCCACTCACGCACACACACGAAAGGGATTGGTGTGTGTGTTGGGGGGAAAAGGGGTCGAATCACGCACGGCAAAACTAACGCCGGAATGCCACTGACAGCTACGTCGATTGGCATTCAAATTAGCGAGCTATCGACTTTTGGCCGGTTAATTTTTTTTTTTTACTGTTGGTTTTGTCGAGCACGTCAGACGCGTTTGGCACGTCGCTAGCCAGAAATTGCAGCATCCAAGCTGAAAGCTCAAACAGTGACTGCGTCTGTGACTGCGACTGCGACTACGTCCGTAACTGTGATTGGGTTCGACTTTGGGGTTTGGGCTGCGTCGCGGTCTGCAAACAAATGGGCGCCAATTACGCACGCACGGGGCACGGCCACACACTTGGCATACAGATACAGATACACACGGATACGGATACGGGTACGGGTACGGATACAGTTGCACGGCCGGGCAGCGTACGTGAAAACTGCAGCGTTGATGATAATGATGAAAGTAACGTAAAGTGAAGAAGAACTAGAACTACGCGCCAAACGAGACGACAGAGAGATGTGATTACGCTGTACGCTTACGCTGTACGCTCTACGCTAACGCTTTACGTTGTACGTCCGTTGCGGGCGACGAATACGTGCAGAATAATTCAGAGTCACGTTCACGTCACGAACAAAACCAAAGTAAGGCAAAAAAAGGCAGCGCTGCCCCTTTACAATAACACTCACCAGGCAGCGAGAGCGCGTGAGCGAGCGAGACAGCGACTGAGGGAGAGCGAGAGTAGTGAGTGTGTGCTTGTGTGTGTCACGCACACAACTAGACAATTTTTGGGGGTGACATCTTTGACTCGACACGAAGCAAAACACAACGAACGAAGGCAACGAAACGACATCGGCAACGGCCAACGAACGTGAGCAGCAACGAACGGCGCTAGCCTGAATGTGTGTGTGAGTGTGTCTGTTGCCTTCGTGTGTGCGTGTATGTGAGCACCTGACACAACGCCTGGTCATGTACTGGGCGCACCAGTAGCATTTTAAGCAGCCTCACGCTCCAATTCGCCGCAAGCTCTCTCGTTTCGCCGTTGCTGTAGCTGTAGCTGCTGCGAGCGCCACTCTGTGTGGGTGTTTTGTGTGTGTGCATGAGTGTGCGTGCAAATGGGCGGGACGTGACTGCCGTCGAATCGGAATCAACATAGCGCGCATACCAAATGAGCATAACAGTGTGTGCGAGCGAAAGAGCACCATGCTCTGGGTAAAAGAGCGCAACTCTATAAATGTATACGACTCTCTGTGTGTGAGTGTGAGTGTATGTGCCTGTGTACGTGCAGACGTTGTATTGTAAACTAAAACTGGTTTCGCTTGCCTTCTCGCTTGTACACTCAACTGCGTGCGCTGTGTGACAGGCGATGTTCGCTCTTTCTCACTCTATTATATACTTAGTGGGCTCCCAAGCAGTTTTGTTGTTGGAGCTGCGTCACGCGCAGCAATTAGTTTACTTCTTTACACATTTGGGAATTTGTTTAGCGGCTCTTTCGCTGTTTGTCTCTCGCTCTTGCACACTCTGCGTGCGTATGTGTGTGTGTGGGAGTTTTGTCTGTCGTTCGCTTTTTATGTGTGTTTGTGTATGTGACCGAAATGCCAATGACAAAATGCCAATGGTGGAACAGGCCAACAAAGCCAACAAACTGAGCCCCAAACTGAGTCCGTAGTCCAACGCCGTACTCAATTCCAATCCAGAGCCTTTCTTCCTGCCTGCCAGGGGGAGACAGGTGGAGGGAGCGGGGATGGGGGCAGGGGAGACATACAGGTACCTTCTAACAAATCGCTCAGTGACGCGGTGGGGGGAGTTTTAATATTCTGAGCCCGCACAGACAGCGGCTCGACTCGCCTCCACTCGATGTGAGTTTTACTTTTTCGCCTCGTTTTATTATGCGTTTATAATAATTTTCAAGCAATCCCAGAAATTGTTTAATTTCATCAATGGCCAAAAAAGGGCGACCGCAAATTGTGAAAGTCTTTGGCGGCCATTTTGTTCTGGCGAAAGCGCCGGTAGAGAGCGTTGTGTACACGGTGTAAGCTTGTTACGGAATCGGTATGGTAGAATAATTTACAGTGTGTGGCTAAAGTATTGTTCTAAGAACTTTAATGGACTTTAAGCAACTGATTTCCTAAATATTGTGCATTTATGTAAACTAATGAAAAGTCATTCTAAATTATAATTTAATATTTTTTGATCACAGAAATACAATAAAAAGATTTTAAGACTTATATAAATAGTTTCTTCGAAAATTTCCTACCTTTCAAAATTTAAATTATTTACTTAAATTTAATAAAGAAATTTGTATTTAGTTTAAAATACTCAAAATGGTCAACTTTTACTGAAATTTCTGATTAACCGATCAAACTTCCTGGGTTTACCCCTGCCAAATTAATAGCTTAGCTTAAAGTCTTTCAGATTATCCATAAACTATGTGAAAACTGTTCCACAATTTGAAAAAGATTGCACTAAATAAAGTAACTAAACGGTAATTGAGGCACTTTCGCTAAATTGCATGGTTATCGATTGGGGCTCTAATTGGAGCACCCGATGACTTGCAGTTTTTTGCTGTTTGTTTTTGACCACATCCTCGAGCTGTAGCGACATTACGTAAGCGCAACGTAACGCAACGTAAAGTGGAACATGTGTAGAAACGTGATCGATTTCTTGAGCTGCAGAAGGAGCGGTAGAGGGCGGAAGAGGGGGAAAGAGAGAGAGAGAGGGGTAAAGGGGGAGACAGACGGAGTCAGACAAGTTGGCGTAGCAAATTCTCCCACAATTACGCGTCGCTGGCGGCAATTGTGAATTTTAAAAAGGAAACGTGCCAAGTGGAGAACAGTTGGGAGTGTGGGGCTGAAGGGGGTGCAGGGGCGGGGTTGAAAGGGGGCCACAGGGGTAGACAATGAATGAGGAACTAAAATTGAACGTTCAGTTTGAGGTCCGTTGAACGTTTGCCATAAAAATCGAAACGTGAAACGTGGCCCGCTGAGCCGAAAGCGTTTCCGGTTTGTCAGACCGGACGGAGCGTTGATTTTCACGTGCAGACAGCGACCAGACCAAACAGACCAGACATTGAAATTGTCTTGGAATCGGAACTGGAACTGGTACTGGCATTGGAACTGAAAATGTAACTGTAACTGGAGCCTGAGTGTAGGTCGGAAACTGATGCGTGTGGATGCCTCGAGGACAATGGCCATGGACGTGGGATGTGGATGTGGACGTGCAACGATGCGTATGGAGCGCCACACTCCCTCCCCCTCTCTGGCCATATAAAGGTGCGTGTGCTGAGCTCTCGAGTGCGTGCTGCGGCTGTTGATGGACCTATTGGACACGACTTGGAGTTTGAGTTTGGAGTTTTCATTTTGGTTTCGGTTTCGGTTTCGTTCTCGGTTTTGGTTTCAGTTTCAGTTGCTGTTTTGGTTTTTCAAAATACCAAACGACGGCGAATATTATATCGCATGCGAGTCAGGAGTCTGGCACGCCCCCTCCCTGTGCCCCTCCTCCTCCTACGGCTATTTGCCAGCGCCTTGCTGCCAATTGTTGCATGACTTTATGAATGGACTTGTCTGTAGACGCCGGCACGTATGCAAGTGCCTCTCTCTAATCAGTTGACTGGCCCCTGCCCCTGTCCCTCTCCACCCGCCTTTGCAGCCTAACAATACACACAGGAAGAACCGCAAAGAGCGTAAACTGGTCAAGAAACCGCTTGGGTGGGTGGAAGAGAGAGGCCAGCACTTGCCAGTTATCCATCACGTTTTCTCGGACACACGAGGCATCCATTTCAAATAGCCAGCAACAAAACGAGGCAACGTGATTTGCGCTAAAATCAAAACAAAAACAAAAACAGAAACAGAAACCAATACAAATTCAACACGAAAAGCATTTAAACGCTTTAGGCCAAGTTTAAGGCGCTGCCGATCGATAAATCAACTAATCGATAAGGCGTGTGCACATAGGCAGTTAATAACTTCTTTGGGGTGAAGTGTTGGGATCGATAGATATGTGTATAGACAGACAGACTAAACTAAACGTATCGATTAATCGACAGCTATAAAATAGTTCTGAGTTATCAATTGCTTTTTCCCCTGTGGTCTTAAGTAGTCCTAGCTTCTAATTTCCCAGAATCCTCTCGCACCTCCTGCTCAAAGATTGCAGTACACAGTTTCCCAACTAGTTGCACTTCAAGTGCCATTTCCCCAAATCGAAACCAAGCGCCAGGAAGCAATAAACTAACCGCGATCACTGATCTGTCACGAACTGTTTTGTGCTGGGACTCAAGCCCACAGGAGAAAGAGCAATAAAAGTGACACAGGTGATAAAATAACACAACGAGATGATTCGTTTTGATTTTTTTTTTATTATTTTCAGTCTTTTCTCCTGTTTATTTTCATTTCGAGTAGCAGAGAAATGGGAGTTATCAGCGTGTAGGATCTGTCGGGGTAAGAAGATTTTTTATGGCCCAGTGAAAGGTAGCATAACTGTTCTTGGACCCTGTTACACAATCGAAACACAAAACGATTCATAATTCACAAAAACAACAAAACATAAACAAAACCACACAAAAACCCAAACAAACAATTAAGCAATAAAAGCGAGAATGAGACGGCAATAGGCAGGGAGTGAGCGTTAGAGCGAGATGGAGTATTGGAAATCTGAGACATTTCAGCTCGGGAGTCAAAGAATTCTTAGATTTTAATCACACTGTGCGTGCTTCTGATGAAAGTTGTACACACATGTATTCCCTGATCAGCTACCACAAAAAAGGGTAGTAATTATTTTCATTTTTATGCTACATTTATGATTAAGAGCCCTGTTTTTGGCCTGAAATGAGTTTGATTCACTTATTTTGCTGGCAGAGTTTCAGGGAATACAGGGAAATGTATTTGTTTTTATGATGGGACATTTTTAATGGAATAAATTGAATGAAAAATGTGTAAAACTATGAAATATGTAAAGAATACACTTGATTAAAATAAAGTCAATACTAAATTTCAGATTTAACCCATAAATATATTTAAAATTAAGTTTTTTGGTACTTTTTGTATGAGTTTTAATAGTTTAAAACTTTAAAATGATAAAATTCCATGAAAAATAGTTCAAAAATTGTGATAATATGGTAAAAAAAAATGTATTAAGATTTTATTAAAAGATTACTAATGACTATAAATTTATATTCAAGTTAAAAGACTTACCGACTGACTGTTTTTTAGTGTATTTCTTTAAAATCTAGACATTATGTTAGAAACGATTAGATTTCCAGTCTCAATTTTAAATTCCAAACTCAATTAGTAACTGATCGTTAACATTCTACCCATAAATACCTAAAATACAATGTATAATAACGAAATTTGCAATTAAATAATTAGATAATTTATTTGAATTGCATTCCTTAGCTGATTTTTATAGCCAAACTGAGCAAATCAACTTTAATTGTTATTTTGAGATATTTTTAAAGCTGTGCATAAATTTGGATGTGCCAAATGTGTCGATTGAGCGCTTGATTGATCGTTTGATTGAAACCGATCAGCTCAGCGATCGTTGACTCTTTGGCTGTGGAATTAACTTGACCATTATCTGAGCCATAAATTAGCTTTAAAAACGGAGTGAAAAACAAAGCCAAGTTGTCAATCTACAGCACACAAATATCAAGTGATTGCAGGCGGTGGTGATGGCGGTGTTGCTGTTGTTGGCGTTGCTCGTATTGGCCCCTCCCTGCAAGTGGCGATCTGCTTGTTTGTCGTTCACTTTTCTGGTATTTAGCAAATAATTCGAATGCCAAACCGTCGCCGTTAACTGCGGCGACACAAAGTGCGCACTTGTGATCGGAATTAATAATTAATATTCTTGCACCTTCCGAAACTGTGTCGAACGAACTGTCGAGTGTCTCGCAGACGACTCGACGGTATAAATCTAGTTCAGAACGCTGATCAAGACGCTGCCAGTGCTGGTTAAGCAGAAGCGCAACGAGGACAAGCGGCACAGTGGTCTAAGGGCTGTTGAAATGTATGATCTTAAATTATTTGGGGGAAACATTAATTTTAAAACAGATGTACACTAATAAAGACTACTGTAAAGAAAGTTTTATTGCTTAAACCTCAAAAATACACACTATTTGTTAGTACTTTTAGTAAAAAGGCCTCTTAAAAAATAGTAAGCAATAATTTCAACACTTAAAAAATCGATTTAAGTTCGTGCCCTAAACGATTGAATCAGTGTAAGAAGAGTTGCAGCCGAGTCAACAGCCCCAAAGACATGACCGTGACAGTTGTTGGCAGCAAAAACTAAGCTAAAAATCGAAGGCTAAAGCAGCGGGGAAAAAAAGGCTGGTGGCGTGCGTAAAAGGCTAAAAGGAAGCTTGCCTTCTGCTGCTACCCGCCACTGTCCCTGCCACTGCCCCCGCCTCACGCTGCAGAAGCGAGCTGGAAGCGTGTTCGGGAGCAAGTGCATTCCACGCATGCTTCTTACTGTGCTTACTTCATTTCTTTTTATTTTTTGTTTTTGTTTTATTTTCATTTTTGAGTTGTTTTCAGTTTTGTCATTTGCGTTGTTCAATTAATTGCAGAAATCAATTTAAGCAATGCAACTTTGCCTCATTGCGAAAATTGTTCAGTTTGTTGTTGATCGATTCATTGGAAATATTTATGTCTTTGGGTTCGGGATTGGGACTTTAGCTGGGTGCGTAGCCCATCACCCGCTTCCCCATTCCCTCTCCCTTACACATTTTCTGCCTCTTTCTATTTGTGCTAATTGTCAACAAGCTGCGCTTTCTTAGACTAACTTGGCTAAGAGCTGGGTTGGCTAGAAACTTGTCTTAGGATTCGTTTGATGCCTTGCAACATCTTCCGGCAAGTAGAAAAGCAGCGCAAAAAGAGTGTGACAACGCGCGACAGCCCCGAGATAAATCCAATTAGTCTGATATTTGTACTTTTTATGTGAGAATTCCCATTAAAAATGTAAAATGTCATAACAACGAGAACAAGACAACAGACAAACAGCAGCAGCGGCAGCAACTGCTGCTCCAACTGACAGCAGCAACAACAACAACAGCCGTAGCCGCTAACAGTCTAGCGCTGAGCTTAGCCGAACTGTTAATACGCTGTAAATAACCCAGTAACAGTTGCGCTTATTCAGTAAACCTCGATGGATTTTGTTGAAACTCGGTATGAAAGTCAACAAATAGGTAAGCTAAGTTTTAGCTAAGTTTTATGCCAAGTTTTATTAAGTTTGCTGCAGTTTTTAAGAAGTTATTTGCCTTTTTTGACTGTGTTTATATTAAAACTGCAGAAAAATTAATATACTTTTAAAGAAAGTCTTTATTTGAGCTGCATTCTAATGCATTAAAGCTTAAAAAAAGTAAATGGTGCTTTTATATTTATTTTATAAAATTTTAAGATTGCATATACCTAAAGGAGTTCATTAAAAGTTTTATGGTTTGTAGGATTCTCGACTGATTTGTCATAAAATATCCATATTTTATGTGTATAATTGAAGTAAGCCTTTTCTGCTATGTATAGACACCATTTGGTATCTGCTACTGTACGGATTTCACTTAATCCCACAGCTCTTGCAAACAGAGCCACAAAGTTTCAACACTTTGCAGTTAGATCATCACATTAACGTTGACAGCAAACAGTAGCTACTAAGCTGCAGCTACAGCTACAAGTCCCAGACCAAAGCTGAGCTTAAGTCTCAGTTTGAGACTGCGTTTGAGACCGAGTTTCAGTTTGAGTTTGAGTATCTCATAGATGCGACATGCGCCTTTGACGTCTGGCGGCGACGTTGGCGACGACGTCTTTGCTTTGGCATTCAATAATTTTATGCTAACAAATGCGTCGCCAAGTGGCGCTGCCTGAGAAGCAGTCGGAGACAGTGAAGGATTGGGTAGCGGTTGGGGCTAGAGGGGAGGACAGAGAATCGTTTACGGTAACATTAACACTTACCGCGCATTTACTGAGGACTGAGCAGCTCCGATCTCTTCCATGGACTTTCTGCGAAAACAGAAACAGAAACAGCAAAGAGTTAAAGATACAGATACATTTACAGTGAGACAAAGATACATTCAAGTTAGTGGACCCCTGTTGAATATTCGATTAGTGAGCGCATTGGGGAAAAACTTGACATTTTCTAAATAAATTAAATTAGCCGATAAATGTGTCGGCTATCGGCGTTCGCAGCGTGGCAGAAAACTCACCTGTCGCCCCAGCAAAGTGCATCCTCGCGATACCTGCAAAATACGCACAAACCAAAGTTGATTAGTTAAGCTGCTAGCTCTTTCACACACACACACAGTGACTCTCCTTCTGTATCTTTCACTCTCGAAGGTCAACAGGAAGTTGGCATCGTCTAATAAACAACAATTTCACTGGCAAATTGCACTTCAAAGTTGCCACAGAGCTGCGCATTATCGGCTCTGCTTTATAATCAAGTGCAGGAGTATATAAAATTTATTGATTTATACTTCCACTAACCCTACCCTTACCCTACCTCTGCTCTGTCCCTGCCTCACCTGACGCCAGACAATTTTCGTCATAGTCTTCGCGATGCTCGTAAATCACTTCCCTGCTCAAAACTTTCCTCCGTTCCCCCAATAAAAACTTTCGATCCTTTCGAGTTTAATTTGTCCCGTTTTCAGGTTTATTCGCTGACCCTAAATCGATCGAGATTTTGATGGAGTTGTGGTTAGGCAGAGGTAAGGTTGGGGTACGGTCGGAAATCGAACAGATTTTCGACGCACCGTGCCAATTATCAAAATTGTAATAATATTCAAAAAGTTTCGTTTTCCTTTGTGTTATTGGTTTCTTTTCTCGCTGCCTCTGTTTTTGATTGCAGTTTAACAATCGTAGGTCAAGTTCGATTAGCTTTAAGCAATTATTGGCAACTAGCCTTTTGGGCTAAAATTCTTGAAGGGTCAAAAGCGGAAGCACTTAGCCCATTGAGTAAAAAATATACCAAAAACAGTACTTTGTTCCTTCAACGACTTTTTCTTATAAGTTAATTAAAGGAACTATTGTCAAAAGCTAAGCAGTTAAATACTCTGTTGGCCAGCAGCTCAGTTTGGACCAAGGCCGTAACAAAAACAACAGATTTTTCCCTTTTATACTCAATTTTATATTAGGAAAGACACGTGTTCTCCCTCAACAACTGAACGATCTGCGAGTGGATTGATGGAATCGAATCGGAATGGATTGCATCTCCAGAGGCAGCTATTTTTAAGAGTTGGCCTAAACGGCTCACTCGACCAGAGGGGCTGAGGGGGTGTGGCATTGAGGGAGGACAGTAGTCAACAATGAGATGTCATTGTCGCTGTTAAAAAACTGAAAAAAAGAGACCACTGAAAACGCTGATAATAACAGATAATTGTGTAGAACATGGCCCAACTATTTTGCCACAACTATGTGGACTTGGCTGTAACTACGACAGCGTAGAGGTAAGGGTTGTGGGTGGAGAAGGGGACGGGGGAGTGTAAAGGCACAGCAACTGAAGAAGAAGCCACAAATCAAAGCCTCATCAGCGTTATAAAGTTCAAGTGATCGATTCGCAGAGAAGTATTGAGTTTTTGTCTCTACCAAGTCTGCTCCGCTCTCTTCCTTTCCCTCTCCCTTCCTCCCTCTCTCCCACTGTCTGTTGTCGTCGTCACTTTGATTGCGTTTCGTGCCCAATTAGTCTCAGAGCACTTGAGTGCGTAAAAACTTGTACCGCACCATAAATAAATTGGCAAGAGGAAAACAGGAAAACAGGAGCCACAGACAGCGACGGCGGCAGAGACAGAGACAGAGGCCTAGGGACTGCAAAGAGAGAGTCTCTGAGGGCGGTGGGGAAGTGAAGCGGGGAGAACATCGACGTCAGCGTCATCGACAGCTACGCGACGTCGTTGGGATGTTGTCGCCAAGCCAGAGACGCCGGCATTGTCAATATAAGGCTCAAAAGAGCAGGACAGACTGAGTGAGAATGAGAGGGAGTGAGAGAGGGGTAGCGAGCCAGAGTTCCCTTTGAGTTAAAATTACATAAGGGCTCTACCAAGTGACTATTAAGAGGTTGTCCCAGACCCAATACGCACTGCCAAAGTGGCCATAATTATGGAACATATTTCATAATAATAAGGTGTGTAATCTCCACATTTAACTAGGCTACAAAATGTGCAACCAATTAACTGTCCAGCTGTCTGCCTTAACCTCTTCTCACTCCCCTCTATGCCCTCCCTCACTTCAGCCCTCTCTCTACCCAGCAAACATTCCACTAGACAAGTGATTACTGAAATACTTGCAGATACTTGGAAGAAGTTATGCGAGAAGTTATCATCGTTTCATATTTTAAGCATAAGCAATCAAAATTCTGGCAAATAAACTGTAACTAAATGGATTTGAAAGAAGTAGAAAATTGTTTTTCTTTATCAGATGGGAACTTAGAGGTTTATTATAAGTTTAAAAGGTTTCAAAACAGGTTCAAATTTAGCTGTTACTGAAAAAAAAACATAGCTGAAGCCAGTTCTTTATTATATATGTATATAATTTTGCAATATGATTATGTAGAAAAAAGTTTATAGAAAAAAGTTTTATAGTTTAAATGATCGCTTAGGCATTTAGCGGTCGATTTGGCTCACAAAACTCATACCGTTAGGCTTGAGAATTAAATTTTCGCTCTAAATTCCGCTGATCAATGATTGCCTTTCTGCCTTCCTGCATCGACACTACTCTGCCCTCTCCCCCTCTCCCCCTCCTCTTCTCCCTTCTCCAGCAACACAAAACATTCGACTGTCTGTCCCTTTTGCAGTCCGAATCCAAGTCCAAGTTGTTGACTGACGAACTGCTCTCTGATCGACTCAACTGTTTCAACTGATCGACATCGACGCTTACGATCATCGACCGATCGCCGCCTGTCTTCTTACCGACCTTGTGTTGTTTTTGTTGTTGTTCCTCTTCTTGTTCGTCCTCCTCCTCTGCTTCTTATTGCTGTTGTTGGGCTGCTTGTCGGCAGGGATTCCAACAATTTCGAAACTTCTCATACATATTTATAAGTTGGCAAAGTTTTGCGAAAAGCGTAAAGCTCTGCCCACAATTCTTGTGTGCATACCCTGTAGCTGGCAATTGGTTGTGTGGGGTATGCTAGCAGTGTGTGGTTGTCGAACTTTATGTAGGAAGAGTTATTATTTTTAAAACTCTATACCTTTAACTACACTCTGTTAAAGAACTCAACTTTATTTGTCCGCCAATAATGATAAAATATAATAACTATAAATTACAAAATGCAAATTCATTGAAACAGTGCCTTCTATACCATGAATGAACATCTTCAATATTTTCTGCCCACTTTTCTAAAATGAAATCACAGCTTAAAGAAGGAAGCTATTTGTGGCTTAAAAAATATACACAAAAAAATCTATTTATGATTTAATTTTGAGTTTTAAAAGCGTTTTTTAAAGTAGTTTAATTTAATATTATTCATTTGTTAAATGTTCCTATATTTCTACGATTTGTTGACTATTTGTTTTTTACTCATTAAAAACTAACTCAATTTGTATAGCCAAGGAAACCAACGAGTGGACAGAGATAGAAATAATCAGCTGCATTTTGAATCAAGTGTTCAATAAACGTTCAATGCGATTTATGAATCAGCGTTAATCAGCGCTAAACAATAAACTAAATACGTATACGTAATATTGATTTGATATTCCAGACAGGAATTTGTACTTTTGCACTTTGGGTGCAGTTTCAGTTGCAGTTAGAAAAAGTAGCAACTGGAGGCCAGATGGTGGTCGCACCTCCACAGCCAGGGAGTGGCCGAGGGGAACGGCGAAAGGGGTGACTGTAGTTCAGAGCCAAGGGCCCAGCCCTGGGCAGCCCTGACAGCCCTGGCAATGGACTCATGTGTGTGCCGTTTAATCATTGTTATTGTAACACGGCATGAATTTCAATTAATTTTACGCGCTACCAGAAGAAGTACTTGAGGAAAATGTTGCAGACGAGGGCAAGGAGAGGGTAGTGATAGCGGGAGATGTAGGGGGCGGGGTAGGGAGTACTTTGGCTGGTGACGTTGCCATCGTCGCTTTGGCGTTGATGAAATTGTTGGCTCACTTTGAATTTGCCGGCAGCAAGGACATTACTCAGAGCCAAGACGGTGTGTGTGTGCCTGAGTGTGTGTGTGTGTGTGTAATAGCTTTATGCCTGGCGGCTGTGTGAACATCAAGCTCATCAGCAGCAGCGGCAAATGCAACACAAACAACAACAACAGCAAGAACAACCTCAACGAAGAAGCTGTAATTTACTCTACTTGACGGCAAACCTGCAACTTGGCTAAAATGTGTTGGCCACAGTCTCAGTCTCTGTTTCAGTCGCAGCCGCTGGCGGAGTGGGTGGAGTGACTTCGGCTTTGGCTTTTAGTCTTTACATTCCTCTCTCTCTCTTTCTCTGTCTCTTCTCGCCGTGTCTCCTTGCAGATCTCGGCTTCAAAGCCAATTTCCAGCACTGGACTTTGTTGTTGGCTCAAGTGTTGCGCTTCATTTACATAATTTAATTGAATGTGACGTAGACAGCAGTGAGAGCGAGACAGAGGCAGAGAGAGTAAAAGAGAGGGCTGTAGTCGGAACAAGTGTAGTCGGTAATGCATTTAGGGTGGAACTCTTGTAACACCTCCAACTTTATGATGAAAATACGCTCTGGGCTTTGGAAAATTACAGAGTAGTGAAGTGTTGGTAGGAAAAGTGTGAAAGGTCGGAAAAGTGGCAAAGGGATCGTAGAAAGTTGAGAAAAGCTGTGCTAAAGTGCAGTGTTGTAAAAGTGTGTGTTTAATTTGACTTGTGTTTTAAATATAAGACAAACATTTAAGTAGTACTTCACAAAAGTAAAAAGTTGATAAGTATTAGATGAACAAGTAATAGAAATTAATAAATAAGTGATTCGCCGACTCGTCTTCAGCATTTTTAATGTAATATGGTCAAAAAGCAAGAAGCTACATTAATCGTTTTGACTTTAAGACTGCCAACGTCTGAATTGAGAAGGTCTACATAAATGTTGTATTTTGGATACTTGTGTGAGCATATATTAGTTTAAGCAGTAATATTAGCTGGACTAAATATTATATATAGTAGCTTAAAAGTCTTTGAAATTCAAACTTTAAAGAACATGTTTCAAAACATAACTAAGAATTGAATAAAAGAACGCAAGTTATAGAAATAATTTGAAAAACTACAAAGTCTATTCAATATTCCCAGCTTAAACTT
The DNA here is from genome assembly GCA_020829145.1 of Drosophila nigrodunni. NCBI lineage: Eukaryota > Metazoa > Arthropoda > Insecta > Diptera > Drosophilidae > Drosophila > Drosophila nigrodunni. Next base: position 3,543,235 of record JACVCZ010000003.1, on the reverse strand, counting down.
AGGTAAGCCCATATGCAAACTAATCTGAGGCAGCATAGCTTCACCTGAGCTCATATTATCTATTCGACACTAATGTTACCCAACAAATCTTTCATTAAAAAGAATTTTCTACAAATGAAATCTTTCCTAAAACTTTACTAACCAACGGTGTAGTTATCTAGCCATTAATTTCTATGTTTTCCAACACTAAAGCACTGCACATTAACAACAAAATATGTGAAGTCTTTCAATGCCGTAATTCAAATCGATTCCAAACGCTTCCCATAAGGTCAATTCAGCAAAGTTTTCACAGTTGCTACACAGACTCAAGCACACATCAGACACACTCACACACACACACACACAGACAGTCATTATTGGCTGCTGCATGTGTGGAGCTGAACCGACTACCCCTCCCCCGTGTCGGACACCGCGTAACTCCCTCGAAAACCACATTTCGCTGAGCTTCCAACATAATCGCAATCATAATCTTCAACATTTTATTTCATTTTCTCGCGTTGCTTTTGTTGTCCGTTGTTCGGTTTCATTTTGCTCTTTATGCTTTACTGCAATTTCTTAATGGCCGACTTGCAGTACTCTTACCCCACTCCCCATGCTCCCCTTACTCCACTACCCTGTGGGAGCTTCTCGACAGAGCAATACAAACTCCACCAATCACGTTCGAAATATAAATTGTGGAAATGATGGTTTTTCTGCTGCAGTTGCTGCATTTTCCTACCATTTCCCTCTGGAATGACCTCGAAACCGCAAAATACGCTGACCATCTTTTATTTATTTTTTTTCTTTACCCCCGGAGGGAGTGGGGAGGGGGTGAACTTTGTTTCGGCGTGGAAAATTGCGTGGCGCTGCACGGCGATCGCTTTGTGGAATGAAAATGCCGTTCGTGCTCCTGCCACAAACTGGGAGTCACTGCAGTTGGCTTTAACCCTCCCCTCGCCCTAGACCTCACCCAATTTCCCCCCTTTTCCGCTGATTTCTAAGTCGGCGCTGCTTAATGAAAAACAAACGTCCCAGCAATTTTCCAGTTAGATCACATAGACTCCAATTTCGATTGCAACTTCAACTTCAACTTTGTCTTTGACTTTGACTTCAATTTCAAGTGAGAATCTTTTTGTTACCTCGCATTTCGCTGAGTGTAATTTTTAATTCGCAGCTTTAACGAATTGTGCAAGCAAAAGTGCACAAAAATAAAGAGAGATAGAGAGAGAGACGGAGAGACAGAGAGGGACTGAGAGAGAAAACACACAGAAAATAATGGGAAAAAGACTAAAATGAAATTGAGGCATCCACAACACAGAGGCGTAGGCAGAGGGGACGGTTAGGGGGGCACACAACAATCACAGTTTAGATTTCTGTATTCAGTCTTCTTCCTCTGCCTCTTCTTCCACTTCTTCTTCTTCTGACTCTTTCTACCTCTTGTTGCTTTTAATATTACTCTGGCGTTTTCGTATGTCTTCGCCAATATTCGCCAAGGTAATAACTCAGGTGATTATAGTAATTATGCGTTCTGACGCGATCCAGCCACGGATAACGCTATTTCGATATAATTGAAAAATGCTGATAGACGCTGATTGTGTCGACTCCAGAGTCAAGAGTCGACTTGAGACTCGAGACATGAGACATGAGACCTGAGAGTCGAGAGCCGAGAGAGATTGACTAACTGTCCAGTTTTGCCTCGGATTCGGTTTGGTACGGTACGGTTTGGTTTTACTTTGACTCTGATAGCTTCCAACTCTGCAAAAGCCTCTTGGAGCACCTCCTGGCTTCCCTCTGGGGCTCCCCAGCTTGCAGTTAATGGACGCGCCACCAATCACAGTTCATGAATTACATCGCCATCGCCATATTGTTATGGGAATGCCTTTGATGCGGTCTGCCCTCAGTGCTGCTCTCAGCGCTGTTCCCGCTTCGCTTTATGCCGGCTTTAGGTTCTTTGATGCCGATTTCATTTTTCGATATTGAAAATAACCATGCATTAAGAGAGCTTGAACTTAACTCAGGGAGCAACAGTGAGGGTGAAGGGGAGAGGGGAGACAGAGCAGCAAAGTGTGAGAAGTGGAGAAGTTCAAGTTATCATCTCGTGACAATCTCCATTCGCTTCTCTCTTTTGCTCGTTGAAAGTGTTATTGTCACGTAAATTCAATTAGTTTAATTATAAGTTTCATCGTTGTTGGCACCTCTGTAACGGTCCTACCTCCAGCCTCCCGTACCCCCCCTCCAAACTCCCATCTCTTTCACCTCTTTAGTATTTCGCTTATTTTCAATTCAATTTCTTGGCTCAATTTTTTGAACTCATTTTAAGTTTATCGCGTTCTACAAAATTGGACTTGGGTGGTTCAATTTCTTTTCTTCTTTTACTTTTTTGAGTGGCTCAAAGCAAAAGTGGCTGATTATGATTGTGGGTGAAGTAACCCGATGGTCACGATGCCCAGCCAGTTAAGCTAAATGTTTAATAAGCTTCAACCAAAGTCTCAGCAGTCCATTAAATTGAACTGTAAATTGAGAAATTGACGAGACTCAGAGTGGAGGGTAAGGGAAAAATTAAATTAAATTATTAGATTATATAGACATCGCTTTATTATTTGATTAAAAATAAAATAAAGCTTTCACCATCGGAGCATTAGCTTACAGTGCAAAACTAGTAACATATTGGAAGTTAAAATTAAGGTTGATTTTCTAATTGAGTTTGATACATGAAAAACGTTTCTATATTTATATTGAAGTAGTTCGTAAATAGTCCGTTCAGCTTACAAGGAAAGTATTTGTTAATAAGAGAGGAAACTCTATAAAGCACAAAAATTTAGACTGGTCAGCAAGTTTTCTGGTAAGTAGATAAGAAAGTTGTAATTGAGTAGCTAAGAAAAACACTCTTAATTTAGAAAATTGCAAATGCTTTAGCTACTCTAAGTAATTAACAGATTTTCCTTTTAATTATTTCAAATTATTTTGTTTTGGTTTTTCATTACACCTTTGTTTACTACACAAACAAAAAAGTTTCTTAAAGCTTAAATGTAGTTTTAAGTATTAAACAGATCTGAACAAGATGTTTGGGGACAGGTCTAGAAAACTTTCTGTGTTATAGCCTACTGTTTTCTAATAGTATCAGATTTATCAGATTTGCCCTATACGTGAAACTTTCAACTTTTGTTTATAGCTTTGCTTCAGTTTTCTATTCAAACAAAAGCTGGATAGGTTCCTTAGTATGCAATTTCCTTAACGAGCTTAGAATACTCAATTTGTGCACGATATTTGTATTATCAAAATCATAATAAATTCGTACTTAATTTAATTATGTCGGTTCGTTTCACTCTGTCATTTGATAAACGTATTTTTCTATATCAGACAAATATTCGAATAATTCTTTATTCCTGTTATTTACTACACTTTTGCTCGTCGTTAGCTTGATTTATTTATTAGCAATTAAACCTCAATCTATTTGCAATTTGCACCCATTTGTCTTTGCATCTCGTTCCCACACATAGCACTTGCTGTCTCTTTCTTTGATGGAGTTCCATTAGTGTTGTATATAGGGATTTAAGTGAAATTATTTGCTATATATGCAATGCAGGAGGATTTCCTGCCATTGGCAGGACAATTTGAATACGGCAACGCCCACAAAACAAAAGGCGACAAACTGACACACACACAGATAGAGAGTGCACCTTTATACATGGGGGTGTGTGTTGGTGATTGTTTACCTATAGTAGGGAAATCCCTGGGGTACATGCAAATCCATTGGCATTCCCCCGCTAGCCGCTGCCGCTGCCAAATGATGATGATGATGATGTGAATGCGGATGCGAATGTGGATGCGAATGCGAGTGAGGATGCGGATGTGAGTGCGGATGGTGGTGATGGCCGTGCATGGGATGCGTGTGATGTGCAGCAGCGACATTCTGGACATGCGCCGCAGCTGCAGCAGCTGCGAATCCTGCATCCGAGGCCATTGAGTGATGCCCCAAAACGGCTGCCCAGGGCGAGGCTACAAAGCCGCTGCCGTGGTGCTCCATGGTCGGTAATCGGTAATCGGTTATCGTCAATCGGTTAACGGTTAATAGGCACGACACTGCACACACTCTACTAAATCTTTATATAGGTGTATATATCTCTTATGTATTATATATATTTATATATCGCTTTGATTTGATGTCGCACTCAACTGGCACGCCAAGATGGCGGCCATTATTTACCGTTAACGCGCATGGCCACGACGCCAAGGACGACGATGATGACGAAGCGACGGCGAATTCGCACACACACACACACTAAAACACACACTTACACACAGTTATAAACCAAAACAAATGACAAGAGAAGTGTATCGTCAGCCGTCGGTTTTATGACTCTTATCCCGTAGGTGCACCCACAGGACGAATTATTCAGGCGATTCGGCAATCGGCTCTCGTTTTTCGTTTCTCGTCTCTTTTCGTTCGGTCTTGTCGGCTCTGTCGGTTTTTCGCACGTTTTTGGTCCGCGTTCACCTCTGCACGGCACGAAAATTGGCGATAAACTATCGCCTCGCATCAGGAAACATGGTCGCTTGGTCGCTTGGTCGGCTTGGACGCTTTGGTCGTTTTGGTCTGCGGGATTTGCCGCTGCCTCAGCCACAGTCACAGCCTCAGCTTCAGCTACAGCCTCAGTCTCAGTCTCTGCCTCTGTCTCGCTGCCACGTCATCGTCATCATCATGAAGAACAACAACAGCAGCAGCCGTAGCAGCGCTGCTCCCCAAGGCAGCAGCTGCAGCAACGCTTGCATGCTGCAAATGGTGGTGGAGCAGGTTTTTTTTTTGCTTTATTGTTGCTTTTTTTGCTGTAGTCCCCAAGTGAGCGCAATGCTGCCGCTGAGAGCAATCTCGCAATCTCGCAGGCCGTACCCGCTGCGTCGAGGTCGACAGCGGCAGCAGCAGAGACTGAGGCAGAGGCAGCAGCAGCATCCCAGCAGTGTTGGCTTTTTGGCTTTGTTTATTGTTGTTGCTGTCGGGAGAGTGTCTGCCGATTTGTGCAACACTTTGTTGGCAACAACAACGACAACAACAACACTTGCCACATGTTTATGGCCATGCGAAACAGCAACAACAGCAACAACAACAACAACCGCAACAACTTTGTTGTTGGCTGCCTCAGCAGCAGCTTAATCGCATTCGCAGCTTCTCGCTTGTGTGTCTTCCCCCTTCTCCCCTTTCTCTACTCCTTTCCCCATCTCTGCTGTTTACCTGTGCGCTCTCAGTCTCTCTCTCTCTCTACAGCTGTCTCTCCCACTCTAACAGCTGCACTGCCCCATTCCATCTCTTTCGCTCCTCAGGTAGCCAAGGATGCTGTAGCAACATCCTCTGGAGAATTCGCTGCCTTCGCCACAAAAACATTGAGTTCTGTTTTGTTCTGTTCTTGGCGATAAGCAATTTTTCTCTCAAGTCTTTTCTGCGTTTCTCTGACTCTTCTTCTTTTTGGTCTTTTTTTTGGGTATTGCATTTGTTGTTGCTTAAAGCCACAATTGTTAAATTGTTCAATATCTTAATAAAGTATTGTTCAAGTTTTTATGTGCGAGCTGTGCTGTAGAAAGCGATGTGGTTTCTGTTGTTACTGTGATTGGGGGTTGGGAACTCCTCTCTTGTCTATGCTAATCAGTCACGCTCCTTAAATTAAAACAGTTTGTGGTATTACTTTTTTATCTACTACCATTTATTGAGTTTGTTTTAATTTGATTCATTCTTTTTGTCAGTAGAACTCCTCGTTTAAAACTTATAAAAGGTAATTTACATATGTACCTTTTTAAAGCTTGATAAATAATTTTAATATGATTTATTATGAATTTTCAATGCTTATTTTATGGTTCTAGCTAGTTTGGTTGGTATGGTTGATTTCCAAAAATTGTTTTTAAATCTTTATATTTTCTAGTTACTTAGAAATGCATCTACATTAAACTCGATTTTTAATTTTAGCTCCCTAACTCTTATGTTTGAAAACATCTTTGTAAAGTTGCGGTTTCCAACACTTGTTAAAATATAATCCTCTTTTGCTGCTCTAAATTATATTAAACAAATTTTGTTGGCTACTTTAAACTATTTTGTCCTCTAAAAATCTGCAAACTTGAAAACATTTCCTTAGTCGTGTATTAACACAAACTGAACTATTCCCAAGCTTTACATTTATATTCATAATCAAAAGCCAAAACAAACAAAATTCAATTTCAGTCGCAGTCGCAGTCAAAGTCGGTTTTTCTGCCCTGCCCTGCGCAACCCTCTGGCAAACAGCAGTACAGTGTTCCCTCCCGTTGAGGGCCCAATCTGCTGACAACTTAGTTAAATAAGGCGCCACCTGTCAAGTGATTTTCAATAAAATAAATTCGTGATTACACGACAATATCGACAAACGAAAATCGAAATCGAAGATCAGCCCAACTACAATAATAATAAGAAAACAAAAGACTCCCACGGGGAACGACTGAGGACAAGATTCGCTGTCTTCAAGTTCGCTCTGTCCTCACCTCTCCTCGTTGTCCTCCATTGGCTTTTGCCTCTGATTCAGCAGCTTCTTTTGGCACGGCAATCGCACACGACTTGAGTTGAATCCTTGGCACACACACACAACATACACTCGCACACACACACCCAAGCTATACTTCTGTATGGGAGTCGTGCAGGGTCAACGTCAATACTAAAATGTATGTCTCTCCACTGTCCATTTGTCTGTATGTGTTGTCCCACTGTCTTCGGGTTGTTTACAGTGTGCAAAAATCATTTAGACAAGTTGACAAAAGCTCGTTTGGAACGTGAGTAACATGACTCGGCCTGAGGCTCGCTACAACAACAACAACTACAACTGAGAACTGAGCACTGAGAATTGAGAACTGAGAACTGAGACTCGCCTGTCTTGCATTTTGGTATGCTTTTAGTTTTGTTTTCGACTTTAACTTGGGTTTGTCGCCGCTTCAGTAAAGTCTTAATTCTAAACATGGCAAATGTAGTTGGAGCGTGCTTCTGACTTCTGACTGCCGACTGCCGACCGCTGACTGCGCCTCAGTTCACAAAATGAGGCCTTGCCCCAAAGCAGCCGAGTCGTTACTGACCTTTTATTGTAATGATGACAACGCTATCTACTTTAACCACTCGACGGTGCAGCTAACTGGGTTTAATCGAGTCTGTTTAATGTCGTTGGCATATGAGTTAATAAGATCTTTAAAAACTATGCGATTTTAGCGGATTACAGTTGTAAACTTTAAGAAAAGCTCAGAAAATTTAAGGGAAAAGTCAGCTTAAGAGTCAGCAGGTGTCTACTGACCTTTAATGTAAGTTCTTATATGTTTAGCACACCATTTTGACAGACTTGCTGCTCAGCGCGTGTCACAAATGGCAAGGGATGCGAAGCTTAAATTTTTACACAGCTAAATTTATGAACTTATTAACAACATGAGCATAAATTTCAGTTAGAGTAACTATCAATAGCGTTGAACTAAGAAAACACCGCCTTAGCCTTACATTCGCTAGCCATTTCCCTATCTTTTGGCTAGAAACGGCTTCTAGTTAGTTAAAGTTGTGTTCCCTCGTAAGTGAAATACATAAGCCATAATCGACACATAGAACTAGCCAAGAATATACGTACTATATATATATATATATATATATATATATATATATATATATAGCTGACGATGCCTGGCATATCGGCTGTGAAGTAACGACGAGTAGACAAAACTCTCAAAATATGTGCTAAAAAGTACACAAAACTTCTTGATGGGATATTTGCTGGGAAGTTTGCCAATGCTGTCGTTGGCACGTGATGAGCATACTGGATGGAAAATTTGTGGAAAACTGTGGAAAGCTGAGAGCTTCACGTTGGGATTACAATTTTCAAAGAGTACACCGAGTTGAGTATTGATTTTCTCTTTGCGCATAAGTTTAATGAAATTTCATTTGCGATTTTCATTTGGAAACTTTAAAAACGAGTAAGAAAAAAAAAATAAACATAAAACTATGCAAACTTGATTTATGCAGCTGCCAGAGTTGACAGCTTTATCTTTGGGATCAGGCAAGTATAAGACCTTCCCTGGGGTGTTGTTACTTGATTGATTCGCTGAAAGTCGAATGGAAATTAAACAGAAGAGAGAGAGACAAACAAACGGAGAAACAAAGAAATAACTTGGCTTTAACGATCCAACAGTTGAAGCTAAACGTGCCTATAATATTAAGTCCCGATACCGACTTGGATAATACTCGATACTCGGTAGTGCTCAGTGCTCTTTACTCGGTTTTAGCCAGTTGGGCCTACAATTTTGGTAGTTGATGCCGTGCATTTAAAGCGCACACCTGATCAGACCCACAAACCCTGGCCTGGGGTCTTCAAGACTCTCTTGTCATCGGCGACAACACACAATTCGTAGAATTGCCGATATTTATGAGTGTGTGGATTTTAATTTCGATTCGTCTTGGATTTGCATAACTGGGTCTCAGACATACCTTACATGCTTAATTTCTTTGCCCAAATGCGACAGAAACTTTCCAAAAAAATCCAGAGAAATAAAAACAATAACAAAATGCGCCTTTAATCTGTAAGGGATGCAACGGAAGTGGAAACGCAGTAAAAACAGGAGAGTATGAAAGAAAGAACTGAAAAGGTGAGCTCTAAGGCTATGAAATCGGGCCTTGATATTGATTTCCTGCTTTCGGTAGAGTCTTGCGCTTGATGAGTACGTGACCAGCATGAAAAGTGGCAAGTGTGACCATCAGTTAGCCAGTCAGAATCCTCATCACAGGCTCGACTCTCCTGCTCTCTCCCACAGCTTCCCCTTTTCCCGTTGTCGCTCACTCAGGTGTTGTATGCAAAAGTCGCGTTTGCGGAACGTGTGAACAGTTTTTAGCAATTAACTAAGGTGTGCAACACAGGGAGTCACTTCTTGAGCAGCTTCCCTCTCCCTCTACCGCTCTCCTTCCCTCTCTTTCTCAGCGGCACGAGGCGTCATGCAGTCTGGCGTTCTACGCAGAGCCTTTGGCTGCAGAGCGCGGCGTGCGCCAAAAGCCAAACATTCATCCTAATTGGCGTTCAATCTTTGCATTCCGCCTGCGATTTGCATGCACGCGATGCTGTGAGTTCTGAAATACCTGCACAGTGTCACAAGCGCACCTATAATTACCAGCAATACTATATTATTAGTGGAAAAAAGATTTATTTAAAGTGTGTTTTTCTGCTGTTTATATTAGAAAATGTAAATGATGTAGGTGAATTAAGTATTTAAAGCGGTATGATGAAATTTGCTATATAAAAATATGCTAAATGATTTTATGCATAACAATAAAAAGCGCTTGCTAAGCAAATATTTTTAAACATATTATTTGCATTAAAAATATTTAAACTACGTTAAACTTTAAAATTCATATTCATAACTTAAAGAAAATATTTTATTTGTAACAGTTATTGTCTTAATTAACTCCAATTACTATATATAGCAAAGATTGGATCATTAAGGAATACCTTTAAAATGATTCTAGTGCTCTGAAAATCAAAGTCTTAACTTCGTGGATACCTATGTTATATAATACTATTAATATTAAATTTAAAATTAATATTAAATTTATTTGTCTATTTAGATTTCCACTTTCCTCTCGCGTTCGTCCCACTGTGCAGAAGTCGTAACTGTTGCGACTGAAGCTCAATGGCAAATGTTTGCAATGTTTGCGCAACTAATTAACATTTTTAATGGTGAATCCTTGTAAGACGCTGCACAGTGGCAAACTTAAGTCACAGACAAGTTGCCCTACCTGTGTCCTCAGCTATGCCCCCTCCACCAGAGCCGCTCTACTGCCCCTTCTCCCCCACATCCCTCTGAGCAGGCAAATTGTTTGTGTTTAAAGGATTTGCGTTGCCAAATGTCAAATGTTTTCATTCTTTGCTGTTGTTGTTGCTTTTTGTCTTTGCTTTTCTGTGTTTTTGTTTATATTTAATTTAGATTCATGCCGCCTGATAATTTATGCGGCTTCTCTGCAGTTTCCGCTTCAGGTTTTCAGCGGCAGACGGAGGCTTTTGCATGAAAGTTGCCGACGGCGCTTTTGATTTAGGGTTGTCATATGCTCGTAAAGCGGGCGCGCTTTTGTAGATAGCAAATCTGGCGACGAGCGGCAACTTTTGAGCGACCGTTTTGAGCTTCGAGCGCCGAGACAGGGCACTACAATCCCTACCAGATCTTGGATCTCCGATCTTGAGTCTGGAAACTCAACTCCGACTCTGATTCTCCAGCTGCTGTTTGTAATAGAGAAATATATCACTCGGAATAATATGAGTTTTGGGACAGGGGCTCAGAGTTCTTATCGCCAGACACAATCGTTCTGCTGCCTGTCTCTGAGTATCCTGCACTGTTCTGTTAATGTCCTGCCAAGTGTGTCCTTGGCCAGGTTTTTACAGTTACACAACGAGATTCACTTTCTAGGGAAAGTAGAAGGCCAATAATGTCATAAATTTCATAAAGTGTCAAAAGAAACACCTGAAAGGCACAAACAAACCCAAGTACTGTCCATAGGGGCGTTTTCCTTTTATCGTATCACTATCAAAATGGTTTCCACGGAGCAAGATAAACGCTTGTTCTGCAGGAGAGGCGATAAATTATAAGCCGGGAAGCTGGTAGAGTCAAACTGTCTTTTAGGAAAAGGTATTTAATCAAAGGAAAGAAAGTAAGCGGAAAAATAATTATTTTTATATAGGATAGGATGGGATTTATTAGCCAAACATTATAGAAACCAGACGTAGTATTTAAAAAAAATGATTTAAAGGTAAATTTAGAATTTAGAAACTTTGAAAATCCATTCAGAAATAATAATTAAAAGTCCTTTGAATAAAGTGTATTACACTTTTCACCTTCCATTTCCATATCTTCTTTAGCTATTCCAAAACATTTTCCCACTTTTCCTCTGCCTCAAAATCAATATATATTGCGCATATGTGCTTTCCTTTATTTTTCCATCTTCGCTTCTTTCTGCTTTTCCAAAAGAACTGCAACTTTGATGGTTCATTGACCAACGACTCGGACACTCCTTAACACATACCTGTTAATAATTCATGACTGTTTTATGTGCTTTGGCAATGCCGCAAATAAATTGAAGTAGCAATTTCCATTTTATTTTTATGATCGATGAAATTCCCAATTCGAACATTTCGAATACTTGAATACTGTTGTTCTTGTTATTGCTGATGGTCATCGGCAAACATAACAGTAAACAGGCATCGACTGCAGTCGAAACAACCCTTAAAGCGGTTGAGAATTTTAGCACAAGCTTCAAGCAGTTTATCAAGCCCGAGTTCTCGTAACTCTCTTATTAAAGTAATTAGCATAGTGTTGTTTGTGTGGCTTTATCTGCGATCATGTTTAAAATCCAGTTAACAGACAAATTGTTAGCTAGTTTGTTAACAATTTAATAACCAGCTACACACACAGACAGACAAAATGCACAAATTGAGTTATTAAAAGATTCTTTCAATATTTCGTGTGCTTCGAATCGCTTCTTGGTTTTAATTCAATCAAACGGGTTGGTAAGCCCCCGCACCCCCTCACAACCCCCACTGGGAGGGTTACTAGTGGTAAGGGGGTTCTGGGGCAGGGTCCATGGTCTGGCGCCGCGTTAATTAAAATGCAATCAGCGTCACGAATACTAATGAAATGTATTCGCAACGAGTACGACTACAAGTATGAGTACCCGAACCTCTTATAGCTTGTATGTAGATGCGAATAACTCAATTTGTCATATCGCCAGTGACAGCAACAGTAGCAGTCACTGTGGCAGTCACAGTAGCAGTTTGCGTGCAGTCACTGTCAGCACTTTAATTTAATTTGAATCCTTTTTGTTTGGTTTGAACGCTTCAAATGATTAAGAACATTATTGGCATGTCAAATTTTTCCATAATTAATTGCTTAATTTAATAGTTATACTTTGCGCTGTAACTGTTAAAAAGTGGTCATTTCATTGGCTTAAAAATGCAAGTAGTTGCTGACTTATGTCTCGAATTTATATATAGTTTAATTCATAACTGATTTCTAATTTATTTCATAAATTTTTATCTGTTTTATCATTTAAATTTCAGTTTATTCTATTGAAAAGTTCTTCGCCTTTGACTATCCTGCCTACAGGGTATTTTATTATTTAATCAACAGCCAGTCAGAGCATTTTCAATTGTTATTGTTGTTGGGAGAATATGTATACAAATTCCAGAGATTTTCCGGATTTTCAGCCCTGACTGATGTCTTCCGCTTCATTAGACGCTGCTTCATGTGGAGACTCTGTCCTTGCTTGGCCCGAGGGTATCGAATCCAGGCAGGAAGCAAATTACCTTCACTTGTCCGCACACACACACACACTTCATTGCCTTTGGCACATATGAGTTTATTGGGTTTTTTTAGCTGGTTCAGAGGTCAATCAGTGTGAACGCGGCAATAGAATTGAAATTGGCCAAAAGTTAAAGCTAGCTGTCGGATTGTGGGCTATAATCGGACTAATCTGTTGCAATAAAAAAAGCGTAGCATAAACAAGCGATGTTGTCTCTAGAGATAAGCTTGAGACAGCTGAGACAGTTGAGCTTGAGTCGGAGCCGGAGCTGGAGCTGGAACTAGTTAAAGATTCTCAAAACGTTCCACATCAAAAACAAACAACATCAAAGTGAGCCGAGTTGATTTGCCTCTCAGCCAAGAAATGCAAATTTGAAGCCAGGCCAAGAGTAGCGCTGGCCCTTGTCTAGATCTTGTGGGATTATAATGTATTAATATTTTATGGGAAATTCGCAGGGCATAAAGATGGTTAGAAATCGTAAATCATAGTTTTAAAATAGCTCAAACTGAAAGTTCTTTAACATGCTGCCTCACGATTTACATATTATGTGAACAATTTGCAAGAAGTTGGGCAATAAAATTAATCTGGCATCTAAATGACCATAGTCTACGGTACACTGACTTTTGTTGGCTACTGTAAGGGAGTGGGGGTAGGGGAAGTACCGCAAAACAGCAGCCACAAATCAGTGGACGCATTTGAATTTGGTTTACTGCAATAAATAACTTAAACAGGATGTAAATCTTGTTTGACCATTGAAATTAATTATTTAGAAAAACCCAAAATTTGTGGGGCAATTATCGAGCACCATAACTTCGATTTCTAGTGAGAGACAAAGAGAGTACTGTAGTAGGGATTTTTATTTCTCATATGCCAGAGAAAAAACTAAAGACTTCTCTCTACTTTAACCAAAAGTCATTCCCTTTGCCAAGCTGACCATTAGTTTACCTCTTGTCAAAGCCGCAACACCCGAGGGAATACTTTCATAGCTCCTCGCACTGTACTCGTCACGCACTTTGAGGCCTTTTGAGCATTGAAGGTATGCTAGGACGCTTTATGACGTCCTTCGAGTGATGAGTCTGATGAGTGTCCCTTTAGTGCTGACAGTGCGCAAAATTCTAATTGAAGACATGTGACACAAACACTAAAAAGATACAAAAGTATCTTAGGCGAAAGTTTTCAGAGACAGACACAAGTTAAGTAAGAAACGCCATTTAGTTTCCATTAGACAAAAGAATTTCAGTTGTTCTCTATATGCTTAATGAGTTCTTTTATGGCTTAGAGAATATTTTGAGCAAAGTTTTTAGTAAAAGTAACCCTAAGAAATGCATTAAAATGTATGGAAAGTAGTGTTTAATCTTTAAGAGTAACAGCCTTAGGAGGGGGACAGTTCGTGTATAGTTTATTGAGCTAAAAAATACTACAAATAAAAACTTTTTTCAATAAAATATCGCCTATATTTTGCTATAAATTTGGTAGTAGCGTGCCACAACTTGCGGTAAGTTTAAGGGCTGTTTACCCATCACAAACATATGCCTCAATAGATGTACGGCGGTGTGTATCTTCCGGCCTCCTCTCTCCCCCACAAGCCACTTTATGGCAAGACAAAACAAGCCTCGAGGCTCGAAAATAAATGGTGTGAAATATTATGCGAATTTTTTTGCTTTTGGCTTATTTGAGCCCACTGTGATTTGATTTTATGTTTTACAAATTTTAAAATGTTTTCACGGTGGCTGCGGGCATGTCAATAAACAACAACTGTCACCAATTTCCGCCGGGCAACTGTTGACAAAAAACAGTAGCATAAGCAGAAATATAAAACGGAAGTAGGACAAAAAGAACGCGAGTGTGCGAAATTGTTGCAAATTTATCAAATCGCAAATCGGTAGGGAAAATTCCCCCTCCATTTTACATGACAATTTCACGGCGTATTATTCAGTTTTTGGCAAATTTTGTAGCGCTGTTCAGCTATTTAAATAAAACAGCAATTTGTCTGTCTCTTTCCCTCGAGCAAACTTCTTCTTAATTTGATGTTTGTCGTTTAACATTTAGGTAGCACTGTAAGTGGCTTTTTTCTAGGATATCTACAAGTCGCTAGCGTTGATTTCTTCACGTTTACATTCCAAATGTGAGAAATACTTTGTAAGTGCACTTAAAAATGTAATTATTTTGTTGTTGAAATTACGTGAAATGCTCTTAAAAATATTTTTACAGCAAAAGTTGCGACATTAAAACAAAAACAAAAAAAAACTCTGCTCTGATTTTTGTCTGCCAACTGTAAAACAATAAAAACGCGGTAATGATTTCCCATTTGAGATAAGGTGCGGTATAACTTACTTTAACCACTGTACTGTACAAGTAATTGCCCATCGAGAAACCTCCAACTGACCGAGAGAGACCGAATTTAGACTCAAAACAGACGAAAAGCTGCTCTCGTTTAGATTTGCCCTGATTTTCAGTTTGTTTCTGATTTTTTATCTGTTTTTTAAGGTATTTTTTGTAGAGTGTTTTGCTGTGGAAAATTAACAAATTTTATGACCCCCTTCGATGTGAGGCCAATGATTAAGAGGGTCGACTGAACAGACGGATCAGTTGACAGATATCAAGTACGTTCAGCTCTAAAACCGCTAAAATACTAGAGTGAACTGTTTTTTGTTTATTTCTAGAGATAGGAATCGTTTACAACTGAGCTTAATGAAGTCAGAGAAGGGCTATTAAATGACACTAGTAATTCGTAGGGCTTTCTTTAGTATTTTTTATATACTAAACGTTTTTAAATAATTTTTGCAGATTTCCTTCGACTCAGTAAGAAATTTTGTTATAAAATCAACATTTACTTCTAATCATCCTTATTACCAAGAAGTGCAATAATTTCCTTAGTTAGTTCCTTCTGTTATTAAAACGTAGAGATTACTTAGTCGGTATAACGACAAATTTGGATTGTAAATAATATTGCAAGCCATAAACGAGTGAAATGAGAAGATGCCTTAAAGTTTTGCCAGCCAAGTTAACTTAGTGCTAACCCATTCGCATTAACTGAATACTTTTGCTCGCTTGGCTTAACTGGGAAATTTCATACTATCGCTAGTGGAAGCCATAATTTTCCAGCAGCAAAGACTTTGGCTTTCAGTTGCTGTTGTTGTTGTGGTTGTTGTAGCTGCTGTTTCTTTGGCAAAGACTTTATGAAAAAATACGAAGTATTAAAATCATAAATCTAATTGGAAATGCGCGTCACGTGCGCGGAACGTTAGTCTCTGTCTCGCTGTCTCTGTCGCTGTCACTCAGTCTCTTTCTCTGTCTCAGTTGCTGGCAAAGGAGCGTCTACGAGCGTTGCATGCCACACACTCGAGTGCGTAAGTGTGTGTGTGTGTGTGTGCTTGTACTACACGCCCATTTCCCCCCACTACAAACTGCCGCCCTTCATCATCTTTAGCTTCTTTCTACTTTAATTTCAGCAAGGAATTTACTTAAAAAGATTAAGTTTTTTCTATGCAAAAAATGCGGTTTACTTTGTCTGCTGTCGTAGTGCTGCGTAGATTTTTGAAATATTCATGACGCTGATGAGCAGCAGGACAATAAAACAATGAAGCTCAAGTAGCAAAGGCCATAAAAATATTTAATGCAAAGACAAGCAGTTGGGGAACGGAGCAGAGGCAGCAGAAGATGGAGCCACACGAAGTTGTCATGGATGACATTTGTTCCATTCCACGCCACTCCACTCCAAAAAGAAAGCAAGAAAATGTTGTAATACCCACAACCACAGTCGGCACACAAATAAGTCTCCAAAGACATATGGAGCGGGTGCTGCCATAAATTCGGTTTTTGGCGTCGTCCTGCCACAGAGAGAGAGAGCGACTTTTTCACTGTGACAGCGTTGCCAGCTTGCTCAATTATGCAACGGAATGTTTTATGTGCTTCTTCGCTCACTTCCTGCGTCGAGTGCATAATTTCTGCTCAAAGGACTTGCCATTCACATGCCTTTCTACCTAAGTTACTTTACTTGATTAGTGTCGAGTGCCTGATGAATAAATCAACAAACACCAGAAACACCAACAACTCCAATAACAACTCCAGCAACCATAAACATTAACACAATTGTGGATTCTTTGAATCCACCTGCTTTTTGGCCTCTTTTTTTCTGTACCAATTTACATAAACCTTTTTTTCTGGCTTTCTTTAAAGTTTTGTGTTTGATTCAACAATTGTTTGATCCGCAGACAAATTACCGCAAAGTACAGAGAATCTGGGAACAAAGCAAAAGGTAAATATTCAAATGAAGACCCAAAAAAGAGAAGAAAATAAATCCCAGTACGCAGCCTACATATTAAAAAGCCCACAATTATTTCCTAGGAAATTACAGAAAAGCTTGTAAAAATATTTCTAGGTAAATAGATTGGTTGGTCTAGAAATTTTTGGATACTAAAAGTGCATTTCTTAGCTTTTTAGATCACACAAAAACCTTGTAAACTAGAACTGCTTAACAAATGTTAACTAAATGTTAGCAAAATGTTTCCATTTAATTTTAAGACTTGACCTTTCACTTTTACTTATTAGAAAAACTAAGACGCTTTTTCCCCTGCTCCTAAAATGGGATCTATTGACAAAATGGCAGACATTGTTTGTCATTAACAGCAGCAGTGGCGGTGGCAGCAGCAAATCAGCAGCCCAATAACAGTAACAGCAGCAACAACAGCGCAACTGGCGACGCAGTAATCAGTCACATCGAGCATCGACTTTCCAACTGAATGGGCGGGACGTGACCGAGCTTTGTACATACATACATAGACTTGTATTATACATAGTATGTACATATGTGTATATAAGCATTTGGGTTTGGTACGTGTAAGAGCGCCGTCCTTTTCTCGCTGGAATGCACATAAAGTTTCTATTCTATTTGCTTATGTAAAGCGAAGCGTTAACATTGCTCCCACAACTCCCACTCTCTGGCAAGCGCTCTCTTCTATTTTGTCTCTCTTGTTGTGGACTTCTTGTTGTTTACTTATTTACTTACGCGCGGTCTGTTTTGTCTGTCTGCCTTTTAGTCTGTCATTCTATGTATGCTCATCTGACTTGTTGTTGTGTTCTTCGTTTGCAATGTGACTGAAATTTTAATGCAAAGCGCTCTCTTGCTTCTTATCAGCAAAGCGCTCTCTTTGTGGCCATACACACATACTCACGCAGGCACTTACTCACACACGCACACATGTATGTAGTTTTGTTTGCGGTTGTGGGAGGGGTAAAGGGAGGGGTAACTTGCGTGGATTTATTATGCTGATTTTATTTGCTGTCGCTGCGTTTTTAATAATAAAGAAAACATTTATTAATCATTAATAAAGGCTGAATGCTGACGTTGACGTTGATGTTGATGTTGACGCTGAGTCAGTTCCATTTCGTGCACTACAGTGACGCATGTTTCAATTCCAAAATTTCAACAATGGCGACATTTCCCCTCCACACACTCCACTTCACTAGACGATTGAAAGCTCTCCATTCGTCAATTTGGGAATCAATGATGGCCAACGTTCCACATCATTTCAATTTCATGCATATCTAATGAAGTTGCACACACTCACATGGAAAACATTAATTTTCCGTAAGCGTGAAAAGTTGCTGCAAGTTTTTCTTCGCTTTGTTGACGACACGAAGAAATGCGACAACATTTATAATTTGCATACACCAAAGCTCTCCCTCCTACCCTCTGAGCTTTGCATCCCGGAGGCAACTTTTTTAATGAGATTTAATGGTGCCACTGGGAGTGGAAGGAGCACGACAGGAGCTGCTACAGTAGCCACTGTAAGTGAGCATTAAATCATTTGCAAGCGGATAAGGAGTTGAGCCTTGAGTGCCCTCAGGTATCGGGTTACCAAAAGTGCCAGACATAAATCTTTCCCTCAGCGATAAGCGAAAAGTATTCAAAATGAATTATGAAACTGCCCCAAGTTGGGAGCGGTATGGAAGCAGGGGAAAGGAGGCGATTCACCACATTGGGCGCCACATGTGCTGAGTTTGCCTTGAAAGCAGATTCATCATTTCATAATTAGAGTTCAGCTCCAAACACAATTTTTGACCGACTTTCTGTGGTCACAAGTGTTAATAATGGCGCATTTGTCCTGCTGCCAAGTCCTGCCCTTCCGCTCTCCCCTCCCCTCCCAAGCCACGTTGGTAAATGAAATTAAATTGTCCTTTTTCATTTTGATGCATATCAGCAGTGGTTGTGGAAGGAGCAACATTGACAATAAATTAATATTAGCGCGCGTCCAGAAACAACAAAACGGCAGCCAGAAGCAGAAGAAGAACCCCAGGGATGGATAAACTAATAAAGCATATGTAGATCAAGGGATGGAGAAAGCCAAAGCCACGTTCAATGTTGGTAACATGTGTCTCCCTGTGTGTGAGTGTGTATTTTGGGTGTGGGTGGTTGTGGGGGTGGAGAAGGAGAAGAAGAACTTCGGTTCGACTGGTGTCAGTTGGCTGTCAGTGTACAAAAGGAGCAAGAGGCGGATTGGAGTGAGCGTCTGTCAATTTGGACAAACAAAACAAGTGTTCAGATGATGAGTGGAACCTGTTCTATAACTAATTGAAGAGGAAACAATAATGTAGCTAATGGAAGGTACAAGCGCTGAGAAAGTAGAAAGGGGAGCAGGATCGAGAAACCAAGTTAGGATAAACGTCTTTAAACTTCATGAATATTAGATAAAAAAAAAAAAATTAAGAGTTCAAATCAAATCAAAATAATTAACCGCTTAGAAATCGTTTAACTTTTAGCAAAGTTCTGAAAGTACAAAAAGTTTATCAAATAACATGTTAACACTTATGCTGAGCAGTTTGAATAACAGTGGAATGTATGGATACTGTTAATTAACAGCAGCAGTGAGATCATTGAGCTTTAGAATCCGCTGCACTGTTACTTTATGCTCCCAAGCAACGCGTGTATGCGTGTATGTGTTTCGTTGAGCTTAATTGATGCTAAAGAAAAGAGAGAGAGAGACACACGCGCAAACAGAGACATAACAGTAGTCAGGGAGTGAACGTGTGGGAGAGTGAAGGTGAGGGACATTTAATGACACACACACACGCATACACACACGCTCAGCCAATACACTCGTTCACTCACATTTGTAGACAGATAATCACTGCTTTCCCCTACCTCTTCCCCTCCCCCGGCAGAGCTTCATTTAAAAGGCTTTGTTGAAACAATTTCATGCATTATTCATTACACGCCTTCACACATTTTTCCTCATTTTGTTTTCCCGAAAAACATTTTCCCTTTGTCTGAGCGACGTCGACGTCAGCTAAAGTCAAAAATTTAATAAAGAAAAATTCAACGTTCTCAGGACTAACGAACTTCCTGTTTGCTGGTCATTAGTTTGAGCTAAGGAAAGAGACAGGGAGCGAAGTGTAAGAGAAAGACGGCAATGGGCTTAAGAGTGGACACTCTGCACTCCTTCCACCAACTGCCTGCCCCATGCCTTCCCTAATCTAAGAGCAATTAAAGTTGCTGCTGAAATTCGTTTATCGCGATTAGCACGAAAATTTATCGATTGGCAATTGTCATCGAAGTAATCCCATCATCACCGTGTGTGTACCGTTATTGTTGTATTTATGTGCTGATTGTGTGGTTGCAGTGCATTCATTTTCGAGTTATCTGCACATTTGGCCAATTCAGCTTGGCACTTGGCCACAATCTCAGCATTCTGATGTGCATTCACGGCAGGTAGGGCTGCAAGTGCGGCTCCAGGGGTGAAAGGGAAGAGAGTGACAGACAGAGCGAGAAAAGTGTAAGAAAAAGAAAACAATTTCAGCTAATGCGAAGAAATGGAATCGAATCGGAAGCACTGCAAATGGAAACACGTGCACAACTACAGGACACAAAGGACACGCCGAGTACTGTTCAGACCGAAATTTGTTGGGTGCAAACATTAATTTTATGTTTGTTAATTTCTTTTATTTTCAGCATTTTTTCCACGACTATTTCACGCCCATTTGCATAAATTCCAAGGCGTTTTAGACCAGAAAAAAGCGGACAAAAAATTACAATAGGAATAAAAAGCGAATTGTTGAAGAAATTGCGTTAAATTTATCGTCTGTGAAAGGCAGCAAATAAAAACAGTTAAAAAATGCACGAAATTAGTTCAACTAAAGCAAACCAGCTGCCACACCCCCCGCCAGAGCAACCCTTTTGACAGGGTTGTGTACGGTACCAAAAAAAAAAAGTAGAAAGGAGAAAAAAACCCTCACATATGTTGCCTAGAATCCACTTGAGTTCGGAGTGGTAAAAAATAAAGGGGGTACACTTGTAGCTGGAAATAAATCTTCCTCCATTTCGATTTAAAATGTAGCATCGGAAGATTTATAGCCCACATTGTCGAACAGTTCGATTACAAGCCATAATCGCAGACTAAAACCCAAAAAGGACCTCAAATCGCATATGTAGACAATAAATCTTTGTTCATGTAATCAATATTATGACTTGTCAAATTATTGTATACTCCAACAAACTCATCCTTAAAGGACAAACGCACAATATTTTCCTTTCCGTAGTTTTTATTATAGAATTTTCGATTTGGCGCATTCCCAGGGGCCACATTGTTTGCCAGGCACTGTTAAACTCCAAGAGCAAATTTGATGACCAATTAATGCTAATTTGGAAAAACCCTTTCGCGTTGCGTATCGTTGAGCTTGCGACATTTGGTGGCACTTGTTGTTTAATTGCCGCAACGCAATGGACATTTTTTATGCATTTTCCAGCAATTTCCTTCGCTCCAGCTGTTGCGAGTCTTCTTCTTCACCCCAAATGCTCCACATAGTGCAATATGTGATTGATGTGCCAAGATTATGTAAATTCCGTTGACCCCTGAAATAAGCACAGCAAGTGTGCAGAATTGCGAAATTATGGAAAATTTGCCAACTGGCAACTGAACGAAAGGACATCATTTGTCATCATTTGAGTGGATGTTATTGACCCGTTCTCAGCTAAACTAACCAAAGGGGGCGTCTGTTAATGAAAACATGTGTCGGCAATAAAATTATAATCATGATTTACATCCCAACATCAACTCGAATATGATTTGAACGCACATCGAACGTGATCAATTTGTATGACAAAAATTATTTTAATTGCCAAAAATTCCCAACTTAAAGAAGACATTAATGAGACAGTAAGTCTTCTTGGAATTTATGAATAGATATTGAGTTGCTGTATTGAATTAGCATTCTGTGCCTCTCTCTCTCTCTCTCTGCTTCTCTCTCTCTTAACCACTAATTTGTTGCATTAGTGCACAATTAAATTATTGTTTACACACTTCACAGTTATGCAAAAACTTTCCCTTTTCAAATTCGATTTGGGCAACAATAAAGGGGCTGCGCACCAGTCGCAGCACTGAAAAGGGTTGTCATTTCCCGAGGGTTGAGTTCTGGGTGTCAATATGTGAACAATGCGAAATTTGCATAGCATTTGAGGTAAGGACACAAAGCAGTTGAAAGGACAAGTCCTCTTGGCATTCATTAGCTTTGACTTTGAGTTCTCTGATTGGCTTTGTGTTTAATTACATAAACAAACATTGGAACAATAGAATTGTGATGCTAGTGGTATGAAGAGAAGCATAATTGGGAGTGTAGAGTATTGATTGATCTGACTGTGATTTAAACTAAACTAAAATCTATCCTTAAATGATTTGTATTTCTCTGCTCTTCCCTCTCTCGCACTTGTTTCCTCTATTTCCACACTGTCTTTTCTCAAGCCTAAAGTGCCATCTCTTCCTTCTCCTCCTCCTTCTCAATAGATATAGTCCTATTTGACTTTCCCATGAAATCGAAGCATTTATGAGCTCTTATCTGGCATCTCTTTCTAATTAAGTAGCTGCGTACTGTTTTTTTGGCATTCAGGTTTTAAAAGCGCCATAAACTTTGGGACATGCTTATCACAAAGTGTTTTGTTTGCACTTTTTAATTTAGTGCAGTTTAGCTGCCAAATCAAATTGCGATAAGAAACGCATAAAACTTGGCCAACACGAGTTACATGTGTGTGCGTGTGCGTGTGTGTGCTGCCAAGAAATAAAAAGAGAACTAAGCCAAGTGCAATAATTCAAAGAGTCTTTTGTTTCGTTTACTTCTTCGATTGCGCCGCCTTCTCAACGTACAGTGTAACCACCCTAAAGGAGAAAGCAAGTCTCGCAGTTGGATTTATTTTTTAAAATGCCGCAGGGATCGATTATTACCGTTCAAATTCGCATAAAACGTGCGAGTTGCCAAAACGATTTTAAACTCGAGCAGACGACAGTGCTAGGAATTGGGATTGAAATTGGAATAGGAATAGGAATCGAGTTCGGAATGGGTTTACTTGTGAGTAGAGCATATGTGCTCCTATGGGTGTATTTCTGCATTGGGGGTAGGCAATAATTTAAGGAATTTGAAGTCAATTCAAAGTCGCATTCAATTCTTTGCACAGTCTGCGAATTCGCGATATGAATCTCAATAAAAATGCATTTAAAATGTTGACAAAGGACAAAAGCCTACACTTCATTTCACCTCCCACCCACAGCCCAACAATTTCCAGGGCTTACCTACAAGCCGAGGGTTGGGCAATTGCCAAAAGTAGCAGCGAGTAAAAAAAAGGTTCACTCTCCTACTCATTTTGCACGCAATTTGGCAGTAACTCAACTACAGCTGAGTCCGGTACTGAGTCGAGTACTGCTCTTAACCTGCTCATAAATTTTGCATGAAAAAATTATTCAAATACTTAATTTGAAACGAATTTCGCAAACATATTGAAACGACACAATTGAGAATACTAAAATTACCTCCAAGATTTCTTATCTCGAACATGAAATTGAAGTCTTTATTACGGCGCCTAGCAGAACAGTTAAGATCGATGTAGTTGTGATTATTATGATGGTATTGTTAATATTATGACACTTGTGAAGGTGCTGCCTGCTGTGCGTACAACGTGTACAGTTAGTTACTGAAGAGAGTTCCAGAGAAAGGACAACTAAAGAAAATAATGTCATAAATTGTCAGCCAACACCTGCCAAACACTGTGTTACCTGAGCGTGAAGAGAAAATAAAAGAAAAGGACGAAACGAACGAAAAGAACTTGTTCTTATTTTCAGTTGATTAAAAGTTGATCGACTCAAACTGATTTGTGATTCAGTTTTGTGAGATGACAACATCAAAGTCAGACTCAGACTCAAAGTCAAAGTCGAGGGCGAAGACAGTGAAAACTCGTTGCGTGGACACAAGTGCTGGGTAATTATGTTGAACAATGAGCAACAATTCCAGTTGCAGCAGTTCCAATTAGTCACATTACACGACCAAAGGCAAAAACATGTTCCGAGCCATAAATGGTCAATAGAATGACCACAACCCACAGCAACAAGTCAACAACAACAGCCAAGAGAACAACAACCAAAGAAGCAGAGGCCTTCGAGCAGCTGAAATTGAACTGAAGTCGAAGTTTTGAAGAAAAATTGGAAATTCTTAGGGGAATTTTTTAAAAAATATTAACTAATATAAAAGATAAGAAAAAAGATTGAAATTTATGCTTGAAATCTACTCGATTTTAAGCAGTGAAATTTGTAGTTTTTCGCTGATTTATTTATTTATTAAAAACTTACATTTCACTCCCATTTATTACTTTCAAAAACCATTAAGTTTCAAGCCAAATTCTATATACTTCCTCAATTCCTACGAACTAATGCCACTTGACAAGCATTATGACAGTTTATTAGCCCCTAACGATGATGATTGACAGACATATTCATGGCAATCCAAATGCAGTTCCTTTGCTAATTGAATGCAATTAAAAAGGTAATTAAAATTTAAATTACAGAACTGCGGCAAGGCACGTGTCCATCACTGAACACCAGTTTTAGTCTTGATCGTAGTCGTGGTCTATGTCTGTGTCGGGAAAAAGAGAGATCCCTAAATGGTTCGATCACGGCGATCAGCTTATAAGGATGCCAACGATCATACGTGGAATTCTATTTTAATTTATGGAAACTCTCTAGCCGCCCCATCATCGTACGCATTTTCAGCCAAATTTGGCCAATAATTGAAATGGAGTTGCACGACAACAGATACCCTATGCAGCTATCAGTGACTTTGGACCTTTGGGGATCAGTTTGTAAAAAACTAAAATAGAGAACAGGAAAGTAGACACTAGGAGGTAAACATTTGATTTATTTCAAAGAACTTAAAACTGATCTAAATTTTGTTAGTTTTTGTCTTATATTTAAAGTTCCTTTTAGCTTAAAAGTGATAGCATTTCCGCTGCCACTGCAAGTCAACTCCACTTTGATACCTTTTACCTGCCTTAAAACAAATTTCTTATGAATGAAGCCCTCTCCTGGCACCACAATTAACAAGTCTGGAGATGAGACCCGCTAACGATGATGATTTCAATCTTATCCGCAGCACGCGCTCTGAATTTCACCTACCGTAAAAAATAAAAAACTTTTCATTCACTTTTCTCGAGATTTCAATTACTCCCGCACCTTTAACCATTCCATTTCTGCCTTTCTTTCATTCTTCTGTTTGTCTCTTTCGCCTAATTTCTATCTTAAATTCTGTTTCATTTATGATTCCTCTCTTGGTTTTTATATTTTCTACTTTTTTGTTTATTTTTCTTTATCAAGTTTGGAGATGCTATCAACTTCCATAGCAAATAGCGCGACGTTGCACGTGCTTCAAATTTTAAGTTGCTTTTCAGCTCTTTGAATTTTTATGAATGAAACAACGTGAGAGGAAAACTCTTTGGATACCTTTAAATTTTGTACATAAATGTATATTTCATTAATGTTTTACAAACTAAAGTTATCGAAAGAGGAAATTGTTCTTCTACCTAGATTTTTCGGCTTCTTCTTAGCCGTTTTCAATACCTCCCCCAAGGTTAAGTTTCTGCTCAGTCTGTATCTCAGTTTGAGCTATGATTTATTACTGCCAATAAATTGAGTTCCCTGTGTGTGTGTGTGTGTGTATTGCCTGCTTTATTTCACGCTCTAATTTTTTGATAAAACCTACTTCATTTCTCTTACTCTGCTCTCTCTGCTAGCAGCTGGAGAAAGCCCTCTGTGGGTATACTATACTGCTCTACCATACGTCTATTTGCCACACACATTATTTCTGCATAATTTTCCAATATTTTATATGACAGCCATAAAAATTGTCAGCACAATTAGAAGCAGGTTGCAAATTATCCAATGCCACTTGTTCTCGATATCGATTTATTATCATATTTTAGGGGATTGTTGCTGAAATATGAAGTTAATCAGAAGTGTGTTTTTTGGGGGCAAGGAGTTTAAGAAGTCAGTCCTAAAATTGTCCATGGTACTGCAATTTAATGGTAGTTCATAATCTTATTTTCAGAAACTAGAATAGAATAGAATTTCTACCTTATCCTTGAAGAAATTATTTAGTTCATCCCAATAATAATCCCAAGTGTTCTCGATACTAAAACTACAATGCTCATATTTGATCCCATTTTCCCAATAATTCCAACTTTTATCGCTACAGAAATGATCCCGTTCTTTTTTAACAAAGTCCTTAATTTCCTTCTCAAAGTATATTCTTGATTCTATTCCTCCTTATCAAAATATGCCAAAATATGATTATGTTTATCCTGTTTGCTTGCTGTAAAACGCAGCTAATCAAGTTGACCAAAGGGTTGTGTCCTTTGAGCGTGTCCTGGCATATTAGCAGGGCGTAATATGCCTCTCTGGGGAGTATTAAGCAGCCCAATGCCCTGTTTTTATTTCAAACAATACGAATCATAATTCATTTCAAGCCCTCAAAGGCGAATGAAGGTCATTTGTTATGTTTCAGTTGAAATCGTCCCCAAAAATTTGAACCTTGGTCCATGACGAAAGTTTCTAGAGATGAAAGTACACATGTGGGTGGTTTGAGTAGTTCTTGGCTTACAGATACCAATATGCACTTGCCGTTGACAAATGATGCGACCAAGAAATGAAATTTTGTGATTTGTCAAAAGTCACAAAAATTATAAAGAAAAATTTTGCAACGCTTTGCGAAAATATCTTTGAGAATTAATGGATGTCGTTTTGACTAAAAGTGAGTAAAAGAGTTTTACATTAGACTTTTGGTTCAATGCACCGCTACATGTGCGTGTGAGTGGGCGTGGGTGTGGGTGGGCGTGACATTGGCCCCGTCCATACCCGCTACAGCAGCTGTTTCTCGCCTTGCCCTTTGTCCATTCAGACGCAATCCTATCGATTTTTTCTACTCAGACATTGTCGCAAACGTGACGAGCATTTTGAGTTGAATGCAGACTGCGAGGGTGGTAAGAGAGTTTAACTGAAAGTACACGGCAGGACAACAAACGCTGCTTAAAGTTCAAAACACCAAAGAAATTAGTTCATAATTTTGGTTTGTGGCACTTTAAGAAGGCAATCGAATAGCGACTACTTATATGCGACTATTTGTATTCGTTTTGGCATTTGTAGTCGTATCGCCAGTTGGCTTAAGTGCGGACACGCAGCGAACATTTATCTTAATTGCCATTCAATTGGGGCACACCTCATCTCAGAGGTGAGCGTGGGCAGGGAATGGGGGACTGAGCAGCAGTGTTGCCTGAATATCTCAGGAAAAGCAGCTAGATCGATAAAAAGGACTACAAATAGCTGAAATTAAGCTAAAATTATCAAAGAAATGATGTGCAAAATTAAACTGCAAAAATCACTTTTAAATATAACAAGCGTTTAGGCTAGCTATAAACTAGCTAAAGTGTCAACACTGCTGTTCACAGCCAACGCATGCAATTTGCATACACGCGATGTCTTCCAGTTTGCCCGTTTCCAGTTGCCTCCTTCAATATTCCAGTTCCTGGTCGTGTGTCTACCAAATTCCACACACTTCTTGCCACATCCTCCAGTTGCAGTTGTTGTTGCTGCAATCACCGATGCTCAATGTTTGTGCAACTAATTAACATTTTTAATGGGCAATCCTTGTAGGCATTGAAAACTCTTCGCTCATTGCCGACAAATGAAGTGAAACAACCGTTTTAATGTCAACCACTAAGTGGACCAAAACTTTTGATTTACAGTGCAATGAGCAAACACTTGACTTCAATTAAAATAAGTAAGAGTTTAAAAAATTTTAAAAAATAGTACATTATTTCATATTTATGGATACAGTTTTCTGTTAACTTCCTCAAGTACACTCCACTTGAAAGCTTTATATAAACTGCTTGCCTTCCTTTGAATCATAAAAAAAACCATACATAATTCAATAAACTTGTCAAAGTCATAAGTAAATTATTCACAATAGATTTTCTTATTTTTTTCTGCCTTTTGATTGACACACACGCGTCGTTTGTGGCATTCGTTTGATTCGTTTGATTCACAACTAATTCGTATGAAATTCGACTGAAATTCGAGGCAAAAATTGAGCAGATATTTTTGTGGTGGAAATGCTGTGAGTTTGACACGTGTTGGGGGCGTGTGCGACTCTATTAGGGATATGTGAAAATGGATGTGGAAGGGGACAAATGAGAGCGGCATTTCATTAGTTGATTCCTTCAGCAAAAGTTTAATAATATTAACTAAATGGCCTGACATTAAGTTGACAAATGTCTTAATAAGCAAAACTGCAACATTGTCACGCGAGATGAGCTCTGATCCCCTAAGGAACTAGACCTCAAGGAATGCAAATAGAGTCGTTGTCGGATACAAGAAGATTCAAGACTCGACCAAGTGTAAGACTATGAATAATAAAAAGGGTTAAATTAGCATTTTCACATTTATTTGAGCGATGACATGCCCAGATACGACTTATAGACGATACGCCTCAACCCCTCACTCCCCAGAAGGGTTATATCTCTATATTTATGCCAGAAGTCGGGGTTTATTAGCGAGCGCAGCGCGCAGCAGCGCGTGCGATGGCAATGATGAGGCGGGTTAAGAAACAGACTATGGATGGGGGCAACAACGGGTTAAGAAATTGCCAAAGCAATTTCCGATGACACACATGAAAGACTGCTCGTTCTCTCTCTCTGAACATAATCATCAAATCAGCAGAATCCAAGCAGGAAGACACCAGACTTCTGACGGATGTAAGGAAGTTGGCAACAGTCGCCAGTTTAAGCTGAAGGCGCTAAAGCGTTGGTGTGAACAGATTATTTGATAAGAAGGCATAACTACAATTGAGATGAAAGATAAGAGATTATGCCGAAGAAAAAAAGGAGGAAATGAGAGCAGGAGTAGAGTAGGAGAAAGGAGGAAATGGGAAGGATTAAAGTAGTATTAAAAAAATATTAAGTATATTGAAAGGACTAGAAAGAAGGGTAAACTACAATACAGTAAGTAGAAACTATTATAAAACATAGGTAAGGCCTTTTATATAAAAGTGTGAAGAATTGTCAAGTATGCAGATTCAAATAATAGGGAAATTTTTCAGTAAAGCATAGTTGATCTTAAATATACTCCTCTAAATAACAGTTTCCAAACAAGTACTATGCATACATCTTCCCACTAAAAGACACTACCAACTTCAGCCTATTCATTTCCTACAAAAAATAACATACAACTTTTTAATGACTCCGATTCTTTACCGGTTTATACACACACTATATATTTGTTGTGCTCACTCCTTGCACGCGTTAAACATGCAGAAAAATGTAAAAAATTTGATTTAATTTATCGGCAGATACTTTTGCTGAAACTCGCTTCGATTTCGATTCAACTCGATTTGATTTGATTCACCTGCGTAGCCCCGCTGACCGCACCCCAACCCTCCCCCATTGGAGCAGCCGGTACACACTTTTAGCGTTCGACAAAAGTAGCACAAAGGGTCCCAGACATTTAAACAAAAACCAAAACGAGCAGAAAACATATTTGAGTTTTTCCCTGTTTGATGATGTCAAAAGACGCCAACTAAAAAGATTTTTATACCACGAGTATAAGAAATTCCACGCATATTTTGCAATTTGAAATGTTTACTCCAAAAAACAAGAA
Source organism: Drosophila nigrodunni (assembly GCA_020829145.1). Taxonomy (NCBI): domain Eukaryota; kingdom Metazoa; phylum Arthropoda; class Insecta; order Diptera; family Drosophilidae; genus Drosophila; species Drosophila nigrodunni. Next base: position 3,513,973 of record JACVCZ010000003.1, on the reverse strand, counting down.
ACGGAGAATCAATCAGACAAAAGCCAGTTCTCTCTGGACTCTGTGACTCTAATGTGTCTCGATTGCCATCGGCGTAGTCCTCGAGTAGCTTTGGGTTCATTATGAAGCGAAAGTTAACCCTAATAAAGTACAAATGGGACCAATTCTATTTCATTTAGGTGGAAATTCCTGTTTTCCATCTTTGGCGGGAAAATGCAAATGCAAATTACACATGTGGGCCAAGATAAAAGCACTGTGAGCCATAAAATATGTCATATTTTAACAAAATGTTGCAACACAATTACAATTACAATAAACCCATTCGACACGCCCCCCGCCCACCTGGTTCTCATGTGGGACACATTCGGATAACAAGGACAATGTCGACGGTGCGTTGCCAGCAATTAACCACAAAAATTGAAGGAAGGAGTTGTCTCTGTCTGGGAAACAATTTCAAAAGTAACATTATCTATTAGTCCATAAATGAAGATACAAAGATAAAAGCAGAACTTGATTCCAAAGTTATGCTAAAGCAAATTTTAATGTAAGCAAAGCTAAACGATGGAAATGGCATTAAAGTGGTCGAAACTTGGTTGAAATCAGCAGAGTTAGAAGGGTTGGGGAATAGTTATGCAGCCAGTAAAACGTTAAAGAAGGTTAATCAGACAATAAATGCAAGTTTAAAGTAGTATGAGACAGAATGTGTGAGCAAGAGATGTACAGGACTTAAAAGATTTGTAAATTATAGATAATGCAGCCTGTGAAACGTTTAAGAGGTTTGAAAAGAAGATTTTAGAAAAATTAATAAATAGATAAATAAAAGCCTTGTTAAATAAGACAGTCTGTAAATAAAGAATGCTTGATTGTATGGAAAAATTACGTGTGCCAGTGAAACGTTTACGAATGTAATGCAAAAACGAATAGAATATTATCACTACTGACTCAAATGTGATTTTTAAAAGTTATATAGGTTCATTCAAGGAAAAGTGTCATGCTTGAAGCTTATTTCAATCTTAGCTGCCAGTGAAACGTTTACGAATGCATGAATAATCGAACTACAGCCTTACATATGCTGCCCACTCTTGAGCCTATTAACTAAACTATTTAATTTCCAGCGTATTATTTTGACTTGCCAATTAGTGCTAGTTAAGCGCAACTTAATGAGTTCCCACACAAAGTACTGTCCACAATTGCATTGCTGTTTTGGCACATCAGCCCAATTTTATGGCTCCCATTTTGGAATATATGTATTGTGTGTGTGGTGTGTTATATGTGTGGGTTTTTCCGGTTTTATTGCTAATGAGAGACACGTCATAAAATGAAGTTGGCTTTTCGTACGCACAAATCTCTCAATTAGTTTATACAAATTAGTTTACCGCCCGCTCGGGAATTCTTGAGTTGGGTAATTCCCCAAGCAAACACACACACACTCGTATGCCCTGCCACGCCCTCTACACAGCCTTTTAATTCGTTTCTTTTATGCAAAAATAATTAAATGAAATCGATAAGAAAGCATTGTGAATGTTTGTCTGTAAAAAGTCAAGAATTAACTGAAACCAATCAAAATAAAAAGTAACTTCCATGTTACTTTCTGCAATTACCATAAAAAAGAGATTTGTTTGTGTTTACACCTGCCCCGCCCACCGGGGCGAGTGGGAAAACAAAGATTAATGAGATTTTTGCCAAGGTGAATAAATGAAAAGTTTCCCAGGCCCGAAGAGACTTACAAGGTGTCAAAGCTCAAATGGTTTTTTTTTTGAGCATTTAATTGCTACCGTTGAAGCAGCTACAAGTTTTTCCAGTTCCCCATTTTCCTATTACTCCCCCGATAATTAATATGCTAATAAAATGTCGCGTGACAGTTGAACAAGGACATGTTGACAGGCCAGGATATCTAATAAAGTACTCCGACATAAGTATTCCGAATTGGAAATTCCAAAAATGCTGAAGCTGTCGGTAAATCATGATTATCTTTTTATTGCTCCCATTTTCAGAGGTCGGCAAAAATGTCTCCCCCATTGCTGGGGATTATAAAATTCGGAGGTCGTTATTTCTCAGTCATAATTCGAAATGAAATTTATCATCGACGTAATTAGTGGCCATAAATTAAGCATCTTCTCACACATGAAAGGGGGAGTGAAAGAAGGGTGGGGAAGGGGAGGTAGTGGCGTGGAAAGTGAAGGCAAATATGTGGCCACAAGTGTGAATTATGGACGCAGTCCTCTGGCATTTCCACATATCCTTTCGAGCTGTCCGCTGCGGCAAATTAAATTAAATTGTCCTTTTTCATTTCGATACACTTTCGAATCCTCTGGAGGACTGGAGACTGGCTACTGAAGGCCACATGCTGTCTCCTCCTACTGCTCCTGCTCCCCGTGAGCTCCATTAAGCCAATAAAGCATTCGTTTCATTGGATTACGTATGCTGATGTGAGGCAACAACTGTGGTGGGTGAGGAAGGAGGAACAGGAGAGGAACAGCATCCGGTTACACAAATGGACACACAATTTGCGGCCAGATGAATTGCGCAAATATTGCCAACTAATTTGTACAAATATATATTGTATATAGCTACCATATAGTGTATTTATTTTGCACAAAATTCATTTAGAGTTCGTAAATCATTCTGCAAAGTTCCAGGCTCAAAGACTGGTTCCGGTTCTCGACTGATTAACACCCGAACTTTGCGCTGGGTAATTACGAATTCCCCCTCATGGAAGAAATTAAATGCCCTACACCCACACACACCACCACACCCCCACACACACATGTCCTTCCTTCAGAGATAATCATTTAATCCTGGACTTCCATGCACTTCTTTCTCTATTAACCGTTTCATGTATTATTCATCGATGTTTCATTGGTGTCTGGTGCGATATCTAGATTTAATAACCGAATGCAGCGAACCTAATGAACATCCTGTTCCAGTACTCGCTTCTTCATTTAGCTTAATTCAAGCAGAAGCGATTCCCTGTCGCTGATTGTGATGGATAAACTATCAAACTGAATTCAGTTCTGTTCTTTTCTGTTTTTCTTGGGGACCTTTCACATCCAGCCAGCCCAACCCTTGGCTACATTTTCCTCAATTGAATGATTTTCAATTGAAATTCTTTGCTTTTTTTGGCATTGACATCGGCTACGCCCCTCCCGAAACAGTTGCCAAAATCAGTGTTTGTGCTTGAATGATATTTGACAGCATTGGCTTGACTTTAAGTGTGAGTACTAGCTGCATTCATAGGCGTTGTGCAACACTGCTGGCTGTGTTTTTGACAGCGAAGGATTGATTTGATGGGAAAGTTAAAGGGTAATGCCAGAAATCAATATTAACTGTACTTCTTAGGCTGCCAAAGCATGGATAGTGTTTAAATAGTAGTACTAGCTGCCTTTCTTGGTGTTTTCCAACACTAGTCGCTGCTTTTGACATACAAGTAAGGGCTAGGCTATACAAGTAAGGGCTAGGTTTTATCTTTGAAATGTTTTTCCTACAAAGAAAATTTTAGCTACATTTACCAACACTGTTTCCGATCAAAAACTCAATTGATACCGTTATTATTTATTGATAGGCAGCCAGCGAAAGGATTGACACTTAGGGGAATCATAAGGGTCAAGCCATAAATCTAAACTAACGGGCAATGGGCGTGTGTCATAACTGTAACAGGGGAAATACCCTGTAGATACATTTTATGGTCGACAACACCTTCGCAAGTGCTACATGCCACATGCCACGTAGTGTTGTTAAACAAAACCCGCAATCAGCCCACAAATTTGTTGCATTAGTGTGAAATTAAATTATTGTTTACATGTGCGTAATTATGTTTTGAGAGACACACAGAGAACACCCTTTAAAATCAACTCGAGGTAGAGTTGCAACCCTTCGGGGTTCAAAAAAAGTAAAGAAGAAACCGTCATTTGTGGTGTGTTGCGTGACCATACAGTGGGATAGACACCCTTTTGAAATTCGATTTTAAATTTGTTGCGACAACAATGAAAAACTTCACAAAGGGGATTTTTCCACACCCTTCCCTTAGCTCTCCTTCCTCCGCTACTGTAGGTAGTGCTGACTTTCACGGCTCGCTTAAATGAGGGCTTTGTGGAGTAACTGGAAAGAGGGATTTGCATATGGTCAGTCAGAGGTCAATTTCGAATTTAATCGTATTCAATTTTGAGTGGATTTGTTTTTAATCCTCTCGGATTTGCCCACAACGAAGAGTCAACAGTTAGGCACAAATACATAAATTGTTGCTTAATTCGAGAGTTTACGCAACTTCAAATTTGTGCACTTTAAGCTTTCTCTGTGTCTATGTGAAAGGACTTTCAGTTCAACCCTCTGCGGCATTAAAAATCGGATTTATTCCTTTTTAAAGTGCCACAGGGATCGATTATTACCGTTCAAATTCGTATAAAACGTGACCGTGCCCAAGATGCGACCCAAGAGAGACAGAGAGAGAAAGGGAGAAAGAGGTAGAAAAATGAGAGATTTTCGAAATCTGTCAATAAAAATGCTAACAATTTTAGCTTTCCGTGTTAACTTTAAGTCTTTTTCAGTCTATTCATTCAACGCATCCCCAATTGATTGCCGATTTCTATCGCTTTAAATGTTAACAAAAGAATTCCTTGTGAGCTCAGAAATAGGCAAAGGTGAATGTGCTTTTCCTTGAATAGAAAGTCACACTTTGGTGTATTTACCAAGAGTTTAAAATGGGACACAGAACACATCAGTTCACTGTAAAAAATTTAAAAGTTTCTTAAAAAAATCTACTTAAAAGCGTATTTAAAAGGCTAGATTAATTTCAGTTCTTGGCCTAAGTTTAGTATAAAACTCATCGGGTCTTAAACCAATAAAAACGAATTTAAAGTTTCCTTTGATAAATTTAAAAAACCGTTTAATATTGCATAAGAGTTTTGCTTTCTATTTCCTAAGTCCTTTTTCTTAAAATAGTTTTAATTTAACCCTAAATTAAATGCCAACTACTACAAAATATTCCAGAGTACAGCTCAAGAGCATAAAGTATGCCTTTTTAGTACAGTAAAGCAGCCCAGTAGTACAGTAGTTCCCTTATTTCAAGGCGATGATGTCAACACTTTCCCTAAAAGCAAAATAAATATAAATTCCATACGGACAAATCCAACTGAAGGACTTCTCTAATGAAGTAATTTATATGAAAATCATGGATTAATATAAACCACATCATTTAAGGGTGACCATTAAACTGTCGCCAGTGATTCAGAAAGTGACCAAAGTGTGGGAAACTCTGTGTACTAAGTTAAGGGTCACATTTAATTAAAACGCTTCTTGGACAGAGATATGGTATCTATAACATCTTGAGTGGCCACTTTGTAATTAACATGCTAATCTTTAAGCTGCAACTGATTGTTCATAGATCTAGTTCCTAATTTTCTTTTGATTTTTGGGTAGTACTTTTCTGAGACTTCATGGAGCGTCAAGTTTCGAGTCGAATGAGCAACAACATTGTTGCGACACTTAAATTTGCATAATCAAAATCAAAAACATCATTTCCATTCCGATTCCCATTCCCATTCCATTTCCCTTTTGGAGTACTGTCAATATGGCCAACACACTTAGCCACTTGGAAGCCGCAGTCGGCTTTTAAAATTATGCAAATTCAATTTGGCGACACTTTCCCTCGTCTCGCTTCCCTGCAGAGTTCCTTGACGGTGCCAACCATCCACCCCGCAGTCGAGTCATAAATTCGAGTAACTGTATTAATATAATTGCTGGGTGCGCCCTGAGGGGGCAGGCTGTAGAAATTCAGCTCTTAAAATTAGATTTACTCCCATTCAAAAAGTACCCGTTGTCCTTGTTGTTTCTACTCCTTCTCCTGTCCTTCTCCTCGCACTCTCTACTAGCTCCACTTTAAGCCAAAACTTTAAAGACCAGTTCTGACTCCATTTAACATTTAACCGTCATAATTTAGAGTCATATCTTATCTGCAAATAAGTAATATTTTTGTTTATCCTTGAGCATAATTCATGTTTAGTTTGGACTTGCAAATCGTTTTATTATTCAAACCCAATTGCACCACTGTGCGCTCCTAGCCTATAAATAATTAATTTAGATGGTTCCTTTGTCTCTGTAAGTTTATTTATTGTCCTGTTCGAGCTTAACTGTTGCTTCCACATTGGTACTGCTAGAGATTTGTGGTCATCGTGTGTACCCATTTTGTGGGCCAAGTCATGATTCACTTGGCTAACGCCATTTAGATGCCAGATTAGATTTTATTGCCCTGGCAACAACTGGCAATGTATGGAGTTAGTCAAACAGGTTAGCAATTTGGCTAAAATTATTGATTCGATTGTTGCGTGTGGTAGTAGTAGATCTGGAAAGGTGTAGCTTTTAAAATATTACATAATTTGGCTGCTTTATGATCATTCAAAGTTTAAAGGTGCTTCAATTTGTTGGCTTAAACTCGCTTTACCTTTGCAGCTGCTTTTTCTTCAGTCCTTCGTCCGATGCCCAGGAGTTTCTTTGAGTGTGTGTTGCTGTTGTTAACTTGGCTCTTTGACAGGTCCTGGCACTGCCATTGGCATTCCATTGATGTGCGTTGGATAATGCGTTTATGGCATCTGCAGCCGTTAACTGTCCATAAAAGTGCACATTATTGTAATGTTGCATTGTCGTCCGGATGGCACTCTGAGCCTGGCAAACGACAGGACGTCCATTTTGGCACAGTCTTCGCTTAGTTTCTGCCCCCTCGCCTGCTCTTTAACACTAATCTTAGTCAATGTAGGAAGATGTCCTGCTGGCAAATGTGAAGCTGTTTAAATGTTTGACTGGATTAACGTGTAGCACGATTTCTATCATCGAATGGCATTCAATTGGAATTCCTTTTGGCAGCAACTACAAACTGCGCCTCAAGGTATGCAATGGAAATCGAAATGGCAATGGAAGTGCCAATTGCGAGAGTCCTGTAAGTCCTGGGAGTCCTGCGAGTGACCCCAAACTTAAGCCATATCCATTAGAAGAAGCCATCGACAAAAAAACCATTGCAAATCTCGTTAGACAGCTTACGAGTAACACCGCAAAGAGGGGAAGAGCGTGCAGGGCAGTTCATAAAGAGGCCGCAAATGTCAGCAATAAAAAGATAATCATGATTTACAGCCAGACTCAATATGTAGCCTGGAATGTCAGTCAAACATTTCGAAAACTTTATTGCACAACATTCCAAAGGGCACATAGGAGAGTTGGAGGGCAGCCAGAGGTGTGGGAAGGGCAGTGGAGTAGGAGGCAGCCTGTCAAAAGCGCTTGTTCGACTGTCATGAGATATTTTATTAGCATATTAATTATAGCCAGGTCCTGACACGCCCAATTAAATGCCACAGCGAGCATTTAAACTTTGACACCTGACAGTGAGTGTGAGGAGAGAGGGAGGGGAGTGAAAGAGAGAGAAGTACAGACAAAGTACTTCCATTAATCTTGCTTCGACTGCTGTGCAAATAAATCGCTTTTTTGGGCCTTGTATTCTTTTATTGTTTTCGACTGCTTGACAAGGTAAATAAAATACAGTAAAGCTAATTTTGTTGTTGTTGTGGGTATGTTTAAAGTTTAACCTGACTTGAAGCTTTGTTGAAGTCCCTAAAACAATAAAAATACTCCAAGTCAAGCCAAGCTAATAAGATTTGTCAGTCTTCTTAAAAGACTTGAACTCCTTTCTTCCCAACACTCTGAGGGTTGTCCAGGACAATTGCAGATTGTCCTTGATTAACGCCCAGACAAATATTATCTTACACACATGAACTGAAACTTCACTCAACTGAACTCAAACTGAACCATTTGCTTCTTTTTGGGTAAACTTGGAGTTTTATTTATTGGATTTCGCAGCATAGCAAAAAGGAATTCAGCAATGTCCCAGGACGATTGCTGGGAATGTCCATCAAAAGGCGACTGCTGTGAGAAGGCGCATAAATTATCCTTTGCTTTTCTTTTACAGTTTGGCAAGTGTGAAAATTTGCGCAGACAAGTGCAAAATAATGATATGCAATCCAATTTACTAGCTACGGACTCCGGACGGAGTACTGGACACAGGACACAGGAAGTTGCACATTCATCACTTTGTGATGGACTCGGAATCGGATACCGTATCGGAATCGGACTGGAATAATGTAACTTATTCTTGTTGGATGACGAGGCCTTCGTTTTGGGCCAAGTGTCAATTTGCAAAGCATTAAGTTGAGTTCAGAGCCAGCAGTGGCCCAAAAGCATAAAGTGTGTGTAGCTGTGTGTGTGTGGCAAATGTTTTTACAACACCCCCAAAAAAAGAGCCGGCAGAATGGGTTAATTACAGTGCTCGTTATCTGTCCCATATGAGAAGAGTACCACTTTCCAGCCGTGTCGAATGCGTTTATTGTAATTGTGCTGCAACATTTGGCTAAAATATGACATATTTTATGGCTCACAGCTAGAGCTTATCTCAGTGCTGTTCATAGGTGTAGTCCTGGCTGTAGAAATTTGCATAATTCGAGCTCCATAATGAAATAGAATTGCTCCCATTTGTACTTTATTAGGGTAAAGTTTGTTTCGTTATTATTATCACAGATAATATGTGTGGCAGGCTTAAAGGTTTGCCCAGATTTTCCAACATTTTCCTACATTTTCCTAGATCTTCCATTTTCCACTTTAGTTTCTTTCGCTTCACTCATTTCTGCACGTTGTAACGAATTCTAATTGACTTTTTTATTTAATTTATTGCATTCATTTCGTTGCATTTGTTTTAAATGAAAAACATTTCTCAGTCCATAAAATGCATCGTAAAATCATCCACCTGTGAGTTACAAAAAGAAAAGCCCAAAAAAAACGTCTGAATGTACCCCAAAAAAAGTGCGAGACACAAAAAAAGGAGGAAAACAGCTAGCCCACACCCCTGCTGGAAAATTTGCATAGGAAAATCGTAAAAATTTTCCTTCTCGCTTTTTTATGTGCAATTTAAGGCGTGACGAAGCGAAAACTCCAATGAAGGAGTTAAGTGAGAGATGCGAGAAGTTCCGAAAAGAAGCAGCAAGAAGAAGAAGAAGAAGAAGTTGTTGAAATTACACAACGAAATTAGTTAATCCCGCAATGCTCGAAACGTGTTGAAATTTTGTCAAGAAATGATGCCAAAGTCGAAGCGATTTGCGAAGTGGGTGCGTAGAGGATCGTAAATTTATTAAAAAATTTAAGAAAAAATAGAAATTTAGTGCCAGGGCTGGTATGGCCAAAAGAATTTAGTTTTCTATATAAACTGCATATTTTAGAGGGTTTTAAGCTGCTGAACGAGTGTACTTACTTAAGCACAATCCTTACTAAAGTCATTGAAAATTTATTAAAATTTTAGATTTGGACTTCTTGCTCAACTTGGTCTCCCACTTTCTTTCTCTTTACATCTCTTTTGCCTCCTCTGTTTAATTTTGTTGCTTATCACTTAAATCATATCATATAGGAGTTATTTAAATTCATCCGCATTTCGCGATGTCTTCAAAGTTTTTCCTGAAAATTGCTTCCTACTCGAGCAACGTGTGTGGCAAGACGATAAAAGTGTTTTGTTTTTCCTGTGGGAAATGCGATGGTCAGCAATTTGGAATTGCAGCAGCACCAGCTCTAGAAACTCTAAGGACACTCTGGACTGCACAAATGTTGACACAGGAATAGGAAAAGCTATAGAAATAGAAAAATATAGACATGTGTGTGTGTGTGTGTGTGTGTGTGGGTGGGTGGGTAGAGGAAAAGTCATGGCTGTGGCAACTGTCGCTTTTAATAGAGGTGGACACTTTGATGGCCGTTGAATGTTATCGAATGTTGCACGTTTGTTGTGTTGTGTTTTGTGGACTTTTGTGGTGGCTCATCGATTTGGACGCGCAAATACTCAATACACTTGGGAGCTGTTTCTAATGAAGGACAACAGTGGAGTGTGGAGAGTGGAGGGTCAATGGGAGGGTCGAGAGTGCCAGAGACTAGGTCGAAGTTCGAAGAAGTCGCTCATTTGCAGAAATTTTTGACGCTTTATGAGGTCCCTTTAGTGCTGAGTGTGCGCAAAAATGTAATTGAAAGTGAGTAGGAGAGGGTAGGGCTAGGAGGGGATGTGGAACTGTTCTAAGGTCAACGCCAGGCCGTGACTGCCTCTTGAAGCAGCCATAAAATGTTTGTCTTCCATTAGGAGCACACATGATGACGCAGAATACGAGATGATGACAACGACAACGACAACGACAACGACTACAACAATCATTATGATTATGTTAATCATAATCATGATGACAATGCGGCAAAAGTTGCAGCAGCTTCTGCCTGAAATACTTCAATGAGAACATCATAATTTTCAAAGGTTCACAACGAAGAAAACTCTGACAGAGTTATGAGCATTTTATTTGTGCCTTTTAAATTTATATACACATACCTACATACATATATACATACAGTTTAAGTTTATTTGTTGTTATTTGTTGCACTTTTGTTGTTGTTGTCGTATCAATTCGCGTGACTCGCGTCTTTGGCGTTGTCTCCTGTCATGATTTCAGTCACGAATGCAAATGAACATGGGCCAAAAGTCCACATTTATTTTTTATATTTTCTTCTTTTTAACCAAATCTCATGTTACGAACATCAAACGTTTCAGTTTCCTCTTTCAGGCTTCCTTGCGCTGCGGTGACAACTTCCTTATAAACTTTTCTGCCAACTTTGCTGTCTTTTGGGGGCAGGTATCACAACATTCCCACCGCCCCCTGCCACTCCCCTTACTCCTCGCTGAAAGTTTCAAGTTTGCCGCACTGTAAAATGCTAATTAGTTGGCAAGTTGGCGCTGCTAGTGACGAAACTACTTCGCACGTAGCGTTCACAAGCTGACACTTGCAGCCAAGTCGCAGGATTCTGAGAGACATCGAGATTTTGGCTGGTTTACGTAATTAGAGGCAGCTTTATAAAGTTTTAATAAGCTAATGAGCAGTAAAGCTTTAAATTAAAAGTGTTTTAAGAAGGAAATTACACAGTTTGGAGCCTGAAGTGCAGTAATGTTGTCGGAAAACTATAAAATGTTTCCATAACAAAACATTTGTTGACTAGCTTTAAGTTAAAGGTTTTTCCGTTAGCCTTTAATTCGCTTTTCCCGACCGTTTTCTTACCTTTCCTTTTAAGGGTTTGCCAGCTTACGAGCTGCCAATAAAATTGGAATTCGATTCGATATCTTGCAGGTCGTTCGATTTGCCCTCAAAGAGAGCTAGAGAGAGGAGAGAGTGGGGGAGGGAGAGGCAAAAGGTCTTACCATTAAATGTAACTGCACTGTAATTTGCATAATTTTCTATTCATTACATAATTCTGTCAATTTTCAATACATTATAATTTGTTAAGAGAAAGAGCCAACCCCGAAATGGAAAAAACACAGAAAAATATATAAAGAGGGAGAGGGAGAGGGAGAGAAAATATGTAAAACAGGCAGAAGAAAGGAAGAACAAGGAGGAAAGAAATTGGTACAAATTATTTGGAGGGGACTCTTATTTGTAATTTGTTTTCGGCTTAAAAAGATTATTTTATGGTGAAAACATCCCGAGGCAAAGTTGTTCAATTTTTTATGCGCAATATGTCTAAAAAATAAGTGAGGAAGATAACACTAGCTGCGGAGTGAGTGGGAGTGGGAGCGGTAGCGGGAGAAATTAACACAGCCGAGATAAATATAGCTAGATATAGCTACTTTTCTTTTCTTATTTTTTTTGGCAATCTGTGAAACTGTAAGCTCAACTCACGTTTGCCATTATAAATGCAAATCAAGTGTCAATATTCCAAAATTTTTGCCAAACTCATTTGAATACATTTCGCACAAACCGAGCACTTTCATTTGGAAAATTCGCCAGTTTTTCCTACCGTTTTTTTGGGCAAATAGAAAAACCAACAAAATTGCCAAAAATCAGCAATGCAAACAGAAATCGAACGGGAAATCAATTGGAATCCCAAATGTCAACTGTATGAATTTGCACTAGGCATACCAATGAGTTCTACCATCCAATATCCCTACCTAACCCCACACCCTCAATAACTGGACAATTTGGTGTGGAAATCTTGGCCGGAAATGATGAAATGCTGCAGTTCATTAAAGCTTCGTGCAGGTTTATTGTCAACTTGGGAGCAATAAGCAAAGTTTTCCAACAATTTTTCTTCTGCTCTGCATTTTCCAACATTTTCCACTTATCACGACTTTATCGCTTTTCATATTCAAATATCCGCCTCTGCTCCAGGGTAATTAATCATTCTCGCCAAGGGGAAAACTGCAGACAAGCCAGAAAAAAAATGTCTCTCGAGATAATGTCAACATAAATTGTTTTGGCAATTTCTAACAATTTTCCTCGCATTATTTATGAAGTTTTCTGTTTTTTTTCTGTGCATTTTTAAAGCTGCTCTGAAATTAGCCATGCTCTGTGTGTGGGCGTATGGGGCGTGGCAAGCTCATAACACAGCAGTTGTTGAATTTATTCGAAGGGCATTCAATTCGATGTGTTGACTTTGGCCCCGGGGCCAGTGTGACCAGCGTAGACAAGGAGTTGTTGAGTAAACAAGGTGTGTGGGAGGAAAATTCACTTCCCCCTCTCGACTGGTCAGAGCCACACTGAATGCGGCATTTAATGAGCCTGTCAGCAGTCAGTTTAGTCACTCGAGTGAGCAACCTCGGACTCAGCTGCTTGCATACGTTATTAGGGTGGGTGGGGTAGAGGGGGAGCCGGGGGGTGTAGCAGGGGGTTGTTGTGGCTGTAAGTTAAACATGGGCGTGTGCGTGTCCGTGTGCTTCCCCTTGCCGGCTGTGGTCAGTGTAATCACAAAGTTTAATGAACGGATTAGAGAGTAGGACTCTGGCAATCAGACGTTTGTTGCTTTAATACCCTGTAAAGGGGTGTGTTTGTCTTATTGAGCACATTGAGCCTAGACTTATTGGTGTGTGTTAGTTTTGGCAAGTTCTTTGCTTGGTTTGAGGGGATTAAAACTATCCAAGGCCATTTTAATATATATTTCTGAACATATAATTAATCCACAGAGAAGTTTAGCTTAGTTTCTAACTTAAAATAAATCACCTGTTTTACTATAATTTATTTTCAAATTTATCACCTCACTTCTCACTTGACCTTTTATCTTCTACTTCCTTTAACACCGTTTCGTGTGTCCTTTCTTTTCCCTCTTTTTATACTGCACATTATGCAAATTCAATTTTAAGACACTTCCGTTTTGGCACGCGAACATTTCCCTGAATTCTCGCCCCTTAGCGCTGCCACGCCCACTTTTTTTTGCAGCTAACGTATGATTATTATTAGTGTTGTTGCTGCTCAATTCAAAGTCGAATCAACTTTGCCCGTGGGCAAAAATCAAGCATCCAATAATCGGGGTGGAAATCTTTAAAAATAGAAGTAACTTTGAGACTGAGTCCTCTATTGGCCTGAAGACTGTCAGCCGCTTGACTTTATGATTAATGATCTCAGTTTTTTGAGAAGTTTTTCATTTTATTCAACGGAAATTGCTTTGAGTCGAGCAACGAAATATATATTTATTTTTACTTAGTTTGTTCAAGGCGAACGACTGGCTTTATTTTTTAAATTGTCCACTAAAAGGTCAATTTGTACATTACAGTTTCCAAGATTTAATATAGACACTGATTAAACCCCTTTAAACATTGTAAATCCATTGTTTTGTTAAACACTCTTCAAATAAATTAAATACATCTAGCCACAAGCTTAACAGTCGCCTTACAGTGGTTCGTGTCTGCGCTAATGCGCCGGTAAGCAGACAAGGACAGCTATACAATACCTTATGCTGCAGAGCAGAGCAAGCAGCTAACAGTGGGTAACAAGCGCAATGCGTTAGAAAGAGCGCACTATACATTACCTAGAAGAGGGGAAATCGTTATATACAAGCTCTGCCTTGCTATTGGCTGCAGCGAACAGTGTTTACATACTCTGGGTACTCACTGTCTGGCGTAGTGTGAGTGGGAGGTATCCACTAGAATGTGGTTAAAGTGGACACCGAAAATGCTTTTCACTTCACAGAAATCCATCATCGTCAACAGACGTCCAAAGTTTATATACGATTTGTAGATTGTGACGAGTCGATAAGCAGCAAGGATTAATAACAAAAAAATAACACAAAATAAAAAGCGAATAGTTAAAGGAAAAAGAGAAAAAAAAGCACTTGAAAATCCACAGCAACCCTTGCAAGGAAAATCAGAAGAGTTTTCCCAGAACAGGGTTGCGGCTTGCTTCATAGATTATTTATGAACTATGGATAGATTTGCCACAAATTGCCGGGCGTGAATAATGCGTATTACCAATTATTGGATTACCTTTTTGAGTTTGCCACAAAAATAACAAAAAGTATAAGAAATGTAGCAAAAATTCGAGTGCAGAGTTTATGGTTTATTTATGCTGAATTCATTGTAGCTTCATCGATTGGTGCATCATCTCCTAGTGTCCACCTGTCGGCTTCCCTACGCGCAATATCCCTAAGGGCACTCTCCCTACGCACACTTTCCCTTAGCATATTTTCCCCTTCCACACTGCCCCGCACCGGCTCATGGAATCGCAACGGAGTTCCCTGATCTGTTTGGATCTGCGTTGCGTCCATGGTATTCCTGCGCGAGTAGTTAGTTACCACAACGGGACCGGCTGTCTCCGCCTGCAATGAGTCTCTGGGCGTGGTGTAGGTACTGCGTCGCCCTGACTTCTGCTTCTCGTGCACCGTGTTCTTTGGCTTCGAAATGGGCACTATGCTGTTGACCATGCTAATATTTTCGTCCTGCTGCCGTAGGTTGAGACGCCGTTGAGCAGCCACCTTTCGCCACTGCTCCATTGTGTCCCGGACACTCTGGTGACTGCTCTCCGCGTATAGTTTTCTCTTTTTAGGATGCGTTGTATCCTCAAACCCTGGCAGCCTGTGTCCCCAATAGTCCAATCTGTTGTACTTCATAATCGCGGCAGCACTACAAGATTCCAATAAACCAGCACTCGAAATTTTTACTTGCTTTTTTACATTTCCTGAATATTTGTCATTATAAAACTGTTGAATTTGTAGTGGAGAGTAATGGAATTAAAACCCCCGATGTAGATTTCTGGCATCGCTTTTTCATTATTGTTCACCAGACACCTATGTTAAAAATGTTTCGAGCTGTAAAGAGCTTTCCAGCGCTAAAAATTATTGCTGGCATACCAGGCGAACAGAACTTGGCAGAATGCCGCACTGTTAATGATCTCTATGTTAATGTTAATGAAAAGCCTCTCCAGCTGTTAACGAGCTCTGGTAATCTCTGCAGCTGTTAGCTCTCTGCAGCTGTTAGCTCTCTGCCCCTTTACATAGCACGCTAACCGTAGACTGTTAATGCCATGCAAGCGTTCTCTGCAGCTGTAAACTTTTGTTTTTGAGTGCAACTGAATGAATTCATTTCGATTGTGGCTGATTATGTTTATTTAGTAAAATTTCTGTATTTAGCTGTTAATTAATCTCGTGTATTTTCTTCAATCTAATCAATTCACCCGATCCCAAAGAGTCCAGAAGTGTATAAGTCTTTGAAATGGCTCATAATTTGATGATCTTTCAAATAATAAAATGTTTTTTAATGGTTTTGAAAACTTTAATTGATTTATTTTAAATTATAAAGTTATATTAAAGTAACTATTGAGGTACGTTTGAAAGGAGTAGACAAAAATACAATTAATTTCGCTTATGTGTCTTATGGGTTGGGGGTTTCGCCTCGCGTGTCTCAACACTGGATCCGAAACGAACTTTAATCGGCTCATGGTAATTAAGATCGACGTCCGCAGTGGGATGACTGACTCGTGTGGCCTTCTGCGATCCTCGCTTCTTTTTATCCAACGCCATTGAGTCTCTCGTATCGCTTGCTCTACTGTCGTCCTTCGATTCTGTTCCCTTACGCTTGTATTCCGGTACGGGATCGGTTGAAAACGCCACTCCGGCCCTTTGGGCATCATTCTCCCGTCTTTCGGTGGCCTTCTTCTGCCACTTCTCGGCAGTGACCTTAAAGCTCACGTTGCTGTCCGCAGCCTTCATGTCGGTGCTCCCTCATTTGGATGGATTTGTTGACTAAATTGAACTGCATTCAACATTTGTTACACCTGTTGGCTGAACACGGGTTTCTTCAAATCAAAATAAAGAGCAACATTGTGTCTGTATTTATTCGGAATGACAAACTAAGCAGAGATTTGTACAAAAAGCTGGAAGAATTGTCTACCTCTGAGAATTAAAAATAATAATAAAATTAAGTCTTATAAATTATATATACCAATCTAAAATTAGCAAAGAGATTTAATTTAACAAAAGAATTCTTCAAGCAAAAAAATTACTGCAAGGTTATTCATACAAAATCCATGCTTATGCTAACCCTGGCAGCAACGGCAGCTACTCAACACTGGTTCTAAACTTCTTTCTCAAGTTTGCAGCACTTTTTTGTCGCTACTCAACACTGGTTCTAAACTACTTTCTCAGGTTGAAACACATTTTTTGTCATTGTCACGAGAGAAGTCGTTCAAGAAATTTCTATTGTGTGTGGATGAGAATTTCAGTCTTAACAATTTTAAATAGTTCATTCCAAAAAAGTTGAGTGAAAAGTTAACACGAGAACATAAAGGTAAGTAATATTACTGTTCTAATAAAATAGCATAAAAAATAGCTTATTTCGTAAACTCTGTTTTTAAATGGTATAAACATTAATGCAAAATAAATAACATTTATTTGTATGATCTCATTTTACTTATTCGTGTTGTCACTAGCGTCAAACTTCCACAAAATATTTAGGGATAAGTTACCCGTGCTATCAGTGTCTAGCTCCTAGCTCTTTCATATTCAATTTCAACTTCTCATAACTTTTTCTGGCGTGGCATCATTCAGTTGTTTGCTCTCTTCAAAACAAGTTCAAGATTTCAAATAAATAAGCAAGGAAAAATATAAAGGTTCATTAAACTACCTTAAGAAATTTCCCATCTATTGGATTAGTGTTTTGATTTATCAGTGATTTAGTCGGAAAAATGGATGCCTTGAATGTAAAGAAAGCTGAGAAACCCAACAAGGAAAATGATGCGGATATTGATGCCAGACTTCAGGAAGAGCTAAACTCCCTACCGATCGTGGAGCCTGAGCCAGAAGTGGAGCGCAAAGAAAAGCCGCCACAACTGCCGTTTGGTGTCCTACCCTCGAATCGTATGTTCGCTAAGTCTGCGCAGGATGTAAACCTGTTCTCCATTCAAGCTGCTGGCGATACTGCATTTCCTGGCCAGAAAGTGCAGGCCAATGCAAACTACGCGCTGCAGATGAAGCAGCCACAGCCACAGCCACAGGCTAAAATGCAAATGGGTGTGAATCCTTCTCAGTATAAGTTTGGCTTACCCGTTAATCCGCAGATGAAAGATCTGTTCAGGAACAAGGCCATGGCTGAGTTATGGATGACTAAAGCCAATCTGGCTGGCAAGCCCCAGCAGCTGACAACTATGGGTCCACCCCAGATGCAGAAGCCTTTCCTAAGCCGCATGATGCTGGAACGTCAGCCGTCGGTACGCAGGGAGGCCACTCCCATGACCTTGACGCCGAGGCATACGCCCATAGTAGAGGACGATGAGGTTGACTTCGAGGAGATAGGAGTGGCTGATACTTATTCGTCCTATTGGCCCAGCAAGTTGAAGGGCGGCTCGAAGCATCCCGATCCCGTCGTGGAAACGGCAACCCTTTCCTCCGTGGAACTACCGGACATTACCTATGAGCTCGCTCTGCCGGATGAGGTCATGAGCTCGCTGAGTGCCCTGCAACTCGAGGCCGTGACGTACGCTTGCCAGGCTCACGAGCAGATGTTGCCGAGTGGACAACGTGCAGGATTCCTGCTTGGAGATGGTGCAGGTGTGGGAAAGGGACGCACCATTGCAGCCATCATCTTTGAGAACTATTTGAGGGGCAGGAAACGTGCCTTGTGGATTTCTGTGTCCAATGATCTGAAGTACGATGCGGAACGCGATCTGGTTGACATCAAGGCCAGTGACCTCCTCAAGGTGGCCCAGCTGAGCAAGTTGAAGTACAGTCGCATCAGCTCCGATGAGAACGGTAGCTTCAAGAAGGGCATTATCTTCTGCACCTACACGGCCCTCATCGGAGAATCCGCAAATGCGAATCCCAAGTACAACACTCGTTTGCGGCAACTGATCAATTGGCTGGGCAACGACTTTTCCGGTGTCATTGTGCTCGACGAGTGCCACAAGGCCAAGAATCTCAGCCTTATGAATGCCGGCAAGTCCACCAAGACCGGCACCACTGTGCTGGAGCTGCAGCAGCTACTGCCGATGGCTCGAGTGGTATATGCCTCGGCTACGGGTGCATCGGAGCCACGGAACATGGCCTATATGGTGCGATTGGGTCTCTGGGGTCCTGGCACCTCCTACTCGGAGTTCTTCAAGTTTGTGAACACCGTGGAGAAGCGGGGCATTGGCGCCATGGAGATTGTGGCCATGGACATGAAACTGCGAGGATCCTATATAGCCAGGCAGCTGAGCTTTAAGGATGTCAGCTTTCGGATTGAGGAGGTGCCGATGTCACGGGAATTCCATAAGCTCTACAATCACTCGGCCGAACTCTGGGCTGAGATCAATGAGAAGTTCCTCAAAGCCTGTCGCCTGATGTGCATCGAGAATCGCGTGCAGAAGATCATAACCTGTCAGTTCTGGTCGGCTCATCAGCGTTTCTTCAAGAATCTCTGCATTGCCTCCAAGGTGAACCATGTTATCAAGATGGTTCACAATGCAGCACGTGATGGCAAGGCCGTGGTCATTGGACTGCAGTCCACGGGGGAGTCACGAACTCTGGAGCACCTGGAGATGTATCAGGGGGAACTGACCAACTTTGTGTCCACCGCGAAGATGATTATTCAGTCGTTTGTGGAGAAGTACTTTCCGGCTCCGACCCGTGAATCCCTCTACAAGTTGCTCAACACTGGCAAATTTGAGCCCGAAGCCCGTTCGAGGACCTCTTCCTATGCTAAGCGGGCTAGAATTTCGGATTGGTCCGACGATGAGGACGCCGATGGAGGCGACAGTGACATGGACATTGACGCCGGCTGGAATCCCGACGACGATGACGACGATCGCTTGAAGTTGGGTCGCAAGCGTCGTGGACGTCCCCCGAAGCCAGACAAGGGTAAGATTTCCATCTAGGTCATTCCCTGCCTCAAAGTCCACCTTCTCTTTCAGTGGAGAAGATCACAATGCAGGATCGCATTCTGCAGCATCTCTGCAACAACATGCATGCCAAGAGCGATGGTGACTTCAATGGCGGCTACGATCTCATCAAGTCCCAGGCGGCTAAAATAACCGAACGGGATGTGGAGCGCTGTATTACGGTGCGGGAGAAACTACTGGAGAAGATTGAGCACTTGGGACGTCGCATGCCACCGAATACCCTGGACAAGATCATCTCCAAGCTGGGCACAAAGGTTGTGGCCGAGATGACGGGACGACGTGGACGTGTCGTTCGCACCGCCGACAATAACTTTAAGTACGAGCAACGCGGCGAGGCAGAGACCTCCATGGAACTGGTCAACTATATGGAGAAGCAGCGATTCATGGATGACTCCAAGCATGTAGCCATCATCTCGGAGGCAGCCTCCAGTGGCATCTCTCTGCAAAACGATAGACGCCTCAATGTGCAGCGTCGACGTCTGCACATCACTCTGGAGCTGCCCTGGAGTGCAGATCGCGCCATTCAGCAGTTTGGCAGGACTCATCGCTCCAATCAGGCCAATGCGCCGGAGTACGTCTTCGTCATCTCGGACTTGGCAGGCGAGAGCCGCTTTGCGGCCACTGTCGCCAAGCGCTTGGAGAGTCTGGGTGCTCTGACTCAGGGAGATCGTCGTGCCACCGATGCCCGTGATCTGTCCAAGTTCAACATCGACAACAACATTGGACGTAGCGCTCTGGAGAGCGTCCTCCAGCAGATAACAGGGGAAACGGTCCTGGAATCGATTCTTGTGCCGCAGAACTACAAAGGAGACTTCAGCTTTGACTGCTGTGTCGCCCTCTCGGGCGTGGGCATACTGAGTGTCTCGGAGGACACGAAGGGCCGTCAGATGTTTGTCATTGAGAAGGATAGCAACAGTATACCCAAGTTCCTTAATCGCATTCTCGGCTGTCGCGTTGAGGTGCAGAACGCGCTCTACAAGTTCTTCCTGAACAAAATGTACTCCCTGATCCTACAGATGAAGCGTTCGGGTCACTTTGACTTGGGTATCCAAGACTTGGATACCCATGGCGCCAATGTCACTCCCTTGAAGCTGGTAAGGTTCATCAGGCAACATGCCACGGGCACAGCTGCCACCGAACTGCATACAATACAAGTGGTGCGGGGCATGTCCTTCGAACAGGCACTGGCCAAGTGAGTACCGCTGGGTTACCCTCTGAATTAGTTAGTTACTTAGCGAGCCCCTCCGCAGGTACAACAAGGAGGCTCGCAACAAGCACGAGGGTTTCTACATCTACAAACAGGAGCGCAACAACAAAAATTGTGCCATACTCTGCCTGGACTCGCAGCCGGACGCTGAGGAAACTAGCACCAATCCCAGCAAGATCAGTCTGAAGATCTACAGACCCAACACTGGACCTCAGATGCGCACTGAAACCCTCAATTCGATTTACGATCGCTATGTGAAGGCCAGTCCCGAGAAGGTCCAACGATTCTGGGACATGCAGTACAATAAGTGCCTGCGTATGTGCTCCCACATCTACTGGAATAGTCGCTGTCCCTTTAGGACAAATTGCGATGTAGGTCTTCGTGTGCGCACCTATCATGTGCTCTCGGGTCTCATGCTGCCCATTTGGGATCGCATCGCTCTGATCATCGAGACCGATGGTCTCAAAATTCAAATGATTCGTGTCAAGACCGATGACCATCGTAAAATAGTTGGCACTGTTGTGCCCGCCGGCGTGCATAAGCAGCTCGTGGCGGATCTCTCTGCGGACTCTGTGGTGGAGACCACGACATCCTTCGCTTGTCCCCTTTCAAACAGCTTTTAAAGAGTTTAATAAAAAACGTGAGTCTTGGAATTATTCCAGAGCAAATTTGAACACCTTTCTTCCAAGTTACTCAAATAACAAGTCACCTCCACCTTTTCGCCTCTTTTAATACTTTATATTTTTTTTTTGCATTTTCATATAGATTTTTTTTTTTGTAATTTTCCGTTTTGTTTTTGTTTTTGCATAGAAAATATTGAAAACACGCAAAAGTATAATTACGAAACTTAAAAATAGTTTATAATTTAATTGATTTTATTGCCAGTAGTAGTTAGTTCCTAAACGTAGTTTTAAACGAACTGCTCAGATACATTATGAATATATATATTCTATCTGTTCTTTTCACTTAATTTTTTTTGAATTTCTGGTTTTACTTGCTTCTTTTTTTTTTTTGTAAATTTTCCACTTTGTATTTATCCTATTAATATAATAGACATAAAACTGAAATAAACAGAGCTTAAGATGGACACAAAAAATGTTGCCAATTGCTCGTTCCACATATAGTACTATATAAATTGCATTTGCATTGCGTTGTATAAAAATAGAAACTCTAATTCTCAACTGGTTCGCGTTGAAGTTTTTCCTTAGTCTGCGAAGGCCTCTCTGCGGTACCTTCTATTAGATGGTTGGCTTAGCTTCTGGTTAGCTCTATTTGCCTGGCTCGATATGCACTCGGTTCTCTATCCTCTTGTCTCTTTAGGAGCCCTCCTTCATTGTTGGCTTTTGTAGGCACTTGACGTGTTTTTCAAACCGAAAAGTTTACAAAAATTGTTCAACATAATGTTCAAATGAATCTTTTCATTGTTTTAACTTGTGTTTCTAGTAACTGGAGCTTGTCATGGGTCTCATTAGGGGTAGGCGCCATTTCTCCGCCATTTAGTTTTCTTTTCTAAGTACATTCATCTCTCTGCACCTAAAATTCTGTAGCTTAAACTTTTGTTTTTTGCTTCATCTTGCACTTAATTTTAAACGCTTCTCAGTTGCATAAAAAAGGATTATTTTAAGAATCGCAAAACTAAATTCCTAAGACAAATACCAAATGAATTAATCAAACGAATCAAAAACTATTTAAGTATAGCTTAAGTATAACTTCTTGCGTTGCATAAAAAACTAAGTGCCGCCGTTTCAATAAAAAATTGGAACAATCAAAGTTGAAAGTTCCAATTAATCTCATCAACGATTGCTTCAAAATCGCGCACAAATCGCGTGCATAAACGCGCGTTGCAGTCACCTCATTAAGGTGGCCGTAGGGGCCGATAAGGTCGCCTAGTGTATATCTGCTATAACTGGCTGTTGACCGCTGCGCTGCAGATCCGTTTCTATTTGGATCACTTAACGTACTTGTAAATTATTTTGTTGCCTACTTAAAAACGCGCGCGTTTTCCTATGCAGCGAGCAATGCCGCGTGCAAAACGCGCGCAACTCGCGCCGCTCAAATCGGAGGTGGGCCGCGTATATAACGCAGCTGAGGCGTAAAACTCATGGACAAATTGTTCAGATTGTCACAGCAATTGGGCTGCATCATGCAGGCAGCACAGAAGAACGTGAACAGCGCCAACTGCATCGGCACCGCCGCCCTCGCAATGCGCCACGCCCAACCGCGACCCTTTGACTTTGATGCGTTCTCATCCTCATCCTCGGAGCTATCAAGCAGCACATTGGGATCCTCGGCGGGATCATCGCCACCACCGCCAGCGGCAACAATGCGCTGCAGTTGCTGCACCACCTGTTGCTGCTGCTGCTTCTGCTGCTGCTGCTTGTGCTGCAACTCTTGTTGCTGCAGTTGCAATTTGTCGGCGGCTTGACGCGTTTTACGCGCGTTTCGTCGCTTGTTGGGCGAGCCTTGAGTTGGTGACGGGGATGGGGACTTGCCTGCCTTCTGCTTAACGTGTCCATTGCTCAGTTGCTGCTTCTTTTCCAGCTGCTGCTGCTGCTGTTGTTGCTGCTGCTGTTCCTGCTGCTTCTGCTGATGTGACGCTGCTGTGCGCACAATCAGATCCCGGCAAGTGTTCTGCAAATGTTTCAGCTCCGCCTCGGCGCTTTCCATGCGTGCAGCAATAGAGCGCATGGCTGCACTGCCAGGAGCCAGCGCCTGTTCCAGCTGCTTGGCCAGACGACGCAGCACACCGAGACGGCGTTCCCGTTCCGACAGACCACCGTCGGAGGTGGCACCGCCGTCAGAGATACCCGAGTCGGAGAGCGAGCCATTGGAGGCTGTGAACTTGGCAATGTGATAGATGTGATTGGGATCCAGATGCTGTTGCACTGCCAGCAGCTGCTCCTGGCTAACGTTGACCTTCTCGGAGAGCAGTTTGGCCACCAGCTTGACATTCTGTGCCAGCTCTACGGGCGTAGCCTGTCCCTTATCCAATGCACCTTCCAGGCCCTTGAGTGTGCCACGATCCTGGCCCAAAGCCAGTTGGAACTCACTCAAACCACACTCCAGTTGACGCCAGGCAATCAATGAATTTGTGAGCATCTCCAGCTGCGAGTTGATTCTGTAGAGCAACAAAATGGTAGGATTAGTGAGTGTATCTTTTGTAAAAGATCATCTGGACTTACCTGGCATCTGCTTCGTCCCAGGCGCTGTACATGTCGCTTACTTCATCCTTCAGATGCTTGTGGAACTCCTCTTCAGCGCTCATGAGACTGTTCACATCCCAGGTGGTGCCAGTGGAGGCTTCTACCACCTGGTTGCCATTGCTGTCGGTTACTGTGATGGCCACCGTTGAAGTGGCTTCCTTCTCTGCCTCCAACTCCTCCTGTTTAAGCTTAAGCTTTTCCATTTCCTTTTGTAATTGTTCGGACTCTTCTTGAGTTTGTTGTTGTTGTTGCTGCTGCAGTTGCTCCTGCTGCAGGCGACGCTCCTGGCGCGTTAACCAGCTGTGCACAGAGGCATTGAGACGCAGCATGTTGGTGCGATAGCTGCCCAGTTGGGTCTGTTCTTGCTGCAATTTGGAGTAGAATTAGCACAGTTTATTTAGTAATTAGGTGTTACAGTTGAGTTGAACTTACCTTCAGTGCCTCCACTGCTATTTGTATGGCCGGTTCGGTGTCGAGCAGCTCGGGCGTGGCATTTTCTCCCAGTCGAGACAACGTGTGCTTCAGTGCACTCATCTCCTGTTGCAGTTTGCGTGCTGTCGACGCATTCTCGCTCCAGTTAAGCAGATCCTCCCAAGCGGCCAATAGATCTGCAAACAAGCAACATAATGATCATTAACATTATTATCAGCATTATCATTATAATGATTTAATTGTCTAGAGTTAATAGTGCGCATTAAATTGCAGTGAAAGCAGACTTCAATCAGTTAATTGATTTAGTTTTTGGGGTAGATTCGTTATGGGATTCAGTTGGCACTTAAGTCGTAGATTTGTTACACTTTTCCAGCCCTTTGGTTAATAAATACCTTTCGCTTTTCCTGCTGTCAGCAAAGAAAAGCGTCTAAAAGTGAAACTTTGTTAAACTACCAAAAAAAACGAAGAAAAAATGTGTAAAAAGCAGCAAAACAAACAAAAAGTTTAACACTAAACGGTTGAGCGACGCTGTGGACAGCGGAGGGTGTGTGTGTGTGTGCGTGTGTGTGTGTGTTTGGTAATGTGAAACTGGCAGATTGTGTGGGAGCAGCAGTTTTTCAATTATAACAAAAAGGGGCTTTAAATGCAGCTCAAGTTGACGCCCAAAAGGCAGAAAACAGAATCTGTGGTACCCTGTAAAAGGCAGTGACTGCAGTAGTTTAGTTTTAGCTGTTGTATTTAAGTTACATTTTAAAGCAACTATTATTTAACCGCTTTATTAGCTGCCTAGTTTATCTTCTTTAAAAACAACTATTCACTCAACTATTTAATTGATCAATTCTGATTTTGTGGTCTTAACGCTTGCTCACGATTCGAACAGATTGATTAAGTATTAGTTAATGATTCTGCTAAGAAATTAACCAAATGTTATGCTAATGAATCAAATTAGCATATTTAAAAATGTTGTAGAAAACGAACTTAAAGTTGAGTATAAAAGAAGAAGCAGACAAGACTAGTAAGATTTAGATAGACAGACTATCCACAGAAATTGATTTTAATTTTTAACTGAAACAAAATATATTTAAGCTTGTTGCTTTTTTATCAAACACAATAAATCAAATGTTTTCAAATGTTTTGTTTACAGGGTATCTAACTAATCTCTTTCCTTAGTATTCACACTCGGCAACGCCTTTGACATTGCAACAGAGTCAAGTGGGCAGTTCTTAAACTTGCCTGGAATCCACAATGGGCGGACTTGCCAAACTAACGCAAAAACGCCAAGCGAGGTGTGTTTAAGAACTTACTTGATAAATTAGTAACACTTTAGCAGTTTATGTAAATTTTTGTAAACTGATTAGCTGCAAGGACGCCACACAACTGATCAAAGTGCGTAGCTGCCTGACAGGAGGCTCAATTACTTTCACCCAAAAACAGGTGATGTTGCTTTTTGACTATTGATTAATACAGTAAACACTCGACAGTTGGCACAGCTCCGGGTGTAAAGACCAAAGCCAAACCGAACTTGTTGGCAGACAAACCGTAACTGGTTGACTGAACTTGTGGCTGCAGAAATGTTGCAATGCAGAGCCAACTTGTGGCATGCCAAACCCACAGCAAATGGCAGCAGCTCGAGCGCAACAAAACGATCGACGGAGAGAGAGCGGGAGGGAGAGGGAGGGAGGGAGAGAGCCAGAGAGTTAATGCTAGAGGGGCAGTCAGTTAATTGACTCTAGTTGGAAAATCTTGTACGCACTTTTTTCAGCGGTAAAAGCGACTTCATAATCTTAAAAGATTGCACAACTTGTGATCAAGTTTATAACGTGTTAGAAGCAAGGGGTGATTGGGGGGAAAGGGTAGAGGAAAGAGTGCGAAAAAGAGAGATCTCTCTCAGTGCGACAGGAAGACATTATCAGACATCAAGCCGAGCACTTAAAAAGATTTAGAGATTTAGAGGCGGTAACCCTCAAAGCGATAATCATGATGAATTTTCACAACAGTGTCCATTCAATATAATCAACTCAACTCAGTTGACTGGACGATTTAATGACTTTGGGGCATAAAATTGATTAGTGATTGAGAGAAATGGAAATGGCAATGCAAAAAAACTGCAGCGACTTTCACTTTAATAAACAATTAAACGCCAATTGCACTGCGATTTTATGCAAACTGTATTCTAATGAATAGAGTTAGAGGGAGAGAGAGAGAGAGAGAGAGAGAGAGGCAAATCTCTTCCGGCTACTACACAGCTTCCGCTCCTTTCTCCTCCCTCTAAAGACTTGACTAACTCATTGTTGGCTCATCACCGGCACTGACAAGTGAAATTTGAAAAAATTGTTTACATTTCGTCACGCAGTAAAAATAGCAAATAAAAAAAAAAAAAAAAAAGGCAGCAAACCACAAAAAAAATAATGCAAATTCAAGCGCAAAACAATAAAATGCAACTGCAGCCATAAAAAACCAAATACACAAGGGCATTGACATGTGTGTGCGGCGGTGTGTGTGTGTGTGTGTGTTAATGTGGTGTCTACATATTCAAAACTTGGCAAAACATTTCAATGAATTTTGCAAAATTTACTAAATAGTATTGTGTGTGGGAGACATGTGTTTAAATTCTCTTTACTCTGCCAAATAATCTATAGTATTTGACTCTCTCTCTCTTTATGCTTCTTCTTGGTTACTAGCAGCTGTTATTATATTAGTAATCCAGCTGTTTAAATACCTTTGAATGCAGTGCAATCAACTCCATGCAGCTTTTGCAGCTAAAATACTGAGTTTGCAATAACTCAAAGTTTTCAGTAAGTTTATTGATATATTTTGTAACATTTTAATAGAATACAACGCAAGTTTAGACTTGTTATTGTCTGGTAAATAAGTGTTTATAGACTGTGGACTTGTGAGTGACTGTGTGAGTGGATTATTCGATTGGTTCTAAAGATTTATAATGCAGACAAAATATAAGTAGAGATGCGCTTTGAATTCAACAGGTTTAAAAATTAATCCCACAAAATTTGTGACTATTAAAATGTGTTAAAATATTTGGAAAAATTTTAATTTACTTGCAAAACACATTAATAACAAATTCACAATCTTATCTGAGTTTAAAATTCCAGCTGCATCGAAAAAAAGCTCTGAAATTTATATAAAAAGTTTCTCAAAAACTAAGAAATGCTTAAAATGTCCATAACATTTTCGATCTAAATTAGTTTTCCTTCCAACTTTCGACTAAAAAGCCTATGACAATTGAACCAAACTTGAGGATAAAAAGGCTTACAATAAAAGTAAATGGCTCAAGGCAGCAGTTAGCCCATTCTGCCTAATGTCCTTTGATCCTGCGTGACTAGCTGCCATAAATAAATGAGAATGCGACAAAATGGGAGTGCCAAAGGAAAGGCGGTGCCAATTTGCTACCAGGCACGATAACGATTCTTCCCTTACTTGTTTTTAGTTTAGTTGTTTAAACCAACTATAGACGTAAACGAAAGCGTATAAACATATGTATTTATTTACTAATGTGTAGAGGTAGGAGATGAGGTAACCCGCCAGAGTTGCCAACAGCATGGAATGTTTAAAGTCAACAAGTCAGCGCTCAAAATAGGCGACTTAAATATTTACCAAAATATAATCTTGAATAATTATGGGTGACAACAACAACCAAAAATAACATTTTTGGCGGAGAAAAAAACTCTGACAACAATTATACACAATTAGCGAAAACATTTGGATATTTTTTTTTATTTTTGTGAGAATGGCTGATTAGTGAGAGGAAATAGCGTCAAGAGGTCGCAACTCTGTTAAAGTCAATGAACTCAACACTAAACTTTATTTGCATTATGCTTCAATGCAATGACAGATGCGGCGAAAAGGGGGCGGAGCCACGCCCTGCAGACAAACAGACAGTTGTAAGTAAGAAAATGCAATTGCTATTATGGTAATTGGAAAGGTGTGTTCCCAATCAACAATAAACCACAAGATTGTAACTGTAAACCGTTTATCAACACTGTTTTGAATGCGAATTGATTTCAATACTTCAAATGATTTAACATTTCCAGCGAATTCAAGGTCAACCACAAATGAGGGCAAAGCACAAAAAAAAAAAAACATAAACAACAACAAAAAACGGTTTCATTTATTATTAATGTGGAGAATGACGCCACAATTTGTTGAACAGCATAAAAGTTTTCGCCTCAGAACTTGAACTACGTTGAACCGGGTTCCGGTTTGCCATCTTTTCCATAGCTGCCTGCCATAAAACTTCAAAGAGCGTAACGCTTTACAATTGACCATAAAAGCCCAGTCGAGTCGCCGTGTACCGTTAATGAGAGTGCCAAGCTGAGCGTGAATTCAGCGCTGCCGCTGGTTGTTGGCCATAATGCAACGCCCCAAACATGCAACTTCTACATGTCTCCCTGCACCCGCTACTTCACGTCTGCTGCAACTCCCTCTCCTGCACAACAATGCCTAATTAGCAGTGGCAGGCAACTGCAAATGTTGCAAGAATCAGGCCAAACCCCAATGAGGCAACAAGTGGCAGACTAAGTCGGCCAAACTGTCCATCAAACCGCAACAACAATAATAAAAAACTATGTGGCACAACAAGTAACTGCAGAGATTCATCAAGTCATAAATTTTCTAATGATTCGCGAATCTCAACAATTTTATTAGTCTTTCTCTTTATTATAAACATTTTTATATAAAGAGGTTAATCACCCTTGTTGCAAGACAGCATTATATAAGCTTCAGACTTTGCATAAGTGGCAAGTACTTGACTTTAAGTACCCTACAAATGGCACTTCAAAAGTCTTTCAGAAATATTCAACTTTTCTTTACCCAATTCCATTTATATGTGCTTGGAAAACTAACAATTTTCTGACTCTATTCGTTTTCTCATACCAATGAATAACCCATTAGATTTAGCCATCTCTTTCTGCTACTCTCTCCCTTTATCCAGCGTTGGCATCTCTTGAATATATTTCACTTTCGTCAGCTTTAAGTGCCCAATTAGTTGTTTTTATACGTTTTCAGCTTATCTCATATTTACGATCTGCTTACACACACTTCTTCGCTGCTCTTCTCTCTGTGTCTACATCTTCTTTACAACATCTTTACACCTGTTTCTAAATTAAGCGATAAGTTCTTCTACTATTCGCTCTCGCGCATAAGCTGAGCGCTATGCACATAACGGTATCTCTCTGTGTGTCTGTGTCTTTGTCTGTTTACCTTGCTGCGACGATGAGCGCGAAGTGGAGGCCGAAGAGTTCGTCGAGGAGAGCAGTCCAGAGAGGTCCGTTTGAATGGCGACACTAACTTTACCCATTTCGACAAGAGCTTTTCTCCTAGTGCTCTCTCTGTTGCTCTAGTTGTGTAGGACAACCCTTAGTGGCAACTGTGTGTGAGTGTGTGTCTGTGTGACCCACTTAGTGCGCTTTGCTTTGCCAGCTGCCTTCGCCAGGCGGCGCCACTTGAAATCAATTTTCGTAATCAATTTGCGTATTTAAACATTTCCAAATTTGTTTACTTATGTTGTACACAAACACATGCAGCGAAGTTTCTTTTAGAGATTTATTTACACTTGCCGACGATGACCTCGAAATGTTGGGAAACGCGATTGTAAACAATAGGAAAAGCCAACAAAGGTTTTCCCGCTGCAATGGCTCTTATAATGATTGCACTCTTATACTCTTATACACTCTTATTGACACTTATACGTGACGAAAGCATGCGACTTTTATGAATGGTGACAAATGTTGGGATTTCTTGAGCTTGTTGAGATTTAAGTTGATGTTGTTGTTGCTATCACAGTTGCAGTCGAGCGTTTAAAAGATATGGAGATTCATTAAAATAAATAGTATGAGTTCTTAAAGCTCGCGGAAGCACATTGAATAACAGTTAGAAGCAACGACGACGACAAACACGACGACGGAAGCAGAACCGCTTGGAACGCACGCTAAAAATGAACTGAGACAGCAACGACGCAGCGGCCGTTTCAATTGTTTTTGGCGCAGCAGCTTTCAGGTAGCGACGAAGAGAGAGAGAGAGAGAGAGAGAGGAAAAGAGAGCGTTAATGAGAGAGGCAAGCGGAGCGGCAAACACAAAAAGCGTCAACTTTTGAACTTGGCTTCACACGCAATGCTATTCGGACAGAGCACGCGTATGTGTGTGTGTATGTGAGAGTATAGGCTTACTCATAAGTTTGGGCAGCTCAGCAACAACAAGCACAGCAGCCGCAAAAAGAGCAACCGAAAACAACAAAAACAACAGCGCATGCGTCAATATAAAGCAGCGCACTGCTACGACGACGACGTCATTTTCAAAAGCAGATGATGGCGAGATTATAAAAACCAACAACAATAACAGATGACGGCGACGCACAAATACAAAAACAAACACACACAGAGCTACAGTTTTAACAGCACAACAGACAACGTGGAGCGTAGCTTAAAGCGCGACCTCTGGCGTCACTTTCTGGTACTGTTGGCTTCCACCTTGGGTTAGAACTAATAAATTATTCTATAATACAGTTTTATGAGATTCTTGGCATTTCTTCAATACACATTTTAATAAATTTTCACCCATCATCGTTCTTTTTGTTTAGAACATTTCCGCTTTTTCTGCCAAAATGACGTCAGCAGTGAAAATAATTTGCTCTTGTAGGGGTCAAAGCAGCCAGTTTTCCTAATACTCATATATCTAAGCTATAACATTAAGTAAATTTATCACATTTCGCTATTCTTAATGTGGAATATAAATTTTCCTTTACGCATTTTGTTATGATTACAATGTGACCGTCATGACAACAATACGGCACAGTGCAGCCACAACTTTAGCAGAGACACAGTTAATCTGAAACTGCTTGAGTGAGTTTCGAAAACAGAGACTCTCAAACTGTGATTAATATACATAGCTGTGGTTAAAACAGAATGGTATTAAGATATAGTTTTGGGAAAAAGTTTTCACCTGCGCCAAATTTGAATAGTTTAAATAGATTAGTGAAGAAGTATGACGATAACAAAATAATTAAGGGCAAAAACTAAACTAATAATAGATTTATAAATTAATTTTGGTTAAACATTTGACAAAAACACAAGCATAGTATAGTAATAGTATTAACAAATTACAAGTAGTTGAACGAAACAGTGACACCAAATTAATAGATTTTTATATAAATATATATTAAGATACAATATAAAAAAAGAACAATTTTAAATGCTTTTGGTGTATTTTTTTGATATAAAAACAATAATTTTATTTGCCAAAAAAGAAATATGTAAATGCGCAAAATAAATAATATTTTTTCTTTTTTTTTTTTGTTTTTAAAATTATTAATAATAGTAATAAACAAATGCAAAAATAGAAATTCGATGCAAAATGCGTTTTGTCAAATGCAAAAACAAAATTTTTCCAAATTATAAATTATACAAAATAATACAGAATCGTACAAAATAATACAGTTAAAAAAAAATATATGTATATATATATATTAATGAGCTTTTAAAAAGCTGCTGCTTAGCTTGGCAAAAATAAGGCAAAGCTCCCAGTGTCTTTTGAATCTCTTTTCTATCTCTTGGCACTGCTCTTTTAGAGCAACCCTCGAAAACCGCCAAACAAACGCTCCAATCGACCCAATGGCCGGTTTACCAGCGCATAGAGCGATCTCAGCGTTCCGGCTAAAAATCTATAGAGTGTAAAATGCTCCAGAAAATTTCCCACATCCAACACAAACTCGATCACACGGGCCACAAATCGAGTTATTGGCGCACACTTGCACTCGACGATCGGTTGCAACAAAGCGGAAGCAGCAGCTGTGGTTGTGCCAGTGCTTCTAGTTGTGGCTGCGGATGTAGTGCCACCAGCCAGGCGCACAATCAGCCGGCAGCTTGCTGGCAAGGACTCACCTTTTGTCTGGCCGGCGCAGTGTGTCGATAGCACCGTACCAGGCGGACCCCGTAACACGGCCTCCAAGCAGCGTATGTTGTCCCGGCAAGTGTTGATAATCTCGTGCTGGAAGCGAGAGAAATTGTTGAAATTATAAATTTTTTATCAAGTACAGCGCTGACATGAACTCCTCCCTTAATCCCTCCTCAAGACACTTACATAATCCTCAGGTCTCAGCAGATGACAGCGTATCTTCAGAGCACGCGTGTCCTCGAGTCTATCGCGACTCTGCTGTAGTAGAGAGCGCATCTCCTGTTCACCATCCTCGGAGTCATCACCACTCGACGAGGATGTGGCTGGAATCAGTTTAATGCACTTCTCCAGATTTCTAGAGGAGCGTCTACGCTCATCAGCGGTGACTGTGCGACGACGACGTGTCGACGTATCGCTCTCCGAGGTGCGACGCAGCAGCGACTGCGCAGAGTGACTCATGCCAGCTCCAAACTCCAGTTTGCGACCCACGGATTCCTGACGGGCCAGCGGCTGAGCAGGATTTGTAGTCGTAGTTGGATTTGGATTCTTGGGCGTCATCAGCGCAGTGGCCGAGGAGGAAAGATTCGCTGTAATCACCTGCTGTTGTAGCTGCAGCTCCTTCTGTGAGCTAATGGCCTCAGCCATGTCTGTTGGTGGGTTAGAAAGTAAGGGATTAATACGTGTTATCTATGATTAGTTATAAAGTCCATACCTTGATACGATTTGCGGCGCACTTCGAGTGTCTTGCGACGTCTTTCGTACTGCAACTCGAGCGCACGTTGGCGACGAGCGTGATCAACGCTGCTGCTGATTGTCTCCTGATTGATGTGCAGTGCCTTCAGCTCGTGCTGCTGCAGTGAATCCATGCGAGGTGGCGAAAATGAATCCAAATTGTTGGCTGCCGACAGCGAACTGCAGCAATCCGACTGCGAATCAATAAAATTGCTGCAAAAACAGACGAAAAATGAAAAGTTTTATAAAGATTTATGAGCCAGCTATAAATAAATCAAGGCCTCAAGGTCGACACAAGTGTGCTCTCTCTTCTGTCTCTCTACTCACCGATAGTCATCGCCAAATTCCAACAGACGTCGCGCTGCATCCGAATCAAAGCCCTCGGAATAGTTCTCCGAATTATATTTCTCTTGGTAATTATCCCATGCGGTTTCCGAAATGCTGCTGTGATGATCTTCAGTGCTGAGTTCTAAATGATAAAAGAAGCACAATTATTTAATAATTTAATTAAAGACGGGGCATGGGGGATTTAATAGTGGGTATCTTATATAAATTGGGTGCATTTGTGGTACCTTTTGGCCTGGGTACAGGTGTGAGTGCTTGTGAGAAAAAGATTTTCAAACAATATACAATAGATATAGAAAGTTTAACAAGAAATCGTTTAGTTTAAAATAAAACACTTTTGAAACGTTTGAGATTTGACTTTGATTAGGTTTATCTGCAGTAAGGACAACAAATTTATCATCCGAAATAGAATAGCTAATTTACTTTTAACTATCTGTCTGATAATGAATTCAACAGAAATTCCCTCCACCTAAGTTACTTTCCGCTTTGTTTGTAGTAAACAATTGAATTTGTGGAACTTGTAGTATATTCCCTATATAGTCTATATATGACTGCAAGATTAGTAATTGTTTTTTGCTTTTCCTATCAAAATATTGCCATGATTAATTATTATTAAAGAAGAATACGTGAGGCGATCAGATAACACTGCCAACTTGATGATATCATTACTGAAGGAAGTCAACTCTCCAGATTGTTTCAAAAGCGTTTTTCTTTAGAATTTTCTTGTTCCCTTACCAGCTTGTTGCTCATCCTCGTTCATGTAGTTGGAGAGAGCTGCCAAGGCGCCCAGGCGAATCTCACTGGCCATCAGCGCAGCAGTGGTAAAGGAACCCACTCGAAACTTGGGCACCATCAGCTGCGATTCTGTTTCGCCCTCGGGCACTGGTTCTTCCTGCTTGGGACTCACAGGTGAGCCACCTTTCTGTATGCTCAGCAGCGCATTGGTGAACTCCTGCAGCTGCTGTGACGACATCGATTCACAGGACTTCATCAGCGTCTGTGTGAGATCTCCGTGTGCCTCTGAGCCCGAATCGGACTTTTTGCCACCCGAAGCAGCCGACATGCGCTTCTTGCGAGCCCTGCGACGTCGCAGTGATCCCTTGCTGTCCGCCTTGCGGGCTGCATTGCTGCCCGTGCCCGAGGAGGAGGCAGCACGAGCTCTAGGTCCCGGCGAGAGGGAATCCAAGGCACTCTCACTAATCGAGTGACTGGCCAAGCCCGGAGGAGAGCTCTGTCCCACAGCTGCGATGGTTGTGGCCAACTGGGCTGTGTCTGTGGTCAACTGTGACAGGCAAGACACGGACCAGGGACGCTCTGACTTGCGACGTGTCTGTGGACGCTTCACAATCTTCATGTTCAAGCTCTGATTGCTGCTGCCGAAGCCAAGAGGAGTCTGTGGCTGTCCAATGGGTTCAGCGGAGCCCCCGATGCGTTCTGTGGAATTTCCGTAGGAGTTTGTGCTCGTCTGCATGCAGGTGGCTATGGAGTCGGTGAATCCCTCCGATGAATCGGAGCCAACACCACAAACTGCCTCCTTTTGTGGCATAGAATCTGTTTCAGACGCCTCTCCAGAGGCTTCACAATCATCGGGTTTCCGGCGATTCTCCTCATGTGAATGAATATTGCGATTCAAGAGCTGTGGCGTCGATGGCTGATGCTCCAGCCATTCCTGTAGAGAATTTAATGTTGGTTTAGTTTTGGGTTGGTATAGCCATGGAGTTGAAAACTTACCTCGACACGCTGCTTGATGGGACCGGGCATGATCAGGTCGCGTTTCTTGACCGTCGAGGAAATCTTAATGATGTTGGAATGTTTCTGCTTCGTTGGCGTCTTCAATGCGGCCTCCTGAGCGTCTCGCACCAAATGTTCAGCTTCGAGTACAAGTTGCTTGATTGAATCATGCGAGACCTTGGCCTGAGAGCGAAAGAGAGTGGAGTATTATAGTGAGTGGGAGAGTGACAAAAAGAGTAGTGAGTAAAACTTAATGAGCATAGCGAATTGTTGTGCCCTCCCTCGCTTAGGTCACACTTCCCCATATGACGCACAGCAAAAACAATTGAGAAAGAGAGAGGAGGAAAGAGAGATCGAGTTGCAGCGACTTTTCCGCTCCTACACTCCCATTTTCACTCTCTCTCTCTCGTTGCTTATCAGTCTTTTAGAAAATTCGCTTATCGCTTGACTGTTTTTTTCATTTATTTGTTTGTTCGCTGCACTCATTATTCATATTATTCACTTGGCAAACACTCACTCAACACTTTTCTGTTTTTCTGTGTTCTTTTTTTCTGCTTATCTTTTGCATTTGCTTTCTTCTTTTCTTTTTGTTTTTTGCTTATCTCTAGTTTTCACACTGTCTCTTCAGTCTTAACGCATCAATCAAGCTTTGCCCAATTGTGGTCTACACAAATGTGATTTCACTTGTCATACCCTGTAAGCGGGTTTAATGTATGAGTTCAGATCTTGCATGGAAATTAATATAGTTTTAATTTTAGGTATTAATTATTTAAATATTATAAGAAGGTCGAGGCTTAAAATCGTTTGTGAAATGCTAAATGCAATCATAACCTGTAGATATTTAATCGATACTTGATTCATAGCTTATTACACGGTATTCCATAAAAGTATTAAACAAACCCTTTACTCTCTGAGAACTTGTCTGACTCTTAATACGTTGATCTTGTCTGGTCTTGGATTAGGGGCATTATACAGTTGAGACTTTTACAAATAGTTATATAGCCTGATATTAAGATAGGTCAACAATTTTAAAACACAATTCAAATATTCTACAATTTGACCTTCAAAGCGGCAACCCCATTGGGAAACATTTCTTGACTATCCCATGTTAATTTGACATAATCAACTTGAAATTGCTCAGGGCATTAGAACTTAAAAAAGACAATCGAAAATTACAGAGACTAAAATGGAGACAGAGAGGGAGAGTTGCACAGAGAGAGGGAAAGAGAGGGGTATGAAGAGAGAGAAAGGGTGAGAAAACCAATGAAGCGTTGATAATGATTTCGATTGCCTTTTGTTTTTTGTTGGTATTTTCTGTTATTACAAAACTTGTAACTTGTAGCTACTCGTAGTTTGTATTTGGGGTTAACCTTTGTACAGCAAGGCATTAAATGAACTGAATGAATGGTTAATTGCAAATCGCATTGCACAATTCGACAATTTCAAACTTATTTGGCTTTTAAGCAATGACTCACAAGTCCAAAATAAGTTAAATATCTTCATGTACATATTTTTTTTGTTATCACATTTTTGTGATGATTTGAATTTGATGGAACATGTTTCTTAATTTTATTGCTAATCTTTGGTTTAATTTAATTAACAGTTTCCTGCTGCCGTGCAGACAGTTTGGCTAGCACTGCAGTCACTGTCAAACTCAAGCACACACGCACACACACAACACACTCTCTCACACACACACACACACTCGCAACGGAAACAATTTTCCCAAATGCAGTGCCAGTGAAAATGTCGAAGTTTTACGACTCTTGTTCAACCAAAGTGGAAGCTGCAACGAGAGCAACAACAACTCAACTACCACAACTACAGTAAAACAACAGTAACAACAACTACATCAGCAGTAACTACTACAAGAGCAGCTACTGAAAGACTTTTGCGATTGGGCGTTTGCGATAATTAAAGGCAATTATATGAGTTTGGCTTTTTGTTTAGCCAATGGCCAATTAAGCAAACTGGTAACTTCAGCTGCAAAACTAAGGCTGGCCAAGTTTAGCGATAGTGTTGCCAGTTTGGCTAGTAAGCATTGGGAAGAAGCAGCACGATAGTTCACTTAAACGATAGTCAGGAAATCGAATGAATTTTAAAGTATTATACTTTTATTATAAATAATTTATGATGCAGAGTTGGTAGTAAATAACCCTTAAAAAATACTGATAACAAATGTTGTACACAATATTCTATAATTATTATTTTTAAAACTCTCTTGTACTTAGCATAGAGTACTACAATTTTTTTACCTGACTTGATTTATAACTTCCTTTGGCACGAGTCCATCTCTAAGTCAACACACACTCTTACTCACACACACAGTGTTGAAATACGTTTAAATTTAGTTTTAGTTTTTTTTAGTGGGCCTTGACAATAGTCGTTTCTTTAGCCGTGTTTAGCTTTTTATGTCCAAAAATAAAAGAAATAGCTAATTTAATTGCACTGCGACACGCACGTCAAACGCAAATCGAAAAAGTCGCGCTGTGCAAAAAAAAACCAACGCGAAATCGCAAATTTAATCGCAATGACTGTGAGCGCACAGTTTGACAAGCGCTGAGCGGGCTTAACTACACACTTTTTCTAAGTCAAATGCAAATTACGCGAAAACGACAGTAACAACAATAACAATAGTAGTAACAATAATAAATACACAACAAAAGAGGCGGAATAAAAAATTTAAATTAAAAATACACAAAACTTGACAATCGCGAAACGCTTTTTGCTCTATTTTATTTGGCTTTCTTTGTTGCGCGACAATTGTTTGTTGTTTTTGAATCGGTAACTGTATCTTTGTATCTCTAAATGTATCTGCATCTATATCTGCTGCACTACGTACGTATCCGTAACTCAACCGTTAACCGCGATGTCGCACAACGTACTGAAAGTTTGCTATGAACTCAAATACAAACTGACAGTCAAATGATTTTGATAATGGCACCACCATCACCGTCACCTCTGGAGGTGTTGCGGGGAAACCACCTGCCTGTGATTAGATAAAAGCCGGCAAATTTTTATTTTTATATTTGCAAAATTTTTGGCAATCGAAATTTGCGGCTTGTTCCTGTGATCGATCACTGATCGTCATCGATTTATGGCCCATGGGACTTTCTTTTCCATTTGTTTCAATTTTTGCCATAATTTGTTAACAATTTTTAATTATTTTTTTGTTAACAAGTCAATTTAGTGCTCATTTTATTTTATACTGTGTGACACTGAGTGCGCTGCGATTAGATAAGGCAACAGTTTGATTTGCACGTCATCGATTCGATTTGGTTTGCACTTTTGTTGTTGTATTTTCAGTCGCGTATCACGACGCCATCGATTGCAATGAGAGGCGTTTTCAAATTGATCAACGACTTTACACTGCACTACAAAAACGAGATATTTAAATGCAACGAGTATATCCGAAATTTGTCATTATTAATCAAAAGCTGTGCAAATTTCACTCTCAATAAATCAACGCAAGCGACGCATGCGCAGCGGATGCTCAAGGGGTGGGAAAAAGGGGGGATAAAACAGTCGGGAAGAGGAGACGTAGCTGCAATCGAGACTGAGACCCTCGGGTGGAATGACAGTGAAAACTGCGTAGACAGTCGCGAGAGGAGATTCAACTTGTCAGCGACAAATGCAAATGCAACGCACACAACCACAACACGAAGTAGCAACATACATACGTAGGGGACTGTGTAAGTACAGAAAAAAAGTGAGAGTGTCGAACGAGCGCCAAAACATGTTGGATAACAGAAAAACTCAGACGTTGATAATAAGTTCAGGAAAGTCATAATTACCTTACGAAACAAGTGACGATGAGAGTTTAGATTGGAGAGTTTTACAGATGAATGTTGAGAATCACCGAGAGAGGTGTGAGCTAAAGGAAAGCTCAGCCGAATGCAAGGAGCAGAGAGTAAACAACGATAGCTGATAAACCTGGTGTTGCTACAAAGCGCAGACTACAGAGCACTTCTAATATTAGTCTATTGGAATTTTTAAAATAACTAGGCTCCAAAATAATCGATTATAAATTGGGATTTTCCGTAAACTATGTAAGACATTAAGTTGCAAATCTATTAGCTAACACCGGCTAGATCAAAAGCCAACTTTAAAAAATGGATTGCTACAAATTGTGCCGCATTCAATTTTCCCATATCTGTCAAAATATTATGGTCGTTTAACAATTTGCCAGTTTTACTGATTTCCACCCGCTGCTTAACGCAAAAGGCGGCAATGAAATGTTTCAAATTACCCAAAAGATGATCGTTTACAGCCCATTACACTCAACAAGTTGTCAGTGGACATGTTTGGGGACATGTTTACCAGCGAATCGACACGAAAAAGCCACAAAAAGAGCTTAGAGAAATTTGAGGCGAAACCACACACATACACACTTATACACTCACAAATACACGCACCACGCATTGGACCACCAACATGGTCAGTTTTCGTTGGATCGAGCGATGAATCGAGCGATCGATCGATGGGATTTACTAATACTCTCCTCGTATGCATTTCAAGCGAAACTGAAACCATGAGAGTCTTTGTATTTAAGTCAACAACAAAGGCAAGCGGTCTGGCGAATTTGTTGACTTGGCAATACAATGTGATCCACTTGGCCTCTATCGCTTGGCCTGGCTTCAACTGGGCATGGTCATGGTTGTGTGAACGTGCGACACGCAATCTTCAACGAGTCTCCAAGTCGAGTCGCCAGCTCGCCACGGAGTCTGCCATCATCTGATGACAAATTATTGCAAGTGCAGTTTTTGTTCGTTGGCCATTGAAAGGGAAAACGTTTTTTAGTTATGGGGGCAGCTGCACTGATAAAAAGAGGAAGTTACTAGGGAAAATAGTAAGCAGACAAGGAGTATACACTAATAAGGTTCAGTGTTCGTTTATCTTTCCTTCAAGATGTTAACTTAAATTGCTCTGCCTCAAACATTTTTTGCAGTGTACACTGCTCTTATAAATCATATGCACATTTGTCAGCGTGGAAACCAACTCAAAGCAGGAGAAAGCCGACTTAGAAGTCAATCCTCTTAGTGCTACAGTTTTGTAGCACAGGAAGTGCTACCGCTTCCTTTAGATAACTATTTTGTACCAAAGTATATAGTAGCTATATCCGCAGTGATTTCAACTTACCTTTGATGGCGACATTGTGGCATTACTGCTGCTCGCCTGTGATTTGCCAGACTTGGCCGATTTGGCTGGTGATCTTGGCGGCAAACGATTTCCATTCGCATTTGGATGGATATTTCCATTGCTCATCTCACTGGGCCAGACACTAATATTGCAGATATCGGCGCGACTATAGTAACTACAATGATTGTTGTTGTTGTTGTGATTGTGGTTGTTGTGCAGCTGCAAAGAGAAAAGCAAAAGTTGATTTAATTAAAAATTGCCAATGAAAATTGGTAAAAGCTTTCCACTGCTCGTCTCTTAATCAATCAGCTAAAAGCAGGAATTGTTAACAACAAAATTTTGTTGCATTTCCTGTGCTGCATTTCGTGTGCTGCATGTCTATATTACAATACTTGGACTCGATTCGAAGTCACCGACATAAATCTTTGGTCCTCTGTCCCTTTCAATGGCAATAGTTCGGATTTTGTTTTGGCTTTTGGGTTTTTTGTCTCGCAATGAAGAAATAAATCACACGTTTTTAGTTAATTTCGTACTTTCCCATTTTTGACGTGCGCTGCTCAATTTCCAGCCATTTTTCCTGGACTCAAAAGCGACACGGTCTGTCGGGATTGGGATTGGAAGACGGTAGTTGGATCGGTAGTAGTAGTATTTGAATGGCAGTTGCTGTCGGTGCATGATTCGCTTTCATTAAGACAACTGCTTAATCATCAGGTGGAGGCAATAAGAGGCGGTAGCCATTTATTGAAAAGGCGCCCCCCTTTTACTAGACCAGTTCACTGTCCCAGTCTATCACCCTTCCATTCCCTCTCTCTCTCCTGCTCTCTCTACCTCTCCTGCTGTGCTTACAATGTTGCAAGCAACTTTATTGACACAAGTCAAGAAACTGGCGAGACAGACAGTGATCGAATCGAAATGCAACTCAGCGCAGACTCAAGTCTTCAGCCAACTGTGGCAACTGTGGGAAACTGTGCAATACTTGAAACTGGCAACTGGCAACTTGCAGCTTTTGGCATGTCTGTGATTTGTATTTGCGGATTGTGGTCTATAAATGGCAGGGCCAAACATACTACACTTGAGTTCTCAGCATTAGTTTTCCTAGTGCCTCTTGCTTATTAGCTGATAAATCTGGTCATTAAGACAATTGGCTAAAATAATCAAAAAACTAAGATTAAATGCATTGTTTTAATACAAGGCTAATGATGTAAGAACCTTTGGTATTATGGCTAAGAAGCGTAGCTAAAAACTGAACAGAATGTCAAGGCTATAAATGTTACTGTTAACCATAAATCGATTCATACAAGTCAAAAACATTTATTTTGGTTACAACATTTATTTATATATTCCAGTACTGTTAGCTTTTAGAATTTTGTTTATAGACAGGCCCCTGGTATTTCTTTTGGAAATCATTCAACTATTTTCCTAACTGTCTGCGATTGTTAAACTTTTTGATTCGATCTTCTAACTGGACATTCCCTCTGAGTTCATCTCAAATTTCAGCTTCTATTCATCCATCAATTTTGTATTGAAATTCAAATCAGAATCTGAAAAGAATCACTTGACTTCACTCACCTGTGCTGCATTTCCATTTGCATTATCAGCAGCAGTTGCTTCATCAGAGTTCTGTTGCTGTTGTTGTAGTTGCTGTTTAGAGTCAAAACGCGACTGTTGCTGATGTTTGTGATTGTTGTTGTTGTTGTTATTGTGTTGTTGCTGTGACTGTTGACTGTTGTTGTTGTCGTTTTGCAGTTGTTTGTAGCAATTGTTGCTAATGATGTGTCTTGTGTTGCTGCTACTCAAGCGACTGTTGCTGCCATCGGTGCTGGCACTGCTGTTGCCATTTCCATGGCTATGGATTTGCAATTGCATGTTGTCCATACCCATGTCCATGTCCATGACGCTGACAACAATGTTGGTGCGCTGCATTTGAGTGACTCGCGATGTTGCCGAGGTCTCGGTATGAACACCGTTCGAATTGGACGATGAGCAGGCGCTGCTGCTGTCGTAGTTGCTGTTGCTGCCACTCCCACTGCCAACGAGCACAACACCAACAGCAGTAGATGTTGTTGCTGCCGTTACTGTAGCAGTTGCTGTGCCTGTTACTGTTGTTGTCGATGTGGTCACTAGCGTCTCCTTGTTCTCCTTATCAGAGTCGTCGCTGGGTGTTGCTGCTGTGGCTGTTCCTGCTGCTGTTGCTGTGGCGCCAGAAGTTGTCGATGAGATGGCAGTCGACTGCAAACCATCCACTGTTGTTGTTGTTATTGCTGCTTCTTCAGCTGCTGCTGCTGCTGTGGCAGTTGCCGCTGTGTAGAGCCAACCTTCGTCGTCGTCTTCCGAAGAGGCATCAGCCGATTTAAGTATCTAAAGGTTGCAAGCAAATAAAAAAGAAAATATTGTTAGTATGGAGATATATATTAAAATCAAGCTACAGCAACAACATGCAAAATTTGCTGTGTGGGCTGTGGATGCAGACGATTGCTGTTGCTGGCAACCACAATTGCAGTTGCAACTGCAATGGCAATGCCAACAACAGATGAAGATGAAGTAGTAGAAAATGAAGTTTAATTAGCGTTACTTGCGCAAAATGGCAAATTGTAACTTGTAGTCACAACAACAGCAACAACAATTGCTGCTACAAATTGTTGCCGCTGCAGCACGTCGCATGAGTAGCAAAAATCTTTTGAGCTTCGTCTCAAATGCCGGTTGTTGCCTGGCCTTCTCCAACATCAACTTCAGCTTCAACTGCTCCTCCGGCTCCTCTTTTGGCCATGGCCCGTAGCAGCAGGAGGAGGAGTTGCTGCCGTGACGCCCTCAACGTACTGCCAGCAACAGTTTGTTGCTGCTGCTGATGTCGCTGTCGTTTTCTCTATGTTTGCAATTTATATTAATGCCGCGACGTTTCGTTTGAATTGTGTTGGCAAGGCGGCGACCTTAGGCCTTGCCCCATACCTCTTGCCTCTTACTGATGCTTGCACGTGGGACAACAACAACAATATCGACAGCAACTGTTGCTGCTGCTACTCTGAGACTGCACTCATCATTGCCAAGTCAAAAATGTAGTACTTGCCATGCAAATAAGTAAACTTTATTGAGAGTGTTACACTTCAGTTGAAAATAAAAAGTGAAATTGTTTAAACAAATCTATTTAAAATATAATTCGTTTCACTTTCTGTCGGAAAATCCAAGTCATTAGTCTTTACCAAGCCCAATAAGATTTTTGTACTTCAAAGAATTACTAGAATTAATAACTGAATGTTTTAAATCTTTTCGAAGTTATTTTCTACATTTAAAATACTTGAAAACTGCTGCATTACTAAATGACTTATATTGAATGTTCTTGGATACTTCCGCCTCACTTTCGACACGAACTTGGTACTTTAAAAAGACAACACGGAATTAAAACTCTTTTGTTTTTAACTGGGTACAAAGAACTACCAACTATTGACCTCCGACTTGGTTCAAGAAACTATAGCCTAAGGGGCAGGCGAGCT
Organism: Drosophila nigrodunni; assembly: GCA_020829145.1. Classification (NCBI taxonomy): domain Eukaryota; kingdom Metazoa; phylum Arthropoda; class Insecta; order Diptera; family Drosophilidae; genus Drosophila; species Drosophila nigrodunni. The sequence continues at coordinate 3,470,625 of JACVCZ010000003.1, read as the reverse complement.
CTGTGTCAGTTGAACCCTATGAAAGTCCAACGATGATGAATGATTAATGATGATGCGGCATAATGAAGACTACCAGATAATGAGGTAAACAAAGTTAATTAAGAAATTGTTAGAGGCATGCCAAAAGACTACATAGATTGAGGAGTGTATTTTTGAATAAAAATATAATAATAATAGTATACTAATTAGTTTATAAATAAACGAAATTAGTAAGAAAAAAGATGCAAAAACATGCAAATTAGTTCGAGGCTGTAAAGCGTGAATAATTTTTGATGATTGAGACAATCGAAATATGTTTGATTGTCGATAGACGATAACTGGAGGTTGCGTTCACCTATAGACGCAAAGAGCAAGTTTCAGAGAGAGATGGAGAGCTGCACACCAACACCAGAGAGTTCTGTACCCAAACCGATTCACCAGGTAATGATCAACACCTGCTGATAACGGTACTTACTTGTCGCGGTGCAATAGATTCCCCCTCGCCCGTTGCATCCGTTCCAGCACCGCTTGTCTCATTATCCGTATCCAGATGCTTGAAATAGAAAATGGCGCAATTCTTGGACTTGCGATTGGAACGATTGAACTTGGATGTATCATTGTGTCCGACTTTCGACTTTCTCAACACTGTCGGTGATTTGTTGAGACTAAGGTCGTGACCATGACCATTATAGTGATGATTATTATGATGATTATGGTTATGGTTATGGGTATTGGGTGTAATTACAGCCACGGCAATACTTTTCGGCTTTACACTATGATTGTGGCACTGTGGCGGCAACATTTTGTTGCCGTGTCGCGTCTGCAAAAGCGACAAATTTGTCAAATTGGGTGTCGAGTTGCTGCCGCTGTTGCTGCTGCAATTGTTGTTTGTCTGTGACATGTCAACAACATGTAAATGCTGCAACTGCTGTGGTTGCTGCTGCTGGTAATGATGATGATGATGGTGATAGTACTGCTGATGATGCCTCGAACTTGCTGCAATGCTGTTGCCACCACCAACTACACGTCGCAATTGTTGCACCTGCTCCAGATCGCTGCTCTCGGAGTCTGCCTCGAAATCAGTTAGTGTTGCAGGTGCAGTGGGTGAGTTGTTGCTGTGAGTGTTGCTGCTGCTGTTGATTTTTGACGGACGCCAGCTGCGTTTGGCAATCACAAAATCAACAACATCTGCGTTGTTATCGTCCTCGTCCTCCTCTTCGGGCTCCTCGTCGGCCTCGTCTCCAGGCTGCGAGAGTTTTTTTTTTGTGTGTATGTTATAGTTAGGCATTATGCAAATTGCAGGCAGTTAGGTCAAGAGTTCAGACACACACATACACACGCACACGCACAAACATTATAGCTATTAACAAGCTGCTGCAGTGCTGCCAACTCAATCGAATTTTCCGAACTTTATGTAACTTTAGATAAATGTTTCGAAGATACTCTTGCAGAGAATTGATTTTAAAGAATTAAGAAAGAATTTTCTATATGTAAAAATGTATCTAAAATTTAATACTCAACTCTGCAAAAGTATCAACTGTTTGGCCAAATTTCTCATCATTTGATTTTTAAATTTTGTACTAAAATCTACAGTTGGGTCTACTGTTTGTTCTTTTTTTTTAGTTTTTTTAGAAGTTGACAATACTGTAGAAGGCATGCATAATTCTAACTAGCAAAAAATAATACAAACAACAAGAATACTTAACAACAACTACAAACAAACGCACAAATTTGGCACATACACAAAATGTATGCAAATAATATACAGTTTTAGCTTTTTTTTTGGCTAGTTTACCTTTTGGGTTGCAATACAATCGCGTGACTGATCCTCGGCTAAGACGTTGGCGGAGACAATCTCTGTGGCAGCAACTTGACAACGTTGCAACAACAACTCGTTTGAATTGTGACTGGGTGCAACACTCTCACACTCCAGATCCAAATCGGAGCCAACTTCGTTTAGATCGTCCTCAGTGGCTGCGTCCCCTTCACCCTCGTAACCAAATGAATCGTCTTCCGTATCGTCGTCGTCATCCAAGCCGTTCTGTAAATAGGAAAGAAGAAAAAGTGTTGTATGAATAACTGTTTAAGTCTTTAAACGATTAAGATCTAATAAATAAATTATTCGAGTTCAACTTGAACTTGAAATGGGGCTTAAGAAACAGCTTTGGAATGGTATGATAACTGAATAAATAGCAATAGATTATAAAAATTAAACATTTCTTGGCATAGTACACACTCTTTTCAGATCTTTAGTTAACATTTTTGGCTTCAAAATAATAGCTAAACTCAATCTATTTAAAACATAATAAAAGTTTCTTTCCTCACACATTCCATAGTCTCATTTCTCACTCTTTATAGCTACTCAATCATAGCTTTTTTAGTACAGCTGAAAAAAGCTATATTACTATTTCACTTTTTCATAATTTTCACCAATTACAGAGTATTTTTGAGCTCAGTTTAATTTCTGCTTATTAGACTGGCAATATGAATTACAGTTTTTAATTGGTCAAGTTTTGATTGTGATCTGTGTGGAAAAAGCATAAATGTTGCGGTCACTCGCAACAGTATTTTCACAATTTTCACACAAAACAAAAAAGATTTTCCCAAATGGTTTTTCAACGCTTTTCGCTTGGCCATCACGTAACCATCTCGCCTGCTAGCTGTTAGCTGTTAGCGTTAACTGTTAGTTTTGAGCTTCCTTCTTCACATATGTTATAATTGCTTTCAATTGCACGGGGGCCAAGAGCCAGACAAACAGACATAAAATAAAAGGAAAATGTAGAGACAGACAGGCGGACGGTTAGACAGACGGACAAATAGTTGTTGGGCCAGACAGATGACAGATAATCCAAAAAAAAAAGCTAAAGAGTGGTGAAAAACAAAAGAGGCGCACACGTCATGTGGGTGGAACGGGAGAAGGAGAAGGCAAAGGGATGAGAGGGAGAAGACTAAGAGGGGAGCGCTGCGTACTCATCATATGCGGGGGCGGGCCTTGACGCCCCCTTGAAACATGAACACACAAGTGTTAACTTGTTCAAAGTTTTATGTTATTTTTGGGAAAGCAACTTTTTGGCATCTTAACCTCATTTGACCTTGACGCCCCACTCTTCATGCCCCCTCCTCCCCTTCTTAAAATTAAATTACATTTTTTCAACAAATTTCTGTTCATAATAATAAACATAACATTTCATTATTACCTCATTCAATTGAGTCCAACATTTAGAATTTTTTTATGTGCCTCTGCTATTAACAAGTTTTTGTAGCTTTTAGCAGTTTTTGCGTAATGCTTGGCCAAAAGAATTCTCATGCTAACGAGGCCTTCTGAAGGTCACTCGATGCTTTGCAGCCTCTTCTACAATTTTCAATTCTTTGTAGGCATTAAAAACAAATGATTTATCGTGTATTTATCGGAATGAAGGCGCCTTTTGATTGAGTTTGTTTATGGTAAATAAAACATTAACTTTTTACATGCGATTTTTCGTTTGAATACAGCAGGTAGAATTGGGCCAGGTAAACAAGAAACTGTAAATTGCTTTCAGCTGGTCACTACACATCAATTCAGTGGTAAACAAAATGTAAGAACAGCTAGAAGAATCGTTTTCAATCTGTTAACAGTTTGAAGTTTCTGTCTCTCTATGTGAACATCTGCCTTAACTAAATCTTCACTTTCTACTAAATTTACATAGAAACTTCACCCGCATTTGTAACGCTCTCGAATTTGTCGGAAAGCGGGTAAAAATAGGCGGAAAAACATGACAATAATCCAATAAAATATAACGACAAGCTGCTAAACACGACAAATGAAAATGAGAACTTGATCCAAAGCCAAGAAATCTAATTTTTGGGTATCATCGAACATCTTATATGTAGCTCTAAACATATTTATACTCTTCTACTCAACTGCTTTCCACTGCAGTTCCCTTCCAGCAACTGCTCTGCTGCTTCTCTCACACTCTTCTAAGCTAAAACTTCTACCCACTGTAAGGTTTGTTTGATCTCTACCTTCGTGTTGTACACAATTTATGAATTTATTATGCAAAATGCCTTTGCCAGCACAAAACTGACTTGATCAAGACACGGGCAACGCCTGCCATAAAAAAAAAGAGCATAGAATAAAAAGAAATACAGGAATACCTGCAATGTGCCCTTTAGTGGGAAATTAAGTTCAAGTTTATCGCGACGCACTTCACGCGAACTCAGTCTCAACGACTTGGCATGGGGGCGTATCAGTATAAAAGGGGCGTGGCAGTGCAGCTGGACACGTGACGTTGTTGTGTTGCCAGCTTAGCACCTCATTTGCAGTTAAATTGAGGCACACCAAGAGTGTGTGCGAGTGTTTCCTTTTGCTCGCTTTAGCTATCATTAAGTTGGCTTTGGGGTCTGCTTGATAAGCATCTCTACAACAACAAAGTCTGTAAAATACACGCAATCTTTCGCTCTGTCACAATTCTCATGTCATTTCCTAAGAACTTTATTTGCTTCGGACCAAATGTTGTTGGTACTCCAAAAAGCCGATTACTCGATAAGTCTTTCTACGTGTTTCTTTCATTTCTGTGGGAAAATTTGTCTAGTTTCTTGTTTGTTTTGGCTACCGTTTTTTTTCTTTCTCCTTCTTCTACTTCTCTCCATATTTCTTGGCATATTTTATGGTCTCTTTGTTGTTGAAAAATTATGAATTTCTCACACGCCGACATTTAATTATCGTTAAACACTTTCATGTCATCGATGTGAGGGGAATACCTCTATTAACATATTACACGTGTATGTGTGTGTAATTATCGTGCAATAAAAACGTGAGCTGCAACTGGAAATGGTTGTCAGTGCAACAACAACAACAATGATAACATGTAAATACATGTATTCGATATTCACTGACAGCTTCGACTTTATCGACTATGTAAAGTGCCATGGGATTTCCTACACTTAAAAATAAGCATTTAACTGACTAAATTTAATTTAAATATTACAGTTATTAAGTTCATTTCAAAATGGTAGTGCTACAATTTAATTTTTGGATTTGTTTCTAGCATTTAAAAGACTTTTCTTCGGTTTTGCTCAGTGTACAATTAAGTTCCCACGAAACAGGTAAAGTTCTGATTGTTTGTTTTAACGTTTAACAGTTTCTATTGTTTAGTCTAGTGAGCTATAAATGTTATGCAGTTTCCTTATATGATTTCCACAATTTATTTCGATTTGAATGCTACAATTATTAAATAATTCGTTTGGAATTCAAATCCTCATGCCATTCAAAAGTTGCCATGGTGCGAACGTAAATTGCAGACAACAAGCAACAGCAATAACAACAACTATAACTACAACAAATGACAACACTGTTGCAACAACTGCAGCGAACGCGTTGACAACCCACATTGGCAACATTGGACAAACAACATGAGCAGCAACATGAAAAGCTGCCCAAGTCATGTGGAGAAAAAAGGAAAAAGAAATGAAAATAAACGAAAAACTGAAAAATGCAAACACAGCATGCAAAGCTACTGCGACCCCTTTCTCCACCGACTACTCCACCACAACAAGCAACGACTGTTGCACCCGCAGCAGCAGCAGCAACAATATTATTACTTGCATTGTTGTTGTTGGAGTTGCAGTCAAAACATTTCCTGGTACAGTGGAGACTACAGCAACTTCAACATTCAAACATCCACATTGTCCACAATTTAGCGCAAATATTACAAATCGCATTAGACGCTAAATTTAGCCAAAGCATCTGCCCCCAAGCTGCGTTGTTGCACCAACAACAACAGCAACGACTTCTCCAGCAGCAACATTCGACAGAATGGCGACAATATTTCAGTTATGTCTGTGGCAGATTCTTGTTATGGCTTTTGGCATAACCCCAATATGTTGACAGCAACTGACAACCGGCAACATGTTGCTGGCAACATGAACTGCGTGTGGGAGTCAGCAACATGTTGCACATCGAGCACAACGCCAACACTAAAGTTGCCCACGCAGCTGGATCGTAATTTGCAGGTTGTTGCTGTTCTTGATTATTGCTGTCTCTCCTCCTTCTCTCTGCCTCTCTCGAGTCGGCACGTGTGCCTTTGAACATTTTGTGGCAACAACATTTGCATTTAAGGTGTTGCTAGTTTGATTAATGCCAATTGGCGCTGTATTTTGTCTGCCATTTGTGCCACAACAGTTTGCCACCGCTGCTTGCCACATCATTTGTGACAATTGCAGCCCAATAAAAAAAATTGCAGTCAAACAAAACAAAGTAAATAAAAACAATGGCCGCAAATTTGACATTTTGGCCGAAAATGTCAATATGCCATAAATGCAGCAGCAACCAAATTTTTACAGGGCATTGCTGCTGCAGTGCTTGCCCCTGCTGCCCAGCCACTCCCCCTCTTTCCACACTAATAGACGTCTCTGTCAGCTATTGTTTTTCTTTTCTTTTGATTTATCTCTCTCTCTGTCTGCTCTTCCCTAACTTTGTGTATTTGAAACGCGTTGACAACAGCAACATGTTGCTTGTAGCTACGTTTGTTGTTGTTATTGTTTCTGCCATTGCTTTTTCATGTGTTGCTGTTTTGTTTACATTCTAAGTTCAGCAGCAACTCTACAACTGCAGCCCTGTAATTTCCACATTGATTATATTGTGGCCACATCTCGTTTGACTTGTGATCGTCTGTGTTGTTGTTGATTTTGTTTTGGGGTTTATAGCAATTGAAAGTCTTGTGTTTACCAGCTGCTGCCACAATGATGCAATTTGGCCATGCTGCCACCGCTGCTTATTTTTTTATTCTGGGCTTTTTTTTATGACTTGTGGCCATCATTCACTCTAGTTCCGCTCTTTTCCATAACTATTACTTATGAATTGCATTTCAAACAATTAATTCCGTTCTAAAACAGACAGAAATACAAAGGCAGTAAAAATCTACAATTCGCTGTTAAGTTGCGTTTAAAATTATGAGAATAAAGAGAGTAGTCATAAATCTGATTGTCTGACTGACTGACCGACTTATCGTATAGAATTTATCTAAACAAAGTTTAATCTATTATTATATTATTTCCCCATCATCTGTCAATCTTTTTTTTACTTCTATCTAGCATTTCTTTTTACATTAATCAACTTTTCCTCACTCTCTGTTACAATCACAGTTCACATATCTATAACTGAATATTTACAACCTGCTCAATGGAAATTTTGATTAATAATCGCAGCTTTCAGTTTGCCAATCTGCGAGAATAATGAACAATAAATGGCACATGGAGGCCCACATTATCTGGGTAATTGAAAATGAGCCAAGACACAAGACAGCACCACCAAAAGCAGCATCAACTCACAACACACACTGCAGCACACTTTAAGTTCGATTTTTCAAGCTGCATCATTACCTCTGCCAACAAAAGTAGATCAACTAACGGCTTGCAGCAATTGCTGTTGCTGTTGTTGTTGCTGCTGCTGTTGCTGGGGATGTGGCCACATTATAAAACAATTTCTCACAAAAACCCACCCAATTTGCCTGCTAACCGCACACACGACCAAAAATTTCCAATTACATGAGCCATTGTGGTAACTGTTTTAAGTTCCTGTACTATAAAATTACAGCGAGTAACACAAGCTTCTTGTGCAGTTGAAGTTGAGGGACTTTTGAAGCTACTTTTAGTTAGCAGATTCACAGTTTTATACACTGTAAAATTAATCAAGAATTATTAACTCAGTGGTAGGAACTTTAAATAATCTAGTTTGGCTTCAATAGACTACTAAGTTTAAAAGTGCAGGGTCTTTACTAGTCGTGTTCTTTCTACCACAGTTGCCTGCTAATTTCTGCTGCTGTCAGTGTTGGCTAGCGGCTAATTACTGCGCCTGGCCTAAGCAGAAAGTGAGACCCGCGTCGTGTGGTAATTACCTTTGGCTTGGCTTCAGCTCTGTGTCTTGCAGCTGCCACATGATTTTAACGGCCTTGCAACTAAAAAACGCGCGCGCTCGCGTCACTTGAAAGTGAAACTTAAGCTTTTCGGCCATTGTTTTGTGTGGCATGTGGCAAGTAAATGTACGTAAGTGTGTGTGTGTATGTCTTCTCTTTGGCTACTGCTTCCGCATTGCACTTGTGGGTGGCCACGCCCCAAACAACAACAACTTAAATTTACATAATTATTGTGATTTAATTTGCGGCACTCTCATCTTCCGGGAGTTGCCACAAAAAACAGCAACTCCCATAAACACACACACACACACGTACAGTGGCAAATTAAATAGTCACAATTTGTAAATGTCGGTGGCAACAACATGCAAATGCAGTTCCGATATTCCGCAACACGAATTACCTGCAACAACAACAGCAACTGAGCTAAGTTGCAACAACATTTGTTGCACGTCAATTTTTATTCAGTGCGCATTCATTCATTTTCGTGCCTTTGAAAGCCAATAAAATATGCAACAACAACAACTAAAAATACCCATTAAATACTAAATGCGAGCTATTTTTTGGGCCACTCTAATTTGCATTTTCTTTGTCTAGTTTTTTATTATGAATTTATTTGGGTTTTCGCTGCCTGTCGCTACCGTTTACTGAAATAGCAAAATTGATTTATGCTCTTTAAGCCTTTGATTGATGTGCCGCTTGGCAAACATTTAAATGATTGTCAATTAAATTCATAAATTTTAAACACGTTTCAAATGTTGATCGACGTTAATTGATTGCTTGCTTTTCTTTTGTTTTGTGTCAATTAGCCGCACAAGTGTTGTTAAACGGCGCATTGAACGAGTGTTGTTTAAATTTATTTCATGTAATTTATTTATTTTTATTTATTTCATATATAATGCTTAAATGTCAAGGTTACCTTTAGTTTAGTGCTGTTAAATGTCTTGTAGAATGCAACCATTTCGTACAGTGTTGGGCAGTAGCTTAAGCAATAAACATCTAAAGAGTTTTATTGACTATTAGACATTAAATGAACTGACTTCTAATGCCATAAATTGCTCTAAATTTGGGTATTGCTTGTTAATAAAGCTTGAATTAATTGTTGAGTCGTTTAGTGTTGGGTAATTACATGTAGCCTCTGGCTATACTTGCAATATTTTTTATGTGCGTCTTATTCTTAACGATTTTATTGATCTGATTTTGATTGTTAAGTGTTCAATTAATTTACTTTACATAAACTTTTATTTCCACTTCAAATCCTTATTTACAGTTTTAGTAGCAGCAATTTATGCTATAAACATTATTCTTCTTTAGAAGTCCCCACTTTTGTACTGCCCGATCAATTCCTCTTATTAAATACTAAATATTTGCATTATCTTTTCTTGCCGTTTTACCATATTTTTGCATGCTACTTGAGTTGTTATTTTATTTCTGGACAAGACCTTTGTGTGTCTCTTAACTGAATGTTAAGCAGCTTTCGTAAAGTTTGAATTTCTATAATTTGTATACACAGACAACACAGCTGTTGCCAGATGTGTATTGTTTTCAACACTTTCTCGCATTGTTTGCCGTTGTGGCCTTCAACTGGCTAACTGAATGAATCAATCAAAAGGTGCATTGGCCCAAGAATAAACAAGCAAAGCCATAGGAATAAGGGATCACAAAAAAAAAAGGGAAACAGTCACAAAAAGCAAATATAATAATCAAGTGTAATCAATGTAATTCGACTGCAAACTGCATTTGTTTATCGAGAAGTTGGATGAGTCGCATGAGGGCATAGAGAGGGGGAGCGGGCAGCCCCAGGAATGCCTGGAAAGCCAAAAAGACAAAAAAGCCAAAAGAAATAAAATGTATTTTATGAGGAGTCGCGTTCATCTTGCTGGGCACGTTGTAAATTTGATTTGGTTTATTTTCATTTGTTGTGCTTATTTTTCTTTTCTGCTTCTTTTTTTTGCTTGGCTTCTTTTGGCCACTTTTCACTTTTTTTTGGCTTTTGGTTTTGTTGTTGGCAGCTGCAGCAGCAGCAAGCAGCTGATGTGCCGAGTTCGAAGTGGTAAGTTGTAGGTGAAGATTCGACCTCTGGGCCAAGTTTGTTGTGTGTTGTTGCAGTTGACGGTTCACCATAAATTTCACTTTTACCCGTAAGAGCAGTATATAATTTGATTTTATATTGAGCATAATTTTCAGGCAACATTTTACAACACTGGCAGCTGTCTCGGCTTGGCTTATTGACAGCTGCCTAGCAAAAGAAACCCGCAAAAAGGCTAAAAAGGCATCTAATTAATGTTCACATTTGACATTTGTTGCTTACGTGGTGTTGCAACATGTTGCTGCCACATGTGGCGACTTATCTAAAGGCTTATCCGCCAAATGCGCACAAAAAATATAAATAAAACTGAATGTAGAGCATTAAAAATCGCCAGGAAAGTGTTGCAAATTATATGGCCATATGCAGAGGCGGCGTCAATTGGTCATACCAAAAAGGGGGATGGAAGCTAGAGGGGAAAACGGAGGGACAGTGGACTGTGCTTAGCTGCAGGCGATCAAATGCAAATTGTTGCATCAGAGAGCGAAGCCGAAAAGCGGCTAAAATGAAATTGTTTCTTCACTTGGAGCCAGAGAGAAACTCAAGTCTTAAATGAAGCGGTTTAAAAGCTGCATCATGAACTGCTCCAGAGCCGCAGGCTGGACAGCCATGGCAACAACAGCAACTAGAAGACGGGGGTAACCCACTCTGGTTTGTTGTTGTTGTGTGTGGGTCAGGGAGGCGGCAACTCTGGCTAAAAAGAGTGCGTGCCTTGCATGAATTACGACATAGAGTGTAAATAACCTGGCACGAGTCGGAAGCCAAGTTAACAGAATAGCTCCATCTCTCTCTGTCTCTTCCCCTATCCCCCCTTCTCTCCCTCTCAGTCTTGAACATAAATTATACACAATTATAATGCTGTTACCGAGCGTTTTACAAAGCGTTTGCAATTATATATTTGTATGTATTTGCGCTGCAGGCAGAACTTCAGAACTTTGGACCAGGAAACGTTTAAAGTGCTGCAAATCAGAGCATTGTGTCAGTGGGAAAAGCGGCGGTGGAGTAGGTGGAGTGGGTAGAACAACTACTAAACTGGGTCAATGTGATTATAGGCAAAGACTTTCACTAGCAGCAGTTGGGTGTGCGAGTGTGTGTGTCAAGTGAGTGGGATGCTCATAGAAGTAGAGAGTGTGGAGGCTAAAACGCAGAATTGAGAGATTGTTGTAGAAAGGCTAGAAAGGAACTCGTTTTACTAAAGAAAAAAAAATAAATAAATTGAAACTTTCATTCATCGCATTCTAAGTAAAAGTAAATGCAAATTTAGAACTTTAACTTGGTTAGTTAAAGACTTGAAAAGATTTGTTTCCTTGGCTAAATCTCACAGTTCCTAGTTTAGAAACCCTTTATAAAACCCTTAACTATTTTGCTTGTAACCTACCAATGTCTGCTTACAAATTTATGGTATCGGTATACTTTATTTAATCGGTCTGTTGTAAATCACTTTTTAAAGTTTTACTACAGATATTCGAGCTGTTAAACTAACTATCTATTAAAGCGCATTCCTCAACGAAAAGATAAATCATTTAATTAGCCACAATCACGAAAACTACGATTGACGGCAGAATTTATGTGCATCGCCTCTCCACACCCTCCTTCACCCTCTCTTCCTCTTCTTTCTCTATAGGAGAAATTGTACTTTTTCGTGAAATGCATTCCATTGTCTTAGGATTGGAAGTATCTTTGTGTGTTGAGTTTGTTCATGTTTGCTGCTGACCAAGTTGATTGCGTTTGTGGCATTTGTGGCTCGTTGGGAAAACGCATCGTCGGCATTTTCACCAAATGAATTAATTAAATCAGTGTATCGAGACACTTTTGTAATTAGAAATGTCCGCATTTGGCAGAGGCGGACACAAAAAAGGCCGAGACTGCAGACAAACGTAAACTTAAGGAAAGGAAAGCGGCGCCAATGAATCCATCAAATTGGTTGCATTTTCTTTCAATTTCCAAGTATTTTCCGAGCACTACGTTTTCGGCTCATTTTCCTAAACGTAAATATAGAAAACGGACGCTAATCCCAAAGAAGTGCATTTGAAGGTTTCCCATTTAGTATTTATTTCTGTACAAGTTCAAGTCCCAAGAGATTGAAGGTAAGCTATCTATACTATATAGCTTATATTATAGACTAGTGTCTATACTTTATTTATTGACTATAAACTTACCGCTGTCGAGCTGCGTTTGCGCAGTAAATTGTCCAGGCAAAGTTGTAGCTCAAAGGCCTTCAAGTAGAGCAGATGATAACGATCACGTAGTCGCTCCAAATTGCCTTCACCTTTTCTTGGATGAGCTGTAGTTGCTGTTGTTGCTGCTGTGGCTGTAGCTGTGGCTGGTACAGTGCCAGTGCTGGGCGTGGTCAGTGGTGCTCCATCGGAGGCAAAACCGCTGCTAAGACTATTTGATTTGGTCACAGATTCACTGGTCGATTCACTCGAGCAATTGCTGGTAAGCGAGGCGGGTTGTTGACTGCTTTGTAACTGTGACTGTGACTGTGACTGCGACTGTAGCTGTGACTGTTCCCGTTCCCTTTCTGAGGCGGCACGTATGCAAGCGCTTACAACTCGAGCGTGTGATACAATTTCATGGTACAACACCTGGAAAATAGAGAAAAAGCATAAAGTTACAGTGAAAAATATCTTAATTGAAGTTGACAGGCAATTGGAAAGCGCACACATGACGTATGCTCAATATGACTAAGTTTTCAGCTAATGAAGCTGTTGCAGCTTGCGTGGGGGTTTCCACCAATTTAAAGTCCCTACGATGAGCCTTTGTCTTTGGGTGCAGCCAAGACTGAAGACTAGAACTCAGAACTCTAATGACTTGACTGCACCTTGTGCACTGAGCGAAATGAATATAGAAAAAGTAGATGAAAAATAAGGAACCAGAGTTCAATTTATGATTCATTTCAAATTAGTTTTCTATATTTTTAAAGTTGAAGCTACAGTTTGTATGCCAAGTTTCCATTTTTACTAATTATTTATGTCTACATATATCTATCTATTTTCTTTGATTTATCACAAGTTTCTCCAAGTGTGTGTAGCTTCTCCTTGGCCTGTCTGCATTTCCGTTTATGGGCAACAACATTGTCTTAGATTTTCATCACTCATTTGTCATCTTCGCCCTCCAACATAAAAAAGCTTTGCACACAAAGGTCAAATCCCACACATATTACATTGCATAAGCGCATCCATTGTTTCTGCTTCTCCATTTTATTTCCAAGATTGAAGATTAATCGATAAATTGAAATTGGCGAAAAGGCTTTTTTTTTCATTTTGCGGTTTTCCGCATTGTGACCGCATGCGATATTCAATTTATCAAAATATATAAAAATAATTACAATGTAATTGACACGCACCGGTCAAAGTTTAACTCAGCGTGTGGGCGTTGCCGTCAGTTGGAGGGCGTGGCCGTGCCAAATGCCGCACAATGACACCCACGAAATGACTAACGACTGGGGCATGTGAGACCTCTGTGAAGTTGGTAATCGTACATTGATCTCCATACAACAGTTTAACCCCAGTGAACTCTTGCATCATTTTGTCTGTTTGCCCAAGTAAACACACTGGTACAGGTAACAACCACAGAAACAAACAACTACAACAACTGCCACAATAATGGCTGTCATGTTGAGCATTAGAAATCGATAAATATGATGAAGCGCTCAAGTATTGTGCATTTTCCAACTGAAGTGAAGATACTTTGCAACACCTGAGCGTTTATTTATAGCAGCGACTGTTGTGAACTCTGCTCACATCCTTTTGCTGACATACTAGAGTCATAAATAAAAGCTTTCTTAGCTTTTTCCTTTTAACTATTTTCCTGTTACACAAATTGAAATGTCACAAAAGCAGATCGTTTATCGAATTTGAATCCATCCAACCTCCAGTTTCCTCTCTTCTCCATCTGCCTCTCCTCAAGCTGTTTTTCGTGAGCTTATGGAAAATGATTGCCATCGACATTTTGACATTTTGGCAAACATTTCGACAGCTGTTTGTGGACCCAAGAAAACTCCTTGGCCAAAATTGACACTGGCAAAGACCTCAAAACTCTCGACAGAATGATTTGTTTTTCTTCACTGTTAAAGATTTATGGAAAGTCTGTTTGCGGGAAAGTTTTGGACGGTCACTTTTGATGGACTGTGTTTACTTTTACTCTAATCAAAGCTGAGCTGCAATCACAAATGACAATTTGAGACGATACTAATAAGTACTTGCGTTTGGAAATTAAGTAAATAATTGCTACCAAAAGCTTGTCTTAATATGGTTCGTTTACTACTTGAATAAACTGTTAACAAACTAACAGTTTTCTAAACTTGTGTATTATCTGCTGACATTTTCCACAATCTAGCTGCCAATAGCCATAAGAATTCTTCCAGTTCAATGGCTTTAGTTGAATCTTGATTGCAGTTGTTGTTAGTAAATATTTAAACGAGCTTGGCACTTTTACAAGAAATCGAAATACCTTTTCAATGTTTTGTTGGAATTTTCCGCTAGACAATTTTCTGCATCATTACAATATAAGTTGAAAATTGTTTTTGCATTATGATTTTTATCATTATATCTAATTATGAGCTGCAAAGTTGCGTCGAAACAAAAGAACTTGTTTGGCTATCGTTAGCAAACTAAACAGAAGAGTAGAAGTTATGGGTGGTTAGGGGAGAGAGGGAAGGGCAAGAAATTTTACATTTTAGAGGCTTGGCAAATAAAAATCAACTTAAGTTCAGCCAAATTCGTTTGAAGTTGGAGTTTTTGAGGTGAGTCGTAAAATTGTAGAGGTTCTTATAGAAGAGAGAAGCAACAAGAGTCTGCAGTCTGGACAGGTGTGTGTGTGTGTGTGTGTGGAGGCGGTTTTTGGGGGTGTGGCAGCTGCTTATTTGCGATACTTGCGGCTCATTACTGGACTGAAGAGCAGAGTCAGTAGAGAATAATAATAACAACAACAAGAAAAGACTCTAGACTTAGCCACGAGGCAAGTTATACTGTTGCTGCCACAAAGTAACGCCTTTCTCTTTGTTTAGGTTGAGTTGCAGTTGTTGTTGTTGTTGTTGTTGCCTTCCACCACTCCCAATCTTTGCACGACTCTTGGTCTTGGCAATTTGGCGAGCCTCTTAATGCATTTTCCACACGCTCACTCACCCACCCACCTGAAAGCTGAGCCAACAACAAAACTGGCAAAATATATATATATACATAAATATATTTACCAGAATTTTTTATGCAAAAAGTTCGTGACTAATCTGAGACTGAACTTGAGATGTTCTGCACTGTTGTGATTGCAATTGAGACTTTGAGACACTCTCAAACAGCGGCGCCCATTGGCAACAGCAAAAAGAGAAGGAAACGATAGCAAAGACGTCGAAAAAGTGTTGCAAATGAGAG
Source organism: Drosophila nigrodunni (assembly GCA_020829145.1). Taxonomy (NCBI): domain Eukaryota; kingdom Metazoa; phylum Arthropoda; class Insecta; order Diptera; family Drosophilidae; genus Drosophila; species Drosophila nigrodunni. Next base: position 3,455,299 of record JACVCZ010000003.1, on the reverse strand, counting down.
CACAGGGAAACGAAGTTTCTTAGAATTTATGAGTGAAGAAAAGTGAATGCACAGTGGAGCAATAAAAAGTAGACTTAAGTTTAGTTGCTACAAAATTTGTTAAATTTAGTTCGAAAAACACAATTAATGATCTAAATGTCTTAAAGTCTTTAGGCTCAACATTAATTATATATTTCACTTTATTGCCCAACTTGTTATTACATATATTTCTTTAAATATCTTTTGTGCCATTGTCTTTTATAATTTTGTGCAACGCGTCGTATACGTTATATGCTCAATTTGCCTTTTACATTGTGCCCTAATCACGCTTTAAGCATTTTTTTTTATTATTTCTCATAACTTTCAGACCTGCTGATTGTGATTATGATGTTGATTTGTGTGTGTCCATTAAGCATAAACTCGAGCAATTTTTCCAGCTGGCGCCCCAACAAAACCACGAAATGAAAAATGAATTTTTGACTACAGTTTGGCCACAGTTTACCAGCTGAAATGCTAATTGGTTAAATGTGCTGGGCATAAATTCCAAAATGTCTTCGATTGCAACATAAATACGCACAGTGTCCTCCAATTGTTTGCCACCATCAGAAACATGACGCACAGTTTTTTCACAGTTTCTGTTTCTCTTTTCGTTTGATTCGGGGCACATTCATGCAAATGTTGTGCGAGTTTTTCTTGAAAATCGTGCGTCTGACCAAAAGTGATTTCTAATGCGGCATCTATTTATATACCAGAAATACTGGGCACGTATCTCACTATATCTCTAGATCTTTGGCAGACTCGTCGTTGTTGTTGTGGTTGTGTGAGGTTCGTTGACTCAGAATTTTGCTGTGCCTACAGTTGGGCAATCGTTACAACAACAAAAATGATTAACTAGCTGCTACAACAACAACATTATCATTCATTATCGAAAATGTCAGTACGTGACCTCGACCGCGTTTCTTAAATTCTTTATCGCCCCTAGACATTCTTTTGCGGGTCTCCGTCTACGCCCCCAAGAATAACCCGCCTCCGGCTCCGAGTATTTGCTAATTTTAGTGAATCATTTCGTGACTACAAATTGTATTCATAAATATCATTCACAAGTCGCGCTTATAGTTTTCTTTTAGGGTCACATCAAGTATTCGGATTATGGATTAAACATGTCATGCCAAAAAGGAAAACTCTAAGAATTTTCACAGCAGGAAGTCAATGAACGTATCCCCAAGACAACAACAACAAACATTACCAACGTGTCACATAAATTGGAACGCGCACAATTTCTTTTCTTTCCGTTATTTATTTTTCTTCATTTTTTGCTGAAATAATCACGGCATTTGGAACACTTCCAAATCGCCATTGAAAGCGACTTTAAATAGACCAAATAGAGTACAACACGATAGCAGAAATCTGTTCAGCGACTAATTTGAGCGTGCAGCGCAAAGATGCGATGACTCTAATTACCTGGAGACAAGACACGATGCCCCAAACACACACACACAGATGGACAAACAAACATCGTGTTGCATGTGTTGTTTGGGGGAGTTAAGATCTCAATCTCTATTGACAGACTAAATGACAAATGACAAGCGGAAACAATGAAACTGAAAATGAAGATGGAAACGCTGCAAATGGAAATGGAAACGAAGACAACGAAATTGACACTTGCAACGAGCGAGGTGTGAGAAAATCAGCAAAGCTTTGCATACTAGACTAAAAGATACTCTGTAAAAAGCGTTGCAATAATTTTGGCTTAAACTAAAATTTATTAAAATGAAAACTTTTACATTAAAGTTTATAAAAGCCTTATAAAAACACGTTTACGCTTTCCTTAACTGTATAAATTCTTAACATTTTATAAACATATATCTAGAATTTGACAACTGCACCCTACAAACCGTGCCCACCTAGGGTATATTTAGCTGGAACCTTCAATGGGAAACTTAGGAAATGACTACAGTTAAGTCGTCTGTTAGGTGTTAAGTGCAACACTCTCTCATCTAATGTTTGTCACCGACAATTAATCTGCCTGAGAGCCACAAAAAAAAAACAAACAAATGACCCAAGTGTTGACCCAGAAAATAGGCCAAAAAGGCAGTTTTAATGATGTCAACGTGATGGCATTAAATGCACTGGGAATTAACCCACAAATGCAGAGTTGGAGAGAACAAGAGCCAAAGAATGAGAGAATTATGCTACAAGCTGTTCTGGGTATGCAGTAAAAACAAAGACAGAGACCAAGAGAGAGAGAGAGCGTCGGTCTAAGCACAGTTAAAGCCCGGCTCGACACGGCCTATTGAGTAACATATCATGCATGTTTCGAGACAAGAGAGCAGAGGCTGCAGGTGAGCAGGAGGTGAGACAGTGGCTGCCTGATATGAAAAAGAGACAACAACAGCAGCAACGACGGACACGGTTGACATAATCACGTTCGAGTGTCACGTTCAGAATGAGGCACGATAAGCCGACGACCGAGACGAAGCCGCCAAAGATGATAATGAACATGATGAAGAAGACGATGATGATGATGAAGATGATGTTGCTTTTGTTGCCGTCACGTTCTTAACGTATTATAGCTGCTCTTGGCCGGACCCCACCATGTGGTCCACTCAAAAGTTTTTGGCCCGAAGATTGTGAACAAGTTTCTGTCTGTTGTTTGTCAAACGGTTTTTTTTTCTCTTTGGTAAGGTTTTTCCTTTTGGACTTTGTCGCTGTGGTCTCATTAAAAACATGTTACACGCTTTAAATTGATTATGAAATTGTGGCCTTTTAACTGTTTTTATGTAATTAATATTTCGAGTGTAACTGACAAAATACCCAGACAGTTTTTCTATGTCAAGTTCTTAAGCAATTTCCCACTGTATTCATTGCTACTTTTAGCCACTATTTTGTGATTAATAAAAGAAAAATCCTTTGTCGCTGCTTTCTCTTAACTGAAGCATTAAATTTCAATTATTACAACATCAAGGGGCAGTCCACGGTCTTTTGGTTTTTGGTTTGGTTTGCTTTCTATTTATTGCACAATTAACAAGTCGTTAGCCCAAAACTCTTTTTATGGTTTTGGGGATCTCTCAACTAGCAACTTGGCTAGCGGTACCTGGTACACTGACCACAAGAAAAGCCGCAGGAAGGGGGAAAACAGGCCGTTGGTAATAATATCATTTTAATTGCCCGAGGCCAACAGACAGACTGACAAAAAATGGAAACCTTTCGACTACCGTTTTTCAACTGCGACTATGTTTAACTATGCACTTAGTTAGTCAGCGAACAATAAAGATTAAAACTCAACTTTTCATTGAAAGTAACCAGGTTTTTTTCTTCTAATAGATATGCATACCAGTGACCTTGTCAGTTTATTTTTGGCCAACAATTTTGAATGAAGTTTGTTGTTAGATGGGTCATTTGGCGCTGTCTTTTATAGCCCACATTTGGCCAAAAGCACTTAATAGCACTTGAGTTCAGTTTGATGTGTTGAAAGTGTCGGTTTTTTTTTTAAGTTTATTTTTCGTGGACCTTGTTTGGTAATCCGATCTCTTTGTGAAGAGCCTGAAGTGGTGTCAGATTTAGGTGAACAAGTTCAGTGAACTTTAGAAGGTCAACACTTCTCACACACTTTGATTCCATTTCTTAACTACTTGTAGAAAGTCTGTGCATTTGAAATTATTGAGGAAAAATCAAATAACTTGATGTGTTTCCTCTTAGAAATCCAAATCCGATTTCAAATCCACTGTGATTGATTTTCCAGCTCAAAACGTAAATGGCGAAGGCCGGAAAGCAACATGGATGTAGTCGCATTTTACTAAGCCGTTAAGCTGGCTTTCCATTTGACATTTTCACAATTTTCTGCCACTTCGACAGCTAACAAATGGTCCGACAAAAACTATATAAGTCGCATTTGACAAATGGTCATAATCGACGCATTGCCCAAATGCGTTGCCATCAAATGCAAATGATCAAAACAAGCCATGAAAATGGTAATGGAAATTGTGATTCAATTGCTGTGCACATTTTTGGCTAATTAGCTTAAAGACAGCCAATAATAAACTACAATTATTATGCAACTCATTTTTTAATTGGCCAATTATAAATTCTATTTATGATACAAATCTTAGAGCACTGATTGAAGGTTGCACTTAATCGTGCATTGCAACGAGTTTTTACTGTATGCAAGTCAAGGTCAGTTTACGTAGATTGTTGTACATTAATCTCAGCATGGAAAACTCTGCGGGTCATCAATTGGGTTAATTTGTTGTTTTGTTGCGGGTTCAAAAAGAGCAAGTGATAAGAAAAATGACAGACAGACAAACTGACTGCAGTAGTGAGAAATCTATGGAGTTTTCGTAACCCACTTGAACTTAGTGTCAAGTTTTTAGAGATAAGAATAGAAAAAACTTTATATTTTTATTACAAAATTGTCTTCGCTTCAAAAAGATAGAAATGTATTTAAGAATCAAGTCAACTCCAGAGTTACATCCCTTTACTTTCAGTAACTAAACAGTTTATTAGTTAATTATAATTATTTACCCTTTCAAATACCACTAAACACACCCCTTACGTATTTATTTAAACATATTATCATAATTTCCTAAATTTGTTGAACTTTTTAAACATTTAACTGCTTACAACGCTCTTTGACAAGCTACAAAGGGGGCGTGGCACAACAAGCATTGTAAACAACTATAATTGAAAATCAACTTTTGGCAAATTAAGTGACCATAAAAAGAGTTGTACAATGTGCAATGTAATTACCCAAAAACAATCAAAAAGAAAAAAATCAAATCTAACAAACCGAAGTCTATATACACTTAAAAACTTAACAAAAAAATAATTTAAAATTCCAAACTAATGATGGCCTAAAAGATAAATAAGTCTACATCTAATCGCTTTAAATCTTTAAGATAATAAAGAGCATCTATTGAACATTATAATCAATAATTTTTGGTCATTTCGTTAACATTGCAAATGAGTTTTTTGAATTTATTTGGTTCGTATTTACTTTTGGGCAGGCGAAAACTATCCTGGGGGGACACAAAGACTCGATTGGGGGAAAAACAATGGAAATGCATTTTCAGTTGGACTTTCACTATCAACAGGTGGGGATGAACAACAAACAACAACAGGCAACAGGCAACAACAAGCGGCAAGTCGAAGTCAACCAAGTGAAGCGCATATCGTGTTTTTTTCTTTGGCGTTTTTTTTTCTTGATATTTTCAACAATTACGACACCTCTATTTGCTAGGATACTGAGAGGGGAACAATGGGAGGAGATCACTTAGTGCCCAGAAGCTACAAAAATCAAAATACAGGCGCATACACATAACTCGTAAACTGCCAAATGAAACTGGATGGCAATATACTACATGGAACGCCCCCTGAGCTCTCTGTGGCTGCCGAAGCCCTGGGCGACAGTCTGTGTAACTCATTAAGCGTCAAACGGGTTCATAACTCACCGCACACTGGGGTCAAATTGGGGGTCAGTTGAGAGTAGTAGAGAGAAGCGTCTGTTCGCTGGCACTTCCGAAAGATAAACGACAATCAAGGCGCAGATGATCGACGACATGTGAGTGCACTTGTAGCCAACACGATTCGATCAGAGACTCTGCATAAATTGATTTTCAAAAGGCGTTTAGAAGAAAGTAGAGGCATCCTCTGGCCCACTCCATCTCCCTATCGTCTTGAAGCCAAGGGTTACCCAAAACTAAAGTAAAAGTTAAAACTGAGTTTGGTCAGGGTCTTGGCTCAATCTCGAACTCAATCTTTTGGACGTGTTCCATTGTTGGCAACACTTTCCTGTGCACACTTTGGACGTGATTTGCTACCAACAGCAATTTGTGCACAACCTCAGCGACATTATTTAAACTCCCCTTAATCACCAACATAAATATATATAATATATATACCCTTCCCTCTCTTAACCTTCGAGGCGTTAAATATTGTGTGCTCGGTTCAATAACTTTTGTCTTTTGGGTCTATCGGGAATTACGTTTTGATGGGATGTGAAAAGAGTTAATACAAACCAAGCAGCCCAAACAACTGGGCAACTAAGCGTGCTTAATGTTCAATTGTTTAGAGGACGTTGAACTGAAACTGCCGGGAAAAAACAACTGACAAACTGGCATCGAGTACTTTTGTATGGGGAAAAGAGAACAATAACGTGGCTAAAAAGGCTTACAAAAGATATTTAAGTCTAAAAGGGTTAGTGATATAATCTATCTGTAATTAAGGACAACTGTAATTACTAAAGCCTGCATACAAAGCTTTTAAAGATGTGTAAGTTGAAAATTAATAAATTTATTTTAGACCCTAGTGGCAGTTATTATTTACAAACATTCCCATTAATTATATCTGCATAGTAATTTTTATCTTTCATGCCATAAACAACTATTTTTAATCAATTTTATATTAAACTTTCTTTGCTTTACAAAATGATCACTGTAACAGTGAAAGTTTGGCTGATCCTTCTTTGACTGCTTGGCGACAATAGGACGATAACGAGAAGTTATCCTCTCAACCAAACAAACACTTGAAGAAGCAGAAAATAAACAACTCCTTAAAAATTTGCATAGCTCCACAATAAATGCAATATTTATTGGCAGTGCGGGAATTGGCTAGGCAACGATTGGCAACTTTATTAGCAATTTGCCAGATGCCTGATGACAATTTGAATAAATGCGCAGAGTGCGACCTGTGTGTCTGTGGAAATAAAAATAATGGTGGCAACAACAGTGGGTAGCAGACTCATGGAATGGCACACACCTTCGATCGGTTGCACTTGCAACTGTTGCCTCTGATAATGATGATGATGATTGAATGCCGCAAGTGAAATGCGTTGGCAACACCAGTAATATCTCATTGGATTATGATGTTGCCTTATGCTTCATGTGTGGCATGAATTAATCATGTGGCACCTCAAAATGCAAACCGATTTTGTTTAAGCATAATCCTTCAGATACTTTGCATATTTCTGCTGCGACTTGTGGGCATTAGAAAGTCAGCAGCAAATGGGAATTGTCATTTGCAACTCGTGCAATTGAAATGGAAATGGATATTATTCAATTTTCACCTGTGCAAAGCCAAACTGAATTTATCACGTGGTGATTTTATGATAGTTTTACCTCAAATCTCTGAGCGGCATTGTCACGTATAAATCGTTGCCCGATTCGATCGCAACAAATATGAGGGTTCAAAAGATTGGCTTTTGGGGCAGACGTGCCCGGTTGCCAGGTGGCAAGTTACGAGGTGATAGTAGTTACACGTTTTACCAAATCGTGGTGACTCAATTCAAACATTGAGATTTGAATGGCAGCAACGGAAATAAAAGCCAAAACCTTTTTTATTTCAACCTTCTGTCTCTCTAAAAATCAGTTGACATATCAGCTGCAAATCGGAGAAGCAGTTCAAAATGATCTCCCTCTTTTGGAAAAGGCCGAAAAAAAAAAAAAAATCAAATGACAGTTAACAAAACTGAAACTGAAATTGAAATTGATGCAACAAAAACATTGTTACATTGCCGGAAGACAGACGCTGCTGTCAATGGGAACAAAACGTAAAAAAAAAGACAGGAGAAGAGAAAAAAGTTGAAAACAACGAATTGTTTTTCCATATTCCCAAATGCTCTTTGACAGACTGTTAGCCGGACCAGAGTTGTCGAGAGTCTTCGCGGCAGAGTCGGAGTCAGAGTCAGAGGCAGAGTTGCAGTCAGAGATATACAATCTGACAGCGCACAGTCCAAAGAGTCAGCGACAGATGCAGACAGCCGATAGAGGAGGGAGCACGGGGACAGAGGCATGTGGCATGTTGCAACTTCAGTTCATATGCCCTGCAATCGAGCGCATCTTTCTTCGGCCTCCTTTTTGTTTATACACAAAGTCTAGTAGCTGCCACTAAATGTTCAATTTTATCAAAGTAATTGCCTGCACCATAATGATCATGATCACGATAATGATGATAATTATTAAAGTTATCGGCGAGCCGGCGATTGCAGCGATAAGTTTCACTGCGTAATTAGCTAATTGAACGAACTGCAGTGAGAGATGGGCAAAGATAACTAAATCAACAGGAAGTACTCGTATCTGAGCAGACATTATAACATTATATACCCTAGAATATAAGTCAGTTAATTGATTCAGCAAAGTAACAAAGACTTTTAGTCATCAGTGTTTATGAAACACTTTTAAAAGCTACTTATAAAGTATTCTTGCATAAACTAAAAGGGAAAACCTAAAAACACTTTGAAGAATGAAAGCGAAAAGAGCGAAAACTTCTAAAGAAATCTTTAAAGTGCATAAGCAGAGTGCATAACATTAAATAAATTATGCAACAGCTGAAGAAAATTATGAAAAACTGATGAAGAAACTTCAAAAAGAATGAAAACTCATAAAGATTAATAAATACTTCTCCTAGCACGTAACGAAACTCAAGATTAAACAACTCTCAATGTAAGTCATAGTTTGAACTCAATAAACTTTATAAACATCGATAATTTGAGACTACCATAATTATGCGTAATTTGGCAATAAATCGCACAATTTTAAAAATTGCAAAAGTACCGTAAAAATTGAAGAAAATAGCAACAATTAACAAGCTGCACGAATTCGAAATTTATTCGTACAAAAAGGATGAGTGAAAGCGAATGTTAATTGTGAATCAACAAACAAAGAGGGAGAGAGAGAGAGAGAGAGAGAGAGAGAGAGAGAGAGAGAGAGAGAGAGAGAGAGAGAGAGAGAGAGAGAGAGAGAGAGATGTATCTATTTATATTTATAAAACGAATCTTGCAAACATTTCAATACTTTCGTCGAATCGAAACAGTTTTACACTCCTTTTACGATGAAAAATTGAACTTTGCACGCAACGCCAAAAAACCAAAATTATGACAGAAAACTGGGAAATATTTAAAAGTTTTTTTGTGTGTGCGTGTGTGTGGGTGAAATTGCATCTCGTTTTGTTGATAGTTTAACATGAGAAATGGTAAATTTAATTGCGGAAGCAAAACTCGAATGTAAACAAAAATCAATTAATGCAACTGGAAAAACTTACGCAACCCAAAAATTATATCGTATAGGACCACAATTCTTACCTAGAAAGAGAAAAGAGAAGAAAGAGAGAGTTAGTTGGATATAAATTATAGTGGCATAGTTATTGGCGACATCATTAAAAATACACTTCAAAGACATGAGAAATAATTTATGGAGAGCGCAAAGCAAAAGCTGAAGTAATGGGGGAACACCACTACTATTTATTTAAGACAGCAAGTGACTTTGCCTTCACTATAAATATATAATTTATGTTTAAATAGGGGCGCCTTTTTTGGGGGAAACTCAATGATTTGTTTGCTTGAATTTAAAGTGAAATGTTTGGACACACTGGGCGACTAAATAATCGACAGATGACAAGAACTTGAACTAAAGTCACGCAACCCACAACAATTTCTGAACAAATCTCCAATTGACAGCCGACAAAACAAACACACAAAGCAGAAGAAGAAGAAGAAATTTATTCCCAGATATGGAAAAACTATTTTCATGCTCATTCCAAAAAGCCAAAAATGGGCGCCGTATTAGAATTTTTGGAGTGGGTGTTGAGAGCGTTTGGGGAAGTGGGGCAGGGGCATAAAAAACTAGACATAGTTTGTTATGCTAATTGAAAAGACAAGCAAGAAAGAAAGGGAGGTAGGAGGAGTAGAAAAGAGCGAGCTTTTTTTTTCTAACCATGAACAATTTATGTATGGCCAGAAAATCAGATTTTCACCCAATTTTCTGGCTCTGTGCTTGTGGCGATGGTGCATGACATTTTCTATATCTAACAGACTGTGTGTGCTTGCGTGGTATTTGTGTGTGTGTGATGGGGGCGGCGGGGGAGACACGCGACAAAATGCACAGAAAAATTCCATTTGAAAATGGAACTTTGTTACAATATCTTTCCCTTTTTATACAGGCATGAAAAGTGCTTTCGATAGCATTGTTGACATTGTTGATTCAACGATAACAAAATAAATCGATATAGTATATATACATATATATAGTTGCCCCACTTCTTTGCACTTACAGTTCGATAAGTGGCAATATAGGGGAAGTTGGGCTGGACTGCATTAATTAGTGCCATAAATTATGGTATCATCAGCTAATAAAATCAGTCCATATCTAAAGTGTAGATTGTATAAATGATATATCATATACTTCAGGCTGAAAGTGTTATTAATTGATAAGATTAGCAATGGAAAGCTAGACATTGGCTATATAAGAGAGCTTTTATAGACAAATCGTTGAAAACTACGTTTTAAAATAAAGGTCAGTTTTTCTTTTATTACTTTTAAAGTACCAATGAACTTAAATTTATTACATTTTATTTAAGCCAGCATTCTACCCTAAATTCTTGCCAGTTTTCCGACTTCTTACATGCCACTCCTTTAACACATTTTCAAACATTCATAAACAGTCTTAGCCCCTTTCGGTAAACACTTCCTTTTATCCAAAAATATGTTGGCCAATTCTCAATGCATTTGCAATTCATAGCACGTTTTGAACGTTGTGTTTGTTGTTTTCAGGGTCTGTTGCGCTCCAGCAGCAACAATTTATTATGAGAAAGACATCAGAGAGTTAAACTACGAACTGCATGTAATAAATTGCCTCACAAGGCGTTGCTAATAAACAAACAAAATAAAACAAAACAAAAAAAAAATGGCAACTGCCACAAATGTTTATGCAAAACAACAATAGGCAAAATAGCTAAAAGGAAGGAAGCCAAGGCCACAAATAGGAAGTATATTTGCTAAGACAAACGCTTGGGTGGCACAGTAAAGTAGTGGAATGTGTAGACAGAGGGGAGAGGGGAGCGTAGAGCAGAGGAAAGCAGAGAAGACCTGTTGTCATGTTCATATTTTGCAACTGATCGTTTGATTCAGTGATGCATGAAACCCAAACTGCAAACGCTGCTGGAGATCGCTGCAAATTTTGGAAGCACTCTCTCAGACAGATGCCACTACGATAAGGAAATTTCTATTGTTTACAGGACACAAACACATACACACATACACGGCAGCAGGAGAGAAAAGGACGCAACGCTCCCAGGCAAATCAACAATGTTGGGTCAGAGTTCAGTTTTCAACTTTCTAAGCAACAAAAAATTCCATTACAAATTTGTCAGCGCCAGGAGCCAAGGCAATAAAGCCAAAAATAATAATAATAATAAAAAAAAACCAATTTCATGGCTTGTCAATCAGTTTTGGCTTCGTTAGTTTTGCTGTTGCTGCTATTGTGGCTTAAAGGGCGCCATAAGGCGGCCAAAACTGTCGCTGCATTAACTGATTTATGTACCATTTTCGCTGACTTTTGTGGCCAAATAGTTTTCATATTTCTTTCGATATTTTTTCAATCGTCGCAACATTTTCAATTTTATGCTTTTGCCAACAGTGTCAGAGGTTAACATAATATTTTTTGATTGCATTTCAATTTTCATATTGCCATAAATCTTGCACAAGTGGCAAATTAAAAGTCATAAATTATTTATAGCGATATCATTTGGCATGCGAAAGAAGCAAAACACAAAAAAAAATGACTAATACAAAAACTAAACACTACAAAAATGAAAACACAGTAAGCATTGCAACTGCAATTCCATTTTGGCCATTCCCATTTTCCTCTCAACATTTCCATTCCCATTGCCAGTCAGCAACATGCTGCGCGGCAACATGTTGCCAACAATTGTTGGCTAATTTGCGCTGCGGCGGTTTGCTTTTGGCTTAAAGCCGTCCGTTAGCCACTTTGAGCTTTGTCAAATTGTGAGAGTCAAAGGTGTTTGAAATGTAATTTTAATTTGTGTTGTCATTCAATGTAACAGCAGCATAAACAAATGAGTAAACAGGGTGTGCCAGATTTAACTATACGCTGTAACACATAACTTCTTTACTATTTAAATAAATTGTATTTGTATTCGATACTTCAAGTCATTGACTAACTCACTACATATATCATTTAAACGGCTTGATTAATTTATAGCTCCCAGTTTATAGCGTAATTCGATACCATAATGTATAACACAAACAAGATCGTTTGTCTTATTTTCTACACTTCCGTTGCGTTTTGATTTATGATCAGGCAACCCACGCACTCTGCGATATAACCCAAATAACACTAAGGAGCAACACTTCAATATGTCAATCCCCAAAGACAGAGCGAGATAGATTCCAAGTGCGAATGAGACAGCAAACACGTGGGTTTTTTTCGGCTGCTGCTCCCTCAATTGGGAACAAAAGCAAAACATGAGCTTAATTATTTTTAAATGATTTCTTCAAACAACCCACGGGAAATGCAACATGTTGCACATGTTATTGATCCATTGTTGTTTGAGAATCTCCCTTTGGTATATACCAAAATCAATATAAAGATACAGTACTGTTAACCCACGCAGGGAATTGCATAAAAAAAGACTCTACAAGTTGTCAGAAGACACAAATTAATCGATCTTTTCTTTGCTTTCTCCCCCTGTCATAATAGAGTTTTCAACGCTTTCCCACATTCACCCACAGGCGGCATGCAACATTTAACATGCAACCTGAAGATGCTGCAGCAATTGCAATTGAAACCATAATGACTTTGTCAATTCAGTAATTTTTCCTTTATTTTTTGCGTGACGATTTCTCATATTCGATTGCACTTCAATTGATATGTTTATAATGCGGGGAAGGAAAGGATTTTAAAGGATTGAAATAAACTTTAAGTGCGGGAAAATGCGCATACTTGAAAAGGAAATGGAAATTTTTTGGAGCAAGACTTTCCACTCAACTCGATGACTTATCGAATGCAATTTATTTTTAAGTTCAGTTAAAATTTAATGTTATTGGCGCCTTAAACTTGAGAGACAAAACCCTGAGGCTGATACGATCCAAAGACAAACCCCAAAAAAAACTGAAAACCGCACCCAAAAAAGCTTGAAACTCATCATTTTTATTTGCCGCTCTCCGTCATCAACAAATCTCTGTAATCTTTTTTTTTTTTTTTCTTCTTGTGGGGGGAATTTGTAATTCAAGAGCATCGCGATAAAAAGAATTGTAATAGATGTTTAACTTTAAGAAAGGAAAGGCTTCCAGGTGGGCAGAGTTCAAACAAATTTGTAATGATGATGAGCTTTCCTCCCTCACCCTCTCTCTCTCTTTCTCTCTCTCGATTGGGAGAAAGCTGTAGAACGCCCACACATCAGTCTTACTTTTGGGTGGAAATCAACTGCACCCCCAACTAATGTATGAGTCACGTATAATTTTTTGGCAGTTTTTCAATTACATTTTGGCTGTTTTAATGTTTGTCTAACAGTAAATTATAATTCGTGTTTTTCTATTAATTTAATTATTAGCGGACTTTTGTTGGGATTTAAACCGGACTCGAATGAAAATAATCATGGAAACCAATTTCAATTAGCTAAAATAAATACTTTTTTTTTCTAAGAAAATAAAAAAAGAGTTACACGAAGCACTGTATTCGAGCACAGGTGAACAGCAGGTGGGTTTGCAATTCGCTTATGTTGACAGACACTGCAATTTTCAAACGCAACGTTGGCAACACTTTCAACAACTCGACACGCCCACATTTACGGTTACACAAATGCTGGCAACTCTAATTACAATTGTTGTTGTTGTTGTTGCTTTTTTTGCCAGCGCGTGAAAATTTCATTGCAATTGTTTGTCGGTAATTTCAGTTTGGCACTCACAGTCGATTCTCTGGTCACGTTCATAAGATTCTCAGGCAAGTTCAGCAAAAGTCTCAAATCAGAAATCTTCAACCGGAAACGATTGGTTTTTGATCGAAGCCAATCAACTGACAGTGAGTGTGAAAAGTGCATTTCCTAGCCTAGACTATCAAAGGGAAATTGCGCAAAACTCTAACTCTGACTTGTTACTGTCGACAAATTGGTCTATGCCGATGATGCAACCAACAACAAGGCACAAAGACGTGCCAAATTCAGTAGCTGCACTTGCAACTCACCACCACATTTTTTAGTTTTGTGTTTTATGTTGTTGCCACTAACTAATTCCATGTTCTATTGCATCTGGCTGGAAACAAGAGCAACCTGTAATCAAGGCATGCTTTTTTTTGGTTTTCGTTGGGTTACTTGCCCTGAGGACGCTGCCACCGTTTGGACTACAACAAGACGGTGGCAACAACGTGGGTTAAATGCCAGTGAGGACTTGAAACAAGCAGCAAGCAAATGACTTGTCCAATTTTCACAATCAGCGAGTATTCATTTAACCAACATTCCAGTGTTTTAGCAGAAACATTTACTTCATTCGTTTCTTCCCTTTTTCCTCTATTTCTCCCACTCCGTTTAAGTAGAAAAATTTACCTCATTTGTCCCGTCTCTTTTTTCATTTCTCCCTCTTACAAGCTTTTGTCCCTTGCTTCGCTCACCTGGTCGTTTTTCCTTGCAATGCATTTTGAACACAGAACTATTTTTCTACTTGACAGTGGAAACTTCTCAGCTACACTGCGCAAAAGAACGCACCGACTTCTATACAAAATGTATGCTCACCCTCTTCATACGTTTATAAGATTTTAGTTTACACTCACTTATTTCTCTCTGTGCACCTGCCGTTGTCTATTCGTCCGGAACAATGCAGTTCTTCTTCCTCTTCTTTTACTTCTTTTGTTGCTTCTTTTGTTTGCTCAGGCAAACGGACATGAAAAATTTGCTGTTTTTTTTCACACTCGCTGGGAAAAACTATTTCGTTTTGCATTTCCGCACTTTCCACACACTCAATCACACACACATACACATGCACATACATTTTTAATGGAGCATGCAACGAAATGAAATTCACAGAGTTTCGAGTAAGGAATTTCCGGGGTGTTTTTCCACCATTTTCGCCTCTTGAATTATTTTCTTTCATTTTGCATTTTATGAAAATACTTAGTCAAATAGCATTCGTCAATCATGCAAATTGCCAACGAGGGTGAATTGGCCAACAAAGTTTGGCTTCCTTTTACGACCCTGTACAATGCAAAATGGCCAAGACAAGTCAAGACATTGCGTTGCTTAAGCCGATTTTTGCATAATTAGGCAGTTCGATTGGCTAAGAGAGGAATAGGGGAATTTACCGTTAGCAGTTAACCCATCCAACCTTATGACGAACCTTGTCCCAAGACATTTGCATAAGTCACTAGTAGTCAGCCAAAAGTGCAAGCCACGAAATTGATGCGGGTGGCCAAGAGAATTAATAGCCAGAAAGAAAGAGGCGGAGACGGTGAGAGGGAGCGAAAGAGTGAAAGCCTTGAGACAACAGTGTCTTCTTCACATAATAAAAGAGACAAAGTTGTGGTGTGTGTGTGGTGTGTTGAGTGGTGTGCGGTGGGTGCTAAGATCAACCTTGTGTTAGGTGTCGACAGGGTTAGGCGAATTAATTTCTTTACGGCTCTGTTGGCCCCATCGCGATGGCCCCACAGCGATAAGCTCTCAACGACAACTGCAACAAAACTCAGTTTTTGGCAACACAAAAACGAAATGGCATGTAAGAGAGAGCGACTGCAAAAGGCCCTGTACTTAACAGGATTAAACAGCTTAACAGCATTAAATTTCTTAGCTCCGTACAGCAAATGCGGATTACTACCGAATTCATTATGAAATTAAACATAGATACAGACTGAATTTGAATAATCCTAACCAACCACTTCCCTTTTTGAAACTACAGGGTCTTGAAAACATTTCATTTGCCTTTTCTGCAGTTGTTTCTGCAGTTGTTGTCACTTTTACCCAAGCGCACGGGTTCGAGGTTATCAACAGCAAAACATCTCAGCAAAATGCAAAACACCCGACAACCGCACACCATACGCAGTACAGTTAAAAGACCCGTTTACTTCTCCCTCTCTCCACCCACTGAAAAACGACTGCTCAAATTTCTTTAGTGGCTTCCGTTCAACTTGTGGGAGAAATGAAGGAGAAGATGGAATCATCCTCCTTGGCTGTTCAGTGTCGCCGTCTTGGCCACTACCATTCCATTTAGTATACTCAACACGGCTCGCAGCTGAAGGTCAGCTGCGTCAAATGGCTTTTCGTATATTTTCATTGTTTTGTAGGCGGTGTTGCAATGTTGCATGCACCATGCAAGTGGACATTACCAAAATAAATGCCAGGAATACCACAAGCGACAATGAACTCTAACCAAAAATTATGAAAATGCAACACTTGATCATAAAAGTGGTGAAAAGCCAAATGGAAAATTTTTATTAGAACCGCATGTTGTGAAAATATAACAACAACAGCGGCAGCAGCACAAACCATAAAAGGAAATTGTTTTTAGTTTTTCATTTGGGAATGAGAGATCAGTCACTGGAACGAAACTATTAAACTATTCTCCGCGTGTGCGCTGGCAAATTGAATTGGAATGGGAATGAGATAGAAACGAAGTTTGGAGATGGAGAATGCGAATGGAGTGAGCAAGGGGAAAAAATAAGAATGGAAATGGAAATGAAAATGTGAATGAGAACAGCATGGTTTGCCACGGCGCATTGCTTTGCCATTTGGCAGCAGCACTTACACTTGACCCTAACTGGGTCTCGATTGTCGGAATAGAAACCGAGAGACGTGAACTTGACGAGTAGACGGAACTGAAAGACAGAGCTGCCTGCTATATGACATCATTTTGTCAGACAAGAGCAGACAGTCTGAAGTGCTTAATAGTTGTAGCTATTAGTTGTGCTATTAGTTGTAATTTAAGTTGAGTATTATTTTCAATTTTTAAGAACTTTTCTAATTCTGTAAAAGTTCAGTCTTTTTATAGTATGTCTAAAAAAACTGTTAAAAATCCCCTATGTTTTTTACTGATTGTATAATTTTCTAGACGCTAAACTCAGCTAAATTTTACTTCCCAAATTCTATACCCGAATTTTTAAATTACAGGATGAATTTCACATTTGTTATGATTATTTCATTATTCGCTTTCGTGTTGTCTTGTCTCTTATTTTTTTGTATTTTGTGTTTAATGGATGTTACGGAGCTGTGAAGCGCACAAAAACAAAGTGGGTTAATTGCTGTGGAAGTTATTTTATGTTTTTGTCATAGTTGCAGCTGAAGCTGAAGTTTTGTAGCAAGTTTGGGTAGCAGTACTACATAGATAATTCTCCAAATTAAACCCATTGCCTCTCATTCGTTACGCATTGCGAGTTGTGAGTTCACTTTTTTTTTGCTTTTTCGTTTTTAGATGTTATTTTGCGGTTTCCGGTCACATTCTGTGCTTTATTTCTCTAGTTTTTGTTGCTATAATTCAAGTGCTTAACTTATATTTAAATTATGAACCGAGATTTTGAAGAAATAACCATAGGCAACCGGTTGAAAACTGTGTTGGTCAGGAAAATTGCAGGCAAATCTTGCCATATGGTTGATCAATTAATGAGAAATTTCTCTGCCCTCTTTTTACTTATTTTTATCAGCTGGCACAACCTCCCTCAACGCACGTCATATATCAAGTTGTAATAAGGCCCTTTGTACTATATGCATAACATATATAAGGGCATTAGCTGATAAATGTTGTCGGAAATTCGTTTTGTGGGCGTTGCATGTGTGTCACGAGTGTGTGTGACCAACGGCAGGTGCAGCATAAGCAATTTTCCGAGTGCTTTTCACCCTCGTTGCGTTGTAACTAATGTAATTTCCACTATGAGTTGCCTATAACACGATATGTGTTAGTTTATGATAAGTTTTAATAGTTTTCAGTTTCATTATTGTTATGAAAAGCTCGGCAGCAAGAGGAAGTTAGAACTCTCGGAATATGAATATTGTAAACATTATGAGTTTCTAAACATAAAGGTCATGTCTATAAATGTTTTTAGCTGTTTTATAATAATTACTTTTCTTGTTCAGAACTTTCTCGCCAAAAGCAGGTTTCAACTAGTACAAAATAAACTATTTTAAAGCTCTGCTCTGTTTTTCCAAGTCTTGCGACTCTCCCTTTTCTTGATGCCTTTTACCTGGTCTTTTCCCGCATTCTTCTTCTTTCTTCCATTCTTTTTTGTAGGCTTTTGCTATTAATAAAGCTGTGCCACACTCTTTGAAGTGACTTGATACCGTTTTAAATACCTTAGCCTAACCAATTGAAGCCCTTCTGTGCCGTCAAGAAGTGGCAATTAAAGCGCTTAAGTTGACTCGACTTGAAATGGCACAATTTTTCTTTGGAGTCAATCTTTTTACTCCTACCTTCAAGCCATGATTTCTTTCGACTCTCCTTGGGGCACTTTGATAGTACCGCAATTTGCAAATGAGGTAAATCTGTGGCCAAAAAAGAAGAAGCAGCGACACAAAGCCAAAACAAAGAGTTTACTTTTGCAACGGTATAATTAAGTTGGCCTCATCAGCCATTTACGACTAAGCCAACAACACCAACAATAAAGGCAAGTGCGCGTGTTTTGTGGCATAGATCCCCTCCCTGTTCTACCCTCCACCCTTCCCCTTCTTGCACCATAGTTTCCCAGATTTTATTGTTTCATTTGGCGTAAAAATGGCCCCGGAACTAAGCAACTTTCCAAACCAAGCTGAGCACTGTTCTGCAGCATTTTTTATGGCCATAACCAACAATGCGGTTGTCTAATTAGATTTTTAAGGCCATTCATTATGCATATTTGTGCTCCGACACAAAGCTTTACTAAATTTGGCACGCAAATCGCACTCAAATCGCGTCTAGGCAGCAGCAGCAACAGGCAACTGCCAACAACAACAGTATTTATTCGACTTGGCGAACAGTTACAGTTAGCTCTCTTGTGCAACTTACCGTGGCGGCATTTGGCAAAAGGCATACTAAACTCATTTGGAACACGCAGAGTAATGCAGACACAACTGTTATCCCCTCCTTCCACGCTCCATCTTTGACAATCTTATAATCACATAATGCTCACAAATTTGTTAAAGCCAAGACTTCATAACTGCCAACGATTGCAAGCCTATCGATAACCATTTAAGCCACAGAAATTAAACCAAATAGACAATCGAGTTAAGAAAATAAAGAAAAAAAATTATTTCCATGGAATTTTGTTGCGGTTTGTGTCAAACACAACGACCAAAAGGCTTGGCCAACATCAAAGAGAGTAGTGGGCATGAAATGGACAACGTTTGAATACCCTATTCCAACTTTATCTTCAGAGCATTACCAACTGCTTCACATAACCAAAATACCCGTTTCATGCTGTGGCAAACGAACTCTGCTCCATGTTGTACAATTACACAAATTACACGAAATATACTCACAAATTATTTTATGTTTTTATGTGCTTTTTCTGTGTAGTTTTTGGGAACTTTTTGCTTACCTGCAATGAGAAAAAAGTTATAGAATTTTATTAGTTTTGTTTGTCGCGTCTCATAAAATTGTACACTCAAGACACTTAAAAAATCAGAGGCCAAATCAAGCTATATATACTCAAATAAGAGCGAGAGGGAAAAGAAACTGGTCATAAAGTGAAAAGAAGTCCATTAAGAAAAGGGGAAAGGTCTACTCTGAGGTTAAAACACAATTCACTTAACGACAAAGTTGAGTAGAATTTTTATAGTTTAACAGAATTTTATGTGAATACATTTTTAAACTAATTTAATTAATGCTGCTCCGCACAACAGAGCAAATTGTCTGATAGAAATGCACTAAAATTATTTGTATTTGTTCTCAGCTAATGTAAATGATATTAAAGCCGAGGAGTGCCCACAAAATGTGCAGTTATTCACTGGGAAAAGATTGAATGAATATAAGCATAAGAATGATTCATGCACTTAATTATTTAAAAGTTTTATGGCAGTAACTTTTACTGTTTATTATACTTCACAAAGTTTTCTTTTATTTTATTTTCGTTGAAGATTTTTAAATTTAAATTAAACTATAAAGATATTAGATAAATTCAGTATTGAGTAGATTATCATGCAAAACATATGTAAAAGAACCACTTGTACTCTCTTGACAGTCCATCTTTTAGTTTGTATTTGAAGTTCAATTTTCACTCCTCAATAGATATATGTACACATGCAATTAAGCCAAGTTGCAATCACTTTCATAAAAGCAATTTCTTCTTTAAGCCGTTAATCAAAAAAAGCCGCCAATACAATACGTGTGTCGTTGAGACAATGTGTGAATCAAAGGCAACTGGCCAAAACCAATAACAGCATTCATTCACTCACTCAATCAGTCTCTCAATCCAATAAACAGTGAGAAAAGTCAGTTTACTCACAGTAGCATACAGTCTTTTGGTCTTTTATATTGCGCAGCCGCCCCGTTGTCTTTTTGGACCATTGTCGTTTGTTGGCTACTTTCACCAACAGCGACTTTTCATTACTGCATATTGAAAATAAATATTTTCACAGTTTTGGCGTTAATTGGAAAAATGGAAAGAAAAATCGAAAAAAACAACAACAGAGAAACCCCGCCTCTTTTTCTTGAAGTTTTGTTTTTAATGACCACAATTTGGTTTATTAAAATTACAACATAAATCCGAGTTTAATGAATATTCCAACTGGAATTTGACTTGGACTATGCATATATGTGCTCAGGGAGTAGCGAAGGGAGGAGTTAAACTGATAAAGTGCTAGGTGTGTCTCAGTTCCAAAAAACTAGGACAAAATTTAATTGAGCTGTACAAAGTTTGGCAATACGTTTTGTTTGGCTCTAATCTGAGCTTTATAATCAATTAAAAATATACATACAAAAAAGCGACCAAGACTAGACTTTTTTTAAGCCGAATTGTAAGCTTCGTTTTGACCCAGAAATATGAGTTTTTACAGTGTTGTTTTTTGTTGGTTTTTGAATTGCTTCATAATGCTTCAGACACAACAGAGGCAAATGCATTGTTTGGTGTTGTTGTTTATTGACTTTCCTTGGTTGCCACAAGGCAGCTGCCAAGTCTTAACTTGTCTCGGAGAAGCCAAACAGTTGCAAGCACTTGGAAACATTTTTGTAGAGAGCTGCAGAGTTTGGTCTTTCTGGCTTGGCATTTGATATCGATGATGTCTTTGTTTCATTTACAGCTCGAAAAATTATGCAAAATGCAATCACAGCAGGGAGGCAGCAGACACAACATACAACACAACAAGCCCAAGCCCAGACATGCAGCAGAAGCAGAGATTGCAAACGAAAGATGTTTTTTACCTCCTCCTTCAAACCAGGGGGAAACTTGTCAGAAATAAACAACATAGTTTTTTCTTCTCTTTTGTTTTCTGTCTTTTTGTGGTTAAATTGATATGTTTTTTAAGCTGCAGGATCATTAAGAAAGGCACAAAAGGGCGAGAGGCGGTTAAGCCTATCAATTACTTGGCTTAAAAAAATATTTATGTGTTAAGAAGGGAATACTTTTGAGCTGTACATATCAAATTTTGTGGATTTGTGGCTTTTAGTTTATGGAATGCAGCTTGAATCATACTTATTAAAGTGCAAAAGGTATCAATTAAAGCATTACAAAACAGAGCCACTACGAGAGTTGTCCCTTACGAAACAGGTAACAGGTAAACAGCTGAGATGTGATAATACTTAAGTTTACATTGAATTTCCGAGACTGTCACCGACTTAAACCTGGAGCAGTAAACTGCTGGGGATATTTTCCTTATCGCTTATGAAAAATCAGCCAAAACCCCTTTAAAGGGCCACTTTCGTTTCTGTTTTACAGTGAAAACGAAAGTGTTTTTCATATGTACTTCATTATACCGCTGCTGTTTCCAGAGTTCCTCCTCGACTTGCCCGTATAGTCGTGTGCGTGATAAACCAATTAACTGCACTCTGAGCCAAGAAATTCGTTGGCCGAAAGTGAAATTTATGGTATGAAAAAGCCAAAATAAAACAGCAGCAGAAGCAAGCACACTTTAGGCCTATACAAACTAAAACTCAATCAAATGCCAAAAAAAAAACAACTGAACTAATGGATAGTTTTCTTGAAAGAAAAAGTGAAAGATTTTATGTTTGTTTACTTTTGACAGGCTTCAAATACGTCACTCAGATGTCATAATTAGAAGGAAATTATAATGGTTCTTTGCACACTGAAGAGTAAACAAAAGAAAACTGAAAGGCAAATCTAATAATGGATCAGAACTGTTTGAAAAATTGGAATGAAGTCAGACAGAAGATTATTTTTAAAAACTGTCAAATCTTTTGAATTTTGTAGAGAAACTTTTTAAGTGATCAGCGAGTACACAGATCCAATTGTACCTATCATGCCAAACTTTTAGCACGCTTCCTTAAACAAGTTTATAATTAAGACGAAAAAATCGCCAGCTATAAATACTTTTCAACTTTTTACTCCACTATCAGATTTATCAGATTGTCAAATCCAGAACAACTGACAGACTTCAATTTTGCTGGCAATTAAAGCTTTAAGCTTAAGCTACTTATATTCAATTGCGTTCTACATAAGATACACTCAAACACTGTGAAATCACACTGACAACAATCTGCAGAAGAAGTCAGACAGATAAACTTAATTGACTCATTAAGTGCACACTCAAAGAGTCACTTTCCCCCAACAACAACTGATTAGATAAAAATTGTAAGTAATTTATCACTTAAGAAGAGAATAAAATATAATTTCAAACTGAAACTGAGAGACGCATAATGTATATACATACTTTCCACACACAATTGCGGCATTAACTGTCTAATTGAATACATCGATGTGAGTATCTATAGCTGTGTGGATGTATCTTGTAGCTGTATCTTTTAACTGTTACAACTGATCATCTCATCAATCTCTAGTCAAAGTAACTCACTTGAACACAATTTAATTTTGTTTTCCAAGAAGTTTTCAACATCAAATTGAGCAGTTTCTTGAAATTTATTTGTGCTTTTTTGGGCTTGCGTGTTGAACGCGTCTAACGGAAATGTTTGTCTTGGTCTTGATATGTGATGTAAGCTTGTAAGTCTGCAAACAGCAGATGGGCTAGGCAAGGTTGGGTCTATTGGGTAAAAAGTAATCTATAGACTTGAGGCTTGGCTCACTTCTAGTTAGTTCCGTCCGTCTATCCGTCTGTCTCTCTGTCTTTCTGTCTGACGCTCATCAGTGTAGCCACTTTATTATTACAACATTTTCCATTTCGCTTCGCTGAAATAATAATTCGCGCTTCGTTGTTTTACAACTGCCAATGTGCTGAGTACAACAGCAACAACAAAAACAACAACAGCAGCTAGAATTGCTGTAAAGAAAATGCCATTGACCTCCAGTTAAACTATAGAAAGCAGAGAAGAGAGACAAGGCAAAAGGAGAGTCGAATCCCAAGTCGACAGTCCGACAGTCGCCAGTCGGGAATCGTTCTCAGACTCGAGTCTCTAGTGCCAAGTCCGGGGGTAAGTCCGAATCGAGTCGAGTCGTCGCTCTGGACAACGACAAACGTTGCGACGCGTCGCAAAGTTGACGTTCTAGCGGCTATAAATCCAGAGCAGACTGTCCGCCACTATTGCCTTGGACTCAACCAGGGATGGGCTTAATTTATCGGAATTGATATTAGCTAAAAATATCGCAATAATTTTAAATAAAATATAAGCGGGAGTTGGAGTTTATGAAATGAATCAACTGTTTTTAAAAGTTCTCTCAAAAGTTCTTTACATATTTTCTGCATCGATATATTATCGATATTATTTAATCATTACCCATCCCTAACCAGCATTCAACGCTAGTTGAAGGAGCAGCTGCAATGTTCAACGTGTTGTTCACGTTCAGCTGTTCCCTGGAATTGCAAGAACGCGTTTTGTTGTTGCCCAACACTCGGCACACACTAGACACTCAACACACACACACACTCCACACTCTTAAACTCAATTCGAACTCAACACGGCGCATGACGACTTTGACTACATCGTCGTCGTCGTCGTCGTCGTTTTCATCTTCGACTTACATCTCGACACACTTGTCGCCCGTCCGCATTGCAACATGTTGCCAATGTTGTTGTTGTTGCTGCCCCATGTTGCCATGTCCAACATCTCAACATTTTGCGGCAAATCGCTGCTAACAAACTAGTTTACTTTTTTTTTTTTACTAATTACAGAACGTAGCGCTCAAGACAAGCCATAAATCGATTTGGTACTACATAAAAAATAGAAGCAGAAAAAAAATTGGAAAACCCAAACAAACTTAACTCAAACCTCAAGGCTATTTGACTTTGGAAATCTTTAAGAGCTTCTGGCCAGATTAAAGCATCAATCCATGATTAATGATCTGCACATAAATTCATGTAAGTTGAACAATCAAAAACCCTCTAGCTTTAAATCTGACTGTGCTCTCAAAAAAGATTTGTTTACTTTCGAAATTTACATTTGTCAAAGCTGAAGGAACGATTAGCTTGGATTAGTAGACAGATCAACTAGATTTGAAGAGATGATCTTAGATTAAGCTAGGTCTTTAAAGACACCTTTTACATTAGAACTGTGTCATACTAATTGGTTTAGTACTGAGCTGAACATGAACTAATCTGATGTATCTTTAAACAACAAAGTTTAAATGAGCGTTTAACCATATAGCAATCAGAAATTCTTAAATGAAGTTATTCCTTTTATTCTTTGTTAAATATTTCAATTTACCCAAACTATAATCATATAGTAGAACCTGCAATTTAAAGATAATAATAGCTTCATCCATATGATATATCTTTTAAACCTAATGCAAACATCACGTTTTACGAGTAAACGCAGCATCGTAAGTTTAAAAAAAGCAACTTATTTTAAAGGCACTGCAAATCTTATTAGATCGTCTACTCCCCCAACCACTTAAACAAATGCTTAAAATCAAGCAAAATCATAATCGGTGGAAAAGAGCACAGGAAAACTCATTACTCCACAATAATGAGGTCGTTCCGAATTGCAGCAGAGCTGAAATTACGTGCCAATTCCAATTGGATCTTATAGTCTTATGGATCGCCAACAATTTGAATGGGGCACGAGTTTAGGTTTAGCTAGACACATGATTATTAATTCGATTTGTAGTTTATTTTCTACCAAATTTCCATCGCTTTTCCTAACAAAAAATTGCTTTTGAGATTTCACTTTTCATTGACCGCACAATTTGAATTGGAATTTTCGTTGAGCAATTTCAAACAGTTTTGTGGCTTGAAAGATTTCAATGTCAATGATTTAAAGCATTTAGAGTTGGCCAAATTACTATTCGGAGGAAAGGAGAGAGTAGCTAAGAGAGAAGTTAAGCTACAGTTTTGTTTGCTTTTAGATTAGATAGTCCGTGCTGGTTAAATATTTGATACTTGGATAGAGATTTTTCAATTGTTTGCATTTACAATTTTTCCGTCTTCTATTTACTCAACTTTTCTTTTCATTGGTGAGCAGGGGAAAATAGCTGATAAACCGTGTCAATTGTAGGCTACTCCTAAGAGGCGTGGCTGTTCAACACCCTTTTAAGGTAGAAAAGGAAATCCATAAAGCAAATCTCATTAACAACTGGCTAAACGACTTGTCAGCAGCACGCAATATTCATAAATCTCTGAGCAGGTCCAACATAAATGCCAAGAAATTTAAATAATATTAACAGCCTCACTGGAGCCAATCTTGCTGTCTCTCTTACTCTTAGTTAGCACCATCTCTCTCTCTCTCTCTGTCACGTTCTGTTTCTCTTTCATGATTCTTGTTGTTTTTCTTGGTCACTTTTCTTACTGGTTTGCCTTGTGGTGTGATCATAAAATCTGCAGTTGTTCTGTCTGAAGAGGCAACTTAATGGCTCTCTCTCTTTCTCTCTCTCAGTCATCCTGTCTCTCTTTCACTGTTCCTCTTCCTTTTCATCACCAAGTATGTGTGCTTGTCCATCTCTACCTCTACATTTCTATGTTGTATCTTTATTTTATCGTTTGTTTTTATTGCTGCAGTTCTTGCTGCATTTATTTCCACTTACTTTTATGATTACGTTTGCATTTTACTTAGCCTACACTTTTTTGCTTTGCAGCTGGAAAAACTCAGGAAAAATTCTGCAAATGAGTTTTAATATAAAAACGACGCCAGCTGCCATAGCTCTAGGCATTCAGGAGGTAAGTACTTAGATTCAACTTGCCCAAAGGGGTCGGCACGTGTTGCAGCAAGAAGCACGAGGCAACTACAACAGCAGCAGCAGCAGCAAAAAAATAGCTGTCAGCCAAATGCGAATGCGCGTTTGTCATTCTAAGAGACAGCAATCAAGCATTTGAAAAGGAATAGAGAGCGACACACAGAGAGTGACAGGGATGGAGAAAGGGACAGAGAATACAGGAACCTTATGCGTTAATTGAATCTGCATGTTTGAAGAACATATGCGAAGTCTCTAATAACTCAAGTGTGGACAGAAAAAAAGCCCAAAGAGAATAAAAAACATACTTAAGGATCATATAATAATAGACAAGACTTTTAATGAAGTAAGAGATTAAGGAAGACATCAGGAAACAATTAACTTTAAGTCAGTCCTAAAGCGAATTCACATCTTCATATAATTTTCT
Source organism: Drosophila nigrodunni (assembly GCA_020829145.1). Lineage (NCBI taxonomy): Eukaryota > Metazoa > Arthropoda > Insecta > Diptera > Drosophilidae > Drosophila > Drosophila nigrodunni. Next base: position 3,428,926 of record JACVCZ010000003.1, on the reverse strand, counting down.
TTTGTAAAGTCATTGTTCAGCAGATTCTAAAGCATTAGAAAGTTTTTTAAAGACAGACGAAGAATCTTCCCATGAAAACCATAACATAAGAATTATTTCAATCTCATTTTTAAAAAGTTATCAAACACTGTAGCTACAGGAAGATCAAGAGCTTTTATTGCTGAAATTGTTCATTTTACTAACTATTATTATATTTTTTAATTTCCTACTTCTTTTAACAAAAATCCAAAAAATATTTCTTTAATTTCTACTACTTTTTGCATAAATTCTACTACTATTTCCATAACAAACAACATGCTTTCTAAATTCGTTTCGACGGCTATAATTATTGTAAGAGCTACAACTCCTCCTTTTAGTTTAGTATTTGCCTTCAATTAGAAACACTACATCTGTTGTGCATATCCGTATATATGTTTTAAAGCGAGCCATAAATCTGTTGCTAGCTAAAATGAGTCTTAAAACCTTACGCAAATTAAAGGCAAGAAGATTCAAGATGCAGATGGGCATGGAGAACGTCCTTAAAACGAGTTTTGGAGCCCGAAAACACAAACAAGTTTTTTGTTAACTTAACGAAATCAATTCAGTTGGAACTGCAAAAAAAAAAACCTGAGGCTCCAGACAGAAGCTTTGCTCGTAGCACGAGTTTGTCGTGAAGACAAGGTTGAGAATCTTCCAAAAAGAGAGAGAGAAAGACAGAAACAGAGAGAGCCAGCTCAACGAACTGCTCCGAAATTCAATAAGAAGCGACGATAAACAGCAGCTGATAAAGACGAAAAGGTAAGGGCCGAAAATTAGTGGAGAACCACAAGCCACAAAAGGGAGAAAAATACCGAAATGGAAAAGAAACTGAAGAAAAAGAAGCGCCAAACAGGCGACAAATGAAAATGTGTGTGAGACATGGAAAGGGGGAAAATGAGGGACTACTTTTTGGATATGGTGCAACAACTTGTGGCACGAGTTGACAAGTTCAGGGCCTGCAGATTGATGTAGAATGTCAGCGAGACACTCATAACAATTGCGTCTCTACTCTACAGTCTGGGAAATTACTATTAGAGTGTGTGTATGTGTGTCTGTGGGTGCGTGTGAGTGTGCCATGTGGGTGGGTAAAGTGGCAATAAAATAATCGATGAATCGCATTTCAGGGGTTCAGCTCTATCAACACTCGTCTCACTTATTGAAAGAAATGAAAGAAACGTTTGATTAAAGTTTGGTACCACGTTAAACCAACCACCGATAACTAACAACCATGACCAGAAATAGACAAGAGATTGTACTTATAAGGGGCGAAAAAAACCTGGAACATTAGATACTCTAAACCGAGAGATACTGTAGTATCATGATTAGATTGCAACATTTGTATGTTAACATAAAAATTTTAGTTTAAGTACAATTGGCCAGATGTTTAAAATGGGTTTTAAAGGGGCAGGAATGTCAGAAGAGCTGTATAATCTTCTGGAATCAAAGGGTTTCCAGAATGACACACATCTTTCTTTGACCTACCAAATCTTTCCTTAAAGGTAACTAAAACTACCAATCTTGACCTAAATAAAACATTGCAAAATCGACTTTGATCAGGGAAATAAATTCATACTTGACAAACTGACTAATAAAATATTAACGCCCTTATTTATAGGGTATAGCCACAATAGCAAACACCTTCAAACACAGCTGGCATGCAGGTTGCTGTCGACCATCAAATTTAATTGCTGCGCTTTGTTGTGCCAATAACAATAACAACAACAACAACAGTAATAGCAACCACAATAAATTGAAGCAACCCTCGCATGGCAATTTTCGTGGCACAAAACACGCAATCGAAAACAAAACAAAACGAAATAAAGCGACTTCGTCATCATCAGCCAAAAAAGCTGTGGCTGTCGCTGTAGCTGTAGCTGCATCTGCAGATGTATTTGTATCTGTATCTCTGTAGCTGCCTCAGTTCGTGTCACAATTGTAAGCAGCTGCATTTGAATTTCTTGTGCTTTGGCCAACAAACTTACAAGGGAAGATCACAGCTCCTGGGGTGACTCAGCTGTAAAATTTGTGGCATTGTAATTGGGAGTGTGTGAAAGAGTGTTTCATGGATGAATTCCCAACACTGCAGGATATCAGGACATCAGGATGTCTGCATGTTGTCAATGTGGATGCAACAGGATGTTGCAAATTTAACTGAAGCTATCAAAGCAGATGTTGAACGTGGGTTGGCGTGCGGGAAATACAGAAAGCCAAAACCAAAACACGCATTAACTTTTTATGGTTTTATTTGTGAGGGTTAAAGTTCTCATAGGGTTAAGCTCTGGGTCGCAAATTGCGCAGAGCATTTATCGAATCATGGCAGGAAAATCAATTTTATTTATGTGTTTTTTTATCCAAACATATGTGAGGAAATACAAAACGTAGTTTGACTTTTTTAATGATTCTATTGTTATGTTTTTTTTATATTTTGGGCCAAGATTAATTTAAGGAAGTAATTCGAGATTTGTATAATAAGCTACAGCTGTTGATATAATAATTATTGGACCAACTGTAGCCAATTGGATTTAATTTAAATTGGAAACTTAAGGAAGCCGAAACCAGCATGTTCTTCTGCTTTTTAGATGCTCGAAGATTGTCCTCGTTTGCCTCATAACAATCAATTTGCTGCTCAAAATTCCACATCAAAACACACAGAAAGAACTATAAATTAACTGCCCAGCAAAGGCAAAAAGTTTTTTTTTTGCCGTTTCCTCTTAACTACACACAAATAGCACATATACATTAAGATACATTTTGCTTGTGTGTCTGTGCTTTTTGTCACTTTTATAATTAAAAAATGCTCACACACGACTCTAGACACATGTGCCGTCCCAAAGTATCTAGATATAGACATAGAACATATATTTTTGTATATATATATATGTAGCACACTCACGAGTCGAGTTATTAGCAACTAAAAAATTATTTTATATGTACCAAAGAATCAAGCAAAAATGAAGATGAGCAAAATTCTGATGAACATTTTGCTTAAAAGGGCAAATAAATATTTTTTTTAATTGACAAAATTTGAAAGTTTGACAGATCTAACCCAAATCCTATCCACATTTCAAAGTTTGGCTTTTCTGCGTAACACATTTCCACATAAATGCATACTACCCTACACACAAGACTACAAAAATAAACACAAGCGCAAATGTGCCCTCATATTTTCGCAACAAAATGACAAAAAGAAAATAAAAACTGCTAAGCAAACATAAAATATGAAATAATAAAAGTAATAATAGCGACAATAAAATGAAGACATACCAAGTGAGTAAAGAAGAATTGCGTTGATGTCGCTTAAATCCAATTCGAGTTGAGTAATCGACCATACAAAAACAAACAAACAAAACAAGAGATGAAGATGAAGAAAATGTATCCACAAGATGCGACCGCGTGTGCAAGGAAGATGTCGATGTTGAGGTTGAAGATGAAGCGCGAAACGCAGATGCCGATAAAGAGGAAGTGCTCAAAAAGAGCCACTAAATCAGAGCAGAGACCAAGATGCTGTGATTCAATATATGAGTATATGTTGAGATACTTTTTTGTTGCTGTTGTTGCTATAGTTCTTCTCGCTGTTGTTGTTGTATATACATTTTTTCGGTATGTTTTTCGTACACTTTTGCGGCTGCTTCGCCAAAAAGGCAGGCAAAGTAGGTAGTTTACCTTTTATTTTATTTTTTTTTCTCCTCGTGTATTTTGGTATATTTATTTCGAGAGTGTTTTGCGCACGCAGCACACAGAACACAGAACCGACAACAACAAATATCAAGCGCTTCGCTTCACTTCGGTACGGTGCGGATACAGCTGCAATGCGGTCTCACAGATACACGCACACACTCTCACAGATACACAATACAGCAACAAAATAAACGAAGTTGGGGTAGAAGTACACACACGCGCACACACTTATGCACAGAGAAATGCCGCCAGAACTTCTCTTTCAATATTTCAATGCACTTTTTAAACAGTTTATTGTCGCTCTCAATATTTGAGAGTGTGCGTGTGTGTGTTAGTATCTGAATGTTTCAACGGAATTTTTATGCTGGCGTTTCGTTCTTATTCACTTTATTTCAGCAGTTTTCTCGGATTAAATGCAATTCAATTTTGCTGTACAAATGCCGGTAAATGCATTAAATTTTCTACTTTTATATTTGCTTTGCTTGGCATTATTTATTTAGCACGTGGTTTATTTTTGTTAAGTATATTTGTTGTTGTTGTAAATTCTATAGAAAAATTGTTGGCAATTCATTCAAAAAATATATAAAATTTGCGGCGAGACGCGCGCGCGCTCTTTAGAGTCTTGTAATGAAAAACATCGGAAAATTTGATCCGTTCAGGCGACGTTTGCATTTGAGTAGCGTTCGCGTGTTACTGAGGCAAACGCTCACTGCGCAGATACATTTTGCTGACTGGCGTGTTTATCTGCGCGTTCGCGTATCCGTCAGATACAACACACACACACACACACAGACACTCCGAGAGAGTTTGCTCAGTCGCAGTCGCTTCGAACATGTTCGAAGTCGCCAGCAACTTGGTGTTGGCAACATGTTGCAACTGTTGGCAACATTTGTTCGACTGGGCAACATTTGTTGCTCAACTTTAGGTTTGTTTCACGCATCTGGGCAGGCGTTTCAGGGTTATTTTATGACCCCGACTGCGGGTTCTATGCACTATGATAATTGTTGCCTACAATGTATCTTTGTGTCCGTAAAAGTATCTATAACTCTGTGTGTGTGGGTGCTAAACTATTCGCCTGGAATTTCGCGCATTAACATTGTTGTGTAGGAAATGCCCGGCAAATGGCGGAAGATTCCCAGAGGAATCTTCGACACAAGGTCTTTGACTCTATGCCACAAAATAGCAGTTTGAAGGTGTTAAATAGGGACAAGAATCCGAAGAACAATCAGTCAAATTAACGTATGATTAAAGACTGTAAAAATTAAAAAATTTAAATTTAAAAACATATTTGTCTACATCATTTAAAATCAAAAAATGTTATGCCAAATTGTTTGTTTATTTTCCTAACTCGAATCTTTCAATCTCTAAATTAGCACGAATTTTACATACCCTGCGGTCGCATCAATCAAAACTACAATTCGCATAATATTAACGTACTTAAATCACCATATTCCCATCTCTTTCACTCCATCACTTGTTTGCATAATCCACAAACCTTTAACGCACTCTACTAATGATCTTTTAATGCCAACTCTTCTTGTTATCTTTGCAAATTAATCATATCAACAAAAGAAATCCAAACCAAATGCCAGTTGTTCATCAACTAAATAGTGTAGTATACGTTATGTAAGAGTTTGTGGTCAAAAAAATAAATATTTTATGTTAAACAATTTGATTAATTTCCAAAATTACAAATATATATATTTTAAAAAGTCAAATTAGCTGCGGGCACAAAATATCTCTGACAAAAGAAAGAAAAGAGATTTGACAAATGAACGGCATATAGAAAATTGAGAACGGGTCGCGGCAGCTGTCAAAATATCAGCAAAAGATACATATCGACAGACTTCGGATGCCAAAAACTACACACCAATAAAAATGGACCCCATGTAGAACCCCAACCCAAAAGCTGAGAGAGGGTTAAGGTGGGGGAGGGCTAAGGGCCACTGAATGATGGCCATCAAAATTATGTAAATTTCATAACAAGCCCAATTATTTATACTGTAAAACATTGCACAAACTTCGAAAGCCATTGAAAGCTGGGCTTGAAGATTGAAGCCTCGTTTCTCAAAACTTCATTAATTTATTCCAACCCAAAAATAAAATGCGTAAAATTGTTTCGACCAAAACAAAAAATAAATAAAAAGGTTTATGGCAAATTTGCCGCTATAAAGTCAATATAAAAAGTCAGCTCTCAATGAACCACAAGAAAAGTGAAAAACTCGTAAAACTTTGATGAATTTTTGTACATTTGTCACAGCTGTGAGACAAATTGTGACCAAACACGTTAAAAGTCATTTTCGGTTTCTTTAGAGATGAGTAAAGAGCACATATAACAGAGGCCTACAAACTATTGTAGTCTGAGCTAAACTATCGCAAAGATATCGATCAAATAGTTTGATAGAGAACTTTCCACAAGACCTAATAACAAACTATTACAAACAACTCAGCTTTTTGCCTCAGCCAAAATGACTATATACTCCCTTCAACTGCCTCCGAAGCTTTCATCTGTTTATCGATAGTTTTTATCGTTCTTCTCTCTCGTTTAAACATTTTGAAGGGCTTTTGCATAATAATATTGACATCATCTCAGATCTTCCATGAACTGTAGACCCCTTTACCCGCTTCGGAACACTCTCCTCATATTCCCCTCTCCTACTTCCCACCACTTCCGCCATAATCCGTTGCCGTGCAGATGTTGTTAGCTGATTTATGAGCGTGCTACTTACGTGGCTATAAAATACGAGTAAACTAAAACGATCAGCTGTGGGTAAAAGTTGCTTTATTTTCCCCAAAGATTTTGCTTACCTGAAAATAAACAGAGAATTTAAGAGTGAGAAAAACGAAATTAACACACAAGATAATAATTTGATCAAAGATTTTGTTTTTTCAGAAAACAATAACATGACTGCAACGCAAAAAGATACATTGACTTTTAATGCGTAAAATAGTTGAGATACTTTTGTAGTTTGTAGAACGATGCGTCATGCCGAGCTTGAGATACAAATTAAATTTGCTATCTGCAGTTAATTAGCTAAAGAGAGAGAGGGAAACGCTCACTCCCTTTCTCTCTGTCTCCCTCCGCAGTCTTTATAATATTATTTGCATATCTGGAAAAGAGTTTGAACTACTTTCGTGAATGTCGTTTGGCCTTTTGCGCACAAATTTATGCATTGTTTAAAGAACAGAGAGAAGAACTGTTTGCTTTGGTTGGCCAACTTGCAACTTGCCACTGAGCCGTGACGACCACAGTGAGGCTACTACAACTACTAGGTAGTGATGCCAACAAAGCATTTACAACTAGAAGTAAACTCATTTTCTTCCTCGACGACCATTACAGCGAGGCTTTCACAAATCGCAAAACAAGACGCGACTGTGGCAAAAAAAAAACAGTTAAAAGTTGCGAGTTCATTGTGGCATGCACCGACCAAATGAAAGAGGCAAAGTCAGAGACAGCCACCGTTTGTCTTAAACACCCCTCGCTGGCTTTTCTGCAATACCGCTTCCGCACTCTGTTGCCTTTCTTCTGGCCAATTCTCTCTCTCTCTCGCGTTCTACTGAACTTGCCACAATGAACTCTGCGTTTGTTATGAGTTTTCTCAGTTCAGTTGAGTTCAGCTTTTGGGTTTGACTTTGGAATTGAAGCAGCTTCTTTATAAACACAGCGTTGGGAGAAACAGTTAGAATAATGGTGATTGATAAATATGGTCTAAGCACGATTCTTCGACACAGTTTAATTGAAGTCGTCGCGCTGCTTCCCCTCGCTTAGTCCAATCTATTCTAATTGATGGCAAGCCAAAACAGTTACCAAAAAAGTTTGTTCAATTGGCCTAAACTTGGTTGTTTTTTGGCTGCTTTCTCCGCCCACACGACTATCAAATTCGTTGCTGGCCAAAAGAGGAAGCTGTCAGTTAAAAGACTAAAAAAAAAACGTACAATTCAGTAGTTGATTTCTAGCCTAATTGTTGACCATTTTATGGAAATCTTTTTATTATTTCTCAACTCTTCACTTTCGCATGACATTCTTTTTCTCTCTTTGGCTTTCTTTGTTCACAAATTTTCCCGCTTGCATGATAAATTGTAGAAAAGTGAATTGCCTGCAGTTGGAAAATACATAAATGAATAAATAGATCTGTGAAAACTTTCAAGTTCTCATTGCAGTTCTCTCTCTCTCTCTTGGTCTCGGTCTCTTTCTGATGTGACAAATGATAAGAGCGAATGCGTTGTGAAGTTTTCCATTTCAAGGCATCAGTTTAGCTGCAATGTGTACAAACAATTTTCCGCATTTTCCGCTGTCGAGTCTGGCTACAGGAGCAGAATAGTCAACAGATAAAACATGAACATAAAATGCCAACAGCAATCGAGAAGAAAATTCACAAGGAGAAAGAGTTTGAGTTGGAGTAGGAGATGGAGATGGAGAAGGCCAAGAAGACTTGGCTTGAATTTTGCAATAAAAATAATAATCAAACCGCAGCCGTGTTGCGTGGTTGGAAAGTTATAGCCATTTGCCGATAGATGAAAGGCAAAACCTGGAATCGTATCTTTTTTAAACTTGGCCAAGAACAAGCGAACCAACAACACGCAGAGTCATGGCAAACCGATTGTAATTTGATAATGAGAATGTTCGCAATTCTGGTTGCTCTTCTGGCCAAGTTGTTAAACAAGCCAACCAATTGCATAATATATAGAGCAACAGTCCAATGAATGCAACCAAGAGACAGAGAGAGAAAAACACTTAGTGAGAGGGAGAGAGTCTGTTGAAATTATAGCCCAACTCTGGGACAGGGTTTAAGCCATAAAGTGTGAAATTACACTTACCACTTTTAATGGTACAGTTAACACAAATGGCTTTAATAAATACAAGTCAATAGAGCAAGGCCTTCTGAATTCCCCAGTTAATGGAAAACATTAAAAAATGCACTTTGCTAAGCGTTATTACCAATTTTCCCAATCCGCTTTCCTTTTAGACTATCTTTACTGCCTGTAACTTGCATAAACACCTTAAAATTACGTTCCCATAACTAAGCCCAGTGAACTTTTGAACAGAACAATGATTTTTCAACATCTTAAAATCAAGTATTTATTCATTTTTTATCTACTCGATCCCCATTGAGTTGACGTGAAAATGTTTGGCCAAAAGACTTGAATTATGCATTTGAAATGCACGCCAAATTGATTTCAATCATTGAACAATAAACAATTTTCATAGAATTTTCGCACTTCAATGCCTTTCAATCAGTTGTTGCTGCTGTCGACTGACCCAGTGCTCCACAAAGTGCTTAATCCCATAGACTGGCCAATCTCAGACAGCCACAACAACAACAAAGTGGAGAACAACAACATTAAAGTGGCAAACAAAACGCCAATCTGGAACAATATGAAAATAGCAAATCACTCGACGCGTCGCGTCGCGACGCCTGCGAATGTTTTTCCAACCAATTTCTGCAGCTGACAATGAGTCGGGAGAAACTTACAGCAGAAGAGACTGGCAGGCAGAGGAGCGGAGGGGAAAGGTATACCACAAGAGGGGGAGAGCTGAAGTTGCGACAGCTGCGCCTGCGTAAGCTTCTAATGGACTCTGGCAACGCCCACAGTCTTGCTCGAGCGATGATTTATGAGCAGCGCTCCTTCAGTTGAAGCCACTGCACAGTGGGGCAAGCAGACATTTTAGATAGACTAAGAGACTTTATTTTCCATCTTTATGAAATCTGTCTGAAACGCAGTTTCAAGCTTAAGAAACATTTAAATTATAAATTTATTCAAGTTATTAAAAATTACCCAACTTTATTTGACAAGAAATCATAAAATAACAAATTTAAGTAAATTTCTTAGTAGTATTTTTGTCTTTGTCCCACTGTGCATCGCCAAGAAGTGAAACTACAGTCCCTCTCGTGTCAAGGCTGGGTGTGAAATGTGGCAATGTTGTACACAAGCGATACAGTAAGCCAAGTTAGCTCAGGTCCCAGTACCAAGCCGAGAATGAATCTTTGGCAAGCGCATGAAATGAGCGCAAATTGCAGATTTGTGGATGCAAAAGCAGAAAAACACAGGCAAAAGTTTCGTCGTATCCGGGCAATATCTCTGGACAAGATTAATCGCAGCGCTTTTGAAGTTCAGCGTGTTGAGTGTCAAAATGTGCAAAGCGGTTAACAAAGAGCCGACGACTGTTAATGAAGCTCTGCCTGACAATGATGAGCTCAAGTCTTTCCAACTCTCTTCATCTTCATCTTTATCTCAACTTTACCTTAAGGCCACCCACGCATCACTCGAGCGAGTGTTGCAGTTGCATGCAACTTATTGCAGCTGTGCAACAACTGCCTCGCATAACGGCAGTTTTTTTTTCATCCCACCCACTTCATGTACCATACATATATCTCTGGCTAGAGAGTAGGAAAAATCTCTTTTCGAATACATTACAGATTAAATGTGGCAGAAATCTGTCGTGGCAGTTTTCGTTGCTTTTGTGAAATCTTTTGCAGTCTTGAACTTGCCACCAACGATGCGGGGTGATGATCTTCAAAGTGGAGATATCCGATTACATATAGATATAGCAAGTGCTTGGAGTGAATGAATGAATCAACTCGATTCGAGTGCTAAGCACACAATGAATAATCCTCACTGTAATATGAATATCAATTGAATATTGTCTTGGTTATAGCTTATAAAACTACAAATGTCATAAGTAGACTTTAAGTTACAATCGATTAAAAATAATATTACTATGTGTAAGAGAAAACTTTTGTGTCTTAAGCTTCCAATTTAACTTATTTATCAGTGAAACGCATGAGATATTTATTTTCTTAAAGATTTAATCGCTGGCAGCAGTTTTGCTATCGATCTGTTTTATCTACTTCCCAAAGAAAAGCTTGGGTGTATTAAAATGAGATATGAGACAAATAAAAGATAGTTTGTTAATCTGTTAAAATAAGCACAAATTAAAAATCCATAAACGATTGCAATTTATTCATTTATTTAGGTCATAAGATGATTAATATCTGAAAATTTTAAATAAAGTACGTGACAAGAATTTACTTGCGATCTGAAAGTGAACTTGACTCAGACACTAAAAGACGAGGTTTTCTAGAAGATAAGTTAGCAAACTTTTCATTGAAAAAAGATTAAAAAACTTGAATTAAAATTACAAAAAGTAGTAATAAAATAAATACTTGAACTATAATACTAAGCTAAACATTTGGGACTATTTAAAATATAACTCTCTGCCTAAAGAGAACAAAATATATTTCTTTAAAAGCTTGTTCCTTACTCCCAATACACCTTTTTTCTTCCTACAAAACTCTTTTCTACTTCCTCCAATCAAAAGCTAATCCCAGGCACTGACCCCAGTTATATAAGCTGTCGATTACCATTAGCTCTTGACAACTTTTGCACCACCGCAACACCCACAAAGTCGGAATACATAACTCGCTTAGATTTCACACCAAGAAGCCACACAAAAAACCCCGTTTTTTTTCTTTCTTTTGAGCCAAGTTTGTTTAGAGCAACAACTTTTACCACAAATCGGATTTCCTGCAACGATTTGTGGTCGCTTCGCACGCGTTTCAACTTCAGCTCCAGCTCCAGCTGCAACAAGCTCCTGGTTTTGCCAAGCCAAAACTGAGCTGAGAGTAAAGTAGATCAGAAGAAAGAAGGAAAAAGTGGCACTGAATGTGAAAAAACCGGAGCAGGAAGAATCACAGTAGCCACAGTAGCAACAAATCAAATGAAAGACAAATGCCACAAATATTTCCCAAGGAAATGCAAGAGATTCTTTCTTTGTATTTTCCAAGAAGCGAAAAGTGCAAAAGCAAACAAGAGAGAGAGAAAGAAAAGCAAAGGAAACGCGCTGCGATGCCGACAAGTTTTCCCTTTATTTGATGATGCCAACAGTTGACAACCAGTTCAGGCCAAAAGACAATATAACCAAGAATAGAACCGCCAACAGAACAGAGTTTGTTAAAACAATCACGACAAAACTTTAATAGAGAAGACATCACAAACTAGAAGAAGGCCAAAGCAACTAGAAGTAGCAGTGGAAATAGAGGGAAAAACCAGTTTTCCCTCCACCTTTTAGCTCCTTTGATAACGTGCCAAAATTGCAAACGACAAAGCTGCAGGGCCAAACTAATTGCGCAGGCGCGCCTCCAAATGAATTGGATTCTGTTCAGGAAAATCAGAAAATTGCTCAAGCAGGGAGTGGGAGCTAGTAGAAGAGGGGGAGGAAGCTTAGGTGAGCAGTAGGGGGAGGTGGAGCCAAGATCTCATCATAACCGCATTGCATATTCATAGTCATAACGAGATGAGACTTGTAGTAGTTGTAGTTACTTGTAGATTTAATTTGCTTGGCTATGTTCACACGTCGTGAGGCAGCTGACCCACTGTCCCGCCCCCTCTCCGCCTCCCCACTGTCTAGCCCACTTTAAGCCAAGCAACTAACTAACTGCTCATTTGCCTGGTTATTTTAATTAACCCAAAAAAAAACTACAAAACAGAAAACAATTTCAGCAAGTGTGCAAAAAAGTAGCAGACCAAACAAGATTGGAGTAAACACGACTATAAAACACGCTGTACTTAACCCATTTACTTAAGCAACTAACTATAGTTAGTCTTTCTGATTAACTTAGCAAACCTTCTGCGCCTTTCAATTACCGGGTCTTAACAAAGTCAAGAGAAAAGCGCAGACTGGACGGGGAGTAAGAGGAATTTGCAAAGTGGGGTGACAACATAGGAAATGTCTAAATACACAAAGCTTTGGCTAAGATTATGTTGCCAAATGGGCATAAATCAGACAGCAGTCAGCAGGCAGCAGACAGAGACAGCTGTAGCTGTAGCCGTAGCGGGGGTCAACTGTAACTGCAAAGCAGGCTAATGAATGTATCTGATAGATACATCTGCATTCGAGTTGAGAGCGCGCGGCCACGACAAATAGACTTATAAAGCGGCTAGCCAAAAAGCTAACGCCAAATGGAAGAGGCAATAAAAAGCGTTAACAAGACAACAGCCAAGCAGCGAACAACCAACAACAACAATTGCCCAAGTCAGACAATAAAATACACTTGGCCAAAAAGGAAAATGTATGCAAACTGAAAAAAAAAAAGATGATCTGGCGAAAATGGAGGGATTGTCATTGGTAGCAAGAGGGGAATACCGCTTAAAGTGTTGTTAACAATTCTGGGACCGAGACAAGCACATAAATTTCATTGTAGATAACGTTAAGAGCGAGACAGAACGAGTCAGAGATTGAGACGGAAAGCATAGAGATGTCTGGATAAATTTGGGTCAGCTTTGCTCGTTGATCCATTACAAATTCACAAGTTAATACACAGTGAGAATTCAGAAATAATAAAGTAAATTCTTTAGTTAGCTTTAGCTTTAGCTAGTAAAACAACTAAAATTTCTTTAAGATTTACTAATCACTTAGTAGCTTTCCCTGCTTTGATCCCACATTTCTCTCCCTCTTTTTCTCCCAGTGCATTTGCAGGTGTTGCCTTAATCAATTTCAATCACTTGCCAGTTGCTCTCTTTCATTCTTAACAGCTTGCCAAATGGTTTCTTTTTTCTCTTCTTTTTTAGTGCCTGCCACTGCCACTGCACTTGCTACCTGTAAACTGAAAACTGTTGCATCTTTTGGCTAAATCCATCTCGTGCCTGTGCATATTGTATTTGACCATAAGCTATTGGTCATAGAACAACTATCGACCGTTGGCCGTTGTGCCTGGAACGCAATTGCATTTGGCTTTTATCATTTAACGCTTGAATGCTCGCAGGCAAAAAAAGAAGCTAAAAACACATTTGCACTGTTGGAATCAAAGCAAATATTTGCACAAGAACCTATTTGTTTCCTATTGGCAATACCCTTTAGACTATTAGAAAATAGTACAGAAAGTTTAGTCATATACTAATTATTGTTTTGCTATTCTATATACAAATATACTAAAGGGTATATATAAGTCAGTCAACGCTTTTCCTTGTGCAAAGAATTTTATGAGCAAACACAAAAGCATTTTCGATTGCGCGACTTGTAGTTTTATGAACTTCATGCAGTTTTACGAGAGAAGAAAGAAGAAATGCACTAAATCAACATTAATCAAGTGAAAGAAATTGAGAAAATGCAGCAAATGCATCAATAATGCTGATAGAATGCTATAAGTCAATATTTATAGAGTTCAAAATGCCACAGGGAACCGAAAATAGCTAGCGAAAAATCTATAATTAAAGAAGCCATAAAGGCGTTAGATTGATTTTAGATTTTCTAAAGATTTGCCCACACTTTATTCAGTTTTGTTACAAAGACTTCGATAAGTAAAAATCTAACCATGATAGTAATGAGCATAGGGACTGGCGGCTACGGCGTAAGTCTTAGCCACTGGCACATAGGAGCGGTGGTAAACAGGAGCCACAGCTACCGTCTTAACCACTGGCACCACCACATGTTTTACCACCGGAACTACAGGTACTGCCACGTGTTTAACTGCCACAACTGGTGCGGAGACCACAACATGATGAGGCTGCTCAATGTATCCAGGAGCGGCCACAGCAACGCAAATCACAGCAAAGAAGGCAACAAGCTGCAGTGGAAATATATAAATAATAAGCTTTAGCTAAGCCACAAAAGTACTTACAAAACGGTACATTTTATAAAAGAGTGTTGGAAGCTGTGCTACTGATTTGTAAGAACTCAAAAAACTGTTTGATAAAGCGACAGAAAAACAGGCCATTTATATACCAAAATATTGGCAAAAAGTTATACAAACAAACAAAATAAATGTTTGCTTAAATTGATAATCATTAAGCGGAACCTTCGATTTTATCCACGCGAATCATTGGCAGTTAATCGATTGTCATTGCATTAATTGCCAAACAAATCGCGTGGCTAAAATCTGAAGAATGTTTAGCTGCCTAAGGCTTAAAACAGTGGTTAATGATCCAAGTTGTATAGCTTTAAGATACATTTGTGGTGGGCAAAGTGTTAAATTGACAAATGTTTACGCATACATCTTAATAAAGAGTAAAACGGATGCAAAAATGCTGACAATGAATGACAAATGCGAGTAATAAACAAAACAAGAGAATAAAAGATAAATGAAGGCAATAAAATAAGCGAAAAACAAAAGGATGAATTAAAAAATATTAAAATATATAAATAGAAACTTGGGCTAATTTAGATCAACAATTAAAGCTTATATAAAATTATATGATTAATTATGATAAAAAGCGGCTAATTAAAGGTTTAAATACTCCTCGTTCTACCAATTTTCCTAACGGCACTTTCTATGCAAGCCTTTTTAAAGGCTTTATAGTGCTTTGGCCATATATCAGCATAAGCCACATTTATAGCCTTAGCCAATTGCAGTCGTCATCTTTAGACTACCACAAATGTTTATAATTTTATGGGCTGCTTCATAAATTTCATTTTCTTCGTAGTCATTTGCAACAAAGAGTTGCACATAAAGTCGTTAACAAGGTGGCGAAAATAAAAATATTGTCTTCATTAATCAGCAACAAAAAAGAAGACTAAAGATGCCAAAGTGTAGCCTTGTCTTCCCCCAACTTACAAGCCAACTGCCTCGCTCATCTTCCTTAGCCTGGCTCTAAGCAAGTCGGGTTTTGAGCCAATTAAATGGCGACACATTCGCAGACATTTACTGTCCGCCTTTCCTTTTTTTTTTCTCTTTAATACTTTGGGTGCTAATGATGAAACTGAATGACATGATTTTTGGAATCCACGGATCATTTAATAGCGGAAAAACGATATCAAAATAAATTGTTATGTGTCTTTTATGATCGATTTTGCATTTTCACAAAAAGAAATCTTTTTTTCTCCAATTTTCTTTCACATTTTATTGACTGCAACTTCCTTAGATTTTGACCAATTTATTTAAAATTATTTTCGAGTGCGGTTTCGTTTTTTTTTTTAGTAAAAATGTAATTATGTTTGGTCATAAATTTTATTTGACTTTGTCCATAAACTCAACAAATTGCTTTGATGACGAAATCAAAAACTCTTCGATTTGCTCATATATGACGTGGTTTTTTGGTTTTTCGAGTTTCTGGTTTCGGATTTCGGATTTTCTGAGTGGACCTCATCAACTATTTTGTTTTTTGGGTTCGGGGTTTGGTCGCTTTTTGTTGTCTGTGGTAATGACTTTATTTCTTGTGGCACATTGTTGTTTGATTTCAAGTTGAGGTAACAAAAATAACAAAATTTATGTTTGAAAAAATTGCCCATGGAAATGGTAAGTTTTTTTTTGATAAATTGTTACCATTATTAATGTTATTAATAATTTTATTATGTACTTAGTTATGTGGCGGAGGCGTGTCTAAATTTTTGTTGTTTTCATTTTGTTAATTATCGAATTTAATTGTTAATTTAAATCACGAAGAAAAAGTCGTTACAATCATAACAAGACGATTAACAATGGTGAAAAGTGAAACTCTGCTGAAATTGGATATACACCCCCCACTCCAAAGCTATCTATCAACCTATCTCCTTCTCTCTTACGCCCCTCACCTCACTCTCTTTTCTCGTGTTTAGATTCTCTTGTGAGTTGGGCGTGTTGCAAAACAATGTCAAGTTTTTTTTTTTGAGGCATTCAGGAGAAAGGTTTCATTTTTGATCGGTTCGCAAAGAGATTGCGATCAGTTTGTGGATTGAATTGTTTTCTTATCACATTAGTAGTGCAAATCGAATATTGATTTTTGTTGCTGTAAAACAGTTGGAAGCGGACTTTGATTGATTGTCCGAATGGCCAAGAGGCTGACTAATGGAAAGTGTAGAAAAATATGGCTAAATTTGAAATTTTTAGTGTTTGGAAAAAGGGAGTGTTAGGCTTCAATCGATACTAGAATTTAAATGGTGTTTAGTTACAGATAAAATATAGATGAAACTATCACACTACACAACTACATAAAACACTTTTACTAACTTCAAAGACAATTGTCTTTGCATTTATTAGTCTTGCCAATTAGTGCTCGAACTAGTTATAGTTTACAGTAAGCAGCCAACTCACAAATCACTTGAACAATAAACTTTAACTACTGCGCCGTTTGCTGGCCCAAAAGTTACACATAACAAGTCAACCAATTGACTATAAGTTCCCCCGCTTCCCCTATAAACATTTATTTTAATGATTATGTTGCTAATATGTGAAAAAAAAAAACCAAAAATTCGAGTTGAAGAAAAAAAAAACAGTTCAAAATCGAAAGTTTATTTGTAGGTTCATTTGGTTGGGCCACAATCTCTGCACTACTTCACTCTCCCTCTCTTTTGCTCCATCTCTCTTTCTGGAAAGTGCATCAAATGTGGCAAACAGATTTACCAGCTAATTCGGTAATGTTTTATTGGTCAGCTGGGCCATATGGTAACCGCAGGCCAAAAGGAGCCTGTAACTTAACTTGGGCGAAAGGTATGGGCCACCAATTGTTATGCAAATCTCGGCGAGATTGCGGCTCAATGGAGGACATCGACAACTACAACAACAACAACAATGGTTAGTGGGTAGAATTCGACAAACAACTGGAAACTAAAAACTGCATTTTGGCCAGATCCAAATCGAATTGGCGGCAACTTTAAGTTATGGCCGGCCATAAAGCCAAGCTTGCGACAAACTCGACCATTTCCTGGGCGACCAAAACAAACTGGAACCCGCATAATCAATTGTCATTGTCATTAGGTTATAGCCCGTATATTGCCAAACCACTCAGCCAGACAGTCTGAAAGCCGGCGGTCCAGGCTCTTGGCCAAAAAAAAAGAAATCCCGGCAACCAAATTGCGCCACCTTCACTTTTATTTTCAGTTCAAGACTTTGTATGAGTAATACACTGTTATTAGGAAGTAATTCGATAAAAGTTCGAGTCAAGAGTTGTAAGTAATGCAGAATACCGTTTAATACATACAAGTCTTTCCTTTCCATATTTCAGAATTTTACAGGGTACCTGTTAGTCTCGCCGAACAAACCAATACCCAATTCCTACCAAAAAAGAGACATTCTTTTTTTTAGTTGCAAGTTGCAACATAATTGTCTACGTTCTGCTGCAAGCAACCAGAAGGAACGTCTTACCAACAATTCAATTAGACTTTTTGGAGAGGCCAAACGAAGAGTGGAAAGAAGGGCGAAGGAGTAGAGAGAGGCACACAGCGAGCTGAACTCGTTATTGACTTGGTAGCTTCAAGGGGCAAGCAACTCATCCTTGCAACGAGACATGAATTTCATATTTGAGACGCCGTTGGCTGACAAATATTTTCCTTTCCATTTGCCAAAACGAAGTGATGGCCAAAAGGGTGCCACAGGTGGCAAGCTGAGGTTGTTGCAGTTGCTGTTGCGGGTGTTGATGATGCGTCTTGTTGCAAGTAACAAAAACAACAATGACAACAACAACAGCGGATGACAGAGACAAACGCCTAACAACTTATTGAAAATATGTTTAAGCATTTTGGCCAATTGACATTTCGACTGCTGTTGACTGTACCTATAAGCCGTTAGCCCTCCCCCGCCCTGTGTCCTCCCTGCTCCTCTTTTCCTCCATCCCTTCTTCCGCTCCCACTCCCACTCCCTCCTCAACTGTGTTCAATGCTTCCCAATTCCCCAATCGACTACGTGACAAAACAATTGTCGTAAATCAGTGGGCCAAAACGGAGGCGATGCTGACTGTTTGGTGATTGCACTTTTTGGCCAATGGAGCATTTTGGCTAACAGCCCACATTGTACAAACTGTTGTTGTTGTTGTTATTTTTGTCTGTTTGTTGTTTACTTTCATTTGGCTCGTGGCTCGAGAGTTTTCTGCGCAAATAACAACAGCCGGCGGGTTAGCTTAGATCGCAGTGGGAACAGCGGGAGTGAGAAACAGCGAGAGAGTGATAGAGAGAAAGGGAGGGGACTCTTCTCCAGCCTAGTAGGTATGGGTGAAAAGCATGAAGCAGCAAAATTCCAAGTGTACTTTAAAAGGAATGTTCAATTAGCGCATTTTTCTTGACATCCAAAATCGAAAGAGCCAAAGTTTGTTATACAATGTTGGGGATAAAAGTTATTTTTGATACTTTCGAATCAACTAAAGTGAACAGTTTAGAAAATGTTGTATAGAAAAGTCCTCTTTATAAGTATATAATAGTTTCCTAGTTCTTTTTACTCTAATTACCAGTTCACAGCTCAACCAAAACTGTCTCGATATTTCTATCCTCCAGCTATCACTGTCGATATTCTGTCTCTCTTACGTAACACCCACAAACGCACACACATCACATTATCTAAGCAAATGTCTGGAGCTGTCATGGTCATGTTCAATCAGCCAACTAAATGCAATGCAAAGCCATGGCTTAAACCAAGCCCAAAGGCCAAATCAGCTCTTCCGTCTTAGATTTACCTCCCTGTCCAACTTCACTGCCCGCACACACATTCAGAGTTTTTCTCACTGATTTTTCATTGCATAATTGCAATGAGCCCAAAGCCACGCAATGAAGCGTTGCATGCAACACCTACAAATACACAAGCAGCTACGGCATATAGTGTTAGGCTAACATATTGTTCAGATAGATAATAATCCCCCCTTAAAAATGGTGTTGCAACTAACGGCTGCCACTTTTAGTGTCGTCCACTTTTGCCAGTTACAACTGAAGCTGGAGGTTATCAATGCCAAAGCACAACAATTGCCCCCTTTTTTTTCTTTTTGATTTTGTTTTTTTTTTTTTGGCCAGCAATTTTCACTTTCAATACAATAAATTTTCGTAATAATGAAAACAAGGGAACATTATTTCCCTTTTCTTTCTATATTTGGGGTGTGAGGGGAAGTGGAGGAGGAGCGGCAAGTTGATTTGTTTCACTCCCCATTTTTGGCTTGTATCTTTGTCTGTATTTTTTGGTTACACAATCTTCAAGATACTTGTGTTTGCTGCTTGCAGCTTTTAGTGCCAACAAGTGGCTGCAGTTTTCTTTTTTCTGACGAATATGTGTATAAAGTCAAAGTCATTGCAAATGAAAAGAAAAATGAAATGAAATGCGTGTAATTTTTTTTTCTTCCCCTTGTTTATCTGTATTCACTTCGTTACACTTTTACCCACGATTAATATCTCAATTTCTGGGTCCGGTAATATGGCTTGTTATCGTCGTTATGCGTTTTCTAAAGGTTTTTCTTTTCTTGATTTTGAAAGTAAAAGTAGAAAACAGCTATCTTAAGTAGACTGTAGTTTTGGTTCAAGAATTTTAAAGTTTTAAATGGTTATTATTTTTTGGCTTGATTTCTTATTATTTATTATTCAACAAACTAGTATTTCTTCTGCCACTTACGCATGTTGCAGCAACATTTGCACCCTAGCGTATACTACATAATAGATTGAATTTAACACTTACCGAGTGTATTGCTAGATGGCGCTGCAATTCCGAATTACTGAACAAAGTTAATTCCGAAATGGTTGGTGAACTTTCCAGTTTGTTCTCCATTTCGCGTAGCCAACGTCGCAACTCCTTGGGATCTTCACACAAACCTTCCTGTCGTTGGGTTTCATCCAAAATCTACAAGACATAATAGTTTGTAACTTAGCTAAATTCTTAACGCTACTTAAATACACATGAAATGACAACTAAAAGTATGCAATGATTTTGTAAATAAAAACATGGACACAATTAGATTGGTTTGCAACTTTGCTAGTTTTGTGCTAAAACTGTGTACTAAATAAAGACAACTAAAAGTATGCATTAGTATTTTGCAGGTACTAAAATATACAAAATACCAAACGCAAGATGGCGCCCATAGATGTACTTACATGAAGTTGGCTGCCCGTAAGCTTACATTCACGAGAAGTTGGCTGCGCCTCCTCAATCTCAAACCTAGCCTCCTTGCACGTATCCAACAGGTTTGTGTCCATAATATAATTGTAGTTTGTCTGTATGGCCGCCCAGAATTCGTCTTTGCCTGACGAACCAAGACCAAGGGTGGCGCTGCTGTGCAGACTAGTGGAGCTGCTATGACTGTGTCCACTTCCCCAAGAGTAACGATGCATCTTGTTGTTGCTGCCGCTGCTATTGTTGTTGCATTTTTTGTTGCCGCCGTTGCTCTGTGAGTTTTTCTGTGTTAAATAGAAAGAGAGTGAGCATTAAATCTTGTTAATAAATAAGTAATTTGAGCTGCCAAATATGGTTACGATAATATGCTTAACCATCTTTGGCAATCATACAATACAAAGAGTTGTCAATTTCAACAAAACCGGTTCAAATCGCTCCAAATTGCAAAATGCGCGAAATTAATTAATGAAATTTTATTTTGTCTGCTCAAGAGAAATAACAACAACAAATGGTCTGAGGAAATTCCGTAATGCTGCAAAGCAAATACTCATTGTAATGGAATTGCAAAGTTTGATCAGAAATCGAATTGAATTGATTGAATGACGACGCCATGTGTAATTAATTTAATTGAATAAGCAGCGGCAACAGCAGCAGCTGCTGTGCCTCCGCTAAATGTCTCACTCGCTTTTCCTGTGAAAATTCAGTGTTTACAGTGGCAGCAGTAAATTTGCATACAGCTGCAAAACTGCGAAACGGTTAAGAATGCGTAACAAATCCATAAATCAACTGCGTAACGAAAATGCATAGTTATTAGTGAGAAACGTTTTGAAATTAAACCGTGGGATTTTGTGGAATTTTTCAAGAATTTATTTTCAAGAAAAACATAAATTTATTTAAATTTTGTGGAAATTTAGCTTTATAAAGTCTATAAATCGCTTCCTATTCTGCCAAAAATTTGCTAATCACACTTTTTTATTTAATTTAAACATATTATCTTTAAAAACTAGCTATCGTATCAAACGAAAGAACTAAAATTAATCATTAGCACGTTTCTACTGCTCGATTTTAATCGCTTCTAGTTTTGGGACAGCACATGACTAAGCGCTTGTGGAACGCCATGGAATTTGAAACGTGTTTGCAAATTTGATACCGTTATGTCGCTTTTAATTGCACACTTTTATAAATAATGAAAATTTATTAATAATTTATTAAAGCAATTTCCGCTGACACAGAGAGAAACTCCCAACTAGAACAAGAATTCATATTCTATAACGGCAGGTTGTCATTAAAGTCGCCGCCAAGCAGACATGACCATGAATAGAGCAATGCACCTTCCATCCCCCTCTCTCTTCATACTCTCCCTCTCTAGCAGGGGCACTGCTCGTTAGCGCGTGGTACGTGGAGCAAGAACGACAGAGTTAGAAAGAGACACAGACCCAAGAAATCAAGTTCAGACGAAGTTTGCCGAATATTTTATACACTCCTTCAGTTTTGACTAAGGAGACGTAGTCTGCCTGCAAATTTAAAACTCTCTTATGGTTAGAGTATTTAACAGTGTTCAATTCTGAGTTGCAAATTTATGCGCAGCCCACGGAATGAGCGCGACGAGATGCTGTAACTACACTACATGCAGCACCTGCATCAACTGCTCTCCCTCTGTCTTTCTCTACCTCACTCTCTTCCTGTCCATCTAGCTCTTGCAGTAGACTCTACACACTCACCTTGAGGCTGTTGTAGGGCCGCTCCAGATGCAACTTGGCCTGAATGACATCACGGCGTTCCTGTTGCAATTCATCCGCTGGCAGCGAGGTCATTGATTGTGATGTTTTCATATCATTGCCATTGCCAATGCCCTTTGGCTGGCCAGAGGCTGGCCCACCAACAGTACCACCTGCTGCACCACCATCGGCTGCATCCAGATCCAAGTGGTTGCCACGTCGCTGTTTCCTGAGCGAACTGCTGCGACTGCTGCTCGCCGATTTGGTGGCTTTGGGCATTATACCCGATTTGGAGGTGCGTGTACTTGTTGGTGTTGCTGGTATGACAAATGCAACCACATCCTCCAATCTCATAGTAGTAGTCGTTGTTGCTCTTGCTGTTTCTGTTGTTGTTTCGATGCTGATGGTGCTTTCATTGGCAACGCCACCGCATTGAATCATGGCCGCTTTTTCAGTCTCTTGGTTGCTACAAAATGAAGCTCTTTCGATCTCTTCCCCTTCTTCTTGCTGTTCTACTACTTCTTCCCTTTCAGCTTCTGTTTCATTTTCATGTCGCGTCACAGCTTCCATTGTGTGAGAGTGTGTGTGTGTGTGTTGTGTTTGACGCTAATTGTTTTTGGTTCCGATTTCCATGTGTATGTTAATTTAATTAATTTGCTTAAAATCTGCTTTATTGTTGTTATTCGTATTTCGTTGTTGTTTCTTTTGTTGCACTTAAAATGCACAAATTTGCATGTCTGCCATGTTTCTTTCCACTCGTTCCGCTGTGTGAACCGCGACCTTTTGTTGTTGTTGTGGGCTCAGTTCCAGTTCCAGTTCCTGTCTCGATTTTTATTTTGTTGATTTTTCTTTTCCTTTTTCTTCCTTCGTTTTCCGTTCGTTTGGTTTTTTATGCAAAATACATGTTTCGTTATTTTGATAAAAATTAATTGCTAATTTCACTGTAATTAAAAAAAAGTGAAGCAAGCAAATCATTTAACGTGTATTAGTTAAAAGAAAATACATTTTAATAGTTAACACTAAAGTTATAAGACTTTTATGATGATATTAATGCTATTGTTTACTGATAATGAAGTTCATTTGATGCTCAATTGGGCTATAAACACAGTTGGTAATTTCTGTACGAAATTTAAACAAAAGTAATCGGGTAAAAGCATTACAAATCGCCATTTTTATTGTTTTTTAATAGTGTTGAAAAACGTCTCTGAAGGCTAGAAGAAGCAAACTGCAGAAAGATAACAGTGTGAGCTTCGTGAGCTAAATGAGTCACTACATTTCCCCATTTCCTCCACAAAGTCAACACACTCGTAATTCATTCATCAATGAAATCACAATTCTACTAATTGGGATTACCAAATCAACGGTTATCATTGAATCAGTGGACAATTGAGAACTTTAAAGCGGCTCGTTTCGATGCAGTTAAGAGTTGTTAAGCGCGGATCATATCTTATATCTCACACCCACAACACAAACAATGGTAACAACTGTAAATGGCAATTAAAGCCAACTGTAAACTGACAACTACATAATTACACGGGGGAAGGCCAACGACTCTGGACACATAAAAGGCGAAACTTAAACCAAACTCAACACACACACACATACAATCACACGAAATTATAATAATCGCGAGTATTACTTAATACCAAAAGAGAACCAACAACAACTGCAGCACTTAACATTTATGTAGGGGCACTCACTTGGTCAAGGGGCAGTCGTGGGGGGCAGGGGCGTGTCTGTGGGTGAAGGCAAGACGGGCGGAAATTTGTGGAGTCGGCACCCAAAACAATGAACACGATTCTAATCGCGAGCGATCAAAAATTTTCATACGAAATTAGTCGCAAAAACACTTGTGGGCCATATTTGTATGCAAATCGAGTTTGAGTCGCCAAAATTGGCTGTGAGCGTTTATTTAGCCACTTAAGATATGAGGTAGCAGCAGTAGTTAAAACAACAACATCTACGCCAACACTAATGGAGTTGAAGTAGGCTAGTTGATACCCTGTAAGTCACAGTAACTGTTGTAGGGACTACATTGATAGGGCATCGGCTACCTTTCTCTTCCTTAGTACGTTAAGCTTATCGTTACTTTTGCTTATCGATAACTCTGAGCTTCCTACTTGAATTCCTCACAAATCTAACCCAAATCTATAAAATTTTAGGCCAATCACAACTAAACTTCATACTACAAGTACTGACCTAATATGCTCTTACTTTCGTGAGGGAAACCGGCAAATGAAAAGCTGGAAAATCACCGAAAAGCCGAAAAATGATCCCAACAAAAGTGGGAGGAGGTGGTACAATTGTCGACAGTTGTCGGTAAAAGCGGCAGCAAAGGAGGCGTTATGCAGTTGTGGGCGGTGGGAGCCGGCAGGGGGCGTGCCACGACACACAAATCGACGCTAAAAGCAGTAAATAATGTTTTTTTTTTACAGTTTTTTACAGCCATTATAATTGTTAGGAGTTTGGCCTCCGGCAAAACCTGAGCCTCCGAGCAATTTAAAGGAGACTCTGTCTCTATCTTTCCCTCCATCTCCCATACTCCGTCTCTTTCTCTGCCTCGAGTTAACTTGCACTTTTCGCTTTGGTTAATTCTTGTGTTTGGCAGAAAATTTGTTGGTAACAACAGCGTGATTTTGGTCAAGCGAAAGCGAAACTTGAACTGCCAACCTACACATGGCCGAAATGAATAGGCCAACACCAAACACACACACGTTTTTGTCTACATATAAATAATATATTTATGACATTTGCCACGACTCCGATTATTGCATTAAGGAGGAACTCTACACTTCTTTGGTCTGAGTCTCAGGTCTTTTAGCCACCTCAACAGCTCGCAAAACACTTTCAGTTAGTCACACTTAACTGGAACTTAACCGGCAACGAATATGAGAAATAGCCAAGAGCATATAGCATAGCGTCTCCTCCCACCCCATTCCTCAGTCCACTCCTCCCACTTTTCAACTCTTTTCCCCACCTCATCAGTTGTTGGTCGTGCATGCAAATTGCACATTTGCCACAAGCCCAAAAACCTCGTCATCGTCTTCTCTCTGTCTGTCTCGCCCTCTCCCTTTCTGGCTCTCACTCTCAGTTCTCATCAACACGGTCATTCACACATGTCTGTATGTAAGTGTTGGTCCCGGCCGTGACTCATTAACAATATATTTATAATTTTAAGGCTTGACTCACATTTTATTTTATATTTACATAAGGGTCGAAGCAGTGCCCTATTACTTTATATTCAAAAAATAATATAAATAGAGTGTTTATACTTTTTATTAAATATTTATATTAAGTTCTTATCGGTGCCAAGCACTTGAAATACAATAATAAAGTTTAAATGCAGCTCATAGAGGGAAATAAATAAAACAAGACCAAATATAACTTAAATGTTGTAGCTTCTTCTATGTTTAAAGCTGATTTAAACGAAAGTTTATATAAAAAAGCTTAAAGGAGAATTCTAAAAGCATTTTATTAGCTACATTTTTAAGTGTTCATTTCTCTTTCTAAATCCCATATTATAGTAGCAAACATTTCCCCTTTTAATACCCCTTTAAAATCACTTGTATACAGCAAATCAATCCAGCTTTTAACAGCCTAATTAATATAGATTGTTCGATAATGTGACAACAATGGTAAAACGACAATGAAAAGCAACACTTAATAATAGATTTATGCAGATTTTGTTTGATGAGCCATAAGCAAATTAAGAGGCAAACAAAAGTGCTTTAACCTTTTGGCCATAAGTCAAAAGAAAATAAAACCATTCACATTTTCAAGTGTTTCATGGTGTCATAGTGTGCGTGTGTTTGTGTGTGTGTGTGTGTGGAGAGAGGTCGTCATTCACCTGTCGTTTATTACATAAGAGACTAAGCCACTGGAACTAAAAACGAAGTGAGCAAACATGCGGTAATAGACGACTTAATTCCCGGAAAAAGTTATTTAGGCCCAAAGTTTTATGCCAAACATGTTCCACACAGAGCACCACACATAAAACTCTATTCATAGACCAAGACACACCAGAAACAACAACACGCAGTCGCAATTAATAAACAAAAGCAAGTAGAAACAAAAACAAAAAAACTTGAAAAAAGATAAAGAAATAGAGACATAAAATAGAAAAAGATGACAGCAAATATTTGACTAAAGCTATAACCCAAACAAACGACAGCAAACAAAAATAAAGTCAAGTCGAAGGAAAAACTTGAAAATATTACAGAGCGAAGAGTTAAATGTGTATGCGGTGGTTCACTGCCTATGCTGTGGTCTACACAATGGGCAGCTCGTAAATCTGCCAGTAGGCAAAGGCATTCCAGAGTTTTGTCTTCTTTGTATATAACTAAATCGTATGTAAAATACAAAATTCACAATAGAACGCAGAATTGAATAAAAACGAAAACAAACTTTCGTTTTCATTGCTTTTAAGTTTTAGGAGTTTTTTTCTAAATCTTTTGATCTCATGTTTGGTATTATCTAATATTTGTTGGCCATTTTCATTTCCTCCGGATGTTGAGTTCTATGTGAAAAATGGTAAATGATTCAGCAGACAATTAAAAGCCATTGTTTAGACACTTGATTTGCTTTTGGCTATGAGTATCTGAACTTTGGTCACTCGTGCCTCTAGATTAGATAAGAAGCGTAAATGAAATAAAGATAAAGGCCTTAACTGTACTGTCAATGGCAATTAACTAAAGCTGATTAATTGACTGCAAATATATATAGCTGAATTTGGCTAAGTTTTATGATTAATCGCCAGAAAAGTTAAAATTTTAATAGACTTTTTTAAATAAATTACTATTGCTATCAGTCTGTAGACTTTATAAATATTTATTTAATCTATTTTAAATTACTAAATCTTACGACTGTTGCACTTTACGTGCCTTTCAAATTATGCTACTGGCCCACAGTTCACCATACGATTTGTCATTTGTACAAAATCCGCTTAATGATTGTATCACTGGTACACAAATAACCTGTTCACTTATCCAAGTTCGACTGTACCTTACCAAAGCACTGTTCTATTTATCAGCCTGTTAGCCAGTTAGAACTTGGCCACAATTTAGACATCTGGTTTTTTTTTTAAACAATATGGCAATGACTAAGCCACAGGTATTCGACCAAAGAACAAAAAATTTAACAAACGAAACTAGACAATGAGTAGACCATGTGCTTGAGGTCAGACATTTTGGCCAGACAAAACAAACAGCAGCTGATGACAATTTATGACAAACTATTTAAGTTTCTCAGTATAGAGACGACATTCCAGAGACCGTTTCTTAATATTTATTGCAATGCATAAATTATCTGCTTGATCAGTGCTGTGCTGTGCTGTGTGCTTTGCTGTAAATGTAAATTCTTCCAAGAATTGTTTGCGACGCATTTGGCATTGCTTGCAAGTGGACCAAGTTGACCACAAATGAATCAAGTTGCCATAAATTATAACCAGTAACAGCACACAGTCAGAGCTACAACAACAACAACACCTAATGAATTGTTAACTGCAACATGTTGCCACAGTTGGTAACAGAGTCGGTAACACACACGTGAAGCTGCCGCCGTTGTTCGCGTTGCAACTGAAAACTGCAATTGCAATTGTCGTTTGCCATTGCCAAATGGCCAAATTGCAGGCAATGCGCCAATGACAATAACAATAACCATATTGACTTGTAAAAAACAACAACAATAACAACAATCGACAGACGACAATCAACAAAAAAAATCAAAACCTTTTTTTCAATCCCTAGAGGCAAAAAATGTTTGTTGGGTTCAAGCGGCATGTCAACCTCAACCACAAAGCAACCACAGCAAATTGTGGTCCAACTAGCTAACTAGAGCAGACTAGACCAACTTAACGTGGGTAGTGGGATGCATAAGGGGGTGAGGGGTACAGCAAGTTACCACCTTAAGACAATGAATTTTTAATTTGTGGTTTTAGTCAGGGCTTTTGGTGTGTCAAAAGAAGGAATGCTGTGTGGCTGGTACAGGGAATTAAGGCTTAAATAATGATCTACAAAAGTTGCTAAATTTATTAACAGGCAGTAAAATCTCTAAACACTCCTAAAATGAGAAATTTAATACTTTTTAAACAACTCCTTTTTAAGCTTAGTAAATTCGGACTTAAACAACTGAATTAATAAACTCTGTTAAACCCACTTAAAGATATGCTTTACATAAGAAAATGCCAACTGAAACTGAAAACATTGCGAAATTCCTTCGAACTCGAGCCGTGTCACACATGCAACACGAAGGTGGCAAGGTGGGAGACAGACTATAACAACGCTATATGGGCGACATTAGCCTGGACACAACACGACAAGAAAAGGCCAAAATAGAGCAGAGCAGAGCGGAGAGCGGCGGAGGGACAATCGTTGACAAAGACAAAGGAGGTAGTGCTGCTTGTTGCAAAGCAATTAGAGATTTGTCAGCATACACCATGGACCGGGATGTGGACATGGACCTGGACCTGGACCAAAAGAAACGAAAGTTATCGAGCAGTGTGGACAAATGTTGAACATGCAAACACCGTTTGTTGCCGCCCAAAAAACAAAAACAAGGCACCTGCACCCAGACCAGTGCAGAGCCGACTCCATGGACTCCCTCTCTAAAGTGCTCGCTAATCGCCTAAAAGAGTTTTCCCATTTAGTTTTTCATTTTTTTTTTCTGGCCAGCAAATTTGTCTACAAGTTATAATACATTTTGGGGTCTCCACGACAGACCCATTGCACATACATATATGTTTGTAGATGATAAATGTGTCGTGTTTTGTGGCTCAAACATGTTTCCATTTGTTCTGCGTTCCATTTTTGGGGCCAGCACAGATACAGTGGCTAAATAGCTATATTTAAAAACTACAAATAAAAAAGCATCCAGAGATTCGACCACGCCTTCAACAATCGCCTGTTTTCTGTCAAAGGGAAGTCGTTTGTTATGGTCAAACGACAGGTGCTCTGTCTCGTCTCGGGCTGTAAATAACTCCCTCGGAAAAACAAGCTACCAAATTAGCGGTTTCCATGCAACTTGGCATAAATTATGAAACAGATACGACAGTGCTGATTAGGCTGCTGCCCATGGAATGTCACTCTTTCAAGACTTAAGCAATAGTCCTTTTTATACTTGATACTTTGGAAACTGTGTGAGTAAACTAACTCTCATTAGACTCGAAAGAAGTGATAATAAGTTGTAGGTTTATGTCATCTGATGTCACCTACTTTGTAGAGAAACTAGAGAAAGGTAGAAATTACAACGAAAATATAAGAATTTCTTCATAAACAGTAGGTGCCGGTAAATAGTACCTCATCTTTTTAATAGTTCACTAACTTTATGATATGATGATTTGAAAATTTGGCTTAAATTTACTTAGTTTTATATTTAAGATACGTTAATAAATGTGTGTTCCACTTTTCCACGTGTCCTTGACCTAATCACGAATATTTCCTTTTGATTGCAACGACTGTTTCAATGTCAAGTGCACTGTCTTTTATGACAATCATTGACAACATCATTATGACCATCATTAATGCATTAATAACAAATAAACTCAAGATAATTCAAGTGCACATATTGTCTATTGTTTTGCCATTAAAAGCACATTATGATGTTGTTGGCTTACAAACTAACATGATAAATACCTGAAATGCGAAAAGTGACCAACAATGTTTGCTGTTGTTGTTGCTTTTGGTGTTGGCTCCACTCCAATCCAGTGCTGAGGATGTGGCCAAAAGACAGAGTGTGAAAGACGTGTGGAGAGTTGGCCAATTGCCTTTCAATTCACTTTCTGTGCCAAAAAATAAATAAACTCTGCAAAAAGATAAAGAAATAAAATGCGTGTTAAAAACAAATGTACAGAAATTATGTGAAAATTGAGCGAATGGAGCGGAAATCACAACAGCTTGTTGTTGTTTTCCACTTTTGACAAATGACAACGAATAAAAATTGTTAACTGATTTTATTAGCACTTGGCCAATACAAATTGCATAACTGCTGATCAAGGAAAGAGTGCAACAAAAAAATTATATATATATTAAAAAAAAAAAAGCGAAAAGCAAAACTGTGAAAAACTTTTACCTTTACTTCAATGAGGCTGCGTCAACATTTGTTTAGCAACATTTTTATGGCAACCTTTCGCTCGCCACTCGAGTGATAAATCAACCTAAACCTCAAACTCGACTTCAGTCTCAGTTTCAGCTACAACTCCAGTTCCGACTCCCACTACAAGTACACCAGGCATGATGAAAAAAACAGTCCCAACTAAAGTAAAATTAAACATAATTCGCAAAGCTTCCAAAAAAAAAATATTCGTCGCACGACTAGCCAAAAATATTTCCCTAGATCCATTTGTGGGCGTCTCGGAAATGCGAAGCTGGTGGGCAGCTTAACTAGCTTAACTCTATCCATGTCCATAACAATTCATTATCATTAATTATATTTGCACTCCACGGCGACTAAGCATGAAAAATGCAACCAAGTCGATTAAATTTGAAAACAATTTGAACGAAAATTTCAATATTTCTTTCGACGTTTGGCCGTTAGGCGTTTGCGCAAAACTCCCCCAAAAAAAAACCAAAAAATATCGACCCCAAATAAGAAAATCCAATAAAGGAATGAAATGAAGAAAAAACAAAAACGACATGACTAAAAATATTGGCCCATAAAGCAGTGACGGCCAGAAATCAGCAACAAATCGCCATAACAATTTATTGGCCGTATTAACCCCAACGAACTCTCTCACTTGTTGGAGTCGCCCCTCATGCCACACTCCTCATGATATGGCAGGGGGCGCCTAGGGGTCTCCAATCGATGCGAGTTGTGAAAATATCATTTACGGGCAATTTGTAAAAACTGCACAAAAAATAAGCTAAAAAGCATTTTTGTCGCAACGAACTAGAAATACTCTAATCGATAATTGAAGTGAATAAATTCACAGTTAATTAACACGATTTATCTCAGTTGGTAAGCTTATCATAAAAAGATTAATCTATTCTTTTTTTATTGCATGTGTTTAAAGCTAACAGTCGGATAAATTTATGACTCTTTCTTTGCCATAAACTCTTATCAAGTTCCAGTCATTTTTAAACCACATTCACTCAGCTGAAAAAAACTAAATTAAAATTAGAGTGTGCAACGCTATAAAACTTTTAAATTTGTTTATTTAAAACAAATTTAAATAAATAGCTAAAATACCTGCACTTAAATCTGCCAATAAAACTGAAAATCTCAGCGAAATTTGCACGAACAACGAGCGGTAAAAAAAATATACAAATGAACGGCGATTTACTTTGGCAACACCAAAACAACCAGAGTTTGTGGGGTAAGAGGATAGAGAGAAAGAGAGAGAGACAAGCTTTTCCCACATATCTGTCTCGCTCTTACACTCTCGCTTTAGTTAGTTTATCATTTTGCAGTTTTCGGTTTTGGTATTTGTTTTTGTGGTCAAGTTGAAGTCGGAAATGGGCACAATTGCGCTGCAAACGCGTCGATCGTCAGCGGTCAAAAAGCAGGCAATTGGCCATTGTTGGCTTGCTTGTTGGCCAACTGACAACGGTGACGACAACATCTCCGGGCCATAATTGGGTCCCTTTCTCAGCCACGATGCTTTAAGTGGGTGGATTATGTTTTCGAGGGGGAATTTCAATTTTAAACTGTTTTTAGCAACAATTTTCAAATTTCTTTCATTTTACACTTTTTAATTTTGACGAAAGTTTATAAGGATAACATTAATACAATTATGAAGAGTAAAATAATTAAGAACTTTAATTTAATAGCTTTATCTTTTTTCTCTGATTTTCACACCTCTTTTTTAGGATTACATAACACAATACTCAGCTTTCAGAGGCGTCAAGAGTCTTTTCAATGTATTCTCATATCTTGAGTTTTGTTTGCGCATTTCCAAAATGTAATTCAATACGTTTTCTCGAGTGCACACACAGAGAACACACACGGAACCAAGTCGGAAATTCTGTCAGGTGTGTAAATACGAATGGTTAAGAAAATGCAACGAAAAAGACAAAAACAAAAAAATAACACCTTAAATCAAAGCAAAGCAAAACTTTTTGGCTGCCTGAGCACAAACAAAGCTGACATAGAAACTGAGAAGTTGACAGAGAACTGACATGGAGATAGAGACACAAGCAGAGAGATACAGCGAGAGAACTGCGATACCAAAAGTCGAGTGTTTAAGTCATGTCAGGTGATATAAGAGAAGTGTTAGATTCGGGTGTCAAGTGGTAACAAAGCCATGGGAAATGCAACTAAAGCGAACTCAAATGCATATCATTATTTGTTTATTTTCATGGTCAGTTTAAAATATGGTAAAAGGTAACGAACAAAATGCGCTAATGAAAGTGAAAAGCGTCAAGAAGAAAATTCAAACTTGTCGATTTCGGCCCACTTGTCGTCTTAGCAACAGCAAACGCAACAAAAACAACAACGATGACATCAGTAGCTACGAAAAATGCATTCGAAATGCAGTAGAAAGTGAAATGCGTTGGCAAAAGGAAAATAAAATAACAAATAAGACAAGACAGAAAAAGCAAAAACAATATAAAAACCAAAGCAAGAGGAGACAGACTGAAAGACAGACAGACACACAACACCAAATGAGTTAAAAGATGCTGGAAAGATATGACCAGCTTGTTGGCCAAGAAGTGTAGAGGCAAGTGACTGCGAGGGATTGAGGACAGACAACGACATTGTTACTTGGGTGGCCAGAGGAGTTGCAGGGAGGAAACACTCTCACATGACCTTGTTACATTGCATTGAAATCGCCGATAACCGATGCGAATTCTGTTTGACTCTCTTTAGCCTTTTGGGTGTGCAGCAATCCTCTCTTATAACCTAACAATCTCTCCTCGGCCTTTTTGTGTTTTATTTTGCACATAATCAGCTAAATATTTGAGATTCACTTTCAGGAAAGAAACGAAAGTCCATCCAACAAACAAACTAACAACGAACAATGCACAAAGATACACACACAGCAAACTCACAGATAAAATATCTTTGGACTTCTCATTGACGACGAGCCTCAAGTTGAAGTTGCAGTTGAGAGTTAAAGAGTCGGGTTTTTTTTTTTGTTGCAGTTTGCAATTGCAATTGTGCACTTCATGTGGAAAAACTCGGCAGATATGTGTGGGCTGTGTAGAAGCAAATGAAAAATGCCACAGATTCGTTTGATAAAATGACAGCAGGCGACAAGTTGAGAAAGAAAAAGTGACTCAGCTGCTGAAGCTCAAGGAGAAAGATGCACAGAGAGAAAAAGGCGGTAGAAATAATATTTTAAATTTGTAACCGGTGTTTAGTTTTGGTTAGAAATACTGGCCTACCTTTAATAAAAATTTATTTTAATACCGCACATTTTCTCGCTGTGTATCGCATGCTGACAGTAGTCAAAGAGGCGGCTCACTGCCTTTTGCACTCTTCCACCACCTCCTCTTGTACCTACCCGCCCACTCAACCACCCCTCCTCCCTGCCTCTACAAGTCTAGCTTTGGCATTTGATGCTTTTGCCTCACTGTATGACTGTCAATGGAGCCACAGATAAATCTTCAAGTTGTCAATGCGGCGGTGCAAACTAAAGAAAACAATGCACCACAGCAGAGGGGAGAACGAGGGTTGGCCATCAAAGAGGAAGAAGCAGCGATTGTGAGAGAGGGGAGCCATAATTGGGCCATGGTAACGCATTGAAATGTTAGTAATTGATATGTTTACAGCTTTATTAACGTTCACGTTTTCGCTCCTTTTTGCTTCAATTCAATTAAAATCATATCAAGCTGTGCGTATGTGTGTGACCAAATCATATATGTACACATTTATATAGACATGCAACAATTAGATGCCACATTTGTTGGGACCGGCAA
Organism: Drosophila nigrodunni; assembly: GCA_020829145.1. Lineage (NCBI taxonomy): Eukaryota > Metazoa > Arthropoda > Insecta > Diptera > Drosophilidae > Drosophila > Drosophila nigrodunni. The sequence continues at coordinate 3,394,888 of JACVCZ010000003.1, read as the reverse complement.
TTCACTTTCGTTTTCTTTCTATAAACGAGACAAACTTCAACTTCAAGTGAGACATCAGTTAAATTTGTGAAGAAATCTTTGAGGCACTTGAAAAATAAACTTTCAGATTGCTTTAGTTTTTTATCTAATTTGTGTGAGAAACTTTTTATTTATTTAAAATGTTATAAAATTTTCAAAAATATATACAATAACTACCTTTAATTATATTTAATATAATTTTAGTTCAGCTTGTAGTCATTAAAAATAATTTTCCCACTTTACTTTTAAGTTATATCATAATCTTTTTATCTAAACCTTAAAGCCATAAACTGTCATTGAAAACAGCTCAATCCTTTTGCATAAATTTTCCCCAAATATGCACACTTTTTTGTGGGCAATTGAGTTTCCTAGTTTTTGCACACAAAATTGTTTTATTTGTTACTTTATAGGTCGACTGGTTATATAAATTTTTCGATTAAAGGCGTATAAGTCATAAACTGGACACGAAAACCACTATTTTCTTTGGGTTTTTTTCATTTTTATTTTTTTTTGTGACTTGTGTAGATAACTAACGAACTAACTGACTGACTGACTGACTTGTTGAATGATTAACTGAGTCATGGGTTGGCAATTGGGTAGACACTAGGCTCTAAAGTCTTGAGTCTGGACTGTCTAGACAGTTAGGTGCTATAAATAATAGAAAAGTGCCACAATTAAATGCTGTGCAAACAAGTTTCGCCAGCAAGGAACCCAAAGAGCAGGAGAAGAGATCTTTGAAATGAAGTCGCTTGTTGGAATTTGCGAATGGTATCTGTGAAATGTCTCTAATTGTGCAACTATTGCACATTGTCGCGGCTTCTTTTTCTTTTTATTTTATGTATTTTTTGTTACTTTTACTTTACACACATTGCCGAGACAGACGCCGAGCGATGTTTCCTGTGCCACAAACAACTGCAACAACTCGGCAAACAACCGCAAACAGCAACAGCAACAACAACAACAACAACCACAGCAACAATGGTAACAAGCTCAACATGCACATGAACACAGTATTTTCTTTAATGATTAATTGACTTTTGCACTGTACAAAACACGTTCGATCTTTGTTTTATCTGGTCGGAAAATTGCCTTTTAATTTCCCGCCACGCTGTTTCAATATTTATTCATTTTGCAAATGTATCCATTGCATACAAGATACAAATACATAAAGTATCTATCTACATCTGTGTTAGGCCATTGTTTATGACGTTTTTTTTCGGTTTGTTTGAGTATTATTCATGTGTGCAGCTTTCGTTCGTTGTTGTTTCGTGTGATTAATTTATTGTTCAATACAATTGCGTATGAATTACTATTAGAGATATTGGTCAGAAAATGACATGCAACAGTCTCCGTCATAGCCAACATCGCCTCAGGTGGCCAAAGAAAATGAAAACAAAAATTCAAAAAGATCTCCACCTTCACTTATTGTATTACAAATATTTCCCAGACATACCAATAAGACCGCACCAAAAACATGCAGTTTTTTCCGTTATTTTCTCAATTCATAAATACAAGTATCTAGCAGATACATAAACTCAACTCTCTGCACACTTTCACATTGAAAAATTCAATGGCAAAAGGCACTGGGCCAGGTGAAACGTGCCAATGAGCCAAGGCCTAAGTCTAATGCAACTAATCTTGACTAATCATAGGGGTTAAATTTCATCAGATTGCCAAAATACTCACAAGACTCACAAAATGAGACATGCAAACAGCTGGAAGTGCAAAAACAAGAGACTTAAGACCTCAATTCAAAGGATTTTTACTATTACAAAGAAATCTTATTGAAAGCGAATTAAGTGTTGAATATCACAAAAAGAGAGAGAGAGAGATGGGATGCAAGAGCGGGAGATAACATAAGACTAGTAACTTTGATTTAGATGTTTTGCATGATTTACTTTCGTCACTAGCATGTGCAATTTATAAAATCAGTTCTAAACACATTAAATATTTAATTACTAGGCTTAAACTGTTGTTCCCTTTATTATTATTCAGCCCAAATGTGTCAGGAGTGGAGAACAAGATAAGTTATCACAACTCATATGATTTAATTATGCCATTAGATAGTATCTATAGATAATTTTTAAAGCTGCACGGCACACCTCCATTTCCACTGCCTACACCTCAATCACACTACCTTTCTGACAGCTACAATCAATGAGAAGCCTCTATTTTCCATTGGAACCAGCTGTCACAGCAGACAGTTGGCTCCACACACACTCTACACACACCGGGCTGTGCCATGTGCTTGAATATGCATCCAAATGTCAATGTTTAAACTCTCTAGACTCTCTGGACTCTTGTCAACGATGTCATTTCATTTTTATGGTCTTCTAACATGCAAACTTTGACTTTGGCTGCAAAATTCGCGGCCATCGCGTGTCTTGGCCATGTTTATAAAACGCCGTCTATGTTGCTCTATGTTTTGTTGTTGTTAGACTAGTGCTAGATGTTGTTGTTGTAGTTACCCCTAAATTAGCTGAACAAAAGTCGTAAACATTTGTTTTTGCATTTTAATTAGTAACACTCGTTGAATCGGGATCCAAGGCGTACATGTAGACGGTCTCTTTCTCTCACTCTAGCTGTCTCTTTCCACAACTGAAACGGCGATAAATATTCGAAATGCTCCACGTGAAAACTTAACACGTTATTATTACAAAAACAACAAACAAACAACAGCAGCGAAAATATTTATTTCTCTACATATGTTTAATGTTTCCCAATGGTATTTTGGTTATGCTGTTGTTGTTGTTGTTGTCGCTTTTGTTGTTTGTTTGCTGAAATAGCGTGTCCAAATAACGTTCAACGACCGCCACCAGGTGGCGTTTCTCCTCAATTTGCATTGTTAATTGTCAGGTAATTAAAGAAACCAAATATTCATCGGCACAAATGCACATAAATACATTACATACATATGTACATTTATGAAAAGTTTCTGTTGATGTGCTCAAATTAAATGAGATTTCAATTGAATGCAATTCAAAGTAGTAACAAATATTTCTTTAAACATTTGCTAATAACAGTTAAACGAGTTAATAATGAAAGCAGCAATGTTAAAATGAAAGTGAATTAAGAAACAAAAACACGAAAACAAATTTGCATAAGGAAGAAAATTAAGAAATTATTAAATAGAGTAAAGTAGTGACTGTATAAAGCCTCTGTTTAGAGATGAAGGCAGAAGTTTATGGTTAACGAATTTATGTAGAGTTTAAATATTTTTTATTCTTTTGCCATAAATTCTTCATAGACTCCATAGACAATTTCACCGTCTGCCTAATAAAATTTGCTATAAAAATAAATCTTCAAAGCAAATTAAAGTTTTAACGCTTTCAATAAGAGAGAGTTTCTTCTAGAGCTTTTCACTTTGAGAAGTTCCTCAAGATTGTTTGTACTTTGGGTTCAAGTATTATTTTTACACATCGTCAAATAGATTCCACAAGAAAATGTTCGCCTCAAGCAAACACACACAGACACTGACACATTTAGAGTGGGAATTTGGAACTCTCTGGGTCTGAGTCATTTGCATAGCAACTCTAGCAACTTGCGGCATGGCAGTGTCCATTAAGAATGCAATTTGCTAAAATCCCCGGGAGGCTGACAAATGGTTGCGGTGGTCCTGAAGCGGTGATAAGACGGGGTAAGCATATGTAGCAAATGTTGTTGGAGAGTTGTTCAACAGTGTTAGGAGAGGTGCAGCGGAGTACAACTTGATGGCTTGTTTATTAATTTGTCAAGACTTTTTGGGCTAAGCGCCAAAAAACGGATGGGAGAAATTGCCACAGGCAGCAGGTGAAAATGCGAGAATGATCAAAAGTCTGTTAGAAACTACGATAAATGGTAGGCAGTTAGGCAGGTCGACAGCTAGGCAGTCAGGTAGGAAAGTAAGTCAGCAATTTGAGTGTGTGCGCAGAACTTGATGATTTGGTGTGCCAAAAAAAAATGGCTAAAAAAAAAAAGTTATATTCGGAAGTTTCACTTGACTTTCCCAAGGTGGAAATGTCAATTGGTTAGACACATGGCGCCGTCGAATTACGTGGGTGTCGCTGTCGACCAAATTACATGATATAAATTTCATTTTAGCTAATGGAAAACAACTCGCCAAGGCACCCAAAAAAACTTTATATACAAAATTGTTGCATTTCACATTCGGCGACAGGCGACACAGCAACTGACCATAGGAGACTAGACGGTAGACAGTAGCCAAATGATGGCAGTTCCTCCTCTTTGTAATCCCCTTGCTCCACCTACTGCTGCCACTCTATCTCCATTTCCTTCACTATTTCCTTTGCCATTTCCATCTCTATCTGCATCTCCTCCTACATCTGTTTACTCCGCCTCCGCATTCCATTTTGGCCATTGCATGTTGAGGCGGCCGTTGTTGCTTCTGTTTCAGCGCCAAGGAGACAAGTGAATGTGGACTCGGACTATGAAGACAACACCCGCATTTGATTTCGACTTCATTTCACCTTCACTTCCCGCTCCTTACTCTCTTTTCTTCATTTATTTGACTTACAACATTTCTCCTCCCACTGCTGTCTCCTTAGTCATTTCTCTACGTCTCTCAACTTTAATGAGTTGATTTTTTGTTGTTAGTCTGTCTTTTAGTCTCGCCTGTTGCAGTTGTTGTTATTGTTGTTGCTTTTATTGTGCTATTATTGGAAAATTGCAATTGGGGGCCAAGGTGAAAAGTCCATCGTCTGGGGGTTAGCTTAATGTTAATGTTAATGACGTTTTTAAGCAACATCATGACTCGAAGCTAAACTAGAAGCTGTTGATTGTTGTTTCAGTGTATATAGTGTTGTTGTTGTTGCGGTAATTGCTGTTCGTAATTTAATTAATTTAGCAATCCAATCTCAAATGTTATTTCAACTAGTTGCTCGTTTAAAGCGGAGCAAGTGCAACAAAATTTTGAACAACGACGAGACGAAAAGAGAAAGATTTGGAAACAAAGCAAAGCAAACAGCTTAAGATTAATGAAAAGCGGTTTTAATTAAAGCTTTTTGAACTCAAGTAGTTAATGATAAGTAAACAAGCCAAGTTCATTATTAACATATTAGCTTAAAGTATTTGGGTGACTTAAAAATGAGTTAATATATCTTTAATTTTAAGCCTCTATGATTATCTATTTTACATAATCCTATAATTATTATAGTTATAGTTCGGATCATTACTTTTAAGCCACTTAAAATTGCCCAACTTATGTTTACACTTTATCAACTACTTGAAAAAACTAATTTAAGTCGACCTAAATTTCAGCTCATCATAATGCACAAATCCAACTCTGGAGAGTCTCTGAACTACTTTAAAGCCGACAGATTCCCACAATTTAGCATAGTAAAGACAAGCCTAACATACTTTTCAAGTATGTACTTATACGATCTTATATAGCAGTAGTATTTCTCATATTTACAAACAATCAAATTTGTGCAACAAACTTAATGATGTGCTATCCATCCTCCTCACCTGATTCCCTCTTTTAGAGGTAACTCTACTCTGCCGATCTTGTGCGTTTCTTACTTTGAACTAAGGAAACGCCCGACATAAAACTCTCAAAGCCAACTGACATAATTCCCAAGGAAAATGTTAATGTGCATTAAACTACAGTTATGTCTCAATTGGTTTTGAAAAACCAGTTTAAAGCAGCAACGACAACAAACTAAATACTTAATAATAGAAAAACTTAACTATAAGTTAAGTTTAATGTAGGTAGAGCGAGCAAAAAAAAAACTTGAATAACCTGAGGAGGAAACCTTTCCTGATTGCCATTCCCAGCAATAATAAATACCGAGAAGAAAAAGAGTGAAAAAAGTTGGTCAGTGAAAATGAATTTCCTTTTTGGGCTTGACGTGAAAAATGCACACACAATAAGCAAAGGAAAAAAAAGACGTTAAGTTAATGTGGAGATGGAGAGTGAGCAAAGGATGCAAATGCCGATAAAATCATTAAAGTTTAATAGCATAAATCTGAAAATTTCACAGGCACTGCGCTATTACTCTTTGCACTCCTTTCTTCTGCCACTCTCACTCTCTTTCTGCCTCTCTGTCCCTTTCTTCTGTCGTTTCTGTCTCTCTATTTATATCTAGCAGCCCACGCATGCTCTGGCGCCTAATGGAGACTTTAACTGAATGCGCCGACAGCAATTTTTACTCTTTCCCCTTTTCACCCCACTTCGCTCTTTGCTTCATTTGTTGTTTGTTTAATGTGGCGCTTCAATTGTATTTAATGGTCACGTTTCCACTTCCCACTTCTCTCTCTCGCTCTCTATATTCTCTCACTTCTTTTAAATGCTTGCCTTGCCACTGCTTTTTCCGTTCAATTGTCGCAACTTTGTTTACTGTGCAAGTTTTAAAGGCCCTGTATTTGAAAAACTAAAGGGTCTACAGAGTTGGATGCATTTAGAGCGCACTAAAGATATATGTTCTTGTTTTGCCTGTCTAAAAAATATAAAAGCTACACAGTTAAATTAATATTTTGACTGCCATAACTTCTATAAACATTACTACAGGGTCCTTTGGGGTTCAGCTCTCCCAGCATACGTTTTTTCTGCTAGTTTTTTTATGTGGCCTGTCGCCATTGGGGGGCCACTTCATGAGCTCATTGCGCGCACGCACGCCTTCACCAGCGGAGATAAGCAGAGGGAGCAAGAGAGATGCCCCCTATGGCTATCTCTCCCTGCTGTCTCCACACACACTCTTTTCGCCCACCCTCCGCATCTCTCGTCACTTACAAAGTTGCAATTAAAACGCGTGCAGTTCCCTTGTAAAATGCCAGTGGAGCGTGGAGTGGACGCCACTGCCAAGTCTCCATGGTCCACGTTATTTCAAGTTGCCTCAAAGTAAACGCTGCAATTTGATTTACGATTCGATTGGCTGTGGCTACCCCATTCCCCTACCCCTTCACTCCCCTTTGATCTCCCTTTAATCTCGACTGTTTTATTTGCTTATGTTTTATGCGTATGTTTGTATATTTTTTATTTGTTTGCTTGTTTGTTACCCAATATCATTTCATTTTTTTTTCAATAACTTATGTGGAAATTCGTCTTCAGGGCCGTTCCGTTTGGCGTCCAGCGCACTTGGCACGCAATTAGCATATGAATTTTTTGTTTTGTTGTATTTATCTCAAAGGTCTTTCAAATGTCGTTTAAAATTTCATTCACATTCAGTGATTTAAATGGGCTTGGCTACACAAATTCACAACACACAAGCAAAGATGGTCAAAATGAGAACCCCAGAAAGAGCTAGACATACAGACGGAGACAGAGAGGGGTAGAGAGCGAGGTGGTAGCACCTTGGCTCGTAAAGTCGTAACTCCACGTCTGACCTTAACATTAAGCTGTGTAATGAGTTGTAGATCGTACTCATTAACGTAAAATGATATAGAACATAAAGGTTAAGCAAACAGAACTATGTAGTTAAAAAATTCGTTATAAAACGTATCGTCAGACTGGATTATGTCAAGGTATTTTTCTAGGGAAATTTAAGAATAACTTACAACTTAAAGTTTAAAATTTTAAAGAACATTCTTTTTTGAACAACTTGTGAGTTATTAACACTGTTGTTGCACTACTTTAACAACACTGTCAATTAGTTTCTTCTAGATTTCACACAGCCAATCCCAAACTTCTTTTTCCGCTGATAAAATTTCTCTCCGCGATCAGTACTTGGAAAGCACCTGTTAAAAGTTGAACTACAACACATCCATCAACACCTCATGTCACAGCTCAGGTTATACGGTTACCTGTCAGTCTACAAGTCACATTTCTCAAACTCAAAACTCACGCGGATAAAATACAGCCCAACTTTCCAATGACCTCATTATCTATAGCACGAAGTGCGACTTCAATTCCGTTTCTTACCTTTGCGCTTATCTGGTGCGAAACCCACACAAAAACACACGCACATACACCTGTTTTCTTAACCCATTTAGTACGATTGAGTGAGCCAAAGATTCAGCACGCACATATTCATAAGTCTAGCCCTTTTCACGTAAAGGGAGAGAGGGTGGAAACTTGACACATAAATCTCTTTAATTACCTCACGCAACTTAAGGTACACTCTAAACAAAAGAGTTCAGTAAGGTGTCTTGCCCATAGCAATTAATTAAAGCAAGCGACTCGCATTAAATTAATGTCTTATCTTTTAATCAGAAAAGCGCCGTTGCATCATTAGCACCTTGCCAGCTGCTTCGTAGTATCTGCATATGCATCTGACAATTGAGCAACTTACCACAGTATATCATAAGTGACAGACTTTGATAATAAAGATAACACTCACCTGCAAAGAAAAAAAATTAAGTTTATTAGAGTGTAAATTAAGCCCAAAAAAGTTCTTAGAAAATATGTAAAAAGAAAAGAAGAAAGAGAACAGTTTTAAATGAATAGAATTAAAAATTCATAATATTTCAATTTAAATGTCCAAAACTTATCCATCAAAAACTCAACTCCAGATTTTCCAAGAACTAAGAAATAAAATTCTATAATTTCCCATTAATCGATTCAACAACCAAAATAGAAAGCTGCATCGATCCAACAACAACGGAATCACAATCAAATTGAGTAATTAAAACTGACAACTGTCACCTTTTTGATTAAACAAACGCGAGTTCGAGTTCTAATTGAATGCAAAGGTGAGAGGGAAGAGTGAGCAAGAGGAGAGTGAGAGGTAAAGAGAGGCGTGTCTGGTGTTTACCTATGACCGTTAGATAAACAACGACAGTATGCAATGCATTTATTTGCTTTGGGTGTATAAATAACAGTAAAAACTGTATCCATGACTGCTTCATCATCATTATCATTACTATCAACTTAATCATTATCATGATCATGTTATACGCATTCACGCCCCGTTTCGTTGCAAACACACAAGAGCAACAAACAAAACTTGCTGAATAATGGCCACGCCCACAAAAAAAACCGACCGCCTGCCGACATATTAAAGCGTGTAATTAGTTTTGGATAGACAGATAGGCAGCTGACAGTTGAGAGGGGGTTTAGCAAGGAGGGTAGGGGGTAGAGGGAGTCAACTCTGCATGGTGCAGTTTTCTTGTTGATTGACTGACAGCCGACATTGTCAGTTGGCTGAAGAAATATACATGGATATAGCCGGAGGTCAAGTGCAGCAGAAATGCAAGTGTTGGGAACTCTATGGAAAATAGTTTCTGTTCTATTCTAGAACTTCTTGTAGACCCCGACCACAGAGAATACTTGGAGGCGTTGTTATTACTCACATTGTCATAGTGATATTCAATAGATGTGCGGGGGAAAAACTTGAAAAAACATTAGCATTGAGACAACCCACATGGATGGGCCATGGGCCAAGTGCATTGTCTACATTTTCCATTTAGTTTTCCGGAAAACTGAAAACTTGTGCATGCAAAGCTGAAATCAATAACAATTAGTTGTCAGTTTATGCAGGTCTCTTTCCCGCTCCCTAATGGAGTAAGTGTAGGTTCGAGAGATAATGTGGGTGTTGGGGTTAAAAAGTTGAGCGATTTTAATGCGCAAGTCACTCAAACGTCACTAAAATCGGCTTAAATGGCAAATTACTGACTAAATGGGAGTTGAACCAGAAGTTATTAAAACCATTTTGAGATTAGAAAACTTTCCATAGGAAGTTAAAGGAAATGTACAAAGAATGTATGGAGAATACCCAAGAATTTGTTTAAATTTTTAACTATTGATCGCGTTCTAAATTTTAAGTAAAATTCTCTTAAGTTTTCATTTTCTTATAAGTAATTTTTCCCATAGCCCCTCATTATGCTAACCCCATACAAATTACATATATTTAACACATTAACAAACATTTATCAATAAAACTTAACAAATGTATTTAATATCTTACATTTCTTCATAGCCATTTATTCATTTGCCTCTTTTGCAATTATTCAATTCTCACATGTGACAAAAATGCTGGGAAACAAAATGGAATTGAAAAAAAGAATTAACTGAAATTTATGCGGGTTTGAGCCGCCCCCATGAGAATTGTTGTTCACACAACGCTGTTGGATTAAGTTTTTTATTTATTTGTTCGTTTTGTGTTTCAATTTATTTTTTTTGTTTTGTTAACAACTAATTGAATTTCGGGAAACGTTGGCAAAGTTCTTGGCGCCTTTTGGCTTATGACATCATTCCCTAGGTCTTTTTTATTAACTTAGTTTTTTTTCTTCGTTTTCTTCCGCCGAATTTTTGATTCATTCCCACAGCGAATTTCTAGGAGTGGTTATTGCTGTCGACTTGTAACAAAATCCTGTGTCGGCCTTAAGTCGTATTAAATTGTATTAGCAAATTTATTGCATTTGTTAACAGACATGACAACATTTTCAACTGCAACGCAATTGCAACAAATAGTCGTGAGTTTGGGGGGAGGGGGAAGCTTAAAACCACGCACTATATAACCAGCTGGAAGCAGTCAACACACCCACATGGCCCAAAGGGGTTGGTAAGAGGGAGAGGGAGTTACACACAGAGGTAGGCAAATGGCGACAGCTTGACAGAAATGTCAAATTGGCAGGCAAAACAAAACAGTTACAAAATTTGAATGAATGACTTGGCGAATTGACGGCGAGGAATGAATGAATGAATCAGTAAGTGAGTATATGAGTGAGTCTGTAAGTGTGTGTGTGCGTGAGTGAATGCCGGTCGAAGCAATCTTCTGGCCTATGCAAATGCAGTTAGAGTCGATTGCCAATGCAATTGGCAAACAAGGAAGCAAAACGGCTGCCTGTCAATTGATCAAATGAAGGAGACGCCGGCGGCAACCAAAAGGTGGAGCAACCAAGATGCTGTTGCACCTACAGACAGGCAGTGTAAAAGAGCGACGGAGAGAGACAGACAGATATGGAGACAGGGAGACATGCCGCCAGGTAGACGCCACAACAAACGATGAGGCAAAATATTTACAGCTGAAAAAACTAGCAGAAAAGCCGACTACCGAGCATAACGACTTGAAAAGACCCTGTACCTTAACAGCAGCAATGTAGGAAATGTCAATACAGACTAATTAATGTAATAACTCTATATACTTTATGTTTTCACAGCATACATCTTTAGTCTCCTAAACATAATATACCCCTTTGAATTTTTAAACTACAGAGTCTCAGAAATTAATAAAAATGCGAATGGAAAACAACGTTTAACGAAATAAACGTTGCAAGAAAATTAAGCTTAATTGTTCAGGTGGTCGGTAAGTTGGCCATTGAACTGGCCAACACTAGCAGCTCTACCTGGTTCACCTGGGGAATGGCGAGAATTGAGAATGCGTATACACCCATAATTAGCGACACTCCAATGCTATGAAAACGGTACCTAAAACCTCGACTCTCTGCAGTCTAACAATGTTAAACTCTAAGAGCATTAACTGGTCAAATGCCTGGGTGCGTCCTCATAATGAGATCCCATTAATTTGATACGAGACTATCAAATTATGTTTTCGTCTGGCATGATAAATGGACCTAGACCAAAATGCGGGCCGTATTTCTGTTTCTTTACGAAAAACCGATTTAAACGATCAAAACATTGCGCGATCAATCAGCAAATGAAGTTCAATGTTAATTTGCTTGTCTCTTTCAATGGGAAAAAGATACAAAGATACATTTAAATGTGGCACAGATAAGAGCGGAAACTCAAAAGATTAGTCAAATGAGAAATCTAGGAAAATCCGTTTCGATGATTATCGTAATTAATAAAAGACATACTCAATCAACACTCAAAAGATATGACCCCTATTTACTATCGGAAACAGTATGGTTATAAACTTATGGCTGTCTTACATCTGAAAGCAGAAGCCATGGCCCTGAAATACTTTACCCTTTAACTTTGACAATCGTCTATTTTAAAATATTCTTCGCCCACTTCTAAACCCTTCCTTTAAATAAGAGTCAGTCAATTTATGCAATGCAGTTAACAAGTTTTTATTTTCTAAGCTGCTCATGATTCTTCCGCTTTTCTTCACTTATCCAATCCCGAATTGGGCTTCATGGCAATGACACACTCCTCTCCGCAGGCAGCCAGAACAGTGCATAAAAGATCCTTGCCGTCACCAAATTCGGTATGTAAAGCACCACCCAATTCACCCTCTGGAATCTTGAGATCCTCACGTATATCCCCATTGTCAGACATTAGGGTTAGGTAGCCATCATCGCTGATATCGGTCAATTGATAATCCTCACGCTTAACATGCGGCACATCCATGTTGTGGGTCGATGGGCAAATATCCTCGTACTTCTTCTGAGTGAATATATCGATGCCCACGAGATGCACCTTGGCATGTCCATGCTTGCCCGTCTTCGAGGTGGACATGTCCACAATTTTACATGGACGTCCTTTCAGCATTACAAATCCATTTTTACGCAATGCCGAGCATTGCATGGGAAAAGTTTTCGATGCTCCGGAATCGACGGCATCGAATTGAACCTCATCATCGTCAGCCATTTGGATCAAATGAAAGTTTATTATGATTTTCCTATTTGTACTTTTGGAAAAAATAAAATGAGAATTCCTATTGTCAGCTCTACACAGTAAAAACTGAACTAACACCAGATTAAACACTTGACATTAAAGTAAACGTCAAGTTGTCGATTTTCTTTTTACAACTCTACTAGAGTTGTCAATCTAAGTGGATTTCTTCAGAGTTGACAGCATTGTGAAATTTTAAACATGTAAACAAGTGTAAGTTGAAAAAACTCCCACAATATTTTTATTAATATGCAGTCGAAACGGTGCTATAGTAATTTAAGCTTACAATTTATACTTCCTACTGCCCAAAGTTGGTCATACTCGTAAAGTGACCAATAGCAATCTACATACGATTATCATTCGATTATCATACGATAGTCATACGGCACATCCGGAGCTCTCTCTTTCTCTTTTCCTCTATCTCTCTTTCTTTTATTGTCATCTGTCAGTGCGTGGGGTTATCTACTCTTTGATGTTTTGCATCGAACGTGTTAAAGTCAGTCAAAGGGTCTAGGAAAAACTCACTTCTTAATTAAAAATGTGTTGGAAACATGCGAAATTCAATTCCAATCTATTTAACATAGTTATGTAGGCACCTTTTCCTCTGTGGGTGTAATTGAAAAACAAATTGAAGTTTTATAATCTTTGGTTTTCCACCAACTTCAGCTGGGAATTTCCAAAAATCTTATCATGTTTAAGTTTTACATCTTGTTTCCAAAAACCGTGCCAATTTATGAACCAATTACCGTTTAAACTGCATAAAAACAACACAAACGAGTCGATAAATCTTTTGAGGCAAGAAAACATCTGCAAGTTGCAAGGTTTTTGGTAAGAGTTTAAATCAAAAGTGCCAAAAAAGGGTGTAACGTTGACCGCAATTGTAATCAACTTTACGCACTTTCAACAACAACAAATTGCCAGAGGGGATTTACACACACAGGCACTCAATCACACACAGACATTCACACACTTTACGCACAGCAGCCACAAAATGTGGGCCAATGGCGTTGGCCAAGTTGGTCGTCCACTTTAGTAATTAAAGCCATGGAAATCAGTGCAAGGTGTGCATAAGAAATGTATAAAAAAAAGGGGAAAGAAAGAGAGAGAGTGGAGTAAAGAGAGAGTGTGCCGCACTTGGCGCCACTTGTTGCACTGTGTTGCCACGCCCACGTTTCGAGCACTTCGAGTGGAAAATCAACTAACAGGAAGAAATGGCTTGAGGATTAAAGCCAACAAGGTGTGTCAAAGAGAAAGAAACACAAACAGAACTCAAATAAGAAGATTTATTTAAGAGTTCTTTGATTTATGCTGTGCCAAGTACAGTGAAAACTCAGTACAGGGAAATTTCAAAATCAATCAGTGGTCTTGCCTTAATTTCTTACCCGAAAAAAATTTCTCAGTCAGTTCAACATACCTGAAAATAAACAAAGAAATAATTCGTTAATTGAGGAAAATAAACAAACGAAAATAAAGTGATTTTTTAACTGAATTCCTTAAATGATTAACAACTACATTCAGTAATTTTTCAGCTGCATTTCCCAGTTTTACAGCCAACATTCTGTTGGCTTAATAAAAATGGTAGAGAAAAAATTTGTCTCTGTGGTTGTCGTAAATCAACGTGGGACCCAACCCAAAAGCCACTTAACCTCCATTGCATCTAACGTCAAGTTTTAGCCAAGTAATACGCAACATGAATAAAGCCAAAACGTAAACATAAATTGAGCATAAACATTCGCAAAACTTATTAAGCCTGACAAATGTGACAATTGACGGATTGACTATCGAAAGAGGCCTCCAGTTAAAGAGTTAGAGACTTGATGGTTACGTCTATTCGTCTGTGGTTTAAGACTGGCCTGCAAGCCTTTGCGGTTCAGTGGCTTTTCATTGTTTGCTTGTATGTTTTGATGGCTTAAATGTTAAATTGGTTTATAGCTGCTGTTTTGTTGGATTTGCAAATGCTTTGCAGCGACATTAATTTACAGTTTGTCAATAGTCAAAGAACATGAAAACTCATTAAAACATGCTGCAGATAAGCGGCTATAACAACAACTACAACCAGGCAACTGCCTATAAGACGTGGCTATAATTCAGTTGGCAGCACAAAACAAACACACACACACACAGACACTTAAAACCGACACAGTCAACAATTTATTGACACTTTTAAACACTTGATATACCCTACGTTGAGCCGTGCGAAAAGAGGTATGTGTAATTGTATAAATTTTATGGTTTAGCAATTAAGTAATTCCAGCTTAAGTAAATTTTTTGCGGTCATAAATATTATACGCAAGTTAACATTATTTTATGACACTAGCAAGTTTTTATCTATAGTGAATTATTATTTTATCTCATATAAATCAAACTGACCTTTAATACTTACAAATGTCTCATTAAAACGTTCAATTATGTTTCGAATTACTCGCTTAACAATCAACTCTCATATCTTATAAACACTATAGCCATATATAGTGACTTTTAATGCTAACTGATAGAAGCCTCTCAAGCTGATTACTCACAAACAATTGACTCATAATAAAAAAATAAACTTAACGCTTATCAATAAAAGTCCATCATATCTTATATTTTTCATGAGTATTTGCAACTTTGCGCTATATATAGTTAGTGTAGCTGATATCTTGTGGCAAAATAAATTGCTTTGTGTTCGTTTTTTGGTGTTATCTTATCGATCTATCGATATCTTTTTACATGCTTGTATTCTATAGAGTTCACTAGGGTACGAAATGTGCGTTAATCTTTCAGTCGGTGACTCTGACTACGGGTTGTTGCTGCATGTGGCACGTTTAAAAGTCGGCTGATGGATTGATGTGGCTTCACATGTACCCATGAGTGTACGTGAGTGTGTTTGTTTATGTCCACATGTGTATGCCTTAAGCTGTGGCAAATGTTCTGCCAAAGTGAGTCACCACCAATGTTTGTCACACCTCATGCCACCCTCTTACTCTGCTCACTTCCCCGCTACTGCTGCATGCAACCCCTCGATAAATACGCGCTCAATGGCCGAATGAGCACAAAATTAAACCGCAGTGAGGAAAGAAACTGAAAACTGATAAACAGAAAAAGAAAGAAATGAAAAAACACAGTGCAATCAAGCTACCAACTAAAAGATACTTGTTAAACAATATATAAATTATAAATTTACATTTAAAATGCAATAAGCTGCTAAAATCAGTGCACAACTCTTTCCAACTACGTGGCTTTTAAGGAGCATACAGTACAACCAACATACTATACCCTAACTTCACACATGTCGGGTATACTAAGCGTTTAACTGGCAGTGGCGACTGACAAAAGCTTCGTCCCTGAAAAATATCGATTTCGTTGTTTGCGACTCTCTGTAGACTCCTCTTCTCTACTCCTCATTCTTTATTCCTCCGGTTTGTCGTGTTCGTGTTCCGATTGACGCTTTTGCCACCAAGAAAAATACACAGAAGAAGGCATTCACCTCATTTCCTGGACATGCGATATAAACTGGACAAGCAGCTGCCCAGTTTATGCCTCAGACTTTTGTCTCACTTTAAGTTGCAGTTGGCAGTTGGCAGTCAATGTTGCCACTGCGCCACGCCCAATACACCATTATGGGCGTTGTCAGATCAGAGACAACGAATGATGAGACAGGGAAAAGATGATCATTGCATAATCGAGTATTATTTTCTGTGAAGCTGCCAGTTGTCTTATCTTAAAACGAATCCAAATGATGACTGATGTACCAGCTAGGAGCATAATGATGGAATTCAACTTTTCTTCCCAGCTTGCTACACTCTTATTTACAGCAAAGCATAATCTCATTAAATTCCTTGCAAGATAAATGATAAACTTGCCATTAATGATAAAAAAAACAAAAAGAAGTGAATGTGGAAATTAATGAACAAACTTAATGAATATGGTAACGGAATCTTTATAAATTCAACATTTAATTTGATGCTAATCAAACAACTTACAATTCTTAAAACTATACTACAAAAACTAAATACTCTAATTACTCTCATTTCAGCTCAATTTTGTATAAAAAATCGATAAACACTTCAAATCACTTGTAATGTTACTTCTATCAGACATGAGATCTTTAATGTTCTCATCGACTTTTTCAGTCCACCTTTTACTTGTTTAAACAACTCCTTTCTCAAGCTCACAACTTGATATCTTCCTAAACATCTTGTCGAAAGCATTTCATCTAATTTTCAAGTCAAGTCGAGTCAAGTTACCGGCAAACAATCCCAAAAGTGGAATTCCGTAGTGCCGTATAGATCGGCTTAGAAGGATAATCATTATCAGTTAGCACATAATAACTGCAAAGTGGCCAAGTTGAAGAGTCATCCCCAGAGGCACTTTGGTGATTAGCGGCATCATAAATTGTGGGCTTTATCTGTGTAGCATGATCTTAGCAAGTTTTTTACTAGAGACACCACAAAGCAACAAAAAAATGGGGAAAAAATAAAACGATATAGAAAAAAAAGAAAACGTTGCGTAACGGTTCTTCAGCCACCCAGCAGCTGCTGGACATTTTCCCAAGCCAGCTTCCAGTTTTCCTCAACTCTCCAAAATGGCCATAAATGGCCAGCGCTAATTGCTTTGCTGCCAACACAGTTGATGGCTATTTTTTCCTCTCCTTCTTCTTAATGTTAATGTTGTTGCACTTGGCCACATTATCGTTAGGCCACAATGGGCGCCTTTGGCTCACAGTTATTATATCTATCTTAAAACAAAATGCAAATATAAACTTTGATATGCAATAATTCCAGTGATTGCAACTCCAATCGAGTCCAGTGTGTCCAGAGGGGCAGGATTGGCAATCGTTGATGAATTGAATGACTGAACGATTGTTTGTTCGACTGTTGGATTGCCGGTTTGCTGGATTGCTCGATTGGTAATCGAACTGGGTTGGCCCTGAGTGCCTGTAGGGCAACGAAACACTTTTGGAAAGTGCGCGATTGCATAAGTAGGACAACGAGGCGTTCCTGCAACATGCAACCTGCAACATGCCTTCAAAATTTGGGTTATGTACTTTCTCAGTTTCATTTCTTCTTTTATTTTTTTTTTTGTTTCTACCGCCCAATAATTTATGCGCAGAACTTTTGATTTTATGTTTAAAATTTGTGACCCATTTTCACGCTTCATTCCATTCTCACGTTCCTCTTTGCCTCCCCAAGTTTTTGTTGAATGAAAATGCAATTTAAATGTCAGAAAATGTCACAGAGATCGCTGCAATGTGGCTGTTTTATGTCTCCCCCAAAAACAGATTAAGACCCCTCAAATCGCCCACTTTCCCCTTTTAATTCTCCAGTTTTTGTCCACACTTGATTAAGTTGTGAACGAATGTGTGACATTCTTAGCTTTTTTGGAGCTGCTAAAAGCAACACGTTCAACAACAAAAATACCATTAAATTCTTTTTGTTTCTTGAGCTAACTTGGTCTTTTTTCTGTTCGCTTGATTTTTTAGAGTTTTTTTTTTAGTGTGGCTTTTCTTGGGAATTGAATTGAGACATTAAAGACTTTTTGCAATTGAATTGAAAATTGAAAAACTGCTGAATTGCAAGTTGAGTGTGCTAAATTGAAATTCGTGATTGAAGGTTAAGGCACAAAAGCTTGAAGGTTTGCTTAAGAATAAATTGATTGAAACGAATTAATTAAAGTCAGTAAAGTGGTGAAAAATGTGTATCTAAAATATAATGTTGATATATGAAACATAGTACAAAAAATAACAAAAGTTTTTTTATAACGGAAGCCGTAAAAGAAAGTTGAAATTGAACTAATAAAAACCATAAAAACAACTCTAAGAGAGGCTTGTCGAAGCTCACAGTAATGGGCTTATAGCTAATTAAAACCTTTAAAATCAACAGTAATTAATAATCAATTTGTTTGTGTAATAAAAAAAGATTGATTTCATAAAAGTACCACTCTTAAGCTTTAAAATTTACATATTGAAGACAACACATAAAACTTGTAAACGGAGTGCGGACATGGAAAGGATCCTTGTACCTTGTTAATGGATAATCCAATTTCCATAAGACTACTTGCAACAAGATTGAATGCCTCATTTAAACGATTTATGGACTGTGAATGGTGAAAATTGTTTTTTTTTTTCTGCAGTTTTTGTTTTTGTTTTGGTTTGCACTCATTTTTTATGCTTTTCTTGTTGTTTTATTGTTATTGTTATTATTATGTTTGGTTGTTTGGCTGGTCAAAATTCGTTAAAAGGATAATCACCATGAAAAATGAATGTTGAACCCTCGCAGCAAAGTTTCCACCTGCAAACAACGCATTCGCCTGCCCTTCCGCCTCCACCGAACCCCTTGGTAACCCAGAGATTCACACGTTTGCGCAATTTGTGGCATGCAAACTTTCACATGGCGGACAGGCAAATTAACAGCAGCAACAACAACAACAACAGTTACAACGATAACAACAAGCGCATTTACGACAACAAAATGCCCCAAAACACCCACTAAAGGTGCCCAACTAGGCTCCAAATGAAAGTGAAGTGAAGAATTGATGGACATGGTGTGCCGTCTCCAACTCTGACTCCGTAACCAACTACAACTCTGCATGTCTTAGCCTAGCTCCAGTTTAAGCCCAGTTAAGGAGGCGGACACACATTCACATGACAAAGCAGGCAAACAAATGCGCAAACTCAGCTCAAGTCAAGACTCCGAGTCGCAGTCGAAGTCGGGACGACTTTTAATTTATGATACAGCTGCTGTATCACAACTATCGATGATTACAATAAAGATAACTATCGAAGCGAAACGCCCTGTCGCTGCTGCAGCTTGTAGGAAAAGCTAGAGTCGAGCGAGGGGCACTTCAAAAGACCCTGTATATATTTTATTGCCTTTAAGCTGATCTAAGCACGTTAAAAGTCTAACAAACCCGTTGAAAATTTCATCGACAGGGTCTTTAAGCTTCTCCAAGCCTAGGCACGTCTATTGATTCTCCTACAACTCCGCCTTCCTCCTCTATTGATCGATGGATAAGCCAAGCAGAAGTTGGACGGACTCCCCAGGATCGAGCCAACATTTGTTATCGCCTTCTGGCTCAAACGTTGCCTCCTCGTCGACGTCGTCGTCGTCTGATTTGCTTAATTGCATAAATTTTTATTTGCTCGAGTCGATGGTGCATGCGATATGCAAATGTTTAGCTCAAAAGATACCCACAAAAGCCCACAGGCAGCTGCCGAAAAAAAAAAGCGAAAATTCGCGCATTAAATCACACACAGAAATTGTAGCAGCAGCAGCTCCACAACCAAATCCAAAGACAGACCAAAACCCAGTCCAAGACCAAGACCAAGAGCAAGACCCAGACTCCATGGCGTTGTCTCTAAAACAGCGACTTTCGCTGCCTTGGAAATGCCCAAAAACCAAATGTGTGTTTGTATGAAAAGCCGTCAGAAAAAATGATCAATTCAAGTAGCAAGAAAATGTATACCCTGTTGGAAAGTAAAGTTTAGAAAATTCAAATAAAGTAGATCAAATGAAAAGAACAGCCAAACAAAGCTGAAAATTCTCAGTTTATCTTAAAAATACAAGATAAAAACGTTAGTAGCTTAAACGATTATTAATTCAAATATTTTTGTTGACAATAAAAAGGATTTCTATGAATTTTACACACTTCAAACACTAACACAATCTTAATATACCTCTCAATATTATCCATATTTACAGGGTATATAAAAAATGCAAAAAACTATAACTAAATCGATGTTAAGGCCCGGCACAAAGAAATTATTCATAGCGTGTGAATAACAACAAATGCCACAACAAATAAAATACAAACAATAACAATAATAATACCAACAACAACCACAAACAGCTGAGCTTTAGCTTTTCTTTCGATTCCAAATTTGACAGTCAGCTTGCATCCTACAAATATTTGTGTGGGAATTTGAAAAAAATGAACAAAAATTGCAAGTTGGACATGGGCCAGGGCCACAAAATGTTATTGTGTCGTTTTCTGCTGCGGCCTCACAAAGGTCATTTTTGTGTTGGACTTTTACTTTTGTCTCCAATATTTCCAAGTGCCGAGGATTTCAGTTTAATGTCCAGTTTTATTATGAGTTATGTAAAATTGGAAAGTTCAGGAGTCTTTGGTTATGAGGTGTTTACATAAAATTACTTTAACTTTAATTTAATGGCATATGAAATCGTCTTCAAATTAATCTTTTACTTTAAAGTCAGAATATTTATACCAAAAACTGAATCTAATCTTAAATTCAATATTCGATTGCCCTTCTCACACTTTCCAAGTGTTAAACTCACACTTTCCAAGTGTTAAACTCACACTTGAAGTGTCTGAGCTCCAAGTACAAGAAATGTGAATAATTTGTGAGCTCATTAAATGAATTCTTTTTCGAAAAAAAAAGAGAATAATAAATAAAATCCAGTTCCTTCTTCAGCATGAACTGCACACTCATTGTGAGTCTTGGCCTCTGTACAAAGAATTCCAATCCGGTCCGTTATGCGTTTTAACTGCAGGAATGCGCAGTAAATCATAAGACATAAATGGACTCCCCAGACTTATCTGAAACTTGGCCCCTTTTATATGAACTATGTGCTCAAAGTTTATCTGCAATTTCGTTGGCGCACTCGAAACTATTTTTAAATAACAAAAAAGACAAGAATATGTACAACTTCAGATGAGAAGACACCGCCTTATCGTGTGGTTCTAAAACCGTTAAGAATAAAGCAGAAAATCGGAGGATAGAGAGAGCAGCAATTAAAAAGACACGGATAAATGTTGGGGCATAGCAAACCGACGATTATGATGAGAAACAAGTCGGAAAAGATATAGAGATGGCGGCAAAATTGATCGTCACTCCCCATAAATTGAGCGACTGCAACAGAGTTGATAATAAAAATGGATCACAGCGTGTTCTTCATCTTCATCTTTCTCTTCTTCTTCTGCTCTATTCATAGTTGTTTTTCCTCTTGTTCTTCGTGTGTATTCCTGTTGTTGTGATGGAAGGGCTTTTGGTTGTATTTTTAGCACACACTACACGCGGCATCTGTAGCCAAGCGCAGACCCAGCCGTAGTCGACATCAGTGACAGCGTGCCTAATTCAAGAAAATGAAGACGCATATCCCCCAAAGAAATAACAAACACACAAATACAGCTACAAAAGATACAGCTAGACATTCCCAGATACATAGATACACGAAAATAGTTGCACATTCTAAAGATAAGCATTGAAAAATGCAAGTGTCGCCATTGGCTTGGCACATTTCCAGCAATTTGTGGCTGGCATTAAGTGCATTTGTGGCATGAGAAATCTACTGCAAATCTTTGTACGTGTATCTGGCAGATACTCCTTAACAGCTGATTTCAAATGCCACTTGAGTTTGATAAATGACGTCGAGTAATGCCTCAAATTCTCCACAAGCCTCGCTTCTCCCTCGCTTCCCTCTTCTTAGCCCCTTTTCTTGGCCATCAATGAAAAACTGCAAACATTTTCACACTAATTGCAACTATTTTTTAAGCCGCAAACTTTTTTGTTGTATCTACAACATCGT
This sequence comes from Drosophila nigrodunni, assembly GCA_020829145.1. Lineage (NCBI taxonomy): Eukaryota > Metazoa > Arthropoda > Insecta > Diptera > Drosophilidae > Drosophila > Drosophila nigrodunni. Next base: position 3,372,895 of record JACVCZ010000003.1, on the reverse strand, counting down.
GTCCCAAATTGTTTTTGGGGATTATTCAAATGCCTGACCCCAAAGTTTTAGTGAGGAGGAAAACTGACCATAGGAAAATTTCGTGTGGCTGAATTTTGCTTAAAGGTTAAAAAGACAACAAAGTCCCGCAAAATGTTGAATTTTTGATAAAATATTTCTGCGTTAAGTTACACACGAATTTGAGAATTTTCGGCATTAGTTTTTAGTCAAAACTTCTCACATTTTCATGCAAAAAGTCAATAAAAAGTTCTCTAAAGTTACCTTTAAAGAAAACGAAACTCTGAATTTGTTTACAAAGCACGTATATAAAAGGGTTTTTATTGGTTTTGCGCAATTCTGTTCAAAAACAATGACAACACCTTCTAAAAATGTTAATGTTTTCTAACAACCCAAGAACCAAGTTAAAAGCATTCATAGATTCGTCAAACTTTTTAGGCTTAAAGTTAAGCTCTTAAAAGCTTTAATTCGCATCAAACGGAGTATAATGTTAAATAATTATAAAAACATAATAATAATTTAAATAAATCAGGCAAACTTCAGCTCATTCAGAATGCAAACTATATTTTGATAACAACAAAAACAACAACAAAAATGCGAACGAGAGTGCAAAAGGCAAGCAGTAAAAACTGTTAACCGGTTTTGAATTTAATTTGTTGATTTTTTTATAATTTTTATATGCTCTAAGCAATTTCAATGTTAATTTTGTATGCAAAAGGTAGCAAAGCAAAAAATGTTGAACAGTAACATTATAAATAGGGTTTGTCTGAAGACTGTGGCTCCAAATCTTCTTCTTCTAAGAAGAAGATGGCACAAAGCAGCCGTCTGATAATCACTTTCAGCTGCCAATTGACTTTGGCCAGTTATCAGCATACATTATCGTTTAGCTGCCTATGCAACATTTGACACAAATTGTGGGCGTGGCACAGTGTTCGTTGTTTAACGCCTACTTCATCAACTCCTTCACCTCAATTTCGAACACTTCCTCCTTCATCTCCCATTGCCCCGAACACGCAATCAGTGAAATTTACAAACTCCGCCCGCAAGTCACAAGTGCAGTGTAAAGATTTAACTCAAGGGGTGGACTAAGAGATACCCTAACTGGCGCAGTTAGTAAATCTTAGCTTGTCTTATTTAACACAGGAAATCTATTAATTAGCTGAATTTATGTCTAGATTTAACAACAAATAAATCAAGATTGAAAGCTAAGCTCATAAATTAAACAAAATAAGAACAGAATTTATTGTTATAAAAGTAAAAGATAATTTAGCAAGGAAATATTTAAGAAACTTGACACTGTACTTTAATAATATAAATACTTTATGATTTTAATGTTCTCCTATAAACATAATTTTGGCTATAAGATTAACAAATTGGCTGACAATTTCAATTCCATGAAAGAGTATTAAATAAAAACGCCAAGAAATTAAGTTTCGCTGTGCGTGCAGCTCAAGTAAAATAAGAAAAGCTGAAAAGCGATGCGGAAATGCAGATAAAAACCTTTGGGAAATTAATGAGCTGCAAACAATGCGGACATTGTTAAGCGAGGAGAGTAGAGAAACTGTAGGCGGTGCGAAGACTACACAATATTTTGACACAAAATGCCAAGGAGCAACTAAACCTACAACAACAAAGACAACAAATATATTAAATGCAGGAAAAATCCCTCAAGGAAAACTATTTGTGTTTTGCTTGTAGATAATGTGGAAATCATTAAAGATGAAAAAAAGTAAAAGTCGAACTCACAAAAATATGTTTTCAAATTCACTTAATAATGATTATTATGCTGATGCTGATGATGATGATGTTAATTATGATATCGCAGACATCAATCAAATGGCAAAAGCGAAACGCATCAAAAGCAATCAAAACAAAACGGAAAATGTGTGAAAAAATTCATAGGAGTAAGGGAGATGGAGAGATAATTTTCAGCTAAAAGGTGGGTCAAATATTGCGCCACAAAAGCAACACAAACAACAACAACAACAACAACTAAACGGTTTGCTTTTCATTTTACACCTTCCACGAAAAAACGGCAAAAACAACAGCAACATCAACAACAACTCCCTTTTGGCCCCTTCGCTCTCAATGATTTTCCCGCAGTGCCAAACGCTGTAAACAAATCAAAACGAGGTCAACTATATTGGCACACAGATCGGGACTACAACAACAACAACTACTACTACAACAATAAGAAGCACAATTTATGGCCAAGTGTAGTTGTAGTTGTTGTTGTGATTGTTGTAAGTGCCAAAGATATTGCTGACTTGTCGATAATTGCAAAATTCTTAAGTGCTTCCATTTGCTAAACGAGGAAAAGCGACGAGTAGTGGGACGAGGGAGGGGCTGTGGGAGGAGAAGCCAGCTGGTGGGAGGGCATACTCAACAATTTCCACAAATGAAAAACGTTTGATGCTTGTAAACAAATTGAAAGAAGTCTGGAAATCAGAAGACTATAAAATACTATATTCCGACTTTTGTTGATAGAAGACTTCAGTAGTGAGGTAAATGTTGCGGAATTCATTACTCGATTTATGCAGTTTATAGTGGAAATGTGGAAAACTTATTGTGAAAAACTTGATGTGAGTCATGCATCGCTGAGATCTCCAGCCAAGCAATGCCAGCAACGGATCAAACAATTATAATAATAAAAAATCCATGTACAGCATGTAAACAACTCTAAAGGAGAACAGAGATCTGATTCTATATAGCAAAAGGTGATCTCATGTTTTACTAGAAGAAACAAGTTTATAAAATATATTAAATATACAGAAAAAACATTCAAGTACATTAATTAATCTTCATCAATCATTGCAGTAAGTTTATGTCTACGCTTTATGCATTTTTGCAAATATAAAACTAAAAGACTTAAGTCTCAAATTTTCCTTTACTCTTTTTCAGTTCCATATGAAATCCGCTTATCATAACCAACAATGCGCTGACCTAATTTAAATATTCTCAAAGCTCATTCTTTATGAGTTTTCCTAGTCATCTAGTTACTTATCAAGTCATTTCATTCTTTCATGTCATCTTTCCGCTTTCTCAACAATTAGATACATCAGCATTAAGAGAACCAGATCAAACAGATTTGTACATCCAATCAAAAGTCTTCCCTCTCTCTTTCTCTGCCTCGTGTGCAATTAGCGTAGTTTTCGTAAACATTACGACTTCCTGATTCCATAAATTCAATTGATGTTGTGCACTTCAGTTATTAGTCTTTTCTTTTATGGCAACTGAAGATGGTTTCGATTGTGAGTTTTGGGCCAAAACAGGTGTCTCCCACGCCCGAAAATAAAATGAGTTAAGAGTAGTTAAGTTAAGTCTGTTGTTCATTTTTAGTTTTAAAGCAATTTTGGGTAATAGCTTTTGGCCTAAAGCCTTTGTGGCTGAGCTTGGCTAATGAGCCATTAACACGCTTATCGGCCAGGTCTTTTTCTTCGTTGGAGTGGGGGGCGGAGAGTTGAAATTGGCCACGCACATGGCATGGGCTTAAATGAAGTTACGACTGCGACTTCCATGGCCTCTTGGCTGGCACGTGAGCGGGCATTCCTTTTCTATTTTCCTTTATTTTCCCACTCTTTTAGGGTCAACGGGAAAAACTATGAATTTCCTCAATTAGATTTTTGTTAGCCGTTTACCAACCCGCAGGCAAGAAAACCATGGAAATGCAAATCGCATTAAGACGCGCTTTTAATCAGCTGCCGGGCATCGCCTACAACTCTCGCTCTCTCTTGAACTCACACTCCCTCTCCCGCCCTCTTTCTGTGTATCCCTCTAGAGAGAGCGTTAAAGTAGCTCTATGTCTCTACATGCAGTTAAGCTTTTGCAATATTGCAATTGTTGCTGGCTCAAATAAAAAAAACGCTAAAAGTCGAAATCGACGTAAACGTAAACGAATCTCTTGTCTGCTGGGTCAGCGGGTCAAATGCGAGGCGCCTATTGAAAGTTCCGTAGAGTTAGCCAGCAACAAAAACCACAACAACAATAATAGTAATAATAATAACTAAAGTCGTAATTTCAGCTGAACAATGTGTGACGATCAATGAAATCAGTATAAAGCCATATACAGTCAGTTAAGTAAATGTAATATTTTTATTTTTTGTAGGTACTAAATCTGTTTATTACTAAAACTTAAAAAATTAATTGCGTTTAACTATTTTTAAAGCGCGCTCATTTTTCCGTGTCAAAAAATTTACTTGACCGACTGTAAGTAAAGGGCATAACAAAATGCAAGAATCTGTTGATGGCAAGATCACGACGAATCTAAAGAGAAACTGAAGGAGAGGCAATAAATGCGAGTGGGGAACACTTACACTCAAGTGTCACCCTCTGGCGGCTGTTAGCGGCATATAAAACGACATACAAAAACAAAAGCAACAGCAAGAAAAACACAAATAAACAAAAATCAAAGTACAGCTGAATAAAGAAACAATTCCAAGATTTCGATAACCTCAGCAGGATCATTTATAAACTGAACTGAACTGAAGTGTGTGTGTTGTCTGTGTGTAAGTGTCCGTGTGAGTGTGTGTGAATTGATGCGGGTGAAAGCCGTATGATTGAAGTAACAGAAGTGTTTTTGAGTAAATAACGTAATTATCATGAAATATGTGTGCATGCCCAAGATGTTATTAACAAGCAATCAAAACAATGGGATTCAAACAAATTGAAAAAAAAAAAAAATGGTTTATTTAAAATATTATTTATATGCGTAAATGCCTATCATGAAATCATTTGCTGATAACGTTATCAATAATCGGCAAACACAATTTCAAATCAAAAATAATTCAATAATTTAAATTGCAAACAATTGCATATATTGAACTGCCCACAGCTGTATTATTTCTTGCAGTCACGTGTCCTTTTCATTTTCACTTTTTTCATTAATATTTTATTACTTTAAGTTTTACATCAATCGCTTGATTTGCTTTGTGGCCCACACCGTTGATAGCAATTGATAGACAGAGAGATAAATAAACTGCAGCCCACGCATAACAACAACAACTGGAGTTACAGCAACAACAGCGACTACAACGACTGCTGCTATTGCACAGTTATGCACAAATACACACGAACATAGCGGGAATAGCACTTATTGGTGTCTGCGTGTGTGTGAGAGAGAAAACAAATATTATCGCAGTCGGCGGTCGGGCAAATTCAAAGTTATTACGAAATCGCAATCGAAACATAACGGTAGATAGCAAAAGCAGTACAAACATATATAGTTGTATATGTGTATGCATCAAAAGGCAAAACAAAATGAAATTGAAAAACAAATAGAGCAAACGAAAAATAAATTGAATGCATTCAGCAATCATCAGTTCAGCGATAAACGAAATATAGAAATCAAAAGGTATGTGAAATGTTTCAGATATAAAAGTAATTAACAGAAATTTGTTTAGATATTATTTTCAAAGAAGCAATAAGCTATATAAAGTTCGTCTGCTGAATGCGTCCATTAACGATTACGAGTCAGTGCAGGCAGCGCAGCAGAAGCAACAGCAGCCACAGAGGCAACGACTGCCCAAGCGAATGCCAAGACAATGGCGTAAAGCACAAAACAAGCGAATAAGCGTAACTGGCGGAGCAGCCAGAACAAAAGTTGGTCGCAGCAAAATAGAAAAGAAAAGCCAAAGAACCAAATGCCAGAGAAAAGAGTAGCAAGCAAAACTACAAACACACACACACACAAACACTTGCACACGTTCAGACTCATGCACTAATACGCATGCACAACAAGTAAACGTAGTTTTTTTCTGCACTTAAATTCAAGAGCGCAAAAGAGAGAAGTTAAATTATTTTCATTACCAGCTCTCAATAAATTCTTTTTCGTTACTTTTAAGAGTGTTTATTTTTATTACCTTTTTTATAGTAGTTTGTTTTCCTGCAGCTGCTTAACGCTTATTTATTTCACACAAGGAACAATTACAATTGGTTTTAACGTCGACAAGCGGCAACGCATGCGCAACTTGCAAATTCAAATTCCAATTGAATTTGAACCCCGGGGACAGCAGCAATACACACATGTAATCGCAAAATCAAATGCAAAAGCAAACGCAAAACGATGGTTTGCTTCTCTTCTTCTTTCTCTCACAAACACACACGCGAGCGAATTTGTCGCCCTCACATACACAGTTGCACGCACTGCACTCGCTGTCGGTTTTCTGCATACATTTGTGTGTATGTGTATCGATATACCTGCTCTTTACTGTGCTTATTTTATCCTTTTGGAACTTGCACAATACTAACTTTATTCGTTGTGAATGTAGAATACACAAAAAATATTTTGCCTTTTTATTGCGGCACTTTATTTCCGTGCACATGCACTTTGTAGACACTAACACCCACGAACGCGTACACGAATAACTCCAACACATACATGCACACAACGGGCTAATATGAAAACGATTTTGCATTAACTGCTGTTTCAAGATTTCTCACAAGTAAAAACATTTAGGCTGCCCCTGGCGCTTATCAATTGTTGCTCCACATTAACAATAAAACATTAAACACTTTACTTCTTCAGTTAGGCACACGCGTCCGGCGGCCATTTGTTTGAAAATACAACAACACAGCGACGCGAAACGTCCGCACGCGTCCAACCCGCTCGATGTTGTTTTTGTTTATGGCAAATGGCGTAGAGTTGTATTCAATCGTTCAAAAAAGTAGAGTTGTCCATTGCAGTTCGTTGAAGTCGTTCAATAGCTCAAATGTACGGAATTCAATGAACTAAAATCGCGTTGAAAGCAACCCTGATTCAAAAACCCAGTATTTAACGGTCTGCTTTGTAGACAACGTTAATAGTAGCGCATAATACCTACTACTTAAGAAACGACCGATCACAACACTGTTTGCTTCTCCTTGAATCATTCAGCACATTAAAATATGGGTTTCCTCAATAATATTGGGTTTTTGTTACAGCGTTGCATAAGATACGATAGCCACAAATTACCTATCGTGACACTGAACTGTAATTAGTAACAAAACAATAAGCAATTTACCTCAGCTGTTGGATTTTTATTAATTTTGAAGAGTTCCTAGTGTCATTGTGTGGCTAAGAATGTCGCGTCGCAGTCAGGACATTCCCATACGACCACGCTACGGTTACACAGACGAGGCCGAGGGCGACGAACCCGCCGCCTGCCAAAACAACAAAATGCAACAAAGAAACAATTGTGGAACTCCAGCTTCATATTCGGAGATTCCCTTCCTGGCACAATATGCGGGTCCTGTGCCTGATCATGTGCTGCAAGATATAACGCCCACAGCAAATCAAGTGCCACCGATGGGCGCTGGCAATGATAGCTACGTTAATCTTGATTCTGGCGAAGATGACGACGACGACGAGGAGGAACAAAGCAATAGTAACTCTAAGGACAGTTCCGGAGAACTGGCAAAAGGCTCAAGTCGCCCCAAATCCCTGCAGTCTAGTTTTCCTTATGAACTGGAGGGCGAAGGTGCCACAAGCAGCACCGGAGCAATGCATCACTTTGTGGCCCACAATCTGGAGTCCAAGTTGCGAGCTGCCACAGAATATAGCATCGCCTCGGAACACACAACGCCATCGACATCGACGGCGCCAATTTCAAGATTTCTACAGTCACGTCATGTGCCCGAAGTGGATGGCACTGTGCTGAGTGACATTGAGCTGGAGGCACAGTATTTGGCCACTTCTGTGGACAATCTAGTCGAGAATTTGGGCAATCTGTTGCATTCGATCTCATCGATAACCGCCGACAATGTGGAGGTGCACAAGAACGCGGTGAAGAAGCTAACGGATGCTCTGGATGCCAATATCAAGTGCCAGTACCAATTGCTGGCTAAAACTGAGGAAATTTCCAAGTCTATGAAACCCACCGAGCAGCTGAGTCAACGCATGTGAGTTACAATTGGAAAAACTTGTGTTTTTGGTCTATTTAAACCTTTTTTCCTCCTTCAGTCGTGAAATCAAACGCTTGGTGGACATGCTGGACAGCACAATGTAGGAGGAAGCCAGCAGCGGAGTGGAAGTGGGAGGCGTGGAATTCTCTGCTGCACTTCAGCTGCAACTTGACACGCCCACGGAGTTTGGAGGCTCGGCGTGTGCTTTTCTTTAGACATTCATTCCAATTTGCTGCACACTTCTAGTCATATTAATGTTAATCGCATAGTTTATAAAATTAAATCAAACTAACTTGAAAAATTTAAACAGCGCGCATTTTATCTTTATCGATAACAAAAGTATTTTGACTTTGGTTTGACTTCTAGTTTATTTTTGGTATTAATGTATTTGGCATTTATCGATAGATTTGTTGTTTGTGGCCTCACTTCATGCGGTCACACTGAGACACCTAGTCTACTAAAACTCTCTGAACAACGCGGACGTAAAGTCGCTCGTTCCTCCGGGCTCGTGTTTTAAGTGAGAAAATTTTTGATTGTGATTCATGCGTGCGTGTGTGCGTATACGTGAGCGTGAGTGAAACAGAGTGAGCGAGCGAAACATGGCGAGTGTTTTAATAACGAAAATTCAATTACACTTTCTATAATTCAATTTTCATTTCAAATTGTTATGCGTCCAAAGTGTTTACGCGCAGTGTGAATGCTTTTTTTCCTATAATTTCCTCGGCCACCCTCAAAACATCATTAAAATAAATGAAAAGTAAGCACAAATACACTTGCATATTGCCCATAATAACGCCTGTGTACACGTACGTGTATGTACATTGAGTGACTGTGACTGTGCCTGTATGTGCGTGTGCCTGTTTGAGTGTGTTTTTTTTTCGTTCGAGTGCCAACAACAACATGCTGAAAGAGAAGAAGAAGCAGCAGCAGCTCGAGAGAAACTCAAAATGAATTGAAAACGATGAACTCAAAGTAGCGCACGTAGCTAGCTGTGTGTGAGCGAGTGAGAAAATTGGAGTGAAAGAGAGAAACGAGCTTGTAAACGAGCGAATTTTTACACGTTTTCAATTGAATATTTAAGTTGCTTTTGGCAATAATTTTAATTATTAAATGTGCACAACAATATTAATTAATGTGTGTGTGTTTGTGTGTGAGCAGCGTGAGGACGTGACAGCTGCATATACTGCTGTTGTGTTGCTGCTTATAACACACCCCGCTCTTGTCCACGAAGCAGAGTACAATTTTTATATATTTATTTGTGTTTATCGACTTTGCCTTTGCCTTTTTGTTGTTTTCCACAACAAAATGTCAACTTTGCTGGGGGTTTCCATATGCCAGCAAATGCGGGCAACTTTTCCACCGTCTTCTGTTTTTCCTGCTTCTGCTGGTTCCTTTTGTTGTTGTCGTTTTTGTGGTTCTGCTATACGAATGAAATTCCCACAACATTCATTCACATTTCTGTAGGGAAGTTTAGATGCGCGCGTGTGTGTGTGTGTGTGTCTGTCTGTATGTGTTTAGGGTCCTTCCTGCTCTGAGCTGCGTCATCAACAATATTATCAAAGAAATGCCGCTTTCGTCGCCGGTGCTCGCTGCTCACGTAGCAGCAGCGTGACTGCAGAAGAGCATAGCCAAATGAGAGGGAGAGAGAATGTGTGAGCCAAAGAGAGCAGAGAACGCGCGCTCGTGAGAGCGTTGCTTGTGTTGTTGTTTGTTTGTCATTCATGCAAAGGATACTGAAAACAATTTGCTGCTCGCGCTGACGTCGACTGCGCTGCTGGCGTGCGCCTTTGAGTTTTTACACAATTTTATGTAAATGATTTAAATTGTTGCACAACTTTAATTTGTTCGACAGGCTGCCTCAAGTTGTCGATTCTCAGAAGCAGCATGGAAGCACTACATGAGAGTCCAGACCCCAATTCCCCTTCCTCCCGCTACCCATCCAACACACTTGTCAATTAGTCGTCAACAGAAAAAAGGAGGCCAAAACAGGTTGACAGCTTGTGAAGTGTGCAGGAAGCAGTATGTGTGTGTGTGGGAGGTGGTGTGGGGGTGGGTGTAATTTAATTCAAAGTGAAATTCAAGGAACCACAAGCTGGCAACCAAACAGTGTCGACAGCTGTTGGAAAAAACTGGCCAATGAGATTGTAACTTGGCCAACACTGCTGAAGGCGCGTTTATTGGCAAACTAATTGACAAGCAAGCTTCTAACTGGTTTAAAGTGGTTTAAACTGAGTTAAAGGACTGATTGCAGTTAAGACTGATTGTAACTAGATTTGGTAGTGAAAGAGTTGACTAAGATAGGCAGTTTTTAATACATAGATAGTTTTAAAATAGTTTTTAATAGCTCAGTTTATATTTATAATAAAATAGATTAGCTATGTGGAGTTGTAGATACATTGGAAAAGGGTGGAAATTGTCTTGAGATACTTTTATATCTTTAAGATACTGATTGGTGTATTAAATGCCCAGCTTATGCTGTTTAAACTTTTAATTATTTGGACACATATTATCAAATATAGAAATTAACATTTGTATACCAAGAAACGCTTTTCCTCTCTTAAATTAGCACACTTTCCAGCTAAAGGAAACCCAAACCCCTCGCAGTCTATTTTTAGGAATTTCCTTGAGCTTGCTTTCTACAACTTTCTCCCACACTCGAGATAAAGATCTAAGGAAAACTTTGCCGCGGAATAACATTTAATGTGTATTATTTGTTCGCCTTTCCATTTCTAAACCCAAACCGCAAATTAAAAAACGATTCGGAATCCTTTTGCTTGTTTTCTCAAGAGTGTGTGTGTTCCCCCCACCCCTTCCACACATACACAAATGTTGGCCATATGCTTGTCCCTTGGTCCACTCCTCCCACTACCCGCTGCCACTTTCGGCCCCTGTCGACCTCCAACGTCTTTTAAAACTGTAACTGTGCCATTTTCTGTGTCTAAAAATACAAACATTAATATGCATGTGCATGTGTGAGAGTCTATGTGTGTGTGAAATTAAGTCTGCCCACAAAACGCAAGTTTCGTAGCGTCCCAACTCCCCCAACCCTTATTTTTTTGGCGCCCCTCTCCACGCGCTCTCTTTCTTTCTATTTACAGTTCACCCCCTTCCCCTTGTTGACGCAGCTCTCGCGTTGATTGTGCAAAAGAAACTATTTCTGACGCGCTCGTAATCCACTTCCCCGGACGACTGCGGACTGCGAAACTACGCAAATCCTTACGTGTCTGTTGAAATAAGCAGGCAATCCCCACTCCCCTGCTCCTACTCACACCACCCCACCACACCACAAGGTGGCGCGCCCACGTCAGCAAAAAAAAGCGACAATTTCGCGAGTCCCCCGGGCAGAGCCTTTGAAGGAGAATGGGAGAGAGAAGCAGAATAAAAGAGTGTGGCAGTGTGAGAGCGCGTCGCTGTGCGCAGGCGCCCGACGGCGAAAGCCAGCGTCGCAGCCTTTGGTCGCAGCTGCAGCATTTGCCAGAGCGTGGCAGAGTCTCAGCAGAAGGCGACGTTAACAGACGTTGCTCGCGGCAGCAGTAGCTGACAAAATCAAACTTTATTTATATAAAAATTGCAATAAAAGTTAAAGTTTATAACGATAATTAATGAAACAGCTGCAGCGTAAGGTGCACAAAAAGAATAACAAATAAAACACTTAAATACACGTTCAAATAAATGTTTTTGTTTGTCAATATTTTCAATGATCTTGTGGCTGTTTGTGTATTAGTATTAGAGTGTGTGTGCGTGTGTGTGTTTAACGAAAGCTTGTGTCGCAATTTGCAAACAAATCCAATTTATTTATACGCGTGTGTATTTGTTATTGTGGTTGTTTTTGTTGTTTTGCGACTCGCCCAGTAACAACAAAATAACAAAAACAAATACAGCAAGCAGGCAAAAAAAAAAAACTCGTTTCGACGTCAACGCCAACGCCAACGTCGCTGTTCCACAGACGTCCCGAAACTTCTCTCTTTCATAGTTTTGCTGTACGCTTAGCCTCTGCTTCTTCTTCGTTTCTGCTTTGTTGACGTCTGCGCCGGTCGATGTGGCGCTGACGTTGGCGCTGCTGCCGCCCATGTGTCCATATATTACTGCGTGTATATGCGTGTGTGTGCGTTTGTTTGTTATGTTTGCCTTTGCTTTGGGCTCTCCAGCTCTCGCTCTTTTTTCCTCTCATGTATGTATTTGTTACAAACAGCAGCTGCAACTCCTCGACGTCGCTCTCTCTTGTCAGCAGCGACGTCGACGTCGACAGCATCTTTGCAAACTTTTTCTCGCTTTTATACGTGTGCAAGTGTGAGTGTATGAGTGGGAACCGGCTTTTTGTTTGCTTTAATTTTTTGTTTTCTCACCGCACATATTTATTATACTTTTTTTCGGGGGGATTTTTGTGTGTGTGTGTGTGGGTTTGAGCTCCTCCGCCCCTTTGCAATTGCCCAACCCAACAAGTTGTTAATATTGTTTTTAACACGCACACACACATGTACAGGAAACTTGCCAATTGGCCAAATGTATGTTTTTTCCACTCAAAAGTGTTTTTAAAGTTTTTAGTTCCAAAGAACTTTTTGTCGTTCCGTTTTAACATGAAATGCGTAGAAAAAGTTTTTGCGTAGCTGTGTACACACACACACATGTACTTATGCAGATGTGCGTGTGTGTAAGTGCGTAATCTACAAATTTGTTATTGCTATTATCTGCTCGGTTGTTTTGTTTTTTTTTTTTTTTGCCGTTCTTCTTCTAGCTGGCGAGTGTTTTTTATAGTTTTTGCGTCGTTTTATATTTCACACACATACACACACACAAATCCGCCCAAAAAGATATACAGTCAGCACAACATTTATTCGTACACCTGAAATTTTCTAGTAATTTGCTTCATTAATGAAGGAAAAACAAACTTAAAAAGGTTAATTTTAGTTATTTATGGTGTTGATAACATTTTTAATACTTATTATAAAAACAATAACAAAAAATTTCACTTTAAGGCAGCGTTATTCTAAAAACTAATAAAAATGAGATAATTTTACGCACACAAATTATTCGTACAGTGTGCATATTCATAACTTAAAAAGTAAAAATTTATAAAAAAAAACATGATTCAATATTTGGTGGGGCCACCTTTTGCATCTATGACAGCTTTTAAACGCCGTTGCATGCTTTTTACTAAATTTGCCGTGTCATTAACACCGATTTTGGCCCATTCAGTACTAAGAGCAGCTTTTAAAGTTTCCTTTGAAGAAATTGAGTGTTTCCGGATCCTTTTCTCCAATAAATTCCACACATGCTCTATAGGATTTAGATCTGGTGACTGGGGTGGACTTTTCAACTGCTTGCAGTGGTAAATGAGCCACTCCTGTACCTTATAGGCCGTGTGTTTAGGGTCGTTATCCTGCTGAAATAAAAACGTTTTAGGGTCAAGACCTAATTGTATGGCACTTGGGTACAAGTTTTGCTCCAAAATGGTCTTGTACACATGCTGGTCCATTTTTTCATCTATAAACACAAGGCGACCAGCTCCAGCTGCGGACATACAGCCCCAAACCATCACATTCCCTCCGCCATGCTTTACGGTGGGAATTAAATTGTTTTCCTTCATGGCTTCATTGACTTTCCGCCAAACTTTTGGTGGTCCGTCATGTCCAAAAATATTGAATTTGGACTCGTCGCTAAATAAAACGTTATTCCAAAACGATTCCGGTTTCGAAATATGCAGTTTAGCGAAATCCAGCCTCTTTTTCTTATTCGCCTTCGATATGAAAGGCTTTCGACGAGCAACTCTGCCGTGATAACCAGCCTTGTGCAAGCAGTTGCGAATTGTTTGAGGACAGACTTTTTTTCCATGTGATCATGAACATCTTGACGAAGTCCGATGATGAAATTTTTGGATTTTTGGCCACAGAAGACACCAAAATCCGTTGTTCACTCTCACTTAGTATACTTTGTCTGCCAGCTTTTTTGTGATTAGTGCTAAGTTCTCCAGTGTTTGTGTAAGTTTTTATTACACTTTGCACTGTTGAGTGTGGCCTGTCCACTAGTCTTCCAATTTCCCGAAGACTTCGATTCTCCAAATAAAATTTGAGGATCAGTTTCCGAATTTCCAGAGGAACATCCTTGCCTCGGCCCATTTTTATTGTTTTTAGCGATTTTAAAGGTATTTAAATTAAAAATTAGCAATGCTTCAAACGAATTTACGAATTATTGTGAAATGCAAAACAGAACTCAAAAAAAGAATGGTTAAAAAACGGTAAATGGAAGTGTTGGGAATAGTTAAATATTATGTGTACGAATAATTGTTGTGCGTATTTTGCAGCACTTTTTTAATTTTACATGCTTTATATCTAGTGCATATATAATATTGAATCATTTTCTTCATCATTATATTTAAAAATAACTGATCTAACTAAAAGGATAAAAAAAAAATTGTCAATTCAACAAATATTTGACCCAAAGTAGCAGTTAAAGTTAAAAAATATAGGTGTACGAATAAATGTTGTGCTGACTGTAAAAACAAAAAGCTGGAAACTAAAACAACACCAAATTGTCTGCCTCGCTTCGTCTGGCAGCAATAATTTTTTTGTTATTGTTCTCATTGTTGCCTTTTTTCTGTATAGAAATTGTGGAAAGAGAAAAAAAATAAAAGCTACTAACTAACATGAAAATAAACAAACTTTAATTAGCACTGAAAATGGTTCCGCACAACAGAAAATTAATTGAGTTTCCGCTCGCTACGAAAAAACCTAAACTAAACTCTTTAGGAACATGAACAAATTGCCCTCATTTTGAGCGGAATTCGGTTAAAAAATCACATTTCCAATCAGTTTTGTTAATCAATTAAATTAACAGAGAGTTTAATGTGTTTGTCACGCCGCTGTTTATGTGTATCTGAAAGATACAAATGTGCGTTTTTCAGATAGAAAACATTTTAACATTTCTTAGTCTTCTGCTAATTCCTTTCTTTCTACTTTCATTGCAGATTCTCGTCTTAATTCGACATCAATTGTAAATGTCTCTAAAAATAAAATATCTGTAAATAAAAAATAATTCATTAATAACAATCTAAAGGCAGAGCAATCAAAAGAAATATAAAAAAAATGTCAACAACTTTTGGTCACGTTTGAATTGCAATTGTTAATTTTTTATTTGTACAGTAAATTAAATTGTAAGAAGGCGAAATTCTGATGAATATTGAGCCCAAAAGCAACAACAACTGAAACTAATCAAATCCAATTAGAAGAGAAAAAAGAAAAGAGGAAGCACGAACCAAAACGAGGAGAAGCTTGAAACAAATTGCAAACGAACCGAAGCGAAAGAAGAACAAGCGCAGAGAAAGAGACAGACAGAGAGAGATTGAGTGAAAGAGTAAGAGAGTTAGATATATTGAGAGCACCAGAGGATCGTTCAATCAATTCGGATGCGCCAATGAAAACGTCGCATCATTCACACGCGTCCGATTTCGTCGTCGACTACGCAGTCGCTGCCGGTTCCGGTTCCGTTGCTGGCACCAGTTCCGCTTCACAGCCAGCAGGACTCTTCTACAGTCAGCAGCAGCAGCAACAACAACAGCAGCAGCCGCACCGCAACAACTTTGCAAATGCTGTTGCTGTGGATGTGAAGCCAACAGTGGAACAGATTAGCATTGGCATCAGCTGTGATTTGAAGCCCATTGTCTATCTGGACACGGAGACTCAGCAGACGCGTCAGCGCAGTGTTATCATCAAGCAGCACGCACAGGACCAACAGCAGCAACAACAACAACCACAGCCACAGCAGTCGGTGTCCAAGTCTGGAGCAGCGGCCAACAGCAAGCGAAAGCGTGAAAAAGGTGAGTTAACATACACTGAGAGAAACGAACTAGTTTAAAGTAGTGGCAACAACAAGAATATAAATTCTAAACAAGGTCGCACATTTAGGAACTTTTATCAGGATGAGATAAGCTAAACTTATTTTTGTAAACACTTTTATTGATTAAACTTGTTTACGTTCGGGCTGTTATGATTCCCAAAGGGCTTCTAGCTTTGATAGCTAAATCTATCTTAGATGCTTGAAAGTCAAAGAATAAGTTAAACTTCTGATTTCATCTTAAGACTTGTGGTCTCCAAAAGAGCCAATTTTGTTAGCTCAAATGCTCAACATACTCCACCTTATATAGAACCACCGTTAGTCATCTTTTTGCTAAGCCAAATAAATAAAATTATTACTTGCCATTTATAAACCTTCTTTGCTCAAGTCACTGGTTTAAGAACACAATTAAGTAAATCTTAGCTTAAGAAAAAAACAATTGTTTGATTAACTGTGCATAACTGTTAAATATTCTAAAATTATACAAAGTTAATTGTTAAAAAATAATAATTATTTGCGGTACATTAAGTCGATGGCATTTCTAGAGAATTTGAAATGAAACAAGTTTGAAATTATTTCACAATCCATTGCACAAAAAAGGCATAAGATTGTTCATCGGCTGATGTATTTTTGATGGGCTATTTCATCAGCTGTCACTAGGGCATTATCTCTATTAATGGTCAAAAGCTAGGGAATATCTAATAAGCCAAGTGCACTTAAATTTAATGAAAAAGCAATGACATTAAGCAGGAGACAGTTTGAAGAAACATTTAGATAGATAGAAGAAATATAGTTTAAGATGTTTGAAGTGTAAATTTTGTAAAAGTTTATTCCCAGAACTTGATTAATTGTTATATGAACAGATACTAATACTGCTGACTAGCACATAGGAATTCTTAAGTCTGATTATTCAACTATTTCTAGCAGTTTTCAGGGGTTTTCGCTACAATAATATAGTGATAGATACTTTTCCAAGATCTGCTACTAAAGTGTGATTTTTTTAAAGTACTTTCCCTGTAGTTTTCATTACTTTTGCTTTAGGAATAAACCACTAGATAACTAGATAGGTACTTCTAGGAAAACTTCGAACTTTGTTAATACAAAATTCCTGCCCCAAAATAGATGCCATCACGTAATAATACCGTGAACTATAGCAATTGGCAATTGGAAGGAATTCGATTTAGCTGTGACATACCTTTTGGCGCTGCCAACTTAATGTGTGCCAAGTGTCATTATCGTTATCGTAATCGTTATCGTTTTATCGAACAGACAAACAGCGCCTGGAGACACAGAATTTATTATGTTTATGTTTATGGCGTTATATTCAGCTGCAGATACAACGGATACAGATACAGATACACTGTTGTTATCTCTTTCGTGCTCTGCCCCTCCCTGCCCCCTCTTTCTATATGTTGATGTCGCCTCTATTGATAATCAAACAATAAAAAAAAAAGCGCGACGAGAGTCATGCGAAATTGTGATGCTATGTGCCCGTTCTCATTCCCATTGTAAATGTACTTCAATTGACACAAAGCTAAAGAATGTATCTTGTATCTGGTGTATGGTGTGTTTGGGCTTTACTTGTGGTTTACTTGTTCTATTCTTTTGCGTGTGAAAAACATCATGCGCTTATCTTTGTCCTTTTCTCAGTTCTCTTTTCTTGTTTTTCGCTGCTTGTCTCTGATTACAGTTTCTCTCTCTCTCGCTCTGCTTTCTGCAAGTTGAAGCATGTCTGCTTTTGCCTTTTAAGTCAGCTTTGTTATTGCCCCTTTTATGCTTTATTTTTTACTTTGGCTATCAGTTGAAATTCTTTTTCTTTTACTTCTGATTCGCTTTGCTTTGATTATTTTTTGTTTTGCCATTTTATCTTTTTATGAAAAATATTACAATCTTTGTCTGAGTGAAAGAAAATTCCTTTTGACAGTCATCAAAAGAGGCATTGAAATTGAACACAAGATCTCAATTCCGCACGTATCTAGCGCTCTGTTTTTTTTATTGAATTATCAGAAGTATCTTTTCATTCATATGGAATTTGAGTTCGCTTCACAAGAGTCTAGAAATTATATCTAACTACTAAATTAGATTTCAATTCCGCACGTTTCGCCGGCGTTAGTAATTTAGCAGCAAAATAATGTATAAATATCTCACGTTTCTGCAGATACTTCTGTAAATGTATCTGCTAGCAGTTTAGCAGGAGTATCTACAGTCTTTAAAGTGTTGAGAAATATTTAAAAAATAGTTTACTTTACATACAATTTGTTTAATTTGAGTTGTTTACCAGTTACAAAATACAAGCTACAATTTAGCACATTTCTATCTTTTCTATGCTAGTTTCTCAGCTATCTTCCTCTATTTTCTACCCCCAAATTATCACCCCAATTGTCGCCTCGTCAAAAAGTAAACTTTATTTTGTTATTCTATCGTTTTTTTTTTTTTTATTCATTTTTATTTTCATTTTATTTATATTTGCTTTACGCTTATTGCGACTTTAAAAATTGTTGTTTGTGTTTTTGTTGTCGTCATCGTCGGCGTCGCTGGAATATTTTTATTTATTTATGGTTTTTTGCTCTACGTTTTTTTTTTTTTTTTTTGTTTTTGCTTTTTATTTTGTTGTTGGCTGTTTTACTCAGCCCTGGTTCTTGCTGGCGTTTATCGTGATAATACGTTTAAATACTTTTTCGAGCTGTTTCTGCGATATGTGTGTGCGTGTGTCTGTGTGTGTGTGTGTGTGATTGTGCGGGCTGCATAAAAATAAACTGTTTTTGTTATTTGGAAATGTTTTTCCAACCCAAAAACGATAAGAGAAACCGCAAATTGTTCGCCAGTTTCCTTTTGGTACCACCATATTTAAACCATTTAGCATTTTACCACCCCAAATAACACTCCACTTGTGGAAAGTTAGTCATTCTTTTCCCCATTTGCCTTGCGTGTTAATTAATCTGTTTTTGGTTTCGTCTTCTGCTGCTTCTACTTGGTTTTTATTGTTTTTCATATGGTGGTGATGGTTGTGGTCACTTGCGGATTTTCCCAGCAATCATTCATAACTTGTTTGTTAATCTCCAACCAACTGATCGTTAATCTTTTTTCCATTTCGCTAATCTTTTGGCAAAATAGTTCAAACTGAAACCAGATGTGTCTGAAAAAGTCTATGCTGTTAATAAATAAAGTTTGTTACTACTTTTTGTTGATTCAATCGCAGAGATAACAATTCTGCTGCTAGAAAGTTACAATCGCTTCATTTTGCTGCATCAGAAAGCTTCTCAGCTTCCCGTTGCTGTTGTTGTTGTTGTTGTTGCACTGTAACTGCGACTTTCTCCCATAAATCTTTGTCCAAACAAATTGCCAAGAAATCACACAATTTGTGATCTGGCAACTCTGGCATTTTTTGCCCTAACCTGCAATATGTTTTCCGAGTGGGTGAAAGGAGTTAGACAGCTGCAAATCCCAAGACTCCAAGTAGGCTGCAATTTCACTCAAGCTACACACACACAAACACAAACTCACATACAGGCATAACTGTAGCCTGCTGCTGTTGCTGCTCTCTTTGGTGTCCGCCATTCTTGTTCGCGCTCTCTGGCTTCCCGGGCTCAGCCTGCTTTGCGGTCGCCAAAGTCAAACTCAAAGACAGCGACACCTACGCAGTGGCAGCTTTGACAGCGTTAAAGAGCATAAGAGCAAAGAGCGTCAGGGAGAAAAGCTCTCATATGCCAATCAAAGCAGCGACATTTTGGGCTGTTGTCAGCAAACTTTGAATGTGTGAGTGTGTGTGTGATTGCTTGCGTGTGGTGTAAGATAACTTGTGAATTCATCGAAAATGTAAATGAAATATACATGAAAGACATCACGTAGCTTTAATATAGAAACGACTACAAAATTCCACCATGAAATCCATATGGAAATTTCTTGTAGTTGTTGTTGTAGTAGGCAAAGAGAGTAAAAAGAGTTAACGACCGACCCTATTGAATATGACATTAGGGCCTAGAGACAAGTTAATTGGTATTAAATGAAATGCAACGGTAGAAATTCCACACACATCTATGTGTGTGTGTGTGTGTGTGTGTGTGTGTGTGTATGTAAATCAATCGAATTAAAAGCCTCGATCGATTGGATTGTGAACTGTTGTCGTTGTCGTGTTGTTGTTTGAAAGGTGTGTATAAGGTGTGTGACAATCAATAAACGTTTTTATTGTTGTTGCTGGTGTTATGCCATTACAACTGGGTATAAACGCGATTTTCTTAGTCATATTCATAGCGCAAACCTTGTGACTTTTAACTTGGACCTCGACAAATAGTTTTTGTTTTAAACAAATCGGGCTAAAAGCGAAATAAAACACAGTGCTGAATTAAGCTAAACATGGCTCAAACTAAGCCAAGTTAAGTTAAGGTTAAGGGAAGGCCACTTCAGGTGGGCGCGTGCGAAAGGTAACTATAATAACACACAGATACACACACACACGCTCGCACTACTCTATGCAAATGTTGCTAAACATGTTGTGCCTTGTGTATCTATGAGATACAGCAGCTGCTTGTCGCAATACACAGCTACAGCTACAGATACAGATACACATTTATGCACATGCGAGTACAAGTGTGTACAAAATTTCAATAAGCCAAGCGACCAGCAGGAGCGACAGAGACAGAACTTAATGTCATGTCTCGAAAAAAAAACACAACAGTTTTTTATACCCAGCAAATAGTTTGTGCGGGTACGTGCATAACTTAGCTGTAAATCAGTTCAACTCTATAAATAATTTATTAAACTATAAATTCTATGAAAATTTGCACAAATGTCAAAACTATGATTCATTTGCGATTATAATACAAAATAAAGCTAAACTATAAAATAAATATGGTTTCTAGCGTTTTATAGGGTAGTTTATAGTCGATCAATTCGAGTTTTATCATTTTGATTTTTCGCATTTGCTTTTTTGACGCTGGTTTTTTCGCCGAAATCCAATTGAATGATGTTCTCGTCGGCCTTAATGTCAGTTTCACTTTTATTTGGGCCTAGAAATGTCTAGATTTACACATGTTTATATAGAACACATACACTGTAACACTCACACACACACACATCTATATGCTGTAAAAAAATGATTGATGGCAATTTCTAGAGCGTAAACATGTTACATAAAATCATCTAAAAATCTGATGAATTAATGAGAAAATAAAAATATTAATTTCAAATTAATTACATTTGCAAAATTTAATTAATTTTTTCTCCTCTTTCTTTGCAGGTAAGCAAATGGTTATAATACTGGGTATATCTGAACAATTGACGTGAGTTGAAATTATTTATAAGTGAATCTTTTTTTGCTGAGCTATTGTAGTGTTATTAATGATAGAACCTCTTCGTTCATGGCTGATTACTTTCAAAAAGTCACAGACTCAGTTTCAGTCTCAGCTCCCCTCGTGTCTCATTGATATTTTTTTTTTCAACTTATTTTGGTTTTGAAAGATTGCTGGACCAGTTTTTGTTTGAGAACTCGTTTTTATTATTATATGTATTTTTTTTTTTGGTGCACACTTGCACAACGATCGCAATTAACCTGTACAAACACACACACATACATTGTTGCGCTATGCTTTTATTTGGGAGCTTTTTAATTGAGCCGGCCTCCAACTGCAACTCCAACTCCATAAACGACCCTCGGGCGGCGGCGAATGGAGGTCAACCAAAAGAAGTAAAGAAAAAAAAAGACAACGCACCAAGAAGAGAAAATTTGCCAACTACGATCGCTCTCTTTACTTCTCTCGCCCTCTCTCTGTCTGTGGCATGATTGAGGGGTAAGCCTTGAATTTGCTGCTGTTGTTTTTGTTAAAAGCAGCGACACCAGCGTTGACTTCGACGTCTGCGTCACTTGCTTTATTATCGTTCTTGTTGCTGCTGCACGTAGCTATCTCTTTGCGTGTATTCACATCTCTCTTTGTGTGTGCATGTGTGTGAGTGAGCTTTTGAGTGACAATGCAGGGCATTGCTGCCTGTTGAGTCGCTCCACGTTCCATGTTTCTCACACTCAATCACATTACACTCAGAGCAACGTGTCGAGCGTCGTCTATGGAAATTAAATCTAAATTGGGTTAACAAGTGTTAATGGACAATTCCACAAGTAAAGCGGCAAGCAAATGCATCACAGCGAACAAACTTTAACCAAAGTACAGTAAACACACACACATGTTCCGTTACAGCTGTGTGAAAATATGGAGAATGGAATGGGATACTCTCTTACTCTCTCTCTCTCTCTTTTGAAATACGATCCATTATGAAAATTCTAGAGACTTGAGTGCTTTTCATTCTTACATCAATGCCGATAAACGTAATGAAATCATCAGCAGGCAGCCGCACTGGGGCGCCACCTAGATTACGCAAATCAGGAAGAGGCATAAAGGAAGCCAAGGAAAAGGTGCAAAATAGCAAAACATAGCGAAACACTAACAAAGTTAATTCAAATTAAATAATATCAAAGCTGCTTAAGTTTCGTTCCTGGGCATACAAAAAAAAGGCCAAACGAGGGAGCTTAAGTGGGCGTGCGGGGAGGGGCAGGAATCTTTTGTGAAAATGAAAACGCTGTGCAGTGAAATGTGCGATAAAAAGCGAGAGAGAAAAACACACACACAAAATGAACAAAAATAGAATTACCAAGTTGCACAACAGACAGCTGGGTAGCGGGTGGGGAAGGCATTGGTAGAGTGGGGGAGAAGCGGGGTGTCGGTGGGGGGGTAATTGTCAGTGCGGCTCCGTCACAACACATTAAACGCAATTATAGAAAGTCAATTGAGAAACAACGACAGCAGCAGCGACAGTACAAACAACAACAACGGCAGCAGCAACGGGCAAATTGCGCGGGCGTTGAAAGGCAAAAGCCGCTTGGGAGCCGTCGACGTCGACGCTGCCGCTGTCGGCGTCAACGTCAAAGCCGACGTCGCATGTGCCTAGCGCTAAACCGACAGTTCGCTCTCTGGAGACTGTGGGCGTTAAGCTTACCCCGCCTCTTCTCTACCTCTCCACTCTCTTGTGCTTGCTTTCGATTTATTTGCGTGCGTCTCTCAATCCACACTACTAAACTAATCCTTTTGCCATTAGGACTGGTAGAGAGGCATACAGAGAGAGGGAGAGGATGAGAGCGTAAGTGCATTGATGAGAGACCCCAGCTTATGTAGCTTTTTGTGCCGTTATCTATGCTGCCTCTGGCAGGCTTACTGCTCTGAGACGCTTTGAACTGAGCAAATTCAAAGCTCACTAACTCACTCTCGCTCTAACGCACGTGTAGCTGCTGTGTCAACTTGCAATTATTTTCTTATTGGACTGTTGGCGCTTTTCATTGTTTGCACTTCGCTTTCTACAGGTGTGCGCTGCTGCTGCCCCAGTCGCTGTCGACGTCTCTGCCAGCGATGACTAATGGCAAAAATGTTGTTATTGTGGCTATAATTAGTTTGTCTCTTTTTTTTCTCAATCAACAGCAAAACAAGTTTTCTGCTGACGCTTGCTCTAAACCTTTGTTTTTCTCTTTACTCCTCTTCGAGCTGTTGTTTTGATCAAATTTTGACTTCAATATCAAATGTTTTGGACATTTCCATGTGACAAATTCAAAGTTGGTTTTTTATTTTGTCTTTATTTGCACAAGTTCTTTAAGGTTTTCTATTGTCTGTCTTTTTTTGTGTATTTTTTTTGTTTGTTTTTCGAAACTATAAAAATGCGGATATTTATTTGAAATAAAAGATGTGCATACATATATGTTTAAATATATATTTTTTTAACTGAAGGTTAGTTTGTCTAATATTTAAGTTATTTAATGGAATTTCCTAGTTCTGCTTAATTTGTTTTTGTGTATTTTATCGTGTATTTTGTTTATGAAATTCGCTTAAACATGCGATATGAATTTTTCTTAAAAATCAAGTAGAATTTCTTGATTTATGCATTTGACGCCAAAGTATTTATTTTTAATATTAAATCGAGCATTACAAAATTGTTGTGGCTAGTGCTTAATTTATGTATTTGTTCTAAATACCCTGTAGTTTATAAGTAGGGATAGTTTTAGGCGTAAAGCTAACATGTTTTTAAGCGTAGTAATTTTTATTGAAGACATCTTTTAAAAAATGCAAATTCAGACTTTTCTTTGCTGCAAACTCTTTAATTCTGGCTGATTTTCTAGGGTATCTTTTAGTCTGTTGTAGCTACATAAATTTCCCTTTGTTTCTTAGACTTTTCGTTTAGAAAAACCTGAATAATATTTAAATAAAAACACGGCAAAGTTATGCGACACAAATGTCGCTCTGATTGGACCCATACCAGCCACCTAGACCATCACCCCCCTCTCCCACTGTGCCCTCCGCTCTGTTCTGTTTGTGTCTCTTTCACACACTACGCGATTTCGCTGCATTTTCTGTTAAATTCTCGTGAATTCTCTTGGAACTCGTCCATAAAATGCAACGTGCAAAATTGCAGGCAGCGACAACAATTTTGTTGCAAGCTCTGCTTCTTCTTTCCTCTTTTCATCTTCTTCGCCCTCTTCTGCTTGCTTGTTTGTTTGTTTCTGTTGGCATATTAAACATATTCTGGGCTTATTACAGAATTTCAGTTAAGTGTGTCGTTTATTTGAAAATGTTGCCGCCCACCGCCCACCGCCCAAAAGAACAAGGCGTAAAGGTTCTGCGCGTGTTGTTCTTGTTCTTGTTGTTGACTTCCGTGTGGCTTTTATGATTGTTTTTGTTTGCCTTAGCATACTCGTAATTAAGCTGAAAATATTCGTTCGTTTGCCTGTTTGCTTCCCATTTCCCCCCACTGCTCCCACTTGGCCTCTTCTTCTCTTTCATGACTTTTTCTTGTTGCTGTTATTTTTCTGGCCATTTGCACGCATTTTACGTCGCCTAGCGTCGCGTCGCGTCGCTGCTGACGTTTTTCCCCAGTTGTTGACCGCTGAGTAGGCCAGTTGCCTATTGTTGTTGTTTTTGTTGTTATTGTTATTGTTCCCTCCTGTTGTTGTTTGTCGTGGCTTATGGAAATGAAAATTGCTTTGTTACACGCCGTTGTCGCCGCTGCTCTCTGATTAGAACATTGCCAGAGTTTCTATTTTAAAATCCAACTGATTATTATCCCATATGGCAGATGCTAAAGAAGAAAATACACATAGTTGTCTAAGTGTGTGTGAGTGTGTCTCTGTGTGTTTATATTTATGTTAAGAAAATCGTGTGAAGAGCTCGCTTTGTATTAGCTTGTTTCCATAAAAGAAACCCGTACACTAATGAACACGGCATTAAATTACAAAGAAAACTCACAAGGTAACAAGTTGAACATACAATAAAAGCTTTTGTAAGCCATGCAGAGCTTTTTGATAACCTAAAAATTGAGTAAGGATAATAAAGGCTTTTCTATAAAGAGATCGACTATAGAAAAGTTGTAGAACTAAGCAGATTCTATAGAAAATTTGAACAATGCTGCAATTAAGCTAAAAAGTATTTATAAAATGTATAGAACTCAAAATAAACTCGACTGGTTATTATAAAAAAAAATAATTAAACTGCTAAAAATGATTAAACTGAAAAAATAAAAATAATTAACTTACAAAGCTAAAAAGAATTTGTTAAAAAATATTAAACTTATTTAATTTGGTCTTACATTAATTTAAAAAACAATATGATTGAGAAATTACACAACTTGAGCAGAGAAGTACAAATTTGTATTTAAACTGTCACTACTTTTTCTCCCAGTGTAACCACATTAAAGCAACGCTTAGTGCGCTGCTTCAAGTATCTACAGTGACTTCTAATCATCTGATAACTCTCGCTTATTAATTTGCCAACATTTTCGTTTCACTTTTCGCTCATTAATCTGAGAAATTTCTTCGCAAAGCTAATTAAAATTGTTATTAAAAACAAGAAGAAGAAAAAAATAGTAATAATAGAGGAGGAGAAGAAGTAGGAGAAGCGGCAGTTGTGTCGTAGTATGTGTAACAAGCAGTAGATTAATTAAAGTATTTTGTAAAATTATATTAAATTAATGGTTAACATTATAAAATGGAATGTCTTTAGTGTAGAGTTACCCCCTTGAAAAGTGGCGCCCCCTCACATATTTGTAGCTATCCCTACTGAGAGAGGAGTGGGGGTGATTCGTGTAGGGGACTGGGGAGTGGGGGAAACTGTCAACCCAAATTGAAAAGCTGTCGACGGCGCCAACACTGCTCAGCTTTCAGCTCTTTCAGCCCACTCGACGCGCCAAGTGAGTTTTCACTGTACAAGCAGTGAACCCCTTCAACCCCCTCCCCACTGTCTGCTTGCACGCCTCTGTACTTGAAGCACTTTACTTAGCTGCGCTGCTCTTTGCTCTCCTCTCTCTCTGCTGCTTCCTTCGTTTAATGCGTTGTTTTTGCTCTGACTCATACAATTTATTTTCTGCTTCTTCCTCTTCTTCTTCTTTTTTTGTTGTTATTTCCTCTTTATTTGTTTTGTCTGCTGTCTTGCTGCCCACTTCAAATGTTTTGCAGCTTTTGCTTTTGCTTTAGTTTTATTTCTCTGTTTTTGTTTTCATACATTTGCTGGCCTTATTAGTCATTGGCAATTCCGTTGGCAAATGTTGCAGCATAATCTCATACATGCCCCCTAAGTGTACCCCCTCCACAGACTGCTCACTCCTCTCTCCCTATACCCATCACAGTCCTCCGTTCCTCTTTCTTTAGCTGATGACGTCACTACTGTCGTCTGGCTCTAACCATCCTGCTTAGTCATTACCTTCCTTTCAAATGTTCTCGTAAATTTCTCACAAATTTTTGCCAATTTTTTATAGACTCCAGTGGGTTTGGCTACAGTAAAGCGTCCTTAGGAAAGGACAGTGAGTTAAACTGGAAATTGTGGCGAAATTTTATAGTTCAAGTTAATTTAGTAAAGGAATAATTTTGGGAGCGCTTTTTTGTGGGGAAGTTTTATTGTGATTAAGGTAAGAAGTAGACTATAAAGTTAAGCTTAAATAACTGCGGATACTGGGTTTAAAAAGGGAGTTTTAAAAGAGCTCCATTTGAGTTGGATTTGTAAATAATTTATAGCCAAGTTATACACAATTTGCACTGTACAATGATTAAGGACTCTCTGAGGACAATATTATGCTATCAAGTATTATTAATGGCTTAAATTCAAAGGCAATCATAGAATTTTGTATTTAACTTAAAGACTGAACCTCCTATAGGTCTCATTACATATTCTTTTAACAAAATTGAAGTCTCTTTGCTTCCCATTTATACAATTACTATCAAAATAAATCTCCTTTACTGCAATCAGTATCTTTTCTGTTCAGATACTCCACACAATCCCACAGTTCTAAGAGTTCATAAAAGGCATAATTATGGTCCCAACTGTGCACATACATATTCAACAACTTGATTGGGTTTTTCCATCCTTTGGTTTTGGCCCCTTATTGTTTTTGTGGCATGTGAGTGGAGCCTGGTTTTTCCTATGTGTGTTTTCCCAGCCTTGTCGTTGTCCTTGACAGGCTTTTAATGCTTTGTTTTGACTAGCTGTGAAGGAGCCACTTTCTTTCTCTTATTTTCTACAAACTGCGTCACGTCCCAGGCGATACGCTGCTTCTTTAAGGCTTTCCCCTACTCCTGGTTTCCCTATGTTTATGATGAGCAGGAGAGTCATTCATAGGAGTCAGCACTGTACTTGAGGCTACTTCAATTTTTTGCTTCTTTTTATGTTAATTTATGGGGGAATTTCAGTGCCTTTATGGTCAGCTGTAACCCCATACCCTTTGATAGCCCCTCTTACACCTGCTACTCCCCGCTTTCCTCTTTTCTCACTTTTCTTGCTTTTGTTGATTTTCCGCAAATTCAACTTTTGTTCATGCGCAAATTATGCGGCCCCAAAAAAAAAAGAAAAACAACTTGAAGTTTTCATTTCCGTTAAATAGTTTCGGTTCAGGATATATATTTCTGGGCAGGTGAACTTTTTCTTTAGGCCCTTTTTTCTCGGGTCTTTGAACTTGTTGGCGTTTTTGCGGCTCATAACATTTAAATGTTTTTCCTTTTTGTTGTTGTTCCTCTTGTGCAGTTTCTTGCTTGAAATGAAACACATTTTGTGTGTGCGTAGTGTTATTATTGTTTATATTACTATTATTATTATTATTACCGCATTTCGTTGCTATAGTGCGATAAATTCTCCTACGCAAAACTAATCAAAAGACTGAGAAAAACAGCTGGAGACAGTTGAGTGAATTGGGTAATTGGGAATATTGCCAAACGGGTCGATTCAATTCTTCACATATGCAATTCAAAATAGTTTCTATTTTATTCTGAATACCCTAGAAAAGTGCGAGGAGATAGGCAGAGTAGGTGCAGAGGAAATAAGTGGAATATATTTTAAAGATATTTGTTAAGATCAGAGTTATTCATTTTAAAAGTATTTTAATGATGTTTATACCATGTACTATGCTTTAAGTATCCGCTATAAGTATAGATACATTTTCTACTTAGTATCTTTTAGTCGTTCATTTAAGTTTTCAGCATTTTAGTCGATTCTGTCTTGTGCCAGTTTAATGCAAAGGCGTGCCAATTGCTTTAACTAGACTCTGTCACGCCCCTAGCCCCAAACCACCCATACACTGCCCCTCTGGCGCCCCTAGCACACGCCGTTGCATCGATCCATATATAAACCGATTATATTTGTGTAGCAAAACGAGGCTACAAAACTGAATTATTCAGCAAGCCAGGCAAACTCGTCGTAACTCGTAAATATACCAATATATATGTACTTGATTTTATATCTAGTTTGTGAGTCTTTAAAAGCATATTATCATATACTGTATCATATACTGCATGCTACAGATATATCTATATATACTTATATATAGAAAATTTTGAGTGATTTCAGCCTCATTAACCCCGCTACAGATTTTATTGGCTGATAATGTTGGCGGAAACTCGTGTGCAGCCACGCCCGCCTGCTATATAAAGGCAGATCTCCCGTTAAGTCTGTTATCAGTCGCTTATCAGCTGTGAGCAGTGCAATCATTGACAGCTTGGCGTTGTCTTAACACTTTGTGCCCTATCGAATGGGGTCTGTGCAATCAACAGTCAACACTTATAAACTGGAATAATTAAAACAGCAACAAATGGAAACTTGTGAAAATAAATTGCATTTTCTTTATTTTTTATTTTCTTATTGCATTTTCATTGAATTAATGAATTAAATTTGAGCTTTGTGTATTTTGCTTATCGCTGCAGACAGCAAATGTTGTTGCTCTCTCGCTCTCTGTCTCACTCTGTCTCCGTCTCGTTCTTCGCTCTTCTCCTTTGCTCCTCTAAGCACTTTAAATGTTAAGCCGAAAATTGCATTTATGCATTTCAAATATTTGCGGGCCAACAAATGGCAAAAGGCAGGCAACATGAAGTGATTGATTTTGTGGGGGTAGACTAGGATATACCCTGTAAAGTAGCAACAGGTTAAGAAATTGTAAATTATTTTAAAGCATAATATAATTTTCCGCTCCCAAAAGTAGTCTAGCACGCCCACTTCAAGCACTATTTTAAAGGGTATATTATGTACAACACACGCTCCCTCGTTAAAATTTATATTTTCATATTTCCGCTGAATACATTTAATTACAGGGTATAAAACGCTCACTTTTGTTTAATATTTCAAAAGTTTAAAGAAAAACTCAATTATAATGTTCCAGTTTTATAGCTGGCAGCCTTAACAATCAAATCAAGTTTATGCCTGTTGTAATCCAATTTGATTACAGGGTATATAAAAACGCCATCATGCAGTCATGCAAACTGCAACGTTGTCTAAGTTTGTACGTTGTTGTTGCTGTTGTTGTTGTTGTTGTGAAAAGCACTCGACACGACACAAATTTCATTCGTTTACACAGTGGGAACCGCAAGCAATGAGTGTGAGTGCACTTTTAGTAGAGACGATGGGAAGGGGGGGGGTGTATTGCATACAGTTTGGCGGCACTGTAACTACGGGACGGTGCTGTATTTCTTCTTTTTCCTCTTCTTCTTGTTTGTCTTAGGGGGTAGTGTCGACTCTAATGTCGTTGCACTCACACACACAGAGAGTCCATGGGCTGGCAAACAAGCAAACAAGCAAATAAACAAACAAACATGGCACCAGGACATGCATACAAGATAAACATCTTGAAATTTTAACATTTATTCAGCCGAAAAACAAGTCTATATAACGCCGGGTACTCATTTGCACAGAATTAATCCATTAAAGTGGCTAAAATATCAGAAAAATGTTTGGAAATTTCTAGCAGAACTTAACAAAAATATTTTTAATAATCATAAATGATTTGTGCAGCCAGTAAAATGTTTACGAATGGCACTCAAGTGAAAAGAGATGATAGATTGATACTAATTTATAGGCGATCGAGCTTGCCAGCCAGTAAAACGTTTAGGAACATGAAGAACTATCAATTTAAACTATGGTTATAAATCTAAATAGCTAATAGGCAGCCAGTAAAACGTGTACGAAATGAAAATACGCCCAAAATTCAAACAAATTTGTTACAGAATCAACTAAGCAGCCAGTAAAACGTTTATGAATGCAAACGAATGTATTTCTATACATCTACTATTCCTTTAATCATATTTTCCTTTAAACATATTAAATCGTCTATCAAATACGGTTTCACATAACTGTATACACTGTCAAAAATGCTGAATGATTTCAGTTTTCTCATTATTCACTCCAATTAAACGAAATTCAGCTCAAATTGATAAATAACTGACGACACAATCATAAAACTAAAACAATTTGCATCATTTTGCATCGAATTTCGTTACAATTATGAGACGACCGAAACGAGGGGGTGTGGCCAGAGAGGCGGGGCGTTGGGGAGGTGGGAGTGGGCTAGGCAAAGTCCAATTTGGCTGCTTGGGCAGTCGGGTTTTCCAATGCAATTTCCATTGCAAAAGCAACAACAAAGTAAATCAATGGAATGCGAATCAATAATGTAAAAGTCGTGTTGTTGTTGTTGTTGCAGTTAGTGTTGTTTTTCATCTTTTGTTTTTTGTTTAACGCTCGAAATGCAATTTGCGATTTCATTTCAGTTTATAGCTACACAGAGCCAGTTACCCTCCCTTCCTCTCCTCTCTTCCGCTGCTATCAGTTTTTCTGCTCCCACTCTGCTCCTGCTCTTACCACTCTTTGTGCATTTGGCCAATCAAATTGACACGCTTTCCCTTTCCTCTGCCGCTTCCCGCTGTCTTTTATCCATATCTATTTTGCAGCCCTGTTTGCTGCCACGCCTCGTCGCCCCTCGTGTCGAGCGTCGCTTTCCACTTGGCTTAGATACTTTTATTTGCATTTAAATTGCGTTGTGAAAACTGGCTTTGAATCGGTTACCTTTTTTTTGTTGCTGCTATTTTCCTAGGGTTTTCCATTGGATTTTTTTTGGTCTTTTTTGAATGCTTTCGCTTGGGAACACTTGGGAATAGAGTGTGTGAGTGTGCGTATGTAGGTGGAAAATGGAAAAATCAGCTTTGCCAAAAGTTGGGATTAACATTTAAGACGCTTTAATGTAATTAAAAGCTCATCAAAACTTTGATTAAGTAAAGCTTTCAACTTAAAATATAAATAGTAGAGCGGAAGTTCTTAAAGATGAAGTTTATAGATCAGTTGGGAGAAGAAAGTTTCTTTAATAGTAAAGTTGGCAATCCGACACAAAAAACTGTAAAAATATCATTTTAAGTCTACTTTAGATTGTACTAGATTTTAATCAAGACTTTAACTTCTAGATAATAACATTTTCAGAAGATATTGTACTTTACTTTAGCTGAAAAGCTAAAGAACTGCCTTTAAAAAGCGTAGCACACATCGACATTCTCTTGCAGTGTTCGACAAGTGAATGATTAACCAAATGTAGTTCGTCCAGTTTGCCATGCTCTCTTTCTTACCCTCTCCACTCACATTTGACTCTCTGCATATGCGTCAGAATGTTGTTATTGTCGTGTGTTGTTGTTGCTCTGGTTGTTCCAGTTCTGGGATGACTTGTTTAACTTGTCGCGCTGCCTGGCAACGTCTGATGATGCTGTTGATGAGATGACTTCCAGCTGCTGTTGTGCCTATCTCCCGCTTGCACTGTTCTCTCTCCTGCTACGCTCCTATCAGTGTCTCAGACGCAAGTGTTGACCTCAATTGAAGTTGCTCGCTTGCCACAAACAACAACATAAATAACATATAAAAATATATATATCAAAGCAACTTTATATATATTTTTGCAACGACAATTGGCTTGGGGCTTAAAAAAAGAGTTACGGCTTAGAAAGAGGAGTCAAGTGTGGCAAACGTTGCATTCACCTCTAAGCAACGTGCAGCAGAGCTGAGCTGAGCTTGTGCTTTATTCTAGCCATTGTTATTAGCCGCTCCTCTCTTTGCCACCTTCACGCTCTTAACTTTTGCAACGGTTTTAGTTTTGCAGCTGACAAACAGTCGCGTCGTCAACTGTTATGCCACGCCCACACTCGAAACTAACACACACACACACTTATTCTATACAATCGCCCATTTCCGTCGCTCTTTGCCGGTTCTCAGTCTGCTGCGCTTACAATCCACATTCACACACACACACATGTACCCCAACGACATCCACTTGCATTGTGCAATACTCGCTTCGTTCTTCGTCGCTGCCGCAGTCACTGCCTCTGTCTCTGCCTCTGCCTCCGCTATTCTGCTTGTGTTGTTCGCCTTCCCATTGGGTTACTTTAGGTCATTCTAACGCTCGCTTGAAGGACGCCGTCTTAAGTGTCGCTGCTACTACGACAGCGGCTGCTGCTGCTGTTATGCTCGCTCGTTGTTGTTCTCATGCTAGCTGCTAGTGGGCAGCAGACTAAGCGTCGACCTCTAAGCTAGCAGCGCTGCTGGCGTCGAGCGTCAACACTAGACGCTCGCTAGTGAGAAGACCTTAGAAAATAATCGTTGCTTGTGTGAATACAGCGAATCATTGAATATTTACCCATTTGGGGCACTCATCATTAGTTGCATTCGTTTATTTACAAATTGTTAATCTATAAATAGAAACTTTCACCGCACTTTAACGAAAAACTGCAATGCAATTGAAAAAAAAAAAAAAAAAAATTTCCCTTTATGTTGAAATTTTATGCAATGATTTTCAGCATGCTTTCATCAAATGTGTTTGTCGCTGTTATTGTTGTTGTTGTTGTTGCGACTGTCATCTTGTCAACTGCATGCAACATTTAAGCGAAAAACTAAACCGAAAAGAAAGAAATGATCAAAAATAAATGAGCGCAAATGTGAGAAAAAGACATAAAAGCAGCATACGAAAGCAGCGCGCGGCTCGCATCAAAAGACAACGAACACGCTGTCGCTGATGCTGACGTTGAAGTTGACGTTGACGCTAACGTCGACGTTAAAAAATATCAAGCTTTCTCATGGTGCACAAAATGTCGCCCAAAAACCTCCCACATTTCTTGCATGCGTTCCACACACGCTCTGTGCATGACTCTATGTATGCATGTGTGTGTGTATGCTTTTACCTCATTTACGTTTATTGCTGCTGCTGCTGCGTTAGCTTTGTTGTTTTTGCTGCTTTGTTGAATCTCTTAAAAATCACGCTGGCGTAAATCCGCGCAATTTAAATTTAAATTGCATTTGTACATATTTTGCTCTGGCTATATAAGTGAAATTTTTGCTGTTGTTATTGTAAGCAATAAAAGAAAGAGAATAAAAAAAAAGAGAGGGAGAGCCAGAGAAGAAAAATAACAACATCGAAAAATGCTGCTTCTTTTTTGTTGTTGTTGTTTGTTGTTCGCATTAAATTTGTAATTGATTCTGTTACTCGTTGTTGTCATTGTCACAGCTGCTGTTAATGCACTCAGCAATCACAACAATGTGAAAACAAAACACAACTTTATCGTAACAAAAACAACAACAGCAACTGCTCTTCACTAAAAGCTTCGAGAGAGTCTGAGTAAGATGGCTGCCCCGGCTGCCAAAGTGTGTGAGTGAGCAAGAGCGCATTGCTGCTGCTTCTGCTGTTGATTTTTTTTGTTTTTTGTTGTGTTATTGCTGTTGGAACTTTATTGGCGTCATTAGCAGTCGCCATTGCTGTCGCTGCCGCAATCAAGCGTGCACTGCAATTACACAAATGAACACTGCAGCAACAATGCATAAAACGTATTTTTTGGGTGCCGTTATTGCTGATTGAGCGAAGTGTTGAGAGAGGCAGAGGAGGTAGAGCACGATAGAAGCTTTCCAAATGGCTTAGCGTGCAATTCGGTGTAAAATAAACTTCCGATTATCAAAAGACAAATGCAAATGTTTAGCAACATGTTGACAACAATAAAAAACCGCAACTATTGATAACTGGAGAATTTGAAACTTGTACACTTTTGATAACAAGTCGCAGTTTATTTGTGGTTGCCTTCTCTTTACACTCTTTGCTGGCTTATCTTTGAGTCAAGTGTTGCAGCAGCGGCGGCAGCGGCAATCTCTGCGGTTGTCGTTGTCGCTGCTGCTGTTGCTGTTGTTGGCTGTCATTTAATCGCCTTTTTGATTTTTCAAGTTTGAGCTGGTTTTGTTTACATTTGTTTGGTTGATGCTGTTGTTGTGAAAGTACATAAAAGGCATGTGGTGTTGTAGTTGTTGTTGCTTACTTCTTTTTTTAGAAAGGCAATTGGCGACATTTTTGCAACATGTTGCTTGTTGCCGGGCTGCCATTTTGTATGTGTGCCAGTTTTTATTTGGCATTTTTCTTCGCTTATTTTTTTTTTTGTATTTTATATGTTAACTGTTCTGCTCGCTCA
Source organism: Drosophila nigrodunni (assembly GCA_020829145.1). NCBI lineage: Eukaryota > Metazoa > Arthropoda > Insecta > Diptera > Drosophilidae > Drosophila > Drosophila nigrodunni. The sequence goes on along the minus strand of JACVCZ010000003.1, from coordinate 3,338,433 downwards.
AGTGTGCAGCAAACAAAGCTTGAGTTATTGTTGCTGCTCTTGTTGTTGTTATGTAAATGATGCTGCGCTTGTGTTCAGTGTTAAATATGCAGCAAAATTCGTGAAATATTCATTTGTCTGTCAGACAACTACAGCAACAACAACAATAACAGTGCATAACTCGCTCAACATCAAGTAACAACAACAACAACTGCAGCAACAACGACGCCAGCTCCCTCAATTATTGCTGTCTACTTTACGCTGCAGTATTCGCTTGGCAAACTTTCTCCCGTTGTTGTTCTTGCATACGTTCTCTTCTCGCCGCCTCTGCTGCCTCTGTGGCTGCCATTTTGAGAGCGCGTGCTCTTTGACTCAACTGACTCAAAAAAAAAAGCACTCAATTATGTAGCAACATTGTTGCTCTACATGTTGCTGTCTTTATTGCTCCGCTCGGTTTGGAACTTTTGTTGTGTTGTTGTCAGTCAGGTGCGTTGAGTGGAAAATACTTGTGCGTGCATTGCTCTCATTGCAGCGACAAATATTTGCGCAACTTCCAACACACCCCTTCTCCCCTACCTCACACACACACTCACAGTCTCGTCTCCTTTGGCATTCCTTACAGTCCATTGTCTGCGCTTTTGCCCCCGTTTTTCTTATATTATTTTATTTTTTTTTTGTTTGCGCTCCCTTGTTTATTGTTTGCAGACATTAATCAGCGCTCTAGTCGCCAGTCAACAAATTTATCAAGTATTCCATATAACCTGTTGCTGCTTCTGTCTCTGCGTTTTCCCTCCTTTTCGCTTCCTCTTTGCACTTCCGTTTTGGTACATATTTATTGGATTTCTTTAAAGTTAAACTTCCCTCACTTCCGCGTTTTCACTAAATCATCGGCATGCAACATGAAATTCAATTTGCATTTTTCAGTGAAAAAAAAAAAAAAAAACTTTCTCTCTTGTAATTATACAAACATAACTTTAATTAGGTGATTCTAATTCAATTATAAAACTATTAAATGTCAATAGGAAAATCCATCATTCATCAGCTTTGTTGTCATTAGCTTGTTTTATAACGTTGGGCACGTGCCGCTGCCACAATCTAGCTACAAAAACAAACTTATACATATATATACAAATTTATATATAAATTGCATTTAATCCCATCAATATGCAGCTGTTGTTATTGTGGCTATCTCGCATTGTGTATGTAATACAGTAATTATGACAATAGTATTGTGTCATGGAAATAGCCCTAAGTCGACGATTACAAAAATAGCACTAGCTTATTGTTTTAGTAATGGAAATAGGGTAGATAAATAGATTAATCGGTTTTTAATTTTATATAATAGAAAGTAAAAATAATAAAGTAATTTATGCATATTTAAGTGATTTAAAATTTAATTATCTCATGAATTGATCAAGTAGATAAATCAGTTTTCACTTTGTTAGTTAATTCAAATTTATTCGAAATATTTCAAGATGAAATTTGAATTTGTACAATTTATTATCAACAAATTAAAAATATTTGAATTTTACTGATTTTACATTTATGCATAGCTTAAAAGTTACTTTTATTATCATACATTTCAATAGCATTCAATTATTTTAATTTTTATTTACCTGTCAAGTCTATGACTTGGTTTTCTATCAATTAGCAACTGAAACACTATTGATAATTTATAAAAAATAAATACGCTAACTAGCTCTTAAATATTTGCTAACAAGCAGCGGTGTTGCCACTGAGCTGCCTCTGCGTCGCTTAAATGATAAATTGGCTACACTTTTTAACCTTTGATTGCGTTGCATCAGGATCAGGTTTTAAGCCTTGAGTCCTTGGAGCATGAAATGCCGCCGTGCCCTCCACGTGCTACAAACATCAAGGTCCATATTTGTGTGCTGCTGGCTCTGGCTCTGCCACTGCTCTTTGCGAGCAGTTACAGTTACGTGGAATATGGGCAACACAAAACCAAGTCATAGTTAACTGAAGGTTCCGCCTTTACAGTTGGTTGCCCCTTCGATGTTTATGCAACATGCGGCTTCCAAACTGCGTCACGTTGCAACGTTTGACGTTAGATGCGGCTGCTGCTGCTGCTGCGGCTGAGATTTGCGTAAGCGAATTTGTTTTGTGTATTGTGCAACGTAACAATAAATATGGAAATTAATGTCAAACTGTTGGAGTTACACAAGCCCAAAGGGAAGTGGGTGTGGTTGGTAAGACAGGGAATAGGGAGGGAAAGTCGTAACTTGTTGCAGTGCAACGTGAGGCGAGCTAAAGCCTTGCCATTGGCGTTCGTCCTTGTTGGCTGTTAATGTGCTTACACTGAGAAAAATGTTTAACAAAATAAAGCTGAAACTTGTACAATAAATAGGCGAATAAAATATTTGACTTAATTAAGTGTTTTTTGCTTAGAAATTGCTGAAATTCAGGATTCCTCACCAGAAACACAGAACTCTTTTCTTACTGTGTAAAAGTCCATGGAAATTGGCTGCCTTTTTTCTTGTTTCCTTCAAACACTTTTGTCCGACGTTTGACCTTACGGAATTTCCACTTTTTCCGTTTGCCACTTTAACAATTTCGAACTTTTGTGCGATTGCTCATCGGATTTTTCTTTTCCTGTTTTTTTGCATAATTTATTGCATTTAGTTTTCATTTTGGACTGCCATAAATTGAGACTCGCATCAAAACGTCGCGTTTCAAACTAAACTAAACTAAAGCCAACCCTTGGCCACTTTCTTCCGCTCTTCCTACACCACTTTCTCCTGCTCTTTGTGGATTTAAGTGCCTGGTCAGAACATTGCTGTCGCGTGTGTCCTTAATTTAAGTTTTGATTACAACTGACCAGCGTTTTGTTCGGCACGCCAAGTTTTCCTACTCAGTCCCTGCAACTACCTCACCCCTTACAATACTTTTCACCCCTTGCCCCATGGAACGACCTTCGGTCATATAATTTCCCGAGTAACACGCGTGGGTTTGGCTGCCTTTTTATATTTCCGTGTATTTTCTTTATATGCCATCCGTTCTACGAGTATATACGCTATTTTTATATCTTTTTCGCATTCGTATCGAATGTCCTCTGACGCAAATTAATTAAATTATGTAATATCAAGTGGTGGTAGGCGGTGGGCAGTGGACAGAGTGGGTGGTGGAACAGCCACTGCTATGCTACTTAACCAGTTCTAAATTTAGTCATAGGCAACGCTTGATTAGGAAGCCAATTTGTTGCATATGAAAGGACGTTGACAGAACGCACATCATTAAGAGCATTGTCCTGATTGAAAGGTTTCCATTTGAATTGAATGAATGTCATGTAAATGGATTGCTGGAGTGGGTAGGAAATGTGATTTTTCCGACAAATATCATACAGATATCATGTCATCAAAAGATACTATGGTTTCATTTCATTTCATTAATTTTATTTATTTGTTTTAAAGACAAATTACTTCTGTTATATCGACTGAGCAGCAAAAGATAACGGATTGAGCTTTGGCAGCCGCTTACGCTATGGAAATGTAGAATCGTCTACAGAATTTTGATATATTCTCAAGAAGTTAAAAGAAATTTTCCTTTACTGGAAATTCATTTCATTTACTGGAAATTCCAAATACTTCAGTAGCCTTAGTAAACACACTCTGTTAAAAATATATTTTTAGCTTTTCTCTCCAGTTTCTTAGCATTAAAACAAGAATTGGAAGCCAGTGCAAATCGTTCCCCAAACCATTTTATATTTTATTTAATTTCTCTAATTATTTTAAACGAAATCTGAAAGGATTTTTAGAGGATTATTTCTTGAATAGTTTTCATACTTGAACAAAATTAGTGCACTCAATATATTTGTTGATAACTTTAACTGACGATGACTCTTGTATATTTGCAACCATGTACCGTTATCTTTATAGGTAAATATATCTAAAGAAGAAGTAGAATTCATATTTGTTGTTTCCTCATTGGAATTGCATTGTTTTTATTGTTATTGTTATTATAATTGTTATGATTGCGAATTGTCATCGTTTGTTGGCCAAATGCGTGTTCGTTTTCCCGGGTTTTCTTTGTCAGGGCGTTGACAAGACGTTGTCGCGACAGCAACAGCTACAGATACTTATGTATCTATAGCTATATCTATAGCTATGTCTATATCTATATCTGTTGGAACGCGACTTTGTCCGATTGCATTCAGTAGCATTGCAAACGCAGCGCAAAACGTTGCGTGGAAAATTGCCTGGGACTGAAACTCGGGAAAATTTTCAAATAAAATAAAATCAATTTAATAACTTAAATTTGTTATGTTAGCTTTAGTGATAAGACGTTTACTGAAGCGCGGTAACATGAGTAAACTAATTCAAATTAATTAATTAATTGAAATTTTTGAATTTCCCTTTGCAGATTGCGATTGCGGCTGCGTGGACACGTACAACGGCGGCAGCGCTGAAGTTGGTTACGGCCAGGCTAAGGAGACGGCTGTCCAAAACGTAGTTATCAGCAGCCTCAAGACGGCACACGCAAAGGTCGCCACCTCGGGGGGTCATGCCAACACGCAGCCCCCCAGCAAGCGTTCCAGCAGCGGTGCCGATGGCGACTATCAATTGGTCCAACATGAGGTGCTCTACTCGCTGTCTGCAGAGTATGAGGTGAGCTGAACCTTCTTTTACCCCACAAACCTTTCTTTAATCCCATTTCCTTGTGTAGGTGCTGGAGTTTTTGGGCCGCGGCACCTTTGGCCAGGTGGTAAAGTGTTGGAAACGCGGCACATCGGAAATTGTGGCCATTAAGATTTTGAAGAATCATCCGTCGTATGCGAGACAGGGACAAATTGAGGTCTCCATATTGTCGCGGTTGAGTCAGGAGAATGCGGATGAGTTTAATTTTGTGCGTGCTTTCGAGTGTTTTCAGCACAAGAATCACACGTGTCTCGTCTTTGAGATGCTCGAGCAGAATCTCTATGATTTTCTCAAACAAAACAAATTCTCACCGCTGCCGCTCAAGTACATACGTCCCATTCTAGAGCAGGTAAGTGGCACAGGGACTTTGAAAGTCGAGCACAACTCATACTAAACCCACTTATATTTAGGTGCTGACTGCCCTGTTGAAGCTGAAGCAACTGGGACTGATTCACGCCGATTTGAAGCCGGAGAATATTATGCTGGTTGATCCAGTTCGTCAGCCATATCGTGTCAAGGTCATTGACTTTGGTAGCGCCTCGCATGTGAGCAAAACAGTGTGCAACACGTATCTGCAATCCCGTTACTATCGTGCCCCCGAAATCATATTGGGCTTACCCTTCTGCGAAGCTATCGATATGTGGTCTCTGGGCTGTGTTGTAGCTGAATTATTCCTCGGTTGGCCCCTCTATCCAGGCAGCTCAGAATTCGATCAGATACGCTACATATCACAGACCCAGGGACTGCCCACAGAGCACATGTTGAACAGCGCATCAAAGACATCAAAATTCTTTTATCGTGATGTGGACTCAACATATCCATTTTGGCGTCTAAAGACCACCGAGGAGCACGAGGCCGAGACGAATACGAAGAGCAAAGAGGCACGCAAATATATATTCAATTGTCTGGACGATATTGGGCAGGTTAATGTGCCTACCGATCTGGAGGGTGGTCAACTGCTGGCGGAGAAAACCGATCGCAGGGAATTTATTGATCTTTTGAAACGCATGCTGACCATCGATCAGGAGCGACGTCTGACGCCAACGGAGGCTTTGAATCACAGCTTCACGAGACTCACACATCTGGTGGACTATGTGTACTGCAATAATGTGAAGGCCTCTGTGCAAATGATGGAGGTCTGTCGTCGCGGTGATTTCCACACGTAAGTTGGCTAAGAACTCCATAAGAATTTCAATTTTAAACTAATTTAAACTCTTTATCTTTTAGTGTACAACCCGCTCCCACGCTGGTGACCAACTTTGTGCCGAGCAGCACCGACAACATGACCTTCACCATCAACAATCAGCTCACCAGTCAAGTGCAACGTCTCGTTCGCGATGGTCGCCCCACATTGGCCTACGAGGGACTCTATCAGATCTATGGGGGACGCAATGTGGCCCGACAATATCCTCAGGCACGCACTGATACCTTCCAGCATCAGTTGGTCTCAAACATCCTGTGTCCACCCTCGTATCAGACCATGCCCAGTCCCACCAAGCATGTAGTTGTGGGTAGTGCCACCATGCAACCACCATTGCAGGTGCCACCACAGCAATATGTGAATGTACCCGTTCCCGTTTCAATGGTTGAGCCCAGTTCGGGTCAACGTATGTTGTTAACGAATCGTGTGCAGGCCAGCGGTGTTGCCTGGCCACAAACTGGACGGCAGATGGCGTTAGTACCGTCTTGGCCACAACAGGCACCGGCTCATTCGCTTATTGTGGACTCGACGCCGCTGTTCAATGTCGAGGAGATCTATCCCAAGCATCACCTCAACTTGCCACGCAACGATCTCAAGAAGGAGTCGCCGGCTCATCATCTAGCGTAAGAATTTTAATTCTTCAAGCTGTTTGAACTGATTTTAATTCCTTTTTCCACCACACAGCAAGGGCAACTCTTATCGCGTGCCGCGTCACGAGAAGAAGGAGCATCAGCAGCTGTCGCCAGTGAAGAAGCGGGTCAAGGAGAGCTCACCGCCGCACCAGCAGCGTTATCAGCGTGCCGCACACGTGTCGCCGCAGTACCACGCCCACCACAACTGCAACTATGTGGGCGGCTATGGCGCTGGCGCTGTTGGCGCCGTCGTCGCCAGTTCAGCATCATCGGCGAGCAGTGAGTGCAGCGTAGCGTAGTTAACAATCAAATTCTAATTGATTTTATGTTTGATTTCAGACATCATCAATGCAAGTGGCAGCAGCTCATCGAGTTCGCATCATAATCATGCGCCAGTGGCACATGCACCGCACGGTAGCAGCAGCAGCAACAGTGCTTACAACAATGCTGGTCATCACATTGTGGTTAACAATTGCAGCGGCGGTGGCTCAGCTGTTGGTGGTGCTTATCACAGCGGCAGCAACAGCAGCAGCCAACCACCGCTGCATGCCCATCAGCCGCATGTGAAGCAGCCAACAATTACCATACATGACACGCCCTCGCCAACGGCTGTGGCCGGCGATGTTATAACCATTTCGGATAGCGAGGATGAGGGTGCAGATGTACCGGCAGCAACATTGGCTGTGCAACCAGTTAAGCAGCGTGCCCATGCACAGTCCCAGACGAGCAGCAGTCTCATGCAACACCAGCAGCATCCACAGCAGCAGCAACACTCGGGCAGCAATTCGACGCATTGTCGCAGCAGTGCACAGCCGTTGCATGTGCAACAGCAGCAGCAGCAACAACAACAACAACAGCAGCAGCAGGCGGTTAATTATGGTAATGCTCACAGTTCCATGTCCTCCACAACAACAACAAGTACAACCAGTACAACAGGCAGCTCCAATGCCAATGCCAGCAATAATCGTAGCGCCAACAAATGTAGTAATCAGTTGGTCGGCAGCGGAGCTAGTCATCATAGTCATCATAGTCACCATAGTCACCATAACCACCACCAAAACCACCACAACCACCACCAAAACCACCACCACCACCACAATCAACAACAACAACAGCAACATCACGGCGGCAGCAACAGCACTGGCACTGGCAATGGCAACAGCAGTAACAATAACATTAACAGTAACATTAACAGTAGCAGTAACAGTAACAGTAACAATAACAGTAACAGTAGCAGTCAGCAACATTTGCCGCCACCGCCAGCGCCGCCGTTGTCGTCATCGTCGCAGTTGATTCACAGTAGCAGTAACAGTAGCAATATTCATCATCATCTACATCATAATACGTCGTCTTCTACTTCTAATCTAACAACGTCGGCAACGTCGTCGTCGTCATCGTCGTCGTCGATGGGCGGAAGTGGAAATGGAAATGGATTTGGTGGTGCTGCTGTCCTAGACAATTGTACGCTACAGTCACAGTCACAGCAGCAGCATCAACAGCAGCCGCAGCAGCAGCAACAACAGCAACTACAACAGCAGCAGCAACATTGCTATCAGCCCAGCTCCCATAACAACAACAGTCATCACACCACTTCCAATTCTGCTTCCACTTCCAACCACCAACAACAACCACCACCACCACCATCACTAGCACCACCACCATCAACATCATCTTCATCTTCACATCACCATAACCATCATAGTCTACAGCTTAATCCATCTTCATCCTCCTCAGCTTCCATATCCACAACAAGCACACAATTTGGCACAACCCTTAACAATTCCTCCAGTCTCTGTCCGATTTCCGTGCCAGTCCCTGTCCCACTGTCTGTCCCTGCCCATGCCTCAGCCTCAGTCCCTGTACCTGTCCCTGTCCCACTACCCGTCCCAGTCCCTGCTCTCTCTCAATCGCATCTCAGTCGTCATAAGCAAACGCAACACGTTCATCTAGTAATTCCATGCGTTACCGTAGGTGATCACGATCCGGAGGATGCACGTCGACGCCAACACGCAGCCGTCTCAACTGGCACCAGTCCCAAGCATCATCATCACCATCAACACCATCATCATCAGCAGCAACCGCAGCAGCAGCAGCAACAACATGTGGTGCAACCGGCACAGCAGACACCACACTATCAGCCGCAGCCACCACAGCAGCAGCCGCAGCCACCACCGCAGCAACAGCAACAACAGCAGCCCAACATCAAGTATGAGCCAGGTCAATCGCAAAAGAAACGCATCCTGGCCATGGCTCAAAACGAGTGCAACTATCAGCCACAACCGCAGCAGGTGCAACAACAACAGCAACAGGCACCACCGCCTGTTGCCAGCTTGCCGCATATACCCACAAAGCAGGAGCCAGCTGAATTCTATCCGGAATACGTGCAGCAACAGCAGCCACCGCCACCACAGCAGCTCGATAGCAAGCGCAGCAGCTGGGCAGCTGGTGGCTCCAGCGGTGGTTCGGCCATGCCTCTGGCGCATCCAAAGCGAGAGGCACCTTCGGTGGCACCTGTCAGCTATGTGGCACCCGCTGTTGCACCACCCTTGGCCCACTCAAAGAGCAGCTCCAACTCATCCTCGTCATCGATCAGTGCTGCTGCTGCAGCGGCGGCAGCGGCTGCTGCTGCAGCTGCCAGTGTTGGACCACCATCGTGGGGTGCACCGCAGGTTTATCGCCAGCCATCACAGCCGCCACCGGCGAGTGTTGGAGCACCGGCACCACAGGCAGCTGCGCCGCCACACCATCATCACAGCAGCCACAGCAGTCACGGCGGTCATGGCAGTCACAGTCATCATCATCATCATCAGGCGGGCACGCCGCTGGGCGGTTCACCGTCTTCAACAGCTGCTGCGGCAATGTTGCAACCCGATATTTATGCACAGGGCGATATGTATCGACGGCCCACGGTCTACGTGTCCCAAGCCGCGCCCACTTACGCCTATGCGAATCGAGCGGTTGTGGCACCGCCACCAGCTCATAATAGCTCCAGTCGACAGGTAAGTGCAGGCATAGCAAATATGATGAGTTATCTACTTAATTACCTTCAAATACGTTTGTAATTACTTCAAATTACTTTTGTAATTTCACTTGTAATTACTGCAGTATTTACAAATGTTATTATAAAATTTATTTATATTCAAATAAAAAAATTTATTTGTCAACTTTTGTTTAGAAAAGTAATTATTAAATTAATTAAAAGTAGTTAATCATGTAATTAAAACTTTGGTTAAATATAAATGTCTATCAATGCGTTCAGAATAATTCTTTATAATTTTTGTCTAATTTCTAAAGTAATTAAAAGTATTTACAAGTAATTTAAACCCTCCCTACTGTCTTATTTAAAAATGAACTAATTTTTGTATGTTTTAATAGGTGATACCATCGCATCCGTTGCCGGCACACATACAAATCCCGACGCAGTATGGACAGTTTGGACCCTTGAGTCCCGCCCAGGTAGCTGCCAGCAAGCATGCGGCGCACTTTGCGCCAACTAATATATGGTATGGAGCTGAGTAGCTTGCAGGGTGAACGGGTTGACGAGGATGTCAGAGACGAGGCGACGCGAGCGACCACTGACAATATCAACAACAACAACACCACAGCAACAACAACAACTACAACAACACAACAACAACAATAGTCTTGTTTCCTATTACCAATCGACATCACTCTTCACACAGCCTAGTACTTGAGCCTAGAACATCGTTGATTGATTGATTGATTGATTGACGCTCGAGTGAGTCGAATATGCCAGATGGATGGCCTAAAAAGGCATCAATTTAAGCTGGTTTTCTTTTTGTGTTTTTTTCCATTACTTTTGACTGATTTGCTAATCAAAACTTTGTTTATTTCCATGTGTTTAGATCTTTTATGGCCTCGGCTAAAGACGGTGACGAAGATAATCCACAAAACAACAACAATAACAACAGTAGCAGCAACAACAACAATAATTGCAACTCTGAGGATGAGTTGCAACAGCTGCAGCTCACACAATGCTGGTGGTTTATGATGCTCATGCAACAGAGCATCATCAGCCACGGCAACAACAACAACAACATGCATGAAACCACAACAACATCGAAGCACAACAGCAATCGAAGTCGCCGCAAACGTTAAACAACTCGTCGTCTGCCCAAAACCCTGTTGAACTATTTTTTTTTGTTTTTTTTTTAACAATTTCGTCAATCCTTAAACGATTGTCGTTTCTATTTGTTAAGTCGATTTTTCAAATTAAACTTAAATCGTTTTTTTTTTTAATTCTTTGAATAAATGTAAAGCATTTTCTACGCTCAGTTTGGAGTGTAAAGTGCAACAATTTACATGAAAAAAAAAAAAACAACACAAATATGTAACTAATACATACAAATAATGCTGCATGAAAGCATCAGCAACACACACACACACACATACCTAACTAAAAACACTTTCGAAAACACATATGTATTTTCAAAAATTTCGTCAAAAGTTGAAAAAGAAAACCTAAAGCGTTTCATTATGTGTGTTGTATATTTTTTATTAGAACTTCTAAGTAAATGCATACTTATATAGATATATAGATAACTATGATAAATATAATATGCCTAAGTACTATATGCCTACAGATATATAAATATATATATAAATGTAAATCCTAATCCTAATACTACAACTAAAACTAAACCTATATTAAATTATACTATAAACACATAAAAAAAAGCTAAATAATGCAACAAATTATATGATTAATGCAACATGTTTCTGTAAAAAAAAAACACCAACAACATAAACAATAACAGCAACAACAAAAAATACTTAGTGCAAACAAAAAAAACATAAGGCATAGACATTTTTTAGACTCTTTTTTAGCAAGTACCTCAACGAATAAAAGAATAAATTACAAAAAACAAAAAAAAATTTAAATAGATTATGAGCAGCAGCAACAACAACAAACAAACAAATAATGTTATGCAAATTGCCTTTTACAAACAACAAAAACAAAAACAAAACAATATTGTATAAATAAATGGAAGAAAAATAGCTTAGTGAGATAATCATAAACCGTGGAAGTAATGATATGATACCGCAAAAACCTTACTAGCAATCAAAGCATACATAAATATAAATAATATACTAATAACAATATTGTAGGTAAACCGTAGCGATATATCTGATATAACTGATAAACTGAACATGCGATATATTATAGCTAATAATACAAGATATACTTAGATTTTTGTGTTTTTTGTTTTGTATTTTTTTTTTGTGAAATGAAAACTAGCCACACACACATACGCACTCTCATAGATCTTAAAATTAAGCTGAATTTCCCATAATAGAATCGAAACAGAATTCGTGGGATTTTGTACAAAAAGAAAACAAAACAAAAAGTATGAAAACAAACAAATTAGATGCATTGTAATTAGTAATAACTAACTAATAATAATTAATAATGGATTTTAAAATCAGATCAGGTATCAGGTCAAGCGAATTACTTATAACACAACAAAACACAAAAACAATTTATTGTGAACTTAATCACTTTATCGTTTAGTTTGCTCTGAAAAAAAAAAAAAAAAATGAAACAAAGGTCTTGGGTTTATCTTTTTATCTAACAGACTCTGCGTTTATAACTCTTGTTTCAATGATAGAAAAGAAAATGGAAAACATAATTAAATAAATTACACGAATTATGAGAATGTTCACTAAAAGTACAAAAAACGGCAAACAATCTAGCAATAATTGAAGAGTTATAGGCTTTTAAAAAATGTTTCTAATTTCGAATTAATTAGTTTTATTCTGAGTGCGATGATTTCTTTTTATTCTAACACAATTCTTTTAAACGCAGAGATTTTATACTTACGTTTGTGTGTAGTTTTAATACGTGTAAACCTTTGCTTACTACTATATCGATATGCTATTCATATACACATATATATATATTATATATACTATCTAACTAAACCTAATAAATAATGTTCTTGTTAATTAGGTTTCTTCAAGTATTTTATAGTTAGCCGTAAAACTTTGTCGCTATTTTTTCATATAGTATATACGTGTATTTTTTTAATTGTCAGTCTTTGTAATATTCCTATGTTAGTGTGGGCACTTCCTATTAAGATAATACCTAAAAAAAGAAACACGATATTTAATCGAAAATCCCAAAAAGTCGTTTAAATACCAGTACCAGCTTACATGGCGAACAGAACCGTTTAATAATTGTAACTAATCTAATGTTTATGATTATTCAAACATAACGCATGCATATATATGATAATTAATCAGCTGTGCACGAAAATGAAGTAAATTAATATATTATATATATAAATATGCAAAAAAACAAACAAAAACATATATAAATCCGATCTATTTGAAAGTCTAGCATATAATTATTGTGATGTAGTTTTTAAAATCGATGCAAATACAAATTGAAAGTGTTGGAATTTTTGTCCTTGTCGTAATTAGCCAGTAAACATTAAAACATTAAAACAAAACACAACAAATTACAAATTAATTTTACTTATGTATATTGTGTAATCGATACCGTTGATAGTGCGGCAAATATATATAAATATAAATATATATACATATTTTAATATATGTTAACTATTTAGTACGCAAACAAAATGACTAAAAACAAAGGCAAAACAAACAATTTTATTTGGTTTTTTATTCAGTTTAATAACTTTTTTCATATTTGATAAAAATAACAACAACTTTTGTCGTAGAAAATAAAGTAATGTATAATGTTTAATGAGCAGCTAAATAGGCGATAAATAAGAAACGTTAGTGTTGTGACTATACGAATATTCGTACATACATATATACGCGATAACGATCTAGAGATCTAGCTATAGATGATACGATATCAAATGGTATATACATATATATATATTAAACCTTTTTTTTAGTTTGTTCTTTAACAGCAGCTGCTAAAACTTTGCTTTTGTTTTAAAATTCACTTTTATAGATTTTGTTGTTTGTCATTTGAAGCTCTTAACGGCATTATAGGTGTGTGTTTTTTATAGAAATTTTATGGACCATTAACAACAATTTGCTATTAACAAAAGCGATAAAAAGAAATGTCATAAATGTAAGCGTTTTGATGTAAAAGCGAAACTTGTCGTTTATTTGATTGTTTTTCTTTCAATATATATATACTTATATACATACACTTAAAGTATACACTATTATTAATTAACTAAAATATAAAGTATATGTATAACATAAAGATGAAGAAAAGATAATAAAATCTTCAATTTCTACTCAATGTTTTTTAGAGAAGCAACAAAAGAAAAATCAAGAACGCTTTAAATGTAACAAAAACGAAACGTTAATAGACTCAAATGGAAAAATTGAAAAATTAAGGAAAAAACACGTAAATTACATTCACTAACTAAACTAAAATACACACAGACATATACATATAATTAATAAATATATATATATACATAGATATGCCTATATCGTTTGTATTTAAGAGAATTACATTTTAAAGATCAACATTGTTTTAACTGTGTAGCCTTAAAATCAATTTACAAAACGAACTTTAAACACTATGTATAACAACAATAAATAAACTATCATCTATAATCTAAATACTTAAAAAATGATGAAAACATTATAATATATGATAGCAGATCGGTCGTACAATATTTCTATGTATCAGATAGTTGATTTGCCTTTACGTTTTTAACTTGTATAATTATTCAATTATGTTTAATACTTACTCACTTTATGCTTTATGACTTTTAAATTGTATTTTTCTTACTGACACACAAACACAAACACACACACACATGCACATGCACTTTTATATTGTATACCACATATAAACATAGCCACAGCATGATTATACTATTACCATAAATGATTATAAAAAACTATATATATATTTACTTATGTCCTAAAATCCAAAACCATAAATACATATATCTATTATTATTGAAAGCATCAAATTATTTTGTTTTTATTTTATTAATTTGTTTATGATTTTATTCTGCTAGAGATAAATCAAAAGTTTCAACAAAATCAACAAGAAAAGAGGAAGAACAACAACAAATACAACATATATCCCACCAAATTAATTTTAAAACAAATAAATAGGGGCAAACTATTAAGTAATAACATGATAAAATACTATTTATCAAATGAATATTGTGCAATACAAGTATATATTTATTAATTAATTGATTATAATAGTTTTCTTCGCATTGTCCTTCAATTATTCGTGTGTTGATCCCTTTAACTTTCAGTTAATTAATGGTAAATCAGGTTTCTGTAGTTGCCAATAGATTGTATTCTCGAGATATAGCATAGTCAACCCAACTTCAGGCAGACTATACAAAAGTTTTGGAACGAAATGGAAACTATAAAATTGTGTTGACCAATTCAAAGACGAACAATTAATGAGCTTTTATAAATAATTTGTCGCTTTGGAATGTGTTTCATTCGCAAGTTATGTGCATTTATCAAGCAATGGGAATAACCACAACAAGAAAAAGAACAACAACAACAAACAAATACCAATAATAATTTATTAAGTAACAACGCCACGAGTAGTTAGTGTTTAAAAAACAAACAACAAATCAAAATAATACACACAGATATAAATTTTTGAATTCGTCGTAATTGAAAATGGATCGAAGCGATGAAGCTGACAAACAAGATTGATAAGAACCCGTCCATAATTAGATTTTGTTTGTTTAACAACAACCACAACAAAAATTTAAGCTAAAATATAACAAAACCAAAAACTGTAAAAATCCAGAATTTCGATAGAAATGAACGGCGCTCTAAACACATAGATTAGTCGGCGGGTAAATCTATTAGATTAAATTGATAAATTTAAATAGTTATACACATTACAAAAATATATAGAAACTCTCTCTCTTAATCTCTAACTAACTCTCTTCGTGTTTCTTTCGACTTCAATTCCACTAAACTAGCTGAAAAAAAATAAATTAAATTGTGGTTCGGATATTAGATGTTTAAAATAACTAATAATTAAACCAAAACAAAAAAAAAAAACTAAGTACGATATATTTATACATATACACAAAGAAAGAAAGCAAAATACAAATACATATTGAAAACAAAAAGAAATTAAAAATATATACACTATATTTTATTAAATACAAAATATTTCGAAAAGATTCAAATATAACCAAAAATGAATAAAAAAAAAAAAGATAAAATGTTGATGTGTGAAATTTATAAGACTAGCATATTTCCTACCTAATGACAAAACGCTAAACAATATACGTTATAATGAGATAAATATATTAAAATATATATATATGTATACATAAATAAATAATAACTATTATTAACATTAGCAGCTAGAGCTGAAATCATACGCATTCTCACGATTATGACTTAGATTTAAGAAGATATTGAATTTAAACAAGCGTCTAACAAATTGATCGTACCTTTTTGCTGATTTCAATGGGAAAGTAAAAATAAATTAATACACGTATATATATTTAAACAATAAATGTTTTAAATATGTATATAGAATATATTTAATAGCCAGCAACAACATGAAAATAGATGGAAGGCACTTTAATGGGATTTGCTTTTTATATATAGTATATACAACTTAAGTACAGGCAAACATAATGCATATTACATGTAACCAGTGTGTGTGAGCCGTGTGTGTATGTGTGTGTGGGCGTGTATGAGTATTTTACATAGCATTAGTCGCAGTTTCAGATTTAAAAAATACCAAAACAAACAAATAATGAATTTAAACATTGTATTTTTATATGCGAACTCAAATCGATAACAATAGCCAATAGATTGTAGTTAAGACCCGATTCTTTAGCAGGCATACAATATTAATGTAATAATTATTAACAATATGGAAACAGAACATAATACCAAAGACAGATAATCAAAGCGCGCACACAAGTAATTAGCCTTAGTATAATATTGAGATATTGGATTAAATAAATATGATCTTTCTTTGGGCACCAAGTATTATGCACACCAATTTCAATACAATACCCGTGTATGTGTGTACTAACTATACAGATCTGTGTAGGATTCCATTGAAGCTTATGGAATTTCAAATAGAACTGCATATCTCCTTATAGCAAGTACCTAAGAATAATCCTAATTAACCTAACACATAACGAAGGCCAGTAATGACGAGTTTCGAAAGTAATGAATTTAGATTTTTAAGTGCTTGGGTTGGACAACGAATTGCCGGGCAGATCGGGGTCGAATTTAAATAAATATAAAACTTGTACATTCCCCAAAAAATCAAGAAACCCGCCTAAAAAAACCAATTAAATTAATTAATAACTAAATAAATTAATTATTTCGATCACCAACGATATTGCTGACGATCCTTAAGTAGTTCGTTGGATCGTCATTAGCTAATCCCCACAATACATATGAGAAATGATATATATATATACTATATATATATGGTTTTTCACTCAACTAACCAACTAAAGAACTAACTTAACTAACTAAATGATTAACTTAATACATTTTTTTTTGTATATCTATCAATGTGTACTGAATGTTTTTACTTGGTGTCCATTTTAAAAGAAAACCAGAGAGAGAGTCCTTAATCTAAGCGTTTAAAATTAATGGAAAATTAAAAAAATAACAATAACGAAATACTTATATCAAAAACCAAGCACACCGATACATTTAGCATTGTACAAGGATATGGAATCTGGAATATTTAACATGAATAGTTGTATGCTAAATATGTATGTACACACTAAGAAGTTATACTTAAATTATTCAGATAATATGCGTACCTTTTTAAGCAACTAATTCAATGTTAAAAACTTAATTAATTAAAACCCAATTCCAGTTTAGAGAGTAATCAAGTACTCGAACTATTTGGGAATACACCGTCTCAAGACCAAACAAATTGTAACACAATGAGCCGCAAATTTGTATTTATATATATTAAATACCCGATATCGTAAAACCCTCGAATCCAAGCGCAAACCTAAAACAATCGTGTTCCGATTTCAAAAGCTAACGTTAAACTAAACATAAACTTAAATAGAAAGACGAAGATAAAGATAAAGATAAAGGTAAACCCAAACGCGTTTAGATAAATGATAATATGATTAAGAACTTTTGACTTTTATGGCTGTTTAGAGATTTTATAATACATATACTAATTATATACATATATATATGTAAACGGATATAAAACAAAAACATTTTTCGTAAAAACAACACACACACACATACACATAGAGAAATCCATTTTTTGTGCTTCGTAGCAGGAGATTGAAAAAGATCTCGATCCTACGTAGCAGTTCCCAGACCTTACTACTATATTTGTCTCACTCACACACACACTCGTACACCTCACACTCTCTCACTCTGTCTATTAACTGGTTTTCGGCAAAATACAAAACTTTGGCATGATAAAAATGAACATACCCTCCGCTCCTTATGCGATCAGCTAGAAGATCGAGAGCGTTTTTTTGTAGCGTTTAGTGAAAGAAGAAATACAAAAAAAAAAGAAAAACAAATTGAAAAATGAAAAACAAACGAAAATTGTGAAATTTAGTGTCTTTACACTTTAAAGAGTATATACAAAATAAAGAAAAGGGAAAAGAGATGATGGAAACTTAACTAAGAGTATAATTGAATGTAGCTGGCGATGAATGCCAATAATCGTATAAGTGTAACTCACACACACACACACACTGAGAGAAACTATACATATACATTCACAATACACAATACAAACAAACAAACAAAATTATGATACTTGATACTCGTACATATGCCTAAAAGGATAAACGTGTAGTACTCTAACGACAAACAAACATTACAAATAAATGTCTATATATATTATGTATATGGAAAATATAAAACACAAAAAACGATTAAAAAACAAACAAAAAAAAAGAATCAAATATAAAAACAAAATTATAAAAGTATAAACTGTTTGTGTGTTTAATTTAATTATAAAGCAATTTATTTGGGGGGAGTTTAAAGGAAAGTTTTGGAAAGGTTTTGGAAATTACTTACGATATGCAAGGCAGCAGCACAGTTCTGGGGTTAATGTTTTATTTTTGGGGACTAAAGAAAGACAAATTTTTAAAACACACTTCAAACGGTTGGACGTTTAATATACATAAATATATGATATTTAAGGTTTTTCTCGGCTTGCCTGATCATCGGTGTATACAGATGGAATCAGCTTTAGGATTATATATTTTCCCCACACGTGAATCCCTAGAAACGTATTTTCTACTCTCATCAAATGCCTGCAAATCTGTTTGCCTAACAGCCTTTTGAATTTAGCTTTGATTTCTATATACAAGTAGGCGCTGATTATTCAATATGATATTCATAATTTCAAACGTTTTTTGTTATCCATAGATTTGAATCAACTAGAAAAAATCATAATATTTATTGAGAAATTTTACAAGAACGATATTTAAAGCATTTAATGAAATAGGTGAGTTAAATTGATAGCTAGCGATAGTGGTATGGAATATCTATGAAATATAGACATGTCTGTAGATCTTTGGATCATGGGACAAACACTATCGGAACCGATTACCACCAAGGATTCGGCACGTTGTGGTAACTCCTCATTCCTGGTGGGTAGCAGCTGCATGCAGGGATGGCGCATCGAAATGGAGGATGCACACACCCATATACTTTCGCTGCCCGATGATCCTGGCGCCTCATTCTTTGGCGTCTACGATGGACACGGTGGTGCAGCAGTGGCCAAGTTTGCTGGCAAACATTTGCACAAGTTTATAACCAAAAGACCGGAGTATTTTGGTAGCTCCGTGGAACTGGCCATGAAACGTGCCTTTCTCGATTTTGATCGCGAGATGCTGCACAATGGCAGCTGGGGTGAACAGATGGCCGGTTCCACCGCCATTGTAGTGCTGATCAAGGACAAGCGTTTGTATTGTGCCAATGCCGGGGATTCCCGAGCCATTGCTAGCATTGGTGGCATGATGAAACCACTTTCCGTTGATCACAAGCCGAGTAATGAGTTAGAAGCCGAGCGTATTGTGGCCGGCGGTGGTGTTGTGGAGAATAATCGTGTGAATGGCAATTTGGCACTGTCCCGTGCTCTGGGCGATTTCATGTACAAGCGCAACACCAACAAAAAGGCCGAGGAGCAAATTGTCACCGCTGATCCGGATGTGATGGTCTGTGAGATCGGCGAGGATTGGGAATTTGTAGTGCTCGCCTGTGATGGCATTTGGGATGTAATGAATAACACGCAAGTGGCTGATTTTGTACGCGAACGCATTGCAGCTGGTATGCAGCCTGATCTCATTTGTGAGCAATTGATGAATTTCTGTCTGGCACCCAATGCCTATAACTATGGTCTGGGTGGTGACAACATGACCGTCATTCTGGTCTGTTTTCTGCACAACAAATCCTATGAGGAACTGGTAGTGCGCGTGGGTGGCGCCAAAGGTGTTCCCCATGAGTCTGGCGTTGGGGACATGTCGAACGTTTGCAAGGTAAGTGGATAAAGTCTTTGCTTTTGGGTAAAGTTGATTAATTTGTGGTTTTTTCTTGCTTGTAGAAGAAACTGAACAAACCGAATGCCAACAACTGCAATTTGCAGAATGCCTAAGGTGCAAAATTAGTTAATTTATTTGTTTAAGGTTTGTGATTATTTGGAACGCTCTTTTGTACCCATAGTTTGTAGTCTCATACCGACCTTCGTATACCCTAATCTTTGGCTAAATTCTCTGCGCTAAGAGAGCATAAATTACAAGTCTCATCAGTGCACCCACTTTTTTTTTCACTTTAGTCCCTTCGACGGTTGACTTAAAATTCAATGAAAATATACACTGATTCTAAGATTTCGAAATAATTTCGTACTTTTTTTTGGGTTTAATTAAACCCTTATCTATACCCGCCCTTTAAATTTATTGAAAAAATCGATGAATTATTTTTAGGGATCTTTGGATCTCTTTCATTTAATTTGAATAAATGTGCGATTCTATAATACATAATTTACTTGCTATATATAAGTATATATATATATATTCTATATCTTTGGTCTGTTTAGCTGTAGGTGTCGTTGAGTATACAAAAATGCAGTGAGAATTCTACAACGCGATTTTAAAATTAAAGAAAATAGAAAAAGAAAAATAAAAACAAGAATTGTAATAATATTAAGTGCTACAAAAATGTACAAATTAATAGATAAAGATAGATGTGACAAATATACAAAATATAGTAAATTTGGTTGTGTGTGTGTAGTGGCTAATTAGTGTTATAGTTATGTCAATTCGTATTGCACCACATGCGGCCATAATGTGCTTAAAATAAAGCGACACATGCACGGGAAATCCCCCTCCCCGCGACTATAAAGCGAAGAAGAAGTCGGGTTGGGGAGGGGAACTGACCCGCACTGCTGTCAGTTTAAAGATAATGAAAGACTAGAGATTCGCTCGTTGGACTTCCGTGCCGAAGCAGGAAATCGCAATGCCTTAAAAACAAAAGAATTATAAACGTAATGATATATTTGGTAAGTACTATATAAATATATATATGTTTGTGTGTGTGTTTGTAGGTGTGTAAACTCTAAAATCGTTTCTGGTGTATAAAATTCAATATTCGTATAAGTAGATAGATATATATATATTGTGGTTTAAGTAGTGCTATAAAAAATACTGGTTACATTTTTTTGCAAGTCTCTAAATCTCTAGATCGTTCTCGTTAGCCGATCGTTAGTATTAGTTTTATTTTTTTTTTTCAGATTATGCGATTTTCTTTTTTGGAATCGACTACTACTCTCTAACGGTACTTTAGCTCTTTGCTTTCTTTAATAATTATCACATATTTGTTTACTACAGTAAGCTCCTAAAATCGAATGCAAAATGGGTATTTTTTTTCCTTTTGGTATCTATTTTGGTATTTCTTTTTGGTACTGGCATCTCAAATAATTCTCAGATTTGTCTTTTACAGTCAGACTGAATCGGTTAACTAAGCGACCATTGCATAGTTGCCCGTTAACTCGAATGGACTCGTTTTGGCCGAGTGGCTAAAATTGTTTTTTGGCGAGAAATCAACAGGTTGCTCCTGATCTGCATCCACACTACTCGGTGCAGCTGCTGCAGCTGCTGCAGCGGCTGTGACTGTGGCTGTGACCGTGGCGTGTGGGTAGTGCGCATAATTCATGGCCAGCGGCAGTGGAAGATTCAGCAAGTGCTCCTGGTAGACAGCACTTGGATGTTGCAATACTTTCGGCTGAATGACGCCATTACGCTGCAAGTTCTCATAGAAATCCTGACCAAAGGCATCGGGATGAGCCGTAGGATAGGCATAGGCTAGCACCGCCTGCGCCTTGGCCTCGGCCAAGCGTCGGTTGTTCTTCTGCAGCAGCTTGTGGGCGAGAGTGGATTTCGCAGAGTCTGGTGAAGCGGCTGCAGCTGTACCTGAGGGTGCGGTGGTGCTCGCGGTGGTTGTGTTTGCTGTGATTGACTCCTCTGGCTGCTGCTTGACTGCTGCTGGTTGTCTTGCTCCTGCCTCGCTGCGATTTTTCATGCAGGAGGACTCCTCGTGCTTGTACAGGTACGACTTGAGGGCAAAGGCCTTGCCACAGCGTGCACAGGTGTGTGGCTTGGTGTTCGAATGGGTTTGAATGTGAGCACGCAGATTGGATTTATCGGCAAAGGCTTTGCTGCAGACGCTGCACTTGAAGGGCTTCTCGCCGGTGTGTGTGCGTATGTGGCCCTGCAGCAGCCAGGGACGGGAGAAACACTTGCCGCAGTACTGGCACTCGCAGCCCTGGTTGTGGGTGCGCACGTGCATCGAGAAGGCCGGCATGGAGACGTAAACCTTCTCGCAGTAGGGACAGTGACGCGCCTTCTTGTCCATAATTGACCTGCAAGTGACAGAGTTGAGTTGTCATCTTTGTGGACGGACAGGTCAAGTAACTCACCTGTGGGTTTGTCTATGGCGTGCCAGATTCGAGGAGGTGGAATACTTCTTGCCGCACTCGGGACAGGTGTGCTCATCATCCAGCAGACTGGAACTAGAGCTGGAACTGTAGCTGCCACTGCTGTTTACCTGCCGCTCAACTGGCGACTGCTCCTCACAGTGGCTGCTACAGTGGGACTTCACACTGGACTGACTGCTGCTACTGCTGCTGTTAAGGCTGGCACACGAATTGGTACCGGAAATGGTGCAACGACGCACTTTACTTCTATCGAACACCTTGTGACTGTACGAGTTGTAGGTGGAGTCATCATCGGAGGAGGCATAAAAGTTGCTGCTGCTGTTGTTGCTGGTGGCGTTGGGCATTGGTTTGGTATACGCTTCACTCAGTGGTCCTGCTGCCAGAGTTACATTAGCCAGTTGTGTGAGATTGTACAACTCCTCGGGTATGGGTGTTGCCTGCTGATCTTTGGTCATTTTTTGGTCTGCAAGTGTAGACAAAATGGCTGATAAATTAGTTAAGTAACAAAATTAAAAATTAATTAAATAAGTCAGTTGAGTCTGATGACGTTGGGGAATTGCCTGCTGATTCTTGGCCACTAGTATCTAGCCAAATATTGGCAAGCATGGAAACTCTTTGTATTTTCTTGCTTTCCGCTTATTTAAGCTAACAAATAAATTTATTTATAAATAATATAATAAGACAGATCAGCCCGATGACGTATGCAAGAAGAAGAAGAAGAAGGTGAAGCAACCTGCTAAATGCGCCACAGATGCGTCACAATTATCAACATGCTCAAACGCAAATAAAAGCAAAATTTATATAAAAATATAAATATATTTGCGTTGTCGCAGACAAAAACTACTACATAATTTAATGATCTACAATTACACTATCAAGCAGGGAGCATATCGCTCTTAACATGCAGTTTGTTCATACCCTAAAGTGTAGTGTAGTCTTGAGTTGGTGCATTTCTTATTATTTGTCTATTATTTATGCGAAATATTCATCAATTTTATAATTAAGGACAAGCGAAGAGGCCAAAAGCTACAGAAAGCCAAAGTCGTCTGCATCATAGTCGTCACCTTGCTGGTCGCTTGAGGTTGCCGTCTGCCACACGGGGCGTATGATTAACGTCAGCAAACGGCAACGGCAACGGCAACGGTAGCACTTGTTGGCTGCTGCTGTTCTCATTTGCGTTATTAGAAATAAATTCACGTCGAAATGTGCATAATTTGTGCATGTTGTCTTGGCATTGATTAATCTCACACGTAATTACCACCCCTGACAACAAAATGCCGCTGCTTTCCCAACCTTTGATCACCCCTTAGCTAACCTATAATAAACTGCAGACAAACAGGCAACAATCAAAGCTAGTCCACAATTTATACTATATATTAATCATATTCCAATACTCAAAACTGACAACTTTTTGCCTTCAAATTAATTTATGCAGTTTTCAGATTTCAGACTGAAAAAAAACAAATAAACTACTGTGGAAAGTGTGCTTTCCTGTAAGTAGAATCAAATCGTATACCTCATTTTTTAACTTAAAACTACATTTTACTAAATAATTAAGCTTCAAGTTTTTCTTTTGTTTACACTACTTTTTCAATAATTGCCAAATTTCCATATAACATTATAATTTGTAGAATAGGGCAGTTTCATTATATCTATAGTCATCTAAGCGTTACCAATGAGCCATTAAACTTTTCCAGGCAATCAAATTTTATATTTCCGATCTCTCTAGTGCCTTGTTTATTGTACCGAGTTTTCTTTTTTCTTTTTGCCGTAATTGTCTAAATAATCGATTAATTCTTATTGCCACAAACAGAAGGTAGAGACAGAGGCCGAGTGTGGCAAGCACTATGCGAACGGGGGGCCTTAAGGGTCGGGGGGCAAGTACGCGTTGCGGAGGTCATGTGCACAGTGTGCGGCAATCTTGCCATCGCTTTTCACTTTTCACTCTACTCTCTACTCTCTCCTCACTCTTACACTTCTCGCTCTGTGCTCTCTACACTTGTGCGCTTTTTTGTTTGTTTTCCTTGCGGTCGTTTTCCCGTTTGGCCGCGTGATTGCGGCGCCGTTTGGCGTAGGCGTGGGCGTGGCAACAACATTGCTACTTTTTTTTTTTTGGTTTTGGCCTAAACATCGAGCAACTTTTGCAACCTGTTGCGTTCGCTTGATGGCCAAAAAAACATTTCGCTCTTGTTGTTATAATTTTGTGAATTTTATAGTTTTTCTTGAATTGATTTCAAAGAGTATATCAAAATGTTTGTGGTCTGGATGAGAGACAGCAAGAGAGAGTGTGTGGCTGTTCTAACTATAGCCAGATATCGGACCATAAATAATGGCTATGATGGATGCGAGTGGGAGATACCGCATCGTGCCAGACACATGTTTCGACTATATGTACTATTAGTGTCTAACAAGTGAGCAGAGCCTTTCCCATCTCCACCCTTAACCGCTAATACAACCACCTGGCAAATTTCGACATAATGCGTACCTGTTCCACAGAAAAATCAACCATAACATATATAAAGCTATATCTATATTTTAAGCAGCATTTCGTAGAACAGCATACATATACATATATATTTTTTGTTTTTTGATTTCAAAGAAGCTGACAAGTGGGAAAATTGTGTCTGCCTTGGAAGGGGAGGATAGAGTAGTACACCTCCGAGGGGTTATTCGAAATGTCTATGCCATATTTTCGATGTCAGAAGCACCCAAAGTCCGATATGTCGCATGTTTCTTATGACAGAACGTTAATTAATTATTCCTTGGTCCGTGGCCATAAGACTGTGAAAATTGCGAATCTTGAATCGGTAATCGCAGATGACATCTCAAAGAGATGGGGAAAGCAAAGCAATATCACAAATGTTAATTGGTGCAGGCCTCAAAGCGGAGCAGCAGGGAGTGGGTAGTGGGGGGAAGGGGATGCATGCAACACATGTTGCTGCCTACAAATCGAAGCACATTAATTTGCTTAAAGCAACTTAAATTTGATTAAAATTGATGCATACAAAAAAGTATTTAAATTCAGCCTAATGAAAAATTAGTAAATTTAGTTTGAATTATGAATTTATTACTAAACTCGGGAATAAGAATTCAGCATAATATATTTAAGCACATTTAATATCTTAAGGAATTTCAGACTCAATTATAAAATTTTTTGAAATTTTGTTATTTTTACTGTGTAAACAATTTTACACCTTTGTTTGTTTCTATTCATTGCTGGGCACTGAGAAATGCCAAATCTACTAAATAAACTACCCCAAATTCCACCTGTGGAGTTAAGTTTTTCAAATTGCAAAACAAACAAATTTCCACATAAATTGTCGCTTGGAAAATGCTAGGAATTTTAATCAATTGCACATAAATTTGAAACTCAACTACAGGGCTATATATTCCACGCAGGGGTGCTCAGTGTTTGGCATAAAATAATTTTGAGAACAAGTAAACTTCACTCACTTTGCTGCTTGCCAAATGGAATTTAGACTCTGTGTTGATTGCCAATCAATCAGTCGCTCGGGCAATCAATCACAAATCAAATCCAATTTTATGCCTTTTTTTCAATATTTAAATTTTGAAATTAAAAAATAAATAAAATAAAAAAAAGTAAACGCTAGAAATCTGCAGTGAATCAAGTATATAGTATAGAGGTATTTTTATATATGCTATAGGTAGATCTGACCCATCCCAAAGTGTTCCGAGTGCATTCTGTAAACTCAACGCACAATGGACATGAAAATGCTTTTTGTATATTTACGGTGGAAATCTGCGCAAAATGAGCGCTCCGAAGAAAGTTCAAAGTCCTGTTAATGTACACAAAGCACAGAAATGTTAATGGCTCTGCCAAAGATGGAAACGGGATGCAGTAGCGGAGGGGGAGTGGAGGCGGGTACGGCGTCGGTGGCCTTAACAACGGTCGGTAAGATTGCATGCTCGGTTTTTGGACTATTTATAAACCGCAGTCGAGGGCAAAGAAATGTGCATAGTTTACATTTTAGTTCAAACTTGAAAACGCAAGTTGGAACAAATAAACAAATCGCATGTAGCCAGCGGCGCCTGTAGTGCACACACAAAACAGGACACATGTAGTATCTTCAACTGATCGATCGGTGGTAAAGAAAAAAACTCCTATTGCTCGCCCTTGACTCTTCGGGTTGGGAATTTTTCCAAACCCGCTGAGTTTTTGAATTGAATTGTTTGGATTCGATAATATGGTTGTTTACCGTACGGTTAGCCCTGCTCAATCGTCGCTGGACTCATTTGCGATCATGTTTACGACAACCAATTATAAACATTAACGGGGGACACACAAAGAAAGGATCTGAGAGCTCATCTATACATATAAATATATTTATATGATTAATCGGTGGGATTAAAATCATGCTGCTTCTGTGTTGCACCTGCAAATCACTTGTGCCTAATTGTGTGGCATTGATCATAGTCGCAGATAAAACTATATATAAGCTGAATCGTATGATATTATAATTTCATATTTTGTGGGTTTTTGTTTTCTGGTTTTGTTTTTGTTTGTCTTCTCTATTTTGCAGAATTCTACGCAGTTTCTTCAGTTATAACGACGCATTTTGCACGCTGCATGACAAAGTCAAAATATTAGCTGTATATATATTGCTTTACCAGATCTTATACTATATCCTAGCAATTTACGCAACAAACTATCAGACAGCACATGATTGAGAGCCAGAACAAACTGTCAACAGATCTATGGCCACTATATAGTATCTACCTTATATATAGTATACAGGTGTATAGTGTAGGGCAGTCGGAACGATCGGTCATCCATCTGTTTGGCCGATCATTGCCAATGCAAACACATTTCTCACGTAAATGTCAAAATATCAAAGAAATAATAATATTAATTTAACAAGTGTGGCCCGGTACGCTCTTCGAGGTGATAATTTTGAACCAGCCAAAAAGAAAAAACAGGTAGAAGAAGGTAGGAAAAATCCGGGGAAAATGTTCCGTCTCCGATATGTATATATATAAAATATAGCATATAGCGACGACAGCTGATGGGTTGTGTATTGGAACAATTGTGTAATTTGTAGTGAAAGTAAAAACTAGAGTAGACCAAAGGAATACCCTGTACAACAACTGAAATGCTCCAGCTTTTAATGACTTTAAAAGCAACTGAAAGTATTACTCACCACGCTGAAGATCTGTAAGCCAATCCGACAGAACTGAAGCGTTTCTTCTGTATGACATCGGAATCAGAATTGGAATCGAAATCGGTTGCTCAGTATAGCTTGATGATTCAGTCGATGGGGAATCAATAAGAGCAGGAGAAGAGGAAGAGGCTCCCGCCTCCGCCCTCAGCAGACGCTGTCGGTAAGTTCTTTTGCTTTCGTTGGAATTCTTCACGTCTGGTCTACGCAATTTTCACGAATTTCATCAGAAAAAAAGTCAGAAGAATCACAAATCTATAGATACAGAGTAAGTGCACAAGTGTTTGTCCCGATCCTCACTAATTGCTCTATATATTTCTACAAATATATATATATATATATATAAAGTATATGTGTGTATGTGTGTATATGGGTTCGCAGGCGATAACTTAATATTGAGAAATTCTTCGGCTGCACGTGGCGGCGGCGCTCTCGAAAAACCGAACGAACGCAGCGAGATCTCAGGAAGAACTGAACTTTCTTTCACATACCACTTACAGTTTTTACATCTTGAGGCATCGAGGAGGTGACGATGCCGACAAACTGACGAACCGACCGCCGACCGCCGACCGCCAACCGTCGACAAACCGACAGCTAGCAGCTGTTTACCGAGGATCGGGCGAAAAGAACTCGGGATCGGAGAGCTGCGAGACTGAGAACCAGAACGAGAACGAGGGCCCCATTGGAACAAGTGTGTGCGGTTTAAAAATACATTTCGTAAAAGAAAATAATGTTTTTATTATGCTCTCCCTCTCTTTCGCTCTTTCGTTCACATTTTCCAAAAGGGAGAAACACACACGGACAAGGACCACTGCGCAGAATTTTCTAACGCAGTGTCAAAAACCTCACAGAGTCTGCTCGCTCCATGTGCCCCCATGCCGCTGTCAAGCGCTAGCCCAAACAGACTGAAAGAGAGGTAGAGTTAAAGAGAGACAGAGAGAGAGAGAGAGGGAGAGAGCCAAAGAGAGGCAGGCATTTGCCGGTCGGTTTCGAGATAGTGTGTAGTGTGTAGTTGACGGTGACGCAGTACCGCAATTTGGCATTTTGAAATAGCTGTTTGTACTTTTAGCGATCCCATCCAAAATAGACTCACGCGCTCACCTGACGCCTCCCCTCCACCGCCTGCGTGGCACCCTGTCTACCCACCTCCTTCTTCTCCTCCCTATCCACTGCCTTTTTGGCTGCTCGATCCCTTTCAAGCGAAAGGATTTATCACAGGTGTTGTCGGCAGCTCTCAACGTTTGACTTTTTCACAGCGTAATGAACTTGTGCTGGGGGCGGAGCGCGGGTTAGGCAGGGGGTTGATAGAAGATAGAAGGGGTTGTAAGGGGCGAGCGGTAAATATTGGGGCATAATTCTTACGTTTGCTATAATTCTATATTCTATATGATTTATATCTCGTGCACATTGGTTGTTGTCGCCTTGATTTCGTTTCTGGTTCTAAGTGGATTTTGTTGTTGCAGTTGCATGCAACTGAAACTGACATGGAAAAGTTGAATTTTCAGTGAGAGAAGTGTGGAGGGAGAGAGAGGGAGTAGAGGGGAGAGTGGGAGAGTGGGAGTTGGGCAAATGCAAGTTATTTGTATATTTATTTCCTAGTAAAACTAGTCTCCCTTTAGTCCTTTCAACTTAAATTTATTGACATATTAAAGTGGGTGATAAATGCTTTAAAATATAGACTGCTTTTTAATGAAACTTATGGCCCAAATTTGTCAGATATTTCTTTTAAATAAAGCGCGAAACGTATTAAAATCTGATTAGAGGGAAATTCCCAGTTTCATGGAAACCACAAAACACTCAAGATAGTCGAGAAATGCTCTGCACTCTTTGCTCTTCGCTAGAATTAAATTAATGTGTTAAATGGTATTAATTGTTATAGCCAATTTGCTTGTCAGCTAAGTATACTTCTTGTTCACTGTTGGCCATTTTCGCTTATTCACTTTGTTGGCCTCGACCCACGCAGTGGGCAACAAAGAAATGGAAATGCAAATGGAAATTGATGAAGATTAAGATGTACAATGCAGTTAATGTGATTGGTCATGATGAAGATGGTGATGATCATGATGGTGTTGCTGTCTGGCGCCAACATGGAAATTTAATTTGGATTCTAGGGTCAAGTTGGGCCAACAACATGCATCACGCACCAACAGCTGAGTTTGGACCAAGAAAACAACGCAAGCGACGAGACGAGACAAAAGTATCTTATGGATGTGGTCACAGTGGTTGTCAGGGATGCGGTGGGGTAGAAACGCAAACAGTGTGACATGTGCTAAAGACATACGTGGCAGCCACGTCGACTTTAATCACGGCAATTAATAAGAGTGGGAGGATGAGAGAGATCGAAAGGGGTGAGAGGAACAGGCGGAGAGGGTGTGCCACAAAAGGAAGGAAGTGTCTGCCAAAGAGACCAGAAGATGTTAAGCTGCCAAGTTGCGAAGCTGTGAAGCTACCGAGCCAAAGAATCATCACCCAGAGCGCAGCAATTCTTGAAAAGAAAAAAGAAACGAAGGCAACTGAGGGCCATAAATCTATTTTGGTCCTGTTTCTCCAGCCAATTCTCCACAGAGCTCTCCTGCTCACATTGCGGCGCAATTGCAGCAGAGACTCGTCTCTTCGTCTGCTTCTTTCAACTTGATCTCTTGCTGTTGCAGATGCTGAATGTTGCATTATTGAGTGCCACAGACTCGTTATTTTTAACTGCTCACCAAGGCGGACAAGGCGAGCAACAGGCACAAGGAGAACAACGGTTCTTTGCGTAGGTAAAATGCAGTTGAAGACCAAATGAAGCCACCATAAATTCCAGACAAGAGACGCAGCTCCATTTCCAATTATTTACACTGAGATAAAGAAGCGCAAATCTTCTTAATGTGAAATTCAACAGGCAGAAAATACAACAACAAAAACCTCGAGAAACATAAATAAAATAAAGTGTAAAGAGAAAAAGAAAGATTCACTCGCTAAGTAAGCAAAATATCGTTTATTTCGCATTTTTCTCTTGTTGTGTAAATAATTTTATAATCGATTTCAAATGAAAGTCTTGAAAGTCTTTAGCTTTCGTCTTGCCATAAATTATCCCATAATCTCTTTCGAATTGCTCAGAGTTCGTTTGCATCGAATTATTATAATTATTCTCTTTTCTCGGAACACACTTCACACCTCCACACCACTGATCCTATGATCAGATTTTATAGCCTGGTTAGTGAGATTTCGTCACTCAATTTTGAGGCAACATCCTGTTTACAGGATTCGATAACTCAAAACATTGTTTAGATCAAGCGATTTGAATGGAATTTTGAACCCGAAAGTGGTCGCTATAGAGTAAATCTTTGAGGCCGGATATGCTTGTAATTCCTGAGCCAAATCGGAGACGTAGTCGGAGATGTGGAGTCAAAAGAAGCGAAAACATCATAAAGTTCTATTTTTAATGCCGTTGAAAACTCACGACACGACTCGAAACGAAACGACACGATACGACACGACTCGACAGGCACAAGACACAAGGCAAAACACTCTGGCCACGTTTTGGCTACGCTTACGGTGGCAGATTTCAATTGGGGGAGTTGTCGAGAGACAAGAGGGATCGAGTGGGAGAGGGACAGGGACAGGGCTCAAACTTCACGTCGGCTGCCAACAATATTCCTTAGGTGGCAGCCACTTTGCGCTGGGTGGAACGTAGCGAGGGAGAGTGTAGTGGGTAGGGTAGCGTAGGGCAGCTTGGCATGTGCCGCCACTTGAAGTTTCGTAGGGCACTGCAGTGTAGAAAAGAGTGCAACGCATCAGGCATCAAGCACCGAGCAACTTGCAACCTGCAACATTATGAAGATCCGAATTTATGTATGGCATTGCTGTAAATAATTACAAAATGTATATGTATTTTGTATATCTCTCTACTCCCCTCTCTCCCTCCACAACTACCGTGTCAAAATTCAAAGAAACAAAAGCGGAAATGTTGTTGTTTTCTTTATTTTTAACAGCAACAAAGGGAAAAACTAAAACAAAAACATCGTCCTCATCATCGTGCTGAATGTTTTTATATGGCAATTGAAATGTTTTGGTCATTGAACTTTTCTCTTTTATTATTAGCTCTATCAACGGCAAATACATTTATCTTTTTTTGGAATAATTTCAAACGGAAATTGTATTTAATTTACTATTTTTCGATTTTTATCTAAACTCTTCATCTTAACTTGACGCAAAATCTAATCCTAAACGCTTTCAGTTTAGGCTTTTAAATAATTAATTATGATTCAACTGTCAACCTGTCATGTTTTTATGAATCTGAACTTTATTTGTGTTTACAGACTAAAGTGTTAATACTCCAGTCTGGTGCCAACCATTTCTATATACACTGAAGTACTCCGGAAAATTCAATCGGAACTGGTTGATTTGCGAAAACGCAGCTTTGGAATGGAAAATCTACCGGCTGTACGCTGTTTGTTATTTGCTTCTGGAATACCGTTTACCACCTCAAAGGTGTATGCCTTTGAAATGCAGAAAGAGAGCGCGATATCGTCGCCAATAATTTTATCGAGTTCCAGACAATAAATCAAAGGTTCCGCAGTGAAATTGTATTCAGATCGTTTAGCCACATCTTTAGCTAGATATTTAAATAAAATTTTATAAATAAAATTATGATTTATTGGATTAAACAAGTTCTTACCGAGCTCTATTACATGAGCAATGCTGGCTAAACCCAAACTTTTACATCCAATTGCGAATTTTTGTTCAATTCCAGGTATTTTAACAAAATAAGTGTAAGACTTTCCATCGTTCCCATTATAATGCATTGTTTAACAATAATTTTCAAGATGTTGTGAAATATTTGAATTGCTTCAAAACGACTGTTTGATATTGAACAAATTTTAAATAGGAATTTTGAGTCATAGGCACGCTTATATACATAATATTAATCACTGGACTAAATTAGGCAAAGAGCATAATTTTTATGATTTTGTCGTAGTTTTGCTATAGGCTATACTAGTTACATAAATTATTCGACTCTCGGTCTTCATATCTTTTACTTCACCTATGCCATTTAGAACCTGAAAGGAATATCCCTTGGAAATGCAATAGGACAACGAGGAGGTATCATCAGTTATTACTTTGCTAATGTCCAAACAGAATATTGTGGGCTCCTCAGTGTAAACATAATCCAATTTTTCACCAACATCTCTTGCTAGTTATTGATGTCAGTAATATATAATGTATTTACATTTTTTTACCTCTTACCAAAATTAATAATATAGCCAATGCGAGCTGAACGCAGATTCTTGCATCCCACTGCGAATTTTTGGTTGACCAGAGGTAACTTGACAAAGAAAACGAATGATTTCTCGTCATCTGGATCATAATACATTATTAAATAAAAAATTTTTAAGCTTTCTGGAATACAAATACCATAGAAATGACAGTTAAAGAACATGAGTTTGATTTACAATTAGCGCCACCTATTGCAGGTTTGTTAAACGCACTCCATCTATGTTATATAAAGAGCAATACCAGTTGTGAACAAAAACAAATTCATCGATAGTGCCACCAGTTAGAGCCGGTTACTGTCAAAGAAAACTTATATTTGTTCCGAAATACGTGGGACGTTTCCTTAAAGAGTTATGTTTTTATTTGTTAATGCAAAACAGTTTTTGCTACCGCTTATCAAAAACACGCAATTTATTTTAGAACTATTGTTGGCACTATCGACCACTTTCGAGCTACTATCGGTGGTGCATAACAATCGATAGTGAGTTGACTCGATAGTGCTCAACCATTGATAATAGTGAAATAGTGAAATCGATATTTTCACACTGCTAGTTCGATAAGACCATCGATAAGTTTGCAACTCTATTTCGTCGGATTCGCGACAAACATTAACAAATTCCCGAAATTTTTGCGAAAACAATTGAAAAAGTGTGTAAATATTATGAATTTCATATTCAGAAGTTAAAAGAACTTTGGAAAACTCAACGCAAGTCGTTTGCGTGAATTTTAAGCAGTAAGCAAGCGGCGCTCTGAAAAGTGTGAGCAAAAAACATGGCGCCTACGCCGCAGCCACTGGAGCAAATGCCCGGTGCAAATGCTGGATATTTGCCAGCTGGCCAGGAGGGAGGACCGCGTATTAATACCATGTCGATGTCGGTGCTGATCGATTTCATTATACAGCGTACATACCACGAACTCATGGTTTTGGCAGAATTGTAAGTAAATCTGTTTGTACTGGGGAATATTTACTGAGGCTCTGTACTTGTCTTCCTCAGGTTGCCACGTAAAACGGATATGGAGCGTAAGGTGGAAATCTATGCTTATGCGGCACGCACTCGCCATTTATTCACACGCCTCAATGCATTGGTCAAGTGGGGCAACTCGGTGTCAAAGGTGGACAAGAGTTCGCAGATCATGAGCTTCCTGGACAAACAGAATATGCTCTTTGTTGAGACCGCTGACATGCTGGCACGCATGTCGAGAGAAACGCTTGTGCGGGCACGATTGCCCAACTTTCACATTCCAGCTGCTGTTGAAGTCTTAACCACTGGCACTTACAATCGCCTGCCCACTTGCATACGCGAGCGTATTGTGCCTCCTGATGCTATAACGCCGGCGGAGAAGAAACAGACGCTCTTGCGTCTTAATCAGGTTATTCAACATCGTCTGGTCACTGGAAAATTGCTTCCACAGATGCGTGAATTTCGCATACGTAATGGACGAGTTACATTTGAGGTAAAACACGAGTTTAGCGTGGCTCTAACCGTCATGGGCGACAGCCCTAATGTGCCCTGGCGCCTGCTGGATATTGATATACTTGTGGAAGACAAGGAGACAGGCGGTAAGGCAGTTGATATACTCAAAAACAACAGATTTTCTTAGGTACTCTTATTATTATTATAGATGGCAAATCGTTGGTGCATTCGCTGCAGGTCAACTACATACACCAACTGATCCAGGCGCGTCTCGTTGAGAATTCCAATGCTTTGAGCGAGGTATACAATTGTCTGCACTATTTCTGCCAGTCCTTGCAGTTGGAGGTGCTCTACACGCAAACTCTGCGTCTTAACTATGAGCGCTTGGATGACAACAATATTAATGTGGAGGAGTATGTGCCAGGAGTTAAACTAACTGTCTCATATTGGCGTGATCTCAAGTCGGAGTTGGGCTATCGTCTCACTGTCCAATCGGATCCCAGCGAAATCGGACGTCCTTTGGCAGTTGTTCATGTGCCTTCATTAGGCGCCAAGGAATCTGCCGAAGTTGCAGATCGCGCTGTGCGCTCTGATCATCTCTCGATGGAACGTTTGATTGTGCACACTGTATACATACGATCTGTGTCACGATTAACTGATCTCAAACTTGAGTTCCAGGCCTTCCTCAAAGACGTTGACTGTGAGTGTAAATGTTATGATCTTTTGCTCATCTTCCTTTTTTGAAGAAATAACTGACAAATTCCCATCTCTTTTAGTTAATCTACAGGGCACACCAGCTATTTTGACTGTGCCTGTGCTGACACCCTGTTTGCGTGCTGAACAAATCCACATCACCATTGATACACACACAGGCATGTTCCGCTGTCATGTGCCCAAGCACTTGGATTGCCCTATTACGGATGAAATGCAGGATTGTCTAAACGGCGATCGCAGCAAGTTACCTGCTTTGCTATCAGAATTACGCTACTGGATTACCCACAGGCGATGCGAAAAGACGCTGCAACATCTGCCTGCCACGGCCACAGAGACGTTGCCCTTTCTAACGCTGCCAGAACAGGAACTGTTGCAAACCGGGCGGCATAAAATTTACGTCAAACTACACAGACACCCCAACATTATTCTGGTAAGCTTTTTAATAACGATTTATTAAAACTAAGTTTATTTGAATTATATTTGATTTACTTGTAGGTGGTTCAGCTGAAAGAGAAGTCTGCCATGCCCAATGAAATGGAGTACACATTTCACCTGGGCTTTGTGGTCTTTCAAAAGGACGAGAGCGACGTTCTGGATGATTCAGCCAAACAACTGGTGTCAATTGTAAACCAGCCGCCCTCAGAGATTCCCAAACTATACACAAAACTAATGCGTCTCATTGAGTTTGATACTTTTGTGGCCACACATGGACCCGGCACTGAAGTTGATGGTGAGTACTAGTCTTTTAATTACAAGGAGTACATTTTAAAGCATACAATTTCAGCAGACATATCTCCACATAAACGCAAATCAAATGGTGACATCCTGGCACCACCTCCCAAGCAACAGAAGACCATATTTCCCGCATACTTCATACCAGAATTGGCGCACGTGGTGGCCATGTGCGATGAGAAGATTCCGTTCTTGAATCTGGCCCAAACACTCTCAAAGTATCGCATACCGCATAGCGGCCTGCAAGTAGAGGCCAATGCCACATCTCTGGTACTAAAGATTCTGGCGTTACCAAAGCCTGGCGCCACGCCACCGGCAGTGGCTGCTCCTGGTGATGCTAAGTCAGCGGCCGCGCCGGCACCAACTGCCAGCACTTCAACTGCGATGCCCAAAATAGAGTCCCATGTTTGGGACGACCTAATGCGACGTGTGCTCTCTATATCTGTGCGCTCCCAGACCAACAAAAACAGCCAGGTGCGCATCTGGGTTGTGGAGTTTGTGTTCTACAGCACGCCACTGCAGAGCACGCATCAGAAGGAGCAGGGCAATCGTCGCACTGTCTACCTTACCTATGAGCAGGCCAATCATGACTTCGCTAAGACTGTCGAGGATCTGCTTAATGACTGGTCCAAGATAGTCTATCTTTACACGTTGGTTCACGACTTCTCCGAGCAGCTGAGAAACAGTAAGTGAAGCTCTTAAATGAATGAATCAAATTAGTCTCATATTTAACTACTCCACAGAGCGACTTAGTCTTGGTGACATGCTGGTGGTCAAATCCTACAGCTATGTCAATCTGCTGCTGGGCTATGGACCTAAGAAGGAGGTAACCTGCAACATTTACTGGTCGGTTCAGTCACATGGCTTTCGTCTCACCTTTGTGGGCGGTATTTCGGCAGTAAATGCACACTCCATGATGCGAGATCAGCTGGCCCAGCATCTGAATCAACAGCATAGTCTAACGACTATTGCTTACATACTGCATGAAACCTACAATCCCATGAGTTCTATTGCCAAGCTGCCTGTGCTGCCGCTGCTGGGAATTCCAGTAAGTTTGTTAATCATCGGGTACCTGGGCATCTCTTTAATCCTTCTTTGTCTTACTTACAGCGTCCACAAGTGCCCGTGTTATCGTTCTGCATGTTGCCACAATCGCCCTGTCTGATCAGGTTGACCTATCAGGCTGTCTATTGCCTGGAGCTGCGCTTCCGGGCCAATCGTCTCATTTCTATACGCGATGGCGCTAGCAGCCGCTTTGAACGCAACGCTATCGAGGAGTTTACTCCCATTCAAGGACTCAAGGCATTCTTGTCGAAATATGTGGATGAATCTGCAGTGTACAGAGGACGTGCTCCGCATGAGGACGACAATCCATTGTCCCCAATGGGCATGGAGGACAACTATGGTGGTCCGAGCAGTGTGACGGGTGTGAGTGCTGGTGGGTCCTCGCCGTTCTTGGGAGCCGGTATGCGTGGTCCCCAGTCGCCGAGGGACAGTGGCTTACGTTTCCCCGCGCCGCATACCCCGCCCTCTAGTTCCAATCCTCACACACCGGCCAGTCCACATCCCAGCGCTGGTGGTGGCGGTGGCAGTGGTGCTCAGAGTCATGCCAACTTCAATTTGACATCGCCACCCGCACCACACATGCCGCATCAGTCACCTGGTGGCTTGATGCCTTCATCTCCGCTAAATCCGCAGCCCAGCCCGCACATGGTGCACAGTCCGGGACCAAACACACTCTACATGCAGAGTCATCAGGATTCACCCTTTACCGCCATGTCGCCAGCAAACAATAATTGGCCAGGATCACCAAGCATGCCACGTCCTTCTCCACGACCTGGACAGAGTCCGGAGCACAAGAGCACAGGTGGAGGAGGCCAAGGTGGACCTGATCGTGGCACGCGTGGTACTCTAAACAGACCTTGGGCTGGGGCTGTTCCCACACTTCTCACCCATGAAGCACTGGAGACACTCTGTCGTCCCAGTCCGCATCCAAACAAGGACATCAATGTGGCAGACATGAGTCCGGTGGAGCGATTCCTGGGCTGTGTCTACATGCGTCGCCAGCTTCATCGTAATATCCAAAGCGATGAGACGCTAACAGCTATCAATTCAACGGAACCGGGTGTTGTGCTGTTCAAGGTGGATGGCCTGCAGTGTCAGGTGATGCTCAATCCGATGCACATGCAGTCCCTGCACCTAAAGGTCACTCAGCTGCCACCGATGCCAGACAAACCCACGTTCCAGTTAAGTCCCGATGATCTGCTAATCATTGAACAATATTTCGACACCCGCGTGGCTGCTCCTCCATTTCGTCCCAATGCTCTACAGAGCATCTGCCGTCTGTTGAACCAGCCGGGACATGTGCTCAAAGATTTCGTACAGATTATGCGATTGGAAATGAAACCCGAATTGGGTGGAGATCAGCTCAAGTGGACTGTGCAAATGTGCATGAGAATGCCTCCCTCAGCATTGCCCATTGTGCCGATTGGCAATGCCTGTGTGGTGCTGGGACGCATGAAGATACTCTTCTTTTTGCACATCACAAGAATACCCTACAACGGCAAGGACTGGAAGGATAGCCCGTCGCTGGTGCTACCTATTGTACACGACATTGCCACAAATCTCACCCAGGTGGCCGAGAGACGTGAACAGGTGCAATCCCCGATGATGACGGCGGCCAGCACTTTGCTGCGTCGCTTTGCCGACTTTGGAGTGCAACAAAATCAATGTTCACTCTTTCCGGCCATCACAGATCTGCTGACCAATTTACAGCTCACGACTGATCTGCCTCTGCCTCCACCAAATCAGGCTATAGGCCCGCCCATTGGTGTAGGCGGTGTGGGCGTTGGAGTCGGGGTGGGAGTTGGCGTTGGTGTCGGTGTTGTGGGCGCCAGTCCGAATGCCATGATGCCCATGCAGCAGCTGCAGCCACAGGTTGGCCATGGACCGCAACTTGGCCCGAATCCTGGTGGTCCGCAGTGATGAAGGCGCAAGCGCCGCGCCTCCTCGCAGCAGCCATGAGGCGGCATTCTGGCGCAATTGCGACCAATCAATGAGTTAACGCTTTATATTTGCAAATCATTCATCATTTATTTATTGATTTAAATGACATACAAGTTTTTCAAAACATTTACTTGCGATAACAAGGAAAGTGAAAATCAAGAACAAGATCGGTAAGTCAAGACCGATCCCACAATTATATACTTACAATAAACAACTATTGTACAAAAAGATAGATACACATAATACAATAAATCACTAACTAACTGTAAAGGTAACTACTGTAAACGCAATCCAATTTAATCATTTATCACAAAGTTTGTTATGTTTTCTTACTTGCACCGAGGTTAGTTTAATAGGTTGTTTCTATGGATTTTACCCCTGCTCAGACCTGGCTAACGAGTCTACAGAATTTGGCATTATCTATAGATTTATTAAGTACCATTTAGCTGTAATTAACCCAATCTTTGCAAAGGGCTTTCTTTTGTGAAGCTTGTGTATTTTTTTGGCTTTGTTGCTGTTGATGCTTCAATCAGTTGTCAATCATTGCTGGCCAACGAGCTGTGTGCTTTCCATCTGAGCTGTCAACTCACTGACGCCCACTTCCTCCTCTGAGATGAGATCCACCCAATAGCGCAGTTTCTTGCTTCTCAAATAACTGGCAGAGTTGTCAAACACAACAGTATCTAAAGAAAAAGAATTGTTAACAAAGCTTCACTGTAGCTTCCTAGCTTAACTTACAGGTCGTATTGGGTCGCGTGGATATGCAGCCAGCTTCATCCATTTCGTTGGAGTAGACTGTTCCCAAAGCCACCTCGCTGCGCTTCTCTCCCGTCTTGTCGTCCACACTGTAGATGCCGAACTTGATATCGTGGTCGAGGGTTCGAAAGTTCCAGGATAACAATTGCTGCTGCGGCTGCTGTTCGCTGTCCAACATATTCTTGACCTTAAAGTGCAGTTTCAGTTTGTCACCTTTGGGCACCTGAGCCTCAGTAAAGTCCTTATCACTCTGCTGACTGCTTTGATCCACATACAGCTCCTCGGGCACCTTGCCACCCCAAATCATCAGCGACTTGCACTGTGGATCACCAAGTTTGTCCACCAGTTCACCACCCCAGCACTTGGGCATTATCTTGGGATCCACATGGGAGAAGAGTTGTTGTTGCCACTTGTCCACTCCCGATTTGTAGATGTGTATCTTGCTGGTGGTGTTCTCGTCGAGGAACTTTTTGACTATGTTGAATGCCACCGAGAAAAGTTTTGGGGCATTGATTATATAGCACATTTTGAGCAGCTCGGGGAAATTGGACTCATATTGTTTTACGGATGAGATTACGCATTCCGCTGCTGGACGCCAGGCGTATTGCTTAAGGTTCATCGATTCGCAGTCAAAGAAGACGACGAGTTGACGCGCCTTCCAGCCGTGCTCCAGACTCTGCTTGTATGCCGCTTGGACGAAACGCTCTAGAAGCAGTACCAGATACTTTTGAAACTCAAAGCGTGTGACGCAGTGCATCATGCCCCAAATGTCAAAGTTGTGAAAGGGACAAACAATCACTAAAAGGAAGAGGAAGTGTTATTAGTTAAACTGAGTAGATTGAGTGCTTCTGGTTGATTACCTGGCGAGCCGTCCTTGTCGTAACCCATTAGACCATAGGGTAAATATTCCCGCAATGCCTGCGGTGCCTCCCACTTCTCAATATTGTCCACATTCCACATGGCCCGTGTCTTTAGACTCTACATAAACCCAAATGCCAAACAATTTAAAAAATAATTGTGATGAATATTTCAATTCATCTCACTTACCGCTTTGAGCATTTTCTCTGCTGCATCCAAATTCCATTTGCGAGCTAACGTTGGTGAGGGAGATAGAGTGCGAGAGTGAGCAGGAGTTAATTAAGATTGACACCTGGAAAAGTGTAGTTAAACTCACCTCTCAGCCAACGCAGCAGAAAAAGTAGTCGTCATGGGTGTCATCGAGTACATCATGCAATTGCTTGCGAAACTGCAAATTATAATTAGATTAGCGATAAGCGTTATACCTCTAATCTTGGCTAACAATATTTGCAGCTGAGCATGTGATTAATAGGTATCTGGACTGCAGTAAATCGACAAACTTGGAGTGGAAAATATCAGCTTTTTGTTGAAAAAGTTGTTTGCCTTAAAAACTGTTAATTTGCCCTTGATTCAATGCCAATTCAAATACCCTAGAATTGAGTTTAGTGGAGTATGCCGTTTTGATTATTTTTACTTTATGTCTTAGCCAATTTTTAAGCTGGGTATCTTAAGGTCGCGCAAACTGGTTTATCTCAAAAATAATTTCCGCTTTTTTGTTTAAGGTTGTCTCTGTTTTTCCCATCGATGATTCAGCAGAATTGTTGTCAAACAAGAATAGATGCCGTTTAAACGACTCCAAAATGTACAGACAATTTAAGCAGGCAACTAATTACTCAGACGCTACTTAGGCAGTTGGTAATACCCTGTAGTTAGTTAGTCTGCCGTTTTAATGTCAACACAATGAGAGTTAAATACGTTTTTGGATTTCTTAATTGTGACCAAAATAGGAGAAGGGAGAAGGGGAATTCAAGTTGGGTACAAGTCGTGCCCATGAATAAAACGGCTTGAGTAATATATCACTTGGCTTAAATCGGCTAAGCAGCACGCTAAACGCGACTTGGTGCAGTTTAGACCACACAAAGCACTTGAAATTCAATAACGAGGCTAAAGCCAGCTGTCATTTGGCCGCTAGTCTGTTCACAGTCAGTTTGGCAGTTTGCCGGTTTGGAATTGTGTATTTCTCTTGACCAACTCAACGACGCTTGAAACCTTAACACTTTTTTGTTGCCTTTTATTATTGGTGCAGTGATTTGGTGATTGGTGCAGGGAACGTAGGGAAGGAGAGTGAAGGGAAAGGGTGCATTTTTTGGCACTATAGATTCAACTTTGTTCTTTGCATTCGCCTATTAGACAATTAACAGTCATAACGTAAATGTTAAGAGAGTTGTAAATACGCCAAGAAGACAAACATTTATTACAAGTATTATGAAGTATTTTGAAGTTTTTATTATTTTTTATCTTTTTTTTGCTCAATTCGCATTGAGTGCAGTTTTGGTACCATGACTAGTGGCTTTTTAGCCACTTGTTAGCCCCTTTGGTCTTAAACAAATATTGATTTCTCCTCGCTGGGTCTTTCCAGCAGTCAAAAACCAGTTGTCAAAAGCCAAAACACAAAAAAAGCAAAATCGCAAAAAAGAAGGCAGAACTCATTAGCATTTGGGTTTACAAAAGATCAACAATTTCTACAAAGATGTATACTAAACTAAACTGACGATTTGACTGATGTGAAAGCTGATTTTAACGATTAAACCTTACACCTTTACGGTGGGGAAACAACACACAAAACTACATTGCAAATTGTTGTTAAAATACTATAAACACGACTTTAGACAACTTTGCCAATTTACAGATACATAAACATTGTTAGGAAGCGAAAACTTCTGTTTAAGCTTGTTTTTAAAAGTTCAAAGCTGTTAATCCTCATTAGTATAACATAGTCAGATATATAGCCCTTTAAAGACTTTAATTTCCCCATAAATGTATTTATAATGAGCTGACGTTCGTCAATTTTGTCATGAAAGATTCTGAAGTTAAAATTTTTGATTAATTGAAATAAACTTTTTAAAAAGAATTGCGACTCTGAGGTACTTCAAGGTTGATGCGTGTAATACCCTATCTCAATACATTCAAAAGTGCTTATTTCTGTCATTTTTGTAATCTTGGTCAAAGGGGCATAAAGTCAGATCGTTAAGGGTTTATTTTAATTCACTTGATTGCTAAAAGCCTTTTGAAGCCAATGGGCCAATAAAGATATAATAGCCGAAAACATCTGTCAAGAATGCAGTCAAGGCAAAAGTGGCAAACTGGGACGATAACCGATGTGTTTTAGAGGCATTAACCGGTTCAAATTCGATTTCAAACTCAATTTCGATTTTGACGTCTGATCATTTGACTATTTGACTAGTTTTGTGGGTCGTTGGCACTGCAATGTTGATACTGCTATTGTGGGCGTAAAGGGGCGGACAAAATTTGCTATGCTGATTTATTGGCAAACAACGAAAAGCACAAACACACAAAAACTGCTCAAAGATCAATGTGCAGAACCATTTGCAATTGTTGTTGTTGCTCTTTATCGGCTAATGCAAATTTAGCACAGTGTGACAAACGTAATGTAATAGTACGTGCTTTCATGCCTGAATTAACATCTCTCATCGCTCCATCGATTCGTTTACTCAATTCTCTGAGCGATTTTTAATGCGTAATTAGTCATGTATTTGTTTATTTCTTTAAATTTATCGCAAGGCTAAAGAAACTGCTGAATGCCACAAGTGTGTGAAGAAAAACCAGCTGCTTACAAAATGTTGTATGGAAATTGAACAAGTTTTCTATTAGTTCATAGAATAATCACAGTTATTTCCTAGTTGCAATCAGTTCGATTTTATTGGCCATTAATTATAAGACGACTTTCAAGGCAAACTACGAACTTAATTGCAGCTTAGTGCAAGTTTCACTTAGGAATGAATTAATTAGGTATCAGTTATTTGTAGAATTGCCATTAAATCAGCAATAAACACTTCAAGAAATTACACATTTTTAGATCGTTTAAATAAGTGACGAATGGTTTACGTTATTTATTGCATATAAATTTAATTTATATACAAAAAAGTGATTTATCGTAAACCAAATGGTTTAGAATTATTTCTTATCATACTTAGTTGGAATAAATTTAATTACATATTTTCATTTGTTTGACGCCCACACATGCTCTTTGGTACCAATGTGCAGGCGTGCTCTGAATGAGAGAGCGACTTAAATTCTCCTTCTCGCTCGCACCGTTGCTAATCATTTTTCTCACCTGTTCCAATGTTTTGCGCTGCTCAGCGGTGATTTCGGGCAGTGGACCAGACATTATATTTTATTTATTTATTT
Organism: Drosophila nigrodunni; assembly: GCA_020829145.1. Lineage (NCBI taxonomy): Eukaryota > Metazoa > Arthropoda > Insecta > Diptera > Drosophilidae > Drosophila > Drosophila nigrodunni. Next base: position 3,294,770 of record JACVCZ010000003.1, on the reverse strand, counting down.
AACCAAAGTTGTTAAAATGTTGCCAATTTAGTATGTTATGCACACACTCGCACACACACAACTTGAATTTCTTTTCGTCGGTTTTCTTGTTGTTTGTTGTTAAACACGCAAAACTGTTGATGATTTTGTATTTTTTTTGGCTTTGACTTTGGCGTTTGTTTGGCGCAGAAGGGGTAGAGTGGGAAGAGGTGGCAGTGTATTAAAAATAATAACAATAAAAACTTTCTACCGTTGCGTATAACTTTAGTTGTTGCTGTTGTTGTTGTCGTCGATTTGGTCAGACTGTTGCATATTTTGAGAGCAATTATTTTCAATTTGATGCCTTGACTTATTCAACCCAAATGGAGTCGCATCTGACCAGGCCAAAAGCACTCGTAATGACAATAATTATAATTGTACAAAACAAAAGCTGCACGCACTAAAAACAACACAACAAAGCTACAATTATATTGTCACTGTTTCGTTTGTATTGTTTTCTTTTACTTTGTATTTGTTTTGTTTTGATTAAGTGCGCCAGAATAGTGTTGCTGTTGTTGTTATTTTGATAAACCGAAACCGAACCGAAAACGAATCAAAAACGAAGCACACAACAAAGCTCTCCTCCACCGATGCTTTAAGTTTTGCGAGCGGCGTCCAACTGAGGCGAAAACATGCGCCACAGAGCTACTTAAAGCGCCGCCATCGTCAACATTCCGTTGTTGGGGGGCTCTCCAAAGAAAAAGAGAGAGAGAGAGACGCGTTTCTCTCAATGTTCTCCCAACTGTTATGCTCCACATCGCTCTGTTTCATTTTAAACTTGTCTGCTTGGAGAGTGAACACACTAACAAACAGTGCTCACTCTTCAGCTTCCTTTGCCATTCCTTTACACTTCAAGCTGCAGATTAAACATTAAGTTTACCTTCCTCAATTTACTTATCGTTTTCCAAACTTAGACTAACCATTAAGTATACCTTTATCAATTTACTTATCTTTTGCTAAACTTAGACTTTGTTTTGAAATTATTCCACCATAAAATACTTTAAACTTTTATGGTACTTTGATAATTGTTTTTGTTTAATTTCAACAGCATTATTGCTTATCAAGTGAAGATCGAAGTATTTTTTTTTATGATATCGATACTTTTTGGGAGCAACGGACGTTTCAAGTGCGTTATTTTTTTATTTGTTGATGATTCTTTTTTTGGTCGGGCGTTCTCATATTTGCGATTTGAACGAGTGATTTGGCACTTGATTATTTTTTTGCGTTGATAAGATAAACGAGGGAGTTCTTCTGAACTCAATTTTGGCAACAAAATGTGTGGGAAACAGATAAATATATTGTGGTGGCTGACAAAAAGTATGCAATACTTTTCGTGTACAACAAAGTACCTGAAGTGCTCATACCACAGCAGCTACATTGATTGATGTTAACAGAAGTGAATTAATTTCTGTTAGTTTTCTGTTAAGTACGAGCGGTTATTATGCGGTTATTCTGTTAAGCACAAGCGGTTTATTATGAAGAATAGATGGCGCCAACTTGTTTTTCGAAAGTTATACCGAAAAAAAGATGGCGGTTCATATTCAAGCAGCCCGAAAGTATGCACTGCTTTTTGCAAGCAGTTATCCAACATTCTCAAGCAGTAATATTTCAAAAATTAAACCACTGCCGTTATATTCAATTTGTTTAAACTTAATTTATGTCCATTTACGCAACCATATTTTTAAATATTTGCCAAATTTTCACTACGTCACGATCAATATATACTTTTCAATACTTGTTTGTTTGTTGGCCTTAATATTAGCCATTGATTCTTCAATTTCGCACACCCATTGTATTATTTTAATAATCATTAAAATAGGTGCGAAAATATTTTTGGCCATTTTGCAATTGATTTATAATTAAGCAAAAGAAAATGATTTGATTAGCTTCTAAATAGGCAAATCAGCTGATGGAAATGCGAAGAAAATTCGTAGAGATTTCAGTGGCAACATTTTCGGTATTTGCTTTGGTTGAAAATGTGGATAAGTTTATTCGCACTTGAAACTGAGAATTTACTACTTTGCGTCACAGGAGTGCAAAAAAAAAAAACTGAATAATTCAAATGTACATATTGAATAATATGTTTATGAAAACAAACAATGTTCGGTGAGGAAGAAGACGGAAAGACGAAGGGATTGAGAGAGATTCCAACACATGATAAGCGTAAAATTTTATGAAATTGATGAAATTTTCAACTGGAAATTAACGAGATTGAAAATTCAGTTTATTTGTTGCTTTTGCTGACCATGTTTTTTGTTAGCCAAATTTTGCATTGTTTAGCTGATTATGATCGTTTAGTTTGCTAGCAGCCAAGTCTGATTGAAAATAATTGAAAATTCTATTGGAGATTTACATATCAATACAAATTCTAATTCCAAATCCACATCCAAATCAAATCTAATGCCAAAAAACAAAAGCCTCGTATATATTTCGGCAGCTTGTTGATTTTGTTGCCAAAACGCATGAATGAAATTCAAAACAAAAAAAAAGACCATATTCGAGTATATTCTATAAGAATTGGTCATAAGTAGCATAATGAGCCAATCACAACAGGTGAATGGGTCAGAGGTGAGTGCTGATAAACTGTTGAGTTTAAAAATCAACACTCGGACCACATAGAACCTATCCCTTAAAGATCAGCAAATACTATAATTATTTTCCATGTAGTTTCGTTCATTTCCAGCTGATTCAACATAAACTATTGGCAATTGGTTTATGGATTACCATGTATCAAACGTTCACTTTAATTTACCGCTCCATTGGGGGAATTACGCTGTCGATCTTCTCGGACTTTTAGTTTGTCAGTTTTTGCCGAGTTTTTCGGTTTCGGTTTTCGATTTTCCACATGATTTTCCCTGTTTGGGGCCGGCGTGGGTGCGTTGAAAAAACAAGGCGCAATTTTCACGTTAAATTCGAATGCGAATAAATAAAATAGGCTGCCAGACAAAAGACATAAAGTTGTTCTAGGTACCCCCTGCCCACCAACTAGACAGCCCCCCTTCCGTTGTCCATACTCGTTGAGTATCTTTCACCACTTTGCACTTGAAATGGCCAAAAAGAAAATTGTCGACCACCCGCAGATAGGAAAATTCAAAGAGAGAGAGAAAGTGAGATGTATGAAAATAAGAGATCGACGTCATGATCACCTTGATGATGCAGTTAAACTAAATTTACCAAAAATCGCAATCGTTTATGACGTTGGCGCCACCGCACAAAAACGAAACCACAACCTACGACTGCCACTAGTGACGTCACAGTTCCTCAGCTGGAAAAACAAGCGCGTGTGCCTCACAGATCGAGCACTCGCTGTGTCTATGCACAGGTGTGTGTGTGTGTGTGTGTGTTCTCCCTTGTGGCTTTTCAATTATTTGCATCTCGGAGTACATTTTCGCAACTTATGAGATACTCGTGGCTATTTTTGGGCGATTGCACGGGTTGGTTTCCCATCGCTGCGAGAAAAGGGGGAAAACAGATAAACAAACACCCGAAAAAAAAGGAAAAATAAGAAAATAAAATGTACAACAAAAACATTTACTCAAAATCATCAACAAACAGAATTCAACTGAATGGAGAACTCAACTAAAATTTAAACCAAACAGAAACAGTTCACTTAATAATAATCTATTGTTGATTCCATGACGAGTATCCTCAAGCCGTTTATATACAATACAATACAATATTAGTAAGTACAGATATAAATATATTGAATGAGTACATTGCCATATCTGCATTATAGCTTAATGCGTTCTTTGGGTTTTCCCGACTCGTTTCAAGAATTTTTCACATATTAATCAGCCTCGTTAAATGATTTGCAATTTATTAAACATGATTTTAACTTCTGCCGAATTAAAATTAGTTCATCGACTTTGGATTTTATGAAATTGATTTGCAAAATCTTTGGATTCGTAGAATTTAAAGAATTGTTTGAATTTTCAACATATTTGAGAAATGTATTTAATGAAAACTTGTGCTTTTCCGTTTTTATGTTGAAATGAGTGGAGTGATCTACCGTTTTACAATGGAAATTAAGCAGAGGAGTCCAATTTGTTTGGAATAAAAGTACAAGTTTTTACATTTCACAAATATGAGTCATGGCTTTTCAGTTTCCCCAGAAACTGGTTTTCATTTCCCTTATCTGTTTGCTCTAGTTGCTGAACTAAACAGAAACGCACGTGTCCTTGCATGCATATGCAGGATATAGTCTGCAGTTGTCTTTCCCATTTACCAATTTCCCTTTTTTCCCCCAAAATCGTAATCCTCCCTTGATTGAAGTTGCTACCTCATGATGTGCGTGTATTTGGGCCTAATCCGCGTTTTAGCCGCCTTCGTTTGTCGTTTAATAGCCAACGCTATTATCCTAGCCCAGTCGGAAACTGTTGCGCCCATTAACATGGCAATGGCATTGGTAGTGGAAATGTCTGTGGCCCTGAGAACGATGATGCGGCAAATTTGTGCTTCCTGCTTTCAGCTTTGACAAACAAATTAATAACAAACCCAATCCACAATCCCACAATTCCACAAATCTAACCTCAGGTCCATCCCTGACTTTTGCCCCTGCTCGTTGTCCGCTCATAATACGCGTAATTTTCCATTGTGAGCAAATGGACGACAAGCTGCACGTTCAGAATCTAGTTGAACCCTAGAGCTAGAGCGCACAGAGAATAAGAGTCCTGTGTTCAGTGTCCTTGATGGCAATGCTCGACATAATGACTTTTGATTACAGCGCCATTAAGCGCTGTCCAAATGCTTGGGTAGTTCCCAGTTCCCAGTACCCAGTACCCAGTTTCTAGCTCCTTGTACATCTGTTTGATTTCTATATCTTGCTGTTGTTGTAGTTCTTAGTCCTTGCTCGGCAGGACATTGCCTGGCTCGTAAATATCACCCACTGTGCCATGGATAAGCCGCATTAGACGCAATCCAATTCAATCCATTCAAAATGGCAAATTGTCGACTCACACACACACTACATACTACTTACTATACACATCTTCAATTACCGTAATGTTCATTTCCCCTCTTAAATGTTTTCCCCCCTGCTCCACACCCCTCACGCCCCCTATGTTTAAATGAAACTGAATTGCGTTTTAAGTGTCCTTCGCATTCGAATTCGCATTCGCATTTTTCTTTTTATTTTACTGCTGCGTCGCAGTACATTTTCCAAGGAAATTGTTTATTGACATTCTTTGCATAAATTGATTGCCTTATCAAATGGGTCAAGAGCGGGAGGGGACGAGAGATGGGGAAGAGGGGCAGCTGGGCCATAAATTAAGCAAGTTTTCAATAAACTGCACAAGTTGCGCATACGCCGCGTTAGTCGACAATTTGTGGCAACTGCTGGCACTGCTGTCTCTCTTTGTGCTCAATGCAGACTTGCTGCCACTTGCCACACGTTGCAAACAAATGAGTTTATGCCACACACATGCTGTGCCGTGTCCATCATTTTCAAGCAGGCATCTAGTCTTCTACAGACATAAATTTCAAAGTGCTTGCCGCAAGTTGCATAGGTCGCGACCATTTGGCACAGTTACCCAAGCCCAAAGGGGGCACGGCAGCGGAGCGGGTCAGCTGGCGACCTTTGCATGGCCCACGGGCTTCGCTTTGCCCCTTTTGGACTCGGACTCGGACTCGGTAATGCGCATGTAATCTTTACAAAAGTTTTGCGCTTTTATTCTTCTTGGGGTGTTTCTGCCCCAACCTCATTGCTATCACTCCCCACTTGCCTCAGCTCTTAGACATTTTGTTTACCCCACTGTGACGTCACTTTTAGCTACGTTTTGGCTGTTTTGTAGTTTTCCATTTGACTGGAAATTGCGTTGCCAATGCTGGCAGCAAATCAAAGTGGCTAGTAACCTATGAAATAATAGCTAAAAGTTTCTTAAAATTAATTAAATTAGTTATCATTCATTAGCCTTAAAGAACTCTAAGATCTAGCTACAAAAAAGGCTAAAATGGCACAGCCTCAGCTCAGCAAACTTTTCCACAAAAGTTTAGTGGTGTCAAAATCATTGAAAAGTTTAAATGGAAGCACAACAAATAGTCCTACTACAGGTAGAACAGGTACGCTAAACGATGCGATAAACACACCTCTCTGAAGAACGCAGAATGTTAATTAGTAACGGTGAAATGAGTTGCCTAATGGAAAGCGATTAGCAGCAAAACTTAAGACTGTGATTAGACAAATGGAGTGGAAGTTTTCTTAAAGAGTTTCAACTATTTCAAGTGCATTTCAGACTACTCAATTTACATAATATTTGCCACACACTTCAACAACTGATTGCAGTTGTCAGCTCAAATCAAAATGCTACAAACTACAAACAACAATTAATTTAAGATGTCGTTGTACCTGTTACAGAATCGGTCTACAAATGGGGTAGATTAGGGACATACCAAACTGGTAGTTACTAGAGTTAAGTTGGAAGTACTAAGCCAAGTGTGTTGCTGTATAGTTACTAAGATAAATTTACATTAAAGCTCATTATATTTAGTAAGTAGCAGCTACGTGCTGACACGTTAATGCTGCAAGCTGTTGCAACACCGCAACAAGCCGCAGATGCCGCAAGAGTCAACAGTAAATTCCTGTTGACATTTGCAAATTGAAATGCTGCTTGTGCATAAATATAAATTAATCTACATTTAAATATAGTTAAGTCCAGCAACTACTTCTAGAGAAAAGAAACAGCGACTTTGATAAACTATTAAATTTACTTTAGATACATTTCATTTTTAAACTACGAATTGAATTTTGTCTTTTATGCCATTGACAGCATAACAAATGTGGCACTTAATTAAATTCCTGCCACACTTTGTACAATGCATCAATCATTAAATCGATTGATGCAACATGAACGCATTCAATTAAAGCCATTTACTCGATTTTCAACTCAATGTTCAAAAGTTATTTGCTTGTCAGGTATTAAAACTAAACCAATCAAATGTAACAAATTGAATTTTATTAAAAGCAAACTAAACTCTTTAAAGTGCCACACAAACTATTCTACATGTGGCAGCAACACACACACACACACACGTACGTAGAGACTGTTGAAAATCACCTGCCCGCATTTGAAACCGAGTGCCACAAACAAAAACAACTGCAAAATCACACCTTGCGTCCGGTTGTGCCCGCTTGCAGCCCCTGTGCTGTGCCCCTTCTCCTTGCCCCTGTTGTTGTGGCAAACGTCTTTGCCCCGCGAAGAGACCCGAGCTGCCTGTCAGCTTGGCAAATAGAGCCCTTTGGCACAGGATACACCGACGGAGGCACACACATGATAGGGATTGGAATTCATTCATCTAGGACCTTCCTATCAACTCAATCGCAATCGGAATGGGAATCTGTATTTGTATCTCTCTTGGTATCGGTATCGGGATCTATCTGCTGTTTGTGAGCAACTCAAATTACCATTTCGATTCAGTGTTTAATGAGATTTGCTTGCTTCATCTGCCGCACGAGGCAGGAGGCAGAGCACAGAAGGCAGAAACAGAAGCGTGCCTCTGTCGCATTTTGTTGCCAGCATTTCAGAGTCTGTTTTCTACTGCTGGCACGAGTTATGTGCTTGTAATATCATTTTCTGCTTGTTAGCTTGCATCTTCCTCCTTGTCTCTCTTTGTTGCTTAGCCCTGCCTTATCTGCAGCTGCCACACGTTGCATGTACGCATGTTATCAGGGGCGGCTACCATTTACTGGCTTGCAACTTGCAACGTTCAGTATCGCATCAATTGCAAACTCACTTACGAGTTTTCTCTGCTTTAGTCTCTGTTTATCTCACACTGTCTCTTTCTCAGTCTCTTTCTTTCTCTTTTCTAGTGGTCGACAGGTTAAACAGGAACAACGCGTCCTTAATCCTGCCCTCGTTCTTACTCCAGTTCAGTTTCTACATGTTTTTTGTTGTTGCTTTAAAATCAGTCAACCAATTAATGCCGCGCTTCGATTCCTGCTTTGCTATACTCTGGCCCTTCCACCTCTTTCCACACATACGCTGCCAGGATGTCGAGCTCATTGTGCATTGTCCTGTCTCAGTTTCGCGGTCCTGTTTTTGTTCTGGTTCCTTGTTCCTGCTCCTGCCGCGTGCCTGACCCGTTAATGCCGCCAAATGTTTTTTAAACACACTTATCCACGCAGCAGTAGCAAGGACAACACATGGCAGGGGCGGAACCAGGGGCTAGTCGAAGAGGGGCTTTGCCATTTGGCCAGGACACACGCGGTACAACAAGCCTTAAACTACACGTGGTGGCCATGGCCCTGCCCCTGTTCTCCGCCCCAATCTCTACCCCCGTCCCTGTTCCTGCTACTGCCCCTGAAACTGCCTCTGTTTCTGCACCTTCCTTCGATTCAGCCTGCCACTTGTTCCGGTGTCGAGTTGCATGCCGCGGCGGTCTCCGCTTCCCCTTCGATCTACACTCGCTGTTGTTTCCTCTAGCACAGCTGCTCCGCTGTGTGTGCGTGTGTGCATGTGTGTGTTGTATGAATTGTGTTGAAAATGTTGGTTTATTGATTTGTAAGTTGAAATTTAATTGAAACTCATGCCCTGCTCCTCGCTGCTTAACCTCGTGTATGACCCCTTTGTGCTGGGTAAAGGGATTTATGAGGTCAACCTGCTGACAGTGTGTTATTGGTTGGCCTTATAGCAAATAGACCAGACTCATATTATGCGGTGCACTAATTGCAAATTGTTCATACCAAAAAATTATAACCATTTACCAGAGGGAAGCACAGAAAGAGCGTTGAGCTTGGCACTAAAATTTAATTACGTGCGAGCAGTGCAAACTTATCTCTAAGTTAACAGTTCACTGGCTTAAAACTGGGCAAATGCGCAACGCAAATTAAAAATGTGTTGGCCAAGAAGTTAGCTGGAAGTGGGAATATGAAATGACATTAGTTTCAGCGGTAAAGACGCCAAAAACAGAAGTCTTGACTAGCTAAATTAAATTATTCTCCGCTCTTTTCTCCTACACTTTCCTTTAGTTGTGGTTCATTATTAAGGTTAAATTCCGCACATACCATATGCCACATGCCACCCGAGGTCTGCCACTTGTCAGGGCTGTCAGTCGTTTGATATAAAACAACGATCGTATTGCCGAGCGAACAATAAATCAGTGAACCCGAACCTCAAGGAATTCTTTTGGCATTTTAACCTCAGCAATAATAATTGTCGCTCCTTCCCCGCTCCACTTCCCCTCTCTTTTACCCTACTTTCCTTCTCTTTGCATTGTGTGGCACTTCCGATCTGTGGCAGCTTCACGACGTCGGCGCACGCGCCTCTGTTGCAAGGAGTCGCTGCAAGGATCTCAATGAGACTCAGCGGCTGTTTAATGTAGAAAACATCTGTCCCGGCTCCTCAATCAGTGCGCTTCCTGCCCCGAGCAGGGCAACATGTGTGCCACAAATACACACACACAAGCACACACACACACATACACTAATAGCGCTAGATTTGGGCATTGTTTGTGTGTTTGCACAAAGGATGCGCGTGCTGCTAAAAACAGATGCTTTCCACAAAACTCTGAATATGCATGCACCATGCGGCAGCAGCCAGCAAAAGGTGTAGGGGCAGTGGCAAGCAACGGCAAGGGGAAGGGGGCACAGGTACCGCATTAAAGTGATCAAATTTGCACGTGAATTTTATTCGTGTCCGAGTGAAATTGTCAGAGCGAAGAGAAGGGATTACATGCTGCCAATTATGATCCCTCTCAACAGCTGCTGCAGGAGATGGATAAGGAACAGGAGTAGGAGTAGGAGTAGGACTAGCAGTAGCAGTAGCAGTACTACCTCTAGTAGACACAGAATCCATGTGTGGTCCTCATTGCTCTACTCTACTGTCTGGTTAGCCGTTGCCACGCGTGTCTCTCGTTCCTGTCAAAGCTGCACTCAATCAGTGTTAAAAGGCCACAACAACGTAGAGCTGGGAAGTATCTGAACGTGCCACACGTGCAACGTATAAGTGGCAAGCTTCACTTACAGCATTAGCACATGTAACAGGAGCACACAGTAAGCACTTGTAAGGAAAGTTCCTGCAGGACTACAAGACGCAAGTAATTTTGCATTTAATTTGGATACCTGGTAAAGTGAAGGTGTCAGGCATCAGTTTAATACACAGCTGCCAACACTTCCTTTGGTTGCAAGTTCTGCTTCTGCTTAACGTTATCCTGCTCCACAATTCAAAGCTTGAATTACTCCTGCTCCTCCTCTGTCTTCAGTGTGCTACTTGAAAGTCCTCCCTGCTTCCTTCTTGCACTTCTGTTTATTATTTACCTTAAGCTTTTTGCTCGACACTCTGCTTAGCTCTTTTTTCTTGATCTGCCCTTCTTCACTCTCTTACTTATCCCCCTCCCTCTTTTCTGTTTTGTTGCAGACACTTCAACTGCAACTCGTTATCGCCTCGTGTATCGCTTATTACCCGCCTCTAAGCGCATTCCCCGCTTTCGCCCCTTTGTTACTCTTTGTACTCCAACACTTTCCCTGCCTGGCACTTGGTCTTTTTCTCCGGATATGGCTCAAGAGATGATGAACTCCTCAGCCAACTCCTTGTGCTGCTTCCTATCAGTTTTCAGCTGCACATTGTGTCCTTAACATTTCTTATTTCTTCCGGTTGAATCGTTGCACTGCTTTGTCATTGTCTCAGTGCTCGTCTTTGTCTTCAGCTATCAGTTTCAGTTTCATCTGCTGCTCGTCTTTATAAATCCCCCCCAGTATATTTACTAAGTTCCTCGCCAAAATTCTCTGTGGCACGAGCGCAGCTCTCGGGTTCCAGCTTCCCTTACTGTAGCTACTCCTATTCCCCCTCGTTTCATTTTATTGCATTGTTTGTTAAAGTGCTGATTAAACGTTGTTAATATTCCTAATTTTTTAACCTTAAGGCTTAATTAAAGCTATAAAGATTCCTTAAACGTGTCCAAGTAATTGCTTAATAAAAGACATGATTCATTAACAGATTTGAATCTCACTAAGACATAATTTAAGACCTAAAATGTAAAAGGTTTTAAACCTCTAGAGACTTTTAAGCAACGTCTTTTCCTACTTCACTTTGGTTCTATTTAATCCAAACTCGATTTCAATCTAAAGTTTCTAAACTTTTCTTTTAGTTACTTTAACAAAAGTTGAAGCAGCCTAAATGAACCTTCAAATTTCTAAGCGAAAAACCTTTGAAATAAAGTTTAAATAGATTTCCTTAAAGTTTACTAAGTTCTACAAAGACATTGAGTATTTTAACCCTCAAAAGTTGGTAGTTAACTAATCTGATGTGTGCAACTTTTGCCTCGCGTGTTGCAGCAAACAAAATTAACTGCCAAATGGAATGAAAAGCGTCGACTTTTCCACCCATTTTGCAACTGCAGGTTTGAAAACGGATGTCCTTTGGCCATTTAATCACGCTAATGCATCATTTTTGCACATTTGCATGTCTTGCATTAGTCATTCATTTGGAAAGTCACTCATTCATTGCAGACTTTAATACAGCGCTGCTTTGTTGTTGTTTTGGAATACTTTCAGCTACTATCTGAAAAATTGCACAAAGAAACCAAGAGATATGTGAAGAGAGGGGTTTTGGAAGTGGGCGTGGCTGATAGGGCTGCATTAATAGTGTATTTAGTGCCTCGGAAGCCCCACACGGCATCAACAGCAGAAATCTTCCCCAGTCATTTGCCACGCCCGTTTTTCCAATCCCTACGGGGGAGTGCTGCAGTTTTCCGCTGTCCCTGGCCACGATTTCCATTCACTTTATCGCCATTGTTGCTTGTTGTTATTGTTCTTGTTGAGTGTGTTGCAATGGACAACTAATCCAATTGAATTAAAATGCTTTTTTGTGTCTGAGTGTAGCACGAAATGATTGAAGGGAGACGGGAAGTGAGGGTGGCAGGGGAAATCCAACGGTGTTGCAGGTGTTGCTGTGCACAATTCAACATTTAAATTTGGTATTCCTCAGCTGTTGCCTTGGATCGATTCAATTTTATTTGATTTGATTTCATTCTATTTATTCAATTTCCACTTTTTTCTTCGTTTTCACTTTCGCATTAAAAGTTTTGTCTATTCGAACGGAAATCGAAAAGTTTTTATTGACTGAAAGACAAATGGCCAGCGGGGGTGGAAAATAGGAAGGAAAAGCGTCTCTCGAAAACGAAAATATATTTGGTAATAAGAAAATAACATGAACTGTTTTGTAGGACACGAGATACAATTGCAACTGCAATGGCAACTTGTGCTGCGTTTTGCTGCCACATGTCGTGGCACAGTGTCTGACAGGAATAAGCAGGACAAGTCGTGTCCATTCCACATCTCCCTGCCTGTGTAAACTGTCAAGTGGAGACGACACATTTTTGTGAGGGGAACGCAGAGACAACACAGTCCCAATTTCACACTCAAATTGTTTGCCTTCAAGCGAAGAACCAAATTTTCCAATGTTTATTTACAATTTGCAGTTGAATTCATTCAAAACTTTTTGGCCCGAGGTGGAGTGTTGGTGCAAAGGGGAGAGGGGAGTGGCTTTCTGGGTGTTTGTGTGTGTGTATAACACACATACGACCCGTTGAACGCAAGTACATCTGATTAATTGCATGTAATTAATAATGAGAAACGGTAAATGGCAGGTAATAAATTGCTCAGACACTCCCATACAAATGCACACACTCTTACACCTACACCCACACACACACACACACACTCTCACCTCGTACTGCATTGCAGGTCAGTAATGAAAAGTGAAAAGCGGAAGACGCTTTTTAGAACATCATCAGCTGTGGCTGTGGCGGTTTCTGTGGAAAATGTACATTTGTTTATGCATTCATCAGAATTGAGTGCACAATTCGTGTGTTGATTCAATTAGACGACAGATCGAATGTCGTAATGCAGTGGATGAAATGCTGGAGTGTAAATTAATGCAGTATTTCATACAGAATCTGTTTATTTGACATACTTTTTGGGAAAGTACACGTAACTCTAAAAAATAGTAATTTAAATAATCATTTTAATATATATACTAATGTTAATGTTAATGCTAATGCTAATGCTAATGCTAATGGTAATGCTAATGCTATTGCTAATGCTATTGCTAATGCTAATGCTAATGCTATTGCTATTGCTAATACTAATGCTAATGCTAATGCCAATGCTAATGCTAGTGCCAATTATAATGCTAATGCTAATGCTAATGCTTATACTAATGCTAATGCTATTGCTAATGCTAATGCTAATGGTAATGCTAATGCTATTGCTAATGCTATTGCTAATGCTAATGCTAATGCTATTGCTATTGCTAATACTAATGCTAATGCTAATGCCAATGCTAATGCTAATGCTAGTGCCAATTATAATGCTAATGCTAATGCTAATGCTTATACTAATGCTAATGCTAATGCTAATGCTAATGGTAATGCTAATGCTAATGCTATTGCTAATGCTATTGCTAATGCTAATGCTATTGCTATTGCTAATACTAATGCTAATGCCAATGCTAATGCTAATGCTAATGCTAATACCAATGCTAATTTTACTTATACTTATACTTATATTTTTATTTCTACTTATATTTCTACTTAGCCTCCTATATATTTTCTCATTAATCAACTTTGTTAACTCTATTTTTAGACTGCCTTCCCTGCTTAACCTCTAAAGAACCAGCCTAAACCTAGGGTGACCCTGCCTAAGGATGCCATAACTCAACTTTAGCAGCTCCCAAAAGTTTCACACAATCCACTCGGATTATCGAGACCTCCAACAGTACACAGCATACCGAATACATGTAATTATAGCACTTTCATTTACTTTTTCCACTTCGATTTGCCTTATAATAGATCATTTAAATGGGAATTCAGGAGGGAGGGACTCTATACTTTATGAAGCTATGATTTATGATCTCAACACGCCTCACAAAATGCTAATAGGGAATAGGAAGTATTCACATTGGCGCCTGTGGCAATGATCTTTGGCCAAATTACAAGCATTCGGTGGCGTGTTGCATGTAGCAGCTAAAAGGTTGCTTCTTGCGGTAGTTCCGTTTCCACTTTCGGGTTTTTAGGTCTTCCTGGGCTACGCAGGCGCACTCTAATTTTTATTATGCTTGCTGCTGACTCCAGGGTTGATTTGAGTTCAAGACTCGCGTTAGTTTATGTAAATTTGAAAATTGTTATGAATTTTCCTCAGTTTTTTCCGGGGCTATTTATTTTATTTTGGTACGCGCCATTAACATTAATTGTTGTTGTTGTTGTCGGTTGCAGTTGTTGCTGCCGCTCGACAAGTGTCTCGCGATGGAGTTTAATTTTATCAACTCGAAATGATTACGCTAAGTACGATATGTTTTCAAAGTGCATTTTTTTAAGTACATTTTCCTCTTTGAAGTTTCCCTTTTGCCTGCCGCGATTTGTGTGCAGCGCCAGCAACGTCAGCAGGTGCAATCAAAATTGGAAAATCGGAATTGATTTGAATGGGGAAATGGAAAAATGGAAAAATGTTTGAATAAAATCGGCAACTTTATGCGCCGCCCTGTGACTGAAAGACCTTAAACAGAAGGTGAGAAAGTCGAGAAACAGGGCAACTTTTGTAAGCCGCTTAGCTGCGATTTGGCATGCCACACGAGAGGAGGTGGCACAAAGAAGGGCGAGCGGGTGGAGCGGGGGCTAAGCATAATGAATAATGTGGCAGCTGTCGGTATTAGGCTAGCCAGCAAACAAACAAACAAATAAGCAAACAAGCAAATAATCAACCAAGTGTATGACTGACCCTTGCTGCAGAGCAAAGCGACTTTCCCACAAATTAATCAGACAGCGGAGGAGTAGGAGATAGCAGGGGATAGGGGTAGAAGTAGGGGCAGGCCATGCTGCACTCAGTTGCGGCTCATTAGCGCAAACCGTGTTGCACATTAGAAGTGAACAGGATAATGTGAAACCCTTTTCCTATTCCCTTTGCGCTTCCCATTCGCTGTCCTTATTAATGATGTTTTGTGGTTGTGACTTAATGACAACTAACCACTGACATCTCTCACTCCCTCTCCCTCTCTCTCTCTCTGTCTGACTCTGTGTCCAGTGGCACAGCAGGTAGCAAGCAGCAGCTTGTTGCATCTGCCAATCACAGTCGAGCGTTTAAACCAGTTGCTTGAAGGAAGCGATGCTCACAAACGGGTTTTTGTAACTTGACCCAAAAGTACGTCAGATTTGGTCAGATGCAGATGCTGACGCCATTGCCTGCCACTGTGGCATGTGACACGCCCTCAGAGGCAAGAAGAAGAAGAAGCTAGTTTCTCTGTGGCAAGTTACATTTTACCACTTGGGGCAATTGCAATTTGTGGCTGCCACAATAGTTTTAATCGAATGCACAAAAATGCGGAAAGTTGAACGCTTCGCTGCACTTGCCCCACGCGTTGAGGAAGTGCCCCCGTCGCCGACACCTTTTGGACCACCAACCGCTGCTTGGCCAATAACTCAAACGAGGGCCTAAACAAATGCCAAAGAGCGTCTAATGCGTCAGAATGAAGAAGGCAGCACGCTGTGCGGACGGCTACAAGTCAAGGGTCAACTTGCTGCTTTCTGCTTGCCACCTTGCCACAAGACTATTATATTTGACTGCTAAAAGCGAAGGACCAACTATTTTCATACAATTAGGCAGCCCCAAAGCGGTCAAAGGGCACGCAAACAAACTCAAATATGAACTTCGCTTGGCTCGAAAACTTGCAGAGGGAAAAGCCCTTAGAGGTGCAGGGGAAAATGGGAAATTCTTGTGCTATTTTGTTGCATTAAAGTGGCATTTAATGTGGTATGCAAGGGGCAGGGCGACTGTGGGGAGTTTAGGCCATGGAAACGTTTTCCGCATGCAGTTTGAATCTTATGCAAATATTTTCGGAAAAGCTTTGCCAAAAAAAAGTAGAGCAAGAAACAGAGAGAGAGAGAGAGAGACGGTGTTGTATATGTGTGTGTGTATGCATGTGCTTTGCTGGTCTAAATTGAGCCTAGGGCTTTTTGGCTAGTGCGTGTTTTGGCTTGAAACGTTTTATGGCTGAAATATAAACTCTAATGGATTTCATTTGAATGGCTTAAATTGAATTAATGGCCAGCATAGGCAGACAGGAGAAATAGAATGCTTGAGAGCAGAGCACTAAAGAAAAAGAAAAAGAGAGACAGAGACAGAGGGGGAAGCAGAAAAGAAGCGCTTTAATTCAGTTCAAGTTCAGTAGTTCAGTGGTAAATTGAGTTTTGTGTTTATAAGTATTGGCCAATAAATTCAAATAAATGCATTTCATTTAAATAAAATACTGGCAGCAAACAATTGTTTACATGCTTGCTTCCTCTTTCCCCCCGCTTTCAAGCATCCTCTGCTTTCAGAAATAATTAAATGCGATCATGAAATTCCTTCAAACAAAAACCGTTCAACTCTTCTATGCAACTTGTCTGCGCTCTCTTTTGCTCTCTCTTCTACTTCGCTCGCTCTCAATTCTCTTATACGCGACTGCAACACGCTCGAAGTTCGAACAGCTGTTCAGTGCTGCCAGAATCTTCCAAGCTGAAATTGCTAGATTTTTGAAGAAAAATTGCTAAAAGTTGCTAAAAATGTTCTGAAAATTGCCAGAATAATTGCTAAGCCATTAAAATCTTAATTTTCAACAAATGTACATATTTATTTAACGTAACGTAGAAATTAATACTGAAAACACTTAAAAATAAAAAAAAAACCAAACAATTTAAATTCAAAATTCATTACTTAATCAAACTAAATCAGTCTTAAATTAAAGTATACTTAAAATATTGTCTAGCTCGTCAGCTTCACATGCATCAGAATATTTTTCACTGCTTGCTATTTGACTCAAATATTCATTTGGAAGGACATAATTATGGCAACATTTGCCATGTCTTTCTAGTCCATATCTGTAATAATATTCGAAGTTAAATACGTTCCATTTGTATTTTGGTGAAAATTATTCAAAATTAAGTCTTACCTTATATACATTATTGCATTTAATGTTTTAAGGCTCATGGCGTTGCGTAATTTGCTCTTAACGATGTTCATTTGTGAGAATATCCGCTCAACTTCTGCATTCGACCACGGCAGAGAAAGAATTTTTAAGGCGAATTCCGCTAAGTCGCTAAACGGATTATTATTTCCAGCGTCTTTGTACCTTATAACTTCCGTCCAAAATTTGCTGGTGTCCTCTACAAACTCCCATTTTATAAAATTAATTTTTTTCAATTTGCAATTGAATATTTTCAATGTTTTTACATTCAAAATATTCTAAAACTTTGAAAATTTCTTTACTTTTTGAAACTTTCAGCATGTTTTTTACAGAAAATAAATTTACAAGTTGCATTATTTCTATATTATCTGGCAACCTAGAAATTGTAAAAAAATTATTGTAAGATATGAACTTAAACCAAAATTCCCATATTACCTTTCACGTAGTTGGATTATTAATTCTTTTACAAATTCCATGCAAATTTTTCTAATTTCCAGCTCCTGTGATACGAATTGAGCCTCTTTAATTTTTTGCTCAAAAGCATAGCCCAAATACATATTAGGCACTGCTGCATTTTCCAAATCATCTTCTAAAATGTTAATTTCATGATCTGGTGGTATTATTTTAGATTTAAGCGAATTTATGGCCACAATTACATCGGAAAGTAATTGGGTTGGGTTTCCATTCCGAGCTTGGAAGTTTTTATTAAGACTTTGCATCTCTTTTAGAATTGGCTTTAAAAATACCAAATACAGATAATTTGTATCGTCTTTATACAATCCGTTTAGAATGTGAGCTTTGTGACACTTTTCAGTAGTAGCTGCTAACTCGAAATGCAGCTTCAGCTCCGTCCACTGATCCACGATACGAGAAACCGCACTCTCTATCGACAACCATCTTGTGTCACATACTCTCGGTATTTTTAAGGGATTCTATTGTATTAAATAAAAAAAATCGATTAGTTTAAAATAAGAAAATCATAGAAAACAGACATTTAACAATTACACACACAAAACAACAAAGTTTTACTGTAACTATCCATTTTTAATACTTTAGTTATAGACAATCACAATTCGGATTATTTTTTGTTAATACATATATTTGTATGTGTACCTTGTTATCATTTATGCATTGATACATCTTTTTATAATTTAATTGGCGACTACAACTTTTCGAAAACCAGGAGTAAGTCTCATGCACAAGAAATTCCAGGCTGTCCGGTAAAACTTTTGTGCACGACTTTGTAACAGCTAGTTGAACTGAATGACATACACATTTTAAAAGTTTCAGAGAGGGAACTGATTTCCTCAACTCTGTGTATACACTCTTTTTGGAGCCAGTCATTACATTAGCGTTGTCAGTGCCTATGCCAATTAAATTGGATATTTTTAAATTATTTGATAAAAGCAAGCTTTTTACAGCATCTGCTATGGAAATGGCGTCTCCAGCATCGATTTGCTCGAGACCTAGAAACGTTGATACTACATCCCATTTACTCTTACTGAAGTAACAAATAGCAACTCCTAAAGATTTAACAATATTTACAATTACATATTAATTAACATAAATACATGTATATACAAGCTAATATTTACTTAGACAAAAAGCTTACCAAGAATTTTTTCGACGCTGATGTCAGTAGACTCGTCCAATAGAAGACTAAAGCCTGAGTCTCCGATGTCGCTTCTTAAATCGCTAATAAAATGCATTGACAGTACATTTTTAATGATGTAGGTGCACTTCGTTCTGCCTAGTTTTATATTTGCAGCAGCTTTGCAAGCTGAAAACTGCTCAACACACAACTTCGACAAATGATCACTTGTCGCAATCGCCGAGTGTTTGGCAATATGCAGACATAGTGCTGCTTCTTGCTCCTGCGTTTTGGTCGACTTTGGAACGAAATGCAACTTATTTTTCTGGGAACATGCGCCCATCACAGCTACATGTTTTTTTGAGGCAGCGTGGTGGCGAATGTCAAAAAGCTTTGCGCCTATTGAGGATTTGCAGTAGGCACAATATGCTCGCGTTGGATCAGTGCAATCCTTGCGAATCCATTGCTTAAACTCCTCATCTTGAAGCCAGGCATCACGAAAATTTTGTTTGTACACTTTTGGCATTTTGATCGCTTTGCTATCACCAAACAAATTCAAAGGGTTACCAAACACTATAAAGTTGTTCATATAAACGAACCACTGAATTAAATACATGTTCCGATATCTTTGCGAACCGTTCATCGTAATTTGTGCAATCGATGACAAAAAGGTATAAAAAAATGAAAAAACTCTGAAGAAAAATATAAAATTTGCGTTTTTTATAACAAAATTGCTAAAATTGCTAAGAAAAAATAAAAAGTTGCTAGATTTGTGGCTAATAGCATTTTATAAAGAAAAGTTGCAAATTTTTTTTTAAAAGTTGCCAGATCTAGCAACTTAATTGCTAAACTGGCAGCACTGCAGCTGTTTGCGCTCTGCTGCGTATAAGAGCGCCAGCAAACATGTTCGAACAGATGTTGTTCTCGCTGCTCATTTTTGTTTTGACCAGGCCAATTTGTTGTCATTGCAACTGCAACAGCAACAAAAGAGCAGCGCTGCCCATTGTGCTGAGCAGAGCAGCGTGCCGCACATTGGGGCTGAAGATCACATTGTTATGCGCCAGGCGTCGCATTCCTTGCTTAGCCAAGGCAGTCTAACGTCCCCTCTGCCTCCGCTCTCCTCTTCTCTTCACCACCTTTATCACTGCTTTACTTCTGCTATTTCTCATTCTCTTTGAGTTCTCTCTGCTGGCTTGTGCCGTCTTCAGTTGCCGGTTTTGTGGTTTTTAGCTGCTTCCTTTGTGGATTTTTCAATAAAATTACTACGAGCACTTTCCGTTTTTTCGTTATTCGTTTTTCATTTTTCGTTTTTCGTTGCTTGCCACTTTGTATGCCCAACGTGTGGCAAGAAGGCGACTCGGCTTCAGTTGCACATTGACATTCGCTGATATTTGCAGCTGTGTCTCGTCCTGTTGACGTGGTCGTGGTCGCTCCTCTCTCTCTCTCAGTTGCTCGCTTCTCTCTTCCTCTCTGAGCGGAAGCAGCCAACTCTGCGGCATCATAATTATTATAAGCAAAATATAAAAAAAAAGGAAGCGTAATTTGAGTCATGCGGCATGTGGCAGGGCCAACATTCAACATTCGGCAGGTGAGCAACCAGTTTCCTCTCAGTGTTTGCCAAAAAATCCTTGCACAATTCCCGTTTGGTTGCTTTTCGCTTCCCTTTTGCAGGATATGCGGCAGTGTGTGGCACAGTTACTTCACTTGCCACATCTGCGTGGCACGAGCAAATTTCAACAAAAAACAACAATAACAACAGCTTGGTCTCCCATTTCTCCACGTTTGTATCTTGTATCTTTGTATCTTTTCGTCTTGTATCTTGTGTCTGTTGTTGCCGTGTCGCACATCTGTTTTAATTTGCCACTGCCCCACCTCCCTAGCTGCTCCTCCACCTCCTGCATCCCCTCCCCTCTGACCACTCATTATACACTTCTCAACATCACGTAATTCACTTTTATTGGTTCTTCTATTGTGCGTCAAATCGTTTAAACGCCTTCACTTCCCCTCTCTGCCTTTCCTACTCTCTGTCTTTTTCTCCTCTTTTGCATAAATCACTTTTTACGCTTTGTGTTTTTCATTCATTTTTTCTTTGTTATTGCTTTTTGCCGAATTTTTTACCTTTGCTCTTCTACGTTTTGGTTTATTCGATTTGTGATTTTCGGCTAAAAGTAAGAGTGAACTTTGTGGCAATTAATATTGTTAATTGTTTTTTGTTCAATTTTGTTGTGCGTTTTATTTTTGTTTATTTACGGCCAACTGTGTGTGACACTCAATGGGAAAATACTCCGGAAAATCGAATCGATTTGCGGTTGAATTGGAATTGAGAAAAACTTTAAAAGCTTTGGAGTTTACAGCTCCTTTGGAAAGTCATTCATTGAGAATAGAATAAAAACCAAAGTCATTAAAGAGTTATAAATAAAATATCTTATTTATTCTACTACACTTTTTGCATGTGTGTCCTGAATTCTTTATTTATTTTACTATGCATAACTTGCAATTCATTGCCTGTTGCTATAAAAATTCTTTACAAATATTTCACACTTTTATGCTCACATTTTTATATTTATTCTAATTTAATCAATTGACAATTTTTATACGGTTTTTTACTCAATTTATTTTCCCAAAGCAAACATTTATTATATTTTGCCTTCTTAAAAACTTTCTTAAAGTCATCAACTTTGACTTCCACTTTGACCTTGTCATCGACACTCTGCCAAAAACTATCTACTCTTGTGTTGGAGCACTTGTAGATACATATGTATCTGTGTGTTCGTTTATGGCATAAGTTTGCTATTGCAAACCATTTTATGTGGGTTATCTATTGAAAATCTTTGTCGACTTGTTAACATATCGAACACAATTCGATATGTTGTCGCTGCTGACAGCAACAGCAGCAAATCCATCAGCTAAGCAACAACAATAGAGCAGCAGCAACAAAATCAACTTAAACATCATCAAAGATGAATTTCCTGCTGCTGTTGCTGACAGTTGATGAGGGCTACGGAGGGGAAAGGCCAAGGGAGGGCAGTCGCAAAATAGGTTTCAATAAATTTGATTTGAAATGTTTTTGAGGGCACAATAAAGAGAGCAGGGAATGGGAAGAGAGAGGGATAAGCAGTGCAGAAGGGAGTGAGAAAACTGCTCTTTATTAGCCCATAGCTTATGCTGGTTACCCAAATTCTGATGCCAGTTTGCAATGCTAAACCGCATAATTACCACAACTTGAAACCAATTGAACAAATTTTCATGGTGGCGCTTTGGATAATTTGGCTTGCATTTTTCCAGCTAACTAACTAGCCTGGGAAAGCGTCAGCTGTCACAGATTTTTCTTTTACAAATCGAATGACGATGATGAGGCTGATTATTGTTATTAATCGTTAACTGTGAGCTGAGAGGCAAAACGGTTGACCCCAAACAGACAGATCGGTAGGAAGAGTGGGGACAGTTGGGGAAGGTGGGGGAAGCGAGGAGCACAGGCGTCAGCTGCACGCTTCTGAGTAATGAGACTCGTTAATTGTCAGACTGCCTGCGTCGACTCTCAGCTGTCCACAAAAGCTGAAGACACAACTTGGACACTGGACACAAGCTGCACCTGCCACCGAAACCGGCTTCTGTCTGAGCCAACAGCTCCTGACTCTCTCGCTCTCTTAGCGTCTTCTTTTCTGCCTCTCTGGCGCTCCTTTTCGCCGCTTGTATTTACCGTTTTGTTTTGGCTAAAACTTGGCAACGTGCTTCAAACCACGTCGAACAAGTTCGTTAGCAGGTGGAAAAAAAAGAGCAAACAAAGAGACGAAGACGGAGCCGTGCTCATTGTTGCCACAGGGTACGCTTTGTGGCAACTCGCAACTGGCAACTGGCATGTGGTATGTGGCATGTGAATATTGGGTGGTGGTTGCCGGCCGGCTAAATAAAAGGGGTGCTACCCTTTGCCGCTAGCGGCTTTCTCGAGCCCTTTTCCCCTTCCCCCTCTTTACCCACCGGCTACTCAGGGCTAACACACTGTCCTCCCCTCGCTCCCACTCAGGGCTTTTCCACGCCTAAGGGCCACAGCTCAAGGCACATTGCGAATCTATAAAAGTATCGAGGCGCATAAAAAACGAGCTCAGTAGTGAACGGCACTTTGCAACGGGCGAACTAACGGTAAAAGCGGTAAAACAAGTTAACGTTTAAAGCACGGCATAAAAGAAAGTACACAATAAAAGGACAATGAATGGCAACAATACACAGGATACAAATTGTTGTAATTTAAGCAAAGGCTGCAGTATTTAGAGCTAGTCAAGTGCCTGGTCAGTAATTTGTCATCATCATCATCATCATCATCATCATTGGTGAGTAAGCAATCTTTGAGATACATTTGCAAAAGTATCTGCAGCTGCAAGAGATGCGCTTGAAGTGTCGTACTTCTGCTGAACGCCTTTAAGCCACATTGCGTATACGCGACGTGTGTTTTTCGATTTCTTATTGTTACTCACATCTACCAAAGGCTTCTGACTGCCCTCGTTTGGCATAAGCTCTTGTATTGTTGATTCAATTTCGATTGTAAATCTTTCTAATGTGGGTTGCTCTAATTTTCGAGTTAGTTTCGTGTAGATAAACAGTTTTGTGTTTTGTATCTTGTATCTTGTTAAGCTTCTGCTTTTTGCTCAACTGCCGCGTGTTTTGTGTTTTTTTATTCGATTTTTTCTTATTTGATTTTTTGGTTTTCTTTTGTTTTCATACATTCAACTCGTTGGCAGCCTAAATTTGAGTCCAAAAAGCTGTTAACCGCACACAAATATGTTGTGTGTAGGAAGGACTGACGACGATATATCTACGATTGCTGCGATTGCTATAATGTCGATGGAGGCTGCCGACACTGAATGGGGCTTTGAATACCAATTTCTTCGATTTCTTGGATATCTTGAATTTCTTGAATGATGTGTGTGGGCCGCCGCACGCAGCGGTGTCCAAAAATGTTGCAAGCTCTCTCGCAGATAGCATCGAAACTAGACAATGATCGTTTATTTTTTATTATTATTTTTTTTGGCCAAACTGCAAAGCTACAAATCATTCACAGTGAACTAAATTTAAATGAAAGTAATTAATATTTTTGTTTAATAATTTTAATTGCCTTAAACTTTTCCAAGACTCGATTAAATGAAATAATTTCTAAATAAAATTAAATTGTTAATAAATTTCAGTTCAATTATTTGCTGTAAATGATTTCAAACTTAAAGTTTGCTTAGCAAAAATTTAAAAGGCGATTCAAAATTTATTCGAAACATATATTTTTAGTTTACTATTTTTTTTGTTGTTGAGTGTGTCATTGGTGTTGTTGTGCTTTTGTTTTACTGTTTAATTTGTTTACATTTTGGTTTATTGATTTATTTATTCATTCACTAAAGTATTTTATTTACTCGCTGCCGTTTAACATGTTTTAATGTTGTTGTTTGCTGCTGCTGATTGTTGTAAGTATTTTTTTATTAATCGCTCGATTCATTCATTGACAAGGTTTACTACCTTTTGAGCACGTGGGCGTGTCCATTGCCTGTGTGTTTCACTGTATTCACAGTTTTAGCGGTTTTTTTTTTCTTCTTATGATTTTGATTGTCTGCTAAAACTGCATGCAAATTTTGCGTGCGACGGCAGCTAAAAAAAAATAAAACATCAACAACAACTATACAAATCCATATATCATGCTTTTAAGCACCCATGACATCAGAGACAGACACAAGATCGGCACAGTGGGGCAAGACTGTGACAGAGACAGAGACAAAGACTGATTAAGTGGGAAAGAGAGCGACACGGAGACGCCACACGATGATGATCGAGGCTGCCTTGAATTTCCACGGCCTGTCTACAACACAATTTGTACTGGGATTGGAGGGGTATAATCTCGGGGGTATGATCTCTGGGGGCCTCAGTTTGCTTTGTTTTGTCGAATGCGAAAACAGAAAACCAAAACAAAAAAAAAAGAAGCGAAAAAAACAAGAAAAAACGCATAAAAATTATAACGTTTGCTACTTTTTAAAAATTGTACGCACTGCATTTTTTTATTTTTATTATTATACTTAAACATATATTTTTGTAAATATTTCTTTTTTGTAATTATGTCAAGTTTGCTTTTTTTTTACATGGCAAATTGTTTTTGTTTCGCGTTTTTTACTTACATTCAGGTGTGAAAAGAAAAACTTGATCTGAAAATTTTGCCCATTGGCAACACAAAGACCTGAATTTTTATTGGGTTAGTTTAATTGTTTTTGTGCATTAAATTTAATCGTATACAACTATTTAAATAGTGTGGAAAAAAAAAGGTTTTCTTTGCCAGCTAATTTCCATATTTAAACACTTCAAGATACATATATCAACTTCAAGATACATTTTGCTTATCAGCTTACATTCTTCGGCCACTTTGTTTTGCTGTTTTTCCAACCCTTTCACTGTTCCCTTCTCTCTTTATCTGGATTCAACTTTGAACTTTGCTTGTGCTGCAAGCGTTTTAAAGACAATGGGACTTTGGAGACTTGCAAGTTGCAGATAGTTTCAGTTAGTTGCGTCTGGCGTCTAGACCTATGAAAAACTAATAAATTAGCGCACTTTATGCGCCAAGAAAATTTAATAAATTTTCCAGACGCTTGCATAAGGAAACAACAACAACAACAGCCAAAGGGCATTGCACAAAACTAAATCAAAGACACAACAAAAAACAAAAAAAAACACAAAAACAATTTAAAGACAAAAAGAAGTAGCGCAAAAAGATGAAGAAGAGTAACGATGTGAAAACTTGAATGCCTAACAAGTTGAAACACATTGAAACATGTTGAAAATGCGAGGAAAATGAAACAAAAGAGCGTTGAAGAAGCGCAGCTCAGTTCAAGCCAACAATGGCAGCTTGGAAAATGTGGAAATCTCTTTGGGAATCTTTTGAAATACAGTTGTTGTCGCTGTTGTCGTGGTAGCTGCAGTTTGTTGAATTAGATAAAAGTTTAGGAAATGTTCATGCCAAAACTAAAGGCGAAAGCAGAACCAAAATGTAACAGAAACCAGGTACAATTTTACCTGCTTATCGGAGCAGGAGCAGAAGCGGAGAAGGGCTGGGAGGGGGAGACGCGACACTCGTCGGCGGAAATGCAACGAAAATAAATGTGGGTAAAAATGCCAAGCAGGAAAAGTGTTTTTCACTGAAGCAGCGCCAATGTATCCACTAGATACAAATATACTACTGTAGATAGGGCTGCAATTCAAGACTGCACGTGAATATTTCAAAGAAAAACACAAAACGAGTGGCAAATTACGACACCAGCAGCGACGTCGACTGCAGACGGTGGCAGAGGCAGCGGTAAAAGAATGCCTAACCAGCGCAATTTTGCGAATTCGAAATGCGAATGCGATTGAGTGTGTGTTTGTTGTGTGAGTGTGTGAATACTATGAATCACATGAATCAACATGCAAAGAGCTAACACCACAATGAGCCAAGGGAACTCCGCACACTCATCGCTTATCTGTAAAACCCCCTCAACAGCTCCCCTCTATACCGCTCCCTCTCCCTCTCTATCTCTTTCGCTCTCGAATGTGCATTCATTCATCGATAGCGCAGTGAAAATTTCGTGCGCGCGACTAAAAACAAAAGAGCAACCAAATGAGTCGAAACTCGAGTCTAAAGACGAGATAAACAAACCAAGTGGCTAACAAGCCAAACAAACAAACAGACAGACAGAGTGAAAGAGATGCGGAGAGCGACAGAGAGAGTGAGAGGGGAGAATGCAATGCAATAGAGTTGCAGCTGGCTAGGCGTAGATACATTTGTATCTACGCATCTACGTGTGAAACGACACTAAACTGCATAGTTGAAATAACTGAGGCCGAAACACACACACACACACACCTCTGTAGACAAAACAAACAAAACGGCAAATTAGCAAAGCTGTCGAAAAGAAAAAACTTTTGAAAAGTGAAACGGAACCCAAGCCAGGGCCATTTGGCTATAACTCTATCTACATATAATCCGCTATCCGTATCTATATCTGTATCTATGCAAAAATAAACAATATGCACTGTGTTAATAGCTATATATAAATATATATCTGTAAAGCTACAGATATGCTCTGTAGAACTGGAACGAGTGAGTCAGTCCCACGCAATGCGCCGTCGCACCGGCCAAACTGAAATCCGCATCCGACTTATTATCGACCAAAATAAAACGAGTTTTTCCCACGGCTCAAAAACAGCGCGCAAGCACGGCAAGAGAAAGAGAGAGAGAGATAGAAAGAGTAAGAGAGAGAGAAGTAGGCGCGTGGGCAAAAACGTATGCGATTCGATTGGAACGCACCCAGGGGCAACAGACACAGTCCAAAACTATATTCAAGTCCGATTCAAGTTGGACTTATTTGACGTCAGACAATCGTTGACAACATTTCTGTCGCAGCTCGTGCCTTTTAGCCCATTTGGCACCTTTAGGAATACCCTGTACTTTAGAATAGTAAAGCGTAGTAAATAAAATTAAAGTTTCGCAGAATCATTGGAAAGTTTCTGTATAAACAGCTAATATATATTCTCTTTTAAATCTACTCTCCATAATAATTCAGTTTAAACATAAAATATTTAAATATAAAGCACATAAACTTCCAAAATTTCGTCACGATCCAATTAAATACTCGGAAGTTATGCAATTTTGTTTACAGGGTCACTTGGTGTCGTGTTCACTCAACTGTAGCCGGTTTCCTACAAGTTTTCTTGCTTTGCGGGGGCGGTGTTGGGGTCTTGGTAATACCTTTGCTGACGTATGTTTATAACTTGTCAGCAGATCGTAATTCATATTGAGGTAGCTCCGATCTTAACTTTTGTCGCTGTCTCGTGAGCAGTTTCTATTTATTTTATTATTATCTAATTTCAATCATGTGACAACAATTTTGCAAATCACGAGCCACAATTTCTTAAATCAATTTTATATTAAGATAAGGTTAATTAGCACTTCCAGTAAATAAGCTTGCACTTGATGTCATTTGAGGCAGAAAAGAAAACAAATTTCTTTGACGTGCCGAAAAGCAGAAAGAAATCAAATAAATTTATTTAAGATAGACGATAGAATATTCTTACTTCTCAAAGCAGACTCGGGATTTTTTAAAAATATTCATATAAATGATTGGCAATAAAATAAAAATTCATAAAATCAATTAACTTTAACAGTTATTTCTCATATGTCTTTTTTAAGCGAGAGATTTTAATATGAAACCATAAAAAGAATTTAACATATTCATAACATAATCGTACGAGTTTGTGCATGTAAACACGCGTTTACGACTTTCAAATGAAATATAGTAGAACCATAAAGAGTCTCAATCAAATTGAGTTTATTAAATTCAACAGTTATTTGGTATAAAGATAAAAATCTTTTTTGTAATAGTTTTTCATTTGAAATGTATTTTATTTTCTAACAATTAGAAACTTTTAAATTAAAACTACTGCGCCAATGAAAGGATATGTTCATCAAAATTATATCTATGCTTGTGTAGATATGCGTAACGAAATGAAATGAATTTTTGGGTAATTAAACGACACACACAATTTGTGTTTGGTTTTAGTTTCTATTACAGTTGGAGTTTTAGTGTGAGTTTAATTTTTTTTTATTTCTGTTATTCTGTTATGTTTCTGAATGTTTTGTTCAACCGCAAAACAAATTATGCAGCTTTGCAGACTATTTTGTTGGTAGTTAAAACAATGCAAATAAATGCGAAATATTTATAATTAAAACAAGGCAACAACACGAGGGAGGTTGGGAAGGGAGAAGTGTTGGAAAATGTTCAAATAATGCCGACAAAGGACTGATTGTTGATTTGCAGATACATTCGCAGCTCATGGATACATTTACGATTGCAGCGTTGATATTCATCAAATTTGCATTAGCAAATGAGAGCAACATAGAGAGGGGGGAGAGGAGCGTGAACAGGTATGATAAATGTAGCATATGAAAGAGACAGAGATAAAAGTAAAGCAAAGCCAGCAGCGACGTCGGCAGCGTTTCACAGTTAACTCAATTAACTTATAAAATGTAAACTATGCGAAAGCCGACACCAGCAGCAACAACAACAACAACAACAACAGTAGGCAAAGCAATAACAATAACAACAACAAAAACAACAGATAAACGGCAACGGTGATTAACTCTTGGCCACAGTGGGGCATCATCCACATGGACTGCGCCTGACTTTCCTCCATATGTAGATGCGTGCCTCGAGATACAGATACGTGAATGTATCTACAAGTTACAAGTTACGCTTTGCAGACTCGCGCAGTCAGCTGAGCGCGAATAATTACCACGCCATATCTTCCAAACACTGCAGAAGGGAGACAGCCAGGGTTGAGGGGGGAAGAGGGACGCGGGACGGGCGGGACTGTGGCAAGGTAAGGCGCCGTGCAAGAGGCGGATTCATTCAAAGCCACGACCAACTAAAACTAGCAGGCGAAGCCTACAGTTGGGTAATACCGACTGAGAGCGACTCTGCATTCGTATTGTAGAAAGTGTGTGGACTTATGAACAAGGTTTTCCTATTTTTATAAGTTTTTAATTTAATACCCATTTCACATGAAATTTGCGCTACAGATTTGCAACTTTAGGATGTATCATTGTGTATAATCTTAGAATTCTTGCTTTGGGATTACTACTGAAATTCGTCATATAGATCAAACTACAATTCTAAATGTTTCAATAAAGTCTGGGAAGTAAGTGTTAATAAAACTATGTTATAAACACTTTTTTAGCACATGGCACACCTTCCATAGTCTCTTCTGCTCTTGATAAACTCCATATACCCTTGAGTTTAGTCAGTACAGGGTCTAGAAATAGCTGGTGCGGTGAATGTTTAGCTCCAAATGAATGTAGATCGCACGTTGACCATGGCCAGTAGACTGGCGCTGCATATATCGACTGCTGGCTAGCTGGTGGATCGTGGCCGATCGTGTCCGATGGTAGTGCTGTGGTAAGGTCGTCGGTGGGTCGACGTGGAGCGCCAGCGGTGCTAATGTGCTTATGAACGCCAGTTGCTGCCACCAGGTCGCTCGCTGGCGAAATGTGATAATCGGACGAGGCGACGTCGACAGCAGAAACTTCAATATCGGTTCAATGTGCGCGAATGTCAGACAGAGAGACAGACAGACAGATCGCCAGAGAGACGAACACATTTGCACATTTTGCAGGTATTGAACCCATTAATGGGCCATTTGTTTTCAGCCGCGATTTTCCCAGCAAATGAAAGTCGCTCAACCCACCGATTTGCCCAATCGATCAATAGCTAAATATACCAACTAATTAGCGAGTTGTAGCAATTAGTTTAGATTAGCATTACTTTCCATATGATATCATAATGAAGCTTAACTGTCTATATTTAAATAAATTAATAATCAATGGGTTTTTGAACAGATATAAGCTATTTTTTGCCTTCTAATGTAGTTCGCTCTCTTCCGCTGGGTTTTAAGTTAAAGTTAAATAAAAAACTTTAGTATTTCAGGCCATTGTCCTGGCCATTATCGTGCGAATTGTTGCATTCCCTTCTTTTTTATGCCCTTTTTTTTACAATGCTTCCCACTTTTCTCTCTGGCTTGTTTTTTATTACCGACTCTTTGTCCACGCAATTTTCTTGTTGTTTTAATATTAACATTATTTCCGCCCACTCTTGGCGCATAATTGTCTTTTGATGTTGATGATGTTATTGTTTTTTTTCCTCCTTTTTTTTAAGAGCAGTTCTGGACGTGTTTCATGTTCCATGTTCGTGTCACATTGCAGCTGATTCCACTCCTTATGCTGTTGACTGCCTTGGGGTCGTTGTGCATTTAAAACAGCATTAATTGTTATGATTTACAATGAGAAAAATCATAAATTAATTATTCATTTGGTTGGGGAAAGCAACAATGTCAGTTCCATGCCCATTGGTCAGAGGAAAAGTTTTCTGCTTCCGTCGTTTGGTTCCTAAGAATCAAGAAGAAGAAGTCGGGAAATCGGTGAGTTATTAGAGACCAATTAGCTAACGGAACTACGTGCAAATCGTTGCATCTTGTTAATGTTGATGGCTGCTTAACCGTTCGATGCTGCTGTTAATTTTCCAACTCATCTGAGATAGTTTTGCATCTGGGAAAGCGGGTTAATTGATGGCTTTTGCATTAAATTGCCACGCTCGACAGTCAGCGGCCAATTGGTGCAAAACTCTATGTATCTGTATCTGTCAATCTGCAACTGGGTATCGGTGTATCTGTGCCCATGCATTTTGTATCTTTTGAATGCAGTCGCGTTTTGAAGTTAATTATCGAGTTCATGTTCGTGCCGCAATTTCTTAAGCTCTATTAGATCAGTCTAGAGAAATTCGCAATCCCGATAAAAGCCAACAGAGTGAGAGAGAAGCGAGTGAAAGAGAGGGAGCATCGTTGCTAGTTGGGAATACATAAATCAAGTGTGTGCCCACATTATATGATTTCAGTGCCATCTGCAAACCAGCCCCAAAACTAAAACTATTTATTTAAATCTACACACACTCTTGCCACAAGTTCACGCCACACACACACAGACACCCAGGGTTGTCGTCGTCATCAGCGTTGCTATGTCTAGTGTCTAGAGACTAGATACCAGAGTCTAGACATTGCCCAGTCGAATCTTCTTATGCCGGATTCCATCTTCTCATTGCCCAACCACGCACATTAATCGAATGCGTGCTAAATTTATTGATATGTCAATGTGCCCCTCTATCCCCCCGCGCTCTTCTACTTTCGCCCTTCTTCTCCACTTAGTTCCCAGTCGGAGTCTTTTGAGCTTTGTCTCCTTGAGTAGATGCCATGAAATATTTTCTCGCCTTGTGGCCTCATGCCAAATGTGACTTGACATTATCTTGTGTCTCTTTTCGCTGTTCCCCTCCCTCTCACACATTCCCTACATATTTCTCTGTTCCACTCTATATTCTACTTCAATTTTGTCATATTCTCAATATTGGTAGTGCCATCGATCCATGTTAGTTTCGAGTTATTCAATTTTAGCCTCAGACAAACCTAAAACATCCTTTTGCATTTCCTCTTTCAGTTTGCGTGATTCATTTTCATATCTTTTCGTATCGTGAATTTGTTGTTATTTTATTATAAACATTATGTTTGTCTTTTATATATTTTTTGGGTGGGAGGTGTTGCTGTTTTTTCGTTTCATTATGTTTTTTTCCCTATATATTTCCGTGTGAACTTCCGTTTTTGTTGCCTCCCTTTTCCTTTTCCTCTCTCTCTCCCCCTCTCTCTACCTTTCTGTCTCTGTCTGCAAAAGG
This sequence comes from Drosophila nigrodunni, assembly GCA_020829145.1. Taxonomy (NCBI): domain Eukaryota; kingdom Metazoa; phylum Arthropoda; class Insecta; order Diptera; family Drosophilidae; genus Drosophila; species Drosophila nigrodunni. The sequence continues at coordinate 3,262,962 of JACVCZ010000003.1, read as the reverse complement.
CAAAAGTTTGGTACGTGTTTGAAATATTGATAGCGGAGTGCAGAGACCACAACAACCAACAACAGACAGCGGTGGTTGCAACAACAACAACAACAGTCTAGTAACACCTATCGCTGGTCGATGGTCTAGCCCTATTCCCCTCTCTCTCCCTCTCTGTTTCCCTTTCTTTCACCCACAGTCTGTCGCTTTTGGCGATTTTGCTTTGGCTGCACGACAGCGCTCTTCCCCTGCCATGCCCCTACCGCCCCCTACGGGGTGAGCCTCTGGTGTTGTCCCCCTTTACGGTGCCATTAGACAATAACTGGTAATAATCGTTGAACCGTAAAATAAACATGGATACGCGTTGCACTTGTTTGGGTAACACACACCAGCCAGCAACCGACAACCAACAACAACCCAACAACCTGCCGCATATGTAGTCAGGTGTCGCTGTCTTTCCCTCTCTTTTCCTCACACTATCCCCATCTCTTTCGCAGCTGGTTATTACGTCTATAATGTCTGGCAACTAACTGACTTCTGCCTTCTGTGCTTTTTGCCGGACGTTAACTGATTTGTGCATTGACGCGAAGTCGTAGAAATATTCAACATAAATATACTTTTGGACTTAAGCTGCAATTGTTGTTGCTGTTGTTGTTGTTCTTGCTGTGGTTTGCCACTGAGTAACTAGAAATGGTTTTAATACTTGAGCTTTATTTCTTTGTTCTTTACTTTAACAAGACAAACAGAACTAAACTAATCAACAAAAGCTAAATAAATTGCATAAATTGAAGTTTAACGGACTCTAGTTAACCGTTTAATGATATAACTAAAATAATAAAAACTTTTTAACAGTCACTGCATTTAAACTGCAGCACAAATTGAGCTACAGTTCTGGTTCGACTTGTTGGTACAGGTTTCATTCTATTTTTTTTTTTATAACTATTTCTTTTTAGCTTTAATTTCTAAGCATCTGAGTATTTTTGATTGCTCAATCTGTGAAATGTAAAATGGGAAAAATGTAAACGAGCAGAGCAAGTGGAGTAAGTAGGGTAAGTGGTTCCGTTTGCTGTTCTAAATGAGAGTATCTTAAGTTCATCAGCAAGAGCAGCTTCTGTTGAAATCGCTGGCACAGATACACAAAGGCACACACACACACAGATGCACAGATACAGATACATGTTACAAGCCTCCGCTTGTAGGTTAAATTTTATGTCAAAAATTTTACGGCTAGCGCACAGTGTGGCCTCCGGAAAGCACTGGACATGGCCAGAGAGAGAGGGGCAGAAATGCCAAAAGGGGGCAGGGGTTAAGGGGGAGGGACTGCGACCGGGCAAGTGTTTCACACAGTAAACTTGAAGTTAATGAAATTAAAACGTAAGCAGGCAAACGCAAGCAATAAACACAAAAGAAATTACAATTAAATTGAAAACCAGAAAGCAAGAAGAGATTCGGTTTACTTTTCCCGGCCCTCCCTTTCTACTTGTATCCCTTCCACTGCCCCTGTGCCCCTCTGCATGCCCCAGACGTTGGCGTGGCATGCAATCCAAATGGAAATGAACTCACTGCAGCAACAGCAACTGTTGCTGTCGCGTGGGCTGTTGCTGCTGAGCGACTGCTGCTGCTGCAGTTGCTCCTCTTCCCGCTTCCCTTTCATTATCTATTCCTCTGCTTTCGCAGCTTCAACTGCACACTTGTTTCCCTCGCATGATGTTCGGCTTTAATCGCATTCGTTTCAATTGCCGGAATTTGATTGTGAAATGAGCGACGACTTTGGGCGTTGAGACTGCCCCTCTGTCCATCTTCTCCCTGTTGCCTTTGCTGCCCCTCAAAACCTCCCAAGACTTTCTTTGTTCAGTCAACTAAGACCCTGTACTTCTGCTGCCTAACAATTTCTACAAAAAAGTGCAAAATTTAATATGAATGGTATGGTTAATGTTATTGTTTATGGTTGTACCCAACGTATGTTAGTATTACGTACCTAAAGCGTGTCTTGCAAAAAGTGAAACCATAGGCTCTTTCTTCTACCCCTCTCTTTTCCTCATCCCTCCCTCTCTCTTGCTCCCTCTGCATGTTGCGTGCTGAGCATAGACAAAGACTCGCACATGTTTTTCAATTATAGTTTTTAAACAATTTTCTCGTCTTTGTTGTAAATACTTACTACAACTAGTTTTAGTTGTTGTTAATGAAACTTTCTATATGCATTATAGTACTTCTTTCACTTTGGTACCACCCATCCACCCATTCACCCACCCACACTTAACCAAGGCCATGCTGAAGTGCTGCCAACTTTTTTTTTTTCCGCTTTTCACAAGTTTTTCCCATCACTGACAGCATTAACATTTAAGCCCAGTCATAATTATTCTGCACATTTCGCTTTCTTACTCTCACAACATTTCCTTTTGTTTTCCACCTCCCCCGCTTTTCCCCCAACCACCTCTCTTCCTCTTCGTGCTGTAATTAAAATTTTACTTTGCACTTTTCACTTGACTTTTCTGTCACTCGCCAAATACATTCCGCTTTTTTGCCAAATGCATTTTCATTTTTCTTCTGTGCAACATGAAAAAGCTATTCGCAAGTGTAGTTTTAAGCGCATTTTCAGGCACTGTTAAGAGTACGAAACCTTTTAGTACACACTGTAATATGTGCAATAGAAAAAGGTTTCGCTGCGGTAACAGAATTTTAAACTACAGCTTAAGTAATGGGTAACATTTTCAGGAGTAACAGCTGCTGAGCAGCACAGAATGTTAATAAACAGCTTGATTACATAATGACAAGCAGATTTAATAAAAATCAACATAATTGCATTATAAAGTAGTGATCAGTTTATTAATTACTAATGGCAATCATTATTCAAATCAATTTACCTGTTAAATAATTCACAAAGTATTTTAATTATATTAAAATTCTTTAATGCCAGAGTGTTTTTATTTATTTAACCACAAAAACACTTGAATTAATAACGAATAAATGGATTGAAAAAATGGATGTAGCTGTTGGATATGGAATGCGCTTAGTAGGTATGCGTATTTGATGAATACGAGTGTAAATGGAGCAAATTCAAATAGTCAACATTATGCAAATTAAATATTTGCCAATGCAAATACAAATACAAATACAAATACGAATACGAACTCAAAGCAGAATCAAGTGGGCCAGGAAATAATGTGGCAAGTGGCATGTGGCAAATGGCTTTTGTAGAGGGCAGTTAGCTGGCCGGTAGTTTGCCTCAAGGAGCTTCAATTGCTTGCATAATCCAACTAAACAAATACTATGTACTAGATACATACGAAATACTCGCATACTTGAAAGTAGAATTCTCGGTTCATTTCAGTTCCACGTTGAGTTGCTTTCAAGGATATGTGCGTGTCCTGAATGTGCACAGCAACGAATCAACTTGCGTGTGAAGGCCAACAACCCAAACAACAACAACAACTATCGAACTGAACAACAGCTAAAGTTGAACGTTCATGAAACAGGGAATGATGTTTAAGGACATTAAGGACATAGCTACACCTGTCGATATTCGCTATACAGTTTTGGCGTGCGCTTAGCTTCTGGGTCCCTTTCTCCCCTCCTGCCTTCCTAACTAAACTGGTTTAACTGCATCCCCAAAACAAAGGATCGATGGAAGATGGAAACGCAGCATTTCCGTTCAAAAAACTCGTTTGAGTAGCAATAAAAAAATGTCCTGCCAGTTGGTCGCAGGCGCCCCAAAAAAAAAGTTACCGTTCGACATGTGATTGTTGCCCCTGTTCCCATTTCCTCCTCAAACACCCTGTAGTTCCCCTGTTGGCCCCATCGTCTTTTGTTTCCAAAGGTAATCACCATTAAAACTCATTACCAAAAGCCGAAAACAGAAGGCCAAGTTAATTCGGGCACGACATGAACAATAATATATGTATATGTTTGTATTCCCCAGGATACTCAAAACTAGCACACTTGCTCCATAAAGTACTGCTCTACGATTAATCAGACACAATGTAACCATAAAAATCAAACATCGACCATAAAATTAACTTAGTTAAGCTTTTATTTACGATTGTTGTTCTATCATTAATTGTGGTTCACTCAAATTGTGCTTACAGTGAAGCTTCCATAAGCTGCACAAACTTTAAAGTCAAAAAGAATTTAGATTAAAATACTTGCCATCAAGTGCAATATTTATCAAATTATTTTCCATTTTTCCCTTAACGTTTTAGGCATGGTTACGAGTGGGGTGGGACTGGCAGAAAGATACCCAGTGTTGTGTCTGCCAGCGGAAATAAATTTGTTGTCAAAATAAAATGCGCTAGCCAGAGAAAATAAATTGCGACTGTTTTATGGCTGTCTAGTGACATTACCAGAGGCATTTTCCACAGACATGAACCAAAGGGGTTGCTCTCTGGGGAGTGGGCTGTGGGTTGAGTGGGGGCTTTCGAAGTAGTGAGAGGGCTGAGAGAGGTAGCACTTATTGACTTGGCTTGTATTGTTGTTTCTTGGCGCCGTCAACAGCAACGTCAACTGGCAAACAGAGTCGAGAGTAATTGCGCTGCAGTTGTCGCAATGGCAATGGAAAATTGTGGACAGACAACCTTGAGCTAATTTGGCAATGGAAAAGCTATCAGAATCCCCAAATCCCCTGTCCCCTACCACCACTCAACCTACAATATATATCTATCTTTATTTGTATCTGTATCTATCTGTAGATTTCCTCTCGTTGCAGGGGCCAACTGTGGGCCAGACAAAATTCCTCGCACAGCGCCATCGGCAGCATCATGACAGACGCTAAGTGGGGCACCGTCACAAGGCAGACGCCCCAAAAATAGACACAGCAACAGCAACAACAACAGCAATAAGTCGGAAATGCTCTCAGCAACCGTGTTGCAGATGCCGCCGTCTCAATCCCGCAACTCTGGCCTGGTGCTGGGCGTCTGCCTCGACCAGCTGATGCAGCAGCCAACTAGTAATGCCACAAAAACTGCCAAGTTGCCACCAGACGTGGCATGCAACGAAAAACAGTTGTCATCCAGAGCAATACGCTGCTGGCCACCGCCCTGTTTCATTGTGCTCGTTTCACTGCTCGAGGTAAGGTGACCAAACATAAATATAAATAAGTTGCTTATAAAACTGACCAGACGGTACCTGAATGTTAGCTCCCCTTGCCCAGGGGTTGATTGAGTTGTGGCCACACAAACACACACACACACACAGTTAGTCCACTTCACTCCACTCTCCTTGGCATCGCGCCAAGTTGCCATGACATCGCCATCGACCAAGTTGCACAACATTGTACGTACTCATTTTGGGGGCGATTTAATTGCTACTCAACTAAATTTGAAGTGCAATCCACGAAGGTTTCTCACCACAAACATGTTACAACATGTAGTAATTTTAAATTAAAGAAAAGTACTAGAGAAGTAAATTATAATTACAACTTTGACTTATTTAAACAAACTTTATTACATAGTTTCCGAAATGGGTAGGGAATGTAATTGGGAGGCAAAGACTCGGAAGCATTTAAAGTAAGTGTGGCATACAGAATACATTTAAATTTTATTTAAAGTTTATTAACTACTTCATAAAGACCTCTGTCTATTTATGGCTTTAAAATTTATTCTTTTGAAGTTCATGACTTTTCCCATTTGATTGTTGAAATTACAATCATCTTGTGCAATTTAACTTTGAAAATAATCTTTCATAGCTTTCTCTTCAGCTGTTTTAATGTGCAGCATCTTGTGGCACATGCAACCCCTCTCATTCAGGCAAATTCCCCTCAACAGCTGTTGCATAAATTGTATCCCCCATACATGGCGGACTTCTTGAACTTCTGGGACTGGGTCTGGATCTGGACCCTTTTTCGCAGACTCATCATCATCGGAAGTTATTTCGGATGGCAAGGGTGATTCCATTTGGGGTCTTTGTGGGTGTCCCCCAGAGTAAAGCAATAATATAACCTGATCATATTTCAGCCATGCCACGTGAACTCGCCTCGACTTGTGAGGCACATCAAATTTACCGAGTGGTGAACAAAAAGTATTTGCAAATGGCTTTTTGGCTTCCGGGTAAAGGATATAGTAAATGAAACGCGGGAGACATACGACCCCGATGTGGGAGAGAGTGCGTGCGAAAATCCAACACTTCTCTGTGTCCGTCCCTGTCTCAGTGTCTGTTTCTGTCTGCCACTCGCAGACTGGACGCCGCCAGCCCATGAAGGGGGCAATGGCAATTTGGACTGGGATTGGAACTCGGTTTGGGAAGGGGTTTGGAGAGTGCACAGTGTGGAATGTGGAGAGTGGAGTGTGGACTGTGTCTCGCCAATGTCTGCTGCCAGTCTCGCTCTACTCAGCTCTACTGTCTGATATTGAGTGTCTGAGTTTGAGGGTTGCTTTGCTTTTCCTTGTTTTTCTTTTCCCATTTTCCCTTTTTATACTCTCTGCAAGAGTATATTGGGTTTGTGCAAAAGTATGTAACAGGCAGAAGGAGGCGTGGCAGACCCCATAAAAGTATATATATTATTGATCAGCATCACAAGCCGAGTCGATATAGCCATGTCCGTCTGTCCGTCTGTCCGTCTGTCTGTCTGTCTGTCTGTCTGTCTGTCTGTCTGTCTGTCTGTCTGTCTGTCCGTCTGTCCGTATGAACAAACAGATTTCAGAGATGGTAAGAGCTACAAGTTCGAGCTTGGTGTCAAACGATCAGATATTTAGTCAGTCAATACAAGAATCTTTTTTTTTTTCGATGCCACGCCCCATTCGCCCACAAAAAGCAAAAAACTGGACACACCTCGTGAAAAATTGGTGTTTTCGGCAAATATCTCAGTAACTATGGCACCTAGGATCACCAATTCTTGTACGGGAGTTCCTAGCGACAGCATAGTTGCATTGCCATCTATAAATTTGGACTGCCACGCCCACTTTTCCCACAATTTATAAAATAGTTTTCAAGCTTCAATGCCGTTTTTTCCGTATCGTACAGTATTGTAGTTTATAACTGGTGTGGAGACTAACTATATTAAACTATCCTGAAAGGCGCATTAAAATCGGACTATAAACAAGAAAACTAGAAGCGTTACAATATTGTTAATTGAACGCAATATCAACCCATTGGTGCAAGCGAGACAGAAACACACAAGCACATGCTCGAACGTTTTTGCTGCCTGTGTGGCGGCAGCGCTGCCCGCGGTCGCTGGCTGCGCCGAATACACACATACATACATGCATGCATCATATATTGTCAAACGTATGTGTATTCGCAACAAACAAACAGATGTGTGTTTGATTATGCTTAGATTGTTTTTTTTTCAACGTGTTTTAATGCAAGTACTATTCATTGTAATATCTGGATACCGATTTTAATAATTTAATCGGGAAAATGCAGAGAGTATTATACGGTCGGGCGCGCTCGACTGTACTTTTCTTTCTTGTTTTGTACTTTTTTTCTTGCTGATTTTCTGCCAGAACGACGGCGCCGTTGTGGGGCTGAAAAATGGCTTACATTGTGATGGCTTTATTGCTGACCCCATCTACTAATCCCCCAGAGAGGGGAGGGTGTCTTTAATGGATAGGGTTACAGCAAACACTTTGTAACTAAACGATTTTAGAGTCCAACTGATTGCTACTAAATCTGTTCGACCAAAAAACATTCATCAACTGCTTTTACTTCCGTCTGCTCTTCCAGATCCTCGTCCATTTGTCTGTGGGCTCTGCGCCGCCGGAGAATTCTCTGCTCATCTATCGCCCGGATCGACGTCTGCAGCTGTGGCGCTTCGTCTCCTATGCTCTGCTCCATGCAAGTTGGCTGCACCTGGGATTCAATGTGGTTACCCAGTTGATCTATGGACTCCCCCTGGAGCTGCTGCATGGATCGGGGCGAACGGCTGTTGTCTACCTGGCTGGTGTCTTGGCTGGATCTTTGGGCACTAGTGTGGTGGACTCAACGGTGTATTTAGTGGGTGCTAGTGGCGGAGTCTACGCTTTGCTGGCTGCACAATTGGCCAATGTTCTGCTCAATTTTGGCCACATGCGACACGGACTCGCTCAGCTCTTGGCCGTCGTAATATTCGGTGAGTTTACTTTGAGTCTCTTTTACGTTTTCTCTTTAATGCAAATCCTTTAGTCTCCTGCGATCTGGGCTATACGTTGTACTGCAGGCAAATGTCGCTGGTGGAGTATCAGCCGTCGGGAGGACCCACGATCTCAGTCTCGTACATAGCTCACATGACAGGGGCTCTGGCAGGACTTAGTCTGGGGCTATTCCTGCTCAGACAACTGGATGGCAGTCTGCGCCCACGTCTATTACGCTGGCTGGCCTTGGGTGTTTGGGCCACCTTCAGTGGTTTTGCGTTTGCTTTCAACTTGGTCAATACGGTGACGGCACAGCTCTTGGCCGAGCAGAAGGGAGAGGTAATCAAGCAGCATTTGTTGCACGATCTGGGCATGGAACGTTAAGAACTGATCTAAGACTGAACCCAGTCGGAGCCTGAAACTATATATACTCATCATATCTGATATCTGAATAATAGACTAGTCATTAGCTCTTAATGCATTCCAGGACAATGTGCTCAAAAGTGTAACTCTAACTCTAAGAACCTGAGCGGAGACATTCATCTCCCAATTGGTCAGGTGCGCTCAAAACGAAAAATGAAATCATATGCTACCAATTATCTTATGTAAATGCCAAAAAGAAATGGAGTCAAAGAGAACTATTCAATTGCTAACTGAGCGAGGCTCAATCCAGAGACTTTTGATAACCAATTCAAACTATGCCGCTTAAGATAAATATCATCATGTCTGGGATTAATAATTCCTACCTATTGCTATGCATTTTTAATGTTAAATGCAACTGAAATCACTCCATGTATTTATGAAATTATTGTATGCGCTGTCAAGTCAGTTTTAGCTAGGCTACAAAATAACTCAACTCCTTGAAGAAAAGACGAAACTCTAAAAGCAATAAAATAACTACAACCTATAAAAGATAATTGTTTTATAATTTAATGTTAGTTAAGGTAAGTTTGAGCTCTTAATCGCCTAATTAGATCTTTATGCATCTCAAGAAAAGGTAAAATGAAATAAAAACCCCAAATTGCATGACTTTTGGTTTGTTTTGTTAAGCAATTTATGCATAAACTCGTAATATGCATGAATATACATGTGCTTAGAAAGGTGGTTTACCTAAACAACAACCGTATTGACTAGCTAACAGTACACGATAACAACAACTATAACAATAACAATACTAAGAACAAAATGCATTTGGCAATTTGCGAACTGAAACGTAAATAACAAACAAAAAATTAACCGATCGATTTTGTTTGTTGGCATTGCCTCATCGAGAATTGGCCTAATTAGGCACTACACTGAGAGAAAAATTTATGCATTTGCCTTGGTAAATTCCACAACTAAAAGCTTAAGGTTTTTAAATCATTTAAAATTACTTAATTTTTAGTTAGTTAAACTAAGCAATGATTTGTAAGTACCCAAAGCTTTTTATAAACTAAAGTCTAGTATCCCCTTTTATCGCTTAGTGTAGGCAAGCAGAGTGGGGCAGAGAGACGGTGATTGGCTTTTGTTTTGGTTTTCGGTTTCGTGTCGCAGTTTACCAATGTGAAAACAAACAAAAGCGAGACTGATGAAATACCCTTTAAATGGGAACACATAATTAAACTGAATTCAATAATAATTTTTAAATATTTGATGCCATACAAATAACATTAACTCAAGAAGTGCATATACCCCACTCCCTAATTGTTTAGTGGGTATTCAAAGCAGAGTAACCGAAATTATAAACGATACTGACCGTATTTGTACTGAAATTTAATAACTCGCGGCTACATTTGCTGCGGCATTCGATTTCTGCTGCTGCTGCAACAACAATGACCACCACTGTCCCCTCCTCACTCGTTATTCCCTCTACTGCTACCACCTGCCTCAACTTTTTGACGAGACATTGATGGTTCAATCCCCCAATCGACCCACCAGCAAGTCGAGCCAATTTAGCAAACTGAATGCGATTTTTATATGCAACTTGTGCAACTTGTTTGTTTGCTGGCTTAACTTGCCCCAAGGATCGCCAGTGATTGCAAGTTACTGGCAACTTCTTTGGCCAAGACTTAAATCCTCGTTAAGTCATCACCAGAGCAAGGCGAGCTGACAGCCACGACGAGAACCAACCGTAGAAGAAACCGGGCGACATTTGACAACAAATATTTGTGACATTAAATGCTGTGGCAAGTCTTATCCCCATGCAACAGCAACTTGCAGCTCGTCCATGCCTCCTTGCCCCATCAGCTACGCTCTGTGTACTCTGGATACGTGCTCATTTCACTAATTTAATGAAGACCTTTGCGGTGGCGCGTCCTGATCCCATTGTCTTGACGTCGTCTTCAGATTGATGAGCCTCAACTTGAAGTTCACATTCTGTGGTTCGAGTACATCACACATACAACTAAACTTGGGTGTGTGTTGGTCCAGGCCTTGGGCCATCTTTACTGAGTGCTGCTCCTTCTTCGCGTCGCGTCTCGTCTCGTCGCTTTCACTGCATCAATAATTTGTGTTCGCCGTTGAAAATAATTGACCAAGTTTGTCTGTTTGCGGTCTCGAAAAAGCATTGTGGCATTTAATCTACTTGCAGCCGTTCCTGTCGGAGAATCTCCAACTTAGCCTGGACTTGAGCTGCACAGCTTCTCTGGATGACAACGACAACTGAAACGGCGGCAGCAGCTGCCAAAGACAACAACAACAGCAACAGGAACATCAAAAAACGACTTTACTTAGCTTGTCTTTTTGTCTCTTGGCCTCGAACTCACTGCACTTCGCGTAATTGAAATAATTTTAAGTGAAAAATCTGCATTCAAAAAATATTTCAGCGCACATAAATGTGAAGAGCCGAAACAAAAAATAAAGAAGAAACAAGTAAACAACTAAGCAGTAAACCAGAAGTAAATGTTGAAAGTCAGACAGTCCACACTAACTGATGCTCTTTAGTTAGACAGTAAGGGAGAAAAGGTATTTTAATAATCTATGTAGATTCCTTTAAGTACTTGTGTCAAATATGTTAAATCGGCCTCCTTATTTCTTCTGTATAATGTTTAACAGACTTCAACATATATATTTTTCTATACCCAACTTACCTTTGAAACTAATACGCCCTTGTTTGGTTTACTTGCAACTGAATGCTAAAATTTACATGCTCAATTTTGAAGAGTTGCCGAGTGGACACAAAAAAAGAGTCAACAGTTTGCAGTTTGGCATCCGGCCAGTTTCGAGCTATCTTAATCCTTGTCATTAAGGCAAATTGCAGCACTAACAGTGGTAGGAGCAGGAGCAAGAGCAGCATCAGCAGCAGCTGCCTTAACTTGGCCAAAAACTCGAATTTCTTAGCCAAGCAATGAATTTTGAGAGGCAACGATCATGGAGCACACCATAATTTGGTTAATTCGACGCTCAGCCAAAAGTCGTTGGCCCGCTGCCGCCTTCATTGAGAGGGCTCACTGTACACAGTTCGGTCCAGTTTAGTTTGGTTTGATTTGGAGCTGGGATGGAGCCACGTAATGGGTGCTCAGCACGCGGCTGCCACTCGTCAATTTCATTGAAAGGTCTTTTTTTTGGTCTCAATGTTTTTGTTGACGATCGACACGTTCACGTCTCTTGTGGATGATCCTGCTGTGTGCCTCCTTTGCCATCTTGGCAGGCGGCTTCTTCAGCAGCAGCCTCAATTTGGACTCGTCTGCCCTTGGGGCAAATTTCATCTTCAAGTTAAGTTTTTATCACATGTTGCACTTGCCGCATTTTTCGGTGGCTGTAATTTCGTTTCAGACATTATGATAGCTCACTCCTCCCAGACGCAGAGCCAGATTTATCGGCTCATATCCATCAGATGTCGATAGCTCTGGAGAATCTGTTAAGACTTTTGTCATTTAAAATGTAATAAAATAGAACATGAAGTGAAAACTCATATAACGAAATAATTTATAGAATTTATAATTGTTAGCGTTGCTACAAAATAATTAAAAAGTTATTAACTAGCTTATGCAGGCTCCCACTCTCTGCGCTAATTGCGCTCAGAGATCTCTGCTGCTGTTTGTGTGATTGTTCGCTGACGCCAGCAGAACTCACGAACGGTTTGTGTGTTTGTTCGCTGTCATCTGTGGCGCTAACAAGGAGCACTCTCTGTTTACTATTGACGTTTGCTCCCGTACTCTACTCTCTGTAATTGAATTTAAATTACAGTCGTTCGCTTGCTGCTGATTCTGATCGCCTGGTATTTCACCTAAAGTAATCTTCGATTTTGGCCTTTCGAGGATTTTTTTTTGCTTGACCGCTGCGATCTGCAGTGCCTAAAATCGTTAGTAATTCTTTCTGAAATACCAGGCAAACAGAAAGATCAGTAGGTTGCAGTACACAAATTATTTAACATTAACATTGAATTAAAATTAACAGCTTAAGCAGACTCCCACTCTCTGCGTTAATTGCGCTCAGAGATCTCTGCCGCTGTTTGTGTTATTGTTCGCTGACGCCAGCAGAACTCACGAACGGTTTGTGTGTTTGTTCGCTGTCATCTGTGGCGCTAACAAGGAGCACTCTCTGTTTACTATTGACGTTTGCTCCCGTACTCTACTCTCTGTAATTGAATTTAAATTACAGTCTGTCGCTTGCTGCTGATTCTGACCGCCTGGTATTTCACCTAAAGAAATCTTCGATTTTGGCCTTTCGCGGATTTTTTTTTGCTTGACCGCTGCGATCTGCAGTGGCCAAAATCGTTAGTAAATCTTCCTGGAATACCAGGCGAACAGAAATATCAGCAGGTCGCAATGCAAAAATTATTTAACAATAACATTGAACTAACATTACCATTAACATTAACATTGAATTAACATGGACTTGACATTAACATTGAATTAACATGGACTTAACATTAACATTGAATTAACATGGGCTTAACATTAACATTGAATTAACATGGACATAACATTAACATTGAATTAACATTAACATTGACCTAACATGGACTTAACATTAACATTGAATTAACATGGACATAACATTAACATTGAATTAACATTAACATTGACCTAACATGGACTTAACATTAACATTGCATTGACATAACATTGCATTAACATTACATTGCATTAACATCGTATCAACATTGAATTAACATTGCATTTACATTGCATTTACATTGCATTTACATTGCATTAACATTGCAATAACATTAACATTGCATTTACATTGCATTAACATTGCCTTAACATTGCGTTTACATTGCATTAACATTGCATTTACATAGCATTAACATTGCATTTACATTGCATTTACATTGCATCAACATAGCATTAACATTAACATTGCGGTAGCATTGCATTAACATTAACATTGAATTAACTTTAACATTGACTTAACATTAAAATTGAATTAACATTAACATTGAATTAACATTAGCATTAATGTAGCTTCCTGCTGATTCTGTTCGCCTGATGAATCAGCTAGAACAATCATTACTTTTAGTTGGTCGATGATGTTTTCCGCTAATCTAGGTAGCTCACGAACGGGACATATTTTAACTGAAATACCAGGCAAACAGAATTAACAGCTGCTTGCTTTGCCTTTCTTACTTGTTTCATTTCTTGTTGGTGGCCTCATAACTCAGCTCAATATAAATCTGTTAACAAAACGCTTAATCCGCTTTGTGCATTTTATTTATGGCCATTTGATAGCGCATTATTGGATCAGTCACATGGCACCCGCCAAGTGGCAACTGTGCGAGGGCCATGGGGCACAGGGTGAGGGGTAAACAAGGCATGGCTCATTGGACAGTTGGCAGCTGGCGCGCCTCATAATTGGATTCGTCACAGGCTCTCTCTCTTGCGGTCCTGGTCATAAATCGCGGCCTGCTTGAAATGCAAATTTTGTTGGCGATGATGGCGTTGCCCCAGACGAGGCAGCTGCATGTCGATGTTAATGTGAATGTGAATGTGGAGTGCGAATATCATCGGCGAGGCATCAAAGTGCCAGGGCGCAAATGTTCGCCAGCCCAATTAACGCGAAGAGCGGCAATCAGACTTCACTTGAACAGCACAAACTGTTTGCAATTAAGCCTCGATTTTCGGCAAAGTGCGTGGCTCTTACACAACTGAGTTGCAACAACAACAAGAACAGCAATAACAACGGCAACAGCAACATCACGAAGTCAACATGTTGTAGAAGGAGCATGTTCCTTGCAGGCAGCTTGTCGATGCGTAACAAAGGATAATCCACAAAACTGACTCGTTTCTGAGTCTTTAAGCTGCTTCTGTTGTTGCTTCATCTGCTGCACCCACCAGACAACGACAACAACAACAACAGGAACTACCACTGCAACCCACGCCAAGAGGCAAGCGAATCTGGCTTTCAGCTGGTTACTATGAAACTTTAAATACTCTAATAGAAAGAATAAGCAATCAATTTATAGTCCGCAAATATATCTTTCTTTTATAGGGTATTTCAGATGTTTATTCGTAAGATAACAAACCTCATCACACAGCTAAAACACTCTCTTGCACTTTCGTGTAAAAACTTTAACTGCAACTGCAACTCGTGTCCACACCCAACAGCTACAACCTAAGGCGAGAATTGCACAACATTTGACAGCGTCCAAATCGCACAGTCCGCTCCCACCCATCCTAACAGTCTTTCCGTCTGTCTGTCCGATTGTCTCACATGTTCTTAGCCACGTTGTAGATTAAGTGGTTTTGTGGCCTGCGAAACTAAGAGCTCTGCCACGGTTGTCTATACCTCAGTGCAGCGCATCTAATGCGCAAAGTGCACGAAGATCGACTCGACTTATTTCAGTTTACATTAATTAAACATTTTGGCAAGTACCTGACTCTCTGAGTATGTGTGTGAGTAGCTATATCTATTTGTTTGTCTGTTGGTTTGGGCCAATTAACTTTCGCCCATCAGTTCTGGCCATTCGCCTATCAATTTGTTCCACTCGAGTGCTGTTCTTCCACTTCCACATCCATTTGAAGTCCCAGTTCGCAGTTCCCAATTCCCAGTACCCATACCAATCACAATACAATTTTCAGTTTCATCTGGCAGCCAACTTCAAAACAAGTCAGAAAATCCATGAGATAACAAAAACATCAATGCGAAAAAAATGAAAATCGATGCGAAAAGTGGCAATAAATTATGTCTGCGGTGGCGTCAATGTGCCATGGCGTCGACTGCCCGCCAAGTTGATTGAAATCGCGTCTCTGATAAAACAGAATTAAGTTCTGTTACCCTACAAAAGCAGCAACAACAACAACAACAGTAAGAGCAAAACTTTTGTTGGCAGCGGGTGTTGTTTCTGTTGCATCAGGTATGCAAAAGACCAATATTTCAAAAATGATGAGTTACAGATGCGTCTGAAAGTCCAATGTGGCTATGGCTGTGACTGCCGCTGTTACTGCGGCAATGTCTGCGGCTCTTTCTGTGTCTGCGTCCGTCTCCCCCTACGTCTCCACCTTCTACTTCTTCTTATTGTGGCAGTTTCAGCAACAGATGCAAAATATGCAGCTTCGTTTGCGGAATCAGCAACAAATTCACAACTTCCAACAGACATCAGAGCAGTTCCCTTTAGCCCCTCTCTTTGATCGGCCAGCAAACTATCTTCAATAGTTACGTCTGCTTGACAGTGCACAGTGGTGTGAGTTTTATTTTATAACTTGAGGAAGGAGTTTGCAATAAAATGAATTTTAATGAATTTAACTCATATAAAATCAACTTTTTTAAAGTGTTTAAACTTTTTGTAGATAAGCTACTTAATTGATTAACTTTATTGCTCTTGTGTGCACCACTGTGCGCATTGTGCGTGAATCATTATCCTACAGCATCTGCTGTTGGTTGCTGCTGCTGCTGTTGTTGTTATTGTTGCATTGTTTACTCAGCGCAGACCAAAACAAAAATGCAGTCAGTTGGAGTCCGTAGCCCAGACAACGCCAGTGAAGCGTCTGCCTTGCAACGACCACCGAGCAGCAGGAGCAAATGAATGCCTTCGTCCAGGGATGGAGCGATATCAGGAGTAGGAGTAGGAGCAGGGCATGACCATACACCATTACGGCTGCGGTGACTTAGACAGCAATAGATAGCGGAGAGGGCGGCAGAAGACGAAGACAGACTGTGGTTTAGACACACTGCAGGAATCCTCCTATTGATGTTGTTGTGGTGAAAACGCAGGCAAACTACATTTTATGGATTTATTGAAAATTGAACGCACTTGACTGGAAAAAGGGGCCATGAGGGGTTAGTGGGAGGGGTTGAAGAGTGGAGGGAACTGCCCGCCTCTCTGTCTGGGGCCCCAGCGCAAAGAGTCTTGTTTGGAAAGCAAATAGCAAAAAAAGCAGCAAAGGCTAAAGAAGATGCTGCGGATCAGGTCGAAGATGTGGATGTGGATGTGGATGCCACGCGTTTGTTTGTTGCCCAGTTTTTGTGTTTGTTTGTTTACAGAAACGCGTGCGGCCAACAACAACAACAACAACAGCAGCAGCAACAACAATAAATACAACAGCAACAGAAATAACAATAATAACCACAACAAGAACAACAAATCGAGTGCAAAACCGTGGCTAAATTTGGACTCAATTAATTTTCTTCTTCGTCACAAAGTTTCCAACATTTTGGCCCAAAACGAAACTGAAGTTAAAGCTGAAACTGAAACTGAACTGAAGCATGAACTTTGCAGTACAAAAAGTCTTCATCGGTGGCGCCACTGAACGAGTCGAGTGAGTCGCCAAGTGAGGCCGGTTCTCGATTTGATTTAGTTAAAGTCTTTGAATGCTTTGTGAATACACCCACTCAGTTTCCCAGGATGTCGACGCTGGAATTCGCTTTCAATGCCAGCCACGTGGGCAGGAATCGGATCAGATGCGAGTGAAGAAGTCTGGAGACGCCATAAAACTGAAAGACAGTCGAGCAGTCGGAGCAGTCAGACGATCTAAATCAGGATCATGCAGTCAATGTGTGGACAGCCAAACACCTAGAAATCGGAGAGATCTTTTGCGAATTCGAATCTCATTTCGGTTTCGGCCATGTTATAAAAATAACAAAATGTATTAAACCAAATTTCCAAGAAACGTGCAACAATCTTTGTTCATTCTAACACTTCTCAACCGAGTATACGAGCACTCATAAATATCTTTTTAAAAAAATATATGTATATACATACCTATATATATATACATGTGTTTGTATTTCTTTTAAGTTTTCTGGCCGACAAAAGCAAATTGAAAATGTTGTCGTTGGGACGCCCACGCCCACTCACGTCAAGAGGATCGATCGAGGAGTTCCCGAAGGGGGGAAATTGGGGGTTATTGGGTTGGTTGCGGCGCCTGGCGACATTTGAAACAATTTAAGCAGCGACAAAGTGGCCAGACAGGTGGCTACCAGGTCGCTGAACGTTGGGCGGGGTCCGGGATCGTGGGGCGGGTGTATGCTTGTCACATAAATTCATTAATTTGTCGCACTTTGCGAATTGCCTTAAAATATTGTCAGCTTTATGGCGACTTTAATTATAGCGACGACGCATTAAAAACTAATGCAAGAAAATTAACATAAAAGAGTTTCCAATTCGTGGAGAGAGGGGGCGTTCTTTAGATGGGCGTGGGAGGGGATTATTGGCAGATCTGAGGGCAGTGAAAACAAAGTGAATGTCGTTATGAATGTTTGGGCATTTAAATTTAGCAAAATGAGACGAAACAAGACGATCAGCCCAGTGAGGCGACAGAGTTCTTAAAATAGATGTTAGCACCAGTTGGTGATATATTTATAATGGGAAATACCCTAGATAGCCAAGGGGTAGTCACACTATTAACACATTTAAAACACTTTAGGCTGTTGGAAGAAAGTTTATAAATATGTAAAACTGTTTGATCAGTAAGCAGTCCAAACAGCTTGAGGTATAAAACTGAATAGGCAGTACAATTCATAAGTGTTTAATTAATTAATGATTTAATTTGCTAACAATTTTTTCATTTAATTATTGTCCCAAGGGTATTTGAGCTTCATCATGTTGTACTTGACTTTGCTATCTTGTTTTATATACACAAAATCGTACGATGTTTCAGTCAGTGTGATCTGTCATGTATTTTTAGTTGGACCGCGCGACAGAAGCGAAATGAAAACGAAACAATTTGCGAATAAATGTTTGCTGCAATCTGTGCTACAAGTTGGCCAAGAGACACTACAGTTGGCCTGAGATATGTACATTGTGTGATACATAGTAACTGTGTCGCTCGTTGGCCCTATTTGGCCTATCGTTGGTTGTCAATCAAGCGCCAGCCCACGCTGCCCCTTCCGCCTCTTGCCCCTCTGAGTCAGTTAGTCACCCAGTCAGTTTGTCAATCGCCTGTCCCATTAGCTGCGACACTTGCCACTTGCTTAACGGGTCCATAACGGTCACTAGCTTATGAATTTTGTGGCTAAAAGGAGGCAAACTGAACTGAACTGAACTGCTGCTGCCTAATCCCACCTTATAAGCAGCTGCTTTTTCGCTCTTTACCTGTAGAAATGTATGCAAATTGTTTATTGAATTGGAATTGGAATTGGTATTGAAATGGGAATTCTTGTGCCCGGTTCTCGCGACAAATATGGCTACATGGCTTGCCTACGAAATGAGTAGAACAAGCGACTAAGGGAGGGAGGGGAGAGGATTGCCAACACAGACGCCATGAATCAAAAATTATATAAATCGTATCAAGATCTCCAAAGAGTCAAGGTCTTTTCAGCTCGGACGCGGCCCACATCTGACAGTTAGTGCCTGTAGAAGGTGGGCGGCAGGGCGGGGCAGCTGGGTAAGTTTGTAGTCGCATAATTAACATGCGCCAGTGTTGCCAACGACATGACAACAGTGCCAACAACAACAGCCAGAAGAAGAAGAAGAATAACCAAAAACAAAAACAAAAACAAACTCAAAAGACCAACAACTCTCGTGGGTGTCAAGATTTAATTTTGTTTTCGACTTTTAATGCCGGTTTATAGTTGGATATTTCTTTCATTTTTTTTTCGATTTCATTGCACTCTGCTGGCAGGGGAGTATTTTGAGAGGGGGACCCCCTCAACCACAGCGAGAGCGTGTGAGTTGTTATTGTTTTTGTTTTATGATTTCTGCAGTCTTATGCTCAGCAACTAAGTAAGTATAGATCTATGTTTTAATGTATGTGCATAAGTTAGTGCGAGTACAGTTTGTTTACCTCAGTGGCTAAAGTGATGCCAATGATTTAAACAGTGAAAGGCATTAAAAGTCATAAGAACTCATGAATACATATTGCTGTTTATGTTTACTCCTTCAAATGGCTAACTGCACACGTGTTGGCCAAAAGTCAATATTTGCTAGCTTATAAAAATTAACAAATTTTATATTATAGCCAATTATTCATTGGTTAACAACACACAAAAAGAAAAAAGCTAAAAATATCTGTACTTTCTTAGTACTCTGAGTTTGTCAGCTAATTTTAGATATAAACTGTGGTTTAAATAAGTTTATTTCAAAGTATTTACTTTATTTGCAACTAGATTACAGTTAAAAACATTTAAGCCAGATTGACATTAATTCTCTGCCCATTAAACTTTCCTGCTGCTCTTACCGCTCACTCTACCAGCGCTGACCTCTGATACCCTGCCCTACCACTGCCTGCACTGAATGTAGGACACAAAGAACCAAAAAAACAAAAGCTGAAATGAAAAAAAAGAAAAAACTTTTGCATTTTTCATTAATAAAAGTCGTTGGCTTTTTTTCGGCCGAATGTGTGTAACACAGTAACACATATTGGAGCAGGAAGAGGCAGGGAAGGGCCACACGTAACTGCTAGTACATGTGAGAGATATGAGAACATTAACACGACTTTGTTGGCGGCAATAACCAGTTACATTTTATGACTTTAGTCGAACAGACCCCATAGATGGAAAGCGGCTAATGAAAAGAAATGAAGTCCGAAAGTAAATGAAACAAGTTGCAATACACTCATGGTCTTGGTCTTAGACTTGGTCACTTGACCCTCTTAACAGGCCCTTCTAACCACAGAGCAGGAGCGGGAGCGGGAGAGGCGGAGCTGGCTAACTACATAAATGAGACGTCGAATTAGAAATGCCATAGAAATGAAAACGTTAAACAGCATTTCAGATTTTTAACGGTTGAAAATTTAGAGGAAATGCAATGCAGTCGTAAGACCGATAACCCCTTGAATGGTCGTCACTTTGTCGGTGACAACTAAATTAAACCCGGGCCGCAACTTTACACCTCGCTCCCTCCGTTTCCCTCTCCCCACTCCTTTTCTATCTCTCTGTCGCTGTGGAGAACGGTAAGCGCGATTTTCTCACCATTTCAAAGAGCCTCTAAACACACACCAAGACACAGATACAGATACAACTACAGCTACAGCTGCTACAGATACAGATATAGAGTCGGCGTTGACCCGCGTGGAACCCGCAACAAATTCGGACACCCAAGCAGCGAAAATGGCTCTAAACGGTGATTATGGCGCTCAAGACAGACTACAACAACAAGTACAACAACTTACAAGAACAAGAAGAGCAACTACACTGGTAAAAAATTCCGGGCTAGTGCTTAGATTCTACAACACTTAAATTACTTAGGGTTTAAAAATAGCCTGCATTGTCTTACTCCTGCTAGAACTATTTAAATTTAATTTTACCCCATAACCCCGATTTTTTCCGGTGTACAACTTGGAGTATGACGAGCGGCTGATGACATTGCCAGGCGAAACAAATAACGCTGTTTTATGGGTCGCACATGTAACTCCCCACCTTCTAGACCTCAGCCGCCCCCTTTCGCTCATCCTCGCGAGTCCATTTATCGTGTCGATGGTGTCAGCAGCCAAGAACAGGGCAACAACAAAGACTACAACAAAAACAACGAGCATCATCATGTCTACAGAATGTACCGTAAAATTTATGTTGAAATAAAACATGACACCAATAGAACAGGCCCTAGTACCAGACCTCAGATCCATAAACATACCCCATTCCCACACCCAGTCTGGGTTTTGTGTCCCTGTAAACCAGGCACAATGCCAGAGCTTTCGTACGCTTTATTAATTATTTAGATGATGGAACTGTGCCTAATCCCACAAAATTGATGATGGCGCCAATGTGGCTAACCACACAAATAATCCCAAGAATCCGCAGCTTCCGCTTAGCCAGAGGAACAATCGAACCAAAGATGTGTCACCTTAACTGAATATGATTTATGATCTTCTAACAAATAAGCAAAACTATATGAATGAAGATTAACAATTTACAGATGCAAGTCAGCTTTGTTCCTGCGGTGTAGCTGTGGTAGGGAAGTTCCGTTTCCGCCCCTGCAAGTTCAAAAGCTTTGCCGACAGCAGTTCCCCTCTGTCTACCTACACCGCCCTCTAATTTTCTCCGTTTAGCTGATAGGCAGCGACAATTGTTGAGAGTTAAAAATAGTCTCAAATACGGCCAATAAAACTCAAATTATATGTGTCTACTTTGCACGCAGCGACATTAAAACAAATTGAAATTACCAAATGCATCTATGAAATTTATCGCTCGATTCTTTGGCTTTGGTTTTAGCTTTGGCTATGGCATTTCAGTTCGACGACAACTGTGAATTAATTTATGCACATCAATCTCAATCTCCATGGCTCTACGAGGGCAGAGATACTTGTATCCAAGTTCGTTGCGTCCAAAATATAAATTTGTGTGTGTTTGTTGTTTTGGTTGAAATTTATTTTTAATATTATCGCAGCGCTCTCTGTGGTCTCTGTGTTGTCTGTACTCATCTGACCCACCGCCCTGCCCCTCTTGCCAGCTTCCCACTCTCCAAATTGAATTTTGCTGCCAATGTTGTTGCCGTTTTGCCGCTACTGCTGCTTCTGCTGTTGCCATTGCACTTCATTGTGGGCGGCAGTCGAGCCCGATTCGAAAAACACAATAAATTAAGAATATTTATTTGTTTGCGGTAATTGTGCGAATAATTGATGATTATGTGCTTTATCCACATCCAAAAGAGATTCAATTGCAACTGCCTACTAACTGCAAACTGAGTGTTTTGTGACTGTTGAATAATTTCTAAAACGTTTAATTCACTTTGACCCGTGACACAACAAATAATTCTAAGCTCTCGACGTCATTAGATGTCAGTGGAAACAAAGTGTACTTATATATCTTCTAAGTACGCATTTATCTATGTATCTTTTAGGCAGTTTCCAGCACTAGATCTAGCTATTGATCACCTGCTGCTGTATTATCTTAATCAAATTCAGTGCGAATAGTTTAAAAACAGCAAATACCTTTAAATAAAAACACATTACGTAGTGAATGATTTATAGAACTATCTTTAAGATATGTATTTGAAAAGTACAAATTACTTCTGTCGACTTTTCCAAAACTTATTACAATTCTAAAAACAAATCCCGCACTGTGATAAAGTTGGAAAAAAAATTCCCATGTCAACATTAATCTGCTTGCCCGCCAGCTTAGGGTAGCATAAAAATCTAATTTTCTACCCAATTTCCTCAGTTTGGCAGAGATAAACCGCCCTCGTCTATGGTATCATTTAATTCCGCATAACTTTTAGGATCATTTTCAAATTCAATTGAAGCACACGGCCACAAAAGCCTTAACTTTTCCTCTAAAAAAGGCGAAATAATAGCAGCAAACGGAAAGTTAGTTTATTGGGGAGAAAGTCGACCCAAAAGCTTCTGAATAACGGGCCAGATACGAAATGGTCACAATTCAAGCACACAACCGAAACAAAGCGAAACGGACAGATTTTACGAGCCTGCCAACTGAAAGTAAACTACAAATGTTTACACAACTTGGCCTAAAACCAAACCACCTACAACAAGGACTCTCAAACTGGGGCAGGGACAGCACACGGAAGCAGAACTGTAGCTACTCCTAGAAGCGGGAGCAGAAGGGTAACTGGACACAGGATCAAAAGTAGGAGAAGTAGAGCCTGAAGCAGCTGCTGATGGAGGTGGCAAAAAGTTGTAACAAAAATTGAAAAACTTTTGCCGTTGTCTTGTTTCTTTATCTTTATGATGATGACGAGTGACGGCAGTTGCAACCTATGCGAATTTGGGGCTTCGAAAGCGACCACGCCCCCACTCCCCAAAATCACTACGCCCACGTAGGCAATGTAGGGCAGATAAATATAATTTTTTGGCGGAAAGTCGATTGCAAGTTTCGGTCTCAAGTGAAATAGATTTCTATCTACGAGTGGCGGCAAGAAACTGTTAAGCTAGTCAAGCTGCAGATACAAATGTATCTACTACTAAGTTTTGACTGCACCAAAAGCTTTGAGTTATCGCATTTCAAAAAGAGTGAAAATTGTGTGAGAATAATCCTAAAAGTGCAGCTTGACAATGAGTGAAAAGTAACGCTCTCAGGTATTTGCATTTTCATGTTTAATTGTACGGAAAATTGCATGAAAATAATTCGGAAAATAGAAGCATGCCAAATGCATAATAGAATCCAATGAGAGTGCAACATGAATGAATATTTAAACAATTTCACATTTCGTTTTTAATGAAAATGCAGGAAAATTGCATGTTGCCTAGCTGCAGTGGATTTTGGCTTTGCGGTTTCCTTAACTTAATCAAATGTTCCACATCAGAGCAAGTATCATATTACTTTCCACCTCTTCTCCTACACCTGCTTGTTTCCCTTCTCTGCTCACCTGGCTAGCTACAGTTCGTAGCTGTTTGCTGCGGTTTGGCAATTTTGCTAAAGATACGTTGCGTCGATACGAGTGCGAAGTGTGTGCGAGAAGGCGAGAACAAACCGCTCCTAACCGCACATTTTGAGCGCGTGAGTGAGTACTGAAAGAAATGGCAACAGGAGGAAAAGAGAGAGCCATTTGGCTAAAAATTAATTTGTAGATTTACGGTAAATGATAATATAGAATTTAAGCTTTGGCTTAATATTTAGGAACAGTTACACTATGTTAATAAACTTATCAGAAGCATGAGTGCATTTCTACTTCAACTTATTGAAAGAATTTTCTACACATCTCTTGAAAAAAGATTACTAAATATTTTCTAGCCAGATTATGCAACATTAGATCACGTCTTTGTTCCAATGTGCGCACACAGCAAGTGTTTGCCAGAAGACACGTTTCAACACGTCTCAACTCAACTCATCTCGATTCGTTTCGGTTTCAGTTTTCAGTCTATTCAGCACCCGATTAAAACCTTTAGGTCTGAAACCAACTCGCACCGCATGCCAACAAGGCCTAATTGCAACTCTGTGCACTGGCCACGCCCACTGAATGTGCAAACACTATTCAAATACTGTAGATGGCAGGTTGCAGCTCTTTCTTAATTACCGTGTTGAATCCAAACACTTTGGAGTATAACGGACTAAGTAAATGTATAGTTTCATAGTCACACTTACCATACGTGCACTAGATCCTTGTCCATTAACTGCACTTGATCACCGCATCGCGTGTCGATGCCATTTCCGTTGGCTAATTTTCAATTCACCGCCCACATTCGCCCCCAAGTCCATTTCTCCCCAAAATCAGCTTTAAACGCACTGAAAGTACATTTTAATTAAGCGAAATGCATAAACAAATTAAATTGGACATTTCTTCAGGATATGTTCATTAACTGCAATTTTTGTCGCGTGTCTAAACATGCTGCCATGCCAAACAAAATGGCGTCAATTACCGTTTATACATTCGAGTGGACAAGATGGCGTCATGTGAGTTAAAGCTTTAAATTTCCCTTTGTGGCCAACAAATTACACATAAAGAGAACTTTAGTAAGTTTAATGGCATATGAATTTTCTGTGATAATAAATTAATAAACTACTTTAACTCTAGTGGGGTTGAACTGTTTCGAACAACTAGATTAAATTAGAAAACTTTTGATAATTTTACAAAAAATATAATAGTTTAAAATGCTTATATTTTAGCTCAATGACAAACTGTGAAACAAAGTGAAAACACAAGTAAAAAGTGAGGCTAGCTCACACACAAACACACACACTCTCCAATACTTCCAGGGATTCCCTCTGGTCTGTAAATCAAAACACATCAACAACAAAGGTGAAAACCAGGTAAGACAATGAAGAGATCACATTTACTTATTCCATCCACTAGACCATAAACAAGTTCCTTCAAAACTGATGTTGATTCTGATGCTACACACAAGATACAGATATAGATAACGATAAAGATAACCAGGAGCAGTGGCGCTAACAGGATCATAAATTTAACAATATAAATCTGTGAGTCGGAGCATGTGTGGGTGCTAGTGTGTGTGCGTGCGTGTGTGTGCATGTGTGTGTTCCGGGAGCGTGAGTTGTAACAATTTAAAACCTTCACACAAGCAGATTTTGAATTACTTTCATTTTTATCAGCTGAATTTTGGTGATTTTATATAATTTACACGCGAGTTGCGTAGCCGAGGACAAAGACGCTGACGTCTCACTTCATCATAAATTCACCTGTCGTTGCTGAGTTCATCCTGGACCGGACCTGCTTCCGTCCTGCCTTGTAGATGGTGGGAAAAGCATTTGAAAATTTATGAATTTCGGTTGTGTGGCAAGTGCGCGAATATTTCGTGGAATTCCTTGTTAACCCCTGGTACATCGGACATTGGAACCCTGGACTAATAGGACAGGGCAGTGCAGGGCGTGGCTGGGTATGACTGGCGCGACACACGAATTGAAATTTCATTACTTTTACGATACGCGACCATAAAGAAATATCGAGAGGATGGGCACGCACCTTAACGTCAACATCAACATCAACCTCAGCGAAAGGGACAGGGTCAGAAGTTGGACATCGTCGCCGTTTTACGACCCTTCACTGGAAGGCCACAGCGTCAGCAAAAGAGAGAACGAAAGAATGTAAGAGAGGGATAAAGAGACGCCAATGAATTATGAAAAGCGATTTACATTTTCCCACTCATATTTTATTTGTTGTTGTTTAATGTTTTCATTGGTTTTTCTTCTCCTTCGACCACTGTTTTTTATATTTTTATACTCTCTGCAAGAGTATATTGGGTTTGTGCAAAAGTATGTAACAGGCAGAAGGAGGCGTGGCAGACCCCATAAAGTATATATATTATTGATCAGCATCACAAGCCGAGTCGATATAGCCATGTCCGTCTGTCCGTCTGTCCGTCTGTCTGTCTGTCTGTCTGTCTGTCTGTCTGTCTGTCTGTCTGTCTGTCTGTCCGTCTGTCCGTATGAACAAACAGATTTCAGAGATGGTAAGAGCTACAAGTTCGAGCTTGGTGTCAAACGATCAGATATTTAGTCAGTCAATACAAGAATCTTTTTTTTTTTTTCGATGCCACGCCCCATTCGCCCACAAAAAAGCAAAAAACTGGACACACCTCGTGAAAAATTGGTGTTTTCGGCAAATATCTCAGTAACTATGGCACCTAGGATCACCAATTCTTGTACGGGAGTTCCTAGCGACAGCATAGTTGCATTGCCATCTATAAATTTGGACTGCCACGCCCACTTTTCCCACAATTTATAAAATAGTTTTCAAGCTTCAATGCCGTTTTTCCGTATCGTACAGTATTGTAGTTTATAACTGGTGTGGAGACTAACTATATTAAACTATCCTGAAAGGCGCATTAAAATCGGACTATAAACAAGAAAACTAGAAGCGTTACAATATTGTTAATTGAACGCAATATCAACCCATTGGTGCAAGCGAGACAGAAACACACAAGCACATGCTCGAACGTTTTTGCTGCCTGTGTGGCGGCAGCGCTGCCCGCGGTCGCTGGCTGCGCCGAATACACACATACATACATGCATGCATCATATATTGTCAAACGTATGTGTATTCGCAACAAACAAACAGATGTGTGTTTGATTATGCTTAGATTGTTTTTGTTTCAACGTGTTTTAATGCAAGTACTATTCATTGTAATATCTGGATACCGATTTTAATAATTTAATCGGGAAAATGCAGAGAGTATTATACGGTCGGGCGCGCTCGACTGTACTTTTCTTTCTTGTTTTTATTTGCGAATGCATGAATTATGGATATTTCCTTATGGAATGCGTCTGGCATGCATACAAAGAACTTAAAACTGAATTCAGTATCAAGAATCGTTTCTTATCGGTGTTGAATTTTGTTGAAATTTATTGAGCCCACTCGGGGAATGTAGGAAAAATCTGTTATGGTGTAGCTATGAATTTTGTTATATAATTCGATTGGCAAGTTACATATTGGAAATGAAATTGTTTCAGATTTATTAATCAAAAAATAGCTTCGAGTTCTAATGGAAATACCCTTAAATACAAATAGCTACACAAATATGCCAAATAAGCAACATAAAAGAGCACTTGCCCCATTTGTAAGCCGTCCACTAACAAGAGCTTACTCCATTGTCCACCGCTAGAGGGCGTGACGTATATTTATTACAGCGCATCCAGTTTCTCATAAAGAGGAGCACAATAAAATAAATATTACTTTTAGGCAAACAGGGCAGTGGTGGAAAGGGAAGGAAAAGAAAGTGTAATTGTTATATTCTTAACAATATTCAAGAAATTTATGAGCTATGCTCAGCTCAACAGCATGGTTGCTTTTTCCCTAGTTGTGTTCCGGTTCCGGAGTCGCCATTTTGCTGAATGCGTGAAAAATGTTGCGAGAAATTTTAATGTGCTTGCTGCGAGCGCCACATGGAAATGGTAAATGGGAATGGAGCGATGACAAATGATTATGGAGCATAATAAATTTCAGCGCTGATTGAGCGAAATGCAAGCTGGAAAGAAGTAGAGAGAAAATATCTGCATAATGCACGGTAAAAATATGGAAAATGTAAAGGACAAAGCGACCCTTGAACAGAAGTCAGTCAGGCAGAGCATCAGTTCTCGAAGGAACAGCTTAACAATTCATTAACGAAGCTAATTTGCCTTTGAATCTGTGCAAGTTTCGCATATTTACATCGACTCCGCTGTGCAGTAGACTGAAATGAAGACACAGAAGGCGAAAAATGTTAAACCCTAGGGCTCAAGTCTGGCGAATGACACGAGTGTCATCCAGTATCATATCTCAATTCTGGACAAGTCCTTAGCATTGTACTGGTTCGTATAAATAACTGAAAGTTGTTGAGAAAGCAATTTATAAGTTTGCAGCAAACTTGCACATATGGGAAGAAAAAATCCTGCTGTCTGCAGACTCAAGTGCAAGTCCTTGGCCAAGAAGAAGTTTGCATTTATTTTGGTGCGAGTGCAAGTCCTTGCAGGGACTAACTTGCTTTCTTTGCCGCTTTCTCAGCCCTTCACCCGGGTTTACTATAAGGTATTTTGATAAACTCTTTCAGTTTTATATTGGCAATTTGATTGCTTTATCGCAATTCAGTCAATTATACAATTTTTTATAAAATTGATTACTTTTCTGCTTGCTGCTGTTTGTTTGGTTTCTTCAACTTGTACAACTTGCAACTATTTCGAGCTCCGTTTGTGACCAGGTTTTAAGTTGAAACATTGCGGTCGAAACACTGTCGAGTCATCGACAATGCAAGTGACTGTAAATCGTAGCGGTAATTCTGCCACACACACGACACACACTCGCACACACTACACAAAATACACACATCATTTTGAAACAATGACAACCAAAATGCGGCACCCACAACAATGAGACAGCAGCAACTGTTGTAGGCCAACAAGTTGATAGATAAAAGGGGCTGGCAACGGGGCGTACATTGATGGGAGGGACTGTAGACCAAGTCAACAGTAAGAAAATATTTTAAATAAAGAAAAAAAACCGAAGAAAATGAAGTCATCTTGTGCAAATATGAAAACAAAGTCAAGTGTTAATTTGCGTGGGAAAACAATTTCATATTGTGGCTCATGGGCTCAATGAGGCGGCTAAAAGTTCTTTTGATAAGGTCTTGCGGGTTTGTCCCAAACACTACACTACAAACTACAGAAAGAGTCATCGTTTTTGATGTACCCTGAAAGCAAAAGTGTGTAGCCCTTAATTGTATAACTTCCACATGCAAAGAGTTGACTTTAAATGACAAAAGCCAAAGCCCAAAAAGGGGAAACGGTAGCCAAAAAGACTTGAAGCGTGTGAAAAGGCTAAAGGGCAATACGCAGCACTAATCACAATTGCTTGCGATTAGCCAAAAAGAAAAAAAAAAGGGTTAAAGCCACGTAATACACTCGGCCAAATTAGAAAAAATATGCGCCATAAAAAGCTGCCCAAAATGCCAGGGCCAAAAACAAAAGCTTGCCACAAAATTGACCTCATGAAACATTAAATTTCAACTTGAAACTACAACAAACATTTTGTTGCCTGTTATCTCAAACTAACAAAAACAACAGCAACAAAGGTGCCACCAACTTGGCTCCAACCATGCCATTAACTCAGTGAGTGTGTGTGTGTTGGTCTGCGGCAGGTGGCAGGGGTGTGGCAAGGGGAGAGCAGAGCAAAAGATTGAAACTTTTGTGCGTCGTTACGTTGTCACCATCGTTGTTTGTTTGTTTCTCCTTGTCGTCGTTGTTGATGCTGTTGTTGTTGTTGTCTTTGGCTGTGTTATGCGAATGACATTTTCATGTACTACAAAAGTTTCTCGACCGCTTCTCGTTTTCATCATACCCTCTAATCAAAGGTCGAGTAAGGGGTATATTTGTAGCGATTTAAGGGAAAGTATTTTTGGGAACTCTCAGCAAATTATTACTCCTCTTTCTATAAAATCAAAAAAATAAAGTTAGTTATTGTTTTTCCAACTTCGACTCATAATAAATTACAGGGCAGTATCCAGTCTAGCACTCCCTGTTTTCCTACAACTTTTTCGTTGATTTCCGTATGTGGTGCACTGTGGGAAAATTTATTTATTATGCTTTAATGTTTTATTTTCCACGTATTTTGTTTGTCGTTTGTCGTTTGAGACTGAGTTGTCAAAACTTTACGCACTTTTGTTTCACTTATGTGGTGTCAGAATTTATGATGATCAACACACTTCTGAATTCATAGCGACTTTAAGTGAACAACCGATTGCATTTATACGATTTAATTAGCTAGAGAAACTGCCTATCAACACCAATTCTTCAACCCAAAAAACAAAAGTAAACGATGTGAAAGAATTCAATACAAATTAATCAAATCATCATGGCAGCTAAGATCTTCTAACTTGAACTCGGCTCCAGTTGAGTTTGCTCTTTGATCTGAGATCGCGAGTAAAAAGACTGGGGGGGAGAGTGAAACATATTTCAATTATCGGGCCATGACCGGTGAACGGAGTACGGAGAATGGAGTCGAAGGCGATTCAGAAGGCGCTGCTGCTGTTGGCCATGGCCCTGATGTTTGGCTGGGGGCGTGGGGGCATCAATCAAAGCCGCAGCCAAACAACAAAACAGTTAATAACAAACTACCAAAATGTGGAACAGAGATGGGAGCGCGAGTGCAATGCATCATCGACAGCTCCATCAACGTCATCGCACAACTGCAACGTGGATAGAGCGAGACGGCAGAGGAGTCGAAAGTGGCAATGAAAGAGAGAAGAAGAGCGAGAGAGGCAGAGGTGGAACAGGAGCCCCCTTTTGCTTGTGTGGTCGATTGTGTGGTTGATTTTCAATTTCATACGCACCGTTGGATGCCGCCCAATATCGATGAGAGCGGCATTTTATTGATTAACAGCCACCCAGATCCAGATACTACATTTTCCTGACCCAAGCCCAAACCCAAACCAAATATCAAACTCAATTCCAATCTGAATCACAATCTCAGTCGCAGCGGCCAGCAGCGATTTTCATCACTTGCGTGGTAATTAAAATGTATTTTCTTTTGATAGTGCCTAATGGGTTCACTACGCTGGGTGGTCAATCAGCTGACTCCCTCTGACTCTCTCCCTTTCTTGCGCTGTGGCAGCTGTCGCAGCTCAATTCAGGCCATAACTCAGCGTCCTCGTCCACGTCGACGTCATTGCCAACATCATCAATTTTCTGAGCGAGCCAAAAAACAGAAAAACAACACAAAAAGTGTTAAAGCGCGAAAAACAACAAGAACAACATTGAGCAATTTGTTTCGCTTTGTCTTTCCACTGTTTTTCCCAGCCAACAAAAAACAATGCGCAATCGCACCAGCTGAACTTGTCCCCCTAAAAGCCCAACCACCGCTCCACGCCTGCCGCCCCTTTGCTTAAGTGCTGTGTAGGTGTAGCTGTAGGGCAGTTAGGTGCACGGGGGTGTTGCACTTTTATTTCGACACTCATTTGCAACTTTTTGCTAATGTATTTGCATCAACGCTGATGGTTTTCTTTGTGGCATTCACTGATAAGCCTCGCTGCATAGTGGCCCCTCCAAAAGAACTGTAATAACACATTGCAATAATTACAATTTATATCTTGCAGATAAAAATCGCACATTAAGCGACTTGCAACTGCAACAAATGAACAAAGAACAACAGCAACAGCAACAACAACTGCCATCGCTCACAAAAAGCTGTCAACGTGTGCGTTTTAACGCTTCGTCGGCTTCTCGACCTGCCCAAAAGCAGTCGCCAGTGGGCGAAGCTGTTGCCAAGCAGCAGCTGCTGCACTCGGCTAAACAGCAACAACTACAACAACAGCAGCTGCCCAAACATTTCTGGCTGCTGGTCGGGGTCATTGCCAAAATTTCAATCAACTTTGGTGGTCAAGAGTAAAAATATTGGCAACACTTGGCAAAACGACTCATAAGTACGCTACCCCTGCTGCTTTTTGAGATTATCTATTATTATTTTTTAACGCAGAGTAATTGATTAATTAGTTTAATTAGTTCTAATTTAATTCCCCAAAGTTTACACAGAAAAAACTCTTTTCTTAGCTTAGAATTCATGTAAGTTCAATCAAACCTTAACTCACTTAAAGTTCAAATTTCCCTACATAGCTTATACACCCTACAACAGGTAGCGTATCTCAAAAGGGCAGACAAAGTTACCTCACAGACAACAGCAGCCGTTTAGTCAATTGGTGGTCCTACTTTGCATACGACTCTGGACCCAAGAAGGATACTTTGCTCGATCCAGTTACAGTTTGATCGACACATATCACACCTGGCCTGCTGAGCACAAAAAAAAATGAAATTAACTGCTGTCAATGAAGCGAGAATATAAAACAGCAAAGATCACAGCCGTTGGCCCGACAAATTTGGGCAATATAGGTACATATATATATATGCATATATGGACTGTACGCGTGCGCAGGATCGAATTACAGGGCGCATGCGATGTTGCCCCACATGCAACAAATTTTGGCAGCGTAACTGTAGACGGGTTAAAATGGGTTAACACAGAGGAACGCAGACAGCATCAGAAGGGTCTCTGACTGGGAGGTCCACTGCTTTCGCTGGCAATGAGGCACAAACGTGTTGCATGCTACCTCCTTCACTGACCGTTGGGTTGTAAATCTTAGGGCCAAGGACACTTCAATTAGGCTAAGCGCCGATGTCTCGTGTCGCTGTGTGTTCGTGTTTTGTGTTTTGGTGCGTAATGTTTAGACTTCTGTGTCACAGTTTCAATTGCAATTAGCACAACATTAGCGCGGCTGACCTTTAACCTCGCTGCCACTCCCGCTGTGCCACCTATTGTACTGACCTCGACCATTTGTCCTTGCGCCTCAGTGTGTGTCCTGTCCCCTGTTTTCATGTCTTTTTATGCTCTTCCAATGTTTTCTGCGTTTTGTCACGCATCCATTTGCCAAATAGACGGCAATAATTGCGGTTGTTCCATTGTTCCAAGTCCTCGTTGTCTGCTACGGAACAGGCGCCTCCGCGTATTTACATAATTGTCACTGTCTCGACGTCACGGTAGCGCATTGTCCTCCACAGCGAAGCGGAGCAACCGAGAGAGAGAGAGAGGAGGAGTGAGTGAAGTGGCTGCAAACTTAACAGACAAAAAAGTGAAGAAGCATAAAAAATGAGACAAGTTGTTTAATACTATAAGTGCGCGTAGTTGTACAACACAGGAAGCAAATAATAAAATAATTATGAAACGGAAAATGGAAAATTACAAAAAATGTGAGCAAAGAAAGCTGTTAAAGAATAGGGGCGTATATTAACTAAATAAACAAGTAAATGAATTAAAGATAAAATAAACTGAGTTAAAACTTAAATTCTGCAATTTAATTATTAACTTCAATAGATAGTCAAATGTTTAGTTCTGCAGATCGTAATATTCTATTCTGTATTCAAGCCTAAGCAGCCAGATTAATCTGAATTTTAATGTAATTTATGCTCAGCAAAGACAAATTTCCAGAACAAACTGATAATTTCCACCGAAATATCTGGTTTACATAGTTTTCCATAAGTCACAGAGAAAAGACGCATCAATCAAATGGCAGCAAGTGCCTGCATCCGGACTACAGTGGCAGTCATGTGTCATCGTTGCCACTGGCAACCAACCCACAGACCCCCAACCATGCAACGCACACCCGCACACCGCCCGAAGGCCACTTAGGAGCACTGAATTTGCGCTGATCGTGACAATAAAGCGAGCGGCAATTGCCCAACGGGGACAAAACTTTACTTGATTGCCATCATCAAACTGTTTATGCGGATGACAATCAGCAACGACAACAACGAGGCGTGCAGTTGTGCAAATTGTGGGAGGGAAAAAGACGTGGAAAATGTACAATGCTTTGGTACCGGTCAGTGATAATCACTGAACAACTCAGATTTGATTGCCTGATGAACGAGTGTAGGTTTATGGGTCATCACTGAATGGCATGTGAATGCTTTCGAGTGGCGCCATGACTCAAAAAAAAAGGCACAAAAGACGCAACGAGTGAAAGTGAGATGGGAAATTGAGTCAGGGGCTCAGGTCGGCACATCAATAACAGCACAGTTAACCCAATATATAATCGGAACGCGTAGATAACACCTAATTAGGGTGTCGATCCCACTGACAACTTTAGCGCCACTAGCGCGGGTGGTCAAAGGAAGGTCCAGGCAGGTCCGAAAGAAGGATCGAAATCGGTTTAAAGGTGAGCAGACAAGCGGCCAATACCTTGCCACATAAAGTGGCAGCTGCCTAGATCTTGCCACATTGCGGCACCGATTAGTATTAGGTATCCTTAGCCAAAAACTGAAAGACGTTTTGTTTTTGCTTTGGGTGTCGCCGACAATTCGTTGCGTTTCATTTGCGGTGCACGAACCAAGCTGAGATAATTACATGTTAATTCCGTGCCCCAACTCCAACCAAATATCCAGTTCTGTTTCGATTCGATTTCGATTCTTTTTAAAGCCGAAGACAGCGCAATCAAGTCCAATTTGAGCGGCGTCTCTACTCTGTCTCTCTCCCTCTCGCACTGAGTTGGCGGTGGCAACTTTGCCACCGGCGTCCTTTCTTGACTTTTGCCTTTTATTTTGTTGGCTTCGTTCGGCGATAATTAAGCAGTTGGCAACAATGTGTGCGGCACATTTAATTGAGGCTAAGGACACCTCAAACTGGCTAATCAACAAAGCGCTCAAATGTGTATTTCTGTCTGCCAGAAAGAAAGGTAAATCACCTAGAGACTCTGGCAGGCCAATTAATAACTTTAATTTAAATTATGACTTTGGTAGCCGCCATCTTCGAAATTAATATTTATGTAGAACGCAACCTTGGAGTTGGTAATTTAAAAAGCGGTTAAGTTTTGACGACATTTTCAATTGTTTAGAAAATTTGCCAAAAAATGACTTAATTCAGAGCTTACTCCATATAAAAATGGCAATTGCTCCACCAAGGCGGTCTTGACCTGCTCTTCTGGTTTGATGGGCGACACGACTTTTAAAAGGCTTCGCGTTTACCTATCAGCATCATCATCATCGTGCTCTTAATCTTGATCATGATTATGATCTTTTAAGCTTACACATTTTGAAAGCGAGTGTGGGAACCAAATTATTCAAATCTTTAGCCAGCTCAGAGTCAGAGCCATAACTCTCCGCGCTCTCTCATATGCATATTTATTGCATTTTTCGACATGGCAACGCCCCCAAAATTCACAATGGAATTTCAATTCCATTCTCTGACTTTTGAGCAAAGGAGCAAACCAGGGATATGGACACGGGCTCCTTCAAATGCAATCGTGTATTGCCGTCTTTTGTTTTGCAGTGCTTTGTTTCATCGCTGTCGCTCTCTCTCTCTTTCTCTCTTACTTCTACTCCTCTCATCGCTTTGGATTCGCTGGAATAATTAAAATTTATATGTATTTCGTTGTTTGCATCTCGTTTTCTTTGCCTTTCCCGCACTTCTAATGTGCTGCAGTGACTGCTCTTCGTTTTGCCCATTTAAGCCAACACTGTTACCAGTTTTCAATCTTATTGCCAGTTCTGTCTACGTCTGGCACTTCTGGCTATTCCATTTCACTTTTGCAAATAAACTGGCACATTATTTATAAAACAGGCGCAGGCAATTTGCATGGCAACTGTTGCTACGTGCCAATCCTCTCCAGAATTACCCATTTCTCTTACTCTTAACTGTTTCACTGTCTCTTAACTCTTTGTCTCCCTATTGGCCTGCCTCTTTCTATTTATTTTATTTCTTTTCCATTGGGAAATTGCAAAGCTTCTGCCCTTCTTCCCTACACCTATTGAAATAATGGGCGTTGTGGGCTTGGCAAATGGCACTCAAGTCGTTGTCAGCACGTCCAATATCAAACTGCAATTCTCATTTGAATCTCAGCTGGCTGACAATATCCTTGGCAAAGTGTGCGTATCGCATTTGAAATGAGCAACGAGGCAGAAATTTGCAACTG
Source organism: Drosophila nigrodunni (assembly GCA_020829145.1). Taxonomy (NCBI): domain Eukaryota; kingdom Metazoa; phylum Arthropoda; class Insecta; order Diptera; family Drosophilidae; genus Drosophila; species Drosophila nigrodunni. The sequence continues at coordinate 3,227,303 of JACVCZ010000003.1, read as the reverse complement.
AATATTTTGAAATTAAAGTGATATATCATCGATGGATTGGACATGCCATGTCATAGCACGATAAGCTGCCGCTTTCCTTCTCTACTCCACCTCCTTTCCTCTACCAACTTTCTTCCACTTCCGCTGACTCTTTGAATTGCGTAAACTTTTTTGGCGGATTGTCATGTTTCGGATGTGATGGTTTTGCCCAAATGATTGATTACTTTGTTCCTGTTTCAATTCCCGAATGTATGAATAAATGACATCTTATGTGCAGAAAAAGTATTATGTCGAAAATTCGGAAGTTCCAGTTTTGGGAATAGAATTCTTGGCAGTCGGCAAAGTAAATTGCAAATTTCAGCTAACGAATTGAAAACATATATCAAATTGTTGATTGATTGTTTTCTAGGCTGAGCAAAAATAATTTTTCTTTCGAGTTTTTCTAGTTGGCGTTGACACAACAAATCTACAAACAATTTAACACCAAATAACTTGCACTTAAAAAGCAAACTAACTTTCCTCAATCCTCCATGGAGCTATTGGATAAGTCGCAGCAGACGAAGGTGGTGAGAGCCAAGAATGATAGTGATGACATAGTTTCCGAATCAGAAAACGAAATCGATTTGGTTATACATCCACGTCCACGTTGTGCAGTCGGCTCTCGTCTAAAATCTTGTCAACTGCTCAGAAAAAAGGGATCTCCTGTCTTGAAATGGGTCTTCGTGCTAACAGTAATTGTGCTGCTGATTTTTCTGATGCCATGGGATCGGAAAGCTTCGTCTATGAAACAGTTGGATAAAGCCACCATACTGCTTTGGAATGAACAAACTACAGCTCGTGGTTGCCCTTGTATTTTGACAGCTAAACAGGATTATGCTACTCCACCGATAGATGCTGTCGTTGTAAATGCGGATCGACCCTTTTCCCTATTGGGCCTGAACAAGATTAAGCGTGCTTCCAATTTTCTACTAGTCTATGCAGCCACAAATCCACTGACACTTGCTCAAAATCCCTTGATGGAAGTCAGCGAATTTTACTTTAACTTTAGCATGACTTATCGCATGGACTCGGATTTAGTTCTATCGAAATACTATTTCACCAACCTACAAAATGCACACCAAAAAAGGGTGCAGGTGTTTGAGCAGCCAGATAGGAATTCTATAAAGAATTTGACTGGTCATTTGGCATCCTTAACGAACTTTAGACTTGAATTTAAACCACTTCAAGCCGCTTATTTGAGCTACGAGCGCAATGCTCACACTGAATCTCAAGCTGTTTATTTGGAGGAGTTGCGCAAACATATGCAACTAAATGAAATCAGGACTTGTCAAGAGATCAAGGAGTAACTATAAGAATTATAATATCAAATTCTAAATTCTACTAACAATTTCCAACATCTTCTAGGTGTTTGCCCTACAAGTTTATGCTGATATTTGATCTGAGTTTCTGTCCCGACTTTGTACATTCGCAAGTCTATATGGCTCTTGCCAATTTTATGGTGCCTGTACTTGTTGGAAGTGCTGATATTAGCCATCTTGTGCCACCTGGCTCCTATATCAATGGCAATGGCTTTTTATCCCCCCAAAAATTGGCTCAGTTTTTAATCAATCTCGGCACACAGGCCCATATCTACGAACAGTACTTCTGGTGGCATTCCAAGTACCAGCTTCATCAGATCCGTGAACCTTATTGCAATCTATGCAATGAACTGATGAAACCGAGACGGGAACGTCCAGCTGAAGAGTTCCAGAATTGGTGGAGTCGGTACAAGTGTTTGCCATCCACGGAACACATTCATTGGGCATTTTAAAAGCTTTTTGAGCTGAAATTTAAGTATTTTGACAATGGGCTGTAATGTTTCCCAATTTGTTGGGCTGTGATTAAAGAACTTAAAGAAATAAATAATCTTCAACTTAGTTTGCTTTAACTACAATTTCTTTTATACAATTTGAAACTGTCAACTTACAGAAATGTCTTTTGATTACAAATCGATTTAATCCCCAAGATGCCAACGAACAAAATTCTAAGCAATCGACAGAGTCCAGCACAGCGAGATGACACTAATGCCAGTGAGGAGAGTGAAGACTTTGGATACTATGACCTGTCAGTACTTCCCCCACCGAGACGTCGTACCGCCGATACCCCCTTTGCCATACCATATCGCTGTCTTGGCAGCAGCATTAACAGAATCATGTTGAGATGTGTTCTTTGTATTGCTCTAATTTACCTAATACTGCAAATGATACCACGTACTGGGACAACCAGGAATGGCTGCAAGTTAAATGAACACGCAATGGGACACGCTATACTCGTGTGGAATAATGAGGAGGATCGGGAATGGGATCAACAGCAATGCGGCTGTGTAGTGACCACCAATCTTGACTATAACAAGAGACCTATAGATGCCGTTGTCGTTTATGGAGATCGTCCATATTCTTTGCAGGGTCTGGATGTGATCAAACATACACCCAACTATCTCGTCGTCTTTGCTGCAACGAGTCCCTTGAGTCTTGCACAAAATCCGCTTTTTGCACATGCGGATTCACTTTTCAACTTTACGATGACCTATCGCGTGGATTCAGATCTGATCTGGACACCATATCATTTCTCTACTTTGAGGGATGTGGACAAACGATTGGAGAAATTTGATATGTCGGAGCATAACTTAATGAACTCACTGTCTCCTGCTATACGACAAAAGTTAATGAAGAAAAGTTTCCTGGTGACGTATATGATGTACGAGGTGAATGATTATACGCTACCCGAAAGCCAATATCTGGAGGAATTGAGAATCTATATAGATCTGGATGCCCATGAAAGCTGCAATGAGCAGGATTTGTAAGCATTTATACTATCAATTTTATACAATGCCCTCTAATTTGCCATATTTTAGATGCTCGCACTACAAGTTTATGCTGATTTTCGATCCCAGCTCTTGTCCGGACTATGTGCATCCACAGTTCTACATGGCGTTGGAAAACTATGTGGTGCCAGTGTTGATTGCTGGCAGAAATCTAACCAATTTGGCACCACCTGGCTCCTACATAAGCAGCGCTGACTTTAATTCACCCAAGATCTTGGCTAATCACTTGAAAATGTTGGCTAAAGATCCACAACTTTACGAGCGCTTCTTCTGGTGGCATTCCAAGTATCAGCTGCAGAAGATCGGACAACGTTATTGCCCACTATGTCATCAGTTGGGAATGAAAAGAGAGCAGCGCCAACCTGACATGTTTCTAAATTGGTGGACTCAATACCAATGCTCCAATCGTTCCGACCGCCTTGGCTGGTCCCCCAAATAATGTTGATTCCAAGCCTGATTCCAACACAATCATAATTATCGCTCGCCAAATTGGCCAAACTAAATATTTTTATTCCGCGGAATTTCGGCGGCTTTCCATTGACCTCGCCGACGATTTTAGAGCTTATAATTATACCCTGTATCGTCTAATATAAGTTTGTCAAGAAGCCTGTCCAAATTTGAGTATAAATATACAGTCTGTCTTTTAAGGCGATTAAAAGTTTGGAAACTTGCACAAAATTTGAATTTTAACATGTCAAAATTGAAGCCATTTAATCCCGATGAAAAGGGTTTACAGGGCATTCCACAGTCGAGCACACTTCCAAATACCACTCGTGTGTTTTTGTGTGTATTCGCAACTGGTTCTTGGAATGCTTAGGATACCAACTCGTGCTGGACGGCTGCCGAATTGTTTGGGCCCTGCCTGGATTGGGGGGACCGTTTGCAGGGAGCCATTTGGGGTGACCATTTAGTGGGGTCCATTGTGTCTCAAGTCTCAGCTGCCTGGGAACTGAAGCCCCTGGGCATAGATAAAGCAAATAGAGAGTACTCCTATCCACATTTGTGGACCAGACCAAAACTGAGAACTGTGAAGTCGAGAGCTCTGGACAAACGAGTGGGCGACGATGTGAACAACGTTGTGATGGTAAGGTGCCAAGTCTAAACCAAGGCGACGCAGACAATACACGAAAAACAAACAGAATTGTCATGGGAAATATTTTCCGACTTTTTTCTCTGCTTCTTCTTATTCTTGTTTCTTTCCTTCTCCACCTCGACTGGTTTCTCCAACTCTGCTGTCATCGTCGTCTGTTGCTGGCACATTTCAAAACGGTATCACATACACAAAACACTTTTCTTCTTGCCACACACAATATTTATAAGTTAAATGCTTCACTAAACAATAAGCCAAAGGCAACTTGGCCAAGAAGACGATGAGCAAGAAAAATAAGATGAAGAAGCAGAGCTGCTTGGGGCCAGCCCAAGCCAAAGTTGAAGGCAAGGCGATAATGAATACGACGGGCGTCAAGCACATCGAACCAGGGTCCCAATCTCAGTTCCAGTCGCAGTCCACAGTCCCCAGTCCCAGTCCCAGTCCAAGTCTCAGCCTTTTGGGTTGACAGGTTGTTTTTTGTTCTCTTTCTCAGTTGTTGGATTCTTGGGAAGTTCACATCACGGCATCTGCCTCCGCAATGGTTCTATGTTTGCCCATTCTGTTATCAACTATTACAATATTTTTGTTTAATTGACAAACAGGTTTATCATTTGACGCTCCAACTGTTTTCCCACAGTCATTTTCGGTCAGGTCAACTATTAAACTGACATCAGAAAAAAAAAGTGAAAACCATCACATGACAATGGGCTTATGTCAAGCCAAGTTTAAGGCAAATTGGCAAGTGCGGCAAGTTAAATTATTGGCTAAAGCTTCATTTTGTACCACTGTTCAGTTCTGACAGATCATCTTCAGATTGATTGCCTTGTTCCACATTTTGGGCTGTTAGTCACAGTCTCATTTGGAGCAATTAAAGTAAACTTAAGTATTTGATCACGACCTGATGTCTCCAGAAATCTCAAATAGGTTCTACCTATTTAATGTCTTCATTCAATTTCATATCTCCCCAGACTCCCAAAAAAGTGTTTTTGGGAGATTAAAGAGCTTCTGATGCTGCTTCTGGCTTTTTTTGAATTTTATGTTTGTATTTGTGTTTTGTGTTTATGTTTGCTTCCCAGAGGCTTCCCGATTTCTCACCTGGAGGCATCACATCATTGAGCTCTGGCCAAAAAAGAGACAAACGATGCAGGCAGAGACGCTGACGCTGACGCCGGCAGCGACAGCGACTGCGACGGCTGCTGCGAGTCGTTTTAATTTGTTTGTTTACATTTTCCAGGCAAGAAAGCTGCTCGGCTTTTCCCAGCATGTCTCGGCAAATGTTTGGAAATAGACGAGTATCATAAAGCGAGGGGAGGACTGCGGACTGTGTGGAGTGCAGCAGCATGCAGCATGTAGCAAGTTTGTGTATGTGTTGTACCGCTTGTGTTTTGGTGTTAACAACTCGACACTTCATTAATTGAAGTTGAAAAAGTGCAGCTATAAAAAGACTATTAAGTTCCACAGAGCGAACCGAGCAATCAAAGCGAAATCTCTAGGGCAATACAATGCTCTGAAGTTTCTAGAGGGGCCTGTAGGAGGCACTTGCCACCGACTTGTGGCAGCAACCAAAACTAATAGACGCAAATTTGATTGCCTTTTCAAAAGTTCAATGGTTCATCAATTGTGAGTGTGCGAGCGAGCTTTTCATATTTCCACTCATTCCATTTTCCATTTTCCACTCAACATTAACCAGTTTGTTTACTCGAGACGACTCCAAGTGTGGCATGGGAAGACACTTTGATGGTTGAAGCGTGAACATCACAATTAAAGATTTGCCAAGCGCGTTGGAAATCTTTCATAATATCAAATATTATTATTAAGTGTGAATATAACTTATAGTAATCAAAAGTCTGGAAAAAAGTCTAAATCTATGCAAGTATTTCACATAAATACCAAAAGAGACTTGAACGTCGCCAATCCATTGTGGTATGGCCATAAAAATAAATTCCATATGCAAATTTAACTCTAAAGCGAACAACAGACAAGTTTTTTTTGCTGACTAGAGATACGAGCTGTGACAACGTTTCGAACCCTGTAGTCTGCCCAAAATACACTAGGTGACAGTCAAGGACTTGGCCATGGCCATAACCATTTCCACTGCCATTGCCATTGCCATTGTCATTACCATTGGCGCAGAGGCGTCTCCGAGACCTTACAAAATGTGACAAGTTGCGGAATTATTTTTCGCAGAAGATGTTCTGTTCACTCACAGACTGCGTGCAGATGAGCCGAGATTGATAAGCAGGCCAAGACGACGACGACGACGACGTGAAGACCCAGAATAAACGTCTACGGACTGTAACTGAGATCGAAGCCCGTGCCATACTCGCAATGTTTTCCAGTCCGAGACCCCAGACTTACGATGCAAGTGCGCAGATAATGCCAGCGATTTATGTGGAAGCTCTGGCAATGAACGAATGTGGCAGGATGGAAGCTCGGGGGGCACAAGTTGTCGGAAACAGTAGCTGTGGCAGCAATTTAACAGCGATTACAACTGGCAATGGCATTTAAGTGGCCATTGTCAGTTCGCGATCTTCGAGTGCCATCTATACGATAAACTCAAATGTCGGCAGCAAATCGCTTGTGGGCGATCCTACAATTGGCTCATGCTGTTTCCAGAGGTGCTAACTGGAAATCCACGCTGAGGTGTGAACAAATCTACAGCCAAAAGTGGCGCTAAAATGAAATTGGAAGCCGGTACTCTAAAAGACCCTGTACACATAGATAAAGGCAGTATATATTTGAGTGGAAAAGTGACTAGAAACCGAAAATTCACAAGTTTACTTAGCATTGCAGGGTTCACAGGGTGTTCCAGGTGGCGACACCGCTTGGGGCAGGTATGAATTGGGTTTCTTTTGGGCAGCCACATCCTCGGCCCACAATTGGTTAAGATACTTTTCCAGTTTGTCCACAATGTCCACGCTGTCGGCATCCGAGCACGTGGTAAAGGAGGAACTACTTTCGCCACTGGACGAGCTAGAAAGTAGATCCGAGTGGCACACATTCGAGGATTCACTGTCGCTGTCGTGCACACAATCGATGGGACAATGATGATTCTCCCAATCAATTGTAGGCTCCAATGCGTCCTCATAACTAGTATCATCTTGCTCCTTTGCACGTTTCTTGGATTCCTCCGGCTCGTCTTCCAGTCGATACCACTTGACCTTGTAGGAGTCTTGACCACACTCGCCATACAGCTCACCAGTGAGTTGATCAATGTTGCACTCACAGATGAGCAGCGGCGAGTTGCACTTGGCGCAACGTGGCAACTTGATCTCATGATTGATAATGGGACGAGGACGCTTAACCTTCACGTTCGATACGATCTTGGGCATCTGGAGGCCACACAAAATGCAATCCTTGGGCAAATCGGCACAATCCGCGAGCTTGAACTTCTCGTGAACCTTCTCGCCAGGCTTCGGATGTCCAGGCACCACTTTCTTGGCACAATCTCGACAGGAACAAGTCGGTGCCATCAGAGGATTCGACCTGGCACTCATGCGATCGTAAAGCCCACGATACACAAGATTTATTTGCTTCTCGTAGGCCTTGTGGGCCCAGAAGAAAGCCGTCTTGTAGTTGTCAAACATTCTGGCCGTCTTATAGGCCGCATGCATCCAAGCTGGCTTCTGTCTGTGTATAGTCATGGCATCCACAAAGGGATTGCTGATCGACCTATCGGGTTTGCCGTGAAAGAAGGCCTTGAAGGCCCTCTTGATAATCACATAGGTTAGCATCGCCTCCACACTCTCCATTTCGCATTTGATTCGCAGTGCTTGCAACAAGTCATCCCGATGCAAATGCGTATTGTCTGGAGCAAATGTGGGACATTGTGTCCTAATCTTCTCATGGTACACAAATGCACGTTTTATAATCGACTTGGAATTACATGATTTTGTCGTATTTATGCCACAAATGACCATTATCTGTGCCAGACTCTTGGCAATATCCTCGATATTCTCCTCAAATATTTGATAGGGATCGAGCTTCTTCTTGCAATTGCAACAGCAGTTCCAATCCATGTTCACATCATTTTGTGCCACTTTCTGTGACTTGCTCATCGTTGTAATATCCTCGGTGATGTCTTTTATTTTTGGTCTACATAAATTTGGTGACGATTTTCAAAATTCCCAGTTAAAATGTATTCAACAATTTTGTCATAGGTAAATGGCACTTTTCATTCACAAAAAACTAGAAAACTAGATTCGTATTGATAAGGAAAAGGCCACTTTGCCATAAATTCTTGTATAATAATTAAAGCAATCTTTATGTGCTGATTATCCGCTCTGTTCCACTGTACATTTAGAGTTGGTTTAACGCACACTGCTAAAAATCAGGCCATAGAGAATAGTTTTATTTCAATGAAAGCCTATACTAGTTGAAAAGTTCACAAGATAAATAGCTTTTGAAGATTTTTCCATTTTTTTAGCATAAAATTTCTAGTAAAATAGTTTTTCTTTCAGTGTAGACCACCACGAGCCACAGGCAGAACAATCGACCATAGCCGGCCTGCAATTATGCTAAATAGATAGCTTTGATAGCTTCATTGGGCAGGGCCATCGGTATAAATAAGAACAAGACAAGCCAAATGGGTCTGTTTGGATTCTGGGACTGTTGTGTCAGACTAAATTGTTCAAATAAATTAAGTTGTAGCTTTCGAGAAACCCGCCGAGACAGACACATTTGCCTATCGGAGGGGGAAGGGGTGGAGAGGGGAGTGTGTTGTGGTAAGTGGGGTGTGGGGATTGGGGCAAGCAAACAAGTTGCCCGAAGCACACACACACACATATACATATAGTTAGATAGATAGATGTATAGCTAGATCGAGGCAGTTGCCTCACAGAGGCCGCCACGTCGCATTGTCATTTGATAAATTATGATATTTGATCAATTGTTGAAGAGTCGGAAACTCAGATGGAGATGTCTGTGTCTGCCTAATGAAATGGCTTTCTACGTGTGCTATGAGCCCCCTTCTCTCAGATGGGAGTGTAGGGGGAGAGGAGTATAGACCCGCATCAAGTTGCCGATTGAACTTTTCTTGTATTTACATTGTAATGGCATCTGGCAAGCAAACACACAAACACACACACACACACACACAGATCTCCCAAAGGCGAACCCATTCCAAGCAGCCCATTCATCTGCATAGAGCAGCATAATAGAATTGGGACTGAAGACGACAAGAAGACAGAGAGCAAAGAGGAGATGCCTCTTTATTGTGGCTAATAGGCTCTTGTGGCTTTGTTGTTGTGCCGCCGTTTGCTTACACCAACCAAGGCGGGTTCCATGGACACTGAGAAGAGTTCAGTTGGTGCTTTAGCCAACTGAGTATGGGATGTGGATTAATGAATGGATGACATGCTGGACATGCTTGGTAACGTGTTGCGGTGTTGCCCTGTCGCTGTGTAGTTATGTCGCTGTGTTGCCGTGTCGCTCTGATCGCTGTTTACCATTCATTGTCGGTGCAGTCAACAGGCCTCTAATTATGTGTAAAGGTGTTGTCCCACTCCCCTCACTCCCTCTCCCTTCCTCTCCGTCTACCTGTACAAGGGTTAATTAGTGTTGTATGCAGGATTTGACAGACATTGAATGTCGGCTTATATGAAGTCAATCAATAAATGTGTGCTACTGAAAAGCCAAAAGAAAAATTGCTACCGCTTCAGCTACTGTGGGTTAAGAAGTTTTCTAGGAAAACTACTGTGCTGTTTTTGATTACAACAAATTACTTGTTAGAGAAAAACCCATCAAATTCTGGATCAACTCAACTGTCAATAATTAAAGGAGAAAGGAAACTGATGTCTATACAAATTGTGTTCACTTTCATTTTGATATCTGTCGAATTCAGCTGCTGTCACAACCCAAAATGTTCAAAGACCCAATCCACAAAAAAATGATGACAGCTGTGATGCTGCTTCTCTGCTCCTGTGCCAAGGACCGTTTGCACTTTTATTGCCCTCAAATCGAACGCCTTGGAATGTATTAACACAAATACCAATACAAATACAAATACAACTATATAGAATATAGGAAATGAAAGAGAATGCGTCAAGTCATCATAAAATGCCAATGTAATGAAATAAATTTGTTCCCTTTTTTGGTTGTTTGTCTCTTGCCTCTCTACGCTGGTCCTCTGTCATAACACTGGCAAACTGAACAAAACCCATAACAATCAAAGAGCACAAATATTTTCAATAATAAATCTATTTGATGGTCTGCCAGGGGCACATTTATCAGAGGCGCATCCCAATTTTTATGAGGCGGCAAACGCCCATTGGGACATGAAACCACTTTGAAGGATGCGTTGACAGCAGGCAAAGTCGTTAAAAATCACAAAATGTTGCAACACATGATTAATTGTTCAGTTACGAAAGGCAGGCTTTTTGAATACCCCAAAAAAAAAAGAGGGGGATGCAGTGAAAGTCAGCTGTTGTGTCCTGAGACACTTGTCACTGGAGGCTTTGGCATCATAACTCCTACACTTTATGCTTCTCCTCTGCACAATTTGTCTTGTAATTAATTTCCATGCACTTGGCTGTCACTGCATCTGTTGCCGAGACTGACCCTATGACACCCTCGGTTTCACCTCGTGTGACCACCATCTGGTCAACCGTGTTCACTTGTGGTCACTTCCACTGACACTAACTAATTGTCCACTTTGTGATCCGTGTCAATTGATATAAATATCGCATTTAATTGATCTGTACAAATGTCAAATGCTTGACCTGCTCAATAGAGCTGAGCGGAATGAGCTGCATATATTGCAACCTTAATGATCCTGAAAAGTGTGTGCAGGAAAGCGTATAAATAGACAGTAGGGAAATATTTAAAACTTCAGAATGGTACTTCTTTTCTTTCAATAAATTAGTAACAGATTTCGTACTAAATAGAAAGCTTTCCTACCCCAAACGATGCTTCCAGAAAGCATTGTATTCCTTACCAACTCAACATTTAAAGCAGAGCATATGTTTCCATATCCATTTCGTTGGCACTCCCAGAGCATCTGTAAATAAATCAACACTCGATGCGGGGAAAGAGAAACCCTTGTAATTGCTTAATTAAATTGCCACTAAAGTTATAATTTGAGAACAGACAAAGGCAATGAATGCAGAGGAAAAGCAGGGATTTCAGTTGCCACATCTGCCGTTGGGATGCACCACTAAATCAGATTTGCTGACAAGGCTTGACTAATTTTAACCCGGCCTCAATTCCTTATGCACTTGAGCTGGGTTGAGCAGTGGCAGGGTTTGTGCAGCTTGCAGCGTGTTGTGGCACCATCTACTCCTTAATCACATGTCCTTTTCTTTCCATTCTACTTCTCAAGTGGACGCGTGCTAATGGGGAGCAAAGGAGCAAAGGTGCAGGCAGTCAACCAATTTCCAGACAGGGATCAACGGAATCAGCGCAACGAAATCCAAATGGTAAAACGCGCGTGTTAATTTATGCCTCGCATGCGTGTCCTGCGCAGTCTCAGCTGCGGCTCCCTTTCGTTCTCGCTCTCCCTCTCTCTTCCGCCTTTTTCTGTAGTTTCTGTGCCAAAGGACACGACATATGCACACGGCGACATGCCGACACATGACTTTGTTGACACACACAGGGTATCAGGGTCGGAGTTGGGCTTCGGGAGTCCTTAGCTGCATCTAAGTGGTATTTATTGGTTTGCCAAGCGGCGACGGCTGCCGAAATGCATCCTGCGCACAAGGATTGAATTACACGATGGCGACACATTTGTAAACATACGAGTGATTTACCTCTAGACTCGGACTACCGTCACGGCAGTACACACACACACACGCACACTCGCGCACTCATATGCACATAAGGCGCGTCTTATTTGCACTGACATTAGAACACAGCAGTGCAACAATAACAACAGCAACATCAGCAAACAGCTTGTGTCCTTGCCACGCTACTACTTCGACTGCTGTTTGTTTGTCCATCAGTCAGTCAGACAACACACGGCGAGGATCATCGTCCTGATTGACAATCTACAAATTTGTGCATTTATCAATGAAAGTCGCCGCTTGTCAAAAAAACAACACCGCGTTCCTTACAGTGCTCACAACCCTCAGGACGTCAGCATGGCGGTAGAACATTCTACAGCACGCTTGATGGATCGAGCGATTCATGTTTTTACACGCAACTACATGAGCGCGCATGTTAAAGTGTGTTTGGACATGTCTCCGTACAGGGATTAATGATTAACAAGTAGCTTATTTATTTTGTAAATGAAAAATGAAAATTGTTTAGTTTTGAGATGCTTAAAATCATTTTATCCCACTGTATGGACTGATGTTAAATCGTTCGAGTCCTTTAGACTTAATTTATTCTACTATTTAGTTTCTTTATGAAGATGCGGGGGTAACCAAGAGGGCGCCTCACACACACACACAATTTACTCTTACATTTACACATAAAATTGCACTTACACTTACACTATTTGTTCACTTGCGAAACGCTGACGCCACGACCGCCCGCGATGCTCAGAAAAAACAACAAAAAACGTTCGCGCCTCGACTGACAAACAAAGCAACAAGAAACTTGCACAATTAAGCGGATTCTTCAAACATTAATTTATGTAATTGCGCACATTTCACCAAGAGACGCAACTTTTCCATAAACTTACTTACAACTTTTAAAGCGCAACACTTTGCATAAATTTCGCAACTACTTTCAATAAAAGTAGTAGTCGTATAGTCTAACTAATTTGTATTTTTTTAGCATTAGTTCAGTATTTGCTATGCTGCACGCGTTTTGCACGCGTTTTAAACAGCCTTCCATTCTGCATTTACTGATCTGCATTTTTGACCAACAAAAAACACAAAAATATAAAACGTTGGCTATAAATTTTTGTTAATAACAGTTGCAAGTTGCAACCTCCCCCTCCAACTGTATGGCTGCAGGCAACTGGCCATAAATATGCTCAAATGGGTTGACAGTTGGCAGTGCAGAGCCCAAAAAAAAAACCGAAACACGAAGAAATACTACGAAAATAAATAAAAATGGTAAAGGAGCAGGAAACCCTTCCACACTTCGAGTGAAAACGAAACGAAATGTGAACTCCCAAATAGTTGCGCATTGTGTGTAATACAATTTGTGGCCAGAAATTTGATATGAATCAAGTGCCACGTGTCGCTCGTTGCGAAAAATTCGGTAAATGTGTAGAGTGGTAGGGGGAAGGGGTGCTGCTGGTGCCCCTACTACTACTTGGCCAGGACGACAGATGCGCGTGTCAGACATGGGCCCAAAATAGTGTTACACTTTCGTTTAAACTCGGCCAAAATGAAGAAACTAATCGGCGAAGCGAGGAGCGTTTATCGCGCACAGACATCGCAGCCGCAAGACGAAGCGAAGAGCAGGGAGAGATAAAGAGAGAGAGAGAGAGAGAGAGAGGGACTGAAGGCGTGTGTCGGAGGCGGTAACACATCTCGTTAAACCGCAACCGCAGCGGTGTTGTTGCTGTTGTCGTTCGCTGATTCGGATCGCATCAGCACAGATGTGCCGCTGTTCCCGTTGTTTCCCCCGGCGGAGTTAAGTAGTAGGGAATACAGGACTCTTTTTCCCCGTTTCAGGTGCTAGCGGTTGCTCGACATGCCCGTTACTCGAAATTGATGTACACAGATCGCCAGATCTTTAGATGGGCCAATTTAGATTCCCGATCCCAGATGTTAACAAACTGGCATGGTAATAAGCCGCAGCAACAGCTCGCCAACTCTTGCAGCTGTGCTCCAAATCTGATCTGGTAGAGAGCATTTTTCACCGCTGCATCCACATTTGGCTTTATTTTATGACTGCTTTTATGACGTCAGCAAAGTGTGGACACTTGAGTGTCTTCGTAATCGGAGACCCAAAACGGACACTTGGCATGTGCCAAGGAAATGGACACATACACGGTTATCCAAAACCAAAAACAGAAGTGCTCCGACTTCCACTTGAATTACAAATTGAATTTTCCAAAAAAAAACACACACACACCTTGAGCTGACCCTCTAGTTGGAGTTGGAGGTGAAGGCATCGAAACATTGATCGTTCTGGTGTCAAAGGCCATGTTAGTCCGTGTGCAGCCTTTGACAGCCCCTGGACGGCTTTTGAGCAAGGTCCTGTGCCCCTTGAACCCCGCCAATTTGTCAGCACCATTGAAATTGAAAATGAAAATTGTTGAGCAGAGAATAATGCAACATGGAAATTCGATACATTTTAGCAGACAGCTAGCAGCTGCCTTGGACTCTGCCACGCCCTTTGTCAACCCCGTCCTTCTGCATTTGATTGAATCCCAGGGTGGCCCCGACTGCTGGTAGCTGGCTTTATTATGCAATCCATTCAAAGGCAGTCCCAAAATGTAGCTACCCAGCCCAAATGGCAAGCTCTATTCAAAGGTCCTTGTGCCAGTACACACGGCAACGCATTGTAGACACAATTCCTCTGCATTCCCCAAAGCAAACTGTGGAATATTATGTTAATATCTTTGAGAAATGCAGAGATATGTTTGAAATGACAATCAAAGAAGGCAATAACAAAAACATTAGATTGATTTTTGAGGAATGTATTTCATCAATAACTTCAACAAGATGAAGTTAGAAATACTACAGTAACTAGTTTAATAATTTAACACAATAACTAAGAAATAATTTCCTATAAAAATTGCAGCCATTAACGAGATAAAAGAACTCCTAAGTGTACCCTCAACCGACAACGCTCCAAGGACACGGATACTGTCTACTCCGCTGTAAAATCGGGAAAATCGTCGCCTGTGAAGAAGGATCGATTAAAGAAATTGTAGAGTCCCAACGATGTGTAAACTAACGACGACAGCTCTTTCGCACAGCGACCTCAAGGGTGCTGCGATAGGAAAGCAGCGGTTTCCATTCGTCAGGACAGTTTCGCAACGGAGATTGATTTATAAACTGCATAAAGTGCAGCACATCCAGCAAATCCTGAGCCAGCAGTTGCGGCACAAACTGCTGCATGACAGTCAAATACAATAGATCCTTGGGTGCAGCATCAGGATCATCTTTGGATGTAAGCTCTCCAGCAAAGTTAATGCCGGCGCGATGTAGAATCAGAATTCCTTTACGTGCTGCCAATGGCTTGATGTGGAACAGTTCCGCCAGAAGATTGGCCAGCTTCAGCAGCTTAGCAAACTCCGCTGAAGAAGTGGCTTCAGAATAGTCTGGATATATTTCTCTGAGACGCTTATAGGTCAGTAGACAAGTGTGCATCACGGTCATGCCGAAATTCGTGGGATTCATCGCCAGACAACGCTCCATGGTCGCACGCATGAGGTCACCAAAAACTGGATGATACTACAGCCGAGAGAATGAAGTATCCGTACGGAAATTAACTTGAATAAAAGACTGACCTGCTCGTAATACTGGAAGACCACGCAGGACCTCATCATGGGCATCAAATTGTGAAAGATAAGCTTTAGATAACTGCTCAGCACACGGCGCTTGCTCTGCAGCTCGTCAAAATGTTCCTGCTCGAGCAACTGGACGCCAGCTCCTTCAGCAGCGCCCGCAAACACATAACTCAGCACGTACTGCTCCAACAAGTCATAGTCGCTCTTCTTGGACTTGTATTCCAAGTGCCGAATGGCTGCATTTGGGCTTTTGCGCAAGGAATCCGCAAAGAGCACAAACATATCGCAAGAGTAGACAAAGGCCTGCAAAAGGAATGAGAATAAGAGAATAAGATAGAAGAAGGAGAACACTCAGTGCATCAACTCATAGCCTACATCACAAACGACGGGGGAATCTGTCAAGCTTTTGACCAACTCGAAGTTTACAAGTAGAAAATACTTGAAATGGTTACGCAAAGTCTGGCAATCTTTGGCCACATCTTGACCAGCTTCCGCCAACTGCTGCACCCTCTTGAGATCCCAGCTCAGAGACAAATAGAACACTGACAAGTAGAGCGCAAGTGTCTCGTTGAAAAAAATATTCTCAGTGAACTTCTGTTTCGCCACCTCAAGGGTGCCCAGAAAGTGATCGTCGAGCTTCCAATCGTGTAGATCGAAACGTGCATAGAGCGCCGAGAGCAGACGCAGGGTTTCCCGCAGCCGTTCAGGGTTATCCTCATGCCAGGCGTTCATGTAATTGGACACAGCAGTATTTAGCAGTTCCGTGCGATGCTCCGCGTAGGCCGCATTTAGGCCATAAATATGCTCCAAAGTCATCGCTGCCATTTGCAGCACAGACATATCCTTCTGTTCAAATAGAATGTCCTTGAACTGATTCAACAGCTCAAACAACTGTGCTCGCTCTAGCATCATATACATAGGCAGCTCCAGAAGATTGCGCAGATCATCGTTGCAATTGCGATATTGTTGCAGCAAAATGGGCAATTTGGGTAGCAGAATCTTGGTGATTTTCTTTCTGGCCTGCGGACGGGGTTGACGCTCTAAATCCTGGACGTAGCGTCCGACGGGAATCTCACCGGTTACCGCCTGCTTAATGGAACGTGTCATGATCTCGATAAGCACCGATGTCTCCCTGAAACTCATAGAGATTGGCTGCAGCAGCATGGACAACATGGTGCTGTGTGCCACAATGATGTCATTATGTCCATAGAATGCGTCGACCAGGTAGGCGGCATGCCCCTGATCACTGCTCTCCAAAAAGAACTGCACCAGAATTAGTAGACGCTCCTTATCCGTGCTTGCATTCTGATATCGAAAGGTAATTACTTCCGATGCAGCCTGAGCAATGCCACGATGGGAGGCAAAAACCAGTTGCTCTATCACCTGGATCATGGAATCGTCCAGTATCGGTGGAGCCAACCTCTTGATCATAATCATCAGTTTTATGGCCATTTGTGCCAGTTCACATTCCGAACCCATACATAATCCAAGTAGAGTCATTCGATATTTAGTTAAATGCAGCAGACAAATCGATTGGAGCTCCTCTTTCTGGTGTAGCTGCAGCAGAGACGTCAGACTGGCTTCAGACACCTTGGAACAACTGTCCTGGAGAGCCTGGCACAAGTACTTCACATGATGCTCATTCACAAAGCTATTAGGATGTTTTTCTAACCAGAGACCACACTCGGCTATACACAGATATCGAATTTCGTCAACCACATCGGTGGTACGCTCTGGAAAGATTTTGTCAAACATTTGCTCCCATATATCCTTCAGCTTCTTCTGCGACTCCTGCGCGATTGTCAATCCATTGAGCCCAGTCATGAATTTTAAGGCTAAAAATGTAACCAGAGGTTGTTTAGAAAAAGAACGAGAAGTTTTCTTATAGCCTTACCAACTCAGTGTGCCCGTATGCCTAAAAGCACGCACCTTCGAATTGGAGCAGACCATTAGAAAGTCGGAGATGGTCTTTATAAAGCAATCATCTGATATAATAGGAGTAGCGCCCACACGACGCAGAAATTCTGCTATAAAATTGCTAATGTCCTCGGCAAATACGTGTGCCGTTTTGAGGGTCAAAGGATACGCTGAACTCCTCTAAATATCAGTTAATAAAATACAGTTAAAACTAGTTTTTGCCATAGGAATTAAATCATACATTGCCAAATTGCGATGTAGCAGTTATCAGAATTTCCCAATGATCAAAGGGCTGCTCCAGGCCTTTGGGTAACTTGTATTGACTTCCACTGGCCTCCAGAAAAAACTCCATTAAAATTATCAGAGTTTCGTCCCGATTTATGCCATAACCGTTAATCCATTCATTACAGATATACTGTGAATGGGTTCTATGAAATACGTTTTTGAAAGAAATTAGGTTATGTACCTTTGATTTGAGATTCCTATTGCGCACGAGCTGCAGTAGAGTACACTCATTGTCCTCGGACTGCGGGGAACGCGAGCTCACTTCCTTAGGCTCTGGTAACTCTACATTTTCCTCACTGCCATCACAGCTTTCGATGTTTTTGGATGATTTGCAAGATTTAAGCATAGCACAAGTGGTGTAAAATGTGAACAACTTTTACCTGGAGAGCACCTCAGGCGTCTTCAACTGCTGCTCACATGCCTCCATTTGCATTTCCACCAAATTGTCACTCATTTTATTAAGTATACAATTCAAGACACAATTCAATAAATAATATTTTAATAGCAAATCTTTTCTGACACACCACGTGTACAAAGCTCAAAAGGAAAAGAAAGGACAGTGCTGCCAAGTTGTGTCAAAAATGACACAGCTGTACTTTGTATTACCATTTTGACAGCACAACACTCTTAACAAATTACACAACACTGTTGCTCGCTCTATTTTAAGCGGTAATTTTAAAATTGTATTTATATTCTTGGGAATTAAATTGTTGACCTGTTAAATCAATAGTTAGTTTTGTAGCCTAGACGATAGTTTCCCACCGTCATGTCAAACCAATGTGATTTTTTCTCTTGGTCGTGATCTTTGCGGTGTTTTGCCTGTGATAGTTCAATCTCAAAAATAAAGGGCCAATTACGCGGTCAGAGGAAGAGGTTTGAGGTCAGGTAGCAAACACACACACACACTCTCGGTGAGGAATAACAAACAATTAGCCATACCTCGGCCTCTGCCACTGCCTCTGCCTCCTTTGCGGACTGCTCCCACAATGATACACAAACAGAGCGCAAATTGGGCAGCCACTTGTCGGTGGACGGTGGATTGAGATCTGAGAGCACTGCCGACACTACGCATCGGGGTCGTGGCTAACAAGGACCTACAATAATCGGCCTCTGCTCCCAAAAACAAAACGAAATGAGGAAAAAAAGCGAAACACAAATATTGACGTTGCTTATCGCACGCGATCGTCGGAAACGCAGATCAGAGTGCCGCCACCGCCACCGCCAACCACGAATCACAACCACAAGCCAACATAGCTTAGAACGATCGGAGATCAAACGTTGACCACTTGAATGACTTGCAAAGTTTGTGAGTTTAACAATGTTGAATTATTTCAATCTGCGCTGATGACGCTGCTCATTTTGCGACGATAAAAAGCTGGCGATAACACTATTTGGGCATTCCTGGAATTCACTTGCCACGCCCATGCCAACGCCCCGCAACTCCCTTAGCAAATTTGGCGCACGCAGACGGCAGCTGCCATCAGTTTCTTGGCTGATCTTTCAATCAGACGCGAAATCTCAGCTGTCCTGCCCATGACTCTCCCGCTCTCCTTCTCTGCACGTAATTGGACTCGAGGCGTCCATTGAGTCCAGTCAAAGTCCGATCATATTCAATATTCAAAATGCTTTGTCCATTTCTCGATTCTAATTCCACATATAAATAATAAATGACCTGAAATCGGACCTTTTGCCTTTGGCCTTGTTTTGCTGGCTTTGTTGCCATTTTTGCAGTCGGGAATTAGCCAGCTGCGAGTGCCGCACGTGGACTCTTGAATTCGAAACGAAATCGGATGCAGATGAGCAGCCAAAGGATCTGTAATTGCAGCTTGTCCAGCAGCTGTGTGATTGACATGTGATGTCTAGCTCGAATTCCTCTTACAAAACTTTTGGCCTTGTTCTCTTTCAGTTTATGAACAATGGCCAAGTACTTTTACTTCGTCCTTGGCTGCGGTGGCGCCCCAATTGCGTGCCACAACTTTGTTGCACTTCAATTCAATTATCCTGCAACAATGAGCACACTGAGCCAGAGTGATGAAGTGTAAGGAAAAAGCAAAGGGAAAACCTCAAGAAATCAGGCCAAAACTTTACCACAAAAGCATCAAGTTTGCTGTTGGCTGTGGCCAAAGGCTTTTGTGGCAGTTATGTGCAACTGCGGCTCAAACTAAATTAAGTCAGTCTTCCATTCTTCCTTTCCCTCAATTAAAGCTCCAAACAAGTTAATTTGTTACCAAACAATGACCAAAGAATTTGTTGTAGGAAAATGGGCGTTGTCTCGGAGCTGAAACTAGGAACATTGTATTGGAAGAGGATACAATCGGGTCTTAGTCTTCAGAATAAAGTGAAGAAGCAGACACTGGAATCAACTTGGCATCCAGACGTGTCCTATCTGGGTCAACTGTGGCAGCAGCTAAAAACAGATGAATATGACAACGACAGAGTAAGCCAATAAGTTAACACTCGATTTACCTATGCACAAAGCACGGCAGTACTTGAATCTAATGTACACATTTACCTACATACAAATGTTGGGGGCGTTGCATAATTAATCAAAGCGGCACGCGGCGGTGGGCGCCACAAAGAGAGCCGCCACCGCCGTTGCCGGTATTCGACTTCCCCCAAATGGGTAATCAAATCCAAATCCCGGGCAGTTGGAGTAGAAGCGTGTGGAGAGCGTTGCATACAAATGATGCAAGCCAAACGCCTTCTTCCGCAACAACGCATCTATGGAGCATACTGTGTTGCAGCTACAGCGGATGTGGACATGTCTGTGGACAGCCGACTCAATCAGCCAGAGAGTCAGTCAGTAAGTTGGCCACGTGTGGGTGCCAGTGCTGCCAGGAAGCCAAGCAGTCAGCCAAAACCAGTTAACGGAGCTAGAGCTTCATTCATGGATTGGCCATGGCGTCGTCGTGGATCAATGATGAGTCACTACACGTCTGCAGCACAATTAGTAGTAGGACGTTGGCTCTAACTTTGGCTTTGGTTTAAGCTGTGGCTTCAGCAGTGCCACAAGTTGCCTGCCACAACTGTCTGCTAATTGACACACCTCGACAAAGACGTTGCACAGTGGTACAAAGAAAATTGAAAATTACTCAAATCATACACATTTCCGCTTATAAATTTCAAGCAACAATTTCAGCTAATTGCACCACTGTGCGTTGCTGCTGCTGGTGACGTTTGTTGGCATCACGTGCTCACAAGCTGCAGGCGCACACTCGACGGATGATTCATCCAGTCGCTAGTTGCCAGTTGCCATTCGCCTTCAGACCGGCCTCAACATGTGCCAAAACCCGAACTCGTATACCCCTCACATACCCCTTACCCCACATTCCCCACAAGGCAGCCAATCCACAGCCTTTTATGAATGAAAACGATCCACACAAATGTCTGCAAGCTCGAGGCGCGACTCCAGACGCCGCTGCTACCACTGGATTCTTCCCCCTGCTCCGCTTTACCCGCTGCTCCCTTCCTGCTGCTACCCACATCATTCAATGTTTCTATGCGGTTGTCGTCGTCGTCGTCGTCATTGCTGTCGTTGTTGTTGTCTACAACTTTTGCCTTTATAGTAAATCGTGTTTTGCATGCGCGAGTAGGCTGAAAATTACCCTCCTTCTGTGCCGCCTTGTCTACACTCTTGGCCCAGGTTTGTGGCATGGTAGGAGTTGTGACTGAAAATGGATTTGAAAATTTCATTCATAAAAGACTAAAATAAACCTTGCCAGTCCAGTCGTTTGGCAACTTTTGTACTTTGGAACCGAACTGCTCATAGAACTGCCTGCATTACGACACGTTCCTCAGATTTCTGTTTAAATGCTCAAAAAATATAAAGTAGAGAAAGAAAAAGTATAGTTTTGGGTCACGTTAATTGGCAGATATTAGAGAAAATGTATTTCAACAGCAGGGGCAGATATTACACCTATTAATGAGCCAATAGAAATATTTAACAGAGTTGTGAAATTTGAATTCAGACATAGGTTTATTCGTCAGAAGTGAATATCAAGTACATTTTTAGTCTGTTTAGAACAGTCCCTAGAGCTCAGCGCTATGCCAAAAGTTCTTCAATAATATTTAAATTAAATGTCTACATTAGCTTTACTCCTAGTTTAAGCTGTTGTAATTTTGTTTTCTAAATTTTGGACAGCTGCTTATGAAAATTTCTAGTTTTGCTACCCAATCGACTAAAAAGAATTTTTAAATTAAAATTCCTATACGAACAGCAAACGCTACAAGTTGAAAAGCTTAAAGTTTTCCACATGCGAAGAAAATGATGAGATTTCATGCATATGATGCGATTTGAAATGTGTTGCACTTGCAGGGTGGCACAGTGGCAACCTAATCGGTTTAAATGCTGTAGAAATCTGGAGCAGTAAGCTCTTTTTTGGTATAGTTTTTTTCAAATCTCACTTTGTCAATCGCACAAAACTGGCAATAAAGAAAACATAATTCCCGAAAATTGGGAGCGTGTAGCATGCACAGCTGCACTCACTGTGTGTGTGTATGGGCGACCCCACAAGACGGTTGCCAACACTTGACGGCACTGGATTCTTTGGAACTTGTTGCTCAATCTCCCACAAAATTAAAAAAAAAACTGCATGGTAGCAGTTAAAAAATCCCCGCCCAAATCCAAGCCTAAGTCAAACCGTTTGTAGCGCCAGGAGAAAGAGTCTTCTCTCACTGCGTTTAATGATTGTTTATGACTTGAGCGGTGAGACCATTTCTCAGGCTCATAACTCGAGCTGGGTTGACAATTTTCAGTCGAGAACACACAAAGATTGATTGCAAGTGAAATGGTCAGTGAGTGAGGAGAGAGGGGAACAAAAAAGTGTTAAGCCGCCTCGGTGCCTGTCCACGGTGGTCCACAATAAATCGGAGCTAACGTGGCCAAAACATGACGGCACTTTTAATGTCTTTATTTATATAAAAAACAACGAAGGAAAAAACAAAAACAATATCAAGCCGAATGACAAGCGAGGCAGCTCCGATAAGCGACACTGTTTTGGGGCAAGGAGAGAAGACTTTATGAGACGCAGAATGTTGAAACGAGACCTTAATTGAAACACAGCATCTGGGCTAACTGACCAAATGACCAGCACAGTGAACACAGTGACTGTCTTGCCTGTTAAACTTGTCACGACATCAGGTAGTAGGTAGATGGGGCCAGCGGGGGAGAGAAGAGCAGGGGAACTGCCATAAAGGCGATAAAAATGCAACGCGCCCCGCGGCCACAGTGTGCACTTTAAACCCGGTCCAAGCGCAGCAGACGCTAACTGGGCTTAATCGGCGCGTTGCGTGCGACACTTGGAGGGGCCCCTCATTAATAAGGGTTTAGGGCTTGCAACGACTTTGGGGCACGGTCACTGATCGCTGTGAATAAATTAGATGCACGGCTGCGGTGGTCTCAGCTCCAACTTCAACTTCAAACCTCAACTGCGATCATTATGCGCCTTTGTTCAGCTCTGCAGCTTGTTAGCCAACATTGCGTTCTCTCAATTTGGCTGCAAGTCTCTGAGTCTCAGAGTCTCTTAGTCTCCGTGTCTCAAAGTCTCAGTTTCGAACGCAGTCTCTGTCTGAGCGTTGTTCTTTGATGTCTTCTTATTTTTTTGGGGTTATCATTTTTTATTCGGTTATTAAGCGTGTGTGCTGTAGACCACCAGCATGGCACGGCATTGGTCCAGACCCCAAGACACAAGACCGATCTCAGATCCCCGTTGAACCCAGAACAGATGTGTGAAGCGCACACGTGAAATTCTTAACAGGATTTTTGTGTGCTAACATGGGCATATGGTGTCATATAAATGGTCAAGTTTAGAGCGAGATAAGACCTGTTCGAAACGGGTTCGGTTCATCACTTGCACAATTGTTTTCGAAGGTTTTTTTTTCCTACCTCCTTCCTACCTTCCGATAAGCATCAGCTCGGACTTTGGCTTGAAATCGGCCACATTTGAAAGTATTTAAAAAATTTAACTCACAGTTTGCTAGACAAAAGTATTAAATATCCATATCCGCCCATCGAACAATCGAATTTGTTTTTCCGCCTTACTGTGCCTCATCCGTGATCCTGTGTCCGACGGAATCCCTAAACGGTTTCCTGCAAAAAACCAGCAGAGAAAGAAAAGAAATTAAAAGAAGCAGGAACAATGCATGTGAGCCAAAAAGAGTTATTAAAAAATCTATTATGGGTATGAGTTTTGAAAATGGATTTTTCGGGAGGCTGGTGAAAAGTGGAATAATGTACAACCACTAACCATACAACACATAGATGCGTCAAACGCAAGATTTTTTTGAAAGCAAACGCTAGCTTGCTAATGGACCCCCACAGAACTTCGGCAAAACGCCGAACGTCATAGCGCCCCAGAGAGCCGATCGCCTCTCAGCAAATTCAACGCAGACGAAAATAAATTTAGTCTGTATCAGTCAGCGAAACGATGAGCACGGCTGTGTCGCTTGTGCTCTCGTTTCGTATTTATATGTTTGTCTCTTTCTGGCATGCCAGATACATTTTGAACAATCTTTTCAGCAACTGGCTCGCAAAATTTTTGTTTTTCGACAAAATAGCGATCGAGTAGAAAGAGATCGCTCTTTTGTATTGTTTTCGGCGACATTTATAACTGCTGTGGCTGTGCTGATAGAGCGAAATCAAGTGCGCAGCATTGCGCAGGTTCAAAAGGGGACGAACTATTTATTTTAATTTTTTATTAAAAAATTCTTTTTTTTTGATAATGAACAATTATAAATCCAAATTTTATTTCTAAAAATGTCGCCGAAAACAAAAAGCAAAGACATTTATAACTGCATTTAAAAACTGTTCACACTTTTTTCGAAAACATGGTAAAGCAGCGAGCCAGTTTAATAAAAAGAAAATAAATAGTTCGTATCTGGCATGCCAGAAAGAGACAAACATATAAATACGAAACGAGAGCACAAGCGACACAGCCGTGCTCATCGTTTCGCTGACTGATACAGACTAAATTTATTTTCGTCTGCGTTGAATTTGCTGAGAGGCGATCGGCTCTCTGGGGCGCTATGACGTTCGGCTTTTTGCCGAAGTTCTGTGGGGGTCCATTAGCAAGCTAGCGTTTGCTTTCAAAAAAATCTTGCGTTTGACGCATCTATGTGTTGTATGGTTAGTGGTACAACAGTGGCAAACAAAAGGATTATGTCCACTTTGGGATTATTATGAGACCCAAGCGCATAAAATGTATCTTTTCAAAAAGGAAGCAAGAATGTGAGACCAAATGAAATTAGCAGAAATTGTGGTCAAAGGCAGAAAACTGCAGTGCGATTAAAGGATTAAACAGCATAATGTTTCCAAATAGAGAGGACGAGGGGTAGAAAGAGTAGGAGACAAAGTGCAAGTGAGGTAGAAACACAATCGAGTGACAACAAAGTTGCTGCTGACGACTTTGAAGCAGCCGAAAGTGTTTGCTTCACTGGAGCAGAGTTTTGCGGTTAGCTCGAGTAGGGAAGGGACAAACCGAAGGAGTAGTTGAAATACAGTGGGGACAAAACCGAAGGCTCTGCGGTCGATGGCGACAATTTAATGCACGAATGCACCAATCACAGAATCACAGACAAGCTCCAAATGGTAAATCAGGAATTTATGCAAATCAGATGCGGCTTGCTGCATAAGAAAATGTCGAAAAGAAGAAGTTGGGAAAACGAAACGGAATCTAGAGTCGTCCCAAATGATTGTCATGTCACCAAGCAAACAAAGGGCCAAGTAAAGAGTGAGAGAGTGAGAGAGGAAGAAAGACTTGGCCAGGTCAATGTCGATTTGGTTCCCACGTCAGCTGCAAATCAAAAGTCATTATGATCCACTTGCTGCAAGTGCCACTAATCCAGCAAGTGCAACACGAAGCACAACCCACTTGAAAAACTATGCACTCGATGGGAAGAATTTGTCCCACGGGCGGATGGGGAAACTACTTACATCTCTCGGGTGTCGTGTGGGCGCTGTGAAGATCGCTTTCAGGTGTCATGAGCTCAGGCTTTAAGCTGACCGACAACCGCTTTTCATTTGGAATTTCGGTGCTTTTCACAATGGAAAATCTGTTTGTTATTTCTGCCTCTTTTTTACCGTCTTTTTATTCTCAAAGCTCTGTGGGAATAACTCCGAAAAGCCGCTCGACTTTCCATAACAACAGAAGCTGCAGCTGAAGTATAATATCGTAATGGGACATTGCTTAATTTTGTGTAAATATTTAGACATTTATTTCACATTTTGTGACAATTTATGGAGGATCAATATTGTGGGAAATTATAGACTCTCGAATTTCTTGGATGGCTTCTATTTAACCAACAAATTTGTAATTCATTGTCAGCCAAAAGAATACGATTGTAGAATAGCTTTAGACTAATCCGCAGTGCAATAGGACAACAATCGACGTGTCTACATAAATGCAGCTGGGAAAGAGGTCTGTTGAGAGAGATCTGTGATCATGAGAAGCTTCTTCTTATGTAGATCTACTTAAGTAATAAAGATGCAGGATCTGCGATCATTATCTTCCACTAGAATATATCTTCTTAAGTAATTAAGACGCCTTAGTTAATCCCTGCTCTAAATATATACTTTCCTCAACTGATCTCTTTCTCCCTCTTTTACTCTCTCACTCTTTCTCAACGCGGCGCCTTAAGAAGAGTTAGAGCTCCCTTTTGTCGTCTCGATACTTTCCTCCGAAGATGTTTAAACGATCATCCTTTGTTTCAATCGGGAGTTAAACTTACGAAAACCCACTAAATATTGTTTTGAATTTACTTCGGTGCAGATCAAAGTACAACAAATGCTGAGGATCAGGGACAATTTTGTGGTTAAAGCGGCTCAAAGTAATTGCCATCAAATTTGGCTAAATCTGTATGCATCTTACCGGCGATGCACGCACAGAACTCAACATTGTATGTATGTGGGAACACGACAGAACAATTAGAGCACGAAACGGTTAATTGTCCTTTGTTCGGATCGCATGCGCCGACTGGATTATCCTGTCAGCGACAAAGGAATCACGCCCGTACCGAAGACCCAAAATAACGCCAAGAGGAAAACAGTAAACTTCCAATCCTCAACAACATGATGGAAGCAGAGGCAAAGACAGGGAGACAAGCGGATAATCGAACCGGAGCTAAACTAAGCTACTTAAAGGACATTTGCAGCGTCATTAATTCAATTGTTGCAGCAGAGGGCATTGCAGGATTAGGCCTTAAACTGCGTCCCATGTGCATAAACTGATTTGCATAATTAGTTGCGATTTGTGCACGCCCAAATGGATGGGCAATTGAAAATGTCCGATTGAGCACGTGGCTTCTGCAGACTTCCTGAGGTCTAATCGGTGTTCTTCCCTTTCTTTCTCTTCTGCTTACTACCATACTCTCTGTCTCCTCACAGTTTCTTGGTTTCCTTTTCTCCTAACTCCCCACATAGTCCTGACTTTATTCACCTTACCCCTTGCCATCTCCCCTTTGCCTTCTCGTTGCTTTTCCACCTCCCTACATCCCCCTCATTAACTCATCTCCCCAAACTGGTAACTGCTATCATAACCATCCTTTTTTTCATTCGTCTTCATCTTTTGTTTCTTTTCCTCCCTCCCTTTAACTGCTGCTGCCTCTCTCGATCTCTAATTGTGCCCATCAATGTCGACTACGATCAGCGGCGATGACTTTGATCAAATCCTAACAACATAATTGAAGTCTCATCCCCGCCGCACACAAAATTGACTGACAAAATGATGCGACGACGGCGCCTGATCGCCTGACGAGATCTGGCCAAGTGATCTCGACCAATTGGCCAAACAACTAAGAAAACCTAAGCTAATTGTTTTGCCCCCAGTCGCTGCCGCTCACTGTAGCTCACTCTGCCTCTAATTACATGCCACCAGCAGTTGCAACTACTCAGCGCGAGGATCGAACGATGGCGATGACGATTATGTATTGCTTCTTTGAGGATCGAGGATTGAGGTTAACGTTGCTGGTTGACGCCCCAGACACAACGCCAACGCCAACGCTAACGCCCACGCCTCAAAATGGGCGTTTTGACGGTTCTCCCCCCCTTGAACTCGACTCCCTTACGGCCTACTCTCCTCTGCTCTCCTGATCACGAACCCTTAGGATCATTGACTGGCGGCGCCTTTGCCTCTTTCGCCGGCAAACTGTGATAATTACACATTAATTGTTTAATTTTAAGGCGAATCTCGACTCGAGTGAAAGAGAGTCTGTGGTAGGTTTCAGTTTCTGGTCGTGCCCATCGCCAGTTGAGGGAGTGCTTTGGGGTTTGGTTAGTAACTAATTAAGCACTCGGGGGGAAAATTTACTTACAAGACGCATAAATCAGCCAAGAAGCTGTCGCTTTGGTGGTCTCACCCACGCCAGATCCTGCACAGTGACTTTATCCAAAAGAAAACTGAACAAAGACAAATGAAATGTTTATTTTTCTGTTCCTTTTTTGGTTGGTTTTATGTGCATGTGACGCATTTGAATGGAATGTGCAACAGAGCGGTTTTCTACTACTCTACGTCTTGGTTATCTAAGGACTAAACTGTCCTGCAGGTAGGCATACCAGTCAGTGACAGGTAACAACAATTTAGAAACTCTTTGGACTCGTTTCGAATGGGTCTGTTGCAGTTCTGGGATTACAGACTATTCCAAAAGTGTGAGGCCTTGCGCCATGGGTTCTGGTGGTACTTGCCACAAAGTCCCACCGCAATGGAAACCGCAAAATTCTATTTGCAATGCTTTTGACCACTGTGCATAGTGTGTTGGAATTTAAAGCAAACAGTGCACAAATGAAGCGGGGAATTCAAAGAATAAAATTGTATTCCCCATTTTGTTTTTGACACTTTTCTTACTTTTGCCTCTTTATACATTTCCCCAACTAATTGCCAGTGGCACTTCTTAGCATGCAATCCAACAAGAACTTGCACAAAAACTTAATTTCTCACTTGTCTCTTGGCCAGGTGTAAATGAGTTGAAGGAGTCGACGAAGGGGAGATTGCAGACAGATACGTAGGGAGGAGCCTCGACTTGACTAAGTAATTAATTGCAGTGTCTGCTTTTAGTGCTGCTTCCAATTTGTCAAATAAAAGAAATTCCACCCATTCCCAACTAAGCTCAATTCGACTATAAACTACTTAGCTGAATTTCTAAAGTTGTCAATCAAAATGTTTATTGCAATTTCGTTGCACTTCCGAAATGCGAAGAGCCGTAAAATCAATTTCCAAATAGAGTCATAAAAAAGTAGAAAGAGGGCCTCGCTCAGGTAACAATAAACCCAACTGAGGGTCCAACAGCGTCCATTGTCTATTTACCTGTTTGCTGTACGGTTTCTGTTTCTGTATCTGTATCTGGTTCTTATGCCTCATAATTGTGTTTTGATCATATTTCATGATGAGATGGACTGCTTGATTATGGCCTGGTCACTTGGTTTTATCGTTGGCCATCTCTGGCTGGCAAGCAATAACTGTTCTTGTCTCAAATTCTCACACTTTCTATCGTAAATCTACGGGTTAGCGCCGTTTTGCATCATCTTCTGCTCTCTCCCTCACACTTTTCCTTCCTCTGTCTTTGTCTCTATCCCTCTCTAGCTGTCTCTTTATTGGTCATATTAATGAGAACTTATCGGTGTTTGCTCATCGCTCTAATCCGTTGTTAGCATCAGTTGACATCTCCATTTACTTCCACGAATGAGAATCGAACTGAGAACAGTAGCATTAACATTGTTGAGGTTAGGTCTGAGGTTAAGCAAGGGTAGCTAGTACCGTTAGGGCGACTTTCAAAGAACTATAATAGGAAATTGAGGAAACCTCTTGGTAAAAACTAATTAAAATTGTTTTGAAAACTCAGAATTAATTCCAGAACTTTGTGGAGGTTTGAATTATAATCTAGCTGAAGATCTAAGTAGTTTAAACAAGGTAATATGGAGCTGTTTAATTTGTTTCAAAGTTAGTAAGAAACTTGTTAAACTGCACATTTGTGGAGCGTGAAATTGATTAAAAGTTGTTGGGTTAAATTTAAATTGTAATTAAAATAATTGCACCAAAAGGCAGTGATGAACCTTATGAAAAGGTTGGCTAAGTACGGCACAACAATCTACTGCCAACATGGGCTTGAAGAGTGCCTCTAATAATAGCACATGTTGTATGCAACATCAACATTGATAGAATTGTTGTTTGAAAGCGCCGAGCTAATTAAATGCAGCTGGCAATATAGTCTAGAGTGTTGGCAAGCGTCGAGGTGTGACCAGCAGCGCCAAAACATGGCCAGCTTCTGGGTGCTGGGCTCTGCAAGATCTTTACCAAAGAAGTGGTAACAAGTGAGTGCGCCAAATGATTGCAGAGTCGCAGCAACTCTAGTTACGGATTGAAAGGTAAAAGGCATGTTATGCTTATCAATATATGTATATGGTTAAAAACTTGGCTTTTAGCTCAAGTTTAAGTCAGTGCCTTGGATCGCTAATGATGATTATGCTGGATGTTGTTTTAGCAATTGTTATTGTTGTTGTTACTGGTGTTGTTATAAGCGTGTTCGTTACGCTTCGCAGTTGCATCAGCAACAATAACAACCAAAGTTAACATCAACTTAATGTTAATGCTGTCTGCGTTCTAGAAATGATAATGACCAAAAAAAAATGAATACAAAAAGTTGTAGCAACATACAATAAAGTGCAGCGTCATCGCTTGACTGGAACGATGTCAGAGCTGATGTGACAAAGCCACCAACGCCGTGTTGGCTCCTCCACAGCGCTGTGATCTGCTCCAGAAAGCAGCCAGCAAGCAGCGATTCTCTAGAGGAGCAGTACGAGCGAGAGTGTGCTGAGAACTGCGCACAACTATAAAGTTATTACAATTTCATATTTATTTTAGCCTCTTTGGCCACCCCGCGCTACCCCCTTCGCTCGAGCAGTTGCCAACCGGCATTGCTTAATTGGAAACATTTTCCCAAAGCAAGCAGAGCGTCGACTGCGACCTCCTCCGTTTAAGCCAACAACTCGAGCACGCCAAGAAGTCTAATTACCAAAAGTCAACTCTTCTCCCCTTCACCCGCTCCCCTCGCTAGACAAATTCAAATTTTTGACATCAACTTTTGTTACACTAAAAAGCCAAAAACAACAACAACTCCGACACTAGAGAAACATTAAAAATATGTCTCAGAGAAACAAGTCGAGGGAAGAAAATAAAAAAGGGGAAAAAGATGAAAAATAGCAAAGTCATTTAATTGCGAAAACGCGTTTTAATTGCTTTGGGCCAGGCTGGGGGGTTACTCAAGTTCTTAAGTTGCCAAGTTGCCAAGTTCCCAAGTCACCGACTACCAGAATACATGGTTAAAAGCAGAACTCTTTTGGCTTAACTTGGCCTGTGAGCTTTCCCAGCGTTAATTTGCCACGCCACTGCGATTCACCTTTTGGCTCGCATAAGTGACACATAATTTTTAGTTTTAGCCTGGGTCATCTAACTGGCCACTTGGCCCAGTGTCACTGGCCAATTTAACGCTTAGTTTGGCTTTGGGAAATATTTGTAGCAGGATGCAAGCTAAAATGGATTAAGTTGTAGCCAGGATTGGCTGCAACAATTTGTTAAGCACTTCTTGTTAGCCACATAAAATCCTAATTTTATTTGACGTTCACTTCGGGGATCAGCCCACCTGAGCTCAATAAATTGAAATCAATTATTGCCACACAGAGATCTATGCCATGTGAAACTGCAACACAGTGCAGCATGTTACCCCACTTCCCCACTACCCCCTGCACCATTTACCCCCCAACCTTAGAACCTGGCAGTGCTCATAAATTGAGCCCGATTGTCAGAGCCTGCGGCGTTGTTTTGGACATTGATTGCCAGCTTCTACATATTTTCCCACAGTACGGCGTGGCCCGAAAAGTGAAAGAACCTCCAAGGAATTGAACCAGTTAGTAAAGTTTTCATACAACAGTCTTACAGGTGATCAAACAGCCAAATACCCTACATTAATAGCGACTAGTTGAATGTGCTCTCAAGTGCCAAGACAGCTAGTTATGTGTTTAGTGGCAAATGGAACGAGTGATCGACTAGTAAGTTACGCTTCCTTTTGTCTTTAGAGGTACTTTGTTTTACTTGTAGGCTATTGTGAAGTTCAATCAAATACTAGATACCCTGTATTAGAGCTTAAAAGTAAAGCAAACTTTGAATAGTTGCAATATTCAGTTTCTTTTCCACAGCCAAACAAAGCAGTTGTTTGATTGAAAGATACCCTAGAAAGTTACTCATGTGTAGACAAATATTCTGTTAACTTCTGTGGAACTACTTGTAAGATACCCAGTAATAAGTCTAAGAAAACACGACAAATTTGTTTTAAAACTACATACCATTCAAACTGCCAGATACTCTATAGTGTTAACCTACTAAATTAATACGCCTCACAATGCTGCTTACAGGGTATGCAGCAAAAAGTTATTAAATACTGGCAAATTTGCGGGACTTGGGGAAGTGTGGCAAGAACGTTGTGACATGAAATGAAGCATGGCGTGGGGCATATTTGTGGCATGCCGTGGCGTGGCAAGGCTTAGGCGCATGCCGCTTGCCGCACGCTGCTTGCTGCATGCCGCAGCACCAATTACGCGTCTCTAAACAGCTGAGCCGAGGATGCAACACAGCATACCCCAGCCCCAACCCAGAGCTGGACACAAATTAAAATTACACCCGCGGGCCAAAACAAAAAGCCAGTCCAACTGGCATAGAGACAAGAATAGGGATTGGAACTGGCACTGGCACTGGGATTGGGATGCGGATTGGGATGCGGATTGGGAATTGCGTATTGGGCACTGGGTAGTCTGTTCTAAAATGATAAACACTGAACATTCGAACAGAGATCCATGGGAATTACACTAATTTAAAGTAATTGGCTATAGTTTTTCACTTGGCATTTAAATATGTGTCCCGGCATCGGTATCAGCATTGGCATTGGCATCGTCATCGGGTGCTACATGGGGCATGCGGCATGCGGCTCCACAATTTTAATCGATTTGCGTATATGGCGAATGGCGGACTATTAAAAGGCCCCAAGCCGAAAATGAACTGGACGAGCGTACCCAAAAGTGGGCGTTACCCGAAACTGAATGGAAAATGAGTGAGTTGTGCGCGAATGTGAATTGCAAGCGGGTACACCCCTCCCAATCCCTTCCCCACCACTCACCCCTCTTCATAAGGATTTCGACGCATTCCGAGTAGCGCATATGCTGCACAAATTGGCTCAGAAGCAGCGTCAGAAGCTGGCTCAAAGGTAGACAACGCAGCGGGCTCAAAGCAAAACTAATTAAAATTGGCCCAAAACACAAAAAGCAAGAGTGCGAGAGTGCGAGAGAGAGAGAGAGACAGTGAGTGTAAGAGAGAAGTAGCGATTTAAGGTACCTGGTCCCATTGGGATTGCCAGCAACCTTTTGCCCATCTGCATGCCTCATCTGCGGCATTTGCCTGCGGCACTGCCGCACGGGAGAACGGCAGGACGGACGATCTGGGAGAACTGGAGGGGAGTATGAAGGACTGAGCTGAGACAACACCACGCTCCCATTTTCTTAACCACTAAAATTAATAATAAGTGATCTGGATCTGGTTTCGAGGATCCACAAAAACAAAAAAAAAACACAGAGTTGGCCACAAGTTAAAGTAGAACGTTCAGCGCATAAATAAATATTATGTGTTTTTTGCCAGCCACCACAGGAGCAGGAGCAGACTCCAACTCCAATTCTGCTCTGTAAAAAGACACAAAAAAAAAGTGAAGAACACAAAATCGGCAAATCCATAATGCTCCTTCTTCTTCTTCTTCTTCTTGCTGTTGTTGTTGGCACCTTTGTGGCCCGCGGCGAGACAACAAAATCATTTCACCGCCGCCTGTTTGGACAGCAAAGCACTTGGCAGTTTTAAAGCTAAACTGTAGAGGAGGGGATTGGATGGGGTAGAGCAGGGGAACGAAGCGTCTCCAGCACCCATTATTGATTGGCTAATCAAATCATTTGCTGGCAACTATGTACACCCAACAAACATTCAACGACAGCCGCAATTATCATTCCACAGTCGCAACGCGATGTCTAATTAATAATCCAAACGATTAGCAACTGCTGAAACAAACCACACATGCCACCAATTCACATTGCAAATAACCAAACTCTCAAATCTCCACAGCTTATACCTCTCACTCTACTGTCTCTCCTTGCTCCTCAATTCCCTTTGCCTTTCGTCTGTCCTGCGGTTTTAACAGTCGTCGTTTATTAATTAAAAGTCCCTCAGCTTTTTGGGGGCTGCAACTGGCGGCTGCTCCCATCGGGCATATTTCTTGTCTGTCTGTTTATCTCAACACCTATAGTCATATATAGTTTAAGATATAGCCACTTCTTGGGCACACAACTGCAGCTTCATCTGTTCATCATTATACCCTTTAAGCTGAGCCAGACTATCAGTTGTTTCATTAAGTTTGCTGACTGTTCATTGATTGACTTATAATAATAATAATTATAATGCTAATGACAGTCTTAATGATATTAAAAATTATATTATAGCAGGAATAATTGTTATATTCATTCTGATACTAATGAAAATACTGATATAATTAATACTCATACTAATGAAAATGTTAATGTCAATACTAATGTACAAATTAATGATATTGTTAATCACAAAATTAGGTTTACTTTTTGACTAAAGCGTTAAAGAATACTAACGACACTTCTTAATAATAATACCAATGCCAAAACGCTTATCTTATGTTTAATACTATTGCTAATGATATAAAATATTAAATTATTTAAAATAAAACACTCTTCCTTTTCACCTCTTGCGGAACTAAAGCTTTCGACAATTTAATTAGAGTATTTAAAATTCGATTGCCATCTTAAGTAATTAATTTTTTCCCTGCTGTATTCATTTGTTGCTCTCGCAGTTTTTCGGCATTAATTAGTCGCTTTCGCGTGGCCATTTAAGGGCCTCCTGCCTGTTGCCAGCTGCTCAGGGCCTGGAGCCTGTGGCCTTTACACTCACTGGGTAGGTGTTTCCTAATGAGTTGGGGCGGAGGTGAGGGCGACTCCGCCCAGTACACGACCGGTAGGTGTACTTGATGGGCATTCCCAATGTTTGCACAAGTTAGTGAAACAAATAAGTTTATTAGCTCGATTGGAGGCGTAACCTATGCGCCCCTCACACCAAAAAAAAACCCAGGTTAAACGAGTTCTGCAGAAATCAGCGATGAACTCTACGCTCGAAACACAAATGAAACTATTAATTAAAAAAACAAGCGTAATTCTTAAACGTTTAATTGCATGTTTTAAAAATCGAACATTTTTATTAAGCTGATTTAAAATACAGGACATGAACATGAATAAACAGGCATTACATGATGCACATACAATTAAAACCGTTAAAAGATAAGGTAGAACGAAGCGAAAAGAGTTTAATGGAGTGGCAAGTAACCTATGCAAAAAATAAAGGACAAAAAAAATATTTCAAAAATTAAATAAAAATATACATTTTAATAAAAATTAATCTTTTAACTTTAGACCAATTTTTCAACTAAAAATATATGTTTTAAAATGCTCTGGCTAAAAAATTACTGGGTATAAAAAGAGATAATTACAGATTTACGCATTGGTTAAGTCTGAAGTGAATTGTTTGCTCGCCTGTCAGTTTATCGAGCAGCGACATACACTCCGATAGCTCTGACAAATAACACAGGTAGTGACTGCAGGTTCAGGTGCCATCAAGGGTTATACAACCCATTCACTTGCCTGCAGTTCATTGAATTGCAACAATTGCATCTTACTTTGACAGGCAGTGAAATTAATGAAGTCCTGTCATGTTTTTACGCGATATTGCAGCAAGGATAATTGGAGAATTTAAGCAGGTCCACAACATGTTAAACATTTCACTTTAAACTGAAATGTGTTAAATCGGACTGAAATAATGCTTTTTGCTGTCAACTTTTAAATGGGCGTTGGACACGCCCCGACGCTAATTGAATGAAATTTGAGTGAATAGCTCGAAATTACTGAAAATGCAATTTTGGCATGCCAATTAGGCAATTTGGCGCTATTGATGCGAAAACAGGATTGCATTACCAAAATCATCATCATGTGAAATTAAATGCCAATTTAATAGATAGCAGTTGGCTAATAATGAGGAAAATAGCCAGAAAAATGTTAGATTTCAAATCAATTACAGCGAGAGGAGGTACTTAAATACCGATAAATAGTTTAAAATTCGTTTAAAGTTTTTAAAAGCTAAAATTTAAGTAGCAAATTAACTGAAAACTACACAAACTCGTAAAGCAAAAAGTTATAGCAAAAGTTTTTAGAAGTTTTAAGGACTTTTATAACTATTTTTCTCTCTCTTCTCTTGGCCGCATTTCAGCTATTCAGCTATTTCCTTTCTGACAGATTTAAATTAAAAATTTTATGTTTTTCCTTTCCCTGTCTCGACTCGTCAAAGAATCGACCTTTTCCTTTCATAAACATGCATTTTTATTGCAAATAGTTGGATCGACAAAGGTAAGATTCTGACTTGTCACCCATCACATGTTGCCACGGCAGCAGCAGCATATGGTGCACTTCTGTGGCATGCAACAGGAGCAGGAGCAGCAGCAGCAGAGCTAGCACAGCTGTTGCACTGCCCGCAGCAGTCGCGTGGCAAGGAAAAGTGAAGTCACAGAAACGAAAGTGAGTCCAGGACGCCCCAAGGTGCGTGCTTATCACAATTTGTTATGAAACCTGGAGCTAAGCATGTACACAAGTGTAAGAGAGGGAGAGAGAGAGAGAGATAGGCAGTTCCCCTCATTGTGTCAGTTGTCAGTCAGTAGCCAGCAAGGACTCTGTCTAATGATGATGCTGTCAGATTTGCATCGCTTTGCCGCTCAGCGCAGCACAACAACAGTTGGCTGAGCGTGCGCCGCTTTTCACTTTTCTATTTTCCTACTTTTCTAAAATGAAAAGTGTTTCTTCCATAATTTTGTTGCATTTAATTTGGCTGCCGCAACAGATGCCAAAACCCAAACAAGGCTCTTCTTAGCCGCGCCACTTTTCCTTTTTCACTGTTTTCTTAACGAAAAATTTGAAAATTCGTTTGTGACGCTGTTATGACGGCTGCCGTTGATCCTGGCTAAGAACGTAGTAGTATTGTTACCTTGATTGAGGTTCTGGACCCTAACTGCTTGACCGCTGACTAGAAACTGCGACCTCTAGACTCCCTCAGACTGACCATATGGTTAGAATCGAACCCGAAGCGTGCCGAACACACGAGTTCCAGGAACTAAAGTGCAAAACCAATCACAATTTATTTTTCATTAATAAGAGGGCGTCCTGAGGAGGAACTGCTGTCGCTAATATTATTCTTCATTAACTAATGGCATATGTCTTGAGGAGGGAACTTAAAGGTATGCTTAACAAACGGTCTTTAAAAATGTGATTATATTTTATAATATAAATTAGTTTAGCAGTTAGTTAGTTAGTTAGTTAGTCTTGCAAACTTATATGAAATAAATTTAAAATAATTACAAAACAAAGGTTTACTTTTCACTGGACAATCAGCTCAGTAAGCAATCAAAAATCATGTGCCAGCTCTGAAAACTTTGCAGTTTTTAATGTGAAAATCCGCAGCTGAATTTTCCCATTTTCTTTGGCATTCACTCTTGAATGATTTTCATGTTTCATACGAAGGCCAAAAATTTCTTATTGCTGCACCACAGGATGCTCAATACACTTTGAATGAAAATTGTTGAATAACCAAGCCAATTTCCATTTGTTGATGACACGTTCGCACACACACACACACACACACACACACACACGCATGCATTATGCATGAACGTGTCCTTTGGCAGCGTCGCTAATTCCACAGATACTGAGAGGATTGAGAACAACAGATACAAACAGAAAAACAGATAGTCCCAAAAATTTAATGCGAATTAATTTCCATTTTCATAAACGTGACCGGGTTTTATGGGTCTCCCGAAGGGAAGGGAGAGAATTTTATGTGTGTCACGGTCAGACCATGAAAAATCGCAGCGCGTGAGCCAAAGAATCGCTCACTGACAGCCGACAACTGACAAACTGAAAGCCGAATTGAAAACTGAGCTAAGAGATTTTTGGAAAACAATGACACAGCGTGAGGTCTTTTCCAAACCCAATTCCAATCCCATTTCCATTTCCATGTCCCTGTATTTTTGTGCGAATGGGAAAAATGCATTTAAACCGATTTGTGCAATTATTACGCAAAATTGAGTTGGCACAATTCTTGCTGAGCCCCTTTTAGCCGATTCAGTGACTGGAAGGCAGATCAACACGGCTTTTTGAACCCTGTGCGATGAGCGATGCCGCTTTGAAAGCCGAATAAACTGAGAAAACGCGTTCAGTTGGCAACTTGGGAAAAATTATCAGCACGCGATTGAGCCAGCGGCCTGTTACTAATTACCCCCGCTTTCTACTCCCCCCCGACACGCCCCTTTTTGGCCCTTTTTGGGTTCTGCCCTCTTGCAATTGCAGGCAGGTGCAACACAATTGAAGCCGTTGCCGTTTGCCTGATTGAGTTGCACTCGCTCTCTGCCTCTCTCTCCCCCGATCACTCCCTCTCTCTCTCTTTCATACTCCTGCGCTGTCCACAGCAGCAGAACGCCACGGTCAATGGCTTGGACTTAACGCCGACGCTGGCGTCGCAGTTGGCGTCGCGAGCGGCGCGTGCTTTACTTGGCGTGCTGTCTGGGATTCGTGAGCGGTTCGGAGCGTCGCTTCGCGTCTGCCGCTTCCGTGTGGCAGCTGCAATTTGCGGCTCATTGCAGCCGCAGCGGCAGCAGCAAAAAGGGCAGCCGCAACGTCAATAGTTTGAACGAAAAAAGAGTGAATATAATTTAAAATAAACAGCAAACAAAAAGAAAAGTAAAGACGAATTTCGAATGCACTTAAATTGATTTTTAGCATAAATTGTTGGTTTAAAAATTTCGAAATTTTGTATAAAATAAATAAAAGTTTTAATTTTTCGTTTACCAAAATATACATTTTAAAATATACATTTTAAACCGCTTTTAGTTAAAGCAAAAATCATAATGAACAAAAGTTTAATTTACTAAAATTTTCGACCATAAAAAGTAAAACAATAAAGTTTTCACTGCAAAATTTGCCCATAAAATCCCCATAAGCCTCATGAACAGCTCATTATTTCAAAATTAATTAATGAATATTTAAAACATTCTTAATTTCCACAGCAGCTTTTGTTAAATAACATAAAATAGCTTGGAGAGCATTTATTTATACACCGCATACATTAATTTATAGGCCCACTGAAAATGTTGCACACTTTGCCGCATAGTCAGGCAGCCCCGAGGAGTAGGTTTTTCATGCCGACTGCATTTAAAAGGCCAAGCGAGGCGTTTTACCGGCAATTATCGCGCTGATAGACGCAGGGGGAAGTTTACTTTTTTGTCAATATTATACTGGGTAGGAAGGCAGAGAAGACTATAGGGTAATGTTGGCAGGAATTGAGCTCGAGTCTCGCACCGATTCGAAGCTACATTATTAACCACAAACAAAAACGCACAGAAATACGAAAATCGTTGAGAAACATAAGCGCAAAAACCAGAAAACCGAAAAAAAAATTGAAACTAAAAAAGAGCCGATCAAAAATTAAGGCTTTTGGAGTTTTGGTCTCGGTTTCGATTTCGGTTTTGGTTTCGGTTTTGGGTTTGGTTTCGGTTGATGCACCGTTTTGAACCTGTTGTCTGGCTCGCGTGTTGTAATTGCCCCATTGCCGTTGCCATTGCTCCGTCTGCAGCATCTGGCGGCGCAGTTTATCGACGGTTTCCCTCTGTCTACCTCCCTCCCTCCCCATCCTCTGTTCGCTCCATTTCTCCTGCTTCCCCTACAGCCCCTGATGCACTGTAACCGCAGTGTCAATAATCGACAGCTGCCTTGGCTTTTTTTGGAGATTCATGCAACCTCCCCCTTTTACATAACTTGCCTCACGGCAAGCTACCACCAGCTGGCTGCTGTCAGCTTCCTCTCCTGCTCCTGCTCCTCCTCCTCCATCCCACTTGCAACGTTTTTCACATTTTACCGCCGTCAATTTTAGTGAATGCAGCTTTCAATTAGCCGCTCGCTCCTTGTAATGAATGCCGACAACGTTGCAGCTTCAAGTGACGACTTGTCGAGACTTCACCTCTCTTCAGTCCACTGTAATCCACTCCCCTTCAGGTCAGCTGGGAGCTGCTTGCATTGCCAGCACGTGCCACAGGCGGCCTTAAGCCGAGCAATTTACCAAAGATTGACAGCATAATCCATCATTGGCAGCCAAAACGTGAATTGCTCTCCTCGGCTTCAGTTGAAGTTCTTTTTTTGGCAGTAGCTGCTTTTTTTACCCCTGCCCAACATGTGCGTATGATATGTATGACAGGTAGCCAAGCTGGCCCACACAGTCATACCAAAAGGAGTCTGTTAATTGATGTATTGGTCTCAGAGAAGCCAAAGGCGGATCAGCTCAATCGTTATCCTGGCGTTGGTAAATGAAAAGTGCTGTAAGCGATGAGGTAAGTGCACTTCAGCAAATTTAATTCAATTTCTTTTTGGCGGGTAAGTAAATGGATTTCAGATTAATCATTTACATAAATTTAATCAATTTAACATTGATTAGATTAAAAGAGCACAGAAAAGTTGTCGCAACCAATTCAAACTGGCATAATTGAATACTTAAAAAACAAAAGGTTTAAGCTCCAAAACTTTTACAATTTTCAGCCAAATGAAACTGAATACTTACGAGTGTTTAACTCGAGTTTTTCAGCTGAAATTGTTGAAAATGTTTGATGAAAATGTTTGCGTAAATCCGTTATTAAAATTGCTGTTGGCCAACAGAAAGTCGAGCTGCACTTCATTGGCAAACAAGGTCAGAGGTTTAGCTGGAGCAGAGGGGGTTAGAACGACCAACAGGATATCCATTTCCTTGGTCAGCGTGTCGCGCAGTTCACGCCGTGGGTGCAAATTATAATGAAATGACAGAAAGCGAGACAAAAAGGGGATTCCGGAAAGGGTTGAGACCCCAACGCGTTGTATTTGCCCAGTGAGCATTGTGGACATTGCTTGACATATTGGGTTTCAAGTGCCCAACACTAGACACTCGCCAGACAAACCAGGGCAGGGGTTGTGCGAGAAGCCACTAAAGTGCCGAGCAGCACACGGTTCATGGATTTGGATTTAAGCAGCAGGAGCACTGCATTCCGCAATAAGACGTAAAGGCAAATTCAAGTTTTGCTAAGCTCTGCAAGTAACAATATTTCAAAATGGACAGACAGCTTCTGTGCGAGAATCCTTGAGAACTAAAAGATATAAAGCGGTGCACTGAGAAAAACAAGAAGCTAGAAATATAGCAGCAAAACTGAACTATTTTTTAACAAAGTCTCTATACAAATCAAGAATTCCAGCTATTAACTTAGTTTGGTATTTGTTTTAAGCTACATACTTCAACTATTTCTCACTGTGTAGAAGTATCAAAAGTTTATCTGCTCTCACTTCTACTTCCTCACTCTTCCGCTCCATCCCTCCTGTTCTCACACTCTCTCAGTCACTCCAAGTTGAAGTGAACTTTTGCAATAAAATGTTCATTAGTGCACCAAA
This sequence comes from Drosophila nigrodunni, assembly GCA_020829145.1. Classification (NCBI taxonomy): domain Eukaryota; kingdom Metazoa; phylum Arthropoda; class Insecta; order Diptera; family Drosophilidae; genus Drosophila; species Drosophila nigrodunni. The sequence continues at coordinate 3,186,220 of JACVCZ010000003.1, read as the reverse complement.
CTCCTGCTGGGCTGCATGTTGTGATGCTGACTTCTATGCTCCCTTTTCATGCCCTTTTTCTTCCCCACTGCCCCTTCACTTGCAGCGCTACATGTGTGCGCACTGCGGCAGCGGATGAATTGCACTTTTAATGTGTTGGCAGCACTTTAACCAAGTGAAAATCTGTTGGAGAATGTGGCCAGCTGATGCTGCTGTTGACCAGTGGATATGAAGCTGACCATCAAGGAACGCGCCCTTCACACGATGCTCCAGCTTTGGAGCCGCGTAATTAAAACCAAAGCATTCCAAAAAAGTTAACAAGTGCCTCTAAACTGATTAGCGCAACGAGTGAGCACAACTTTTGCACAGCACTGTGTGTGTGTGTGTGACCTGACCTCGTGCACACTGCCTGCCATAACTTTACCGACCAGCAACCGAGTTTTAATATGTTTTCGAGCTTGCCAACATTGTGGTTGCCCGGTTTGAGGCTTAGATAGGGACAGGGGCAGGGGCACTGCGAAAGGGTTTAAGCCTTGTCAGCGATAAAAATAAATTTTATAAATGAATTTTATAGAGCTGCATGCGGCAGTGTTGCCAGCATTTCATTGGTCAAAAGGGCTAGTAGGGACAGCAAAGATTGCAGTAAATGTAAAAATATTTCAAATGTATAGAAATTTACATGCAGACACAAGTTTTAGACCAAACTGTAACCACATTTACTACAGAAATCGGTTAAAAATGTGCTGCATTTTGTTTTTGATTATAATTCTAGGGGTAAGTAAGGAAAATTGTTCATGGAATAGAACCTTTTTAATTTTCAGAACTAATACATACTTTAAGACAGTATAAACAGGATTCTCAAGTCATAAAAAAAGGTTATTCTTATGATTCAAGTCTTTAAAGTTTTAAAAAACCCTCCAAACAGTAAACATTAAAACTTGTTTAAAGAATCAAAGATTTGTAGTATTTTAAATAAATTTATATTTGAGTAAATGAAGAACACAGTCCTAAAACAAAACGATATTCTTTTTTGATAAAAATTTGAGAGATAAACGATTTTTTCTACCTAGCAAAAGTGCCAACACTACAAGTTACCCAGGAAGATTTGTCATAAAGCGATTTACGAACAAAATTTCATTTTAAAACATGACTTTATAGGGATTTTACTTCATAAACGACTACTTGCTTAAAGTAAAACAAATATTTTAAAAATAGTAACTCAGTCTAAACTTAATTTACAACGAAACAAATAACAGAACTAGTTCACAAATGGTTTTATAACTTTGCTTTAAATTTAAATAGAGTATTTCACTTGTTTGCAATTTACAAAAGTGTTGTTATCAAGTAAATCTTGAACTAAATCACTGTGATTAAAAAGCAAGAGCTGTACACTTTCAGTAATCCCAAATTCCAAATCCATGCTTCAGTTGATTGGATTCTGCTTCAATTTGCACTCGAGTTGAAGTTATTTGTTAATTGAAACTAAAATTTGTACAACTTTTGTACAAAAAGGGATACAAATAAATAAAGTAAAAGTAAATACAAAAATCAGAAATGCAAAACAAGATTGAAATGTTAACAAACCATGTACTGGTCACAAATCAAAGTACTCGATAAAAATGCAGTTGAAACTAATTTGATGCACAAATTACGGAAAAGTCAATTTCCATTTGAAAGCAGAAGAGGAAAAAGCGAAAAGGAAAAGGGGGGGAAAGAGGTCGGTTAACAGCAGTCAATAAATGCAAAATATCTGGTAGCAGAAAGTGGGCGTAGGGTCGTGACTGTCAGCATTGGAAATCGAATTGAAAAATTGATTGGGAATAAAGAGCATAATAATGGAAAAGTAATGAGAGTGTCCGCAACATAACTCGCTCTCTCTTGCTCTAACTTACGCTGTGCGCCGTCTCTTTCTACTGCAGATTTCCGCTGAAGATGCAGTCTCAAATTTATCTACTGGATTAAGGTCCTTTGTGCTCATCATTATGGTCAAAGCCAAAGCAGATTGGAAATTTATTGTTATGGAAAGATGGAAAAAAGTAGAAAATGAAAGAAAATAGAGACAGACAGTGAGGAAGTAAAGGATAGTTGGTGTTAAAGGTGCAGAGTTCAGTGTATGCACAGTAAAAATGCCAATCAATGAACTGAATTATCTTAAAGAAGCGAAACTCCTGCGAATGTCCTTTCTGGTCAGTTTCCACAATAATTGAATATAAACATTGCCTTCGAGTAGCAATTGTTGACAACATTGTGCCGCCTAATCCCCCAAAAGCAGCAGAAACCAAACCAAAATGAAGTCTGCAATGTCAAAAAGGACACAGCACGTTAAAAAGGACATTTGTTTGCTGAAATCAGCAGAATTTGGCATAGTTTTCCCAGGCAGCTCTAAGCCAGGCAGTTTGTTGACTCAAGGACTTTTTGCTGCAACCACAGCGAATGGGAGCAAGTAAGTCGGCAATGGGCAAATTTTAAATATTCCACAACTCAGTAAACAAATCGTAAATAAACAGATTTTATTTGAAAATCAAATCAAAAACAGGCAAGTCAAAAGGAAGCTGGATTATGGGCACAACTAAGAGTCGTGGGAGGAAAACACAATTTGATTTATTCCACAAAAAGGAAGGCTTTAAAATGGGAACTAATGTCCCAATCATACATTTAATTTCCTAACAGAAAACTCTATTTTGCATAGCTATATTCCAGACCTTCCTTCTCCTACAAGTCTTTACCTCTTAAATACACATATTAAGCATACGCCCAGTGCTTCTGATCGCCTCAGTTTCCCTGTAACAACACTTGTTGCAACTTCTGAGAAGCTGAACTGACCGACGCGCCTCTGTTCATGATTAGAAACAAGAACACGGATCAGCTCTTAGCCATCAGGACTCAGCTGCAAGTGCTGGGAAAAACACACACCACACACGCAAACACACGCACACACACACCGTGTGCAGCAGCTAGAAAAAGAAAATTATCACGTACTTTAGGCAGAACTTTGGCGTTGTTGGTGGCAAGTGCAACAAAAGTCAGAGTCGCGATTCAAATGAAAATCCGCAAATGCAGCGGAAGGAGCAAGGACAACTTCATCCTCCTGTGGGAATGGCATAGAAACAAGTGGCGGAAATTCCTAAACACAGCGAGCACATGTGGCACGCACATGTTTCCCTCGGCAGCGGGGAAAAAACGATAAAGGAATTTCCCAACTGCGAGACAGTGGCTGAGATTGAAAGATGAGGAAAAGTTGCGCCCACGCCCACAGGCAATTATGAGTACCTGTGAGGGTTAACAAGAGGGAGCGAGTGAGTTAGAGCGATTGAGAGACTGGGATAGACTGCGTGTGTGTGTCTGTGGAGTTTTGTTTGGCTGATGAACGTGCCTCCAAGCAGAGCTGAGGGAACGTGGGAAAAAAGGATTTACGATGCTTATTTGGGACAGAGACTGCGAGGTTGATGACGTGCCTGGTCACGGTCATGGTAACGGTCATGGTCACTGTTTATGTGTGAGTCTCAGGTGCGGGTTTACCTGTTGCGTGCACATGTTAAAAAGTCATCATAAATCTCAGCCTCAAAGTGTGTGTGTGGCTGTGTGCATGTGTGTGAAAACAGTTTTCACTTTTCAGCCCAGATCAAGTGCGAAAGAGACAGCTCGACTGTTTGTCTTATCTATCAAATCTGTGTAAATTCCCGGCTTATCATGCAAAACACGTACCCACGTCTGATCCTCGGCTCGGGCTCAGTCCTGCACTCAACTCCTTTTGTGCAACATTTTGTTGCATAGCCTTTCCCGCGAACTACCGTACTACCGCACTGGCCCGTACCACGTACTCTCTCGTATATCCCCTTTCTTTCCGGACTTAAGACTCTTCTAATAATTTGTATAAATATTTATTTTTGCTACCGATTTTTATCTATTCCTCCCACTCACTCACCTACTATCTCTAGCTCTATCTCTGTCTGCTGCGAAGGTGTGAAATTTAATACCATTTTGGCTACCGGGAAGTTAAGATCTAGGGTAGCTGGCAGGAGTTTTCTTTTGGGTTTTTGGCTTGCAAAAGGCATCAAGAAAATTTACTTTGATTTCGTTATATGCATAAATAATCAAAAATTTGTCACCTGCCGCTGAAATTTAACAGCTGTCAGTTCCGCTTGTGGCACGCTTCAAGGTAAAATAATACACAGGAAAACACGCCTCAAAGTCATGTAATGTTAACTGATTAAAAACTATAATAAATACCCAAAACCTAAGACATGAAGTTGGCTGCGATTCTAATGTCTAAAAATTGATTTCGAATTTTTGTTTAGAAAATATTTAAAAATTATTCTTTGTTAACAAGCATAAAATTTAAAGTCTAAAAATAAAATTCATTAACTTAAAAAAAAATTCTAGTCTACAAAATTTAAATTAGTAGTGTTAATTTCGCTTTAATTAAACTTAAAAAAAACAGAGCCCTTTTTTAAAGTTTTAAAACTTTTCCGTTTCAATTAAATTCTTAAAAGTTTTTGCGTATTTAAAACAAAAACTATGACTTGATTTTTAAGCGGATTTTACGAGTCGGGTAATTCCCGTAGAACCATAAAAGAAACTGAAGGCAACTCGTAGATTTCATCACAAAGAGATCTCTGCGGTAGGTTTAGTCAGGTACCGCTCACAGATATTGGTTGCTATATCGATGAATCATTGGCTGTTATAGCGCATTACCAGATGATTGACTAATCAAATATTACGCATAATCAAGCCAAATGACAACTAACTGTATTCAAAGATTGCACAGTTGCCATGTTAAACGCGTGGCATGAATACTTTGAATGGAATGCACAACAAACGTCTTGTTTGCACTTACATTAAACGTTTTTTTTTTTATTTCTTCTGAATACAAGTTTTGAGTTCCGAGCGGATATTGTGTTGCATTCATGTTGCATGTTGGATGTACTCTTATACGCGCTACGCTCTCAAAACCAGCAAAACGAAAACACAACATGTTCGACGAACGCGCGTTTGCTCTCTCAATTTGACTAATATATATTTTTAATTAATTTTAAAATCAATAAATTATTCTACTTTAAATAAAACACAGTTTTGCATTGTTTAGTTAATTAAAATTATTTAAATAATTGCGGTGCAGTGTAAATTACTTAAAACCGTTTCGCTTCGAACATGTTGTAAGTTCGTTGGACGCTCTCGCAAACACGTTTGCTCTCTCTTTCTGTTCGCTCACCGTTGACACTCGCCTCACCTGCCGGTTTGATGGCAACCCACCCCCATGCTTGTGTTGCGAGTGTAAGAAGTTGCGTGGCCAGCTATTTAAAGAGCTCGTTTGCTTGGAGCTGCTTTAGTTGCGTGCGAGACGCGATTGCGAGAGCATCGTGAAAGAAAGAAAAGCAAAATATATTCAAGAATATAAAGTAGCGTTAGCGTGAGACTCGATTCGAATTCAGTTAACGGCCACGGAACGGACCTTGCCAAACACACACACCCGTACACGATAAACAAAACAACTAAAATTTAGAAGAAAACAAAAGTCGCTCAAAGTGTTTTAAGGTGTTCGTGCAGTGAAAAAAATAGAAGCAACAAAAATTTCGCTTTATGCTCAAAATGAATTTTATGAGCATTAAAACAAAGTTCAAAATTATCAACAAGCAACAACAAAAACAAAGTGAAAAGCAACAACAACAAAAATAAACGAACTGTAACAACAACAACACTTGATTAAAACGCATTTTTGGATAATACAAGGCGATACCAAAAAAATAAATATATAGAAAAATATATATTTAAACAAAAAAGAATTGCAACGAAACTAAACAAAAAGGTAAGAAAATAGTTCCTTCTCTTTCTCGCTTTAAGTGAGTGCAACTTTGACCTTAATGAGTAGCAAATGGCAAATTGCAATAGAAATTGTCACAGACAGGCAACAAAAAAAAATGAAATGCAATGAAATGAGTGCAACACAGGGAAAGGGGTGGGGGCAACGGCGCGTAATGAGTTTGTTCAACTCAGCAATTGCCGCCGAGTCTTTCGCTCTCTTTCTCTATTTTTTCCTTTAGGGGTAGCAAGGTGCGAGTGCAACAACTTGCAACGCGGTGGTAGGGTCATGTGAAACAATGCGTCGGCAATTGTCGGTCGAGTTAATTCCACTTATTGCACTTTAAGATGTTGGAATCATATGCAACTTCTGTAACAAACAATAATTGGCAGACGTGCAACACGCAAGCGGCAACAACAACAACAAAAACTTAGACATGCTCTTTGCTTATTTGGTGCAACTTGCGCAAAATTTAAATTCCATTAAAGACATTAATAAATTAATTAATAAGCAACGGTGGCGATTTCGTGCCATACTGAAATAACCAAAAACAAAAAAAAACTTAAACTCAAACACAACACAAATGTATGAATGAAAAAAAATAAACTCACTGCTGCTAGGCAACCAAGCAAGACAACAACAAAACTTACAGTTAGAAGTGCGCTTTGAGCTTCAGTTGTGTTGTTCTCTCAATCTTGCTCCCACACAACAAAAACTCAGTGTTAAGCATAATTACAACAACAGAAATATGAGTGAGTGAGTGCGTGCAGCACTTGCAGAGACAACAGCAGACAGCCGACAGCAGCGGCAGCGCCAGCAGCAGAGCGTAGCTTTGAGTGTGACTCTTTAAGTCGCCAACGAACTTTTGAGTGTGGGCGGGGAGGAAGTGAGCGTGGCACAGCTTTTTAATATGCTTATGACTATTTGTGTGTGTGTGTGTGTGTGTGTGTGTGTGTGTGTGTGTGTGTGTGTGTGTGTGTTTGTGTGTTTGTATGTTGTGCAAGGCGTATGCAATGAAACTTTTGCCTATTGTCGAGCGACTTAAAACAGAATTTAAGTCAATTTAGGCGTGCAAATGTGAGCACAATGAGTGAGATCGAACCGAACAGAGCAAAGAGAGAGATAAACAAAGAAAATAAGCGATTTCAATTGATTTATTTTCTTCTTCTTTTGAAACAGCAGTAACAACTACAAAACTGTCATTAGTGTTTGTTGTTATTGTTGTTGCTGTAGTTGGTAATTGAAACGAATGCGATTAACATAATTTGAAAACTCTGTAATTGCAGTTTGAAGCAACGTTAAAAAAAAGAGAAAAATTACAATAATTCCGGTTATTAGCTGATTGGTTGGCCATTAGTAAGCGGCCTTGTTTTTTGTTGTTACTACAGTTAAATTTAAAAGCCATTTAGTTATGTCAGCCTCTTGGACTTGGACTTGGTAGGCGAAAAACTTTGAGCATTAAATGGAAATTACATGAGCACATTACATAAAAATAGACCAGGCTCCCCTAAACTCACTCCTCCTTCATTTGGTATCCACACACTCTATTTACAGTCCACACAAAACACTCAAACTCAAAATGAAGTTCCGTTACAAACAAGATAAGGAGCGCTAAAGGGGGCGGGGGGAAGTGACGTCGTCTTCAACTATTTTTCCGTTGTGCGCCTTTGGCTAATTTTAGTTGGCAAACTCGCCCTTAACAGAGGGGAACCGAACTTTTATGAAGCCGAAAGAGAGAGAGGGAAAGCGGTAGAGAGAGACTATCAGATTTTATGTGCCTCGAGACAGAAGATGTTACTGCTGACCTACATACAAACATACAGACAGACACGTTGGGGTGTGTGTGGGGAAGGAGAGGCGGAGTTGAGAGGGAGCATATTAAGGGAAATGCAAGTCGCAAGATTCCCTTTACTATAAACAAAGTTTTGTAATTGATGTTGTTGCGCTATCCCGCTCTATATCCCTCTCTCTCTCTCCACTGCATTCTTGTTGCGCTTGTTTTATGAATAATTTATGCACTTAATTGATTTTTTGTTTATTGCTCGCCACAGTTAATTAATTATAAACTTTTGCTTCATCATTTCTTTGCAGTTGTGTAAGTGAAACTAACTAAAAGACTTTTGTAAAAACAAAATGGAAGCAACAACAAATAGCACAGAAAGCCACACAAAGCTGCAGCTGGAGGAGGACGAGGAGGAGCCTCAAGCGACACAAACACAAACAACAACAGCGGCCACCATTATTGACATTCCAGCGGCTCCTGCCACGTGCAACAGCAACATCTCCTCGATGTGCTCATCCTACGACACAGACTGCAGCACAGCGAGCAGCACCTGCTGCACCCGCCAAGGCGAACACATTTACATGCAACGCGACACGTTGCACAAGATGCACACATCCCCCATGGACGCAGCATCCACGCAGGCAGCGGCAACAACAACAATTGCAGCCACATCCGGAGAATTGGAGTCGGATGAGCTGATGATGCTCAAGTACGAGCATCGCAAACATTGGCCATGGTTCATACTGCTGATCTCTGTCATTGAGGTGAGTAATCGATAACTTTGTAGACTACAAAACTACCTCCACTAGTTCCAAGCAATCGATGGTGTTTTATGAAACACTTTTGTGTTGCTTATTTCCGCAACAGTTCAGCGCATAGTCTGATAATTTGTTATTATTATTATTGAATCAAAGAACCGCAAAATGCAATAAAATTCGTTGAAGAACTTTACAAATTCTCAACTTCCAACTAAAAGCGATAAAATTTCTGCTTTCTTTTGCGCATTCTTATACGCACGCACTCACACCCGCACACAAGTGCACGGGTTCACACCGACACACAGACACACCAACATAGATATACGCGCAGACAGCGTAAGAAGTTTTCCGTCTCTGGCTGCCTGCCTGGCGCCCCCAAAATCGATTGTAAACAAGCTGCAACAACAACAACAGCAGCACCAACAAAAACAAAAACAACACTAAGCATAAAAACTAAACGAAACAAAAGCAAGAACAGTGTGTAAGAGAGAGAGAATGAAAGAGCGCGACTGAGAGCGGAAGAGCGAGTTAAGTTTCAACGAATGCCAAAATAAAGTTGGCAGGACTAAACAGCACTTGCTTGTGTGCGTGTACGTGTAAGAGTGTGTGTGTCTGTCTGTGTGTTTCGTTTATTTGGGACACGAGAATTGAACGTCGCGTGCTCAGGCTCAGGGCTACAAAAACAACTGTTAGACAACTAAACATAAATCAGAACAACCCCAAATTTAAGTAACTTCAATAACTAATGTCTCGTCTATTTCTGTTTTTCTTTTCTATGCAGATTGCAATCTTTGCCTATGACCGTTATACAATGCCCGCCCAGAACTTTGGCATGCCCGTGCCAATACCCAGCGATTCTGTTCTCGTCTATCGACCCGATCGTCGTCTTCAAGTCTGGCGTTTCTTCAGTTATATGTTCCTGCATGCAAACTGGTTCCATTTGGGATTCAATATCATCATTCAGCTGTTCTTTGGCATCCCTCTGGAGGTGATGCACGGCACAGCCAGGGTTGGTGTCATCTACTTGGCTGGCGTCTTTGCCGGCTCCCTGGGCACCAGCGTAGTCGACTCCGAGGTGTTCCTGGTGGGCGCCAGCGGCGGTGTTTACGCCTTGTTGGCAGCTCACTTGGCCAACATAACACTCAACTATGCGCACATGAAGTCCGCATCCACACAGCTGGGCTCTGTGGTCATTTTTGGTAAGTAATCGAAACAAATGGCCTCAAAAAGACCCTGTACTCTTGAACTTTTAACTAACTTTAGTTCTATTTACTTTGCTTTGTCTTTATAGTGTCCTGCGATCTGGGTTATGCTCTCTACACGCAATACTTTGAGGGATCTGCTGCCACGGCCTTTGCCAAGGGTCCCCAGGTATCGTATATTGCCCACCTGACTGGGGCCCTGGCTGGTTTGACCATTGGTTTTCTGGTGCTCAAGAATTTTGGGCATCGGGAGTACGAACAGCTGATCTGGTGGTTGGCGCTGGGCGTCTACTGTGCATTCACCGTGTTCGCGATTGCCTTCAATCTGATCAACACGGTCACCGCACAGCTGATGGAGGAGCAGGGAGAGGTGATCACACAACATTTGCTGCACGACTTGGGCGTGTCCTAAGCACACACAGCAGCCTATATAAACCAGGAGAGATACATAGACATTAAATGGAAAAGAGTTAAAAGATTAAAGTAGAGTTATGAAAAAAAAGAAGAAAAAAAACTAAGAAAAAAGTTCATACGAATGATTTTAGTTCAAAACTAAATTCGATATTCGCTTTGACTTTAGTTATCGTTCCGTTCCGTTCTGTTTCGTTACCGTAAATGCGTTTCGTTTCCAACATTTCACGCAAAAAACAACAGAACACAAGAAAAAGTAAAAAACAGTACTCAATTTAAGAACGGTCCGAAACGTGTAAACAAATGTTGTGATAGAACCAAAGACTGAATTTATTTTGCCCCTACCCCCAACCTAACCCTACCTCCCTGCCACGCCCAACTCCCCCTTAGGCCTCGAGAAAACGTAAACTATAACTAATCGCCTCTCGCTATGATTTCCTCAAACCAATTTATTGTTTATAATTGATTTTTTTTATGTTTTTCTCGTTTTAAATTATGTATTTATTGGCACCTTTTAGTTTGTCCATTTAATTTATTGATAGGCTCTGCGATTAAACTCAAATGGATTTAATCGAACAACCTTTTGTTTATAATAGAATATAGTGTATTTAATTATTTAAATAAATAAACCGTAGACACAAATACACACACACAACACACACACACACGTGTTTGTGTGTGTGTATAACTAGCGTATAACAAATTGTTTCAAATTGTAAATATTATTAAGTCGCACACTAGTCAAAAAAAACAAGAAAGAAAATATAAACAAAAGATGGAAAAAAACCACAGCAAACAATAATTAAATTACATTAAATTAATGCCACTTAATGCGTTCAAAATTATACAATATAAAAAGCAACAAATGCACACATATTTATTAATCCTAAAAACACACACACTAAAAGCCAAAGAAAATAAAATAATCAAAAACAAATGTAAAAAAAAAGATGCAAGCATTTTTTTCCAAATAAAAAAAAAACAATTTATGAAAAGTTTGTGACTTCTTGACATATTCAGATAAATATTCAGCAAACTCAAACTGAAACTAAAATTAGTACAAGACTAAAAACTAATCTAGCGTAAAGCTCAGCAAAGCGTAAGCCAAAAATACACAGAGAGAAAGTAAACAACCAACAACAAGCTAAGCTAAAGAAATAGTTCTGACCACGACCCCCAAAAAACTCTGCCCACAAACTAGTACTACTACTGTTCTTAGTAAATCCATGTCAAGAGCAAGACAACGACAAAATAGCAACGACAAAAAACAAAAACATAAAAAACAAAATACACAAAAACAATCACAAATAGAAATTTGAACAAAATAAATGTCTAAAATATAAATGAAAATTCCATAAATATTTTTATTACGGGCGGAGGATACAGCCGGGGGGAAAAGTTGCTGCCTGATGACGTCTCGTGTGAAAAGCCACATGAGTTGGCCCAAAGCGTTGGAGTTGATTTGGCTATAAGTCATTTATGGGAATGTTGTGCAAAATGTAAGAGGAATTTTGACATAATTTGATGCATAAATATAGAGAAAACAAGCAAATTTCCTTCGGGCTTCAAATGCTTAAGTTTGGGCATGATAAGTTATTAAAATGAAGGAGTAAGCAATTGGGTAAATAAATGCAATATATTTTAATTAATTGCGCAAACAATTACTTAGTTTTCAGTTTTTAATAAATTGTTTAAATATTAAACATTTGTATTCCAATCGAAAACTATTGACTTAACTTATCTCAGCTTATTCTGTTCAACAAATCGAATTTATTAAATTTACTCTAATTTAAATTAAAGCACAATGTTCTCCAGTTAATCCCAGGATTATGTTTTCACAAAATTTGCTATTATTTAACAACTCAATTATAGATATGTTAAATTGAATTAAACAGAAAAACCACAGAAAAAAGTAGCAAAATGATTTTATAATCAGAATCAGAAAAGCTTAAATGCATTTGTTAATTAATTGTGAATTTAACAACTGATTCAAGCAGATTACAGATGTGGCAGTGAGATAGAGTAGGAGGGGGCGGGAGAGGCACAAAAGTTGGCCCTTTTGGAAACGAACTTCATATAGTTTCTTGGCTCCTTGCAAACTGATAAGCAGCAGCACACAGAGATTTATGTGAGGCAGACGCAGCATTGAGTTTGAATCCAATTGAAATTCAGGTAAATGTCAACGACAGAAATCAACAGAGAAAGGGAGAGAGACATAAAGGGCAAAAGGGAGAAAGAGAGGCAGAAAGAGACAGCTGTCGCTGGTGAAGACGCCAGAGAAGTTGTGATTGAGCCGAAAAAAAAAATCCACATAAATAACGCGAGCAACGGAGCAAACGGTCAAGCGTCGGTCATCAAGTAGCCCCATGCCCCATGCCCCACAGCCTTGTGGTAACGTCACCAGTTGGAGTCCGAGGCCGCGTCCGAGTCCAGAGCCCGTTCAGCTTGTTTTCTGCGAATGGCAGGTGCAACTCAATCAACGCCGCCGCGAGCCAACATCTGGCGAGTCAGCGGGCAGTCTTGCAACGTGCAACGTAAAGCGGGTAACGGGTAACGTGTAGCAGCCCCAACGCCACCTGCCACAACCCAGGCAGCCAGGCAGCCAGGCAACCAGCCAGCCAGTCCAAGCCCAAAAGTTGCGCAAAGCTTTGACTTTATTTGGTCCAAAGGTGAAGTCTTGCACTTCTCTTAACGCTCTCGAGTGCCGCAAACTGAGGAAGCTGCATGGAAGCTGAGGAAGCTTCATACCTTCGAGTGGGTATCAAAGATCAACGCTCGTCGGAGGGCAAACTCAAGTGGCACCACACTCCCTGCTACCATCCCTTCGCCCGCTCCCTAACCAACTTTCAAGTGTTGGCTTTACTTGATCCATATTATTGCAACAGTTCTAATGGTAACAAATAAACACGTTAGCAAACTAAACGATCATTTCGCTCAATTGCATCTACGAGCTGCCCCAATTCAGTGAGGCAGCAGCAGATTGTAACTAAGAAATACCAAAGCTACTCAGAGTTACACCAAGTTGGATTATTTTCTGTGGCTTTAAGCCAATTTTATAGCTGAAGCTAACAAGCATGCCAAAGTTGAGTGGCCCAAAGTTTACTTCCTTGTGGAACTTTCATGCTGCAAATATTACAAGAACTTTTATCTAAATAACTCAAGTTTAAAAGATTTCTAATCGATGTAGGGTTTGAATCTTTTAGCCAACCAGTAAACCAGTAATCCAATACTACAACTTGTTTTAATCAGTCACTTTCTGCAAATCTCATGTCTCAAAATACTTTCCAATGAACTATGACTCTTCCTACTTTACTCCTACACATTTTCCTCCCTAGTAAATCAAAGCAACCTCTTACAAATATCTTAAGTAGCACACATTCCGTGTAACTACCAATCCACTGGGCACTCAGCAGACAAAGGACCACCTCTTAGCACAGCTATCACAGCGTATGCTTATCAGAGGAATTGGGAATCTCACATAACAACTCCATAACCCAAAAAGGAGTCACACGATGTGTGACCCTGAAGAGCAATTATCCCTCAGCAAGGCTAATGAAAGGTAATGTGTGTGCTCCTGACTCAATTAGTTGATTGCCAACTAAGTATGTGTTTTACCTGCAACGGGTAGAGGCAACTCCTGCAGTAGTAACAGTCGCTCCATGGGGCGCTAATTGACAGAGACAAAGAGAGTAATATATTGACAACAAGTGGAACAAAAATCAATAATCAACTAGGAGTACTCCTCATCGGATGGCCGCCAGGGCAGAATCAGCTTGAGACGCAGTGCATCCACACCGTTCATATAGTAACGCACCAGACGCTTCTCCCGCATGAAGCCCAAGCTGTCGTATAGACGCAATGCCGCCTTATTGGTCAACTCGGTTTCCAGAACAATCTCATCGGCATTCTCCTGAATCATCACATCAATCGCCTTCTCCACCAGCGTAGTGCCGATCTTCAAGAGACGATATTTGGGATCCACAGCCAACATGGCTATGTAGCCCTGTAGCAAACCACTCAAATTCTCCATTTTACAGACAATCACGCCCACATAACATGCACCATCCCTGGCAAAAATGCAGAGTTGTGGCCAATTGTAGACAAAGTAGCGATAGGTATAAATGGAATAGGGTTCGGAGAGCTCCTTTTCAATCAGCTTTTGTATGTCCTTCAATTCGCTTTCGCTGCCAAAGATTGTATAGCTAATCTCAGGTGTTGAGCGCTTCGAGTTCTTTGTATCGCGCATCATTGTGTGCTCTAAACACATTTTCCAAAAAGGGAGAAAAAAATAAACAAACTCAAGTCAGGGGGAAATTTTGGAAAGAGACTTGTCAACTCAAATGGCAGTTAAAACGACCTTGTCGGGGCAAAATGGGGAGCGGGGAGTGTACGACGTGAGCTGAGCCAATTAAGGGGCACACCCACGAAATAAGTAGAGAACAGAAGATAACGTTGACAACACGCTTCTAGGTGGGATTTGGGCATGTGAAAATTATGAAAATGTCTGACAGGTGGTGGCAGCTCCCACTCCAATACGGAAAATCCTTTGTTGTCTGTCACAAACACATGGGGAAAGTTAGTCGCTAAATTGCCACGAAGCACGCACAGCCCAAAAAAGGGCTTACAGGGGCTAAGGAAGCGATGGGGCTTAGGGAGCAAAGGGCCTGAAGGAGCAGCGAGGAGCCAAGCGGAAGCAAGGAGTTAACGGCGCTTCCTCCTGCATAAAAGGAAAACTAATTCCGTTCATTATTAAGGCGTTGATTGTGTCCAAGCTCTGATAAAGCCACTATGACCTCATATTTGGCTTATACGACTGCCGATTGTCAGCCAAGCAATTAACCTAAAAGGTCACATCAAGGGAACACGGCCCGTAGCCTGTGCCTGAAATTCAATACGTCGCCACTTGCTCAGAGGTGGAGTACTGTCGTCTAAAATCTATGAATAGATTTGGCTTATTACAACCCGCAGTTGCGTGTTGTCCGCTTGATTTTGGTTGGGATTGAGCATAATTTTGTGGCAAGGATTTCATTTACACGGCAAAATGGAATCCTTGCCGTTTCCATGCTATTATTACCACATTTACCAGCATTTTTAAAGGTAGTTTCTTTTTGATAATTACTCAACGTTTAGCGTTTCCTTTGTTTTGTTGTTTGGCTCCATATACTTGACCTCTCAAGTGGGTTTCAGCCACCATATGCAGCTCAGGGAAATTAATTGCTGCACAAGGACCAAAGGACCCTTTTCACTCAAGTGTTTAATAAAGCGTTTAGCGTGCAAAAATCCTAGAAAAAGGAGCACGTTCCATACAGAAAATTTGCATATTTGCCAGACGACAGTTTGGGAGTGAGACAAATGTTGGAATCCTGTAGCTAGTTGTGGAGTCTTAACTTGTTTCTGCTTTCGTTGTTCACAATTTTGCAGTGGGCCTTATGACAGCTACAACCGAGAGCCAGAAAACCTTTGATAAGCCTGCACTGGACATGAACAAACCAAGCACATAGTCCAAGTCCACAACAGATACAAGAATCCAACATTGAGATACTTTTCCACAACACTGTCGTCGGGAGAAACAAAAGCCAAAGGCAGAGTCACAAACGCAGGTTGATTTTCAGCGTCGCGTGGGACGCAACCTGGTCCGTATCCATCTCCAACAACTGCCCCTCCTACTCCTGCTTCACTTAGTCCAGTCAATTGGCATTGTTCGCCTCTTCGTTGGAATTTCTGGACAACTCTTCATGGCTGAGTGTGTGCATGAATATGTCAATGTAATGATCTGTTCCTTGTACTTCGTATCTGCTGAATTACATAAATATTAACTTGTACTTTTTATAAACATGTTTGCGGCAACGAAGGACAAGCTGCCACAAAGTGAAGTCTGTCCATGTGTGTGTGTTTGAGTGTGTGTGTTGTGGTTGAAGCTCCTTCTTATTGATATGATTTATTTACTGGCTCTACGCATAAGCTCTTTTCGTAATGTTTAAGTTTGGTACTCAATTAACATGCCAAATAAACAATTTTTTGTGCTTAAGTAAAAGTTGTAGCGCATCAAAAGTATTGATTAAGAATTAAGAAAAATTTTTAAAAGTCTATCTGCTCCATTAGACTAAACTAAGGGCAAATTACACATATTATACCATAATAAGTTTTGAGCCTAATAAATGTCTAACTAATACCGGTAATTCTCAAATTAAATTACAAGAATATTAAATTATTTTTGAACCCGTGCTCACTTTTAAAAAAGTCAACTTATGTTTATTTGCTGTATTAGATTAACTTTGCCACTTGTTATCGACCCCATAGATAACAGTCAATTTTCCGTCCCTTGCTTGATACGTATCTTCATCAGTTATACACAAACATAGTAGAAGTGAACCGTTACGAATTATCACGTCCAGCATTAATCAGCGTCAATTGAATCTTTTGTCCAAGCAGCAGTTTTTTGTTGTTTTTATTCCGCTTTGGGTTGCCCCAAAAAAAAAAAAAAAAACTCCCCACTCTGTGCAGTTTTGGGTGAAGGACACAGTTGGACAAACAGTTTATTTGCTTATATCATTTTGGCCAACAACGTTGTTTTCCTTTTTTTATTCCCTACCATTTTCCATTGGACTTGTCGCCCACTTTTTTTCTGGTGCGTGACAACGCCTGACGAATGACTAACGGTGAAATATGCACAAACAAACATAAATTCGTGTCCGTTGGGATTTGTGAACTAAACAAAAAGAAGCAGCACGTCAATGCTATGGAAAGGCTTTGGGATCGGGACGCCACTGTGTGTATGTGTGTGAGTGAGACGTTGACATTCGGCCGTCAGTAGCAGTAAAAAGCGCCAATGTGCAACGCTTTGTTGACAGCGACTGTAGAACTAAGCGCTGTGAGGATGTTGTGACAGCCTGAGGAGTGGGGGAAGGGCAGAACTGGGGGCTGGCAAGCAGACTGCCTTGTCCCAGGTGCGTGCACGTAACTGTCATGAAAATTCTACAGTTTTTCGCTTTTCACTGTCAAAGCAAATGCCGCCCGCCATGTCACACGCTAAGCGAACGCAAAAAAAAAAAACAATGGCAACCTGCGCCCTAATAAAGATGGATACACGCTAAGGGAAATGTCTTATCGCAACCTAGAAATTTGGCATGTGTGTTGATGATATCCAATATTTAATCATTTGCAACTTACCACAAGCGCAAGCCTTTCCACGTTTCAATTTCCGCCAACAATTTACACAAGAGCACAAGTTTTCACTAAATTTAGTTTCACGACCAGTGTATACACACCTACTAAAAAAAATAAATTCTATGATCGCGTCTCAAGCTTAGGTGGCAACGCCGATCGTGTGGCGAATCAGAGCATAAAACGGAATTCGAAAAGTAAACAAAGATCAGTTTTCATTTTAATCTTTATTTAATATTGATTTTGTATGTGAATTTTGTACAACATGTACAAAGTACAAATAAATATATATATATTATATTTAATTGGTGCTGTCGTATTCTCTAGAGCTGGCAGTGATGATTTCTTGCATAAGGGCAATTAATTATGCTTTTGATTAATTTGAAACCGATTCTTATTAATGTTTTTAAACTAATGTAATTCTCCCGATTTGAGGTAGTTTTAAGATTACTTTCAATGTATATGTATGATTTAAGGCCTGCAGTGGGACAATTCTGAAAAATTTAGAATATCATTTTTGGGGCTTATTAAGTTCGGTTTCAATTAAGCAATTATTTATTTTATACAACTTGATTGATTTTAATTATACATAAGTCTTTAGAAAGTCTTTAATTTGCGTTTTACAAATTTTGAATCCCTTGAGCATCATGTTTTAATGCTAATCAGTTCAGATTTATCTTTTTGTAAATACATTTTCATATAAATTTCATCGTTTTTGTACTTTTAAAAATCGAAGCGTACAATACGAAAAAATTTTAATTGTAGAGTCCAACACATTGCGTTGATTTTATATATATAAGACGATTTTGTCTATAATGTACAAATACAAATACAAATATCGCGTCTCTTACTAAACTGAACTTAACAAAAACGTTAAACTATAAACTTATACATTGTCCAGTTGGAAAACAATAAACTAAACTAAATAACAAAAAGAAAACTTTAACGAATTCAATTCAAAAACAAAAAAGGAAATAAATATTTGTAGACTGGGGAGAAGTGTTACACGTGGAAGTCATTGTAGTATGTCTCTGTGACACGAATCTTCTCCACGCGCATGTTGAACAGCGTCACACCGTTGAGTATATTGAAAGCAACGGCAAAGACGACTAGAGCCAGGTACGTGCCTAGGGCAATCCACCAGAGAAGCTGTTCATGCAGCTTCTGCTCAAAGTTCTTGAGCACGAGCAGTCCTATGGTTAGACCAGCCACAGCGCCAGCCAAGTGAGCCACATACGAGACAGATGCAGGGGTGGTGCCCACCTGTAGCGGCAACGCATCCTCGCCAGCGTAACGCGCATAAATGGCAAATCCAAAATCAAAGGAAGCTGTCAAGAATAAATGTAAGTTGGAAACCTTGAGAGCAGTAAAGGAAAACTTACCAAAGATGAGTATAAAGGCCAGTCGAATGACGCCGTAACGCATCTGGTGGTAATTGAGCAGCACGTTGGCCAGATGTGCTGCCAATAAGGCATAAACGCCACCGCTGGCGCCTACGAGAAAGACCTCCGGATCAAAAATGCTGGTGCCTAGGGAACCGGCGAGAACGCCAGAGAAATAAATGCAGGCAATGCGCGATGAACCATGTACCATCTCCAGTGGTAGACCAAAGAGCAGCTGAACGGCGACATTGAATCCCAGATGAAACCAGCCGGCATGCAGCACCATATATAGCACAAATCGCCAAATCTCATGACGCTTATCGGGTCGATAAATAAACATTGAGTCGGTGGGTATAGGACCCGTTGGTGCCGCCTCTCCGCCTGCGGCCAGCGTGTGATACACAAAGAAGCACAGCTAAAGGAGTTGCAAGTTTAGATAGGAGTCACAGCGACACACGTAGGAAGACTCACCTCAACTATTGTGATCAGTATGATGAAAAAGGGAGGCGGACAGCAGGTATAACGATCTGCATAGTATTTACGATCACGCTCCTCCGGCAGCACCTCCACGGCGACGGCATGGACCATTTTTCTGAAGAGCGGCGGCTCACTGAGCACCAATTGAAAGTCGTTCTCGGAGCAAACTTCGCGATCCCGCTGGTGTACGGCGCATTTGAAGCTACGCGTACGCTTGCCGCTCATCTGTGAAAAGTCAACAGAGTTGCCACATGGTTTAATTCAATGTTTACATCTGGAAACGCTTTACAATTGGCAACGGTCTCAACTTGAACTAATTTAAATAATGTACCAAAAACATTAAAGTCATCTGAATTGGTTCGTTATTACCGTACCAAACTAAAGAGAGCTATAAACAAAAATTATTTTCATAATTGCATACAATTAATGTCGGTTTGTACAATCAGTGCGATATCGAAAGTTATTAAGCCGGGGGCGTTATAATAGGACAGTCATGGGCCATGGGAATTATCCAAATTGGACATACTTGTGCGGTCTATCTCTGAGTAAAATCTGCAAAACATAAATCTTTAACCCCAAAACTAAACGAGCCATAAAATTATGAAAACAAAGCCTGCTACGTATGTTAACTAGCTCGGGTTTAGGATTGGGTTGGACTCTGTCGTGGACATAGGAGGTCTTAGTTTTGGGTTTGAGACTGTGAGAGACTAAATAATTTTTTTTTATTATGTAATTAAGATGTTCACAAAAGATGCGAACGGGGCGGGCAATTAAGGCGCTCATAAAAACTAACAGCAACTAAATGCGGAAAGAAAAAACAACAACAAGAAACAGACACGAAAATCTGCAAAAAGCCGGAAAATGTGTATTGTGTTTAATTAAAACAGAAACACGGAGACCAACCGACAGACAGCAAGAAAATCCAGCTGAAGCCTACGCGCAATTAAAATTCACGATTACGAAACGCAAAAAAATACAGAAATTATTATTACAAATGCTGTACAAGTTCATACTCTGTGAATATATTAATAATCATTGTTTTGCACTTTGCTCCGTAGTTCCAGCTTACATACCCCATTTTAATTTGCATTTTGGTATAAGGTAGGTAAAGAAAAAAATACCAAAAAAGCAAATCTGCAAATTAAGCTTGCAAAGTAAACGGCAAAAAGGGAAGGCAAACAAAATAGTTGCTTCCGCTAGTTGGACTCATTTGACCTCAGCGGGACCGTGGGAGTTAACAAGTGTCGCTTCTAGTTGGCTACGCGACAGTCTAATATTAGTAATTATCAAATTTGTTTAATTGATAAATCGCCTGCGCGCAAATTAAAAACTAGCAATTGTCCTCTCCATCTCTCACACCTACCCACAACCACAACGTAGTGGCAACGCCACAATACAAACCCTCACACATTCACTCACACACTGACAAAAGCTAGTACACGTATGCATATTAGCACAACACACAATTATAACGGCATTAATTTACTAGATAAAGAGTTCATTGAATATTCAATTGACAAATCGAAAGAAAAAAAGCGTAAACTGATAAAAGGCTGTTGTTAATTAAATATTTATGAAATTTATTTTACACCCAACTTACGCAATGAATCTTTCAACTTGGCGCGCTTTTAGTTTGCGGCGCTGACACAAATCCCAACAGCGCAATTATTATCTTATCGATGTGTACGGCTTACAAACATAATGCTTAATAACGCATTAAACAATAATTAACATGCAATATGTACATAAAACACTTAATTTATAACTTGCGATGAGCTAAACGCCGTCGTTTCTTTTGTCTTCCCCCTTTTGCGCGCTGTTTGCCAAGTTTCCCGATCTTTGATTTGCTTTCGCCCACATGCGACAGTGCTGCCCACTCGCTGAAATTACTATGAATGGGCCTGCCCAGGGCTGCAGAAGGTTTCATCATTTCTGTTTTCTCCCCAACTTCCGCAAATGGCAAAGATTCAAATAGGCATATTTTACTTCCGATTTGTCGTTTCTACGTATTAAATTGTTAGCCAAGAACAATTGGAACACCCAAATGCATTGTATGGCGGTGATATATCTGGTTTGGCCAACACAACAGCAGATCAAACGATGAGGCGGCGTCGGCACAGAAACACAACAAAAATAGGGCCAATTGCCCGATGCCGGAACATTTCTAACAAATAATTGTTTATCATTTGTTTTGTGACGTGCACAGCGGGTGTGCGAATTACATTCAGGCCCTGGACACTGAGCACTGAGCGTTGGACAGTGCACACTGAACGCTATCCTTGCGGCCGTGCCTGATAATGACATTACTCAGCCCTGGCCGTTGGCAGGCAGCAACAGCACCACATGACGTCACTTGGGCCACAACCAGGTAAATTTGCTGGATTCCCGATCCGTTTTCATTTAACTGAGTTAAATATATGTACGTATAGCCATTCCATTCAGCAGCACGATGTGTGTGTGTGTTGGTGTTGGTGTGTGGATGTGGCAGCGTTTTTAGGTCGCACACATAAAGCGACAAATTGACGCAAAACATTTAACACACTCCCCCGACAAACATTCAGGACATGGTCAACACTGGGACACAGGACCGAGGAGAGCGAAGGGCAAAGGGCGCTCAACGGCAACGTTGGCGGCGGCTTCTCTCTTTTTTTTTTATAAGGAACACCTAGGAAAAAATTCCTTTGAATTACGTGGCATTGTGTGTGTGTGTGCGTGTTTGTGCGTGTTTGTTGGCCCACAGGCTATGCGCAAAAAAGGACATCTCTAGATTGGTACGTCGTGCACTCCATTATGCATTTTATGTGCCCTCATAGTCGCAGTGTTGACATTTTTATTCCACACAGCTGAGCCAAATATTTATAAACTGCCCGGAGTCGTCCGCAGCCTGAAACATGCCCAGCTTCTTTGGACAATAATCTATATGTATGAGCAGTTATATCATAAGCATGTCACAGTTTTAGTATTGTCTAAGCCAAGTTTAGTGTAATGGCTAGAACACTTTAGGAGCAGTGAGTTATAAATTGGTTCAGTGATGTCTTACTGCCGATTCTTGTCCTGAGCAAGCCAGTTGGTAGTTATAGCCATAGCCCATGGCATCTGTATCAGAGCAAACCAGTCTCCAGTAAAGGAGTTAAAGACTGTGCTTGAGAAAAAGTAAGAAGATTTAGACTGTGTGTGTAACAGGCAGTAAAAATCAGCTTTGAGGCTATAAATTATATTAATTTGAATTAATTTACTCCAAGCAGATCAAGCTTGTTTTATATTTTGGCCAAGTTTAGTTAAAAACCCCAAAGAAAACTTTTTCACAACTAAAACTCTTTCAGTTTTCAATCTAAGAACAGGGTCTTCTGCAGCCGAGCACGCTTTTAGGCCTACCTACTACTTTATAGACTGACTACTGTTTGTAGTAGCTTTCCACCGATTGAGTGCTCTACGTGTGTGTTTAATGCGCCCCTCGGATAATCTATCTCTGTGTTTATTGTCTTTTGGCAGCGGAAACCGGGCAAACAACTTGGAACACAACTTGGAGGAGCAAGTGTTGCAGATAAACGCGGTCATCTAATTGAATAACAATATTTTTGCAAGCAAACAATTCAATTTACATTGTTTGCACAGTGAAGTGATGTTGCTGCCGCAGGTGGCAGGTGGAAATGGATGTGGATGTCCAAGTGGTAACTGAAAATGGTAACTCTGCCATTTTGTAATGTTTGTTATTGAATCTTTAAGCCAAGCTGGCAGGCACTTTGGCCGCCCAGTGCGCAATTTGCCGGCCAAATGGGTATCTTTTTTGTTGTACACTGTAATTACCAACAAGTAAGAGAGAGAGTTTTCTTTGTCGGTCTCTTGGCGTCTACTAATTATCACATTTTTACTCATTAAAGTCACATTTGGCCTGCAGAGGAGCCCAGCTACCGTTGCTAGCTAATTATAGGCCAAAAAGGATGTTGTCCAAGAGCGTCCTTTGAGAAGGTAATCAACCTTTCAACCGTTTTTCAACTCTAAAGACCCAGGACGATGATGATGATTGATTAGATGCTATGGAAGCTTCTTTTGTGCAGCTCTGCAAGAGCTGAGAGCAGAAACTGCAGCGCGTGCCACGAAGGAAAAAAAAACAAATAGCTAAGAAAACAGCAGCTGAATTTGGTAGCTGAAGCAGAAGTTAAACAACAAATCGGAAAACTGATTTTGGAGCGGAAGTTCGTTTGCACCTTTCTGCAGTTTCCTGTGTGTCGACTAACAACAACAAGAGGAGTAAAAGGAGGAGGAGGAGGAGAAGGAGTAGGGAGAGGAGAACAACAACAAAACTTCCCTGCTCTCCGCTGAAAGACTTTTGATTCGCGCTGTTTTAACGTTTTGGCCTTTGACGCCGAGTCTTTTGTCTTGAACGCAGCAGCAGCGGCGCGGCAGCAGCAAATCAAAAGCTATAGCAGTTATATAGTTTTAAGATTTGATCGACTCTTTTGTGTATGCAAAGCCAAGGAGCAGCAGCTGCCTCTTGCATGTCTGTGTTTGATTTGCGATTCGAGGCTGAGGCGGAAATGGATTGACACGCGGTGCACAAAGGCAGCCTCCACTTTATGTCATTGTTTGGCATAAGATTGGCAAAAATGGAAATCAAGAAATAGCGCACGCATTGGCAAAAACACAAGGGGCGTGCCAGGGCCCCTTAAAACTAGCAGTAGTCCATATACAAACACATGTGAGTTTTGTAATCTGATATACAAAATTTCTTTGTATTTGAATTTGGTTTCCATTTTTTGTTGTATGTTTTCAGAGTTTTCCGGTCGACTGCGCTTCTAGGCACACAATCAGCGCAGTGGCAGCTGCTGCTGCTCTTGCAACAAGGTGCAAACATGAGCAGCGCGTGTCTACCTCAACCAGAAGAGGCGACACTTCCAAATGGGCTGCACTTGTTTTCTAATTACCAACGAAATCTAATTTTTTATTTGACTTTTTGTTACTTTTGGGGCAAGAGTCACAAAGGCTAATGATGTGCGCGCGCTTCCGCCAACACAGAGGCGTTTTGGTGTCACAATTATGTGAGGCACCTGAGCTTGAAGCGGTAGGGAGTTGGGCAGGCACGTAGGAGACATAGGGAGGCGGTTAGGGATAGAATAAGGGAAGGGGAAGGGGATGGCAACACAACTTCTTGACACTGACCAGTTTCATTGACCTTTAGGCAAACAACAAGTGACACTTTACGACAGCAAGAGACCCAGTAGTTGAAAATAGGCCTATAGACTGTTCACAAAGTATTAACTACCTGTAACTCAGAGTTATCTCAACACCCACTGCACACTGCAATTACAGGGTCTACTCTAGAGGGGTATGTCAATCAAGAGCTCGGTGTGCTCTCTGTTTTAATGCCCGTCATAAATGTCAGGTGCGCTGAACATTTAAATTTACTCAACATAATTAGTTGTGGTCATTACAAAAAAAGAAGTTAAACTAATTTCAAATCGTGGCAATTTCAACTTAACTAATGAGTACGAACCAGGACTTGAATTTTGACACATTTATAGCTTAAACTTGAAAATAAAATAAATTATAAACGATTTATATTTGCAGATATGAAAAGTAGAGCGCGTGTCTGCCACAGGACACACGGAGCGTATTTGGGCCAAAACCGTTTTAGGACACGTTATCAGCACATTCCGTGACTATGGCCTGCAGGAAAGTAAAGAATTGCAGTTTTGCAGCACAACAATCCAAATAAACTGCTGCCAAATTGACCATTGACCAAACAACGTTAACAGGGGCAGCTTCGCCTACACACCTCCAGCTCCGCCC
The DNA here is from genome assembly GCA_020829145.1 of Drosophila nigrodunni. NCBI lineage: Eukaryota > Metazoa > Arthropoda > Insecta > Diptera > Drosophilidae > Drosophila > Drosophila nigrodunni. The sequence continues at coordinate 3,161,474 of JACVCZ010000003.1, read as the reverse complement.
ACGCCCCGGCCCCCGTCCAACGATACGATTCTGACTCTGGCTGTGTCACGTCCTTGGCATCGACCACAAGTCAAAACTGATGTTGGAGCCAACGAAGCAGAAGCCAAAAAAAACATGCATTTTTACTTAACTTCATTCAACTGCATTTGCTGTGCTCTTTTGCTCTTTTTGTTGCTGCTGCTGTGGTTGTGGCTGACAATGGAAAGAAAAACTGTTATCTCTCGAAGGATGTGCCAGGATGTGTGTGTATGTGTATGCAGAGCAGCAACCAATATCGATTGCCTTTTAAGCGACGCTATAAATGCTTCATTTTTGAATGGATTCAACAGATTTTGAGAATATGAAATAGCAGAAATCACAAGAAAAGCTTTTTAAAGATGCTGAAAACTTGTCGGAAAATTCTGCTATAAGCAAATATATTTAGAGGAAAGAACGCTTTGTGATTTAACCAGAAAGACTCTACTGTTTTGAACTGAACCAAAACTGTTTTCAAATCAACTTTTATGGAGCCTATTCACACCTAAAAGCCGACTGGAAGCTTGTGCGTACTTAGCTGGAAAATGGCTCAAAGGCAGCCGTTTCTAGCTGTCTCGCGCTCTTCCCCCAGCTACCATTTATTATTGCAATATTATTGTGGAATAATGAAATCGCTCCAGAGATTCCAATTGAAACTGCGCGTCGCATAGACCATTTATGGATTGGCATTGATTTAATACCGCAACCAAGAGGATCCTCCGATGACTCGCGTCCCCCGAGGCATAAGGCGCAAGGCATTTTGCACCTTCTATCTTCCGCTCAATCTCTGTGTCTTGACTCTGGAGTACGCAGCTGATCTGATTCCACCGCCTATCAGTGCTGAAAATCAGCAGAGTGCAGACGCCACCACTAGCTTGTAGGAGGTAGCGCAGGTAGGGAATCGGGTTGTGTGGCACTCGGCATGTTTATTCAATAAACCCGATTGCAGACGTCGCCAGCTGGCCAGGGCCAAGACATTCCAGTCAAGTTGTGCTGCTGATGCAGGTCTAAGCCAGGCCAAGCCAGGCCAGGCAGACATTCCCCCATTCCAATACAAGCCGCAGGAATTTCTTGGTGCGTGCTCGGCACAGGTTGGAGGCATCATCCACTTGGCTTTGACTTTGGCGTCTGCCAGCTGCGCCGCCGTTCACTGATTATGATAATGGAGGCGACTGTCGAGTGGCCAGTTGAGGCACTGGAGCAGTTGGAGCAGCAATTGATGATCGAAGTCGGTTTGGCAGCTCCGTTGACTTTCTGATTAATGCAGGAATTCTCTTCACGGCGTTCCTTAATATATTTTTTTGTTAGCTTGCTCTCCAACTGCAATTAAAAGCGCCTGTGTTACCCTTTTGGAGGAGGAGGAGCAGAGATTGGAGCAACTAAATGGCAAGTGTGCAAATCATTATAAACACGATCATGCCACAGCAATTCCTGACGATTCCACAAAAAATAAGAAGACAAAAAAAACAGGGTATCAATGGTTCGTTGGTGCAGCTGCAGCTTTTTAGCCGATCTCCTGCTGTGCCCAGTTGACCAGATGCTGCTCCGACCGATCTCCAGCGAGTCGACTCGACTCGACAGCCTCGTGCCTGCAGTTGTCATAACATTCAACACGTTTACCTTTGCTCCACAATCCCCGCTTCCATTGCCTGGCGGCGCCGTCTTTCTTCTCCTGCTGCCCCACGTTCCTCGTCAGACTTGTAGCTACTGATTCGGATTCTGCTTCTGCGCTGCCATAAAAGGATTTGTCACGTGCGAGCTTTTGTTAAAAATTCAGCAATCATCGGGGCAATCTTCATTGTATCGATGTCGGCATAGAGCAATGCCTTCATCCGTCCTCCTTCGCGTCCACAATCTTTGCATTATGCATGCCTCCTCGCTAGTCTTCTCCAGCGGCATTCCTGCTTTAATTCAGCCCACGAAGGACACATATTAGCTCGTCCATATGGTCGCTGAAGTGTAGTGAACACGCCTCCTGCGCCTCCCACTTCTTGGGATCATTGAAATTTATAATTAAGTGGAAAAATGTTGTGTACTCCGATGATTCTTCCCTAATGATAACAACAGTCGATTTTTTACTGCCGTACTCACACCTTTGCTGTGGAGTTGCGACAAGGATCGTCAGGAGCCTGATGCCAAAGATAGAACTGATTTTTTTTGGCATAGGGACATTTCTAAAACTAGTAGACGAGAAGAGAACGGTATAAAGAATAGTAAGGGGTTGAATAACTTGGCTGAAGACTGAAAAAGACTGACTACATAGGAGTAGAAAGAATTGGTCTGCTTGAAAGTCGAAAGACCCATGAGGAAATACAAAGAGTTGGACTTGAAGCATGAAGCATGAAATGGGAGGTACACTTTGATAGCCAAATTAAATAGAGAAGCACACACTCAAACTAGCTGCTCAAATACGCTCAAGACAAAAGGATAAACAAGGACATCATTATCATTATCTGGCCATCAACAGAAGCTAATGCTAAACAGAGTCTGTAACAAAGCATTCTAAAGTCACAATTACAGTTAGGCACACACGCACACACACACACAGACTCAATTTGGTAAATAGACACACACTGTGTTGGCCTGGCTAATGCATGACCTGAGAGAACTGTTGGCCAAACAAAAGGAGCAGAATTTCCAGCACTTGACTCATTCATTAAGCACATTTCTGAGGCTCTAACTGTGAGGATGTGTGTGTGTGTGTGTGTATATTTGAGTTTGAGCAGAGAATCAATCAAACTGCAATTGGAAAATGGGGAAAATCCTTTCGATACGTTTTATTGTAGCTAGAAATTGAAACAGGAGATTTACGTTGCTGAATCCTACGAGTCCTGAAAGTCCTTACAGCAACAGCTAATACTATTTCGCAGGTAAACAGTTTCTTTGACTACAAAACGTAGGGACTTTTGTGCATTTGTCACAGCACAAACATACAGAAAACATGTTTGAACACGAGCCTACACGTTCAGCTGTATTTGCACTTTGACCGTTGTTTGTGCCTCGTTTGGCACAAGGAAATGGCATTTGAATGCACTTACCACGTTCACAAAGTCCTGAAACGTCACATAGCCAGGTCCCGTGGGCTGCTGAGCCTTCCTCGCCCGCTCCAGCAGCAACTCACGTTTGTTCATAGGCACTTGGGATAGAAATTCTGGAGATTTCAATGCTACCAAAAATTCAGTAACGGATATTTCACCAAAACCCTCAGGATCAAACTGTAGATAAAAGTTAAAATTAAAACACTAAAGGATTGTGGGAACCCAATTGAACTTACCATATCGAATAAGAGTTTCCATTTCTGCAAAGGAATAAGCAAGTTATACACAAGTTATTTAAAATATATCTTCAACTTACATCTCTTAGCAGCTCTCGGCGCAGTTCAGCCTCATCAAAGTCGGAGTTCAGTGAGGTGTGTTCCGTATCATAGCCAGCATCATTTGTACACTGGAAAACATCTGTTATAGTATACTATAGATAGATCTTACTGTAGAATACTTACATAACGCATTTGAGTGTGCGATAGCGAACCAATGGAGGCCAATGATCCGGCTATAGTCGATATGTGTTCGATGTCTGCTAATGTCTCCTGCTGACTACTACCGCCGGCATTCTGTTGGCTGGTCGGAATCTCTAGCGCCCGCGAGCTGCCTCGCTCCGAGCCGGGCCACATGTCGCGTCCTTGCGTCCGTCTTGTGTTCTATGCACGCCAGGATTGACTGTTATGATTATGCTATGTTACTGTAAAATTAAAGTAGATTAATACGATTAAGTAAAAAAGATATTGTTAGAAAATCCGTTTAGTTTTAAATTGAAACCTTTTCTAAAAATATGATTTTTCCCCTAAAAATAATCAGTGCATTCTTTTTGGTGCACCCAAAATTGGGCAGATTATTAGCTCGCCCTAAAAGTATGCAATAACATTCTATTTGAAAACACCTTAAAAATAACCCAACTAGAAGACAACATCTGCTCAACAGGAAATTTATTAATTTCCCAACTGGAATATATGAATATTCAATTTACACATCGACATTTTAAAATATGACTTTGTTCATATCATACGGATATCTGATTATTAAAACAATTTGCAATTGAGCGTTGAGCACTGTGCAAGCTTTATCAGCGAGCTTTTAAGCACTAAGAACATTTTGAAGCTTTCGTTGAAGTACTAAACTAACGCCAAACGTGTAGGCAGGGGTTTGGTCGAGCGCGCTAAGTTGCGTCACACAAGAAACGTTTTGTTAGGCGACGGCGGTTCGAAATCGCGTGTGAGCTAGAATTTTAAAATTAACAATTTTCGCCCTAGGAAACCTAGTTTGTTGCAATTTGTCGTGTTTGGAATTGCTCATCCTTCTCGTGGGCCAGAAAAACTAAATTTCGGTTAATCATAGGCTACAAAAATTTGGTCCTCAATACCATAGTCTATTTCATGCCCGGCATACAATTCCTTTTTGCTCTTTACTAAAAAGCAGCGCTTAATTTTGTTTGTTTAATTTCTATGTTATTGTTGTCATAGCAACAGACGCTTGAGGTTTGCCCCTATCTTGGACAAGGTTATTGATCTACCAGTGGCGAGATGTAGAGCGGAAGCGGATGAACACACAATGGCAAACTTGGCAGTTGCTTAAGAACCGGCAAAACAAGCAATGCATTTTCATGTTGATGTTATTTTTTAGCTTCTCCAGGTTTCCCCCCACACATACGCACACAACTCACACTCTTCGCTGTTGTTTCCATGCACAGTGCGCAGAATCCGTTTTTGAACTTCTGTTTTGCCTTTGTTTTCACTGGCTTTTGCAATAAACTACTCAATTATAATAGCAAAGAGTTTGATTATGATAGAATGAAATGTCTAGCGCGGAAGTGCACAATAAAGAAAACCGATTATTTATATAAAAGTCTTTGGCATCAACATCTTGAAGTCATTTCACCGTTGTTATTCTTTCCACGCAACAACAAACAAACGTTCGACCGGGCGGCAAAATGGCAACTGACAAGTGAGAGAGTGTCGCCAAACGTATCGATGTGAAGGAGAGCAAAGCAAAGAGAGCGAAACTGCTGAAGGGGTTGCTGACGTAGAGTGAGAGAGACGCCTGGGGAAGAGCTGGAGTGCTGGTCAAAGTTCAGCTTGTTACTGCACATGCGTCACACGTTTGTGCGCTTTTCAACTCGTTGGCATTTCGTATGCAATTACTCAAACTCCTTGCCACTTGCCACCACCACAATTACCAGCAACATCCCACCCACAATATCAACCCCATGACGCAACTGCCAGCAGACTGTCGTAATTTTTGTTTTAACATACATAGCTTTATTGAAATTTACACACATACACGTGCGCACGCTCGAGAGGTGGAGTGAACTTATCTCAGATGTGGATCCTGTGATGACTGTGGGCTCTGTGTGGACTGCAAGCCACTGTCGTGAGCTGCTTATCGTTATCGATAATTGAGTCTGTGGAAAGTGTTAGGCTAATCTATAAATTTAAAACAAAAAAAAAAAACACGCAGATATCTAGATAATATATAAATGTGTATATATATGTACAGTAACTTAACCTAATCTCTATATGTGATGTTCAAACATGCAATAGTCAAAAAAGTTCAGTTTGGTTAAAAAAAGAGGAACTAACCGAAAGGTGAACACACAGCGGACAAGAAAGAAAACATAAGATCTGGTTTATGGCTTAAAGGCTAAGTTGTAAATTCTAAAAAAATAAATCGGGCAGACATATACATACATACATATTCATATATAAGCTAAATACATATGAAAAACTTCATTATAGTTTGCATAGAGTTATTTAATTAAGGTTCTATTTAATCTGCAGCTAAAGTTTCTTTTGCGTTTTTTTTACTTTCTCTTTTTTTAGTTAACAATATTTACAATTCTGACAGGGCCTTAATCTCGTCTTAAAAAAAATCGCTTGTTTGCTTACAACATGATACCTATATAGATAAATATACATATGTATTACATAAACTAGTAATTATTTTAAATATATATATAGATATTTAGCATTCTTTACCAAAATTCTCAATTACTAGTATTATATGAATTTTTTTCTGCTGTATATCTCATTTACACAATTTATATCTCATTTAGTTAAACGTAAAAAAATTGAGGAAGAATCTGAACGATAACACTTGCTGTTGCCTTAAAAAACATTAAACATTACAACAAACTCGAATATTTAAACCTAGACGACTTGGGAGGCTCCTCCGCAGATGGTCGCAGTCGGTAATCAACCCTCCACCATGCGCTCCATGCCCAGGTCACACTGTTCGATGACCAGGCGAGCAATGCGCTTAATCTCACAGTACGGACTCTCGTGCTCGATCAGCTCGGTCAAGATTTGTATGCCATTCTCCTGTTCCACCAGCTGACAGTACTTATCCGGATATACCTGTCAAATGGATGAATTATGTATTGTTTAAAAGCTTAGTTTCTTTCTTTCCTTACTTGGGTAAGATTGGCCAGTGCCCAGACGGCCCAATGCTGACACTGTGGCGTCTCATAGCATCGCACTAAACTGAGTATGGGCTCAAAGCTGCGGTAGTTGATGTTGCGTTCACTCTTGATATTCCAGCGTTGAATGGCAGCCACCATCCGTTCCAGGACGTGTTGTCTTGTTGGTGTCTTGATCGTCCAAGCGTCGGCGCCATCGGAGGCAATGTGTGCCAGCACTCCAGCCGCATTGTAGCTGACCTGGAAGCGCAGATGGTTAGCATTGTCATTGGCAAGTCTTCCAGCTTGTTGTTGATGACCCACCTCGATGCCATCGCTTAACGAGTCTAACAGACGCGCAAACACCTCTATAAACTCCTGTGTCATCAGTTTGGGACGTAGCCACTTAACCTCAGCCACATTACCCAGTAGTCCCATCATGTTTCTCAAGAGCTCGTCACGATCGGGAAATGTCTGTGGTTGGAAAAACATTCAATTTACAATCCAAATATAGAATATAGAAAGACGTTATCACAATTGCTCACATTTAAACATTTAAGGAAATACTCCATGCCGCGCCCATCCAGAAATCTCTTACAATTAATAGCAGTCTCATCGGTTACATTCCACATGGTCGACCACGCCACCTCCATAACATCGTCAAACACGGATCGCGTCAGTCGATCCTTGATCAGCGTCAGCATAGTCTGCAAAACACACACAATTTTGTTTCCTCTCAATATTTAAGGTTTAAAAACTGAGTCGATTGATTGCTACGCTTACGCTGACCACACCCAGTTCGCCGAGAAACAGTTTCTGTCTGCCATCCACCTGGCAGGCCAGTGTGTTGAGCAGATAGATGGCAATGCGCTGCACGAATCCTTCCTGTTCCGTCTTGGACACACCGTGCAGCAATATCTTAATCAGGCGCTCATACTCAAACAGCTGCAGAGTAAACTGTTAGGATACAAGTCTTTAGACTTTGTTTACAAACTTACCACATCGACGGGCATGTGGAACTGGGTCAAGGTCAGATAGCCATTCCTGAGCATTGTGTCGTCCGTCAGATGCATCTCCATGCCATTTAAAAGCGTTCTAATGATGTGATTGCGCAGCAGCGTGCCAAACTTGGACCGATCGCGACCCTTCACTATATAGAACAGTGTGGCGCTGGCAAGAAAATAGAAGTTAAAGTATGTGACAAGGTATGGACGACTGTAAAAGACCCTACACTAAGTGGAGGTGGACATGTCTCTTCCCAACTCCTTGATTCTTTTATTCTTCAACTCACCTGCCCGATATTTGCATATGCTTGAATTTCAGATGCCTGTCCATGGCACAGAGCACAACATCCAGTGCTGTGTGTATGTCCTTGCAGTTCTCAAAGCGAAACAGGTGATAAAGATCATTTAGCACCTAAGGAATAAACAGAGTAAGTACATATAACATTAGCTGTAATGGACTCTTGTCTTACTCTGGTTAGAAGTACAGGTCTGTCATGATAATATCGCGCTGCCGTTAGAATTTGCTGTTCATTGGCATCTCCGGCCACCTCCAAGGCGGGTATATCATGTCGCTTGCAGGCCCAGTGCGCTGTGTGATAGAGGCCGAGGAATTGCAGGGGTCGCTGAGTGCGTGACGCCAGTCCGGGTATATCGGTGGGTCCAAAGTGCTGTTCGGTCTTGGTGTTGGCATTGGTGGACTCTTTAGTGGCAACGCCATTGCCAGCTAAATTCGTGCCTGAGATATCCAGATGCGTTAAGTGTCGCAGGTTGTCCATGAGCATTTCGAGCGTCTGATCGGGCAGATCATAGGTGCCATGGCCATTGCCCGAACTGGAGATTGAAATGTCTAGAGTGCAGAGACGACGCAGAAAGCAAATCGCATGCAATTGATTGGCAATTGGCCACACATTGAACAGTATGAGTGTGTGAAGATTTGGTAGCATTACCAATGCATCCAGACTGAAGTTGGCCAGCACACATGATGTGAGATCCAAATGGCTCAAGTCCTGCAAGTGAGCAAACTGCAGGCGATGATGCATTACGACACCATTGAGCACCAAACGGCGCAGATGTGGGCAGGTTAGCTGAAAGTCCACCGGATCCTTCTCATTCGGTTCTGCATTCTGCAGCAAATGTGAACTGATGCCCAACTCCAAGGAGCGTAAACTATCGCCATAGTGTGCCAGCAGGTGATGTGATTGTACAGTGATCTTATCGCAATACCACATGGACAAGGCAAACAGCTTGTGACGCATTAACGTCTCCAAACCTAAAACGAATCAAGATGATTATAAAGAAAATGTATGGATATGGTATTGGTGGACTCACCTAAGCTGCTCAGTGTGCTGTAGCGCAGATTCACGATCTTGAGGGAAGTGCGACGTGTGTCGCTAAATAGATTTATAACCTTATCGTCCAGTGGCCGGTGGAAGCGCTGATAGTTTTCCAGAAATGCATCGCAAATCTCGTTGGTCAGCACAATGCCTGGATTCAGTGTGCGTTGTCCGCTCTCCGTGTAGCTACTGATGATGTCCACATTGTTACAGAGCTTCTGATAGGCAATCTCCTTCAGAGTCAGCGGTTCCTCGTCCAGGGATCCATCCTCCATTAGCCGCACTTTGCAGCTCATTGTGTGTGTTTTGTGTGGTGATGTGTGTGTGTATGATTTTTTTGAAATCTCAAAAGACTCAGTGAGTCAACGTTGATACTTCTTCTTCTTCTTGCTATTTCCTCAAGCAGTTTTGATCTGTTTGTCTGTTCGGGGAACTGTAAGTTTAGCACTTTAAAGACAAAAACTAGAATTTATGAATTGATTGAATCGAACATTAACTACAGCGCCATTATGATTAACTTTTAATGTGTCGTTTCCTTTTTTTCAAATCAATTCAAATGAACGGATCACTTGAGTAAACTGCTGAGCTGGTTTGAGCCTCTCACTCACTCACTCACTCAGTCACTCTTTCACTCTCTCGATCACGTTTCTCACTCAATGACCTCATTTTATCGATAAAATCGAACAAGGATTAATAGATATCAACTCTGGTGGCGAACTGAGAGCAAGTTTGCATGTAAAATTAATGATTATTTATCAATTTATTCGTAACAATAAAAAATGTTTGATAAGCAAGATAAGATAAGGATATCAGTTTACTCCATGCATTATTAGGATTCAGTCGAATATCGTAAGAGTTAAGACTGGCCAAGGATCACATAGTTGTAAATCAATATTTACACACACAAACACTGATCTTATCACATTTGAGTTAAGAATAAAATGCTAAAGTCATTCTATGCCTGATTGTAACATGTTTATTGTTTTTAAGGGGTATCGCTAGAGACACATTACGTAATAAGTCGAAACAAATATATATCTCTGCATTAGTGTGTGTATGCGTCTCTCTGTAAGCGTGTGTGTGTGTGCGAGTGTTTGGGTACAAGTTGCTGGTAAAGGACAAAGTCTCGGATCCGTTTACAGCTTCGTCAACAACAAATCGAATGGCAGCAACAACAAAATCAATAACTTTTAACTGTCCAAGTTAAATCATATGCAAATTTCACAAGAGTAAACGGAAGTAATTGTTAGCTATTGCTCGAGGCACACATACACTTAGTGACACACACATATGTGTTTGTAAAGCTAAACTGAAATGTATTGGTGCGTAGTTATTGAGGGGAAAGGGGAGCTGTGTGCGAGTGTGTGTGCGACAGACAGTCTGTGCTTATCAAGGCAAGGCCAGCGAGAAATTGAACGTTGGCGTTGGCAAACATCATCAGCCATCAGCTGTGTGGCCAGCGCGAGCAAGCAAAGTAGCAGGTGTAATAGCACACAGAAAAACACACAAAAAAAAACTACAACCCACCACATTATTTGGCATAAACAAAAGGACCTGTGTTGCTTTTCAAATTTTTTTCTCCGTTTATGTGTACCTTATTTTTAGTAGCAGCTCGCGCGAGTCGCGACTGACTTGGATGATTGTTGCTGCTGCTGTACGCGATGTCTTTGTCACAATTTCCTTTTAAATTGACTATTTGCTGGCGCTGCACTTTATGGAACGCATTCACATCCCATGTGCGCCACACAAACACAATTTATTGTATTTTTTGTCCAAATATCACTTTATTGTTCACTTTTTGGCATCATATTTTCTATTTTCTTTCTTGTATGCTTCTTCTTCTTCTACTACTGTGCTAAAGCGAAATTCAACTCTGTTAAGACAATGTACAGTCATATGTTAATTAACAGAGTATTTTTTTAGCTAACATGGTATTTTGGTGCTGCCAACTCTGGCGCTGTTAAAGCAATAACACAGAATCTCCTTTCACTGATTCTCGATAGTTTAAATAATATCGAAAAATCAAATTTAAACTGATCAACTGACTTTCTTAATTTGTGACTGAATCAAAAACGAATAAATGTTTGGGAAACTATAGTTTTTATTGTAAATTTGAAGCGCTGAAATGAATAAAATGTACAATTTGTTAGTTGTGTTTGTGTGACAGAAACATACTCGAATGTGCTGCTGTAAAATCACATGCACTTCATTTTTCTTAATTTTTTTTATACAGAACTGGCGACAATTGTTTTTTTTTTTTTTTTTTTTTGGTATTGTTAACAATTAAACAATTCCAAAATTCACATAATCCTTTAAGTTATAGATACTGCTGCATGCTAATAGATTATCAATAGATTCTGTTCAAATATACAATCTTCTTTTTGCTTGTGGCTCGTGACATGGCGCCAAAAGTTAAATAAATAATTGTTCGTTTAAGTTCTAAGTAAAAAAAGGCTGTTGTTGCCAGATAAAGGTCCAAGAAGTCCGTAAGCCTAAAGATACCAATCGTAATCCTCTCCTGCTCTCCCACTCTCTGTCTAACCGGATAGATCGCCCTGATCGAACAGCGATTGATCATAAAGTTCGGCGACCACGCGTCTGCCTCCAAAGAAACGTCCATGGAGCGCATCCTTGCCGCGAATCGCCTCGACGCCCGCAGAGAATTCAACAAAGATTTTAACAATAATCTCGGCCTCGTCGTCGTCCTCGTTCTCGGTTTGTTTCTCGTTGAAAATAATCACGCGGCTGACAGTGCCAAATTTGCTACATTCCTCTTGGATCTCTTCCTGTAGCGTTTCGTCCACATCATCGGGTCCAACCATGTTCCTCAAGATGATGACACGTGAATCCTGTGGTCGCATTAACCTTTGCATAACCAGTTGTCTGGCACTCTGGCCCTTGATGGACATATTCTCCTGCTGCTGCAGCGTCTGAACATCGCCCTCATCCATAAGTTTCTTTTGTAGCTCTTCCTGCTGTTTCTCCTGTGCCTTCTTGATGTTCTCCGAAAGATTCGCTGCGGTGGCTGCTGCATTATTGGCAGCTGCAGATAATACGGCTGGTGCTCCATTACTACTCTCCACACTACCGAGTGGCACAGCTGCGGGCACAACAGCGGCGGCAGCAGCGGTGGCAGCTGCTAATGCTACAGTTGGCGGTGTTGCAAGCAGCGCTGGAGGTGGCAATGTGGGTGCCACACTCTGCAGTGTGGGCAAACCGGCTGGAACGCCCAGCAGACTTGGTCCACCTAGACCAGGTGCCTGATATATACCAGGTGGCAACAATGTGGACGTTGGCACCGCGGGCACCACTAGAGCAGGATGCAAGGCAGCTGCCGTCGTCACTGCATTCATCACTGGCATGGCGTTTACCTTGGACGCAAGTCCTGGTGTGTTTTGCGACAAACCCAAGACCGCATTGCTGGCAACGGCATCCAGAGCCTGAATCTTTGCAGTCGCTGCTGCAGCGGCCACCGCAGCTGCCGTTGGCATCGTTGAATTTGTGGCAGGACAGGACAGCACATTGGGTGGTGTGATGGAACGTCCAACTCTGTGGATTAATCAAGAGTTTAATAAGTTGAATGTGTTGTTAAACTGACACTGGACTTACCTGAGCAGTTGACCACCCAAATCAAAGAGATTCATGCTGGCAATGGCCTCATCCATGGCCTGTTTGTTGGCATACTCGATGAAGCCGTAGCCCTTGTGCGAGTGGACCGATGTACCCTGCGCCAGTTTACAGTATAATATGGGACCAAAGGCCTCAAAGACGCTTTTGATGTCATCCTCCGACAGATCGGGATGTATGGAGGCCACATAGATGCGATTGAAGCTCTTTGCCTCCTCCTGCACCTCATCGATGACTTGTTGTGCTTGCGGCATATTACTGGGTCTGCCCACCTTGATATTCCTGCCGCCCATGAGAGCGCCGTTCATCTGCTCCAAGGCTAACTGAGCTCCCTCGGGTATCTCGTACTCCACAAAGGCGAACCCTTTATGCTTCTGTGTAATGGGATCCCACGACATGTTGATTGACTTAATGGGACCAAATGGAGTAAATGCAGCTCGTATGGTGTCCTCCTTCAGCTCAAACGAAATGCTGCCCACATATACCCTGTAAAAAGTGAAAGAGTATGATAAGCATGCATTGAAATTGTGGATGTACCAAATTTAAGTCAACTACGTTCAGATCTTATCAGCTAAGAGGCACAGACGATGTCAACTAACCCAACCCACTCCAATAACGCGGAGTTGTGGCCAGGATGTGACATTATTCACTCTATAAGTTTCATGTTATGCATCACAACGCAGCAGAGAATTAGAGCTGGAGGAGCTGAAGCTTAACTCACCTGCACATTAGAGCCAGTGCCTGTTGTCTTTGCACCTGCGTCCTTTGGGTGGCCAATTGTTGTTGCTGATGGGCGAGTGTTTGTTTCATAAGGACCATCTTGATGCTCTGCTCCATGGCATATTTCTTGGCCTTGCTAACGAGATCATGCTGATCAGAAGTTAGCTTTGGCAATGCACCACCCAATAGGCCAAGTAGTGCTGATCTTGTGCCTGGGCCAAACTTCACATCGCCCGTCTGTTTCAGATCATACAGTGGCTGCGAAAGGTAGGGAATTTTCGAATCCGATGACTTGCCTAGAATTTGGGAAGACAGATTAGTGCATCTCATATGATAACGATGAGCATAACGAATCTATGGGCTTCACATCATCGAAACTGATCGATCAAACACTCTAGACGATCGGATCATTAAGCGACTTGTTTTTTGTTTGTTTTCTTTTCATTTGATTTAGTTTTCTTTGTTTTGTCATTTAGTTTTAGGTCAACGACAAAAAAGCAACTCTAGGCAACAATTTGGCATTTCTCTCCACTAAAAAGCGGGGGAACACAAATTTGGCCATTTCAATGGAGTCTGCAGTTTGAATTGACCAAAAAAAACAACAACCGTTGCCTGCAAGAAAGATAAAGACAAAAAGGAAAAAATAGAAAAAAAAAAGTCATTAATCAGAGAGAAAAACAGTTTGCTGGCCGGCGAACGAGTTCATTATGTTATTCTGTATCAGTGGGTGTCTGTGTGTGAGTGGATGTTCCGGAGAAGATCTGGAACTGCTTGCACGGGCCAAACTGGGGCAGATGGATTCAGGTCACTGAGATCACAATCGGTTATCGATTTCGATACACTCTGACAATTAAAAGCTACCGCTGTTACAGTTAGCAGCATTCTGTTATTGGACTGTTATCTTCGCGCTTTACAGTTTTGCTTTTTGTTTTTTATTTTTTCTTGCTATTTGAATTTTATTTCATTATCTATGATTTTTACTGTCTGAATCTGACTGCAAGGCATTTTGATTGATTTGTCATTCGTTAAGGCTGGAAAATGCAAGAATAAAAAGAAAGCACCCATAAAATAAATCATAAATATTCCTATTATATGGTTTTTTTTTTGTTGTATAGTTAAGTTAAGAAAGATTTGAAAAATACGTAATTGTGCTAAGTAAATAGTTTTAGGTATAGTACGACTGTGCGTGTGCGTGTTAAAGTGTAGGTATGTGTGTTTGAATGTGTTTTGTTTTTAAGTAATAGAGATAAAAATGCAGTTAACGAGTATTTCAATCGATATTCATATAGTATATAGATAAATGTATATATAAAGCTCTCTTCCAACGTTCATTCATCCAGACGGCAAATCGTCACCGCAAAATTCGAAATCGAAACCAAAGAAGAAATTACCAAAGAGCCGTGCACACTGAGAACACTCCACAATACAGTGCTGCCAATAAGTATACACACTACTATAACCGAAATATGTTCTATTTTTAAGAAAATAGTGGTGTTTTGGGGGGAAGGAAATCAATGTGCACAGCTCCTGTAAAATGTATTGTAAAAATAGAAATTATAAACGACCTTATGTGCGTTTCGATACGGTATTCCATGAGTTGGGGGCGTGGTACTATTGACTTGAAGGGTCACACATTACATTGCTCAGTGATAAAAAAGAGAAAATAAAAAAGAAAACAAGACGCTGAAACGATAATAAGAGCAACAATATGTTTTAAGTTGGTTAAGTTTTCCTCCGTACCTTAATCATGTTCATGTTCATGTTGTGTGTGTGTGTATGTTTTAATTTCTGATAAATACTACTACTAAGTAAATATATATAATCCCTTGGCTTTTATAATTTATATTTATAAATTTATTAAACTAGCTGTGGTCTATCGGACAATATACTTCGGACCACAAGTGATTTGGGGTTTTGTCTAACGAATTCCTCAACTTTCGAATATTTTGAAACAACAAGCAATAAATTATGTGTTGATGAAATCATTATAATAATATAGGGACTGTAAAGGCATTTTGTTGGGTCAGTTCAGTCCAAGGCATTATTGATTGGCGCAGCACATGTGACGATGATGGCCCATCTCTCGGGATAGGAGGGGAGTTGATATCGGTAACGGGAACGTTGAAATCGGCAAGAAGAAGCGAGTATTAGAAGCGATAAATATGTACAGATATATAGTATATTCATTCGCGTTGGGTTGGTTTGCTGATCTTTGCAGTTGGTAGTTGGTAGTTGTTAGTTGAAGTCGTTGAAGTTTATAACAAACTCTCTACCATCTAAGTTTGGCATCTCTTGAGCAACCAAGTCGTTTTGGGCGAAACAAACATATATTTTATGTATATCGTAAAAAAAAAAAATGAAAATAAAAGCTTACAAAATAAACATGTAAAAAAGAGAATATAGAAGAAGAAGAAAGAGAGAGAGAGAATAGTTATATGCATTTTAGATTAGTTTCGTTGCGTTGCGGTTGTGTTGATGCGGCGAGGATTCACTGTACTGATACATGTGTATACATACACTCTCTGGCTGAGGCCCTAGTTTAACATTTAAGTCGATTTCGTTCATTTAGAATTTGTCAAGCCAATAATGCTTATTATGTGTGATATATAGTAAATAATGTAATGTTAAAAATATATTAAGATTGATTAGTTATTTTGTAATTGGGAACACTTGAGTCGATTCGTTTGGTTTTTGGTTTGGGTTCGCGTGTGGATTGACTGACTTGACATACTGTTTCGATACTGTTTGGTTATCGTTATCGTTTTCGATTCGTTTTCGTTTTGCGATTATCGTTTTCGTTTTTGTTTGAACTCTCACCTCACCTCATTGAGATCATCGTGCGAATATGAAGTCTGCAATTACTTAAGCAGAACAAAAAGAAAAACCGATTATTTAATAGCGTCTGTGCTGGCCCTTAAAAAATGCAACGAAGTAGAAGTAGTAGAAAAGAGAGATGTGTATGCAATGTTTATGTTTATATAGATATATTGAAATAAAAAAAAAAAACAACAAAAATACAAAACAAGAAAACAATAATGTTTATTTGTATATTCCTTTTGTTTGATTTGTTGCCTTGCGTTTGTTTAACCTACATACATATCTTTTTTTTATGAACTTACATATACATAAATATATACTTGATTCGATATTCGTATATGTACATACTTATATGCATATTTGCAAGTTTTCCCCAATCAAACAAAACACTTACCCGAGTCGGAACGCGATCGCTTTGTTGCTGGCATCTCGTTAATTTCGCGCTGATCATCCGAACGTGGCGATCTGGAGGCTCTGTCGTTGCTGCCCTATAAAGTACAAAAAAAAAATGCAAACGAAGGTCACCGGGTTAGTACATAGCGAGTTGCTTGGGGGTGGCGGTCAGATAGATACACACGGTTTTGGCGAAAAAAATCTCGCTATTTTAATATAAGGTTTGGCACTATGTTTAGTTTTCGTAAAATTGCAGTCTAATTTGTGTTTTATTTACGCGAGTGCACAAGTTTCTCTTCACACAGTTCAACGAAAATGGAAATCAAAAGAAAATGCGAAAACTGTATGGCACGCGTTGAGACTCCGACAGCCGCAGGCCACGCCAAATACAACTGGCCACAAAATCCGTTCCAATAGCGTAAGTTATAACTTTTAGTTATTAAAACGTACCATCCTCTTTGCTTTTCAATGTGAATCGTAGTTGTGTATATTTAGCTTGTTGTTATACTGTTTAATTATAATGTAAAACTTTTGCGAAAAAGTGGTGTGACGTCGAGAAAAATGGATACGAGCAAAAAGTACTTGCTTGGTATCGATGCCTGTAATCTAAATAGTGCTGTACAATGCAAACATAAATATATCGGTTTATTATTTAAACCCATTATAATCACAACCATTTCCCACTTTCAGTGCACCACCAGTATTTTTGGGAACCTTGGCGCCAATGTTCAATCAGCTGTTTTCGAATCTCAAACAAGTGGTCAGCTCTTCGCAGTGTTCAAAAGGAATTGTTCCATCAAAAACACAAGATGCATTTCATGAGTCTAGATAAAATCTGCCAGTCACAGAGTCATGAGCTTCTTAGGAGAAATGTTAATTAGCAGCTTCTTAACAGAAGCCTGTAAATGGCGATCGTGTTCATTAGATCTAGTCAGTTAGTACAATATCTAGTTGAGTGCTGAATGCACATTTCTTTTTGTGCAGTGAATAAAACGCATTTAAAGTGTAATTTGTTCATAAAAATGAACCTTTTATAATTGCAAGGTACGTTCTCTTTATTATTCAACCAGTGTTTTACTTACAAAACTAACTAATTTACGCATATTTACAAACTTTCATTCGCTGTGACATTTCTTTAAGGGATTTTTTGTTTATTTATTTTTTCTATGCAAAAAAAATCTTAAACATTAACAAAGTTGTAGGCTTGGCAGTGTCATTTGTCATGACGTTTTAAGTGTCCAACGAAAATAAGCAAATGAAAATATACATTTTTATGGATTTGTATATTTACAAAACAGTTAAAATTAAAAGGAACTATGTGAACCGGTAAAATTGCACAACAAATTAATTGTTGTTGTATATTATGTATTTGTTTTTTTTTTTTGCTGTTGCTTTTCTTTACAAAATTCTTTGTTAACTATTTACAACAACAGTTGAACCGTTATGAATCACAATTTCTGCCTCTACTCTCTTGTGCATAAGGCGAATATTTCATGGATTTATTCTGTGCAAATTTATCTACGTGTGTATGTGTGTGTAAGTGTATGTGTATTAAAGCTCAAGTCGTTCAAGTGACCTGTGATTTTAATAAATTTCATTGCCAAAATGCCGTAAAACAGTTAATATTTTCCTTTAACACCGACAGTCTAAACTCTTAAAAGTCTATGATGAATGATTTGGTTATAAAAAAGAAACCGATAAAATTAACAATTTGTTTCGGCTTGTAAAATAAATAAATGAGACCAAACAAATAAAAAGATTGCTAAGTACACGATTTCATCAGTTAAGTGTGTGTTGGTTTGTGTTTGTGTGTGTATTGTCTTTCTCTCTGCCTGTTTGTGTGTGTGTGTGTGTGTTTATGAATTCTGCTAGTTCATTTGATGAGCTTTGGTTGAGCACCTGTTTATCGAGCCGGGGCAGGCAGCAGCTTTTTAAAAGCTCGCATGCCTCCTATCCATGCTCGATAATCCACCGTCGACTATCGACTAACGATATTCACATAATGGCAGCCACCTAGGACATGAGATCATCCTCCATGTTATGAATAAGTATCTTCTTGTCTTCCTTCACACACGTCACCTTCTGATTTCTCGACGAGAATGTTTGCTCCACCATTTTAGGATCGAAACATGGCTAAAATCAATAGAATTTCCCATTATTTTTGTTTAAATCGAGAAGAGTATCAGCTGCTAAACACACCGTTTCACAGATATTCATATTGCAGCAGTTCTCGATCGTGATCTCGCACTGCTCGGTGGCCAGTGGGCGATTCGTCAGTGGTGTGTCACTGGAGGAATTGTGTCGTGCCTGTTTGCGCACCACAAAGGTCTTCTTGATGTGCGGTCTCTTGGGCTTGTACAGGAGTCGAATTCCATGCAGGATCAGTACCACCATCGAGAGACTGGCTACGATGCCAGCGACCAAGACAACAATCACATTGCCAGTGAGGACAGGTGGACCACCACAGAGTGGTTCAGGACGCTTGTAAACGACAATACTTGTGCCATTGCTGTTCATCTCCTCGCAGCTGTTGAAAGAAGTGGGTAGAGATTAGCAATGAATTTGTAGAGGATCAAAGCGAGTTACTCACATATCATAACAATTGTGGGGCACTGGCGTATCCGGCTCATGTCTGAGCAGCTGACAGTAGCCGATACAGGATTCCGTCGTGTTGAATTCACATCGTGTTCCACTAAAGTTATCGGCACACTCGCACTGAAGGTCACCGCTATCGCTGTCCAAGGAGCAGCGACCGTTGTTGAGGCAGTAACCATTGCACTTGGAGTACTCACAGCGTTTACCATAGAAGTTGAACTGACAGTAGCATTTGGCGAATCCCATCGAATCGATTTCGCAAGTGCCGTGGACACAGTAGTTATGGCACGCGGAGATCTCACAGCGAAAGCCCTTGTAGCCCGCAGGACACATGCAGCTATTATCCTTGACTATATAGGTGGCTCCATTGAGGCAATGTTCCCGTTGCAGTTGCGCCTCCACATCAGTGACCTGATCACGGGTCAGATTTGTGGACGAAACCAGACGTTGCTTCATTTTCTTTACTATGCTCGAGCAGTGTGAATCCTTGAGCAGATGCTGAAAGAAGCCCGTGCGTGCCACAATCCCATAGATATCGTCGTCGAAACTGACCAACTTTTTGATCGCTGGCTGGGGTAGCTCCTCCGGGTTCTCCAAAGCTACGGGCTTTGTGATATAACTTGGCATCGGATAGCTCCACACCGACTTGTCCGTTTTATCAGTCCAGTAGATTTCCGATTCCGTTACTGCCAACTGAACGGGTTCCTGATGTTTGTTCTTAAAGACCAACTGGCGGTCTGTGCCGTCTAGACGTGAACTCTCAACGGCAAAGAAGATGCCGACCTTGTCGTCAATCCAGAAAAGTCGATCCGTCAGTTGATCCACCACAATGCCACGCGGCATATCAATGTCATCCTTGATGATCCTCACACGATTCGTTCCATCCAAATCAATGCGCTCCACGCTGGCATTATTGATCTTCATGTTGGTCCAGTACAACTGGCGACGACAGATGTCCACGGCAACGCCATCGGGCTTCCCACCCTCCGCACTCAGATCCACCAGTACCTTTGGTGGCTGCGTGTACAAGGTATCGATGCTGGCAAACAAGATCTTGCCCTGGTCCATGTCTGCCCAGAACAAATTTCGATTGAGTGGATCATAGGCCAATCCGGCTACGGATTCATTGCCCGTACGCTGCACCGCCTGTTCCACAATGTGGGTGACCGGGTGGGCAGTGTTGGCAGCGTTGTGAACTTGTCTCAGCGAGAAGATGCTGCCATTCTGATGATTTTGATCATTAAAGTATATGGTCTCCTCGACTTCATCGAAGGTCAGTGCCGACATCTGTTTAAATTCGTGTGCTGCTGCGCTCAGTTCTCTCATATTCCTGTCCAGAAATAGGATTCTGTCTTTAAGCGTGACGGCAAATTCTGCAAAACAAAGTGCAATCGTTGCATTAGTTGGCAGAAACGATAAAAGACTAACGATAAGATATGAAGAGCGATTAATTTGAAAACGTGCGTAGTGAGAGAGACAGAAGTAGCGCATAGCCCAGTAGGACCCTACAGTGACTGCAAGCATTTTACGCCCCTCGCAGCGCAAAACAGTGTCTCAGTTTGGAATTGAAAATTAAGTTCAATCAGCGCTTGATCAATTAAGTTACCCGCAGTTCCCCAATCCCGCGCCATGCCCATAATTTTTTTTTTTTAATTTGGAATTTGCAAATACGGCGCCACAGACGGAATTCGAATTTAGAATATAAATTTCATTCAATTACGCGTCAGTTTATTTATTAGTAACTAATCAATAAAATTAATGACGCTCAATAGACAAACTGTTGCACAACTTTCTCAAATCAAAAAAAAATATGTAGAGTGTCTGATTGATAAGAAAGTTTAATCCTCGTAACCCGACTCTACTGGGAAAACCCCAAGAAGAAAATTACAATACAGAGCCAAGAAACAAACAAAATATATTTGCTTAGGTCAAGAGTTAAGACGTAATTTGGATTAAGCAAAAATACAGATATACCCATATACCACTGATTATACTTTATATCACCAGGTGCGCGTTAAGTTTGAAAGCAGATTTTTGTTGCCGAACCTGTTTGCCAAAAACGAGGCTTCTAATTTTGGCCAATACACGTGTGACAGCCGTTAATTTGGCAATTTAATTGATTACATTATGATTAACCGAAACATATACAAACAAATAAAGGCAAATAAAACAAATTTCCGACGCCACGGAAATTGTTGCTGAACACAACAGGTGACCCGACGTAAGAGCAGTTCCGTAACGGATATAGAATCCAAGGATAATACTCTAAATTACTTTCACTTTTCTCCACCAACACCTGCTCGATGTTTATAAAATAGTTTGAGGCTCACTTATTGATCAATTGGCAAACTATAAAAAAGACTCTAATCAATCAGTTTAAATTATGTTTTTATTCGGCCAATGGCCCTAATGCTGGAGTTCGAGTTCAGTTAAGACTTTTGTGGGTCACTGTCGTCGCGTGTTCAGCTTACCGGACAGGTTAACGCAAAAATCAACATAAACTCTAAAATATATCTGTATATATCTTTATATATATTCATTAGCTTGTAGATTTGCTTAACTTTATGGATTTAGACGTCAGTTGGCTAATTGTTTATTGTAAAAAACTGAAAAAATACGTAGTATTGTCGAACCTTTCCAACGCTCAGGCCTCAGACCCGGTGAGGGTCTTGAGCGGAGCATACGATTTTAACCTTCGCACTTGGACTTTGAGGTCAACGGTTTATCGATGCAGAAAATGTTGTATTAAAGAAACAAACAAATAAATATAAACTACTTAAATATATAAAGGAAGTTTACAGGTTATAGAAAAACTCAATTAATGAGGCTTTGCCAATTTTATGGAACCCATTAATAGTGCAATGTTTTTATCATTTAACACTATAAATTACCATCAATAACAATCAAATGATTCATACCAATATCAAATCAAAAATTTTATAACTTTAGCTGATTCATGAAATGCAAAAAAGAATTAGAAACAATTAAGAACTTTAAATTGTTTAAATTTAGTGAGATAGAGAGAGAGAGAGAGAGAGAGAGAGAGAGAGAGAGAGAGAGAAATTAAGTGATCAATGGCATTGAACCTCCGGTGGGTCCCTGAGATAAGCCTAAACTTGAACTTAGTCTGATGTTTATTTTTTATTTTGTTTTGAAATTCAAAAACGACTGATCTCTAAGCTCTTTCTTTATCAATCTGCAATTTGGAATTTGAGTTTAAAAGATAACCGTTTCAAGAGCGATAAATGTATTACTGATAGTACCAAACAGGTTGTGCATAGATAAAGCCCTTGAATAGGCGTTATTGTTATACTACTTACTATAACACGTGTGTTTGATTTGGAATATTTTAAGATATAGTGACTATTTACAATCATTCTACAGCCTCATTAGCAGGTGTATTGATCTTTGCAATGAATCGATTCAACATAAAACTAGTTTTTTATTTGAGTACATCAAGTTTTAATGTTATTTTGAATCAATTTCAGTAAATCAACAAGTGAACTGATTTCCACGATTACTTCAGAGCAAACGGACGCGTAAGTAACATGGGAATATGCAATCGGGTATGGAATAGAATTTAGATATAAAGCGAAATACGTGTAAGTATGTGCTATCAGATCATATTAAATCTCATGACATTTATACAGTAATTTCAATTTCCAGCTGGCGAACAACAAAACACACGACGAAGAGACCAAAAAGAAACTGTAAACTGCAAAGCTTTTATTCGCCGTCAGCAACTGAGTTCGAGTTGGATGAAAACTTGAGCTCAAAAGTAAACAAAAATGTCTCGGGTTTTTGGTCTTTTTGGAAGCGAAGCTGATTGAAAGACGAAGCTATGAAATTTTAAGAAAAACAATCAACAGTCAGCAAAATAAAAACCGGCAAATTATTGACTGGCTACGTGACAATACAGCAAATGTTAATGGCGGCCTACGTCTACCCCCCTCCACAAGCAGTTTGCCGGCGTTGCTTTCCGCCGCGCTGCATAGAAAGAGAATGGAAAGGGGTGAAAGTGCGTGTAAAAAATCAAATTGATTGGAAACAGTTGGTCACATTGGCAGGAACCAATAACAGATTTGTAGTGTGGAAAATATGAAATTTAGAATTGTCCCATTTGTAAATGACAAACGAGCTTGGCAATGATAACAGAAATGCGAAACTAACGCATATGCGGGAAAATATAATCAAAATGGTATGAATGCTATAATCAGCTGATAGAGACCAAAAAAGACGCTCACGTAAACACGACACGTTAAAGGCACGAACATGGCCAAAAATATTCACACACACGCACACCAATACATTTTATACTTATTTAACAGCAGAACAAATGCTTTGCAATAATTAAATGTCAACCAAAAAAAAAAGGTTACATAAGTATAGCATAAAAAAGCAAGTGCTGCCTGCCAAGTTGGACTACAGAAATTGATTGACAACATTCAGTTACTGTGCTGCGAGCACTGAGTTGCCATAGCGCTGAAACAACTTTCGAACCTTAATGCTAAATTTCTCACTAATTGTATAACCGCATTGTTGTTTACCTACTGCTGCTGGAAGTTTAACACTTACCCCAATTCGATTCGATCGGTGTTGCATCTGAATGAGAAAAAATGCCTACAAATGCCACTGCTATTGACAGAGCTAGAACGAGCTGCGACGAAACCATTTTATTTTATAATTCTGTTGCACAACAGAAGGATATTTTTAAAATTTTTAGACCGTATGTTGGAAACTGCACTTGGAGTTCAAATTGAAGTCACACCGAGTTGTGCAGTTGAGCGCGAAGCATGTGCTGCCTTATCCTTAACGTGAACGTTCACCGAGAGGATTGTTAATGAGCGTAACAACCATACAACCGAACCAGCTGTCATGAACTAAAACTTTGCAACCTTACGCAAAGTGTTGTGAGCTGCATGTGTCTTCTTATGAGTGCGGCCATATTAGCTTTTTTCTCGTCAGATTCATCCTTTTGTTTTGTCGTGTCAGCCCGCCATATTTTTGAAAACATCCGTTCTACAAAAGTGCCATCTTATAAAATTATGGATATAAATATAAGCTATTATATTTTGTTCAGTCTATTTTTCTTAATTATAGAATAAATATAAAGTAATCTGTAATATTGTCCAGTCGTTCATTTGAAGCAATTTGCGTCTATTTTATATTTTGTGGGATCAGTTTGCGTTTTTGCTCACTTTTGCGTTGTAATTTTATTAAATATGCATTACGCTACATTTTTTAACTACTCGGAATTATTGCAATAAATAATACATAAATTTGAAATTCTACACAAATTAGGTTATGTTTCTACAAATATTATGTCTGTAAGGTGGGAATAAAACCATTAAAACAATTAAAAACGAAAACGAAAAATTGCGTTTTAATTAATCTTTCAAGCATGTTGTAATGTCAGGTGTAATTTGAAAATACACCGTTAGTGTAACACAATATATTAAAAATACTACCAACTCATTTAAATATTTTTATTTCAATGTTCGATCTGACCGTGTGTGGGCCCATGCCAGTGTTGGTTAACTTGTGATCGATTGCAATTCCACTCATTGCGCTTCTAACAATCGGTTTGTTTAAAAATATATTGAAAACTATATGAAATGTATAAACATGCGTTAAAGGGAGGTATTCGAACAGCAAAGCAGGCCTGGAAATTTAGAAACGGTAACTATACACATATTTTCATAAAAAAAAATCACTCATAGTGGATTTGATGGCTGCATAACAAGAACAACAACAACAGCACCACCTTTCTAGTAAGTAAAATCAGCTGTTTGTGGCCCATTTCCAAAACGTACCACGCGCAACTGGGTCACAATAAAAAGCGTGTTGTTTTTCGCCATCAGAAGCCGCCGCCGCCAGCAGCAGATAGTCCGCAATATTTTTCCACAAAATTTTTCTGCTACAAATTTAAAAGAAGTAATTCGGTTAAATTCGTTGTAATTGAATTGCAGAAATTGGCAAACTCAATTTGGATTTAGCTAAAGCAAATACCGATTTTCAGCAGCATTTGTGCGAAGGTGAGAGACCAAAGAAATACAACAAAAACAACCCGCAAATTCTGCCCCTTGTGCCAATATAAGCTGACTAGCCAACTCGTAGAATAACAAATAAACACAATTTAAAAGAAACCATTGTAATCGCATTCAGCACGACCTGCGGCCTTCATGCATAATTAATTAATCCTTGTTGCTAGCTTGTATCCAATTTTTGTTTCAGTTACAACAAACCAAAAAGCCATTCCCGTCTGTTTTCTCCCGCGCGCAATCCAAATTACAACAAACAATTGCTTAAAATAACCCAACACCAGTTATTACTGATTACAATCTGTTTAAACAAAAGTTTACACTGGCTTCGAAGAGCTTTCAGTATTGTGCTTGTGCTTTTACTAACGCCCTATCGTTGCGACTACTCCGCCTTAACAACAAAATCAACACCAACTGCCTTGATAAGCGTTTTGCGTATTTACTACTACGACGAGCAGAGACGTGCCACCTCAATACTCTGGTATCATCGAAGCAGTTTGTTAAAGTGCAAAAACAGTTTTATCGCGACTATTCGAGCGTATCGTTGGGAGCTCCATTGAAATCCACCGACGCACCACTTTTGGGTGATCTTTGCAGCCGCTATAGTGCCATCTTAGCGCATACCTCGGCAGACGTTGGAACTGGAACTGGATCCAAAGCATTGGGCGATTGCAAATTAATTCACAACTGTTGTACACATCGCCATAAGAAGGAAAGCAAAGGACGCAACAATATGGAACAAGATAAGGCGGAATTTTCACGTTTGCCAACGAATGTGGTACCGACGCATTATGAACTTACGCTGCAGCCAGATCTGAAATCTTTCAGTTTTACGGGAAAGACAATCGTGCAAATCAAAGTAAGTACCGTTCGTTTGTTTTGCCTTCAGTTTTGTTGCCTCGCGACTTTCGCTTTCACTTCGATAACAAATCATAAATATGTATGTATGTATGGATGCATGTAGTGAGTGTTTGCTACTGCGAGAGTGTATGTGTGAAGTTTGTTTCTGACGTGTGCAAAACTTGAACCTTCTCTTTCACACTTGCAGATATGTATGTGTGTGTGAGTACTATATGTACATATGTGCCATTTTCTCTTTATGCTGCAATTTGCATTCAGGCAACGTTTACACATTCGACTAGGAAATGTTTTCTTTGTTGTGGCACTTACCGCCAGCTTGACACCAGCAATGACTGACATTTATCGCAAAATGTATTTTTAAATGCGCCACGATACGACACACCACCCCCACAGACCTCATAACCCCCATTCGAAGTCGACGCCTCTGCTGATCTCATAACGGTTTATGCCTTCATTGTGTTTACGTTCAGAAGACGCAACAGCAACGGGCTATTTTTTTTTTGTATCTTTCTTTCTTTTTCTCTTTTCTTTTCGCAAGTTATTTCCACTTTTTTTGTTGATCGGTCATCTAATACACTACCAGAATTATTAAATCGTGTGTGATGGGAGTCCGATAAAGTAGAAACAACGTTGGCCAAAACGGGTTTCGTGGCTTACTGACGAAAGCCGGAAATTTGGCGAATACATTCAATAAGTGCTAAAATGAACTAGCTACAAATTTGAATGAATTGTTAGGGTGTTTAACAAAAGCTGTAAATTTGCACATTTGTTTATTGTAAAAAAAAAATAATGACAAAGAGCAACAGTCAAATTTACAATTTTAATTATTAAAAGCTGATTTGACAGATTTTAATAAACTTATTGATTTATTCGTTATAATGCGTACACACTGTACGTGTGTGACGACCTTGAAATAACTGTTTTTAACGAAACTGCTTTATCTTCCTAATCGTTTTACTCACTCTTTCGCTTTGCTTCATTTTTTTGGCTTTTGTTTTTGTGAATCTTCGGTGGACCGTCTAACGGTTAATGACAACGTTCTGACGTACGATCATTGACTTGTTGCCCCCTTGTAGAAGTACACACACACACAGTCCACACTCACACACAATCCACACTCACACACTGTCCGCACTCGACAACAGTCCACACTCACACTTCCACACAACTATCTGTGGTTCTTAGAAGATTGCACTAATTGTCTGTAATTGTTATCATGGCAGGTCAAAGAGCCAACATCACGGATCACCCTTAATGCTCTGGACATTACCATCGATAGCGCAGAGTTTCAATACGAGTGCGAGAAATTAAAGTCGGATTGCATCAATTACTCCAAGGAAAATGAGACGGCGACACTGCAATTTGCTGAGACGATTCCAGCTGGCACTGCTGGCGTCCTCTACATGACCTTTACGGGTGAGCTGAACGATAAAATGAAGGGTTTCTATCGCAGCAAGTACTTTACTGCCAGCGGCGAGGAGCGTTACGCGGGTGTCACCCAGTTTGAGGCCACGGATGCCCGTCGCTGCTTTCCCTGCTGGGACGAGCCGGCCATTAAGGCTACGTTTGATATCACCCTCGTGGTGCCCAAGGATCGTGTCGCTCTCTCCAATATGCCAGTGATGAAGGAGGATGCTCTGCCAGGTGACTTGCGTCGTGTACGCTTTGATCGTACACCCATTATGTCCACCTACTTGGTAGCCGTCGTGGTGGGAGAATATGATTTTGTAGAGGCCAAGTCCACCGATGGCGTCATTGTGCGCGTCTTTACGCCCGTGGGCAAAAAGGAGCAGGGTCAGTTTGCCCTCGAGGTGGCCACCAAGGTGCTGCCCTATTATAAGAGCTATTTCAATATTGCCTATCCGCTGCCCAAGATGGATCTGATTGCCATATCGGATTTTTCGGCTGGTGCCATGGAGAACTGGGGTCTGGTCACCTATAGGGAGACATTTGTGCTTGTCGATCCCAAGAACACGTCCCTGATGCGCAAACAATCGATTGCTCTCACTGTCGGGCACGAGATTGCCCATCAATGGTTCGGTAAGCTTGAGATACTTTTGTATCTTTTAATGTCTTTAGCTAACGGGCTTTAAATTTTAGGTAATCTGGTAACCATGGAGTGGTGGACCCATCTGTGGCTCAACGAGGGTTACGCCTCTTTTGTGGAATTCTTGTGCGTGCATCATTTGTTCCCGGAGTACGATATCTGGACACAGTTCGTCACAGACATGTATACGCGTGCTCTTGAACTGGATTCATTGAAGAACTCGCATCCCATTGAGGTACCAGTGGGACATCCATCAGAGATTGATGAGATCTTCGATGAGATCAGCTATAACAAAGGCGCTTCTGTAATCCGCATGCTGCACGATTATATTGGCGAGGATGATTTCCGCAAGGGAATGAACTTGTATCTGACACGCCATCAGTACAGTAACACCTCCACTGAAGATCTGTGGGAGGCACTTCAGGAGGCCAGCTCCAAGGATGTGGGCGCTGTCATGACCAGCTGGACCAAGTTTAAGGGTTTCCCCGTTGTCAGCGTACAATCGGAGCAGAAGAACGAAACACAGCGTGTGCTCCGTTTGACCCAGAAGAAGTTTACCGCCGATGGATCAAGTCCGGATGAGGAATGTCTTTGGGTGATACCCATCTCGGTGTCCACAGCTCGCAATCCCACTCAAATTGCCAAAACTTTCCTTCTGGACACGGCCAGCATGGAAGTGGTGCTCGATGATGTCAGCGAAGATGACTGGATCAAAATCAATCCCGGCACCGTCGGTTACTATCGCACAAGCTACTCCATGGATATGTTGCATCAATTGCTGCCCGCCGTTGAGAGTATGACGCTGCCTCCTTTGGATCGTCTTGGTTTGATCGATGACATGTTTGCCATGGTGCAGGCTGGTCAAGCAAGCACCGTTGAGGTGCTCCAACTGGTTGGATCCTACCGCAATGAAACCAATTACACCGTTTGGACTGCCATTACCAATTCCCTTGCCAATCTTCACGTACTGATCTCTCACACAGATCTCATGTCCGACTTTAATAGCTTTGGACGCAGTCTCTACGAACCGATTGCCACACGCCTGGGCTGGGAGCCGCGTGAGAATGAGAACCATTTGGATACACTGCTGCGCAGTCTTGTCTTGACACGCCTTGTCTCCTTCCGCAGCCCCGACGTCACCGAGGAGGCACGCAAACGATTCCGCAGTCATGTCAATGGCACCAAATTGCTGCCAGCGGATCTACGCAGTACCTGCTACAAGGCAGTTCTACAGGATGGCAACGAGGACATCTTCCAGGAGATGCTCACGCTGTACCGCTCGACGGATCTGCACGAAGAACAGGATCGCATCTCCCGTGCTCTCGGCTGCATTGGCGATGTCAAACTGCTGCGTCGCGTCATTGATTTTGCCATGTCGGTGAGTAGTCATGACATTTGTTGGGGTATTACCGTTGTAATCAAAATCTTCTATTATCTAGGGTGAGGTACGTGCACAGGATTCAGTGTTTGTCATTGTGGCCGTGGCAGTTAATCCCAAAGGTCGCGATATGGCCTGGGAATTCTTCAAGGAGAACAACAAGAAGCTGCTGGAGCAGTATCAGGGCGGTTTCCTGCTGACCCGTCTCATAAAATACTTGATTGAGAACTTTGCCTCCGAGGAGAAGGCACGCGAAGTGGAAGAGTTCTTCAAGACCAACCAGATACCTGGATGTGAACGTACCGTCTCACAGGCGGTGGAGACCATACGCCTTAATGCCGCCTGGCTAGAGCGTGACCTGGCGAAGTTAACCAGCTATCTCCAAAACGCTTAGAGCAAGTTAGTGGCATGGACAAATACCAAAGCATTTAGCAACAACAACCACACACAAACACACCTACACCCACACCCACAACATCCTCTTCAAGTGAGCCGCAATAGACTCCTCGACATCTATCCTGGTTGATATGGCTTACATCTAAAGCTCAGCGGCATTTATATAACCAAGTTCAAACAAATAATCAATCTATTCTATACTTATGTTGAGTTTATGACGATAAATAAATGCAATTAAATTACAATTAAGATACGTGAAATCTTTAATAGTTTTAACTCTTAGCCTATGTAACCTTAGGATCATCATTATTGTTATTATTGTATTCCAATTTGAGAGATTTATTCTTTAGCTCCTGACAATTTGCCCAGAAGTTGGCCAAACGTTGATCACTATTGGAGCAAAAGTCACGGAAATCCTTCAGCATTTTCAGCTGGAACAGTTCACCGTCCACGGAATTGTTGATAGTCAACGCCTTCCACTTTTTGTTGGGTATCATGTGGTTCCAGGCCCAAAGGAAACCCACTTTCTTGGGCACGTTTGTGTTGTTCGTGTGCCCATAAACGCAGCGCGTGACATTTGCCTCCTGGCGACTTGGGGACTCCACCTGGTAATTGTTGTTTGCGCAACTAGAGAGCAGAGTAGTGGATTAACTAGAGGATTGGGTATGTCATCGTTTAAGTACTTACCGTATCAGAACAAACATGTTGCCAGTGCAGTGCACATATTGATACTCCTTGGGCATCTGAAAAACAAACGAAAAGGTTAACTGGGTGAATCATTTCTTAAACTACAAACTTACATCTTTCTTGGTTTCCTCCAGCACGCAGGGCAGGAAGCCAAATCTAGCTAGGATGGCTTCCTGCAAAAAGAGCATACGATCCGATCTGCTATGTTCGGGGAATTCTACAAATGAAAAAAACTAAATTAAAGCGCCAGAGAGCAGATATCACAAATAATCTTACCATCAAAGAGAGCAGCGCCATCCGGCAAGAATGTCACACACAATGGAATGAATATGGGACCACGCAATGGATCCGATTTTTTTGTAAAGGGTTCCGCCATGGGATCAGCTGGCACGGACACCAGCTGATAGCCACAATGATTCGCCTTGCGCATCCAGCCGGAAATCTTCAAAAGCATGAAGCAAAGTATTAAATCAAGGGCTTACACAAACAAAGTAATCCTTACCAAGTCGGATACAATGGGTCCCGATGAGGTAACCCATTCGACAACCATCTCAAATGCAAATCCTGGCTGCATCACCGCATGATGCTTTACATGACCCCATTCCATGCGATCGCTCTTTTGGTTCACATCGATTTCCAAATGCGATTGACGATAAACGCGCTCTGTAAAATGTAGTTGAATGAATTTCAAGCTAACTGCTTCCCATTGGGTCGAGTACTCACTGTGCTTGCCGCAATCTGTCCAGGATTGTGGTGCAGTTGTGTCGCGCAGGAAATTGGGCACTTGCGAAGGAGCTGGTTCGTCGTGCCAGAGGAAACTACAACCTTGGAACTCAATCTCCAGCCACTCGTTAATAAACGCACTGTAATCGTTCAGAGGAGGAGCGTAATCTAAAAAGATGGAATAGTTGTGAGTCCTTAGTAGACGGCATATGTCTCCAAACTAACCTTTGGCATTCTTATCTTGCTGCACCACGTAGTAGAAGACAAATCCAGGCACAACCGCCTTATTCCAGTCACCAGAAGCATGACATATCATGCGCTCCCTGGAAAAAGAATTCATTTAGAAAGTACCATAAATACTTGATTTGGTGGAAGAGCTCACTTGCGCATGGCTTCCAGTAGATCCAAAGGATGCCGACCGTTGCTGAGACGCGCCTTTAGCCACAGCAGGGCATCGTAAGAGACAAAGGTACAGGACGGCAGCGACTGCATTTGTGAAAAGTAACCAACTCCCGTCACCGGGTGCTTCATGGCCTCAAAGATCTCCGACAGCGTTGCATTTGCACTGAACTTAATGTCCACGGGAAAACTTTAAACACAAGATATTTGAGACTTGGAAATGATAATGAATACTTTTTATGCTTACCCATCATCCTGATCATCCCGTGGCACAACAGACGCTGCAGTTGTGGTATTTGCAGCAGCTGCTGCATCTGTGCCGGGCAAGATGCGAGAAATGCGACTGGCCTCTAGCTTGGAGCGAACATTAATGCTGTGTAGGCAGAAAGAGTAATTATTTTAAGCCAACTAAGTAATGCTTAAGGAGATTGGGGGGCGAGTTAGGTGGGCGTATGAGTGTAGTTTTAGTGTGTGTGTGTGTGGAAATGCCAAATGTCAAAATTTATTTAAAATAACAAGTGCAACTATAACCAGCTCCCTCTCTCTCATCAGCTTATAAAATTTAGCAACCAATTTGACGTGTTTTTGGGAAATTTTGTGGGGGATTGGGATGCAATTGGGTTAAATTATGATATATATGCGCGTCCAGAACTGAATGCACCCAGGGGGATGGTGATAGAGTTTAAATCGCTGCCCTGGATGCATTCGCCTGCCCTGGACGCTGGTGTAGCACAAACCTTTGCTGCGGTGCGTTTAATAGATTATGATTCTTTTCAGTGATTCTAGGTGTGGGTGTGTCATGCTGCTGAAAGCCAAATACCAAATTAAAGTGTAATAATAATCAAAAAAAAAATAATAATCAAATAGGCAATTAATACAATACATTTCATAAAATATAAAATACTCTACAAAGTGCACAAACCAAATAATCTACAGTTGCGTTCCACAAATCTCTTACAAACATAATGTTGGTATTCCTGAAAAATACTACTTCTTATGCAAAGTGAGTATAAGCTCTCCGAAAATTCGTTTGCTCTTCTTCGGGAATACCAACACATGCTTGTGAGGTTTGTGGAACGTGGAACATAGAAAAACTACAAAAACAAACTCAGCCACCAAAGGAGGGAAGAAGGATGGGAAGTAAGACGGAATACAAAATAAGCTCAGCTCGCAGGCGCATTGATACATATACAGATGCAAATCAGTGTGTACGTGTGTGTGTGTGCTTATATGTGTGTATAGTTTATGTGTAAAATGCATTTATGTATGATTGTGTTGGATACGATATAAAAACCTGGGTCTTTTCTCGGGCAACCGATTGCTGCCGACACGTTCGCGAAACGGGTAATTGGTGAGTCCCTGCAGCAGACATGACATGGACAGTAGATTGGGCAGTGGGAAAGACATTGAAAACATTAGAAAAAGGACACAATTTTAGCATATTCGTCGTAATCGTAATTGAGTTGTCAAAAGAAAAACAAAAGCGTGCGCAAATTGAAAGCAGTAGTTGAATAAAAATTACGAAAGAAAGTCAAAAGCCAAAATGCGCAACTCGAAAAAAAATAAAGAAAGAAATAAAAAGAAAAGTTTTCGTAAAACGTTAGATTCGGTAAAGTGGATAGTTAACCTGGTTAGGAGGCCTGGATATAATGCTCGTACTGTGTCGCCGCTTGGTTAGGCTGTGGGTGGTGGGGCTATCCTGTAATTGTACATTAAGGTAAGCGGTAAGCACTCTACAGTAACATGTAACGATTTCTATGTAAGTCAACAACAATAACAAAAACAACTCTGACGAAACACTAAACAGTTTACTAACTGCCGTGGCAACAGTGTTGATAAACGCTACGCAGAACTCGAGATCTAAATATCGATTAACACTTAACGCAACAATCAAAAGTCAAAATCGATAACAAGCTAAACAAAATATATCGTTTTTGCAGCTTACGCGCGCCTTTCGTCCAATTTGCCGCTTCAGCTTGCTGACATTCTCAATGAGACGCACAAAGTCCTCAATTTGCTCCCTCGTGTTGTCCACAACGGCATCCGTGAAAATGTCACAGCGTGGACTGCCGCTAACGATCTTATTAACCATACTCTCTCGCGGCAGCAGATACATGCGGAAACGCCAGTACTTAAGGCTCTATAAGAAGATTTGTTTAAGCTTGTGGAGTCACTGATACCTGGCCAGCATACTCACCTCCATGAGCGGGTAATCGACATCACCACGTGTGCATATGTACAAATCCATGTGATTCCAGTTGAAATTCTCCAGCTTCTCTGTGGTAAAGTTAACGCCTGAAATCTCATACGTTTCGTGCTGAGGAGCATGGAAACGATAACGATAGTCCACATTAATCGGGGGATAGGGATGCCTGAATAGATAATAGGAGCATTCGTCAGTTTGATTTGAGTGCAACTCGGTAAAAGAACTCACCGGGGCCTGTAACCTGTTACAGTGATAACTGAACCACTCAGCGAGATCTTGTGAAAAATACGACCAATAGAAAGTAGATACTCCTTCTTCGTCTCGCACGATGGCGGAAGTACTACAGATGTGGATTGATTGCTGTTGATAGCGCAACCAGTGCCGTTAGTCGTGCAGCAGCCATTGGAGCTGTTGGGCTTTTCCTCAACGACAATTAGTTGGAAACCCTGCGCCAAACGTTGGGACACAATCTCCTTGCAGACCTCCTCCGTGGACAGAGGCTCGCGATAGACAGCTCGACTCTTAGCGTAATCCAAATTCACGTCATCCGGCAGCAGTGTGTAGTCGGAGATGACGTAGTCATTGTGCAGCGAACGCTTGTCGGGAAAGTAATCCGTGGTGATGGGCAGGCAAGCGGGTATGGACAGAGATTTCCAGTCGACGCCTGAAAGCGGTAGCAGTGATAAAAAGGATACGGAAGCAGATGCGTGCAATTGGGCAAAGAAAAGTGTTCAAGAAGGTACGCAAATAGAAAAAGCCAACGCCGATACGAGATACAATTACGTAAGTAAGAGTAATAGTAATAGTAATAAAAGTAATAGTTATAGTCAATAGTATTTGTTTATATATATAAATAGTTACACAATTTCAAATCGCTCAAAGCTAAATAAGACCACTTTCTCCAAGTGTACAGTAATTAACACCAGCTTGAAAATTTAGGGGAGTTTGTGTGTTTTGTTTTAAGGATTTGCGGTCAATTTAAAACTAGCAGGTGCGTGCAAATGCAGGTGGGCGTGGCTGGTAAGCATGCAAAAACATTAAAGGGTTAAGAGGAATCACATGCCACATGCTCGTGAGATTAACCTAATCACAACCGTAACCGTTGCCTCGGTGCTGTCAGATGTGGTGTCAAGCTATGTGCAGGGATTGTGGTGGATGGACTAAATTAACTACAGGAATACCATGAATACGTGGGAAAATGAGGGCACTATTCAAACATGCTTCAATTACAAAATGTTGTCGGTAGAAATGTGCTGAATATGTACAGGGAATGTACAAAGATATATCCCATAATGCGCGTGAGGTAGAAATATAAATTTACAATTATTTTAAATACTACAAAGATTTTTATAGTAAAGTTTTGATAGTATTTAAATGGGAATCAACATTCTTAAATTTAATATTTAAATTCGAACTTCAATGATATATTCTAAGTTCATTACAAAATATTACAGTATTCAAATTTTTTTTGATTTGTTTACGTTTTGATTACTATCGTCTTTAGTCTATTATTATATTTAGCCAAAAGCTCAAAAGCGACAACATGAAGTTTTATAGTGCTCTAGTCAAGTTTTGGTGCAGATTCTACGCTACGATAGGGATAACAATGCAACTACAGTGTACTTGGTGTGTGTGTGTGTGTGTGTGTGTGTGTGTGTGTGTGTGTGTGTGTGTGTGAGAGGGCGTATGCGAGGGTGTGTTTGTGTGTGTGTGGATTGGATGCATTGCTTTTGTACAAAATTGTGATTATTTTTTTTTAGCCAAACCTAT
This sequence comes from Drosophila nigrodunni, assembly GCA_020829145.1. NCBI lineage: Eukaryota > Metazoa > Arthropoda > Insecta > Diptera > Drosophilidae > Drosophila > Drosophila nigrodunni. The sequence goes on along the minus strand of JACVCZ010000003.1, from coordinate 3,126,014 downwards.
GATGATCTTTCCTTTGCCGACCGCCTCTGTTGTAGCCTCAAGCGGTGAACTTCCAAAATTACTATTGTCACTTTCGACAATCGGTTTCATATGTTTTCCCGTTGCAATCCCAATTTCTAAACGTTAACCGTTATGTTGTATGGTGTGAACAACCGTTGACCGATTCGATTTGTCGATGATTCGTTTCGATGTTCGATAATTTCGATTATTATTATTGTGAATTTTGAATTTGTTGAGGTTTCAGAATCCAATTTGGGTATTTTTTTTGTCATTGTCGTTTTGTTGTTGAATTCCGGAAGGTTTTTCATGTGTTGGTGGAGTTGCGGGATTTGTGAATTGGCCATAAATGTGTATATATATTATATAGTATATTTAGTTAATAGAATTCAAATTTTGTGTTCAAAATTCATGTCGATATTCGTCGATAATCAAGTAATGTGTTAAAAATGAGATATCCAAAAATATAAGTACATAAGTTAATTAGATAATATAAGATCAAATCCAAAATAGATTACTGAATGCCTTAGAGTAAAAAAAATAGTGCGGTTAGTAATTAACTACAATTTACGGAACAATGTGCGGCGCAATCTCGCCCAGAAACGCACCCAGACTCATGATTAGACCACAAATATATAAATAGAAAACGGATTGCACAATATTTAAATCCATGGCACGCACAGAATGTAATCGCTCATAATACTCTATGCTGGCAAAGTCGCGTATATACCCAAACTGTAATGCCCTTCGATAGGTATCACTTTGCCAAAAATCATTTAAACCCGCCTCATTCGCGTGCAGCTCAAAGAGATGCAGAAGATTCTTGAAATGTGATTCGATGCGCAGCTGGAACTGACTGGGAAATGTGCCATAGCAAAGATGGGATAACCAGAAACGCTTTTGCTTTAGATATCGCTGCTGTTGATTCAGGAATTTCCAGCGTGTAGTGCTAACGGGATAGATATAGCCATCAGCCATATCCACACGCTGGGCATAGAAATCACTGATGCTGGAGTAGCTAAACTGTCGTAGAAACTGATCCTTGTGGCCAAATGACTCCACAATGTTGTCCACATCGCTCTCCAGCAATCGTATGGGATAGGGCAGATGAAAGAGCTCCTCAAGCGTTATCGATGGCTTACTCACAATGCTTACGGCCAGAAGAGCCATCAATTTGGTGGAGTAGAACTGCACAACGATAAAGACGCAGAAGATCAAGGTGGAGTAGAGGATCAGCATGTAGATAAACTTCACATTGCACTTAACGCGGGGCAGATGTGCAGGTGAATATAAAGGCATAGCCAGCAGTGCCCAAGGTATTACTATCAACTCGACTGGCGTCACAAGTCGAGCCAGACGATTTAATACCGTTATTAGAATGACAGTGAGCATACAGAAGAGCCACAACTGAAGCTTGAACGGCAGAAAGACGTAGAAACCACGAGGAATTGGTTTTTCCAGTGGCAACATGAAGCAGCGTTGTATCACACGATATGGATAGGAGTAGTCCACCTCTGTGGAACGCTGTAAAGTGGTAAACTTGTGTGGACTCAGCTCCGCACGATCCTCAGCGATGAGCTTTACTAGAGCAGGCATATTCATGTTGTTGGACCCATTTACGTAGTAAGGATATATCTCTAGGCAGACATTAAGATGACGCATCAGTTCCGTTATTAGCATGCCACCAGCGCCATCCAATTGCAGCTTGCCATTTTGGGGATACCAGAAGGTGGACGGCACATCCAGCTGGACAGGCACACGCAGTTTGTAGCCCTTGAAATCGAGACGATTGGCCAGCGGAAAGAGCGACCTTACGTCATGGTTAGTTCTGAGCTGCAGCACACGAAGTTCAGGATAAGGATCTATGTGGTAAAGTCGCCGTTGCGCCACCATAACCAAAGCAGAGCGAAATCCTTTCAGCCACAGATATTCAAAGAAGGGTTTCAAGCTGGACTGGCTCTCCTCACGCTGTAGCAGAAACATGGTGGTACAATAACGACGTCCACGAGCTCTTTCCGACTGCAGTTGTATAACGGAATCCCTTGAGTCCCGTGCAAAGACCACAAAAAGCGTTTCCTCATTCAAGACACTACTGAAGTTGCCATCTTGCTGCTCTGTGGATGTTACTTTAGGCAGCCAGCGGAAATAGTTGCTGTCATTGCGGGACACTGCCTGATGCAATGCATCCAGAAAGCCAGGATTTGTGGCTCCTGTGCTGTGCATGATGCTTATTGCTTCCATTTTGTAAACGCGTCCAATGCGATCTAACAACTGGATCACATCTATTGGCCATGCTGCAGCTATGCCCAGAGCAGTTAGCAGCTGGAACACCAGTTGAAGACGACTCATGATGACCGAATAATTGGGACGTGACTGCCACTAGTTTCCCGCTAACATTTGTAAACCGCCCGCGATAAGATCTCAAAACGATTCCCACACTGATGCGAATTAGTAACGAATCGAGGCTTATACAAACACATACCTGTTGTAATTGCCGGTGTCCATTCCTGTTCCCCCGTGGCACCCCACACGTATGATTTGGCCTGCGTGGCCGTCAAATTGGGCACATTCGCTGCTGTTGTCGTTGCCATTAACAGGGAGTTCTGGCGTCGCTTGAACCCTGTAATGGAGTGCATAAATTAATGGTTTCTTTTGTACCTTTTTCCTGCTACTTACAATCGGTTTTCTCTTCGCCCATCGCGAAATTCTGGGATGAAATGGACTTGCTATAGCTGCTTAGGGAGTGTGTGGACACCTGGTCGTACTGCTCTCCAGCAGCTGAATTGTAATCAACGTCGTTGTTGTTGTTATTTGCGCTATTCGAGTGCTGCAATTGGCGATTATAGTTCACAGCGAGAGTTGTCTTTGCAGGCACAGCCTGGTAATGATGCTGCTGTATCAACACTCCAGTGGGACCCTTTGGAAATATATGAGTCCAACGACGACGATTAGAGGTCAACTTAATCGTCACATGCGACGGATCAAAGGGATTGATTAAAGCTCTACCAGGTCGCACAATGGGAGCAATGCTAACAATAGCACGTCTCGCGTTCTTCTCCGATGCCAAGGACTCGGATAAGTTGGTGGCATCGGACAGGGCAGCCAGCATGCCTGATGTGCCGTGGTGTATATCTGGATCGGACATTTTTCGACGCAAACTGGGTATCTTGGTGGGCGTCAAGTTCTCCCAATCATTGTTGCGATTAGCGTACGTCTCAAAACTGGGCACAGAAGTCTTTTTGGCGCGTACTACACGTTGAAGAGAACTGGAGTAGAAAGAACAATTAGATTATAATTTAATTCGAGTCAATACGAGGACAATACCAAGTGCTCTGTGCAGGCAGTGGCTGAAAGATTTGCTCATCGTATGCATCATAGTCGAACAGGGAATTGTGTATATACTCCGACTGATTACAACTGAGAAAGTTGCGTTCATTCTCCTCCACATCGGTCTCATCGACAGACGATAAAAGTGGCAACTTTATGCGTGGTATAAAATTGGAATATGCTATCTTCTTATTGGTGGAGTAAAAGCTTAGATTAATCCAATGGGGTAAAGAGTAATCATCAGCCGATGTCAAAGTGGTATCCTTGTTGTGGAATTTAAGCAGCGGCACCGCATGCAGCGGTTGCTCCCCCACACACACTAGATCACTGCCGACGCCGTTGTCAATGATGCGCTGCTTGGTGATGTTGGTCAATTCCCTGTCCACAGAGAATACACCAACGCCAGGAGTAATAACAACGGACAGTTGACCCGTGCGATCAAAGGTGCGATCCAGATAATGTTTCTCAAACGTATTCAACGATATATTGAGCACTTCCAGAAAGTTGCCTTGAGTCGCTGTCGAGTTGGTGGCCTGTGGAATACGCATAGTCTGACGCTCATGATAACGTAGAACTGTTTCCTGATAAGACGTGAAGAGCTTTCTCAGCTGGGTCAGCACAGTGCACCAATCATCGTTGCGCTCGTTCTGAATGGCGACACGGTAAAAATCCTCGTAGAAGCGACCCTTGTAATCCAGCTGCAAGCAATCCCGCATATGGGCAGGGAACTCTTCGAGACTCTTAGCTGCATAGAATGTGCGTGAGAAGAGCACAATGGTGACCTCGTGGTTGCAGCCCAGCTTTTTCCACTTCTGAAAGAGCTCTGTAAGAAAACCATTGACAGCCTTCTCAAAGTACAGATCACCGTGTATATCAAAGTCCCACATTTCCGAGGACATCTGCAGAAAGAGATAAACCATCGATGTGCTACTGCGAAACACAATCTTTGTATCGTCGGTAATAACACCGCTGGCCACTCGCTCCCCTTGAGACCACATCTCGTACACTTGGCAGCGTATTTGCATATCGTTGTAGTCGATCTTCTTGTTCACGTACACGCATGTGTTTGTCTGTTATCAATGAAAGCCAATGTAATCATTTCTTTCATATTTGCTCCACACTACTTACCAGATACGTCTTAAGACGCCACATCTCTGAACGGCCCATGTACTGATCCTTAAATGTTATTTCTATGGAGTCGAGTGCTACATCAGCGGGATCCACAATTTGCATAACAACATTGGAATATGAGCGCATTTTAAATGCTGTCGCTATGCACGACTCGATGCTTATCACATTGCGTCCGGTCTTGCTCTGCTCGTTCAATTCCGTAATCTGGAGCAGTAAATGTGTACCGTTTTCATCCTCCGGAGCATATATTTCGACCACATTGCCCACCTTGGCTGTAGGATGATCCTGTGGATTCAGCACTAGATCGGCATCTGCGCACACATACACATACATGTGAAAAAAATATAAATTTCCTTATTGGCATCGAATTTAGTAATTTCTTACCGTATGACTTATTGCAGCCCCTTGTGTGCGTGTTTAATTTGTAAAGTTTCATTTTGTTTTGCTAGTTTTCTCGCTCCATTTGCAATAAAATAATTTTTTCCTTGCTATCGCGTTGTTTTTTGCCTTTTGTTTTGGCGTGCTTCGCTAAAAATTAAAGTTCAGTGTTGGGCAACGTAGGGTAATGCGCAACAGCTGTTAGACGCGTTAGTGATGTGCAGTATAGCTCTCACTATCGGCACTTTCACAGACTGCGCAATTTATCAATTAATTAAACATTTTAATGTGACTAATTTTAGCCTCAAGATAATAAATATGTATATATATTAATACGTTGCGGTGTTCTGCATCTTGTTCTGTAAAAAACAGTCAGTGACACTTTCTGCAGACACCATCAGGTTGTCTAAGTCTTTATATACCCTATTAGATAAGTTTAGCAATTGCTGGGTATAAGAAAGTCTTGCACTGGTAACTTTCCAGAGTCACATGTGTAATTGTAAATATATGCATGCACGTCCAAATGCTTGTTGACAAAATTTAAATAAAACGAAACTGGAAATATCCAACCGTTATAATTATAACCAGATTTTGTATGTTGAACTTTGTACTCTGTTTTAGCCACATGCATGCGCTGCACAACAATAAAAAAAAGATTATAATAATGGAATTAAAGGCAATTTGTTTCATAGAATATTTTTGTTTTTTATTAAATCGCAATATCAGTGAGTACATTTGACTAACAGTTTTGTAAGACAGTCGCCTGGATAAATCCTCAGTTCAGTAATTACATAGTACAGAGTGTATTGCATTTTAAACTGCTCCAACTGTAATGGGGGTGTTGTGGGTTGGGTTATATCATTTGTGTGTGTGTGGGTCTGTAAGTGTGTAGTGTTATTATTGTTGATTAGAACTCGTAACCGTTGTCATTGACGCCAACGATCTTTTCGGCTGATAATTTCGTTTTAAAAGCACTTCTACTTATAGTACATATTATAATATATATTTATATATGTAGTTCAAGGCATTGCATTCGCTAAAAATGAATTTTGCTTTGCTTTGGACTTTGCATATTTAAGGTCGCTCACCAGGATGCGTCGATTAGTGTATGGAGTATATGGATATCGGAACGAGTAGGTGTAGGTGTGTGTATGTTTGTGTGAATGCAACTAACAATCGATTATCGTTCATTATCGTTCAATCTCAACATGCAGCTTAAACTTAGACAAAACTACCGAACAAACTCACTCCTAAAAACTAAACGAGTACAAGCTACAATTAATTACATATATATCTAAGGGTAAGGACTAACGATCTAACGACTGGACTAACGATCTTCACATGGCCACGGTCGCGAGCACCACAGTTATGTCGTCAGGCTTGCCACCACGAGCCTGAATATTGTTGCGACGAGCGCTGATGGCGAAGGGCGAAAGGAATTCGCTGTTGAGGGATAAAGTGCGGGCCATAAGCGCTATAGTATTTGCCGTCATTTGCAGCTTGACGGGATCGTTTTCTCCCTCCACGTCACGCAACACCTGCAGCATTAGGTCTTCGGGCACATTATCGAACACACCGTCGGTTGCGATCAGAATGACATCACCTTCCTGAACGGGAAAACTCATCGTATCTGCCGACTCGGGACTGTCGCTAAGCACATTGGGTCCATGCCCAGGTGGCGGTAGCGATAATTGAAAGGGGGTATTGAAATAGTGCTGCTGCTCCTCCGATTTATGAACAATTTCACCTTCTCGCACTACCATAAAACCACTATCGCCAATATTCGCTGTGTGCACCGTACTCGTCTCGCGATTCAGAATTAGCACACAGGCTGTACTACTACCAAGAATGGGCTTCTTTTGTTCCATCAGTTCGCAGTAGCTGTAGGCAAGCAGGTTGACAGGTCGTTGTGGGTTGAAGTGGGTGCACCTCACCAGGCGTTCGCATGTGCGCATGAGGAACGATGAAAACTCCCCCGGATCGATGCCGTAGCTTCGCCAGCCACCTACACCATCGGCCACGCCCATCACATCTGCTGTTTCTGTGGAAGCCTTAAACCACGAGTCCTCGCCATATTTGCCAGGCTTGTATTTGTGCCGCAGATTATCCTTGGCAAAGCCACAAACCACGGAAACGAATCGTGGCCGAGATCGATTTGATGTTGAGGATGGCTTTGCAGCACCTTTGGTTGTTGTTGCACCCGTCGCCGAGTCGAGCAGCGTCGAAAAGCTGCTACGTAACGCCCGGGATATTAGACGCGATGTCCAATTAAGCGATTGCATCTTTGCAACGCAAATTCACGACGGACAAAACGCGTGGTCGCAATTATTGGATTTGTTCGTTAGAAGTACATATAGATTATATCGATTTCACAATGTGTAAGTGTATTCGCGAACTGTGACCTAGTTGGTGGCATCCACAACTGCTTTTAACTAGTTACAAGCCAAAAATTTAACGAAAAAAGCGTTTCAATTAAATAAAAAATACAACTACGACAGAGTTATGTGATACATTTTTTTCCATACGTCAAGTCGCACAAGTACGTCACGGAAGAACAGAGGTGTTATTCAACATAACATGGGGTTAACACTGCAAGCTAATGTTAGCAGCATTTTTTGACAGCTGTTAATTGTGTACAGAAAAATGCGATCAAAAATAAAAGCAGAGTATATACATAAGTTTAGGTACTTTGGACAACATATATTTGCTACGCATATCTATTTATCTTTACACATTTTGTACCGCAATAATTATTTGAAAAGTTAACATTTTACCGAGCTGTTAATAACAGAATACGAACAGCTGATGTATTTCCCAACTGTTATCAAGGCCAAAATAATTTTTTCCCATTATGTATCGGCCTATTAGGGACATTGTTTTTTCCTGTAAGTTTGAATCATCTTGTGGAATTTTTATTAAACAATCATTTAAAAGAAATATAACAATAGACAACAAGTAAATTTTAATCGACTTCTAATTTTCTAAAAGATCCCTCAGTTCCATAGAGGCTATCGAAATCAATTGGCTTTCCTGGACGAAGTTTCTCATCGGTGCCAAACTTTTCATTTTCCTTAAAGAACTCCCTGTATTCGTCGAACTTCTTACCCCACTCCACCGTCAATTCTGCAATGGAGCCATTTTCACCACCATACTCCTTGGGCAGGTATTTCAAAGGCACTTGTTGCGTCAGAGACTCCATATTTCCGTGGACATGGACTCTTTCCTGTTGTTTCTTGGACATAATTGTTTTGACAAAGTTGAAAATTTTCTCAAATCCAGAAATGGTATTAACAAAGTGTTGTGCCTTGGGTCTCATGGGCAACGCTTCTTCATTGTAGGCCGTCATCTTTTTGGCCAATCCAGGTGTCATTTGGAACAAGTGTCCTGCAGTGGCGTTTTTCATATCCATGATAAAAATGATGCCATTTATTATAGCAGGATCATCTTCCATTATTGCAATTTCCTGCATGATCAGAGCGACTTTCATAACTTCATTTATATGGTACTTATCAGCAGATGTGGCACCCATTCGAAAAATCCCCAGACGAAGTCCATTATAAAGGTTTGGCAAGTATATTATTGGTCTATAAATGGATGGTTTAAATATTATCAATAACCTTCAGCATATATATATTTTTAGCTCACCCTAATCGCTGAATTTCCCGAATCTTTGGATCGTCTACGTCTGTTACTTTAAACAGTTCTGGATATTTGGTACGCAATGTGAAGTACTTGTCTATCTTGGATTTGGTCTTCTCCAGGCTGTACTTGCAGCCCCGAAGAAAGGCAATAAGGAACTGATCATCTGTCCTAGCGTTAAGATGGGGCTGTTGGGCGATCCATGTCTTCAGTGCCTCCAGATCCGCTTCAATGCGTTCAGGGACTTCGTTAAGGTACTCCTTGGCATTGGCTTGCAATTCCGCAGAGATTGGACGAATTTGGGGTGGCATTGCTTGATTTACTCCTCAACGATTGACTCGTGAACTACGACTATTTGCAGGTAATACTATCTAAGTGACTGCACAGTTATTGCTGATTTGATTAAACAGTTTATCAGTTTGAGATAACTATAATTGTGGGCCATAAAAGAGAACATAGCAGTATTGCCCGATAAAGTTAATATTTCGTCGAAGAACTCAAGTTATTCGTAATACAAATTAAATTGAGGGCACTAATAAAGCTAATTTACAAAATCATTATATCATTATAATCAAAAAACGTTTTATTTTTGTTCATTTGGTGTACTATTTTTGGAAGGGATAATAGTCTAATCCAGAGTTGTAATTGTATTTGGGTTTCTGTTTCCTCTTCGCAATGTCAATTATTTCCTGTACATCCTTGCGGTAAGCGGGCGGCAGCATTTCATCGTGCAGCGTGCACTTGAACTCGGCGGCTTCCTCGACCTTGTAAATGTTTTTCCTTATAATGTCGATGTCTCGGCCAAACTCTTCCTTGAGGTCCAATATCTTTGTGGGCGCCGTATCGAAAAATATGTTGAAGTGAGTCCCTTCCCGGTGCACCAGGCCGTGCTCGCTCACTTTGTGGGGCAGTGCACGTGTCCCTAAGTTCTCCAGTTTCCTGATAATGCCCCCTTTGTTGAAAATAGATTCGGCTGTCCGCTTGATGACTGAAATCAATTCCGGCTAGAAGAAAACGCACATTTCAGTATTTACTTTACATAACTATTGTATTCGGCTGTACATACCCGTGGAAGTTGCCGCAGGACCAACGATAATTCATAGGAAGGCATATTGGCGTGTGCTAATTAATATTAATTCAGTTAAAATACAGCTAAGATTAATTTATAATTATTATTTTAGTTAAATCACAAATCGCCACAAAATGTAGAATTTGTTTTGGTTATTTTCAGCAGTGTGACCAACTTTTAAAAAAAAATCATGTGCTAAACGAGGGGAACTAAATAGGGCTGCATACTTCTTGGCACTCAGAAAAAAGCAGTTAAATTTTTAAACCAATTAAATTTTAGGATGCACGTTTATTTATTATTATATCAAGGCAGAATTAATTTTAAAAGACAATACGTATTTCATAAAACAAACATAAATGTCAATGAAATAGGAATAAGTAATACAAATGTAACTAAAAGGAATCTAAGCAATAAAAGTAACTGGCACGTTAATGCGTTCATTTTCCATGGATACTTCGATAAAGACTGGAAAATCTTTCTTAAGCTTTTCGTGCTTTAATGAGCGCAGTGGCCGCACTGTCACCTCGAGTTGACCGCCATCTGGAGCAATATAAGATTCCCGGGGGGATATGTGCAGCAAATCGGTCATATTACAGTTGATCTCAATAAATTGTCGCGATCTGAAGCTATTCTTAATGAGAAGCTTCTTTGCATTTACACCACTGCCTTCTCCATCATACAACTGCAGAGTAATTGCGTCTGGACGCACTGACCAATTTCGCTCCGTGGGATGTTGCTCCATTACAGAAGTCGTGTCTGCCTCATGGAGTTCGTCCACAGGATCCAACATGTTGCTTGGCGTTGGCGAATTGGCCGCACAAACCGTACGGAATAACACAGTCTCTTCCGCATCGGGCAAACAGAGATGCGAGGTATCCGCGGATTCATCAAAGTCACGATTTAGGGTCAATGCCACATCGATAATACGAACAACTGTCACCAGGTCCAGTATAATCTCCGGCGGCTCGTTCAACAGGGAAATGCTGCGTATGGTCTGCTCACCTGGAAAGCTGCACCATATGTTGTCCAGCATAGAGGATGTCAACTGTTCTCGCTGTTCCCCAGACATGCGATGCACTAGAGCCCGCATTCGCTGCCTGTTGGGCTCATCACCGCAAAAGATTCGCATATTGGCTAGTGTCAGCACCTGCGAGGTCTTTTTTAAAATGTTCTTAATATCCTCACGATTGGGCCGGAATATAACCTGCACCACGGCCTCAGTGTGCGGTGGCATAATAATCTTGCTGGGACGCACTTCGAAGGCCGCATTAAGGCGCGGCTTTAGCAGCACGGTTGAGTCCACTGTGATACCAGCAAAGGCTGTTAAAGGCCCCTTATTGTAGAACTTGAAGGAGGCCGTCAATGGACCCGAAGCCAAGTCACAGACATTTCCGACAGTGAGGAAACTTGCGCCGACTGGTCCTTTAAGTAATCCTTGAACAGTGATAGATGCATTGCCACCGTATCCATACAGTGGAATCTCCAGGCCAGGCTGTTGGCAATTATTGGCTCCATGCGGTGCAAAGAAAGAAAGTGCTCCAATGGCGGCACCGCTGACCGTGGGACAGAAGTTAATGCAAATGCTACGGCACTCCATGGACTGCAAAGTGATGCCGTTGCTGTCACCGCCGACCAGTTGAAATCCTGGTCCCTGGATGCACAGACGTACTATCAAACGTTTGTCCGATGTGTTCTTGATTTGCATGGACTTGCGCACATCCGTGCGTAGTTTGGTGCTGCCCCAGCACAGACTGGTGTGAGTAACCTTCAAAGGCAGTATTTTGCCATCACGATGACTGAACTCACTGGAGTTGGAGCAGCGCGACATGCTGCGTGGAGCAGTACTGGACTGCGTGGCATTGGGACCTTTACGCAGAGTGCTAAAACCGCTGGTGGAGCTTGCTTCACTGCCAGCAGGTGAAGAGTTGACTCTCCGTATGGAGGACGGGCCATTGCCGACACCAGAGAGCATACGACGATCGGAGCTTGTGGTGCTGTCCAACAAGGGCGAGGAAAGACAACTACGTGGCGATGACAACGGCGACACATTTCGCACGCTCTTCACCAAATTGGGTGAGATACCAAAGTCACATTCAGTGGACGATGGTACTGCATCGCAGCCTTCAAGGCGAGTCGAACAGAAGGAATTCTGAGTGCGAACTGCTTCCACAGTTAGACTCTGCTTCTTGTTAACCGGAGTCCTATCTTCGTCTTCATCCTCATCGGTGGTGGGCAATGGTTGAAGGCCATCACTGCTCGTGGGACTCACGGCTCTCCGTGTGTTTGGCGATTTGACGTGACGCACACGGCGGCCAGGAGATTTTACTGGTGTCGATGGCCATTCATCAATATCAGCATCGTGTCCCTCGCTGGGAGTCACTAAAATACTCGGCTGATGTAAGTCCGCCAGCGGACTTAAAGGCTGCCGTTTATTTGGCACCACAATGCTATCCTGAATCTCCCTAAAACCTGTTGTATTCAACAAGGAATCCGTGAAACTCATGGTGTCCATGTGCTTGGACTTTGATTTACACAATGTGTTGTCGGCATTTTCATTCTCCTTGTTCTCCTCATCATCATTGTGGTCATATCCGTGTGGACGGAACTTTTCAACTACCACACCAAAGGAAGTGTCCGAACTCAGATCCAGATTACCTGTAAAATTCAATTGCCTTTAGCTTAACGCTTCAAGTTGAAGTCTTTACTTTTATACTAACGCAAGGCTTTGTCAATCGCTGACAAGCTGAGCAGCTCCGAGGTTGTTGGAGGCTTCTTCTTCGTTTCGATTTGTATGGCTTTGTTGAATTTTTCCTGTTGCATCTTCTTTATCAGATTGCGCTCGATCTTGGCGCTTTCCTCCTTTGTGTAGGTTTTGTTGTCGACATGTGGCGTTACTTCCACAGGTGTTTGAGGCTCCAAAAATTCCTCTCGTATTCCGTTGTTTTCAAACATTGACATGCTTTCCGAGCGCATTTGGAAGTAGTTGCCCAGCGAAAAGTTGGCATCACCTGCTATCATAGAGCTACAAGGATACAGCAGTTAATATATAATATATAATTTAGTTAACTATTTAACTCACTTGGATACTGAGGTTTCTATTTCGGGTGTTTGTGGTGGCGCTGCTATTTTCTGCAATGCCTGTTTGCTTAGCGTTGCCGTTGGCACAGCAGCAAATTCATGGGCCCACGAGATTTCCCCCATCACCAGCTTAGACTGCATTAACTCAGCAGGAGCGAAACTCTCATCATATCCTTGTTCGGCTGTAGAGCCAAAGGAAAATCCACTGCCACCGTTGAGGCTCATGTTACTCAAGTCTGCGGTGCGTGGCAAGCTACGTGAGCAACTAAATGAATCACTTATAGTGCTGTTGCTTGTAGTTTCCTTGCTGGGAACATTCTCCAGCCTCTTGGCGAACTGCACACGCGCCTTTTCCACAAACGATGATCTTAGTATGTCTGCCACTGAAATTTGACTGCTCTGCTTGGACGGTCGCGTTTCATTTTTGCAAAGCGTTGAGCGTCCTGTTATTTCGGCTGGTTCAAATAATACATTTGCGCCCACAGGCGCTGGGGTAGCCAATAGAACCGACCCACTAGAGTTGAGATCAATGGTTTCCTCAGTTACCAGATCAGAAATGTTGGTAAAGTTTCCCACACTGCTGGGGGCAGCACTTACACGACTGGCGGCTAAACAAATTAAGAATTATTTATGGTATCTTTAAAATTCGTTTCTTAACAACATACGCTTGGTTTGCCCGTTTCTTTCTCTCAATCCAACTTGAAAACTGGAACGCGATCGAGGTTTTTCCAAAGTTTCCAGAGCCTTAAGACGTCCCGCCTGAAATTTCAAAGCGCGCCTTTTTTACTGTGGACTTTTATGTATTATAGTTTGCAGTTACCTTGAGACGTTCATGTACATCTGATTTCTCCCTGCTTGTATTGGCACTGCCAGTCTTAGAAAAACTGGACAGGTCGCCAAAAACTGTAAATAAATCCAATTAATATGCAGTTTGATTTACATAGCACTGCATTTTTTCACTTACCTCTAAGATTGTCCATGCTCAATATTCCCAGTGAATTCTGTTCCTTCAGACTGTTACCACTGCGATTTCCTGCACTTTTATCCATAACTCAAATCTTTAATAATTATAAATCACAAAAAACAATAAAATTTCACAGAGAATAAAGACGCGCGTCGTTTACTGTTCAAAATGGTGTTCGTGACTCACGAAAACACTGTGTTCGTATGGTCACACTGTTCGATAAATATCGAAGTTTGAAGACATATATTTTAAAATTTGAAGTTGTTATTAAAGTAATCTTTTGAAACACATACAATAGTCAGTATAACAAAAATTCACATATCACCAAGTTCTCTTTCACACAACAAAATATAAATATATTAAAATATATTAAAATTTACTGTAGCCCTCAAAGATTTAAAACGTGGTTGGAATTATTTGTCAGCCCTAGACACCACACTCATTCGCTAATTCGCAAAGTCGTTTTGTGCTCGTGTTTCGGCGGCATATTAACATATTTGCTCCTTGATTGTGCTCTGTGACCCATTCAACATAAAATAAGCATTATAATGGAGGAAGTGCTCGATAAAGTCATTTCTGAACTGCTTTGCACGGACACTGATAGAATTCGTCGGGTAAGTGATTGCGATATTTAAATTCCGCAATGTGGAATATCCTTAAACTCCCATTGGCCGACGCCTTAATATCGCGCCCTTTTAAGACAATCGTTGGATGTCACCATTTTATGAATACACATCTTTGTATGGAAAAGAAATCGCTCAAAGATGACCAAAAACTATTTTATAGATTTTGTATAATTACATATTTATACATATGTACACACATGCAGACAGAATTGTTATACACCCACACAAACATAGTGAAGAACATGTGCACATTGCCATACATACAAAGGAATTACAGTTAGTGGGACAATAAGTAAATTAAATTTTAATTCGCAAAGACCATAACCCTCTATGATTTATACTTTTGCGAATTTCATGCACTTGTACAAACATATTCGACTAAATACATATGTATATATATTTTTATTGAATATGTAATTGGAAGCACGTTGTTGGCACACTCACCAACACACTCGGCGGCTTTTAATTATTTGATGTCTGTGAAAATTATAACTTATATGTATTGTATCTCTTGTTGCTAGGCCACCAATGAACTCAATAAGTGCTACGAGAACCCCGAAACACTGCCGGCATTATGTCGGATTGTTGTCTCACCGCGCGAGGCACAAGTTCGTCAATTTGCAGCTGTGCTTCTCAATAAGCGTCTCCGTAAGCTGCGGAACTGGCAAATGGTGCCAGCTGAGCAGAAAGAAACGTAAGAACGAATCCACATAAACATAGAACAATAATATTATTTTTATGACAATTTTACAGCATCAAGACGGGCATGCTGCAAGCACTAATCTCAGAAAATGAAAAATCAGTTAAAAACGCTATTGCTATGCTTATTGGCTCGCTGGTGCGACATGAGCAGGAGAAGCGAGATTCATGGATGGCAGATCTGTTGAACTTCATCTACAGCCGTTGCAGTGCTGAAGATCCCAAGGAGAGTGAGCAGGGCTCCTCTATTTTCGTCAGACTTACAGATTCGGCTCCTGATCAGTTCGTCTGTCACATGGACTCAATCTGTCAAATGTTTGCCACGGTCCTCTTGGCCGCCGAGAACAAGGGTAATCTGGCAACACCCACCATTGCCAACATTACAATGGGCATGTGCTCTCTGATGCCCTTTGTGAGCGGACATACGACTGCAGAGCACACTGTGCTGAAGGTTTTACCTCTCATCATTAAGACGGTATACGCTTTCGCTCAGAAAGGTGATGAACAGGAATTCTCCGCCGTTTTTGATGTCGTTGACAGCATTGCCGAGTATGCACCCAAACTACTGAACAACAATGTCAAGCATCTGATAGAATTCTGTCTGGAAACAGCCAGCAACAAGCAAATCGATGAATCTATACGAGTACAAGTTGTGACTTTCATTGGACGCATTGTGCGAATAAAGAAGAAGGTTCTCGTCAAGCAAAAGTTGCTTGAACCCATTCTAGTAGTCATCTTTGAGATGATGTGCACCGAATCCGATTTAGATGATGGTAAGTTTAAGACTATCTGTTATTTTAATGTTTTTCTAATTAATTGCTGTACCATCCTTAGCCGATGAGATCTTCCTCGGTGAGAACACCAACAACCCAGTGTCAGCAGCAACTCAAACGCTGGATTTAATGGCTCTGAATATAACACCAGAGAAGCTGATTCCGCCATTACTGCAATTGCTTGAGCCTGCATTGCAAAATCAAGATCATTTGCGTCGTCGTGCTGCTTTCCTGTGCATCGCTGTCATTGCCGAGGGTTGCACAGATGCAATTTGCGCCAAATACATGCAAGTTATGCTGAATATTATCAAGAGTGGAATTGTGGATGAATCGTCGATGGTGCGCATTGCTGCATTCTTTGCTTTGGGTCAGTTTTCAGAGCACTTGCAGCCAGAAATATCACAGTATGCATCAGAGATTTTGCCCGTACTCTTCGATTTTCTGCACCAACTGGTTGTCGAGCTCAAGGTAAGATTTTCGTATACTCAAGATGATCTCTATACTCTGATAACTCTTATTTTGATTGTGCTGCCTCTCTAAAAAAAATAATTTAAACAAAAGGCTGAGAAAAACAGCAACGAGCCGAATCCCGTGCCTGGCAAAGATAATGTTCTGAGCATAAATCAGCTGAGAATCAAACGCAAATCAGTTCTAACCAAATACAGGGTGCTTTTATTAATACGTATAAACTTAGCTCTAATTAAACGTATTTTTGCACTTGATCTTACTGTAATTGTAATTGTCTTGCCTTGTGGGATCATTGTTATATATACCACAACTTAGTTAGGATTAATGTTCAGGGTATGGGACAATCACGTCCTACAGTAATACCCGAAATCTAAACTACTTGGTATATTTTCTGTAAATATTTACACTGTAACGCATGCTCACTCAGCACAAATCCACTTGAATCATTTTGAGTTAACTTAACTTTTAAATTACATAAATTTTAGATGGGACAACCAGAACCCAAGCATACTGATCGTATGTTCTATGCACTTGAGACTTACTGCCGGAATCTGGAAGAGAATATTGTTCCCCATTTGCCTTTGCTGATGGAACGGTAAGAATTACTATATATAATCCTGTATATCCACTTCATTTCGATCTTTACAGTCTCTTTGAGGCACTGGAACCCCAGAATTCGGCACATCTACGTGTAATGGCACTGTCGACTGTCGCGGCAGCTGCTGAAGCCGCCAAGGAAAACTTGATGCCATATTTCGCTAAAATAGTTGAGATATTGCAGCCATATTTGGTAAAAGAGTGTCCCGAGGATATGGAAGAATTGCGTAATGAAGCAATTGACACATTGGCCTCAATCACACGCGTTGTGGGCAAGGATAACTTTATACCGCTGGCAAATGATACGATGGCTTATTGCCTGATGATGCTGGACGAGGGTCCCGATGATCCAGAGTTCAGACGCGGCATCTATAACCTAATGGGAGCTCTCTCCATTGTGGTGAATGAGAGCATGTCGACCGTGTTCCCCAAGATTATGGATCGTCTTATTGAATCGGTTATATCTACGGATGACTTGATGCCACTCGACAAAGAACCATCGCCACGCACAATACCCGAAACTGGGGTTGAACTTGATATTGATTTGGAGAATACGGATGATGAGGACGATGATGATGAAGCTTATCAGGTGGAAAACGATTTTATATTTGAAAAGGAAACGGCAATTGCAACGCTTCAGGAATTTGCAGTCAACACTGGCTCAGCATTTGGTCCCTATCTGCAAACATCGTTTGAAAACGTCTACAAGATCGTTGAGCATCAGCAGGAAGCGGTTCGCAAGATTGCCGTTGAAGCTCTCTGTGCTTTTGTGACTGCTCTACACAAAATGGGCGATGGCGAGGGTGTTAAACGTGCTTGTTTTATTATAATGCCCAAATTCGCACAAATTATTCGCAACGATGATGAGCAGAGTGTTGTCATTCATTTGCTCGATGTGCTTGGCACCGTGTTCAATGATGTGCAGCATCTGGCAGTTCCTTCTCAGGAAATCGCCGACCTGATCTTCTCTTGCATCAAGGATGTGCTCAACAACAAAGTTGCTTGTCAGTTCAATGAGCCCAGCGGTGCTGGCGATGAAGAGGAAATCGAGGATAGCGAGTACGAACAGTTGCTTATTGAAAATGCGGGCAATTTGTTGCCACAGTTTGGCAAAGCTCTGAACCATGTAGTATTCTCCATGTACTTTGGACGTCTCTTCCCATTCTTCTTGAATAAGCTGGTAATTTACTACTTCTTTAATTGTATTTTATTAATATTAACACGATGCCTTAATTTATATATAGCAAAAGTCCAAGAAAAATGATTTGTCTGAGCAGCGCATATTTGCTTATGGCGTTTTGGCCGAATCATTCCAATCGCTGGGAAGTTGTTTAGCAACATATTTTGATACCTTATGCCCCATCTTTATTGCCGGTGTAAACGATTCCGAACCCAAGGCTCGTCAGAATTGTTACTTCGGTTTGGGTGAACTTGTTCTACATGGAGAGGAAAAGTCATTCGAGTAAGAGTTATTTGATTCGAGTACAAAGAATCGGAACTAATCATTTTTTATAGGTCCTTTGCTGTCATTCTACAAACTCTATCCGGAGCCATTGCCTCGGAGACAAATCCATCGGCTATGGACAACATTTGCGGAGCTGTGGCACGTATGATTGTTATCAATCACAGTCTGGTGCCATTGCAACAAGTGCTGCCCGTATTTCTATCACATTTGCCACTCCGCGAAGATGTTGATGAGAACGATCTTATTCTTAAAGCTTTCGAAGTTCTTTATATGCAGGCACGTCCATCCATTGTGGATCACCTCGAACAGGTTCTGGCTGTCATCATACACGTATTGCACAAGAAACAAATGCCCGAAGAAGCTAGCAAAGCTCGAGCAGTTGCATTCATCAAGGATATCAGTCAACAGTATGCTGACAAATATCACAACGTAGCCAATTCTAGTCCCGAAGTTTTCAACTTTTTGCAAACCCTTTAAAAATATGCCTCAAAAAACTGTTCACACGCATTTTTATACACATTTTTATCCACACATCAAATTACATCATCTACAATGCTTATGTACTAAATTCGATGCAAATGCGATTCGCGGCGAGAGAAGCCAACGACTTTGCGGAACAAGCGAAATTCCAATATTTATAGAGAACCAGTGAATCCCAAATGGTTTCCTACTAAAATTACATTTTCTTAACTTGTTATTACCCAAAATTGGGCATTCTACGAATAGTTAATAGTCTGAAATAAATACATACGAATCATGATGGACATAATTTTATTAAAGTATCTGATGGAATTATATAGTACGAATGATAATCACAATTTTTACCAATGTGCATTTCGCTTGAGAGCAACCTCTTTAACGATGTCCGCATGATTGGCATGTAACTTGAGATTCGCATCTATGTCTGTCCAGCGTACATTTGTTGCATCATCTCCTGCTTCGAGTTGAAGCTGGCCAACTTGATTGCCATCTTCGTCATGAAAATTCAAGGCAGTTGTCTCCATCCAAGCGTTGTCAGTGTTACGGAAATCATCCACGTAACCACTATAGACATGCACGCCCTCTTTGAAGAACTCTTCGACCATGTTGCCCTTATCGGTGAAGTTCAGTGCCTCTTCAGTGAACTCGCGTTTCAGTGTAACGCTTACATTCTCGCCAGGATCTACCATGCCGCCTGGTATAGCCCACAATTTGTTGTCCGACCGCTGGATGGCCACCATCTGAAGAATGTTTCTGGGAAAGGTTTAGCTATTCGTTCATTGGAGAGCCTCAACCAATACTTACTTTCCACTGCTTTCGTTGTGTATAATCTGCCCACGGTCATCCCGTTTCCAGCGGGTTACAATGGGATCAGCAGCATGGTTGGGACCCCAGCGACCCAGTAAACCACGGCCGGTTATTCCAGTGCGTCCCATTGGATTTTGTGGCAGACCGTCCTTAATCTTATATTCACCATGAAAAGACATGCGATTCACAACGCCATCATTGTGATTCCATTTCGGTTGAACACTTTCGCTTGGCAACGGGACATCGGCCCAGCTCTGACCTCCTATATGTGATGCAGTGTACGATGGCGGGCAGTATCCATCATAGTTCTCTGTCCAAAAAACGAATTCATCCGGCACTGGATATCGCGAAACACTGCTACGTGGATACATGTTGTTGCGGCACATAATGTGCCTAAAGAGTCCGGGCTTTATAATTGATGCCAACATTTCGGTTTCACTGAACACATTCAATAAATTATTAACTACAAGCACAAGCACGGAGATAAACAATGTATTGTTCATTGAATTTAAAGTGCGCCGACTCAAAGGAAACAAAAACAATCAGCTGATAGAGTTGCCAAGGTACAAAAGAATTTTGAATGCTGACTACCTTAGAACAAGCGAGGGCTGCATTTCATTTCATGAGTTATTGACGCTTTCAAGAATATCTTTAAGACTTCTCTTTATTTATATGGTTACAACAATTTTAAGTCGAACATATTTTATTTGAATGCAAAAATTGTACCCCTTGACCTCAGTATGTTTAATCCTTGCGCAATTGCAATGTTCTTTCCTCAACTCCGTCCTTAGTAATGATGTTTATCAGCACTGAATCGCCGGTGTAAATATCACGCTCAGCAGCTGAAATGAAAGTGTCGGAAGCGACAGCCACGGCACGTTCCTTGGTCAGTGGTGGCAACTGATCGGCCGGCAAGTTTTGATTTTTATAGCCAATCTGATTGTCAAGTACCGGCTGCAACAAGGCACCAGCAGTGCCGCCAGCACGATAGGTGGCACGTTCACAGTGACCAATGGGATCATAGGAGTAAACAACACCCTTTCCATCCTTGTCCAGTCCAGCCAAAATGTTGGACACATAGTAGGGGAAGAATCGCCGGTTATACATGATAATCGAGAGCATTTGAGCAACTGCATCGGTTGTCATTGTCTTCAAATGTGTGTGCTCATACATCTGCATGCGCAACTTAACCAAACCAGTGAGCGACAGAGTATCGCACCAGCATCCAGTGGATCCCAGCACTGTTTGCGATGACATTGGGAATAATTTACTCTGGTCGCGCGAATGAATTGTGTATCCACTGCTCAATCGTGTATCAGCGGCAATAACCACAAAGTCATCACCGGCAATGGCAACAATAGACCTAAAAGGAGTATTTGATCGATGTTTAAATTAAAGAAATATATGAAACTGTTTTTGCACACTCACCCGCCGTTGGACTCATATGGATGAAAGTCAACATGTTGCACTCCGGGAACTTTATAGTCCGGAAACTGATCAGCGCTAAGACTATTCATGTTTATGTTTTAATGTTATATATTTTTAAATTTGTGAGACAAGAAAACCAATCCAAAATGATTTGCACTTTCTGTCGTCAGCGGCGTTTTATACAATTAGTGATGTGATATGTACGATAAATGTAAACTACCCACATATCGATATTTAATAAAGCAACTCTGTTCGCAAACATCGTAGGAATTTATCGAATTCGTTGCAGCGCCACCTGCCGTCTGTTTCCGAAAGCACCTCAGAATGGAAAGTGTCGCCTTTTAAACTGGCAGTTCTAGAAGGGTTCAAAAACTAATTGCTATAATTTTCTGTACGAATAAAAAATGTGGCTTTTATTGAACAAATTGTAACAATCTTTGGGTGTAAATGACTTGGTTAAGTAGTACTTTGTTCTAAGCTTCAGGTGCTACTCCTACAATGCGTTCTCTATGAAGTTCACCACGGTTTTTTTCAACAAGTTCCTTGACATCATAAAACCATTTACCTAAAAAGAAAATTTCTTAATGTAGGCCACCATTCGTTAACGTAGTTTATATGTTACCTATGTTGGTATTTTTTAAGCAATCCTTGAATGTCTGGCACCCTTCCATGCTACTAAGCACGCCAAAAACTGAGAGATCTGATAAACCAGGCTGTTTCCCGGCCATAAATTTAGTGTTTCGTTTTTTAAGTTCAGTGTTCCATTTTTCAAGTGCGTCATATATGTGGGATCTGACGTCATCAGAAAGATCGTGTCGGCGTTTTAAAATTTTAGCTATGGCCCACATGGCGGTTGCACCACAGTACACCATTAAGTTACGCTCCCACTTGGGAAAGTATACATCCCATTCGCCCGCCTTCGAGAACCATTCGAAGGTCTCCATTGCCTCATCCAGAGTCTGATAACAGTTGGGCGATATTAGATGCACAAGATGATTGTCAGCCCAAGTTCTCCACTTGCGTTCATTTCTAAAGAAAATAAGAATTAATATACATCCAAGGTTGTAAGCGAACAGCTTACTTACTCTTCTAAATCCTTGGTCATATTTTTGGGTGTCCTGTCCTGGTACATCAGGAAGTACTTGTTCATGATATCCTGTCGCTTCTTGCCGTCATCATCGAAGAACGAGATTTGTGGATAAAATTGTGCCAAGTCGCCTACATCCAGGCGTTTATCGTTGAGCGTGGTAGCAACAAGCGAAATGATGGCACTGGAGTCGGTCATCTGCACATACTGACCATTCTGTTGACGGATTAACACCATGGGAACCTTCTTTACCGAAGACCATCTAATATCCTGCCTCAGAACTGCGTCAACCTCAACCACAGAGTATGAAACGCCCATGTAGTCCAGATAGGCACGCACTTTACAGCAGAATGGACATGTCTGGAACTGGAACAACACAATATCCAAACCGGATGTGTCCTTAGGATTTACATAGCGCTTGGTTATGCGCACACCAGCCGGCAGAGAGTCTATAATTCTTGGCGGCGTACGTTCGTGCTCTTTGTGTGCGTTCTTGTCGGTGAAGTTTGAGTAGAATGTGTAACCAGATCCTGCAACGGCTCCGATACTAGCACCAAGTAACGCCAATTTCAGCGTTCCAGCGGACTTCTTCTTGTGACTGCTCTCTTCCAATGCCTTGGAGAACTGACGGCGTGCAAATGATATTTCCTGGTTTCTTTTGGATAGTAGGCGAAGACTTTGACAATTTAAAGGTAGTTGGCGTGTGGTATTAACCGCGAAAGCTAATCGAAAGCTCGACATGTCTGTTATGTACTGTATTGCCAATAAAATAAATACTTAAAATAATTATGCAAAACCGATTGGAGTCATCGGTTGTGAGAAAATTTCTGCTTCTTCTTGTATTTTTGTTATTCTGTTGGAATCAGCTGTTTGTGCTTCTTCTGCCAGTTTCGATTGGAGTCACCCTGTGCTCCGGATACACAAAAGTATAAACAAAAAAAAGTAGGCAGTTGAGAGAAAATCAGACTGAACAAAATAAAAAATGTCTGGCGATACTTTGGGAGTTGCTGCTGCTTCCTTGGATAAATATGGAGAGGAAGACTTGTTTAGCATGCTAGTGCGTTATGGCCTCTTCGTGGGTGCAATATTTCAGTTTGTTTGCATACTGTCGGCAATTTTAATGAGTGGCAACGAATCCCTCGATGCCAGTGAGGACGAGGGAAGACTTATCGACGAACCTGCTCCGGCCAATGCCAACGCTCGCCGACTGCACAAAATACGTAAGCTGGAGAAGAAAAAGCGACGCTAGCTGCGCTGTTTGTTTGTGTCCTAATCTATATTTTAAGTATTTTTAAGCGTGTGTACTCGTACTTATCCTTACAATAAAACTAATTTATTCGGTTGTATGTATACAAGTTCCTTATTCGATAGTTTCAGTGCTGGCTCCAGTTGTACATCAAAGTAAAGTTCGAGATTGGAGCCTACACAAATCTTGTGAGCCATGCTGGGCGATATTATAACATTAAAGATGATTTCGTGCCCTTCAGTGGCCTGTACACGAGCCATATGCACTCCAAAGGATTCACAAATGCCCAGCACCACAACTCGATGTCCTGGACTTATGCCAAGCCGCTGATTGTGATTAAGACTGCGGCGATCCATGCGCATTTTTTGCATAATACGCTTGTATTCTTGTAAATAACCGCCTTTAATACATCTTTGTCGCTTGCGAACTGAAGCATCTCTTTTGGAACTGTTGGGTGTTAGTTGCTTGTCCACCAGTGTCCTCAAGTTGGCCTCAATGGACAGCGGCAAAGAGCATTCAATAAACGTATCCTCCAATGTCTCTTGCAGGGCACTTCGACGTTCACGCTTCAGCGTTGAAAGAGTTCTTCTTAGGCTGTGCCAAGCAGTTTGGCTTGACGCCAGCGGAGTACCGCAAATACTATTGTTGGATGTATCCATTCTGGTTAACAATGGAGCCGGCGACACCGCGGTTTCGATTTTCCCGCCACTTAAAGTTACGCATAGTGGTTGAAATTTATTTGTAGGAGTTAGCACCACACTTTTAGGATTCCCTCTGTATCTCTTGGGATTCAGTAGGCAATGATTGTTTTCCTGATCTTGGCTGTTGAACTCATCACTGCTGCTCGTGTCCGAAATCGCCGCATCCTCAACATGACGAATGCGCACATATTTTTGCGTGTTTGCAGGACGCCTGCGAACAAGAACTCTGCTCATTTCAAGTTCTGCACAGTTCTCATCGCTACTGCTATTTTCTCCAATAATTATTTGATCCTTTGATTTTCGAAACCGCTTAAACATTTTAACAACTGCACTTTGACCACTCTTTTTTTACGGCGCCGAAATTTGAAGACAGCTGATCGGGGCCAGGGCTGCATGCCAAGCTTGTGAGCTACTGTAAATACCCACTACTTTGAGTATTTATTTTGCGTATTTTATTTGACTGCCAACTAAATAACATTAAATTCAATGCTTAGTAATTTAGTCACATGCATTATTTATGTAGTATGCATCAGTATTTAAATGTTTGCTTATCAAAGTGAATTTGTCAACACTTGTGTGTATCCCTGGGCGTTTCACATGACTCAGGGAACACAAACATTTTAAAGCAAACAATTTCTCTTGTCCCCTTCCACCTGGTATTTTAAAATTCAATGACACATAGTCGACTTTTGTTTGGCTGTTATCTTTAATTTTGGGAATAATATAAATTATAATAATCATATATTCTATTATGCTGCTCGTAATGTTGTTGTTTTTACTTCCCTTTTTAACTATGTACGTATGGATGTTTGTGTGTGTGTTTGTGTATTTTTGTTTTGGTGTGGAGTGTTTTCATTTCTTTTCTTTTTTGAATGCTTTCTCTTCTCAATTATAACTATAATTAATTATGCAGTATTTTGAAATGAACATTTTGCGTGAAATTACAATTGTTTTCATACATATGCACGTATATTAATTATTAATAATTTAGCGTAATTGTTAATGTTAATTTCGGCGCACATTTGAAATGTTTTTTTTAATGTCTAAATTGTAAGTCAAAAACTCATATTATTGTAGTATTATCTTCATTGTCCTGGGGATAATTGCGTTTCAAAAACGCTCAATTTTCATTACAACAACTAGTTTTTTGAATAGGCAAAATGAAATTAAAATAAAGAAAAAAAACTATTTATGAAAAGTAGTAGTAACATTAGGTTGGTACATACATACATCATACATAGGTCTATATAGTATGTCTACAAGCGAACGAGGGTCAGGAACCACAACAACAAATCTCCAAACTCTTGAACAATTTAAAAGCGAACTAGACGAAGCTGGATCTTCAAAATATCTCTCTGGGATAGGAAATGGTAATACATAGGTAAAAAAATAAGTAAATAAGTGTTCTTTGTGTGTGTAGTTGTGTGTGTGATATTGTTTTCTTATTTTTTTGTTTTTTGTTTAGCTTTAGTTATTATAGTTAGATTTGCAATTTTTCCTTTACTCTATTTCATACATAATAATATGTGTACTCATGTGTGTGTGTGTGTGTGTACTTTGTTGTTGCTACTTATGTATTTTTGCTTTATCGTTATTTATCGTTATCATTTTGTTGTGTTTGCTTTGTCTAAATTATTGTTTAGTTACTCACAAGTGCTGTCGTCATCGTCGTTGTCTTCGTCTTTGGTCACACAACATGTGAGTGTCCCTAACACATACAAAATTGTATCTGTCTTTGTCCATGTCCTTTGTAAATCGTCCTGCTATCGTCTTCCATCCATCGTCGTCATACAGCCAAGGCCAACATGTTCGTCTTCGTCTTTGTCTTCGCGTTAGTGATCTTGCTCTCGTTCTCATGCTCGTTCTCGTTTTCGCCCTCGACGTTGCCAGCACTGTCGCCATCGTTGACATCGCTGCCCACTAAGCCTCGGGCAGCGGTTTCAGCTCCCTTATCTGCTTGATCAGATAGGCCTTCTCGTCGTTGAACTGCTCGTCCTCGGATCGATCCGTGTGGAAACTGGTTAGAAAGTCCACAAGTTTCGTTTGGTTGCGCAGCAGGATGTCCAAGATCGGTTTCGGTTTGTTTGGATTCGCCACAAACACTTTGAAGACATGAAACGCCTCGAATTGTATATTGCGTGACCGCTCCTTGAGCATGTTCATCATCAGCTTTAGGTTGTCCGGCTCTGATATATATCGTGTCATGACGGTAAAGTTGTGCCTGTCTAGCAGCAGCTCTCCAAGCAGCTTCAGACTCTGGCGCCGTGTCACATAGTTTTCAGAGTTCAACAGTCGCTGATAATGCTGCGAGAAGAACTTGTCGTAGTTGGCGTCCAGGAATTCGGCACATAACAGCTTATGGCGTGTCAATAGCTCCTTAAAGGTGGAGAAGGCATCCGAGGCAATGTCAAAGGTGGACACTTCAACGTAGCGGAAGAACTTGAAAAACTCATCCGAATGCAGCATAATCTTTGCCAGCGCTTCATAGCGTGCGCATTCGCGCAGCATCGTTCCCGAATTAAGGGCAATCTCTGGATGTGCATCCTCATAGCCTGCCATCAGTGTAAACAAAATCTCTGGCTTCGTGCATATGTATTCCACTGTGGGCGACCGTGTGCCAATCTGTCGGCGCAGCACATTATTAAATATGAGTGCCACATGCTTCTTACCCTCAAAGTCAATGCGATGCAGATTCTGTATCAGCAGGAGCAGCAGATTGCTGTTATACAGCTCCTGCGACAGCTGGGCAACCACATAGTCCGCTGGTGGTTCCGCATCGCTGCTGCCATACAGCATATTCTTGATGGACACCAGATTTTTGCTGACATCCTCCTGGGCCTTCTCCACCTTGCGATCTCCAGCTTCCAGTGCGTTTATCGCCTCCTTTAGCGATTTAACCAATTCGACTGGCGTCTTCTGTGATTTACCAAAGAGTGGCATTGTTAATGAATATGCTGCTCTGCTGCTTCTTCTGCTTTCTGGCTGCTGACTTTGCGCTGCTGCTACTGCTGATGATGTTGTTGTTGTTGTTGTGTATTGCAATTGGCTTCGTTTCGTTTCGTTCACGTTTAATTTTGCTTCGTTAGCACAATTACTAGTTTGCAGACACAAAAACAATGCTTGGCTATATATCACAGTATAAATAATATTCTATTATTATATATTATTTCGTCTTTTTTCCTCTTTCTCTTCTTCTTTTCTTTATGAAAAAAAAGAACGAATGCCAAACAGAAATGTTATTTAACATAACAGCAAAATAACATTACCAATTGCTCGGTGATGTTATTAAGAGCGATAAGCGACTGCCAAATAATCGATAGCACAATATAGAAAACGATAGTGTCACGACTCAAAACACCAGAATTTTCCCACTATAATTATACTTTTGGTCCCACCTTTTTGCAGCGTTTATTTAAAATGCTTACCTTAAATTTAGGCGATACCTTATAAATTAAAAGAATTGGGTGGCGAATTTTATACAACTGTATTTGGTTTTGCTTTTAATATCATTTTATTTCTCCTTGAAGTATTTTGATCCGTTTTCATTTAAATATATAATATATATTCTAAGCGCAATCGAACGCACAGATATTATAGAAGTTACAGAAATATATATGTATTTATATATTGAATGCACAATGTCTTTCGTTTGTTATCTTTTTAGGGGTAGATAATTTTGATAAAGATGAAATATATGTATGTGTATGGTATGTGTACATCCATATTTAAATGTGGTTTACATACATATAGTATATGACCCGCCCCAATGTTGATCCGATTTGTGTATATGAAACTGAATATTTATTTGGTTTTTGTTTTGTTTGTTGTTTTTTGTTTATCGTGTGAGTGTGTGTGTTTACGTATAAAAGTAGTTTTAAAATCCATAAAATATCAGATAATAATTACAATTTCTTGTGTATAAGTATGTTTGTATGTCTAAAAAAGCGTTTGCCACCAATTTATTTCACTTGCATTATCAACATAAAACTAAAAAATAAGTCCATTTAGTCTTTGCAACTAACATATACATATATATATTTATCATTTCGAATAGTCGTTAATAATAATATCTTTGGGCTTTGCTACTGTTTATATAATATTATGCCGAGTAGTACACACAGATCATATATCATATATAGTATGTAAATATATATATATATGAGTTTTATTTTATGTATTATAGTTATTACGATTACTAAAAACACGAAGAAAAGTCTAAACGTTGTAGATTGAGTGTTTTGTTTAAAGTTTAAATAATATACATATATGTATATATATAAGTAGGTATACTAAAAACAATTTTATCGACTAGTACATATGTATATATATATTTATATTTGCATGTCTGTGAGTGCAAGTTTATGTATAATTACTAAATTTATTGAGATATTCTATGAATATATGTATATATTTCATTCATCCTTTATCATGCACTCTTTCTCTTTCTAGTATTACTCTTCCTCTCTCGTCCACATATGTCTATGTATGTCTTTCAATGTACGTTATTTAAATGAAGCGTGATATAAATTTATGTTTGGTAGAAGAAAAGAGTTAATTGTAAAAAAAAAATAAAGAAATTATCGAGAAAATGCCTATATAGAAAATTGTTTTGCTTTGCAACTCAGTTAGAAGCCTTTGTGACCGCCTCAAATCTCTCTCTCTATCTCTGTCTATTTTAGCGGATGCATCAGATATTACTATATATGACTAGATGTATGTGTGTGTATTTATATGTATATAATTGCTACGGCTACTAAGATAGATACTAATCGTGTTGGTTGCCTACTCGCCACCAAGTAAGATAATATATATGCATATATATTATTAATTATAGCAGTAGGTTGTTGTTGTTTTCTTCTTCTTTGTTGTTGTTGTCTTCTGTTCTTTGCTTCTTCGCTGGGCTTGAAGTTCACATCGTTCTAAATTCCGTCTGGTTATCAGTATCTGTATCCGTAATGTGTATCTGTATCTGTTCGTTCGTTGTGTTGTTGCGCCCGTGCGTCTGACGCTTCTATGGGTTATGTTAGTGTTAGAGTTAGTGAGGGACTTGGGGGTGTGTGGGGGGATGGTGGGAGCGATTACTTTATCACTGTGGATGCTTTCGCTTGATAAAATTGCCCTCGGCGTCCAGCCAAATGCCAGCGCCGCTGTTGTCCGCTTCACCGCTCCTCAGTGTATCCATCCCCGTTCTTATCATTTACCTATGCAACGCATTCGAGATCTGTTTCAGCGATTGACCCACCTCACCCACCAATCGCTCATTGTCCTGGACATTCTTGCTGCCAGCGGTGCGCAAATGCTGCGATTGCGTCTCCACTCGCGTCACCAGCTCACGAAAATGGAATTTCGAATGCGGTGGCATCGATTCATTCTCCGCAAATACCACACATGAGTTTTGTAATATATTTAGCTTATCGCTGAGTTGCAACCACTGTGACGCTGAAATCGCATTCACCGGATGCTTGAGTGAACCCTCCAGCAGTGTCACCAACTCCAGTATACTCTCCCTGGAGATTTGTGTGGAATTTATATCGCTGCCGCCCACACCAACACCGGCTATTTTGGCAATGGGCGTGGCATAGATAGTCAACTTGGTTGGCTTGTGGGGCACAGCGGGTTTATTCTGGCCATTGTTGCTCGTCACAATGCTGGAGGTGCTCAGTTTGCTGCTGTTCAAGTTGGCGCTGCTCTGATTCGCTTGATGATTGCAGTTGTTCAATTGCTGTTGCTGCTCGCCTCCATAAAGGGACTGCGTCATGAACTCTGTTGGTGCTCCCCCTCCTTCGGATGTGACACGCTGCTCCTCTGGATTGCTGCTCAGCGTTGGCTCGGCATCTGTGAAGAGTTGCGTTGAAAGAGATGTTTTTATTGCTGTTGTTGCTAATTTGGAAGTTGTTGCTGTTGTTGCTACGGCTGCTGCTGCTACTACTTGTTGCTGCTGCTGCTGTGATTGCTTTTGCTTGGATTGTGCTGTGGTGCTACTGATCGTGCTGTTGGTGGTAGTGGTGGTGGTGCTAATGGGGGGCGGTGGTGGCGGTGCCGCTGGTGGCGGTTTATTGCCAAATAGCTTTGTGGTGGCCATGGGCTGTGAAGCCTTTAGTCCATACTTGGGAGACAACTGCGAGGCAGCAGCAACACTAGCACCATTGCTGGCCACCGACGGTGCTGCTGGTGGTTGTGGGATTGTGGTGCTGGCATAATCAACGCCAGCATTGGGCTGCTCCCAAAGTTTCTTTAAACTATTAATACTACCTGTGCTGCGTCGCTTGCCAGCCTCTGTTCCCGTTCCAGTGCCCGTTCCGGTCTCCCCGTTGGACTCGCCAGCTGTCTCGCCATTATTCGAATTGCTAACATCGATTTTGATTTCAGTCTTTTGATTTGCGGCTGCTGCTGCTGTTGCGCTGCTAAATTTGTTGCAATTGTTGGCATTGGCATTGCTAGCGGATTGCTGTTGCTGCGTTGGCTGTGGCTGCTCCTTGTCCACCTTGCGTAGATGTGCCTTAAAGTCTATGATGTTTGTGGGCTGCTCGGCCTTTGGCATTGGCAGGGGCGTGTTCCTCTTCTTTGGTTCCAACTTCTTTAGTTGCGCCATAAAATTGTTGTTGCTGTTGGTGTTGCTGCTGTTGTTGGTGTTGCCATTGGTAAGCTTAGCAGCTGGCAGCTGCTTGGGCAAATTCATGCTCTCGGCCAGCTCCGTGACCAGCTGCGAAACGGGATCAACTGGTGCTGGAGCACTACCATTGGCATAGCCGGCGTTTGTTGTGGATTCGGACGGCTTGCTGGCTGACTTGATTTCGGTAATGAGCTTCTCCTTCAGATTGAGGCCCTTCTCGGGCAGCGGTGCGGGCGTGGCCTCTGGTGGCGTGCCCAGTGAGCTGCAGGAGTCTGTGGAGGGCTCCCGTTTGCGCAGTGAGACACCAAAACGGGAGCTGGCTTCCTCGACACTGGGTGCAGTATTGCTAACATCGTTGCTGCTGCTGTGCTGAGCATGCAGATGCTGTTGTATGGCCTGGACGGCGCTCTCGGGCGCTGGCGGCGGTGGTGGTGGCGGCAAGGCTTCGAATTCCTCCAGCGGTGGTGGAGGAAACTCCAGATTGGCCAACGCCGGCTGCGGTACACCACCTCGTTTGGGTGAACTGCTGGTGCCGGCGGCACGGAACGAGGAGAATGTGATCATGGTGCCCTCCGTGGTGGTGCGATGTCGCTGCAGCTTATTGAGACTGGCGGCTGCATTGTTCTGCATGGTTACACCGCCGGACGAATTGCTGCGTATCATCTGCTGTGGCTGCTGCTGTGACTGTTGCTGCTGCTGTGCCTTGTTGGCCACCGCAGTTACTGTAGCTGCGGGGCGGGGAACTGGGGGCGTGGCATGTCCATTGGCTGCCTCAGCACTGCTGCCACTGCCACCGCTGCTGTCCTCCAAGCTGTCCAGGAAGGCACCAATGCGCGCCACCTTTGGTAGAGTGCCATAGCGATTGACCACATGCTTCACATTCATAACCTCCAAAGCTCCCACAGTTATGGGATGAGCTGGTAGCACTGGAGTGCCTCCATTGGTCACACTTCCATTGCCCGGTTGGTCCCTAGCCGGGTGCTGTTGGGAACGTTTGCTCTGTCGCGTCTCCAGACCGCGATTACCCATCATTGGACGCTTGAAGGAGCTGTGTTGCTGTGAGGAACGTGGTCCAATGCCCGACGAGATGCCAGAGACACCGCCATGCAACGAGTGCTGCATCTTATTGGGTGGTGTTACCGTCAAACTCTGCTCCAAACTATCGCCAGTGGCATCTGTATCGGGATCAGCAGCGGGATCCGTTTCCGAGTCATAACGCTGTGTCAGATTGTTAATGTCCCTGGTGAGACCTGAAATGATTGAGAATTGGATTCAGTTAAGTGCCAGTGCCATGTGCGCCAAGTGCATGCTCGTGCGGGGGGAACAAGGGATTCCGGATTAGCTTTTTGGAGGGGAGCTGAGAGTCGTGGATGTGACGACCAACCCATTTTGCTCAATATTTGTCAACACCAAACAAAAGTTACAATAAAACCACTACAAAAAAAAAATCCAAATCAAACAATAAGCAAATAATAAATCTATAAGAAATTATAAACTAATAACTAAATAAAATAATTTAAAAACTAAGGCAAACACCAACAAAAGCTACAAAATCAAAATAAATGGTAAAAGATAAAGTATTGAAGCATTTAGTGTGGAATCTAGGTTAGTTATCAGTTTATGCATAAGAATATAAGTTAAAGTACTGCTTAAAAGCTATATAAATTTATAAATTGTGTATAACTTTACTCTAAAATTGAAAAACTATTTAAATTTCTATTTTCTCTAACAAATTTGAGCACCTGCTGTTAAATAACATAGAGCAGAAATGTTAACAGTGTTATAATTAACAGAGCAAGTACTTAACATAGCAGTGTACTCTAACAGACTGTTAAAATTAATTCTCTGTAGGTTTTAAACCAATTTTGTGTATTTTACAGGACTCTAAAGATTTTCTTCTAAATACTAGAAATAGTTACACCTTAAATTACTTATAACTTAACATAGATTCCACTAGATTACGCTTCGAAAACTTAACAGAAATCAAGTTTAAACGTATTAACAAAGCATTTTTAAACAAAGTTTTTAATTTTGAATACAACACAAACAGTTAAAATAAAAGCATAAATTTATACAGTAGCTGGAAAATGAGTTTTCCATTTTACCGTGTGCAACACAAACCAAATTTGAAAAACGAAACATAAATTGTAAATAGGAATTCTTACTCCATTGACAAATACCTCGAAATAGGAAGTCGTAAAGGAAACTACTGCAGGAGGATGATTTCTTAATAGAATACGTATGTTGTTTCTGTTGTAGTTGTTGTACTGGTTGTAATAATTGTTGTTTCTGTTGTTGTTGTTGTTGTTGTTGTGTACGTATTTGTGTTTGGGTTGGAATTTGGGTTTTAAAATTTCTACTAAGGGTCTGGCTAAAAATGTTGTTGGAGTTGGATCTGAAGTGGAAGTTGTAACTACTACCATTCGTATTGAGCTCATCGATAATGTTGCGTGTGTCCTCCTCGCGATATGTGGAATCCCGACTGCTGGAGAGCAGGCTACAAAAAAAAGAAAGGAAAACAATTAAATAGTTGTAGTTGGGAGTATTTGATTTATTTGGGTTTACCTGGTGCGCTTAGGCGGAGCTGGCGCCTGCTTGCCCTGCTTGTTGGTGGTGCGACGCATCTGCACATTGCCCTTGCCCTGGCTGGAGAATGTGCTCAGCTTGGTTGAACTGGAGCCGGTTTCTAGGATTGCATTTGCCACAAATGGAATTAGCCATGAATCAAAGCGGTTTACTCCTTGTAATTAACTCACCTGACATGGGTGTGCTGGCCAACTGTTGTTGTTGCTGCTGTTGCTGCTGGGGATCGAGACTGTTCAGACTTTTCTTGACCATTTGCGGCGTCAGACTGAGCGATGCGGATGCCGATGAGGATGCACTGGCCGTGGTTACGGTTGGGGTCGCTGTTAGGCCTCCAGCTGCTGTTGGTAGGAGTGATGTACCTGTTGCGGTTACGGCGCCAGTACCGGTAACGGAGCCCGAGCCGGCGCTGGCTGTGGCGTTGAGCTGTTTCTCGACCGCTTCGGTGATGGACGATTCCTGCGGAGCGAAGAAGGAGAGACGTGCAGCACGTGGATCATTATTGCTATCACTACGGTTGTGTGTGGTTGTTGTGAGATGATTATCACATTTGCAATTGTAATTGCATTGTTGTTGTTGTCGTTCTTGGCATGCCAATTGAAATCAAAGCTCAATGCCATTGTCGTCGTCATTATCGTCATTGTCGCCATCGTAATCGTCGTCGATGTCATCATCATCTTCATCATCATTATCATCATCATCCCACACCTCGACCTCGAAATCGATGTCACCGTCACCCACCTGAAACATATGCTCCAAAGCATGGTGTATGCTCTTGAATGTGGGCCTTTCCGCGGCATCCCATTGCCAGCACTGTCGCATTAGTTCGTACACCTCGGGTGGACAGCCAGGTGGTCGCTCCATACGATAGCCCTTCTCAAGCTTGTGATACACATCGGTTAGATCGATACCCGGATACGGCGACATCCCGTACGTGGCAATCTCCCAGAGTAGCACACCAAATGCCCATACATCTGACTTTGTGCTAAACTTATTGTATGCCAATCCCTCGGGGGCGGTCCATTTGATGGGGAACTTGGCGCCCGCATGCGCCGTGTATGTATCGTCTCGCATCAGACGGGCCAGACCAAAGTCGGCGACCTTCACCAGCTTATTGTCACCCACCAGGCAATTGCGGGCAGCCAGATCACGATGGATATAGTTGCGGGACTCGAGATAACTCATGCCCGACGCTATCTGGGTGGCCATATATAATAGAGCCACCGCGTCTAGCGTCTCACGGCCGGCGGATCTCAGAAAGTCAAGCAGATTGCCGTGCGACATGAACTCGGTGATGATGTAGAAGGGCGGCTCGCGTGTGCAAACACCTAGAAGGAGTACAAGCAAATTGATTAAATTTGAGCGTAAGTGGACAATTGATAGGTCGACTAATCCCACCGATTAGTTGCACAAGATTCGGATGTTTCATCTCTTTCATAATGGCGGCTTCTTCCAGGAAATCCTTGAGGGCCATGGTGTCCTCCTTGAGCGTTTTGACGGCCACCGTGTTGCCATAACGTTTCCACACCGCCTCGTATACCTCGCCATACTGTCCGCCGCCGAGTTTGTGCTTCATCATGATGTCGGTGCGACAAATCTCCCACTCATCGGGCTCCGGACTGAGTGGAAAGACTGTGGGTTTGTTCTGTTTGGGTGCTGGATAGAGCAGCGGTGTGATTAGACCATGTCCCTCGTGTGGCACACTATGATGATGCACTAGCTCCGCTAGAGTGTTGAATTTTGCCTCCTGGGTGACAAAGACTTTGCCATCCGGATCCTCCGATATGCGATAGTGATAGACGCGTCCCTCATACCTGTAGAGGGATACATTTAGTGTTGGATCGGAATAAATGAGAGTGTGGAGATTACCTGAGACTTATGCTACGCTGGCCGGGAGAACTTTCGCTCTCACGTACAAGGAAGCTGCCATTGATGCCCGAGCTGAGCAGATATTCGGCAGCATTGCGGGAAATGGGACCATGATACCACGAGTGCTTCTCCAGGGAATTCAAGGGCGTCACATAGTTGGATGGCACCCAACCCACATTGCCTGAGTCGGAGTGTGCCTCGCACCACTCGCCCGACTTGTTGTAGCTCAGTATGCGCACCTGTTCGCCCTTCTTTAGACTTAGCTGATTCTCACCACCCGCTTGGAAGTCATACAGGGCCACAAACAATTGCGGGTCATCTTCTTCGGGTCCTGGTGCCAGTAGATTCTCCTTGGAGGTCCAACGATGTGCCGACTCAAAGACAGACGTTGCCGAGCTGTGTCCCCCGAGGGAGGCCAACACGTTGCCCACATTTGAGTCCTGACTCTGCAGCTCGGCGGCATCGGCTAGCAACGTGGCCGCTGTGCTCCCGGCGGGAATGTGTGGCAATGGACGTGATTGGAGCAGTGCTTCTGCAAATGTGACCATGAAGAAGGAAGGGGAGAAGAGAAAGAGTACAAGGTGAGTGAACGTTAAGAAACTCCAATCTGCCTGGTCACGACACAATACAAAATACAGAATGTACACGGTATAAAGACTCAAGGTAAACCCGTTTCTCCATTGCTCTCTCTGTCGTTTGCTCTCACATCACTTTGGATCACAGCCAACACAGGAATGCGGGCAATTTGTTGTTGTTGTTACCCCTTCTCGCAAGTGTAGAGGGGGGAGAGCAGGTGGAGGGGAATCCTCAACTCTCTTTCATTGAAAAAACTAAATTATGCATAAAATTACACAAAATGTTGCCCAGGAACAACAAAGTCAACAAACGTCGCATTTATTGTGGGAAGTTCTAACAGATTTCAGTGAGCGAGTATCTGTGTATCTGTGAGTGCAACTGTCTGTGTATCTGTATCTCTAGCTGTATCTGTTACTGTCGGATGCACGACACCAGAGCAACGCGGTTTTCAAATTGATACTCTACTCACAAGGTAGCTCAGCTCAGTCAAGTGTTTAACAACTGATTACAAATAAATAAATTTAACTAGGGAATCCGTGACATGAGTAAGAGTTTATCAAACTTGTTCCTCATAGCGATGTCTGCCTGTATTCCATTTCATTCTATTAGCTTAACCACTTAACAGTTCTCTAATTTCAAGGCAATCTTTTAATTGAGATCTCAATAAATATAAAGAAAAAAAGTATCTAGTTTCAAGTTTTAGATTCTAGAGTATCTCAACTTCAACTACTGTCAACTTGCGGCTTTTTTCCATGCCGCATTTGGTGGCATCAAAAATAATTGAGAAAATTTACATTTACTTGTCGTGGTGTGTGTGTGTGCAACGGTTTTTTCCATTAAGCAGCCACTTCCGCTTTTTGGCACCCAGATTCTGGGCGAGCACACACCGGACACCGCACTTACCACTCCCACACCCACACTCTTACCCAGCACACGAGAGGTTTTCCCAATTTCCATGCGCTTCAAAGCCGCCTCAAATTAGTCTTGAATGTGGGTGTGTGTGTGTGTGTGTGTGTGTGTGTGTGTGCACTGTGATTCCGAAAGTCGTAAAACCCAAAATAATGAAAGATTTTTTGAGAAGGGTTCCTTTGACGGGTTTTTTGGGAACATTCCCATTCAATTGGGAGACAGGCACCCAATTCGCCGTATTATTAATTTATGCGCGCGAGACAGGAAATATTAATAGCAATAGAATCTGGAATATGCAGTAGATAGAAAGCAGAGAGAGAGGGGGGAAGAGAGCTGCGGAAGCTTTGAGTTGGCTCTCTACTCCTCTCGCTTCATTCGAGCTTATCATGGTGGTCTCAGATTAACCTGTCCCTCCCCTGCCTCTAAGTCTCCCCCTTCTTCTACCCGACCATATGGTCAATTATACGATTGGACCAAGCTGATGACTCACTGGGTCTAGTACTAAGTATAATGAAAACTGCGTCGGTTTTATTTATGTTTATATTCATAAATTACTATATTTCAAATCGCTCGAACTTGTTGAGTCAGTAACCATATAGTTTGGAATAATAATGAGTAAGAGCAGCACTTCATGGAAGGATTCATCAATTAGAATTCTATTTCTAATTTTAATTCTAATCTTGAATTTATATGGTTTTCTGGCTAAACTAAGTAAAAATTATGCCATTCATACTTTTTCTATAGCTAGAATAAATCATGTTATGGAATATATACCGTAAAAATCCCTATTCAGGAGAATACTACAGATTTCTCATTTATATAATAGTTCAATAAATATTTCCAAACTATTTTTTGAGGTCTTTTTCATGCAAAATTAATTAAAAATAGTTATTTTTTTACGGAACAGATAATGAAATATAATCCACAAAAGTTTCAGTATGAATTCCCCTTAATTCTCAACTCAATTCAGCTCTTTTTAGCGTATCTCTGTGTATAACCCTTAAATTATTTCAAATATAATTCACAAAAGTCTCAGAAACATATTCAAATGAATTTCAAATAGTTCCCAACCCAATTCTGCTCTTGCTTCTTAGGGTATCTCTGCGTATAACCCTTAAATTATTTCAAATATAATTCACAAAAGTTTCAGTATGAATTCCCCTTAATTCTCAACTCAATTCAGCTCTTCTTAGCGTATCTCTGCGTATAGCCCTTAAATTATTCCCGCACCTTAATTAACCTCTTGATTAAACTTGATTATCATGCATTATTTTACATCATATATTGTGGTAGTTTTCAAATATCTATAATTATTATCAATGACACTACATGTTTAAATGTTGTTACCTAAATGCTTGTGATATTTGCCGGGATGGCCGCGAAAAGAGCTGTGCTTGGTACCTGTTGAGAGAGAGAGAGGGTGAGAAGAAAAAAAGAAAGAAAGAGCAATACAACGTGTGTTCATTGAGATCAAAAGGCGAAAATCATCGCTTTTTTCCAATTAAATGTATTGCTTATAGTATACCTAATTTTTTTTACAATAAATTATATAAAAATTGATTTGAATTTTAATGACTTTTTTACAATGACTTGGGGATGATAATGAGTGTACTACAACTACTTTATATACAGTTGACTAAATATATACAATTATGTATACATTTTTAGATATATTCACAGTAAACAATTTACAGTTAAAGAATGACATCAAAGCGGCTTTCGCATAAAAAAAACTACTTAGTTATACGCTCTAAAAGTAGCGGAGGCCAATTAGAAACTGGAGGCACACACACAGCAGAGCAACAGCAACAAACTGGCAACAAGAATAATAACAAAGTCATGTTAAATGCTGTAATCTTGAGTGGGTTTAAAAAAAAAATACTTTTTACTCTTTATAAGAAAACTATTTGACGGATGCTAAGAAATTCTTACAGCTCAACCGTTAGTTGAAGGGGAAAAATGTATAATAAGCACAGCAACAAATGTTGTGTTGTTACCAAGCCACGCCCAGCTCCAAACGCCCTTTTAGACATTTGACAAAAATGCCAGTAAAATTCAACTTTTTTTTCTACTTTCGTTCGCCCTCATCAAATGCGATTTAGAAAAAAAGTTGGTAGTTGGCAGTTGACTGTTGGCAGTTTTGGTATTGAGGCCAACGAACCTTTAAAGTCTCGCCTTCCGGACAAAGTCCGGACATAAGCAGGCGAAGCACTCGGATACAGAGATGCGTCAGCTGCTGCTTTGGAAGAGCGTTATTAACAGAGAATTGGAGCAAGCTATGCTCGGATTTGTTGTGAAATGACGCACTGCTAATCACAGTAGTAGTAGTCGAGGGTTGAGAGACTCGAGTACCAACAACAACAACAACATACAAGCCACAAAGCTAGCTTATCGCTCATCAACAGTGTAAGAGAGTAAATATGCAAACTGCAGCGGAAAATTCAGTGCAGCCTAAAGTTAGATTGCGTGGAAGCCCCTAGATGGATAGCGGCATGAGTATAGCTATAGACAACTACTACAATCAGTACCATAACAACAACAACAACTAATCGACCCTCAATAGATGGCTCTTGAGCTTAGTTTTGTTCGGTTTCTTAAGTCTTTGGCTTTGTTCTCTGCTCTGCAACGCTTCTTTTGTGTCCTTGTCCAGCTCTTGGCATTAAATTTGATGTGTCTGCTATTTTCTATTTTCCAATTTTCCAATTTTCACCTACTCCGCTCAAAGTGTGTGTGATTTATTGAGAAAAGTCTTTAAGCACCATAAAAACTTCATTCATTGCATTTGTGTTTTATACCATAATTCACTCAGTGCGAGTGTATCTCTCTTTTCTACCTCTCTTCGCGTCTCTTTCTTTCTCTCTTGTGTCTGTCAGTTAGTCGCTTTGTCATTCATTCATTAGTCGCTTCACAGTTCATTCATTATTTCATTTCATTTCATTTGGTTCGGTTTGTCTTTGGACCCTTAGTTCTGTTTCTTTTTTCTTCTACTCATTTGTATCTGTATCTTTTGCTTTTGAGCACGTCTCGTTTTAGTTGCTTCTGCCACTGCTGTTAGCCATGTACTTCTGCTTCTTTTAGCTTTTCTTCCAGCTGAAGGGCTTTTGTGTCATGCCCTCCATTGGATTTGGGTACGAGTTTGGGTTTCTGGTCACTGGCTTCTCCTTCGCTTGTCGGATTTCATTCACATCATCGCCTTTGGCCGCCTTCCTTTTGGGGCCCCAGCGCACAGTTCATGTCCAGACAGGTAGTTAGCCAGTTGGCCCGGTCAATGGTAATAAACTTTTACGGGTTAAATTTAATTAGACATTTCTTTGGCTTCCGTTGCAAATATGAAACAAATTGAACGATTGCAGGGAATCGTTTAAGCCGTGATTTCTTGGCCACATAGTGAAGTGGCTTTTGGGCCAAGTAATCAATTTAATTAACATCAAAGTAGTGGCACATTTAATTAAAATAAGTTTTATGGTTTGTCGTGAAACGTAAATCATTAAAATTAAAAGCATTTTTATCTTTTTCTGCGGTAAGTTTGTTTTATTAGTTAGAATGTGAGATTAAGTAATAAACTTGTATGCATTAAGTATCTTTGCAGAGTAAGTCAGTTAGTGGAGGTTTTATCTTTAGTATATTCTAAGATAAGACTAAATTTAAAAGGAGTTTACAGAAGGTTTATGAATGTTCTTAGCCGGAGGATTTTTTATCCTTCACATATCTCGAGCTTTCTTTTAATGTATTCCCACAATAATTTTATATTTTTTTAAAAGTTTTTATAATCAGTCATTTATTTTATTTCCCTTCCCATGCACGGCGTAATTGTGACTTACTCCCTAAGCTGCTAACCATATGGTCTATCTGGACAACAAATCAAGAAAGTTTCACATATTTCAAACAACTACACTCAGACATACAAATATGCGTACTCCCCTTATTCATTATTCAATTTGACATCGCATGTTAAGTAACTGACACTTGGACATAATGTTGAAGAATGTAAAAGAATTTTATTTTGCCGGTACTGAAATTTACATACAACTCTAAGTATATGTATGTAAAGGTGAGAAATAGTCGAGGGAACCTCCTGCGGAGGACCCTACTTGTGTGTGTTTCTGTTTTAAGCCCAAAACCAACAAAGTGCGAAAAACGTGCGAAGAAAAACTTACAGAGAACACGACAAATGCGAAAAATATACACACAAAGAGAGAAAAAGATGCAAAAAGAAACAAAGGAGCGCTGGTAATGCTATGGGAATGGGGCGGGAGAGTAGCGCTGAGAAAGGTGAAGGGAGAGTGCGAGAGAGAGAGAGGGGATGAGGAGTCACAGTCTGTCCCTGCACTTGGTAAATCCACCCTTGGCTGACTCGGCGACTTCGTTCTGCCGCTGGCAATTTTACCACTTTTATAAGGATTCCACTCAAGGCTAGTCCTCAGTTCTCAGTCCCAGTTCCCATTCCAGTCCCAGTCCGTGTGCCTTCTGTTAAAATACGCATATCATGTAGGACCACCATATTCTTTCTCTGTCTTCTGCTGTGACGCAGCGCTAGAGGCGTGTGTCAAGCCCTTGCCACGCCCCCGCCCTTTACAGACACAGAGTTCCAGACTGGCCATATGTTGTAGAGAAGATGAAAATCAAGTGAGTGCAATAATAAATACATTTTACACACAGAGATGAGCACAGAAAAACATAAAATCAATAATAAACAAAAACTTTGAGATTGAGTGCACTTTGGGTTGACAAAACCATCAACATTATTACAAACCATCCATATCATTGTGAAGCAAATTAATTGTATGCTTCAAAAGCAGTCAAGCTAGAAACAAGAAGAAGAGGGGAGGAGAGGAGAGCAGGGGAGAGCAACTGTCAGTCGTTGGGCGCCATAGAAAATGCTGAGCAACTTGTTATCGATTGCATTTGGCATTCATGCTGTTCTGGGTTCTGCATCTGTGCGAAGGTTGCTGTGGCAACACTGTCCTTGCAACTAAGCCCCAAACTGCATTGTTGGCATTGAATGGAAGCCACAACGATCCTAATTACACTTTCATGACAGAGAAAAAACCCATTGAATCGACATAAAAAGTACAGAGACCTTGGCATCATCAGCATGTGCATCACGTGTTTGCTCATACTCTGTGTACATTAACTATTCATAACATTCTAAAGCGAGTACTTTAAAGGTCACCTCATTGAGCTGTGACCCAAAAGCAATTGATTAGAGCCAAAAGTTCACTTGATCGCACTTTGTTAGGTTTGCTGTACTAGAAAATTCTTGTGAACATTTTAATCTGCTTAGCTTTTTAAAGAACGGAAGATAAACATTTTAACACGTAAGACTCTTTATAAAAGATATAAAAAACACAAGATTTTATTTATCTGCTATGACTATCTTAAAAAATTATATCTTAAAACACAAAGACAGTTATAAATCTTAAGTTGTAGTATCTGCTTGGGTAATAAAAGTACAATTATTATTAAATCCAATGTTATGTATAAATTTATCTGCACTTCATGGATTACTTCAGAGATTCCACGTTTATGCTTTCTCTCCCTAAGGGACTGTCTCAAACCTTCATCGATTATTTGGCACAGGTCCAGGTGTGCGGTCAAGGCTACCAAAGTGCACAGGTGCCTGCCTGGCTGTGCTTCTCTCAATGGCAAGCCTCAGGGCCGTCATCACGTGTCTGATGGTCAAAAACACATTGTTCAAAATCCTCATTTATTTGTGAATGAAATTGGCTTTTAATTGTTGACTTGGCAGACGTCGTCGTCGTCGTCAACGACAGTCACAACAGAGCAGAGCGAAAAAGAGCCATGGCATGCACATTTGTTTTTAATTCTTGTTTTTCTTTTATTTTATATTATTTTTATTGTCTGTTTTGTAGCCTGGCATGCAAATAT
The DNA here is from genome assembly GCA_020829145.1 of Drosophila nigrodunni. NCBI lineage: Eukaryota > Metazoa > Arthropoda > Insecta > Diptera > Drosophilidae > Drosophila > Drosophila nigrodunni. The sequence goes on along the minus strand of JACVCZ010000003.1, from coordinate 3,083,615 downwards.
GATTCAGAATTTGCATATCAAACGAGCCAGGCAGTGGGAGGGAGGGAGGAAAGAGGTAACAAGTATACGCCGCGTTGGTCAAACATACAATTCTGGCAACACTTTCAACTGAATGAGTCAGTCTGAATGGACGCACAGTGGGCAAAGTTTGGTAAATAAAGACGTTTGTTAGAATTTCTATTCTTCGAATTGATAAATAGTTTAAAAGGGGAAGAAACTATTTGTTACTTTATAATAGAAAATTTAATATATTTATATTTTAATACCACTCAATTTATATACATTATTTAAACAGTGTATTAACTTTTGTTTCACATGTTGTTTCAAATTGTCTTCAAACCACTGTGCATTCTATGTTCTATGCTGGTCGTGTGTCTGTGGGCATTTGTCTTGTTTCTGTCTCCTTCCCACTGTCACTATCTCTCTGGCTGTCTCTGTCTGTCCTGTCGCTTGTATTGTTTTTGTTTATGTTTTGTTTATGACTTATTGTTTATGCAGGCAACGAGTGCGTGGTATTTGTCAAGTATTCAAGTATTTTTTCAGTATATTTTCAACATTTTACTTTTATTTTCTGTTATTGCTTATTCATTTGCATTTGTTTTTGTTCGGAGTTGTCTGACTGACAGTCCGCCCGTCTGTCTGTCTGTTCGATTGTGACTGTTGTCTGGAGAATGAATGAATATATGTACTCGCATTCACATTCACATTCACATTGTCAGCAAATCGCGTGGGTGTATTTTACAGATAATAAATTTAAGATGCGATAAAAAGCATTTGACCATAAAATTTTGTTTTAGATAAGCAAATATGAAATGAAAAGCTCAAAACAACAGATGTGAGAAGAATCAAATAAGAAGCAATAGATATGGGTAGTATAACAATGGGTAGTATTTTTCCCCATCTTCTGCTTCTTCTTCTTCTTCTTCATAGTTTTTGTGTTCTTCCCCATTCAAATGGGCATGGGAAAAGATAACAAAACAAATCCGTGGGTTCTTCTCTTTTTTTTTGGAAAACACAGAAAAAAGTTGGCACTAAGCTCAATTGTGACTGTTGCGGCTATTGTGAATTGTCTCTTTGAGGTCGCTTTTTTCATATTTACATTTATTATTTAATAATTTTATGCATATTTGCAACGTAATTTACGAGACTGCGATTATGTGGCCAAGATAAAGACAATTTGTGGGTCTTTTGTTGTGAATGTTTAAATCTAGCTAAAAGATATCATTCCATCCTATCAGCAGCACGTATCTCAAAAGTATATCACATAAATCGACACAAGTATTATTAACCTTTACGCACACATACTCTATAAATAACACTCACTTTTCCATAGACACCTGTAGCCAAATGAAGTTCATTCAACCCATTCATATGTTTTATAAACAGGTGCAAAACTGTTAACAAACAAACAAACAAAAAAGGTGAGGAAAAATTTGTGCTAAACTTTCTCCTTGAGCTGATTTCGTTTTTCACAATTTCAACAATGCCGTTTGAATGACTGACTGAGTGAATACATTCAATCAATCAGTCAGTCTGTTAGTCGATTTGTACTGTAATTAGAAATCAAAAGTTGCTCTTTTTTAAGAGATGTGTTTGAATTTGAACAAAAGCTTTTCTTTTCGCAACGCTCGACTGAAGCTGAAAGTCAAAATACCGAAAATGAAACTGAAAACACACAATAAAAATCGTGAATAATCGAAATGGCTAGAAAATCACTTGCCACGAAAATGAATAAAAATTGAGATTGGCAGAGAACGCAGAGTGTGCGTAATTGTAATTGTAGAAAATGATTATCAAATTGGATTTTACGTTTGAATTACGTAAGCTGGTAATTATGCAAACGTTGGTGGACTACAAGATACTCTAGAAACTGAAAGATACCGCTGAGTCAAGCGCTACTTAACTGAATAGGAAAAGAGTTCTTTATATCAAACACCTAGAGATTTTAGCGCTGTACCTCTTGCTGTTTATGCACTACGCAGATCAGTGAGTAAGTAGACAAGCAGTTCTACAGCCAAGTCACTCAAAACTCCCCAATCTAACACTTAATTGTCTCAAAGGCATTTCCTCTTCTTACGACTAATTGTCCCCCATTCCCAGCACTTTCATTAGATAAAGCGCTTGAAATCGTAGAAAATGCGTAGTTGGAGCAGCTACAACGGCATTCCAAAGTTCTATCACAACTTTTGGAATACACATTGCTGAGGTGTTTGTCACTTTGGGGGGCAATTAGCCATATAAATGGACGCTAGATGCGACAGAGTGTAACATGTCTGGTTCCGGTTTTAGTTTTTCTTTGTTTTTGTTTCCCACTCGGTTCAACATTTGTTTAGGCAATTCCGTAATCTGCTTTCCACTTTTATGAAAAAACGAAATGAAAAACGAGTAGAAAATAGAAAATTACGCTGGCGCCGCCATTGACAATGATGGACAATAAAAAAGCAACAAATATGATTGCAGCAAGTGGGCAGGTAATACACCAAGTAGGCGGGGCTGGCCATATAAACTCTTCAACCGACAATCCATACAAAAAAGTAAAATTGGTATAGATAATCAAATTTTTATTGTACACCTTGCAATAATACGCTTTGAATAAATACGGGTATTTCAAAATGTGATGTGAGTGCATAGATTAAATTGATTGCTTGTGTATGTGTGAGTGTGTGTACTTTTGGGAGTGAGTGTGTGTGCGTATTTTATAGCGGCACTTTATGACAATCTGTAATTACACGCTCGAGTAAAGTGAATACACTCACACACACACGTCTATTCAACGCACGCAAAGTGAAACTTTTATCTCTAAACTCGGTAGCATCAAAATTTCATTTATTAACATTACGAAAATTCCGTTTGACAACTTGGAAGCTGGTTAAATGTGTATTGAGTTATTAAGACGGTGAAAAGCCGGAAAAGCGCATTTCACAGCTCTATAATAAACCAATTACAGTTAAAATTATGCAATTCAATTTGAAAACAAAGTGACGTTAAGATCTCAATCTCATTTGGAAGTTTCTTGGAAACTATTTTAATAATGTTAACATTTTCCGCTTGTTTCTTAATAGTTTTTAATATAAATGTATCTCAAAACTATCAACATTATCACTCCATCCGACTGTTAAACGTTTTTTCCCTGCCACTTTCATAATAATTTCTTCAAAGTTCTCTTGCAAATTTATGCCCAACGTGTCGTCTTCTGTTCACTTTTACCCGCAACTTTTTTGTACTTTTTACTTTTGAAACAAAGTTGTTGGAGTTTCTTATCACAAGCTGCCACATCCAGACAAGGTGCGGTTGTGCACACTTCAAAGCACTGTCCCGTCCGTATCTAGATTGTGTTTTACGGCCAAAAGAAAAACAAGGAAAAGTTTTTGCACAATTTTCCAGAGAATACGGCTAAAGAGCGATGTCTGGCAAATGCAAAAAGGCTGAAAATTATACAAAAAGATATACGCAAAACTGAAGTTTTAATGCTCTTTCCAAATGGGGTCGCTAAAGATGAGTTCTCTCAGAATATTGACGCACATCTTCAAGTTGAAGCAGTGTATAAATACTTAATGAGATCAAGAGGGTATTATCGAGGGTATCTGCAGTATCTATGACTCGTTTCCAGTTGTAAACAGTTGTAAAATATATAGAATATGTACATTATACGTACAAATTCAACTCTTGGGTGATTCAGCATTGACTCTGCTCCAAGTGTTGCAGTTCTGGGAAACAAGTGCAATATCCAGGCTGGATAAGGAGAGAACCAGCAGACAGACGGACTGTTGGGCACGGCGGATGTGGGATGTCGTTTAAATATTGCCAGACGGCGTAAAAATTGACAGACGTCGCAAATCCACAAAAACCAGAGGAAGCAAAACCAGCAAAAAACGAGGAAAACATAAGCAGACAAAAGGCAAAACTTCTGAATAGGCTGTGGCGAAAATCATCATAAAAGTACAAATAAAACAAAAGACAAAAATACTAAAGATAAAAATAAAAAAGAGAAGCAGAGAAAAAACCGAAAGTGGCGACAACTTCAACATCGAAATCCAAATTCGTCTGTGCTGAACTGAACTGGACAGAAGAACCGGCAGTGCAGCCATTAGGCAGCAATTAAATGAATTAAATTTCACATTAATTATTTAAAAAATAAAAATACTTTGGGAGACACATAAACAGACACACCACAAACACACACACACACGCACACCACATACACACACAAAAAGAGAGCTGGTTATGAAGTTAAAATTAACTGCTTTTTTGCTGTTTGTTGCTCTTTCTTTGCTTCTTTGATGTAGTGTTTTTTGTTTGCCCTGTAGAAGTAAAGCAAAGGGTGTACTATGGGGTTTGTGAAAGTATTTCCATTTTTAATTGAATTATTTTGAGGTAATAACTACAAAAGACCGTCAATAACCGTCTTTATAGCCGGCTTACAGTGCGTTAAATAAGTATTATATTAAAATACATTCCCTTTTTAAGGCTAAACATGCAATTCCAAAAGATTTGTCTGCCCTTTCAAGTACCACAAATATTTTGCAAGGTATCTACTGATGGATCACACCCAACTTGTGTTTACTTTATGTCTTTTTGGACAAAATTTTCATTTCATGTTTTCACGCTGATGGTTCACTGACCATGTCGGAACACCAATGCACACCGGACGCCGGTCAGCTGAGATCTGAGAGTTAGCAGAGAGAGAGAGAGAGACAGCCAGAGAGAAAGGGAGAAAGAGTGAGAGAGCGATAAGTGATGCTCTCGCATCATCACACAACAGCAATGTTGGAGAACTGGTTTGCTTTGCTCCACGGCTCATTTGTTATGCTTTTTCTTTACTTTTTCCTTCTTACTCTTTTTTTTTTAATTGTATTTAAAACTTTAACAATAAACGCTTGCCAATTTTCTTGATTCGTCTTGCCAAATAGAATAGTTTTTTTGTTGCTGCTTTTAGGGAGAAATTCGAGTGAAATTTAAACAAATTATGCCTTAATTGTAAAGACTTTTACTGCTAATATGATTAAGTCGATATTGACCTAGTCGTGTATGGCATGGGGAATGTAAATAGTCGTCTATAGTTATGGCCAAGACAAGCTGTTAGTTACAAGTAACTTTCGATGACTGTTTAACGACTTTTGCCATTTTGGTTTGAATTTAACGCATTCCTTATAGATAAATATTAAAAGTCGTTTCGCTTTGGGTGGTGTAAAGTGTTTTTTTAAGTGTACATTAAAGTTTTTAAATTATCGCCATACCGTTAGATAGTTTTCCAATGAAAATTGGTTACTATTTAAAAGCTTGGCTTAATTACATGACTTTATGACATTTGAATGGAAATTCATCGTAAATTGCAGCAGTTGTTGTCTTTTACACTTGGCAAATAATCGGGTGAATAATTGTAAAGGCAGTTAAAGTCCAAATCGACATCAGAAATTCAATCAGAGGCAATTGGCATTGGGAGCTCAAGGCGCGCAGTTTCCCAAGAGTCAAGAAGGAGAGAGAAAGAGAGGTGTTTGTATCTGTATCTCGTAACTGTAGACAGTGCTACAGGTAAATTGCTTTCAGATAGAGATACACACACACACAAACACCTGGTACGTGCTGTGGCAAGCGAGAAAACTCAATTCTCATTACAGTTACAATTACGAACGTGATTTGTGCCGCAGTCCCCTATCGAGTGGATGCAAGTTGCCTCCATTGATGGATTCGAAGCCGCCTCAAAATGCAGTTCTGAGCTCGTAAGTCCACTCACCTCCCCTCTACAAACAGGTTTCACCGCTGGAAATTGTCGTGAAAGCAATTCTTGTTGCATTTGAAACATTTATTTATTTAAAACTTAATCTGTATTTGTTCTTAAATAAGATATAACACACAATAAATCGTGTGTGAACGCGTTATAAAAAGAGGCAACATTTTTGTTGTATTGCTGTTGATTTTTGCACATGCTTAATATGTTCGACCTTGTGCGCTTGTTAACAGACCAAAGCAGACAAACACACACACACACACGGGGTGTGTGAGTGGGAGACAGCAGAGTAAGTGGTTAAACTTAATAAACACACATCAATTGCAGCTGAAAGTGCAGGGCAGCGTACAGGGTATAATAAGTCGCCGTCCCCATTTGTTTGTTTTTCGGGAATCTACATAAATAAATTCGTTTGGAGCGGCCCACTTTGACAGCTCCCCTCCACCCCTTTGAGCAAACACCTATGTACACAAATATATGTACACTAAAAATATACATTTGTGTGTCAATCAATCAACTGGCGTCAAAAATTTATGACCTCAAACATAATCACAGCAACAACAGCAAAGAGGGAGAAAATTGTTGAATATGAAAACGTTTCATGCGCTTATAATTAGTTGACGCATTCCCTCCAGACTCAGACTCCACGCCCCTATCCCATCTTCCCCTCGGGTGGAAAATAAATATTTCGATTCTCTCAATTTCTGCTGTTTACAAATTATGTTTGTTTTGGACAGTCTTTCGCTTTCTTCTCGCTTTTTCCTCAGCTTAATTTATGCAAACAGTTTTCAATGAGGCAGAGACCTCGAAAGGAGGTGGGCCTGAGGAAGGGCAGGCACCACAAGATGCCGGTGCGCTGTGTGGGCGCTTGCAACGCTCCACTGGGAATGCAAAAAGAAAAATAAAAGAGCAGCAGTGGAAAATGCACGAAAAATGTCAACGACAAAAGTTGTGAAACTATTATGATATATGAAAGAAGGTCGGACATATTTATAGCAAACTTTGGAACTGCAAGACATTAGCAGCGTTACACCCAGATAAGCAAAGAGTGAGTGAATTACTCACTGATACAATATATAGAAAATAGGGGACCAAAGAATAACATCTGTTTCAGTTGGATTTCTACTTTGGTTCACTCCCAATCATTATATCTTTATTAGTTTCCTACTTCTATTCATTCAAATCCATTATATCTTTATTAGCTGTCATTGTTTTTACCCCAGTTGTTGTTCCAATTGGGACACACTACTTTGGTTCCCAATTGCAAACACACTTATTACTACGCTTTGAATATTTCTCAACTCGTCTAATTGGAAGTTCTGTAGGCACAGCTGTTTGTGAGTTCTTATTGGAAGTGTTAGTCTGAACTGAAACTGGCAATCGGGTTGTTGTTGTTTTTTCTTTTCTTCTTCTACTCACTCGCTCTTGTTGTTGTTGTTGACTCTAAAAATAACATCAAAGTGCATTGCAATGCACGAAATGTGAGGCACGAAAGGATTTACGAGCTTGATCGAAAACAGCCCTTTGGCCTCAAAAGCAGAGCATGCAAACTAACAAAAACAACAACAAAAGCAAACAGAACAACAACCACAACAAGAATAATCATGATGACGATGAGTGGCACTTTGGAGCTGGCAAATGGAGTAGGAAACAGGCAACGCAAACTGAGTAAAAGTAAAGAAAATTATAAAAAGCAATGCGACATGACAAAGTCCAAGAAGCAGCAGCAGAGAGAGAGAGGAGAAGAAACAGCAGCGGCTGAAAAGGAAAGAAAAATACAGAAAGATACTGCACCGGCTAATAATAGAAAATCCATGATGGGAGCTAAAGAAGTTGAAGAAGAAGAGAAGAAACTACAAAGTGCCAAAGTGGAGACAACGCCTTCAACTTCTGTCGCTCTCTCCCACTTCTTTCTCTCTCTGCCTACCACACTCTTTCGCTTCCTTACGGTAAATTTGCCTCAACAATTATGTTTAAGCGCATAAAACAGATTGAAGTAATAATATTTATATATTTGCATAATCACAAGCAAGTGGGAAAGCTGTAAAGTAAACACACACTATGAGCGAAATCATGCCAACATACAACTACACACAGCCACACGCGTCACCTGTTTGCAGCTTGTACACAACAGACACAGGTCTGGTCTGGTCTGGCCAGTGTGTGTGTGTGTGTGTGTGTGTGTCTGTGGTGTGCGTGTGGCGTCCATTAGCCATGTGAAAAGTTCATTTGCCTCGTCTCATAATTTGCCGCTTGCATGTTAGCAAATATAAAGTCCAGGCCATTGACGCCTCCCTCTGCTTCCTTCCGCTTCTATTCCCGGCTACTCGGATTACACGGAGAGAGCGAGAGCCAGAGCAAGAGCGCGCACTGGACAAACACTTCATATGCCAAAAGGAGTTCCAACAACTCACTTGAGTCTATTTTGAGTCATGCAGAAGTCTTCATTTTCATTTCCATTTCCATTCCCATGCCCATTTTCCATTTTCATTTCCAACTCAACTCTCTTGTCACTGTCACACGAGTGCAAACGTTAATTTCTTTTGCTTTGCTTTTCGCAATTGGCATCTCCAGTGAAGCCAACAGCATTCCCAGCGCAACATAAGCCCAAATCGCAATCCCAAGACAACCAAACACAACCAATGTAGTCTCCATTGTTGCCCCCAAAAGTATCTAATTACAATCGTGTCGTATAACGACTCTAACTATAGTCAAATTCCGCTCAGCCAAAGGCAACGCCTACAACAGCAACAAACTAACAGTCGCACAGTGGTCAAAACTGTTCAATTCTTACAGACACAAAACTTATGACTACTAAAAATTAAAATGTGTCTAAACAAAAAACTTGTGAATGGTAAAAATGCTATTAGTTTTATTAGCGCCATAAAAATTAACATAGCTATAAAATGGCTAAAATTATAGTAAATGCTGTGAAAGGAATTTGGGCATTAAAACAAAAGTACTGACTGGAAAAAAGTTTATTTTAGCTAATGAACCCAAATATTTACAAAATTTCTGACCATAAAATGTTTATAGTGATAAGTTATTATAATAATAACTATAAATAAAACTGGAAAATTATATTTAAAATTCTTAGACATTGTGGCTATTGTAAATTGTGTTCTGTTTGATGAACAAAGAACTTAAAGTATTAGTAAAATTAGACGTTTTTTATTTAGTGGAGACTAGAATTATTTAAAAGAAATAAGAAGATTTTTTTTTAAGATTGTATAAAATTATTATATTACTTCAATAAACCTTTTAAACCTCCCAATTTTACTATTTTCTACCTACTTATTTTCAACCCTTTGCTGCACTCCTTTTCCATAGCCCTTGCCCCACTGTGCGGTGTCGTCAATTGCCATGTTAGTTGTTTGCTAGTCGCTCTTGTCGTATTTGGCCTGTTGTATGTGATTTCTGTGATTTCTCAGTTTGAGTTCGAGGCTGCCAGTCGGTCTGGCTCAGCACTGAGATCGACCGGATGGCGACTGGTGACTAGTGACTGGTGACTGCGGTCGGTGGCTTGTAATCTGTACCCCAGACACAGTTTGTACAATGTAATTTTGTAATTACAACAACAACAAAAACAGCAGATATGGCAAAAAAGCGAAAACAACAAAGACAATTGCATCTTCTGAGCTGACTTTATTCGATTGCAATTTGGTTGAATAATTTTGTGTGGGAAATTTTACACAAAATAAAAGCAACTCAAAAAACTAGTGTAAACTTATTAAAGTTGAACTTTAAGCTATAAAGACTAGTAGGGAAATGTTTTATTATTTGTTATTAATACCGCTTCAAGTGCAAATCCTTTTCAACAACTTGGCTGTAAAACAAATGGACAGAAAATAAAATACTGGAATTACGTGGAATAATTCTAGTGGCTTTTTTCAATCCATTATCGCAATTTCTTGAATGCTACTTAGATAAATGGCCACTTTATTGATAAAAGCTAGAATTTCGTTTGTGCCTTACAATGCAAACAAAGGTTACGAGCTGCATACTGAGCTAAAAATGCTTCAATGAAATCTGTGACTCAATGCGGTCACACAGACACACAAACACACACCATAACACACATTTGTATGCATTTTGAGGCTTATCGCAAATACTCGTAATACGCTTAAAGCTAAATATAAATAACAATAATTGCAAACAAATTGCAAATGCATAAATGCATTAAATGCCATAATTTTTGTGAAAAATAAAAGTCTAGAGTGGAAATGTGAAGTATTTGCATCTGAATCAAAGGAGTACAAGCCGCCTATTGATCCAATTGGAATGAGTGTGCCAATTAGACTAGCTCTTGAGACATTTAATGAGTTATGAGCTGACAGGTGTGCAATCATATGCAATTTCCCATTAGATAATACCGAGTACTAAAAGCTGAATTGGCTGATAATAAATCTAATCACATGCCCCGGGGTGTCGCCACAGTTCCCCTCGTTGCGGTAGGACGACCAAGAGTTGACAAGGATAAGGGACATAAAAAGCCATTAGAAAATTGACATGGAAAGAAAAAAGGAAGGGAAAATAGGGGAAATAATGTTGCAACTTGCCAAGGCAAACAAATAACAAATATACTGTTGTAATAGAAAGTGAGCGAAATGCGGAAAAGGCAACAGCAAAGGCAAACGCAAAAAGGATAGAAAATGCGTGATGAGGAAAACGCAGGAAATGCCCGTCAACTGGTTTTCATTCACAATGAGGGGGTGGCTGGCTGCTGTTTCTGTTGCTGTTTCAACCACTGTACAAATAGCAGATGGAGTTGGGTGGAGTGTGTGCGGGGGCGAGGTGAGGCGAGGGTGCGTATTAAAAGGAGTAGCAACAGCCGAAACCGCCCTCGTGCTAGCAGCAGCAGCAGCAGCAGTAGAAGCAACAACAACAACGACATTCCAAAATTCAATACATTTCTTCGACTGATGGCGACGCGTGTCTCGTTTTTGTTGTTGTGTTGCTCATGTAAACAAAAGCGGGCAGCAAAAACTACGCTAGCAACAACAACAACAACAAGTAGAACTATATGAACATAGGCAATGCCGGCAGCAACTACAACAACAACACATGCATTCCGCTTCTATGATAATCGGAAGCAATGAAAGCAAGAAATTGGCTCAATTGGAGAGCGGGCCGCCCACTGTGTGAGTGCAAGGAGGAAGAGAGTAGTAAAGCCCGAGACAGAGACGGAGAGAGTGAAAAAGAGAGCAAAACAGAGTGAGAGAGTTTCGAGCTGTCAAGCAAATGTTAAAACTCTATGTACACTTGTATGTGTGTGAGTGTATACACACTGTAAGTGCATTTGTATGCTGCGGGTGGCTTATGTACACATACACACACACTCACACAGACACACAAAAACAAAAAAAAAGAGAAGAAATCAAATAAAATAAAAACGCATACTCACCATTGTGTTCGGTAAATATGTTGAGGCCCACGGTTGGATTGCGATTATCCTTATGTGAGGTATTGGAGCCACCCCGATGTGATGACAAACCACTGGACCCGCTTGAACCGATGCTGATACCGCTGCTGCCATGACCCGCCGACTGATGTGATTGATGTGACTTCATGCGTGAGCCGCGTAATGTGGAGCCAGTGCTTAAGGCGCCCCCTGAGCTGCCCACGCTAATGCAATGCGGTGATCCAGATGCTACTGGACTGCTGCTCGAGACACCAATGCAGCTTACAGTGCCGCCTCCGTGTCCACCGCCCCCGCTCGAATGCGAGCCGCGGTCCTTGCCCTGCTGCGCCCCCATCTTCAATCACATGCACCCACAAATGGCACTGCTGCTGCTACTGTGACTGCTGCTGCTGCTGATACGCTCTTGCGCAGCAATAACAATTTATACACTCTTTATTTTTTTTGCACAATTTTGTTTCAGTTGCAGCTGATTTTTTTTTTGTTGTTGCTCGCGATAAATAATTGTATGCACTTTTTCTTTTTTCTTTTTTATTTTTTGTTGTATTTTATCGCATTTGCGCTTGCTTTATTTTAATTCGCTGCTCTACACATTTTCTTTCGTGCGTCGTCGTCGTCTCTTTTCTTTCTTCCACGAGATACGCTCTTTTCTGCTACCGCTCCACACACCGTTTCGTTTTGCTACTCCACTTTGCAATTTGAGAGTAGACAAAATTCAAGGATGTTGCGAAATTGCTGCCAACAATTTTTGCACGCAACTTTTTATTTTTGTGGGGGCGACAACAATAAAAATTTGTTTGCTTGTGCTTAGCTTTTTTTATTTCATTTGTTGAGTACCAGCCTTGGGGGAGTAGGGGTTTGGCTGGCTACAAACACGCCCTAAAATGCACTTTGTCTGCCCGTTACGGTTTTTTCGCTGCGTCTGCGTCTCGTCCGCTGCGTTTCTTACATATTTTGCATTTGCAACGACATTTAGATACTGAGTTATACATAAGTATTAACTGCAGCTTTGAAGTTATCTATAGCTTTGCATTTTTCTTATTACACACACACAAAAATTACCACCCGCACAACACAGCGACACCGACCGACTTTATTAAAATTTTCAAGACGACTAACTGATGGTGTGACCGTACGCGCTTACCGCGAAAATAAGCAAAGCTTATTTCGTGCGGCCAACTTCGTGTGAGTTGGGAACGAAAGCAACTCTGTTTAAAAACCCACTATTAGCATGGCCACCCATATTATTTTCCCAATAATATCACGGTCACCCTTGGTATAAAGAAAAATGGGAAAAACTGACAATGTACAAAATATATTCAATATTTTCAGTTTTTGGAAAATGCAAGTAGCCTATAAAAAGTACAGTATTCTGTATGGTTCTTGAAACTACAGCTACCTTTGCCATTCAAATCAAATCTTCAAATTTGAATCGATGTTTAACGTTTTTAATAAAACATCGATTCAACGATGCTAAAATCGATATAATTTTTAGCTCTAGATACAATATCGATACTACAATATCGATACGCATCCCCAAGTCACACCGTTCAGATATTGATATAGATAGTTCTGGAATTCGTAGTTTTAATTACAAAATAGTCATATATTCATATTAAGTAAAGCATTAACAAAGCACCCAATGTAAGTCGATTGGTATTGAATATGTTCGCCAGAAGCATAGCTTCTTATTTGACGTTTATTTCACATTTTCGCTGCTCTCCAAAAATAAGATGTCGGACTGGGATACGGTAACCGTTTTGAGAAAAAAGGCCCCAAAGTCTAGCCAACTGAAGACCGAATCAGCTGTTAATCAAGCACGCCGTCAGGGTGTTGCAGTCGATACACAGCAAAAATGTAAGTTCAAAAGTGTAGCAACTATTCAATATTTGGTTAATTAAATACCGCCGGCGGCAAGCAACGAAGAGCTAAAATGAGAAATGCAATCAATGCTGTGGATTGCGTGGCATTTGTTGTTGTTTTTGCTCCGGCTTAAGCGTATCAACATGAGTTTATTAGTGTGAGTGTGTAAGCATGTGTGCGTGAGCCTGTCTGTGTGTGTATGAGTGTGTGTTGTGTTAATTTCATAAACGCTTTTGCATTTGTGCAGAATGTGAAATCGAAAGCTTTTCACCTCCTCATGCTGTCACCTCGACGCCTCCCACTCAACAGCGGCGGCCATATTGGCAACAGTCTGTCGCTGACCTACAAACCGATTATTGCCTTTTCGATTTAATTGACTCGATGTTTTAATATATTTTGTATGTTTGTACATAAATAAAGATGGTGCTGGCACCAACAAGCAGCATGTGACTACTAAGAACACTGCCAAGCTGGATCGTGAGACTGAAGAATTGCGGCATGACAAGATACCGCTAGATGTGGGCAAAATCATTCAGCAAGGCCGACAAAACAAAGGTCTTAGCCAGAAGGATTTGGCCACGGTAATGAACTCATCTGAACAAATTTGAAAAATAATAATCATTTCAAACTTTTTACAGAAAATCTGTGAGAAGCAGCAAGTTGTGACCGACTATGAGGCCGGCAGGGGCATTCCAAACAACTTGATACTGGGCAAAATGGAGCGTGTGCTTGGCATAAAATTACGTGGCAAGGAGCGCGGCCAACCAATAGCGCCTCCCGGTAAAAAGTGAGATGATGCTGCGGCGTCTACTGCCATAGCCACAGCCACAACAACAACTGTGAGCAACAGTGGCGGTGCTCCGTCTCACAGAAATGCCAAACAACAACAACAACCAAATGAAGCCGGCTGGAGCACTGTGAGCAGCAGACGCAAATGAAGAAAAAGCACTATCGGGAGGCTGTGGAACCAAACAAAATCGGGTCTAACTTAAAGCAGCAGCAAGACGAGGAGAATAAACGAGTTAAAAACAAATGAAAGAAAAACTACACGGAATAAAATAGAAAACTATCAGAATCATAACAAGCAACAAATGAAACAAGCACCAACTATGAGCGCAAAGAAAATGAAAAAAACTTAGTAACATTTCACATTCTAATAATACTAGCAATTTTGTCTTCTCTTATTTTTATTTGGCTGACAAAAAAATTGAAACATTGTAATTCAATAAGTATATCATTACACACCTACACACGCACACCCAACACACACACGCACTAGACCCAACAAATTAATATAATGATATTAAAAAAATGAAAGGAAGTTAAAAAATCGGGGCTTAAAAACTTTTACATTTTGTGCTCATGGCTGGGATGAAAGCTTTTTTTTGTTCATTTCGGCATTTGATTATTTTTTATTTTTATAAACTAAAAAACTATTGTTTTGTTATCTAAAGAAAACTAAGTTTATTTTTAAAACTTGAGCTAATTTATGGATATACAAATTATGCATTAAAAATGGCATTGAAAACACATAAAACAAGAATAAAAACAAAATACTTGAATTTATTTGAAAACAGTTTTCATTCCTATTCCCCACCCCACAGAAACTTCAACTCCCCGCACATATATGGCTCATCTAGTGGTTGTTCTCATCCTATATAACTAAATATAAATAATTAATATTCACTCATAAAACAAATCATGCATTCATAGTTAAAAAATAATATATATGTGTACTATTTTAGCGCTTAGCCGATAAATTATGATGATACGCCTAGATACTAGGTTCTAGGGTCTTGAGATTAATGAGAATGCATTATACATATTATATTTAAACAAAAAACAAGTATGTGACTCGTATTTTAGCAACTTTTTCTAGTCTAGTAATTAAATTTTAAGCGATAGACTTTTCAATATTTTCCTATCGCATCATTGGAGAATTAACTTCCTTGCGTAAAATTTATGCAACTATAACTAAAAACAAAAACAACATATTTATATATATATACATAAATCTGTGTACATCAATGTGTAGTGAAACATTTTCCCCAAGCCAAGAAAGAAAAATGAAAATAAATGTTTTATCCCATTTTTGATGTAAATTAAAACGATTTGTTAGTTTTAACGGAGAAATCGGTTGGCATAGGGAGGGACCATATACTTACAGTCTTTTAAACAATCCTTTGCTTGCTATATAAATTAAAATTATTGAATTAAAAACCACAAATTGTTCAGTTCCTTTTCCTTTGTTACGTTTTATTTATCCGTTTTGTTTTTCATCGTTTTTAGTACTTATAACCCGACAAAAAAATCCAAATTTGTTCGCTTATTTTTCGAATTTAGTTACAAATCTTTGACTGCATCGAACGGATTAATCCAATGGGAATTCCCCTCATTTCAGCTTTCTTTTCTCTCTCGTACTTTCTTTCATTCGCTCCCTCTTCTTCTAACTCTTGCTCTTACTTAATCTGTCTGTGTTCTAGTCATTGTTTATACTAAATTAACTTTTCAAGTAGGACTTCTTTGCTTATTTTGTTTACGTTTGGTTTTCTTAGAAATATATATGTATTTATATATAATTTAAATATTTATTTTTGTTTTTCTTTTTTTTTTTTTTGTTTGTTTGTTAGGTGTTTTTTTTTTTCTTTCAAGGACATAAGCTTTTAAATTTTCCTGCCTGCTTACCACGGTGTAGAAACTTTTGATTTGAAAAGAAAAGTTTCAGAAACAAAAGGAAACTAAATGCACGCCTCTCTGCTGCTCTCTCTCTCACTCTCACACACACTTTCTCCATCTCTTTCTTTGCCTCGGTTTTGAAATTAAATATTGTTTACATTTTATTACAGTATAATAACAATTTGCGCTTAAATCATTTTCATGTTGAACAAGTTTCAAAGTTTTCACTTTTTCTTAATTTTTTAGCATTTCTTCATCTTTTTTTTGGTTTTAACTTTTTGCTGGCTATATAATAAATGTCGATACTTAAAGTACAATTCGGTTCCAGCTACGAAAACAAAGAAATTTTCTAAATTCCAACACAATAAATTTTATAGTTATATAAATTTATATAGATATATAAACGGAATATATATTTCATACGACTGACTACGCATGCATGGATAACTGAGCGGCGCGGCGGTCTGAATCCGAAATTTAGCATTAATTTTTTAATCAAAATTAATTTGGTATAGACAATATTTTCCAGATGGGGTGTACGGGGGTTGTTTGAAAAGTTTGCTAACTTTTTGTACAAAAACTCAAGTCAAGAGAGACAGCGTTTAGCTTGGATTTCAAATAAGTTTTTCATTATATACATGACTTTATATATATCTGACCAGATATATATATATGTGTGTGTGTGTGTAAGCCAGCCGCCTGGTAAAACTCTATGCTTAAAATTAAATACGTTTCTCTGTTGTTAACCAAAAACGCCCCTCGAGTGTGCGTGTGTGTGTATCTGTGTTTTAGGGTCTCGACTGTTAAAATTAAAAAACAACTTTTACACCGTTACTGCATAAATAAATGTCCTTAGCCTTTTAGAGGGAGATGGAGCGGGAATTTGAGGGGCGCCAGCAGTTGTTGTGGTAGTAGTAGTAGTAGAAATTAGTGTTTAGGTGGCAACCCTACTGCGCCTTGGCCTTACGCAAATAGGCATTCTGGGCATCCTCATCGATGCCAGCATATTTACTGGAATGCTGCTCAGCTCCCGACGGACTGGACGACAATTTAGCGGTGTTTTGGGCAACCAAAGAGGCAGCCATGCGACGGCTCTTGTTGCCACCTGGCGACAGGTAAGCCTTGTAGAAGAAGCGCGCGAAAAGCACAAAATAACTGAAGTACATCGCAATGGAGAGATTTATGTTACGCTGCGATATATTGCAGGATTGAGTGCCATGGGTCTTAAGGAATCCATTGGCCCACACATTGATCGCACAACCGATGATCATTTGCGTTAGCTGCAGTGACGTGATGATCATCGAAATGAATCTGGGTGGATTGAAGCGTGCTGCTTTCAGTGCATAATAACTGTACATCACCGAATGGACGCAGTAGTTCATCACAATGAACCAGCGGGCAGAGCTGGTGTACTCCGTGTAGCTGAACCATGAGTAGATCAGCACTGTGATGTGATGATACCAGTGCAGAAAGATCAGTGGTTGTTTCCTCAACACGATGAATATCGTATCACCCAATTCCGGCAATTTGCTCAGCACAAACAGCCAAGTCCAGAAGCCGCACACACGATCTTGTTCAATGTAGCTGGAGGCACCAAGAGGGAGAGGAATAGGTTAGCGCACAGTGGTAATTGGATATACATGATGACCTTGACGTCAGGAAAACTTACCTGGGCACACAGACCGAGTGGAAAAGTCCATAATGACGCAGCACGTGCAGCAGTTCTGGTGCGGTACGGGCGGCTCCCATTATGCTGAACATCGCCAGCATTGTGTTCCATATAATGAGCGGGCCTCGTAGCTGAAATCTGTAAAAAATCAACGACAACAGCACAAAATATTTAATTAGTTTGCTGCATTTCAAGTGCTTTTGAGGGAGAAACTCAAGTGTGCTCGACTGTTGAATACGCTTGAAAAACTGGTTCTCATTGCGTACTTAGCATAATTACAATAGTAAATAAAAGTGGCTAATTAAAATTTGCACAGAGGTGTTAGATACCCTGTAAAACTGGAGAACTAAAACTTGTTTTAAAATCTTTGATAAATGAGTAATTTCTCATCATAAGCTTTAACAACTCAATAAAAATTTCTACTCAGTTACTAGACTTTAAAATTTACACCCATCCGTCAAACTGATCAGTTATTTAAGCAAATATGCATTGCATAATGGCTAGATCAATAAACTTTTAAGCGATTTTGTTTTTTGTTTTCCTCAACTGATCTCAAGTACTCAAACAATACGACAGAAAGGTCATTAGTAAAAAATTGCATTAAGATTTCTATTAGACATTTAGCCAAGCAAGTTTATATCCTTAAGCGCTTAACTTTATGAGAGCGTCGAGTCAAAGTCAGTCGTTCGTTATGTAAGCAAAAGCAATTAAGGTTAATAAAACACAAGCTAAACTCAGCTGATTTCGGAATTCAGTTATCAGATCTCACGCCAGAAAATCGTACGATCGTCTGCGTCTGGAATACCCTTCAAGAAGGACAAATGTGGCTGGAATTAGTTAAGTAGTGATTCCTACCCATTTTTTAGAGTTTCTAGAATCAGAAAGGCATAAATTAAACACGTGTTTAAGCCCGCTTTAATCATAAATCATTTTTAATACATTTAATTTAATTTCTTAAGTAGTAAATTTGCTACGTTTAAACATGTTTTGCATAACGAATGAGTTTTTTCTTGAGAGACTGCTTAATTCAGATTTAATGGGTCTTTAAACCGCTTGGCGAATGGCCAAAACTCTCTAGAAATGTGAGTAAACATGACTCAAGGGCGTGCCCGGTAGTACCCTGTACACGAGTGACTCAAATTTGAAATTAATGAGAACGAAATCAGTCAACGACTCAGAGACTACGATTAACTGATAATCCTATCGCCCGATCATAATCAAATTGCAATTCATCAATAAGTAGTGCAACTTTTTGTCTACCAGCCGGCAAAAAATCAAAAACACACACACACATAAAAATAGTCAAATCAGATAAGGTTCCCGACTTATTACTCATTGAGGAATCAAAATCGAATAGTAGTAAAAAAAAGTGATTCGACTCTTATCGGAGGTTACGAAATGTGGCGTGTTTTTTCACTTCTGTTCCCCAAAAATTAAATACAAATTTGCAACTTTTTGGGTGAATAGGTGCACACACTTTTAACTTGCTATTTGTATGTTGCTTCCGATTTAGTTAGAAATTCATGTATGTTAATTTCATTCATTAATTAGAAACGGATTGAATACATTTGTATTTCCCCTTTCCGACCACCAACAGTTTATGCGATTAGACCAAATCAATATGGCACTTGTTGGTTGTGTTATGATTCCCCCAATGTTTAACAGGTGTGCGAACACCTGTTTATACGCCATTCTCAAAGATAAGTAAAATATAGTGTAGCAGTTGAATCATTCTGACTGTAATTAATCGGCATTATAACTAAAGATTTCCGCAGCGATTTAAGTCAGAAAATATAGAAAGCATTCCTTTATGCAATTTTTTATAGTGCTAAATTGTCGACGGCGCATAAATTAAACAATTAAGCTGCGTATATGCTGGTGACACTCAACACTCAAATACTATATAGAAATATATCTTGATTCTAATTCATTTTATTAACCCGCATTAAGCTAAACGCTCCACGCTGGGAATTGTAAGCGAATCTCATTTAACGAGCGTATACAGATTTGTGCGCGCTGCTGTTGTCGACTGCGGTTGGTTGGGAATTTTTACTGTTCGCTACCCTGAAATTCTCAAACGGTTATGGCGGCACAGGCTACTGCTTCGTTTTGGTTATGCTGTGCAATTTGTGCCAAAACATAATGAGTAAGGAAAACCAATCTCGCCTTGCTAACAGCTTGGTAGTTGGCTTCTAGGCATAGGGACATAACCGCGCGATGCTTTTCGGAGCATCGTCGGCGTTCCTTGAAGCTCAATTTTTGTCAGGGCACAGGTCGTCCCCAGTTGGATGCACTGAGCGGCGGACCGGCGCCTACTTTGTGTCCGGGCTGCTGTTTGGTCATTTTGGGTGTAGCGATCTGCCCGCTTAATTGATGCATAACAAAAGCCATGAGATAACTCTGCAGAGCGAGACTTTCTTTTTACACAGATGGGGAGGGGGATGGGAGATGCACAGAGAGTGCAGACCGACCCTAAAATTCCAATTTATGTTTTCACTTTGTGCCAAAATTGCATAAGCAACGAGAGAGCGAGTGAGTGAGCGCATGTAGAGCTTTCAAGTGTGCGGCGCTCGCTCTTGCTCCACAGCTTGGGGCACAAGAGCGCGAAAAGTTGGCACTAAACCTGATTTTGCAATGAGGTGGACTCTAAAATTATGCAAGCCTAAATGCAAACGGTAAATGAAATGGAAGAGAAACGAAACAAAGCAAAGCGAAGCAAAGAGAAACAAATGAAATCAAATACTTTTTGGGCCAGTTGATTATTATTGTTGTTGGGCTTGATTTATGCAGCTCCAAAAACACACACACACAAGCGCACAAGCGGCTTGCTTGTGTGTATCGCATGTGTATTGTATTCGCTGTTTATACTTTGTTTGCTTGCCTCTGGGCTACAATTCGCAACATTGTCTTCAAGCTGACGCGTTTCATATTATATATCTGAATGTATGTCTCTTTTGCCAATATTTTTGGCTAACAAATTGGTGTTGCATCAATTTTGCGGTTTCCCTAATTTGGAGACTGCCAATATTGTATTTTTTTTCTACTCTTAACATTTATAATTTGTATTTAATTATTATGCGTTCCGTCATCCACGTGAGCTGCTGCCCTATTGACCAAGTTAACAGATTGTGAAATCTGTTTCAAAGTTCAACTTGGTATCTTATCGTAGTATTTAGTATATGTCTGTATAAATATCTTTTGATAAAGTCTGGCAAAATACTTGGCAAGAAATTAAATGAAAATTCCTGGGAATACCTCATTATAATAATCAGACACTTCAATTAAAACCCATTGAATTAAGGCGAAGTAAATCCTATCATAAATCTGGAATTGATTACGGCCAACACCCTTGAGTTTATAGACCGACTTCAAGTTTAAATCGATCTAAATTTTTATTATCAGCAAAGACAGTAAATAATGTTTTTCTGTATATTTCCGATTGCATTAAAATTAATCGTTTTCTATTTTATCGTGGAGAGCTTTCGCTTTGACATTTCCCAGTCAACAATTTGTGCCACATTTGCGTACTTGGTTAATAAGTATTCAAAGGTCAGGCAAAAAACAAAATAAACAGTAAATAAGACAGTAAAAAATCGATATCAACAAAAATGACATAAAAACTAAAGTAGAAGCAGAAGCAAGTAATGAGTTGACATCGTGACGAAAGTAAAAGTGGCGTGATCACAGATGCTGACGAGCTCGAGCTTAAGAGAGTGGGAGTGGAAGGGAGAGCGAGTGTGTTATGTGTTAACAGGTAAACAGAATCCACATTTCTTTTTCTGCGTCTGCTTTGATTGCATTCCACTGCGAGCTCATGCTCAATAAATATTTGAATGACACACTTTATGCAGATCGCTCTCTCACAATCCACATGCGCTCTGCTTCACCTTCCAATCCCTCTCTTTTACTTTGAACTTTGTCAACGCTAACGGTTGTTATTGTTTGTGTGTGTGTGCGCAGCATCTACCGAAATTTCAAAGTCAATTAAAAGCTTTAAAGTTTCACTTTTTAAAATATTTGACTGCGTCTTAAAGTTCCCCAACATGCGGCATATTTGATTTGTTTACAGTTGTTGCCCGTAATTGTTACATGTACTACACACGTACAACTAAATAAAATAAAAGTAAAGTAATATAACTGTTATTGTTGCTGTTGTCGCCTGTAATTGCAAGTGCTTTGCGCTAATTATTTCACCGACACACGCCCCATTCAGCTCAACTCAACACGTCATGCCAAGCGTCGGTTAATTATTTTGTATAATTATTCCGACAGAATAAAAGTTCGCAGGCTGCAGACTTGAGCTTTATGTAGCTACACAATTATTAAGACACTGTAGGGAGGCGTAGGGAGTGCAAAGGGTATGCTAGGTTGTGGGTTTAACCACACAGTTCGCTACAGGGTATTTGTTGGTCTTATTTTTGATATTTTAAAGCCACTTTGCTTGAGGGAATTTCTGTTGTTTGCGTGTTGTGCTCGCATTAAAGGACCTTTTTCACCGTTGAGTGCGCAAGGATGCACTACATTATAGACCAGGCGTACACGTAATTCGCTACAAACCTACACACACACGGTACCCTTTAGCTACAGTTGTTAAGTATTTTTATATGCGCGCTGACATTAAAATAAATCAATTTTTACAGGGGATTATTCACAGTAGTTAGTCAACGATTTGCGAGATGTTTACAAAAAATATTAAAAAAAAAAAACTTGCGATTTTTCCACAGAAACATTGTTGGCGCTCTAAGCCAAATAAAAATTAGAGTCAACAATAAAAGGGCTAAGTCAGTGATTTATAAATATAGCTGGTGGGATTATGGCATAAATTCGTCTGTTGCTGACAAACATTAGTTCTACGAATTTTCCTTATATGGTTAAAACAAACTCGTAACGTATTTTGTTTCGCAGTGTCACGCCACAATCTGTCTACCACCCACACAAGCAAACACACTCACACACACACACGCACACCTAATACGAAGCGCTGTTATGCTGACCCGCATACTCTCTCACACACATACACACACACGTATGGGGGAGCACACGCAACACGCGCCGAGGCCGAAACAAACACTAGACTACAAAATATTTGCACATCTCTCATGAGATTAGTTCTGTCTACTCTTTTGCCAATTACAATATTTACTCTCCTTCAGTGTTGTTTTTGTTTCTTGGGGCTAGTCAAATTCCAATTAGCATTTTTATGTTGGACAGTGTAGTAAACGTTTGTTCATGTAGGTAATTGAATGTCCTGCGCTGCTGACTCCCGCTCTCACTCTCTTCTCTTCGTTTCTGCACTCCCTTTGGGGGAATTGTTGCCAAGCTAAAGAGAGACACACCCACTTACACACACATACAGTCACACACACGTGGACACTGTACAGTGGGCTCATCTATTATGGAAACCATATGGAAATGCCTTTGCGTGGGGAAAACTTTTGTCGTATTTAAATGACTTTGAATTGACTCTGCTCCCAATTGGAAATGACTGTAAACATAATAAATACGTAGAACATTTTTCAATTGAACCGGCAAATGTCGAATACTACACATTTTAACCCCCTTTTATTTATATTTATTTTATATTTTGACGTGTGATTCATGGCAAATGATATCACAAGCAATTACGCCAACTCACATTGTAGCTCAGAGCATATATTTATTAAATTTTATTTTCATTCGGTTACTGTGTGATAAGAACATTGTTTCACACAGCACATGGTTTCTCACTGATAACAGTCGCTGTGTGCAGCTCATTACAGTGGGGTTTGATCACAAAAATCCAATAAGAATATACACACACTCACACATGTCAAGGGCAATCAGAGAAGAGGGCCAAAGGTTGAGACACCAACGTGATAAAAATCAACAAATAATCAAGATGATCTCAGTCCAACAAATAAATAAAAAGTCTGTAAACTGAAAACTGTAGACACTGTGACGTCCATTGTGGACTCCGTCTCGTAGATTTCCTCAGATACTTTCCAATTCACACCTCACAGTACCAAGTCCATTCAAGTGTAAATATTGAAACAACTTTTTCAGGTGTAAAACCTCAACAATGTATTTATCTTGATTTTTGGTAAGAGCGTAGAATCAACGTAGAGCCAAGCCCCTACTAAGAGGGGATAGGAGCTAATCTGCTCAAGCTTTGACTAAATATTTTTATATAATTCGCCAGATTAATGTATGCCAACATATCAATTTGCTGGGGGCCAGAGCTGATAAGCTTCAATCGGAGGAAAGAACATTAAATAGGCTATTCTTAGAAATCGAATGAATAATAAACTGGAATACAGTAAAGTTGCTTGTTTATTAATAAGAAATTTCAAGTAAAAACTCAAAAGCTTAAAATTTTGTATAAAGTATAAAATTCTTTTCATAATCCTTTCAGCAAAAATTTCAAAGCCGCTTTGCCGTCTTAATAAAGAGATATACTTTTATTGTTGACTTGATAATGCCGTGTAGGTAATTTGGCAGGCATATATATCCTATATAGCGAAATCGTGTATAGATGCCATGTCACGCGCCAATTGAATTTGGCGTTGGCGGCAATTAGAAATGCTGAATTATATAATCGCAAGTCACATTGGCAATCCAGATAGACAGACGGAAAAACCTACGGACAGACAGTTGACAGTTGCACTGACAGTCACAGCAACAAAAACAAACAACAAAATGATTGCAACAATTTTGTGGTAATTCGACATGCAATTTTTTCGGCTTTAGGTTTAGTTTTTTTTTGGGTGATTTTACAACAATAATAAAGCTTAAAACCTTTTGACTCTTTAGAAATGACAATTGTGCAGTGACCTTGAGTGCATCCGTGATTTTTGAACCCACTAAACATGGAAATGTCTTGTGATTACCTGTAATTTTCTCTCATTTTTTTTTGAAATTATAATGAGGGAGGGAGTAACGGCATCCAAAGATTAACGACCAACAATACTTTGCATTGTAATTGGAAAAACGCAAAAATAAAACAACTTTTATAATTGCGAATAGACAAAACTCGACAACAGCTGCACGAGTTTCCATTTAAAAATTCCCCCATATGATATTATAGGGTATAAAGTATCTATGTATAGTTTAACTGAGTACAAAGTTCCAATTGCTTCTTCTACTGCTCATCGTTCCAATTGGCTTGGCTTGGTCTAAAACTATTAATTTGGTAACTACTTTGTTTCTAGTTACCTTAATGAGCTGTCGTGGGAGTTGTCAGAATTCGCAGTGCAAAATTTCAAAGGAAAACAGGTTTTTCTACATGTTCATACCAATTGTCAACTATTCAGAGAGTTATACGGAAATCAAGTGTGTGTTGACACTTATTTCTAGTACCACTTTTCCGATGAAAGCATTCAGCTGAAAGTCTACTTTAAAAATTATAACAATTTCTACAAACAAATGTATCTGAACCGACTTGTTTTGCATCTTTTTCCATGTAAAATATTTTAATCAAGAAATGAATCAATATTTTTGTTGTTATGGGCGCTGCATAGTCCTCTGGCAGAGAGATGAGGACGCACTTTACACGTGCCACAAATTGTAGCATGTTTTGGGTAAAGAATGTCATCTTTCTCTGCCTCTCTTACCAGCTGTCTCTTTCTGTGCTGTTGGAAGGGTTCAAGGCCTTTATATAAAGACTTTGTTTTCGTTTCAGAGCCGACTGTTGGACAGACAATGGCCAATGTCAAATGCAGTTGAAATTCAACAAAAAAGATACACAAATACTGCTGCAGATACAAGATACACGTACCCAAATTATGCAATCTATGCAAGTTTGAACACATGTTTCATATTCCCCACTTATATAACTAGAATGTTGTTAAGCAAATAGTGTATATGTGTGTATATAGAACTCACCTCGGCCGATTTTGCATAAAATGCTGACCACCGAATATGACGAGCATGTAAATGCCACAATAGTAGAACACCCATGTCCAGTTTTCCAGCATCCACTTGCGTGTCCGCTGGTGTATGAAATCGTTTTCGAAATCAAAGATATACGAATAGTTTGGTGTCACACTGATGTCCATGTTGATCATTGTGTAGCCGTGTTGTGTGTCGTGTTGTTGTTGTGGGAGTTGTATTAGTGTTGTTGCTACGCAATAATTCTATATAGAAATTGAATATAATATTTGACATTTATTATTTAGTTGCTATCAAAAATTTTAATTTTTTTTCTTATCAGAAATGCCATTAAGCAATTTATTCACAAATATATTTAACATTAATCTTTGGCCCGATTTAATCTGAACGCAACATCTCAATGAGCAGCAAAAAGCGCGCGTTTTGTCTTGTCTCAGCTTTCCAGAGAGTGTGACCTTCCCGAATTCATATACAGAGCCAGCCGCCCACAGATGCATTCATTGATTTTGCATATTGTAAGTCATGCACACACACACACGCATACACTCAAACATATGTTGAGAGAGAGAGCAACTCGGAGAGAGAGAGATGGTGAGTGGGAGCGCTTCTGCTCTCTTACAAATGCAACTCATTCATGAATGGCGCCTTCTTCCGCATTTCACACCTTCTAACAATCGCAGCTTCAACTCGTGCCTTGTTCGTGTCTTCTATGCACTCATCCGGGACGTGGAACGGGTGTGGAAGGTAAGACACGCGCCAGTCTGGCGGCTGTTTTGGGTCATTCATTCATTCCCTCAATCGTTCAGTCGTAGAGTCTCGTACGGAAAAAAGCTTTGGTCTACCAAAAAAAAATCACAAAATAATACAAAGCAGAATGCGCAAAAAAATACCAGCAACTGCAAGTGGCCGCTGTCAGTTGCCGGTGGAGGCGGGTGGTAGTGACGGTGATTGTGGCTAATGGTAATACTGCTGTCGCATTTATAAAGGCAGCAGGAAAAAGCAGTGTACCACAGGCATATATGTAAGTTTAGGTACAAACATATGTATGCATATTATTATTGTACATATTTGAATGCCTAATTGCATGCCAGACACGCGACAATTTCGGTACGCACACAAAGCTCCTACTCTCGCGCAAAACACACTCACTCGCACACACATACACACGCACAACGCGCCGACATAAACTCTCGAATAAGCACACACACGCACACAACTGCATTCAGGTAATTTCGTTTCATTTGGTTGCTGTAAGCTGGTTAGCTTTTGAGTATCATATCCGGTTTTTTTTTCGCGGCCCAACGCTTTCAAAATTTCTAGTGAAATTTTTGCTGTTGCTGATGAACTAAAAGGTTTTTTTTTTCATACATAGATTTGTACAACGTAAGTGTGTGCGAGTGTATGTGTGTGTGTATTTTATGTTGTCACACCACCATGCCGCTGCCGCTACCGCTACCGACCGCTGCGCTGCCCTGGCGAAAAAAACACGCGATTTGCTTCACACTCATCTTCTTCGACAATTCGTGCTTTCATCTTCATTCCTGGCACTTCTCTCATTTTATGCTGAGCGCGCCGACGTAATCGATAAAGTACACAAATACGATAAAAATACATGTGGCAAAAAAGCAAAAAATCTAATTTCCTGGTCACCGCCGCTGTTTCTGCCACAGTTAAACAACTCACCGACACACGACAGTCTCTAATTTATTCGACAAACGGCGCACAAGTTATGTTTAATATTAGCTAAATGCTTTTTAACTGATGTTATATATATACAAATTACTTTTTGTGTTGTTTTTGTAGTATGCTGCTGCTGTCCAGCTTTTCTTGTGTTGAATTATTAACGCACGCGCTACTTTTCTACTTTTTACTTTTCCGCAATGACAACTCTCTCTTTGAGCAGCCGGCGAACCACTGAGCGCACCTGTCTCGCTGCTTGTGTATTTAAGTTTTTATTTAAATAAATTAAACGAGCGAGCACTAATACCGACGAACGCCCAACTCATTCGGTGGTTATGTTGCTTCTGTTAAGCTTAACATTGTTTTTGTTTTAACAGTTTTGACTTTGCAAATGTTAAGTCAAACGATAGTACTATCGATAAGTTTAACTCCACGTATATCGATACAAAAGTGTGGCCAGCTTGTGGAATTAAAATAAATGGCGGCAAACTGCAGCCCTTGGAAAGCAGCTGTTTTGTTTGGCGCGCTATTCAAATATTGGAGTAAAACAAACATTCTCAATATATTTTTTTATTACACAAGTTACAAACAATACACAGTAAACATAATTTGTTGTATAAACCTAGCTACTTATATAATTAATATTACACCACATTTAATTGTTTCCTTTACATATATGTTGTTTATGTTAATTGTTGCATTTTGTGCTGTATCAGATACGTTGATAAATTTGAAATTACGCTAAGTAATTATATATTTATTTCGTTTTATGCTAACTAAACTCTGGCAGCTGCTAAAACATACAAATATAAATATTAAAAAAAAGATTTACCCATTTAATTCAGTTGAAATGTGGTGCACCTGTCACACACTCGGTCCGAATTGAAACTCAAAAAAGTGATGCAAACAAAAATATGTAAAAAATTTGTATTTGTAAAGTTTCATATTCATTTCAGTTTGCCTAAAAAAATGCAATCCTTTGAGCGCGATTTTTTGCTGCCCACACCACGCCCCCAAGGACAACATGTGTTTCCACTTTGATTATCAATTTTTAAATAAAAAGGTTTGTCAACTTTTTGTTAGTCGCGCCGGTTTTGTTGGTAATACGTTTTGGTAGCCACGTCAACCGTCAGCACAGCCAATTAAGCAAATTAAACAGATTGTTATCCTGTGTCCAGACACAAGCAGCGCAAACAATGTGTCCAGCCAGATGAACGAACGAACGCAGCTTGATTTAATCAACGTCATCGTAATTACTTAATTAATTAGATGCGCCGTATAATTGTACAGACGAACACACATGCACACATGCACACAGATAGACAGTCACACCTACGGTCACACATTTAAATCGGCCATCATTTTACGGAAATCATTCAGCGAGCCGTACATCTCGAAGTCACCGCCTCCATTGCCATAGGCCTGTGTTTGGGCGCGCACGTGTGCGGGGCGTGGCAAGGTCAGTGGCACCGGCAACAGCTCCGGCATCACCGAGTGATGCGTGATCAGCGCTCGCAGTGAACTGAACTCCTTCGTGAAGCCCTGTAAAGTCATAGGAATTTAATTTGTGATGAGGTCTTTTAAAGTCGGTCATACCTTGATTTTGTAGCCACGCGGTGTGCGTAGTATCAGGTAGTGCGCGACACGCGGCGATGGCGGCGGCACGCGCAGCGACAGCGCAAAGCAACCCGGCTTTGTGCTGCTCTGGCGCACCAGAAAGGCGCCCGGACTCTGACGCGACAGCACCTCCAGTGAGATCTCCCGCGGTATGCCCGCCTGGTACCATGCGGCGCCCTTAAGCTCCTGCTGTTCAGCCAGGCTGAGATTGTCCAGTCGCAGCGACGAAGCATTTGGAAACAGCTTTGGACTCGAATTGGCTGTGGGCGTAGTAAGGTAAGAAAATTAGGGTGACCTAATAAACTTTTGAATATTTTTTCTTACCGCTGCAAGTTTCGCGTAAATATTTCTTGCTGCTGGGCAGCTCCGTCTGCAGTCGATGCGTAGCAGTTTCCAGAGCTGTCAGGGATTGGCGACAGGAGTCACCAAACTTGCTGGCCACATACTTGTCCGGCTCACAGATGGCCTCGTTCACATAGCCATCGGAAATGGTCTGCGATGAGCCCGAGTTGAGGGACGAGGAGCAAGTGTTGTGCACCAAGGGACGACTGTCCTCAGTGGTGCGCAACAAACCGATGCCCATCGTGAGGCGTTTAACCTGAAACAAGAGGGGAGCCGGGAAGAAGAGAAAGCAATTGCAATTTAGTTTAGGCCAACAAATAGTCGACTGCAATCGATGTGTAACATTTTTGGTTACCAATAAAATGCCAACTATGTAGACAGCACTGTAGGCCAGTTAGCCCACTGTCCCCCGCACCGCCCCTTAGCCCCTCCTGTGGCTTTGGGCTGCGGTAAATTACTTTGAAATGAGTTGAAGCCAAAAGTTTTTGGGGCTGCTTTTGTGAGGCCATTTAAAGCGTTTCCAATTAGCAGACAGTTGCTCAAGTGTTGACTGCTTGCCTGCCCTCCCAAACCACCCCCCTTTACTCCACTCCCCCGCCTCCCCGCCTTTCTCTAAGTTATTTGCCTAATTTGTTATAATTATGTTGATTTTATGTAGTTGCCCCAAAGCAAATGGCCATGGAAATTGTATGAAATGGCTTTTTGATGTGGCTTACTTCAGTGATGATTCCAGGAATATTTTAGGTAAATATTTTGTCTTTGATATCGCTTTATGCAGCCTCAATTCAAAAGATTCATGCATCAAGTGCTGTAATTAGTTTGCCTATTTATGAAAGGACACATATTTCTTGGCCAAGTTTCTGGCTTGGAATTGAGCTAACAAACTTGATAAATGCCTATTGAAATTATACCATTGATTGTTCGATTTGTCGAATAGTTTGATGAATTTCTCTGCCACTTTTTCTGTGTGTTGCTTTGATGTCTTTGAGTGTGCTGCGTTCTTCAATTGTAGCTAATTGAATTGGTACTCAAGTAGTTCCTTATCGTTAAGTATGCAATCAGTGCCAGGCAGACAGACAGACGGAAGGACTGATAGACAGACAGACGTATAGTCAGACAGAAAGGCAACCTAATGCCCCCATTATGCTAATGACATTGGAAAAAGACGCTCGGAAAAGTCCTTAGCAAGACAATGCGCTCAAGTGGCGCTCGGCAGGCGCTGCTCAACAAATCCGGCAGCAAAAGGCGTAAATACATATAGACAGATATATATGGGGATATATAGAAATGCAGGAATGCAATGCGAATGGAAAAGAATCGAGAGAAAAACACGAAGATGGCAAAAGACAAGGTAGTTGCATTGGGAACAATGGCACAATTGGGCATGAACATGGGCGTGGGCGTGTCTAAGTTGAAAGCAGTTGTAAAGTACTACTCTATATACCCTGTAAGTAAAGCTAAGTGGGTAGTCTACATATTAAAAATGAAATAGCATACTCCTTTGTCTCAAAGAACTGGAATTTTGATTATAACATGCGCATACTTAGCATCGCTAAGCTAATAACAGGGTATTCTTAGTCCGGTTGAACGCAGAAAATAGTATATTATATAGTCTTAACAGCTTTTTACTCCTCCGCAGGGTATGTGTAGTCGTGCTTGTCTTCTTTTGCTCCCTTTTCGCTATCTGCTGCTTTTGTCTGTCGCTTTGTTGGCAGCTAACTTTTGCCCATTGCCTTCAGCTGCAGCCTGCAACTGTCAGCTGCGCTGCTCCTTGTAGGCCTACAGTTCTAACTGTGTGTGTGTGTTTGTGTCTCTGTCTGTCTGTGTGTGTATAGAAAACAGAACACGTGATGACAACGACAGAGTTTAGTTGGTATTGTTGCTGCGATTTATGTGTCATAAAGTCACTAAGTTAACGGCATTTGGCTGCCATTTTGCCTGACATGCTTGCTGAAAGTTTTTCATCTGCCGTTCTCCCGCTCTCCCACTCTCACACTCTTCTACGCTCTCCATTCCACACCGTTTCATGCTCTTCTTCTCTCCCACTCTCTGCTGCTGCTCTCCTACCCCTACTGTCTCTCTTGCTGTCCCGCTCTGACACTCATTGTGTGAGCAACTGCACTACAAAATGGCGCGTTGCACTTCAGCTGCACAGCTGTTGTTGTTCTTGTTGTTGTTGCTGTTTTTTTGCTGCTGTTTCAGTTGACTTTTTTTTGTTGTTATTGCAGTCGGCGCGTGCCAAAGTGCCGTTAGCTCGTAATTTGCATTTTTGCAAATTAATTTAATGAACGCTTTTGGGTCTTGTTCAGTGGCAAATAGTTTTTCTCTCAGTGGAGCCAAGTGCTTGCTGAATTCCATTTGATTTTTCGAGTGACGGCAATTTTCTTTAGGGACTCGACGAATTTACTGTGCCCCTTTTATAGCTTAAATTAACAGGACTTAAATTGTTCGTAGCCAAAAGGCTTGAGAGTGCTAGAAAAGCGTTCGGAATTAAAGCAAATGATTATCTTGAAAGCGTTAAAGCGTGAGACAAACAATGCTTCTTCAAATATAACTCAATAGCTGCAGGCATAGAAAAGAGTCTAAACTAATTTAATGGCTACTTTAATTCCAATTAAATTACTTTTTTTAGCTAAGAGTCGAAGAAAGAACAGAAAACTAAAATGAAACTTTTATTTGCTGTGTGCAGCTCAAATGCAAAGCATTTCCAACTCAAATTACTTTCAATTATGACAGTATTTATCAATATCAAACTCTATTCAATGAATGGGTATAAAAAACTCTAAAGAAATGGCCAAGTTGTCAATATTAATGATACTTCCAGCCAAACTTTAGTTACTTTTTAAAGGCAGCCCAAAAGTATGCAACACTTTTTGCAATTTGCTGATTTATTTGCCAAGGCAATTTCAAATCGCATGAATTCGTATTGATTTGAAATCTCCCAGCGCTGGATCTCATCAGTGTTAGTGGACCAAACAAGGATAAAGAACTGGAAATCTGAACTCACCAACGGTGGTTTATCAACCAAACGACGACAATTATTCATTTCAGTGGGTGAATTGTCCTCCTCGGAGCTGGGTGAGCGTGGCAATTGTTGTTGTTGTTGTTGCTGCTGTTGGTGCTGGTGCTGGTGCAGTTGTTGTTGTTGGTCTGTGGCATGACTGTGTACGTGGTGGCTGTGCAGCAGTTGCAACTGCTCCACGTGATGTCGTGGCTGTGCTCTGGGCTGCGAGTGCGGATGCGAATGCGGATGAGGATGATGATGTTGATAATAATGCTGTTGTGGCGTTGTATTCACTGCGGTGTTTGTTGCTGTTGTACCACTGCCAGAAGATACTTATTATTGCATACTTTTTGGGGCAAGAAAAGAGAAAAACTTGCAACTTACCTGAAACTTAGCTCGGGCAGCAGTTGAGTGCGATTTGTGGGCGAGGTTATTGTCTCGCTGGTCTCAATGAGCGTTGTCTCCACGCTGGCCGGCAATGGCGATGGAGAGCTGCTCGCTGCTGGCGACGAGGTGGACGAGGAGGTGAACGCGACTGTGCTGTGCTGCGGTTCGAGACGTAGGCGTATATCCTGCATGGCCATGGGACTTGGCTCCTTGGTGTCCTTTATAGCATCTGCACAAGTTGAGAATTGAGAATTAAGAATGAAGAGTTAAGAGCTAAGTTTGGCTTGTTTAAGAAAGTTGTGAAACCCTTTGCTCGACCACAACCAGCAACCTCCACTGGTCACTTAAAGTTTAAGCAAATATCCCATGATTTCTACACTTTTTTCCTTTCTCCCCCTTTTTTTTTTAAGTATAAACATATTTGCAGTTTTTGTGGTCTTCTTAGGCAAAAGTTTTGCTTTAAGAGCTCGCTCTTGTGTTGGCTTAAAAGCCAACGATGTCTGCCAACTTTCTACAACTTTTGACTTATTGAATTTAACATGTGTGTGTGTTGGGGTGTGCCTGTGTGTGCGTGGCCTTGTTCGTAGTTTTGCCAAACTTTTTAATGCAATTTTAAGCCTTTGCCTATTAGTTGCAAATCGTTTCAAGAGATTTTCAGCATATTAATTTTCAACTCCAAAAATATTCTACTATTTTTTTCTACGTTTTGGTTATTTTGGTGGTCTGTGCGAATTCGTTAATTGAAAGCGAAGCTGTTGCAAATTGGGTTAAGGTTGTGTGTGCATGGACTTTCTTTGGCAGAAAACCTTGGGGGCAACTTGAGCTTGCCGCATCACCTAAATTCTGCAGCTGGCAACAATGCCAAGGCACAAAAGCCTGTCAAAAGCTGATAACAAAGGAATTGCAACATTCTAAAGAAAACGTGCCTTGTGGTCGTTAAGTAGAGCATGCTTGTTATGCATATACTCAGCTTCAAGAGGACAGACAGGCCAGACTTTAAGTCTTACTACTTATTGAATGCAGCTGGGAAACTGAAAGTTTTACAGGGTATCTTTAAAAAGCAGAATAGTAGATATGTAAGCTATGGATGAGTTTTTTACTTCATGCTAGAATTGCTGTCAGTTCAAATAGAATTGAAGCTATGCAAATGTTGTTGCTGCTGTTCTGCATTTAACAAGTATACGCCATGTTGGCTCTGCATTAATTTAACAAACGAGAAACGACGACTACAATGAGACACAAATGTGCTGACATTTGGCACTTCATGTAAAAGTTGCTTGCATAATAAGTTGCTTGCGAAATGTCAGCAGTCACAACGGAAGCACTCATAGCAACAACAACAACAACGACTTTTGGACAGAACACTGGCTTATCTGGCATTATAGTAATTCCATTGGATTTTCCATTGCATTTACGAGACACGCCCAACATGTTGTCCAACACAAATGCATCAAAATGTTTTTGTACCCACATGCAATAACAGATAATAACTTGTAATAACAATAACAACAACAATAACTTTATTGCAAGGACACTTTGCAGCGTGACAAATTCCATAGCATACTTCTGTGCGTCTTTTATTCCTACCAACTCCAAACATGCATTTTTTCTACTTTTATTGCTGCTCTGCAAATCAAGTGTAAAGTTTGCCTCGATCAACTTTTTGTTGTGCTGTTAAAACTTTATTTTTATTGCTTTGTTTGTTGTGTATTTTTTTTTGAGTTCTTCGGGGTAAGCAAAGTTTTTATCTCTACCTGCAAATGGCAGTGCCTAAAAAGCCAAAAATAACAAATGCGAAAAACTTTAACTGCAATGTGTAGTGCTACAAATTGCAACAAGATTGGCAGAACTACTGTTTACATTTTTAACTCGTTATGTATTTTTTTGGGAGTAGAGTTTTATATTTTTGGGTTTAATATTCAATCGATATTTTTATTTACTTAATTGTAGTTTTTAGTTGCTTTTTAAATGACATAAATATGTGTAAGACTCACAGTAAAATAGGCAGAGTTTATTATAGTTAAAAACGAATTAAAGTTGTTGCTTTTAAAGCCCAGTTAGTTAAGCATTAAAGTAGTTAGCTTAATTTTGGCTGAGTTGTATTTCTAAGTTCTTTTAATCCCCTTAAACTATTCTCTAAAAGTTGTTCTTACTTTTTCTTAAACATATCTTAAAGTTCTTTAGTTTTGCAGCTACTTGCCATAATACACGCCTTAAATGTCTCATTTTACGCAATTGAAATTTACCTTTATATGCTGTTTGCTCTGACTGTCTTTTACTCGATTTTAGCTGTTGTTTTGCCCCCTCCAAAAAGCGACAAAGACTTTACAGACAGAACACATATGACTAGTACGATATGCTCGCACTATAAGTTCTTATATTGTCTAAGACACACACACACACACAAAAACATTTGCTTGTTAGTTTATTGAAATTGATATTATGTTGGAGCTAACTCCATACAACGCAGGCAAAGTCATGTCTGACTGTCTCTCTGTCTCTCTGTCTTTTTTAGTCTTTTGTGGGCACTTTTATCTCAATTTTCATAGAGATTTTGTTACGAAATTCATTGTTAAATCGCTTGGAAATATATTTTGGGGGATAGACTGAGAGTCAGCTTGTGCCTTGATTGCTCTCGTGAAAGTGTCATGCTCCTGAGTCTGTTATTGTTTTTCTCATGTGTGTGACTGTTTTTGCTTTTTTTTGTGTTGAGTTCATATTTTTGTTGACTGTGAAATTCAATCGGTAATTTGGGGACACATGCTGTTCACATTTTAAAGCGCTTATATCAATCAGTTGGTTGCATGCAACAACAGCAACTGCTACGAAATGTCAACGGTCTTTGGCAGTCTTTGAACTTTGAGTTGCGGCTCAAAAGCCGCCTAGGTGGTCATTGTAATAAAATACCAAGGGCCAAGTTAACAACTGTGCGGAGTGATAACTAACGGTTGCCTATGTGCAGTCCCCTCAGCTCCGCATAGACTCCAGCTCCGTCTTTGACTGTGACTCCATCTCTAGCTCCGACTCTGCCTTTGTCTTTATGTGACAATTCGCTGTCGAGTTTCATGTGCCGCCAACAATGTGGCATGTAAGTAGCCGCACCCGCTGCACCGCCCGCCAAACTGACAACGCTTTGAGCATAACGAGTCCAAAAAGCAGAGAAAAACAAGGCTAACAATGCCAACGACAGCCACAAAGGCAACTTTAGTCTTTGTTTAGCTGATTTGGGACACATTAAAGTAGATTGCAACTGATACAACGCTTGCAACACTTGCTGGCAGCCACTGACTCTGCACTTGGCAATTCAATTATGAATTATGCCAACAATTTGATTGAACATGTTTGCAGTTTGTCTTTGGTTTGATTTAATGCTGCCACTAGTTGTTGCCACTAATTAAATGCGCTGCTCGATTTGTAGTGCTAATGTTGCGTAATTACGGAATGCGGTGACAGCAACACCGCAGCGACAACGACGACGGCGGCAACATTCCGCGACGTTACTCATACGTCACGTGTGTCAATAGAAAGGCGGCAAGGAAGGCTATCAAACTAGAGGATGCAGAGGCAGCCACTGAGGGCAAGGGCAACATTGTTGCAGCAGGCATGCGGCAAGCTGGCGTCGTGTCCGCATTTGGCATGCGCAGTGCAACAAAAAAGCCACAATCGCGTCTTTGTTCCAGCTCCTTGTTGCAGCTGTTGCTGTTGTTGCTGTTGCTGTTGTTGCTGCTGCAATTGTACATTGACACCTCATGGCTGCCTTCGTTTTTTGTTGCTGTTGTTGTGCCTTTTAGACATGTTGCTCTGGCAATGTACATGAAATTTATGTCGCCTAAAGTGCAACGTTGACAATGTGCGCTTGTAATTTGTTGTCGTTGTTGCTGTTGTTGTTGTTGCTGTTGTTGTCAGCACTTGGCCATGGCTATTTAATGATTGTGTCGTGCAAATGCCAAAGCAATGCTGGTGAAAGAAAACTAAAATCAGAAACGTTTTTCACGCCCCGCAGCGGCAAGTTTTCAGCTGTTGCACTTCGATTTCCAAGCGACTTCACTGCGGAAAAGCGGAAAAATTTGGGTGTGCTAAGGAGTGGAGGGAGTGTGGTGTAAGGGGGCAGGAAGTCAAGGGACTTTCCATGCAAATGTCACATGCAATCATAAATGCATGGGAGTGGGAGGCGTGGCAGAGAGGGGCTCGAAAGTCAAGCACTCCCCGAAGCGCCAAAACGCATGCGACTGTAATAATTTATACAAATGTCTGCGGCTTTTGACTTGCCA
Organism: Drosophila nigrodunni; assembly: GCA_020829145.1. Lineage (NCBI taxonomy): Eukaryota > Metazoa > Arthropoda > Insecta > Diptera > Drosophilidae > Drosophila > Drosophila nigrodunni. Next base: position 3,047,093 of record JACVCZ010000003.1, on the reverse strand, counting down.
GCTTGCCACTTGCCACCTTGCCACCTTGCCACTTGCCTCGCAGCCAGATCTGATGCCTGCTTGCCACGTTAGCGACAGTTCAATAAAAGTTATGCGACAAACGATGTCTGATGACACAGTTTGTGAAAGGATGTTGCAAGCAGCGGCAATGAAGTGGTAAGTTAGGCGAGGGGAGCAGCGAAGCGGGGGCTGCCCAGGTGAGCTGCGTCTCCGGTAGATTGAAAAACTTTTGCCTCGTTGAAGCTGAAAATGAAATATGTTTCAGCGTTTCACTTTTCTGTTACACCCTCCTGAACTCTTTTATTCCCCTACTTCTTTTTGGGGACTCTAAACTAATGCAAAGTTGAGCTGCGAATGTTGTCTGTGGCCTTTTGGTATCGATAAGCACCTTGGAGACAACTGCAACGCTGGAGCTATGCACTTTGCTCCGCTTCTGCTCGTTGAGATCTTAAGTTACTTTTGCTGTCAACAGTTGATGCTGACAACGAGCTGCATTTTCTGACAAGTTTTCTGCAGCGGAAAACATATAAGTTATTCAGAAATCTTATGTGGAGCATGTCTTGGTTGATGACTCAAAAACTGTAGTTCCCTTTGCTGCGGGGTGTGCTTGAGATTATAATTTTATTATAGTTCAAATTAATTTCTTTACAGCTCATATAAGCTTAACAAATTTAATTTATGCTAAATATTTTCTTCTGTTTTCCAAAATTTTCATGTTTTCCAGCACATTTTGATAATTTTTTTATAATTTCTTTAATCTTTTTCATTACTTTTTTAATCGCACCCTTTCCCTTTATTATATTTATAATATTTTTTATAATCAAGTGGAAACTTATGCTGATAAATTGACATTAAATTTAAATGCAAAGAGTAATTTTTATGATTCTGCAGCGAGCGCTAAAAATACTTTTATTAATTGTTAAAAATATAAAATATTTATTAAATTTTGTGAGCTAAGAATAATTAATTTGCAGATATTATGTTAACACATGAATAAACCCGTCTATAATCAGCTCTAATATATTATGGCTTTAAGTAAGTAAATAAATGTATAAAATTGTTATTTGTTTTAGACTTAATGTAGCCGTAATAAAGCTATATTTCTTGGCTACAGTCATTCTATGTGATTTAAGAACTATTGCCTCAGGTGTTTGCTATGTAAAATTAGCTTGATTAACTTAAAGTTTTTATTGAAAAATACTCAAACACTTGAAATAATTATAGCTACAAGTGGAGGCAGAGGAAATGACAGACTTGTGTTGTCTTTTGGAGTATAAACCAAAATAAAAGTCTGCACTTAATTGCCATACGAATTAACGCTGGGGAGCAAACAGGCAATCTGTCGATTGGCTCAGTGAAGGTTCAGGTTGAAGCTCAGGGCGCTAATCTTACAAGGCATTGCTTGGGCACGCCACATGTAGCAAGATGTGCAACGTGCTGCATGCCACTTGCATTCCATTAATTAACAATTAGTGCCATCAAAGGCGCGGCGGCAACAGACAGACAGACGGACAGACAGATTGAAAGACAGAACGCTGAAATGTCTCTGATAGAGAGAAGCAAAAGGAGTAGGAGTAGGAAAAGTAGTGGAAGTGGTTGGGGAAAGGCATAGGGATGCATCCGGTGGCTTAGGACACAGTAGCGAGTTTTCACTGTACAGTGCAATCAGTTGATAATGATGCGGCAACGCCTGATTTTGGTAGCAAACCACATTTGACCGTTAACAGCAGCAGCAGCAGCAGCAGCAGCAAAGACAGGCAGCTTATGTGGCAGCAACTGGGCAAAAGTGGCCAACTGGTATGGGCCAAAGATCAAAATCTTGTGGCAAGATCTTTGAGTGATGTCAAAAGATGACAGCGATGACGATGACGTTGCGGCCACTTGATGACTTGTGTAATAAGTGGAAAGAATCTTGTCTAGAAACAACAACAACAACAATAATAACTCGTTGCCTTTCGTTGAACTTGAATTTCAGTGTTGCATGTTGCATGCAGCAGAGTTGCAACAACAACCACGACATTGACTTAATGATGGTCTCTCTCTCTCTCCCACTCTCTCTCTGTCTTACTCTGTCTTGACTTGGCTAGTAGATCGCTCTCAGTTGGCTTCGCCTGGCTTACTTCAGCTAGCTTCAAATTGCCAACTCTTGGCGCTGTGCGCCTGTTAACTTGGCCATGAAACATTCGATGCTCTGGCAAATTTCACAACCGGCATCGGAAAATTGTGAAAAAGTGAGTTGAAAGGCACAGTCACAGACTCAGATACACACACACATACACACACACACACAGTTAGCCGGCTTGCTACGTGTTTTTCTTGTTTTCTTTTGTAGCGCATCTACGCGATCTTCAGCTCGATTCTTGGCTGCTCGCCCCACTTCACTCCCTGTAATCCATAGATTTAGTTGTATATAGTTTTCAGTTACTGAAACTTGTTTTCTCAGTCCATATTTGTGCGTGGCGTCGACGTCGGCGTCAGCGTCGCTGTCGGCGTCTTAACCGCAAATCCTTTCGGATATGAATTGAATTCATATATTATTTATGATCTGTTTATTTTTATTGTGCATGCCATGATGTTGATAATCTTCATTATCGTTGTTGATTATGATTGCAATGATTATGTGGTTGTTTGTTGGCTTTGTTTGTGGCATGTTGAATGTTATGCCTGTCAGAAATGAGAAAACTTCTAATTGGAATTGCTAATCAAGTTGCGGCAATTTCGGGTGATTTCAGCCCCGAGGAAGTGTTGGCCAGGCCAAAAGCTGATGGATTGTTGTAAAGCCTGATGGCTAGCAAATAGAGTGTGAGGCAGAGAGGTAGGAAGATAGAGGGAGTTAGGGAGAGAGAGAAAATGATATAGAATTTATGCGGAGTGGGAAAATCTTTTGATCAAAACGAAAGTAATAGAAAAAGCAGGCAGATTGTTATTAAAGAATATTTTTAAATAAAATAAGAGTAAAGAGGGCAAGGAAAATGAATGAACAGTGTTAACATAGTAACAAATTAGTTATGAGCCTAAATTAAATTAAAGTGAAATTAGTTTTTACTACTAAAACTGCTTAAGTTTAACTGCAAATATTGATTTAGTGGTACTCTATTTTCTGCCCTAATAATTTTGAATAACTGCAAATATTCTTAGCAGAGTTAGAAGAGTAAACCGTCTACTCCGTCCTCCTTTTAATCCAAGTAATATCACTTAAATTTCTTCCAAGTTGCTCACAGAACTTTGTAAGTGATCTGGCCTGCGGCGTATAACGATCTGGCAACCTTGCGCTCCATTACGAGTGCAAGGCAATTGTGTCTGTCCAATGCAGGCCGTGAGTCGAGCATTGTACGTCTGAAAAATAGCGACTAGCGCTATTCTTAGCGGCCAATATCCAGTTCATATGGCCAAGAGAGACTGTTGAGAGGGGGGAGAGCAGAGCGCTTCGGAAGGGGACGCCTCACACGACGATTCTCAAAGTAAATCGTTGGCTGAGGAGAGTTTTGTGCCTTGATTGCACCACCGCGTTGCCTGTCAAGTCGCTCGCTCTCCCGCTCTCTTTGTCCCTCTCTCGCTTAAACCTGCTGCAGCTTTAGTTTTAGCTTTAGCACAAGGCCTTAATAGTTTGTTAACTGTGTGTGTGAGTGTGTGTGTGTCTTTCACATACTAACTGCAACTGGGAACATGGTGCTCTGTTGGTTATTACGATTATTATTGTTGTTGACATGCCGCTCGACTCTGACAGCATAGAATTTAGTGGCCTTTCCGCGTTTCCTGCATTGTTAACGTATTCCCACAATAGAGCCAACAACAGGCGCCTACTTAGCCACTCTCTCTACCCCCCTGCATTCCCCATAAACTTCCTCTTTGAAAGCATCTTAAGCATGTGTGTTCTTTGCGTGTCGAGCGCTCTCTTCTAGGCCACAAATCTCCGCCAAGTGCCTGCCATGTCCAGACATCTGTCCCCAGTCAAAAATTTCAAAGCAATTAGACCGCCAAAGTGATCGGAATCACAGGGTATTCCATGGTATTCCAGTCTCATACCAACTTGAAACGGAGGCAGACACTTCACAGCTGACTCAAGTGTTCAAGTGCAACTTTTACACACACTCACACAACTGATCCACTGGAAAACTGCTTTCTAATGGCGCTTCAGAGTTTACCAGTTAAGAGTTTTTTTCCGGCTCAATTTTTACTTCATTTTTAAATGCTTCTAACTACAACAAACAGCAGCAATTTTATCTGGTAATCGGCAAAGTATTAAGTTATTAACTGAACACATTCTGCACTTAAATATGCTGAACCAGGTGCTGAAATTTAAAGCTGTGCTTATTATCTGATTGAAAGAATTTTTAATTATGCAATGGGCTCAAGTTAACAGTGGAGTGCAGAGTAGAGAAAAGAGACTTTCTTTGTATAAATAATAAATAATACCAAAAACCTTTCATGAAACTTTACCCTATACAGAGTTATTAATAATCCTCTAGAATATTTTGTAGAATTTAATATGAAGACAGGAATAATATATCATAGGAGCAGCCAGTCAGAAATTTTGTATTAGAACTATAAGAAATCTTTATATGTTCTTGAAATCTTAAATTTTTAAAAATATTTTTAAATTACCTATCACTAAGTAAAGTGTCTTTTGACAGTCACTTGTGTCGCCTGTAACTTTTCCCACTACTTTAACTAACTTCTGACTGCCTTTATTTATCCAACTTGCTGCTAATGAAAACTTGGCAAAGCGCATTTGCCACATTTGCTCGAGTTTAAGCCAAAAGTAATTTAGTCGCGTGCATTTAGCTAGGTTTACACGCCACTCAGAAGCAGTAAACCCAAAAAGAGAGAGATAAAATTGGTTTGCTACAAATATTTCATTATGAAATTGATGCCCAGAAAAAAGAGAGTAAGCCGAAAACATGATGTGTCGAGTGCTTTTTGTGGGTGTAGAATGCAATTAAAATGCGCGCTGGTTTGGATAATGTTGCTATATGCTTATATCTGGCACAAGAGGGAGAGGGAAGGAGTGGGAGAGAGATGGGGAGCAAAGAAAATCAAAACGGAAGTTGGGAAAAGAGTTAAAACTGTTTAGCGGCGCTTGGCGCGCTGCTTTAATGATAATGAAGATTATGTAGCCGCAGTGGAGGGACGCGGAGAGAACGAAGGAGACAGAGGAAGAAAGAGGGAGAGAGGGAAAGGGAAGAGAGAGTGAGACAGGCAACATAAGGATGAGGATGCGGATATGGATGTAGATGAGCATTTGCAAATGCGGATGCTGTTGATGTGTTGCTCGTTGCTCGTTGCTGCTGCTGTCGTTCTGCTTGTTGCTGTTGTTGTCTGCATAATGAAATTGTAGCTGAGGCTGAGCTGCAGCTTCGTGTGTTGTTTTTGGCACTGGCAAAGCTGCTTGCGGCTCCCGACTGTGCCACATCTGTGCCCAGCCCCTGTTCCAGTCCCTGCCACAGACTCCTCCCTCTGCTCTCCACCGACTCCCCACTTTACTACGCTTCGCGGCGAGTGCAACTTCAAGTTGAAGTGGCTCTTAACGGGAAGCGTTTCACATTGCATGGCTCTGGCATTTTAGCATATTGCGAACCCGTAAAAAATGATGTAAACAAATTTCAAAGAAAACAATTTGGATAATTACATTATTTTGATGAAGAGTTACAGTTGCATGTGCATAAATAAGCTGTTGACTGGCTGAGTATGGGGCATGCAACATGCTCGTAATCACTCTGCTGTGTGGTCGTATATTTTGCTGTTTTCTTGTGGCCACATCAATTCCAGTAGAAAATACAATATATTTAAATAAAATTTACTTCGTTTTGGCTAAAATTCTAAGCTAATTGGCAGAAATTTCTATTGCTGTGACCCAAAAAGAAGCTCGAAGCTTTTCTAAGACTTTATGCCACAAATTAATAACCAAAACAATAACTGCGGGGCAAGCAGAGAGCGTCACTTGGCTACACTTGCCGCTGCCGCAAGTTGCTGCCACAAGTGGCTGCCACAATCGATGTGGCTGCTCTGCTGCTCGATTCAATTGTGAAATAGTCAAAATGTTGCTGCTGCTTTTGCTGCTGGCGGCATTGAATGTATTCAATTATTATTATAAGCCCAAAACGTTGGCTGTTGTCCTGCCACGCCCTTTGGCTGTCAGACGCCCACTCCTAGGGGGGCTTTTTCAAATTGATTTGCCAAATGCGCAGTGGAGCCTAAGCGAAGGCAGCGCAAATTGCCAGCCACAAAATGGCCAAAACAATTTTCCACCATTTACATAATTTTCTTTTGTTGGAAAAGCCGTTTGGAAATGTAAACTCTTTTCTTTTTTCTCAGCTTGCCTTGATTTTTCCCCCTCTTTTTCTTTACCCAACCAATGAATATCGTTAGCATTTCATTAAGATGCGGTAATATTACAGCATGTCAAATTCTCTGCTTAAAAGTACCAATTTCCTTACTGTGGAACTCCTTTCTAAAATATCGTGTAAATATTTATATGTTTAAAGCTAATAAACATGCCATTTCTGTAGACTTTTAGAGCAGGTTTATGGCATATCCAGCTGTGTGCTTTCGTTCTACCTTTGAGGGTAGCATAGAAACCCAAAAGATTCATCTGCTTTCTGAGTCCGACTCTGTCTTTGCCTCTATCTGTCTCTGTCACTGCTGCAGCTGCAGAGCTTTTGATTGTCTTTTAATTAAACGACATGCGCACACTACAATAAAAATGCTCTCCTTCCCCTCTATCTCTCTCCTCCCCCCTCTTTCTTTTTCTCCCTAACTGAAACCAGTTTGTTCCCCATTTCCTCAGTTTGTACTTATTTACGAAACTACAATTTATTTGCTTGTCACTATTTAATTTCCCAATCTTTGTACATTTTGATATCTTTTCTACCTGCTCAGTTTGTTTTATGCCTGTCAAATTTGTTCCTTATCAGCAGTTCGCTTATCTACCTGTCTTTCGTCTGTCAGCAATCGGCAGTCTATAATGCACTTTGGAATGCACTGAAAGTATACCATCTGATTGCCTTATCTTATTGGATCAAATAGTGAAAGAAAAGGTACAACAAAGACGTTTAATTGGATGAATTGTGTAGATAAAGTTGTAACTCAATTGAGGAGTTCATAAATTGTAGAAAAAGTTGTGTTGTAGCTTATCAGCAGCGCTTTAAATTCAGTAAATGATAGAGATGCAAACGCTGCTTAAATTTTAATTAAAATATGAATCCAAACTTATCAAAACAATGTTTAAGCACACAACAATTTTAACACTTAACACTGTCTAAAATCCAATTAAAATATTAACATTAATCGCGGCTTAGTGTTAACCAATCAAAATAAAAATTAAACACACATTCACATTTAATTAAAATATTAAGTCTCTATTCAATTATTAAGTCTATTAAGTCAACTATTCAAAACAAATATTAAGCACAGCATCGAATGGCATTTAAATCTAAACTCTTATAGTTACTAACTACAAATGCTAGCCATAAACCAGTTTAACAAATGACCAATTGGTTTTAGACAGAAACTTAAGCCGTCTGTGAGTTTGTGACGCAAAATTCTTTTGCTCAGTTTCCCATGCAGTCAACATATGAGTTGACATGAGATTTCCTTTAGGACTACCCACAACAGTAACAAGAACAAGTCACGCTGTTGACATAACTTCAGTTCATTTCTGTGACACGACAACTTTACAACATTTTGGGCCATAGATGCTGGCTGTTGTTGACTGGATTGGAAGTCATTTGCCTTAATTCGTCTGTCCAAATTGCTATTTATATGCATCGCCCTCGCTTTTAATTTGTGCTGCAAATCACGAGTCTCCCCACAGCCATAACCAACTGGAGTCTATATCCTCCTGGGTCTTACCAGGTCCAAATCGCCAAACAAAATCAACAGGTGGCGCACATATATTTTAGCTTGAAGCTGCCCAGCCGAAACCCAGACAAAACCCAAGCGAAATCGACCGAAATATCAATAAAAATGCCATTTGTTGCGATTGCACTGCGCCACGAACTGAGAGAGCTGAGAACAGCAAAATTGTGGACTGAGTTGAGTTGGTTGTGGGGCAAAAACCACATAGATAATTTTTCCAGACAATTTTTAGTTGGTTTTCATACACTTGCGAGCAGGTTTCCATAATTTCTTTACGATCTTTACGCGGCGCCAAGAGTTCAAATTAAATCCAAACGACTCTAGTTCGAATTGTTCAATTATAACTTTTAAAATATGACTTTAATAATAGTTTATTATGTTGTTAGCTAAGTGGTTGGCTTAAGCACTTGAATAAACAGGCTGAAAAGTCATAAAACGAAACCATTTTTAATTAATTTTTGGTTGGCTAATTTGAAGTTGATTTTATGGCACTTTAGTTCAAGTTAAAGTTTCATTTATAATTTAGCCAATTAGTTGCAAATTTAGTCTTTTTTATACAAAATAAACAAATTTATTCAACTTTTTTGCTAGTAGTATTTGTGCTGCGGTTTGCTGTTAACATAATTTGCTCTTGGCCTTTTTTATTGCCTGCATTGCATTTAATTTATTGGCAACACTTTGGCTCGGCTGCAGCATTTAAACGACAAATGTTGCAAATAAAAAGGCAAAAATTAAAGCGGTGCAAATTAGAGAAAAAAAAATCGGCAACCAACGGCGACGTCAACACCGGAGGGGACCAAAGTGCCAGCAGCTGGGCTAAAAAAACTTGTTTTTCAGCAACAAAAAAGAGAAAAAATATAAAATAAAAGAAACTATTAAAAAAACGCTGCGATTGCAGGCCAAGCTTTGTTGCAGCAGCAGCAGCAGCAGCAGCAAGTGGCAAGTGGCTTGCTGGTACGGTCCTCGCTCAATAAAGGCAACAAGGGCGAGTAGGGGCAGACATAGGGGAGCGGGGAGCGGGTAAAGTGGGGTTAGAACTCAACGCCAAAGGCCAAAAGTGTTGGCAACACAAACAAACAAAAAGCGTTGCTCCTGCTGCTGCTGCTGTTACTGTTGCTTTGCTGCACACCAGCAACATGTGTAGCTGCCGTTGTTGTTGTGTGTGCAAAAAGCCCAAAATGAAGACATGAGCCACAGCCACAGTCACAGCAACAGCAACAGCAACAACTACGATGACGACCTTCTTTTGTAAACGCGCTACATAATTGCAAGAGCTGTTGCTGTTGCTGCTGCTGAGCTAACGAGTTCGGGTGCAGGCTTGTTGCAGGCTTCAATTGCCTCTTGCCACTGACAGTTGAGAAATTAGAACGGTTTTTGGTCTTTCAAATCACATGCACGTGCGTCGAGTCTATCTCTAACTCTCCTTCTCTCCCTCTCTCTCTCTCTCTCTCTCTCTCTGTGTATAATTGACAGCGCTTGCAGGTGTGTAAAGTGACTGTTACTGCTGCTGGTGTTGACTGTTGTCTAAGGTCGGCAATCAGTTGGCCAAGTCAATCAGCCAGTGCTGTCAAACTTGTGTTTAATCATAGCTACATATTTTCCTTGTATCTTTGTATCTTTTCCCATTTGCTCTTTGCCGCAATCACTTTCATGTTACTTTAAACTTTATTGTCGCTGCGTTTGCACAAATCGCTGTCGTTAAAGTTGCTGTTGCTGTTGTTACCTTACCTTGGCTGTACCTCTGTCTTGGCCAGCCCTAAATAGTCTTGGCTTTGTTTCTCGCACTGCGTAGGTGGACACTTAAAGCATGTTGTTGTTATTGCGCTGCGCTGCGTGATTGCCGCATGTTGCTGTTGCTGTTGCTGTTGCACGTTGCTGTTGCTGTTGCTCTTGCCGTTGATTATTGCCACTCGACGCATATAAATCGCAGTGCTTAAATCTACCAGCTAAACTTGTAAATTAAAACCTTAATGAGTCTGCATGAATCGTGGCCTGCTTTGGACCACGCTGTGCTACCAAACCACAAAACATGCGTTGCTCTCGCGTAATTTATGTGCCGCTTTTGGGCCATTTTAAATGTAAAACTGAAATTACAGCACTCAAAGTATGGAGTATGGAATGCTGAATGTTTGGCGTTACATATTTGGCCAATGCTTTTTAAAGTGTTTTGCAATAAGTGGATAATAAGCTCTGATCAGTTAGATTTCATAGTGTGAAGTTGCTAGTTGCATGACAAAATTGCAAACCAATTGCAGCAGCTGCAACAACATTGGAGGCTAGCGTGTCAGCTGACACGTTTTTAATTTTCAAGCAATTAGTTTTCTTTCATTTTCTTATTGCAATCACCAGCCAAATGAAGCTCACATGCGAGAGGAGCCAAGTCATGAATCGAACTCGTGGGGATTGCAGATGGAAATGGAAATGGGAGTAGAATGAGAAGGAATGGAACTGAAGATTGTTGTTTGCTACCCGCATTGTCGATTACCTTAAAATGATTACTTTTTGCTAATTAATGCGCTGTGAATTTTCTCACGCTTGGGAAGCCCCAGAGAACAGCACACAGCACCCAGCACCCAGCACCCATTGCTGTGGTAACATAAAACTTGTTTACTTCTACTCGCATTCTGTTGGCCCAGCAAAGTGTAACAGCTAAGAGACTTGCTTTATTTTTCAGACTTCCTCAATATAATTTGCATAAGTTGTGTATGTCAAGTTGATTAATTTAAATGCCTTGTTAGCTCTGCACACATGCGATGAGTTTGGTTCATGTTTGAATAATTACATCAAATTGTTTAATTATACCAACCTTCTTACAGATCGTGTCTTTGGTTTCTCTCGACTATATCCGCTATGACAACAAAACCATCAACGAAACCAAACAGCAACAGGTTTCCACATACACAACAACCGTTGTGCATTTATTGGCCCAAAATGTTAGTTAATAAAGCGCTTGAATTATTCAGGGTAAACGAGCATTCAGTAATGCCAATTAAATAACTTTTGACTCAAAAGTATTAACTATTTTGTTTCAATTTGGCCACTTTTTGAACACTTTTGCACTTTGTAACTCTTTTCAAATGGTTTACACTGCATTCAAATGTATTACGAAATAGGCCTAGTGACAGCTGCACCTTTGTACGTCTCTGAGTATGCAACTTGGCGGTGCACGAACAAAGACAGCGGAGCAGCAACTTTTTTTTATTATTTTGTATGTTTCAATCGACAACAACGACGAATTATTTACTTTGATTCCGACTCCGACTTCGAAATGGATGCCGATTCCGCTTTCGATTCCCCGATTCCGACAGCGACGTTCGCTTCCGCTGGCTAAGCGTAAACGACTAAAAACGGCCACATAAATTTCAATAGGCCAGGCAGTCAGCCAGCCAGGCAGCCAAGCAGCGAAGCAGCGAGGCAGGCAGCAGGCAGTCAGACAGGCAGCGGACGTACTGAGCCAGCAGCTGACGTCGACGTCGCACAGTGGGCTTGAAATGCTAGCAAGTGTTTAGTCATAAATTCTTTTAAAATTAGTTATGACTTGTTTGAGTTTAGTAAATCTAAAACTATGTTAAAACTCAGTATAAAACTCTTGTTAATGCAAAGGGAAAAGTATTATGCAATACCAATTAAAATATAATATATAAAGTAATAGTAATATTTTTGTTTGTCCTAATTGCTTTATCAGTTAAGTCATTGTTGAATGCATGTTTTATAGTATGTTTAAAAAAAACAAATAATAAGTATATAATAAAAGTATTAAAAAGTAGCTTGGAAACATAAGTTTGTTGATTTTATATAAAATTTATTGTTTACTTTCAAAGTACTATTAAAACTAAACTTTATTAATTATAACTTTTTATTATAATTTATTCCCCATTAAACAAATTTTATTCAAACACACATTTTGGTATACCAAAAATCATTCACTGTCATACCACTGTGCTGTCAACAACCAGTTTCCTTCCATTCACATGGATATTGTTTGTGGAACGTAAGTTGAAGCCTCACACACACTGTTGCTTCCCCAAGCGTGTACAAGTGTTAGTGTGTTTGTTTGTTTGTGTGTGTGCTTTGTGTTCTCTGTTTTGTGAGAGGATCCCATAGAGAGGCACGACTACAAGCAGAGAGTTTCAGCATCCACATGGATGGCAACCCACGCAGCGACGTTGAATGAGAATCAACTTCCCTTATCTCTAATGATAACAGGCCGTTTTATGATAGCGAACGTTAGAAGAGTTTCATAAATTTTTAGTGGCACTTCTTTGGTCCTAAGGTAAAGTGCATTTAATTGATAATTGTTGTTTGGCTCTCCAAATGTTTATTTGCGGCTTAATTAATTGATGGCTTTATAGAACGTTCTTATTGCCCTTGGGTAATTAAAGCTGCGTTTACTGCAGTTGCAGACTATAATCGTTAAATGTGCCAAGTATTTACAGAGATTCCAAACGTGTTTAAAGTAAAATGTTTTAAACCAAAGTCTTTCGACTGTTTCTGCTTACAATTAAATAATAATTTATTTACATTTTCGCGCCAAAAATTAATTAAAAATGTATTGCAACAGAGCGCTTGTGGCCGCCCAAAGTGCTTGTCTGTGGATGCTGAAATCAAGTCAAAGCAAATTCTCGCGTAAATACCAAAAAGCAGCAACAACAGCAGGAAAAGCGACAGCAGCAGCTAAAACAGCTGCGACAGCAAATCTTTTTCCACTTTTGCACAACTCCAAAGTATTTACAAGCATCGTTCGCAGTCGCATCTAAAAATGTTTGGCATTTGGCAACACGCACCAATGAATAAATAGCAGAGATTGGAGACTGGAGAAGGCCAAGGAGTAGGGGCAGGGTAGCAAGAAGGCAGCTAAAATGTTTGGATTTCAAACGAGCTCATTTTTTGCGTGCGTGGCTGCATTTCAAAATGATTTGCAATGCGATTGGTGGGAGGCAGCAAGTAGGTGGTGCCAAGGGATAGAATGGGCCCAAAGTGGGAGACAGGAAATGCAAGGCGGTTTTTAGTTTTCAGTTTTTAGTTTTTAGTTTCGCAGCTTTTCCCGCTGTTAGCTGTTAGCTAGAACTCGTGGCAGGCAAGCGTAACATGTCGAGAGACCGCAGACGGCGTGACTTGTATGAGGGATGAGTTATCGAGTAGACGACGCGTGAGTGTTACCTAGCTGCAAATGTGTGGAGTTTGGAGTGTGTGTGTGTGTGTGTGTGAGTGTGTGTTTGTTTGAGTGTTAGTTTTTGAGTTGCGCTGAGTGTGGGTGCAGGCACTGCGCATAATTTATGACAAGACGCAAAAGCGTTGACTGATAAGCGTCTGAATTTTGCATCAAATGAATGAAAAATATTGAAAGTGCACCCAGTTGGACTTTTGATACGGAAAAACGTACAATTTTCCACATGGGTGAGGCTTTAACGCCACTGAGAGAGCCATGCACTTAACCCAAATGCCAATTTTAAGAAAAATTTTCACTGCCCGCGAAACACAAGACAATTGTGTCCACAGCAGCAACATCTTCAGCTCAAGCAGCAGCATATTCACACGAAGTGCAGACAGAAGCCGAACTTGTTCATACGAAGCGTTGTCGTTGCTGCTGCCACGCGGTTTTACGTGCCACACGTTGCCAGCTGCCACACAGTTACTACTGCTGCTGCTGCTACTACAGTTGCTGCTGTGACTGCTGTTGCTGCTGCTGCTGCTCTTGTTGCTGACATCCACGTGCAGCACTTTGCTGTGCGCCGCATCAATTGGCAGCGAGTTTTTTGTCGCCGCGTCGACGCCAGCAGCAGCAAGCGACAAGGCTACAACGCTTTGTTGCACATTGCTGGAATGTTGTTGCTGCCATCGGGGCTCCAAAATGTTGCTGAGTTGTCAACACAAAACTAGAAATAGCAGATTGAAATGCTGGAGAGCTGGCAAAAAACTGTATATGATTTCTGTTAATGTTAAGCTAAATGGTTTTAAATTCTTAAGACGAGTTTTGAGGTTTAGTTACTTGGAAAGTTTCTAGAGCTCAGCTAAGAAGTGAACCATAAACATGAACTATTTAAAAAGCGGATTGTTCTGAATATAATTCAACTGCATATCATTTAATAAGTGGAAATGAAAAGCTCTATCGCAATTTGAAAGTAACTTAATCCTGGTTTCAACATAGATTAAAGTTATTCAAATATTATGTTTAATTTCTTACCTTAAACTCACTGTTGAGAAAAGTAATAATTTATTTTTAAAATGTATATATAAAGTCTAATTTCCTTTTCAATTTTTCCCAAAAGTTTCGCTAACTTGTTTAAAAAAGTCACACACGCGAGTGCCAAAAGTAAATAAGAACCCTCAACAATCTCTGCCATACGTTGACCCGCAGCAGACACAAATGACTTTAAATATAACTCAACTTGTAGATTTATTTTAAATATATATTTTTTGCTCTTTGTTGTTTTTATGGCTTGTCTTGGCTTGTCCATCAGTCTGTAAATAATGGCCAAAATTAATGATGCCGCCCAAGTTCTGTGACTGAGCTGCTAATGAACGTTCGAGTCTGGCCACAAATGCCTCCAGGAAATCATTTACAGATGCAACCGAGACTGTTTTCATTTCTCTTTTTCTTTTCACATTATTCCTGCTTTTTTTGGCCAACACAAACAGTCAGTTGACTTATGGCTTATATGCCTAGAAGTGGCTTTTTGGCAATTTGCATGTGTAATTGGCTTTTGTTTGCCACATGAAGCGCAGTCGGTTGACAGCTGAGGGTGCAACTTATTTTTGATATTGTCCTAATTGCTTGCTGTGAAATGGGGCACAAAATGCCCAAGGGGGCGTGCCCAGCATTCGCCTTTAAAGCGACAACAAATGCGCCCTTAAGTGGCACTTGCAACATGTTTGAGGCGTGAGCTTTTGCTCATATACAAAGTTTTTCTGGGGGAAGGCATAAATTAAAGTGCCACAAAATAAATGAAGATTGCGGCACAAAAAGTGAAATTTCAATTAATCAAGCGGCAGTCGAAGCAGGAGACGGTGAAGAGGGAGAAAGAGAGGAGAGAGGGGGAGATGTGTATACAGTTTCAGTTGACACTTTTGCCTGGCGGCCAAGATAAGATCAAAGATCAGGCAACAAGTTCAACTTGGCCACAATTCGTGTTGCCATTGTCTGTTTGTTGTCGTTGTTGCCGTTGTGGCACGCGCGCCGGCGCAGGTCAAAAGCGTGAAGTCTGAAAACGGTAGCCGGCAGACATTGCAACATGCTGCATGCCCCATGATAAATGCAGCCCATAGATTCTCCGAATGCTTGTTACATTTAATGTTGCTTCTGCTGCTAGTGTTGCTGCCACACTGTCAAGTGTTGCTGCCTCTACCACTGCCGCTAATGTTGTCAATTTAGCACAACATTTGCCTGCCATGTTATTATGAATTCGCAACGCTTTCATGCAACATTTGCAGCGCACAATTAGTTGCATTTATAATTGGGGACGTGCTCAAGTTCCCTTCACTCCTCATGCTCCATATACAAGTAATTTTTTGGGGAGTTTGCAACATGTTCGAACGCTATAAATCAATTTGGCGGTCGAGGTATTTCAAAAAAGGGAAACATGCAAAAATGTTGATCAAATTTAAGTTAAACCGACCGCTAAATGCGCTGTAATTATAGAGTAATAAAAGATATTTTATTTAAAAATAAATTTAAATTTAATTAATTTTTTAAACTTAGTTTAAATTTTCAAATTTTTAAGTTTTTATTGCATTTACAATTGCTGCTAAAATGTCTAAGATTTACATATAAAAATTGGCAACGTGAATTAAAATTTTATCGACAACAATGTTGCGGTCGCTGGGCAATAAAAATTGTTACGCTGATGAACGACATGACACCAGCAACAACAGCAGCAACAGCAACAACTGATCGACCGCAGGAACAAGCAACAACAGCAACACAGCTTAGCTGCTGTTGTTGTCGTTGTTGTTGCTGTTGCCAGTGGACCGCATCGCGAAATTCTTCCTTGTATATATATTATTGATCAGCATCACAAGCCGAGTCGATATAGCCATGTCCGTCTGTCCGTCTGTCCGTCTGTCTGTCTGTCTGTCTGTCTGTCTGTCTGTCTGTCTGTCTGTCTGTCTGTCCGTCTGTCCGTATGAACAAACAGATTTCAGAGATGGTAAGAGCTACAAGTTCGAGCTTGGTGTCAAACGATCAGATATTTAGTCAGTCAATACAAGAATCTTTTTTTTTTTTTTTCGATGCCACGCCCCATTCGCCCACAAAAAGCAAAAACTGGACACACCTCGTGAAAAATTGGTGTTTTCGGCAAATATCTCAGTAACTATGGCACCTAGGATCACCAATTCTTGTACGGGAGTTCCTAGCGACAGCATAGTTGCATTGCCATCTATAAATTTGGACTGCCACGCCCACTTTTCCCACAATTTATAAAATAGTTTTCAAGCTTCAATGCCGTTTTTCCGTATCGTACAGTATTGTAGTTTATAACTGGTGTGGAGACTAACTATATTAAACTATCCTGAAAGGCGCATTAAAATCGGACTATAAACAAGAAAACTAGAAGCGTTACAATATTGTTAATTGAACGCAATATCAACCCATTGGTGCAAGCGAGACAGAAACACACAAGCACATGCTCGAACGTTTTTGCTGCCTGTGTGGCGGCAGCGCTGCCCGCGGTCGCTGGCTGCGCCGAATACACACATACATACATGCATGCATCATATATTGTCAAACGTATGTGTATTCGCAACAAACAAACAGATGTGTGTTTGATTATGCTTAGATTGTTTTTGTTTCAACGTGTTTTAATGCAAGTACTATTCATTGTAATATCTGGATACCGATTTTAATAATTTAATCGGGAAAATGCAGAGAGTATTATACGGTCGGGCGCGCTCGACTGTACTTTTCTTTCTTGTTTTTTTTTATACTCTCTGCAAGAGTATATTGGGTTTGTGCAAAAGTATGTAACAGGCAGAAGGAGGCGTGGCAGACCCCATAAAGTATATATATTATTGATCAGCATCACAAGCCGAGTCGATATAGCCATGTCCGTCTGTCCGTCTGTCCGTCTGTCTGTCTGTCTGTCTGTCTGTCTGTCTGTCTGTCTGTCTGTCTGTCTGTCCGTCTGTCCGTATGAACAAACAGATTTCAGAGATGGTAAGAGCTACAAGTTCGAGCTTGGTGTCAAACGATCAGATATTTAGTCAGTCAATACAAGAATCTTTTTTTTTTTCGATGCCACGCCCCATTCGCCCACAAAAAGCAAAAAACTGGACACACCTCGTGAAAAATTGGTGTTTTCGGCAAATATCTCAGTAACTATGGCACCTAGGATCACCAATTCTTGTACGGGAGTTCCTAGCGACAGCATAGTTGCATTGCCATCTATAAATTTGGACTGCCACGCCCACTTTTCCCACAATTTATAAAATAGTTTTCAAGCTTCAATGCCGTTTTTTCCGTATCGTACAGTATTGTAGTTTATAACTGGTGTGGAGACTAACTATATTAAACTATCCTGAAAGGCGCATTAAAATCGGACTATAAACAAGAAAACTAGAAGCGTTACAATATTGTTAATTGAACGCAATATCAACCCATTGGTGCAAGCGAGACAGAAACACACAAGCACATGCTCGAACGTTTTTGCTGCCTGTGTGGCGGCAGCGCTGCCCGCGGTCGCTGGCTGCGCCGAATACACACATACATACATGCATGCATCATATATTGTCAAACGTATGTGTATTCGCAACAAACAAACAGATGTGTGTTTGATTATGCTTAGATTGTTTTTGTTTCAACGTGTTTTAATGCAAGTACTATTCATTGTAATATCTGGATACCGATTTTAATAATTTAATCGGGAAAATGCAGAGAGTATTATACGGTCGGGCGCGCTCGACTGTACTTTTCTTTCTTGTTTTTGTGTGCAGTTGTTGCCTTTGTTTTTGGGGATTTTGTTTGGCTGCTAAACTCAAAATGAGAAATTGCTGCTGCCGCTGGTGCAATTTTCATGGTTGACCTCATTTTGCAGCTCAGTCGCTGTTGACTTTTGTGGAATATTTTGTGGTAGCAACAGCAACGCATCATGTCAGGACAGTCAGGCAGTTTGTGTGTCAGTCTTTCTTTCAGTCCGCCTGTCAGTCGCTTGGTTAGTCGGTTGAGGATGTGGATGTGGATGTGAATGAAAAGAACGACAACAACATGAGCCAGGCACGTCAGCGTCTGTGACAATTTGTCGCTAAACAATTTTTGGGCACCGACAAAATTGTAAGTTGCCCTCGTTGTTGCTGTTCCTGCGCCTGTTGTTGTTCCCGCTGCCGCTGTTTTCCAGCGAAAATTCAATAAATAAAAATGTAATTACGTGTTGAACAGCAGAAAACCGAACGGAGCTAAAACACTACAGCAATTTGATGTATGAGTTCGGCTTAAAACTATATATATAAATACACATAAAGTATGGCATCAATTACCCACTTTTAGCGTGGATATACTACCGACAATGGCCAACAAAAGATACATGTTAGTGGCTGTTAATGTGCTGTATCAATATTTGCACATGCCACGAACATCAAAGCGTTTAGATTTGTTATCCTTGTGCAACAAACGGCACAAAAGGAAAGCAGAGTTTTCTATTTATGCCAAGAGCTCACCTTTCTAACAGTTCAATTCACACAACGCACACATATGCACACAAAGTAGCCGTCATCAGTGGCAAGAAAGGTGTGGAAATGTAGCACACACAGACACACACTCTAAGCGTTGTGAAGTAGGAGTTTTAGCCATTTATTCTCACTGGTCCGACTGTTGGCCATCTCTGCATGAGATACAACATACAACTACGTGTTTTCCTTTGGCTGCTGTACATTTGCAGCATGTTTAGTGATGCGATCTTTGTTTGTGTCTCGTGCTTTGCTTTCCAGCAGCAACAATTACAAGCTAACATCGCGTCGATGACAACTGCAACAACAACGAGCAACGCTCCCTCTCTCTCCCTATGTCTGTCTCTTTCCATCTCTCTGGCGCTATGGCTTTCTTGCTGTGTGCTGTTAAATGCTTGGAAAATGTGCACAATTTTCACATCCGGTGTCACATTCGATTCAATTGAGATTTACCTGAACGTGACTAAAATACGCAAATTAAAAATGCTTTTCCTCTGCGTCTGTGTCTGCGTCTGTGTGTGTTGTGTGTGCTGTGTGTCTATGCGTGCGTTATGTGTATCTTCTTGGCCTTAACTGAGATTGTTAGCCAAGTTTGAAATGCTTCCAGCAAAGATACTCACTCGTATTTGCCTTATTTCGACCCTCATTTTCAGCTTGTTTTCGCCCGTTTGGTGACTGTTGAATGTTTAAATAAACTGTGTCACATTTTGCATATGATATGAAATCGTTTTATTGTTATTAACATAATTTGATTGCTGTACAGTAATTTTTACAACTTGTGTTGTTTAGAAAATCTGTATTAAACTTGTGTTAAATTTAAGCAAAAGATTAGTGGCAACAACTTTAAGAGTGACTCGCAATCCAATCCAGGAAGCTGGTCACACGCGTGTATACTGATGGAATACCCAGTTCGCAGCCGTCAATGGTACCAAAAGAAGTCAAACCAATCAGATTGTTGTTGCTTAACCAAACCAATGGACCACCCGAGTCACCGTAACAGGGACCCTTTCTATCCGATGAAACTACGCACACGTGTGAAGATCGAATGTCGTCACCGTAAACGGATGCACAATCAGCGTTACTCATTACTGTGACGTCAGCATACAGCAGTGTAGGGGCAAGCTCTGAATTGTCGCTAGTTTGACCCCAACCAGAAGTTCTACCAATTTCCTCGGCATAGTTGTTGTTAGCATTGGCGGGCAATGAAACGGGTTGAATCTTCGCTGATAATGTGACAGGGGAAATCATCATTATACCAATATCGTTGACCAAGTTAACTGGGTCCCAGTCAGGATGTACGACAGTGTTGAACCACATCACTGTACGAATTTCTGCCGGGGAGGTCCGAACCGTAGCGCCCAGATAGACAATCGCCAAAACTAATCTAGAAGCAGTGATTTAAGCTGTATTAATCCAGAATTTTATACCTGCCTCATACACTTACTGATCGATACAATGCGCAGCGGTCAACACTCTTGTACTTGAGATCAAAACTCCACCGCACCAGCCAATAGCGAAATTGTTTAGGAACAAATCTAAACCAGCCTGGTATGGAATTTGACCAACTGTAGCTTCGGTTCCATTAATGATGCGACCCTGTGTGCCAAACAAAGCGGGCTTAACACGTTTGCGGGACTCCAAGCTGAGCTGGGGAAAAGCCGAGACTGTCACGGCCAAGGCCAAAATGATTAGCAATTTCATGTTGATTGCTTAAAATTAAACTGTTTGTTTACCGAACTCCCCAATGCTCTTATATAGCGTTTAAATTTTACATTTCTGCGCTATTAAACTCCGATAAGATAAGTTTTGGGTCAGTTTCACATGGGCGCATTGTCGTTGACCTATTTTATATGGCGCCTTATCAGTCAAATCTTAGTCAAAGCAATTGTAAAATTATCAAATTTATTTAATTATGCTTTGTTGGCAGTCATTTGGATTATTTTTGCGCACTTCAACCGATGACACATGAGTCTAGTGAAGGTATTAACTAATTGAAACGATTAAAAACCAATTGACTAGACCGTTCAAATTATTGTACAATTTTAAGCATATCTTTTTGGAAAATTGGAAAAATTAGTTTAACATTTATTTTAAGTAGTTTATAATTATTAATTGTATTTAATAAATAATTCAAGTCTTAATTAGACTAGTGTAATGCATGATTTATACATATTTAATATTTTATAAATATTAAATGATTTCTTTTTAGTGTTTACACACTATTTTAATTAAGAGTTCATTTTGACAACTCAGTCAAATTAAATGCAATAAAAACCATGTACTTACAAATTGCTAATTTACTGCCACAAACTTAAACAAAGTTTATAACGCAATTATTAATAAATAGTTATTTCCCTTACCATTGAAATACTTTATTAGCCAGCATAATTAAAAATGCCTATTAGTTGGCCTAAAATGAAAAACTAAACTAAACTGCGTTATAAAATTAAACTGGCTAATTGAAATTTTAGCAATGAAATTAAATGATTGGCTGCTAAATCGAATTTGAACAGTTTTGTTAACTCAAATGGCGGCTAAATAAAATAATATTGGTACAACTTTAAACAGAAATTAACGGAGCGCAGTGAAACGCATAAAAAGCGAAAAGTCAACACTAGAGGGCGTCATAAATCGATTTACCAATTAATGTCAAATTGTTATGCAAAATAAACTCCACAGACTAACAGCTACACTGGGCAGCAAGGTTGGGGTATTTATAGGTAAGAAATTATTTTTTGAAGTGAAAATTTTTCAATTAAACAAAAAAGTTTAAAATTAAAAATGAATTTAAAGATCCTTTTTGTGTTGCACAGTGTAGTTAAATAAACTTTGTTTGAAAACTGGCTATTGTAGTGTGTCCTGTGGGATTTCCGTGACGCGTCGCGTGTTGACAAATGTTCAAAATATTATGTTATATATTGTTAAATCTCCGCCTGATATTTGAAACGTACCATAAATTTAGCAAATGCGAAGAGTTTTCAACTACAAGTGAAATTTTTGGACTTTGGCCATAAAATGCGAGAAGCGTTTAGACTGCTTGGGCTAATTTAATGGCGCCGACTTCAAAGTGACAATAATTTGGCCATTAAGACAATGACAACGAAATGGTCGTCGCGTCTCTGGTCATTAAACGGATTGTCATTTAATTGTTCTCGCGTTTCATTTTCCACTGCCAACATTTTGAATGTCTTTGTTTGTCTTTTGGTCTGTCTTCGGTGGTGTGTTTTTGTGTGTGGTATTGGTGAGTTGCCAATGCCAATTGTCATAATGGCCAAGACGTTTGCCGACCACAAGAAACTTGACTATGCGGGCAATTATGAGTTAAGAGGAATCACTCCACTCACAGATCGACGACCATTAAAACAGACGCATACAAAGAACTCTGGCCATAAAATTAGTTGTGGCCCGAAAAGTGCATTTTGGTTGCCCTCAGGGTAGGTAGTGGTAAGGGGGGGAGTACAGAAATTGCTGCACATCGTTAGCCTCATCGTAAATGTTCAAATGCAATGGTCTACGTAAATGCAGCAATGAGCCATTGACACGCCCACTAGATGGGCGGCAGCTGCTGTTGCAGTTTCAGTGGAGACTCAATGCTGTTGTCTCTGTGAAATGTTGTCCAACAACAGTGTGGAGAGTGGGCCAGGGGGAAGTGCGTGATTTGAAATGGTTTCAAGCTCAAATTTAAAAGGCTTCAAGCTTTGTGCTAAATGATGATGGTCATGTGTCAAGCGTTTAACTGGACTGCCAACTCAAGGTTGTGCTAAAGATGATGGTAAATTGCAGCAAACACTAGTTGAGTGAACAGCAGCAGGTGGAAAGAAGATACAATTGAGGAAGCAAGAGCAGCAAGTCGGTGGCTTAAGAACTTTAGCAATCCTGATAACTTTATATTAGGTAAACACCATTTTGAGCCAGAACTGGGTGTAGAAAAGGCAGAAAGTCGTAGGAATTCATTAGCAAACATTTTAAAGGCAAATTGCAGAACATGTATAACTTAAATATACAATAAAACTATAAAACCACTTAAGATTATCACTAATTCTGTCTCCCATAATAAAGCAAACCTTCATACTTTACTTCTACCAAACTCAGCTTTAATTAACACAATTTTCACTATTTTAATAAATATTTTTCTACATTTTGCCTTTACTTTCCTTCGCAGATTAACTGATTTAAGCCACAAGGCCAATTAAGTTGTGCAACTTAATTAAATTTGGCAAACAGCGCCAAAACTTTGCTATAACTCATGTCCTCTTAGCTACCACTTTTTCCGAGTACAATGCGAAATTTCCATGTTCAGTTCATTTCAATTTTGGTTTTCAAGTGGTTTTGTTACGTCGCCCAACAGTTGTTCAAAATTATTGGCATTCATTTTGTGCGGCGTTTCACAGTTTTCCCCGAGCCATAGAAAATTTGCATATTTCGCCTCGGCCATTTTTGCATATTGCACAAAACTTTGTGACTCTTTGGAGCCACTGGCAGGGAAAGTCTAGTGCATTGTCAACGCCCTTTTTTGTTAGACTGAAACATGACAGCATTGTGTGTGCCTGACATATGAATAAAGTTAGTTGTCCCGGACAGTTGCCATAGTTTTTCCCCGAAAAACGGTTACAGCCAAAGGAGATCTAAACACGACGTGTCATGTATTTGCACTTTGCAGTTGTTGCCTGCCACAAAACCAGAGATCAAATGTTGTGGCATCAGCTATTGGAATATGCAACATCTGTTCTTTGCTTTCAATCAATGTTAGACGGCAAATCATATTTCAATTAAAAGGCAGTTGTAAAGAGCAGGAGAGGAGAAAGAGTTGCGTGTAATAATCAACAGAATTAGGGAATAGGAAACTGGTAACCAGCTGGTTGCACGTTGCACGTTGTGTTTGTGGATACCAGACAGAGCAACTATGTGTATTCTCTCTCTGCGGCATTGTTGCAAAATTTGTTTGCATATTTTGGCCGTAATTGTTGCCAAAACTACAAATTGCCGTCCTGGCGCAAGGATATGGCATAGCATATCCTTGGTATTTACCCATTGCAATTGAATTGTTTGCCAAATGTTTTTGATTTCGGATTTCACTCTACCAGCAGATAAACCATTTTTAAAGCCTTCCACTTTAATTGGTAGTGCAACAAATCTTCCCATAGGGGATTTATCCTATCGAAATCACAAATGTCAGTCTATTGATATAATGATAAACCGAGTGATACACGCTGTGTGTAAAAAAAAAACACGTTACTCCTACCATAATTTAAGGTTAACGTGTCGTGTCATGTTTGCCAAAGGGCGCCACCTGTCGCCTGCGCCAACACCAACGCCAACGCCACCTACCGTCCATAACCATGTGGTTCTCCCACTGCTGTCACGGGTTAATTTCGCATGCAAATAATGTCACGTTGTCGCTGTCGTTGTCGCTGTTGAATGAACTTGATTAAAATTCAATGCGACGTTAATTAAATTCTCCCAATGCAATTTACAGGCCTGTTTTTTTTTTTTGTCTCATTTTGGTTTGGTTTTTTCAGTTTATGCGCTGCCAATTGGCTGCTGCTGTTTAATCAGTGGCTGCCACAAATCCAGCTTTAAACTGCCACTTTTGGTGCATAATTTTTGATTAAAATCAGAGTGAAGTTTGTGTCCAAACGCGCAGTTCTGTTTAAAAACAGATTCCTTTTTTTAAGTTCCACATAAATTATGTATTACTTTCCCTGCATACTTAGCTTATCGGCTTATCTACTTCATAGCTAGTTATTTAAATTAGACTTACAAAACTTTGACTTTTGCACAACTTTTGCTTGATTTCTTTGCACTTTTTCTTCGTCTGCTCGAGCCAAAGTTATGACCTACTTTGTTTCAACTTGATGCAAAACTTTTGCTTTAATTAAAATGAATAAAACAAGTTCTTATAACGAAGTTGAACAAATTAATCCATGTATTGCTACACAAACTTTTGTCTCTAACTCATGCTAAGCGGCATTTAACTGTCTTTAAAATAGACTAGCACACGTGGCGTATGAGCAATCAGCTCATAAATTACAGACACACACGAAAAAAAACATTGTAAGGTTTTGCTTGGGCGTCGCGGAATTCCGGTGCATTGTGTGTGCCCGCCATAAAGTCTAGACAATCCCAATCATAAATAATTTCTGCATAAAGACGTAATAATTTGCTCCAACCCGCTCTAGACTTTTCTCTGGCTCTCCCTTCCTCTACCTCTCGCTGTCTCTGTGTTAGTCTCTTGTCAGACGCCTCAATGCTTGCTGCTGTCCAAATATTTTGTTATTAAATGAAATTGCAATGTTTGCCGCTGACCAGCACCGCAAATAAGCATGAGTCCCATTCCAACCCAGCGCAGCACACCCCACTCGTGCCACTCGGAGCGCATTCAGTGGCTCAAACCCCTCATTATGAGTGCAGTCATGGTTCTTGGTCCTGCACCCTTGACTCTCTGCTGTCTGGGAATTTTGTGTTTGGGGTTTCGGTTGGTCAGTTCCGGGGCATTCGGGGTGTTTTTGGGGTTTGCTGTTTATCCACTTTTTGCGTGTTTTTAAACGTTTTTATGAATTTGCATGCGGTTGCTTAGATTCTTGCTGTGGTTGTTGTTTTTGTTGTTGGCTGCGGTTGCCACTTGTTGGCTGCTGCTGCGGCAACTTTATGCTTAGTTGTTGTCATATAAATACTAGAATGTTGCGTATACGTACTCTCTAAGGAGGAGTGCTTCTAGCTTGTTTTGTTGGGGGAAATAAGTAATAAGCTCAATTTTTTTATGGTTGTAGCTTATGCTGGCACTACAAATGTATAGACAACGCCCTCAACTAGTTTTAAAAATCATTAAATAAATAAAGCAGCTCTAATTAAGAGCATAAAATGTATTTTAAGCTTTTAAAGGTTTCTTTCGGCTAGTTGCATAAGTTTCCAAGCTAAAGTGTGTACAACTATCAGCTAGAAAAGTCTAGCATTACGCCAACTTGCTTTTAGTTTGTCTTAGAGTTCAGTGTCCAGAGACCAGGGAGTTCTTCGGTTGCACAACGCAGCCATTTAATGAAATTTTCAACATTTTTGTGTTCTAATAATGAAATGCTTATGGCTTCTTGTTGTGCCTTATGCTTAGCAGCAGACAGTGGGAAGATGTTGTTGCTGATTGTGTTGATTGTTGAGCTGCCATAGAAACGACAAACAACTTGTTTAAAGCTGTTGAAAGACAGAGCTGAACACCAGAAAGTCAGTTAAAGCTACTTGCTGAAAGTGGGCAACGTTGCGTATGATTGTCAAGTTGTAGCAACTTTTATTTTATGTTTTTGTTTGTCGTTTTTCCACTGCTGCAACGAGTTAAGCAGCTTGCAACTTTTTCGCAAGCATTTGATGTAAAACTAAGCGAGAAAATTGCAGTGCCTAGGTGTAAACATTTGCAGCAAACTCTCAACAAAATGCAGGCCCCGAGTGAGTCGCCAACTCGTTAAAAGTTGCCTCAGCCAAACTATACAGACGCTGTCCGCTTCTCCTGCCGCCTCCGCCGCGCCTTTTGCCTGGCACGCCCATCAATCCAAAGTGTTGCTAAAAGTTTGCCATAAATAATTCGCGTCTCAATATTAACAAGCAACGAGGGTGACTAAAAACTTTTAGCGCACTTCAATAAACGAAGTGCCATCAGAATTTCCCACTCTCCAGACTTCCTGCCTCTGCTGCTGCCACGCCCACTCCACCTTGCTCACTTTCAAGTTGTCAACAATTTATTGATGTTGGCTTCTTAACGCCGTAAAATATTTGCGGCAATGCCAAATGCCAAAATAATTTCAACTCTTGAAAAAGCCCCCCAAGTTGTTGTTGCCTTTGTGGTTGTTCAATTCGCTGTTGTTTGCGCTTGTTGTTGTTGTAGCTGCTTTTGTTGTCGCCACAGGCAGTCGTCTTTCATATCCGCTAAAGGACATCCGGACACCAGGGAAATTGATTCAGCACTTGAGTTGAGCACGGCTCACTTGTCGTATACGCAATGTTAATTAAGTGCTTGTTTAAAGCTTGAATTTAGCTGTTGAATTAAATATGTATGCACATATATGGTATGCATATGTATGTGTGAAATATTGCCTAGCCTACATGCTCATTAAATATCTATGATCAGGCTCAAGGACGGGGCCCAGTAACCCGAATGTGCAGCCAGTGAAAGCGGGTGGGACTGTGTGTTGAGCAGTTCATTAACTGGCGTGTTAACTCGGCAAACACACACCCACACACACACCCACTCACACACATGAGGTTAACACTTGATGAAAGCTGCAAGAAATGTGTCATAATGAACTGCGAAAATATGCAGAGATTTTCCTTTCTCTGTTTTCTATGGCAAAGACTCGTTAATGAGACAGCAGCAGAAACCAGCGTAAAGTTATCTGTAGCTGGCTTTAATTTTGCTGCTTAAAGTGCTCAAACTACACTCTGCTACCAAACAAGCTATTCTGTTTTATTTGTAGTTGCTGTTGTTGTCATGTTTCTTGTTGTTCTCGCCCCAAATCGAAGCTATAAAAGTAATTAAGATAACGACTTTTGTGTTGGCTTTTTCACTTCTTTTTGCCCTGGCTGTATTGTTTGCCAACTCCCGTCTGACGCTGCCACTACCACTGCCACTACCACTGCCGATATGTATCGTGTATTTACTTTATAGCCAGAGTTTTACAATATTTTCCCGTTCATCCCAATCGTTGTTGTTGTCGGCTTCCTGTTGTTTTGTGTGTGCAATTTTCTTGAAATTTCATTTCTTAACTTTTGCCGACGGCTTTTCAGAGCCGTTGTGCCATGTATTTGAGACTGTAAATCATATGAGAGAGCACACTGGACAGGGATTGGAATCTGGAAGGAGACAGCAACAACAGTCAGTCCCCTCTACCATGTGTGTTGTGTTGTGGCTCTATGGCACCCTGGTAGTTGCTATTGTTGCTGCTGTTGCCTACGGTTGCTATTTCTACGATTTTTCTAATTGCTTGTCTGGCTGTGAGGTTTTAAGGTTTAGATACAAGGCGATGGAAAGAGATTCTATATCGATTAATTAACGACATTAAAAGCTAAAAGTTTGCAAAGCAAGCAACACTTTTACCTCTCTACGTGTTGCTTGCTGTTTTGATTTATTATAAACGGAAACGGAAAATTAATATGTAAGAAGCGAAAAGTGAGCGGAAGTTAGAATATTTGCGTTTGAATTGAGGCAAAAGCGAAAAGGGAAATCGTTCAACGAATATGTGAATATCAATTAATTTTAATTAAACGTGGAAGTTCTCATTAATAATAATTAAAACGTAAACTAGAAATATTATATGTAACAAGTATTTATAAAGAGTTTTTGAGTAGACAAGCGCTTTATTTTTAAATTTAAAGTGAGTTTAAAATCTGTTAAGTTTTCAGTTTTTTTATGGCATTTAAGCGCCCATAATAGTTTGTATTGCGGCTTAAGACTGACAATCCCTATTATCTCCCTTTTTTTTGCATACTTTAACTGGGTTTTATCAGTTCTGCTTCATCTACCTTCGGCTGTTGTTGCTTCCGCTCTGATGACCCATTTGCTGGGGCTTTGATAGCTCTGAAAAGGATATGCAGTTCTCTGGCTAAATGCCAACTGATTCATTCTGATTTTTATACGTTCTTTATTTGATATAAAATATATACCGCAGGGTAGTCACAATTCCCTCAACTCATTCTACTCTGCTGCAAACAATCGAGTGCACTTTGCACTGCTTGTTGCATACTTTCAGGCGCTGTCCGACTGCCGTATTCCGTGCCCCAATGTCTGAGGTCAGAGCGTACATGCTGCCACCACTTAGTGAGTAACAAGAATAAGTCTGTTAGTCAGTCAGAGCCACAAGCAGAGCCAGAGGCAGAGCCGGAGCTCAGTTTGGTGGTTATCCATCCTTGTGCGTGTGTTGTTGATCAGCTTAATAAGTTGGCAGCTGCTGCCACACTGCTGACACAATTTCTTACCACCCAAAAACCCACTTACCACATCAGTTGTGCACTTTCTTACATCATACTTGCAGCTCGTCGCTTGACGCCTCGTTGGACACTCGAGTGGCACATAATTTCCGGACACGCTGCAAAACTTTGTGGTCGATCATTGGCCCTCGTTTGCCCTTCGTTAGTTTCCCTTATTGCATTACACTTCGCAATTGATTGCATTTTCTCACTGTTCCCGCAACTTTGTGTTGTAGCATATATTTCATCATCATAGTCGTTATTTTTATTATTGCTTGGCAGTAGAAGCGCCCGATGGCTTTAAAGCGGCTTAAATGCCAAACGCAACGCGGCTTATGCGTCTAATTAGACACTGCAGATAATCGAAAGGATGTGCAAATCTGAGTGTATTCCGCTCTGAATATGTGCGTGTGTTTTTCTTTGTGTTTGTGCTAATTAAAAGGCACAACATTTATGCAATTGCCAGGCTTCCACTTCGGTCACACACAACGCAACGCAACACAACCCAAAACAAAGCCACTGGCGGGCGTCATGGCAACCAATTTGCCCACAGACAGTAGCAATTGCTCCACAGTGCACTGGCCCAGGGCACTTCGCTCTCTCTCCCTTTTCCTCTTACACTCTCACATGCTTCTTACTCACTCTTTTGGGCAAATAAATCGCATATAAACAGCAGATAATCCCGTCAACAGCATGGCAAACGTCATTCATTGCTGCAGTTGCTTCACTTCCCCCGCCCTACCACTCGCTGCCCACTCCTTTTGTATTGGTGAGCCTGGCAGCTACAGGTGAATGCCTGACATCAGTTGGCCTGTGTGTGTGTGTGTGTATTACCTGATTGTATTGGCCATCGTAGTCCTCGTCGTCGTTGTTGCATCTCAATAGTCACGTTTATTGATTTTGATGCACATGACTAGGCCTGAACTGGGCCTGGCATTGCCACAAATGTGTGTGCCTGAGTGTGCGTGTGTTCTAGGCTTCTTTTCCGAGTGCATTCAATTAGAAAAACTGTTTTTCTAATTAGTCAAAAAGCCAAAAACTCGGTTTCACATCGCTGGCAACAACTTTCTGCTAACGACAGCCACTGATGTTGTGTTAATTCTCAAACATTTAAATTGCTTAAATGCACTAAAATTGTTTGCTTTAAAAGTTGAAAGCTAAGAGGTAAATAAACTTGGTAAATACATTTGATTTTGAACATTAAATTGCTGTTGATTTGATATGATATTAGCAATGCACTTTGGAGAAAATTAAATTCAGTGTAGATGCATAACACCTCTGAAAGTATTTGCAGCTATTTATTTATTTATTAATAAAGCTCTTCGTTGCGCATATTAATCCTGGGTTATTAATGATCTTTGCAAATAATTTATATATTTACACTTTTGTGATTATCTTGTCTGAAGCATTGACATGAGCTCTTAATTATATGCGGTAAAATGCTGCTTCAATTGCAATTAAATCTGCATAATTTTCATAATTAGTGCGCAATAAACAAATGAAAATGAGAGCGAATATGTGTGTCCTTGCCAGTATCCTTGCTGACAGTGGCGACTGCTGCATGTGTCACAGTCTGTCAGCGATGAAAAGCTAAACAAACAGAAGTTAAGTGAAAAGCGTGTCCTCTGGAAATGTGTGGAAATATGCAAATGAAATAAATGCAGGTGCATATGAAAAGCGGTTCATTAGTAGAAAAGAGAATGTTTGGATTTTCTACTCATTACTCTACTCGTTTACTTTGGTTTCGCTTTTTAGAAAAAAAGTTAACATTTGAATTAAAATTACGTTGCCCAATAGAGTGTTGACCAAAACAGGGAAAATGTTTGAATATTTAATGACTTGCATGTCCAAAGAGATGAGCGTATATGCTGAGGCCAATGAATTGAATTGATGAATTGACCATTGTAAGTGCACCAAGGGATAGAACGAATAACATTACATCGACAGGCGAATTGTGCACATTTCCAGACCTCGTCTCAGGGGTCCAGGGACCGTTGAAGACCATTACTTTAGAAGGCTTTGAAATGCCTTCTAATTTGAGCACCTTTTGCTCATATTCCCAGGCCATGCCATCCCGATCAACAAATTTATAGACCACTGTACCATCCTCCTTAGTTACGGTTTCTCTGGAAGCCAAAGTGGTGCTCTAAAAAGTCCATATTTACTAGAGATCTTTGAGATACTTAACGACTAACTTACACAGAGACCGATGATGCATAATAAAAACAAATTGCATTTGATTCCCATCTTATCATTTCATTATAAACAATCGGGTGCAGACGGTTTGTACAAGCAAATGAAACACGGGCCAACTAAAAAAGCTCACACGAACTGATGAACCAGAAATTTTGTCCAAAGTTTTACGAAAATATAATTTCAAATTGAGCATTTTAATTTTATGTGTTAAATCGGAAGCGAAATGTATAGTTTACTACGTTTCAAACAAAACTAGAAGCCACCTCTGTCGACCTATTTTCCTTTGACAAGCCAACGATTGTGGCTTCAAAAACTCTGGCAACACTGTTTGCCGCAAAATCAAATAATAGCTAGTGCATACTTTGCGGCTGCAAATTAATAGATTTTCGAATCGAATATGTAGCATACTTTTGTGCGCTTGATTAAAACATATTTCTCCAGCAGCTGAAAGTTACTACACTATTTTTGGTTTTAATGTTTCTTGTTAATCAATTTAATTTGCATAAATATTGTCTTTCGACCAATAACAAAGCTAAATAATGTTTTTTTTTTAGGTAATTAAACAGTTAGTTGCCTGTGCTAAACAGTTTTCCTCCAACTTATGTTTATAAACATGGTCCAATGTTGCCAGAGTCGTTAGCAGCATGTTGCTAAGCACATTGTCTGAAGTGCGCTGAGAACCGCACTTGAAAAATTAATGAGAGACACTTGAAACGCTAATCACATGTAAGTGAAGCATGGTCAGGCCAGGTTTACCCTCCAGGATGCTGTGCACAGTCCTAGTTACTGCTCAAGGGACTTGGGAATTTATGCAGCTAACGAGAAAGGGCTGGGGTACTCTCTGGCAACCAGAGTATCGCAGGGGCGGGGCTTGCCAGCACTCAATTGAAATAACACTCGAGGGTTGTATTTGCAGGATTGCATTGTTCAAAATATTTATTCCATAACTCACAAATTATTCGACTGTACAATAGAAAAAAACTTAAGCATAAACACAATTCAATTTCATTTAGAATTACTTAAGAGCTAAGGACCTCAATATCTGACCTGAATATCTGGTCGTATCTTTTGTAAACTATATCACAAGGTTCTGGTCGAAAGAATAAAACTTAGTATAATATTTTCACCTATCGTTCCCTTTGCAGTTCGATAAATTCCCCCACCCCTACCCTAATGCTCCCTCATCGAAAGATAAGCACCATTTCTAGGCCTCAAAATTCTTAGCCTGCAGACTCTTTAGAATGCCCAGCAGTTGCAGCGACTCAAGTGGCTCAAAGTCATCCGCATAACGCACTGCGGCTGATTTGACCAAATCCCGCTCCCTGGGCATGTCCAGTGTCAGTGGCAGCTGCTCCGCCATCACCGAATGATGGGTGATGAGGGCTTTCAGAGTGCTAAACTGCTTCTTGGCCCCCTTGAGGCTGTACATCTCACTGCGACTGCACTGCACCGCATAGGACTTCACCTTGTGGTCGAGACGTAGGCAGAGCTCGAAGGTGCGCGGTGTGCTGCGGCGTAGAAGAAAGCTGCCAGGTGTTGCCAGCTGCAGGTGCTCCTGTGCTGCCTTCGCTGTGATGCGTGGTTGGTACCAGGCGCAGTGCAGCAGCTCCCGCTCCTCATCCTCCTCCTCGTCATCGTCTGTTTGAGTGTTGTAGCGATGTGTGGCACGTTTCTTGGGTGTGCCACGTCGCTTGTTGCTGCTGCTGTGGCTGCTGTTGCTCTCGTTCAACAGTTGACAGCAATCGGAAATGCCAGCATCGTCGGAGTCCTGCTGATCTGCTGGGAACTCCTCGCTGCCGCTGGAGTCACTCGGTTGACTGCTCTGCCAGCAGTTGAGTGACAGCAGCGACTTCTGTGGCGACTTGTTGCTGTGTGCACGCCTGCTGGGCGTGGCATTGTTGGAGCTGCCGCTGGAGCTGCAACTGCAGCTGTCGGCCACCAGTTGCTCATCCTCATCTTCCTCCGCGTCCGCTTGGTACGAGGAGTCGAGAAGATCCTGCTAAAATAATTAATTATGATTAGTTTTAAAAGTTTTCTACTTCATTTGTGCATTCTGTTTACATACCTCATCATAGTCGCTGGTGGCTTCTTCCTCCGCTAGGCGTTGCTGCGAGGGCTGTGCGAATAGTTTGCGCTGCAAAAAGTTCTTCATGCTGTCATAGACTTTGTGTGTGCGACTCTGAACTGCAGGCTCATCAGCTGTTGTGGTTGCTGAGGTTGTTGTTTGCTGCTGCTTCAGTTTGTTGCTCCACTGTTGACACTTACTAAAGGCCAGGTCAAGATTCATGCCGGCATTTGTTGTGTTGTTAGAGCAATAGATTTCCGAGTAGCTGGGACAATTGATGGCATTGCGTAACTGTGGCAAGCAAAAGAGAAAAGAAAGAAAAACTGTGATTAGTTTTGGTCAGCAAAAGTGTAAAAAGAGCTACCTAAAACTCTCAAACGAAAGTCAAACAAAGTGTAGCTTAAACAAAAGAATGTCGAGTCCTTTTTTGGCCTGATAACACACATACACATACACACACACACACACGCTTACACACACGAGTATTATGCGCATTTTATTTCACAGCTTGCGCTTTGTTCTACCGCTGCTGCTGCTGCTGTCTCTTTCTATCGCTATCTTGTATCTCTGCTCTATTGTCAGCAATTCTCCCTAGGCTACTAATGCCTTTGGGTCACAAATGTTGTCGTTGTTGTTGTTGTCGTGATATCCTTGTAATGCGCTTGTTACAACTCTTCATTGTTCTGTAATTTGCCTGTTTTTCACTTGTGTTGTTTGCTTTTCATTTGCTCTATAAAATATGCATATGCTACAAAGCAGAAAGCAAAATGGCGAAAGGTCCTTTTGCCCTTCAGCTACTACTTTTCATTCGCTTTCTTTCACTCTTTTTCATGTCATATGGTCATTACCAAAGTTTTGCTCTGGGAAATCATTTTGCTTGACATTTGCTTTCTGATCAGTAGAGAGAGAAACCGCCCGCAACTCCCAACAACCTCATTCTTTGCCCTTCCATTTGACACACCCCTTTTTGGCACTTGGACAAACAATGCGAATCCATTCACCTATGCGAAAGTATTCAATAAATTCTCAAAAAGTGCGTTCGAGTGTGCAATGCACTTGAAAATCAACTCAGAGAGGGAGAGAGTTGAATACAATGACACTTCAGCACGCACACACGCACATACGCACACACGCACACTCTCATGCGAGTGTGGATAATAAAATGGCAAAATAATGAGCATTCAATGGAGTACCCTGAATGCCAGCTCAGGTAGCAATCCTGCTCTAAAAAGTACAATAAAAAATAAGTCTGAGCGTTAAGCCAAATTGAAATTGATTGAATTTGATTGAATTGAGCATTGAATAGATTGCCAGACGATCCATAAACGTAATCATAATGATGTTGTGTCTTGAGTGGCAGCTACGCTTCCTCTCTCTCCCTCTTTCTATCCCTGTCTAACAGTTTTCCCAGTAAGGAAATACAGCACTTCCGTCCTGCCTCAATTTGCATGTGAAACGCACTCAAAGTATTGAATATTTTCATGTTCATGTTTGAAAATTAATCGGGAAAGCAAGAAAAAAAAAGTTTCCGCCTTTTTGGCCATTAATTCAGAGCCAACAAGCCGTGGCCAACTCTTTTGATGTGTTGACCACGCACAGCACATAAATAAATCCGTTGAAAGCTGTGATCCAAGTAAGCGGCGTGTAAGAAGCGTTAAAAGCGTTACCTTTTTATCGGCTTAAATCAAACACACAATGGCCAAAATGGACGGAAAAAAACAAGCGGTTAATAGACGGTCAAAAAGTGGAGAAAAAAGACAGTAAATACAGAAAATACATGATTTTTAATTTATGCAAGACACGAGAAGACAACAAACTGAAATGATTATAGAGCAGACAGCAGAGAGCAGACAGGCATTTACAGTGGCAGCCAAAAGGTGTTGGACCCTCGCCTCTCTGCCATTGTAAGGGATCGAGGCAGCGTCTTAACGTTATACTGATCCCATCCTGCGGAAAGGTAACTCTAATTGATGATGAAGCATGGCCAGAGGCCATTTTCATTGTTTGGCCAGCGAGGTGTTAGCATATATTTTCGTAATCAAATTGTGCTACAATAAAAACTCAGGTAAAAGGCAGTTAGAATGCCAGCTGACAACAACAAGAGAATAGGAATTGGAATAACAATAATGCTCTTATCCAACGGGGCACCTCTGGCAACTTCTTTGAAAAACAGTTGTTAGTTTTCCATTTATTGTGCATTTAGACGAAGCGAGAGAGGGATTGAGAGAGAGGGAGGGCGAGCGAGTGGGATACTGAGAGGGATACCCAAAAAGAAATTAGTTTGAAGTGGACACGCCATGAGTTGTGTCTTTTTTGGTTGCCTGATGAATTTATTGAAATGTTTCAAAATGTTTTCAAATTGTTGCCTTTTGTTAAGGTTTTCTGGGCCATGATCGAAGGAAAATAAAACCCTTGGGTTTGTAAAAGCACTTGAGTAATACACGGGGCGGCGGCATATGCACAAATTTTCCATGCTGGAAAATCAAACAGCTGCTCAAGTGGTTCAATAAAAATCACCCTGAATGTGCTGCAATCCACACGCAATGCCAATCAGTGGAGCAACCGCAAAAACCGCTAATTTCAAAAGTATCTACAGCGGAACGGAGTAATCATTATACTAAATGCTGTATCTATAAAGCAGCAAAATGTATCTACAAGTATAGAAGGGTACCTTTTATAGCATAACAATAGAGTGTCTTGATATCTAGCTTAAGTTGTATCTCAACTAAAAGTATCTAACACTATTTTACGCTTAGATAAACACACCTACAACTTTTGGTTATTATTATTTAATTTATTTAAGTATCTTGCACTAGTTGTGGCTAGCTTTTGATGTATCTATAAGTGTAGCTCGCTCTATTTGTATCAGTGGCATGTCAGCTATGTTCAGATACAGCTGTAAATTAGTTAGTTGCAACAAAAACTTGGCTATTTGAATATTTGAAAGACACTTTTTTGTTGTACGCTGCCAGCTAATTTGACAGTTTTATGCCACACAAAAAAGTTCGACATAATCCACACACACACTCGCGTGTTCGGGGCTTTCAATATGTCAGAAAAGCTGCGTAGGGAGAGA
The DNA here is from genome assembly GCA_020829145.1 of Drosophila nigrodunni. Taxonomy (NCBI): domain Eukaryota; kingdom Metazoa; phylum Arthropoda; class Insecta; order Diptera; family Drosophilidae; genus Drosophila; species Drosophila nigrodunni. Next base: position 3,011,292 of record JACVCZ010000003.1, on the reverse strand, counting down.
CGTGAGGGGAGTGAGCGATATAGATGGAACTGTGACTAGTTTATGACATTTTGTGGAACACGCGTCTATCTGCCCCTGCGGTGCATTTTAAAATTTATGAACTCGGTTCATTTTCCTCTTCTCCAGCTACTACTTAAACACTCGTATGAGTGTGGGGAAAACTTTAGGAAACTTCTGCCCCGAAAAAAACGAGAAAAAAAAAACAAAAATACTATCGTAAAATGATTTTAACATTTTTTTCCACTAATTTCATTTTAGGTAAAAATGTAAAATGTAAAATGTTTATAGTTTATAGTTTCTGGCTGGTTTGGTTTTGATATGCTGTTTCTATTTGGAACCTGCAATTAGCCAGAAAATCCTTTGTTTAGACTTTTTTGGACGGACAGACACATCTGCGGCATGTGGCATGTGGCATTGTGCAGTCGCTTTATTGTCGGTTTTTTATTTTATTTTTTTAACGCCGTTCGACACGTTTTTTGTTCACATTTTTATAGGTGTAAAAAATGGGGTCATATCAAACGCTTTTCAAATTGAGCCGTTTGCTGCTTCCCCCATTTACAAATAGAATGGAAAAACCTCAACAAAAACATTTTGATGAGTTTATTAAATGCAAATTAAAATTGTTGAAATTTTTAATTGTATTTTATGGGCATTTCTCATGTGGGCAGATGCCTGGGAATATAACACTAAAACGATGAGATGTGGATTCATTTTTATTCTTTTTTTTTGAAGTTGAAGTTGATGCTTGAAGAGCTCGATGAAAGATATGCAGATCGAAAGTGCAATGAACTTGGGAAATGTTCTTTTAAGAATACAATAAAAATAATAGTTGTATTAATAAGATGCTTAACAGCTACAGAAATGAAATGAATTTTAATAACTTCATTTGTTATGTTCAGGAGTTTTGAACACTCGACAACTTTGACTGGTTTGTGTACAACTGTGTCTAGCCACATTTGTAGTTTGGCTAATAGTTTTTTTATCTCCTATTTCCTCTCTCTCTGTCTCTTTCTGTTACTTTGTTCTCTTGGTTTTTCTGTTTGCCGCTTTAGCCATGTCTCTAATGCACACAAATCCTGCTGGAAGCCATATGAAACTAAAACAGCTCAACGAACGCGGCTCAGCACATGACGAGCTGATGATAACGATGATGTTGTCAGTTGTTATCGTTGTTGTTGTTGTTGTTGCTGGTCAGACTTTGTTGGCTAGACCAGGAAAACCCCAGCTAAACTAGTCGTCGTTGGAGTTGCTTCATTTGGAGTTGGGTGGAATTGACGTTGAAAGCTTTTTACTTTTCTTCTCTACTTTTTTTTTTTGCATACATATTTGCATTACATTTTCCTGGCATGTGGCAGAGACAGTGGGAGGAGGTAGAAAAAAAAGCAAAGCGAAAATTTATATTGAGTACTCAAAACGACAGGGCAGTCCAATTGAGCAGCAGCAAGCGAGGGGGATAATTTGGCTAGGGAGGGGTAGGTGTGGTGGGGGGTAAGGAGACAGGGGGTGGCACAATATGGAGCATAAATTACAACAATGCATGCAATACTCCGACGATGACGACTGCGTCTCCGCCAGCTCCTCCGCCAGCGCCTCCGACGACTGCTCCTCCGACGTGCATTTAATTATGCTCATCAATTTGCAGCGCCAAAGTAAAAGCTGCATTTATAGTTGCTATTCGGCCATAAATCTTAACGAGGCCACCACTTCAGTTCGGTCTGCTTTTATGGAAAATTTTCAAAATTAAATGCACTTACAAGCGGCGCAATTAATTTTCTACTTAGAAATCAAACTGCATAAAGCCACCGAAATGCATGCAAAGTCATATACACTCCGCGCCACACATATATAGACACTTGTAGGCAGTAACTGCATTAATCATTGCCCTTGAACGACGACTGTTGTAGGCATTAAAATACCTAGGCATTTAAATGCCTGGCTCATTGCTGCTAATCGCTGTACATGTTCTGGAAGTTGATTTAAATTTAGACCAAGATCATATCAAAATTATGAGGCAGCTGTGCTTGTGTGTGTGCGTGTGTTCGTGTGTTTCTGCCACTTAGGAAGGGTGTCGAAGCGACTCCAGACTCCATTAGCTCCACTGTTCAGTAAATACTACAAACAGTGCCTAAGTCTGTTGCTGTCTTCGTTCCTTTGTCGGTGACTGTCAATTACTGCTTGCATTTCGCTAATAAATTAAATTTCCCTTAGTTGAAAGAAAAGCAACAGCCACAGCATCAACAGAGAATGAAAAGTGTTTATCTTTGCTTAATTGTTTTAGATTTTAATCTGGCAATATGGTTTGTTGAGTTCGCTATCCACTTGCCTTTCCACTGGCGACATATGGTTGAGTTCTTTACCCAATGCAGTGACAACTTTATTAGTTTTACTTTATGTGTGTGTGTCTCCTGTGTGTGTGTGGCGTGTGCACTTTGTCTGCAGTTTGTTGCCTTATCGTTTGACCCGCAATACACGCGTCGCCTTTTCGCCTTTTTCAACTGAAACTCGAACAAACTAATTGAAAACGTTTGTCAGCGACTGTAAACAGAAATACTCTGTCTCTATCTCTTACACTCCCTCTCTCTTTCTCGCTCTTCTGCCTTATTACTGTCTGCGTTTCGTTTGTCTTGCCAATAAATGTTTTAGTCTAAAATTTTTGGGTTCGTTTGCTGATAACGGATGTGTTGGCGACGACGACGGGGCATGTGGAAATCTTCGTCTGAGGTGACGAACGATTTATGTTGAATAGACGTGCTTATAAACCGAATTGTTCGGTTTTAGGGCTTTACCAAAAGATCTAAGCGATTTACGTAACAAGTCAGAAATAGAGTTTGATTTCAACGAAAGGAAAAGGAAGTATTGGCAACAGAATTGTGTTGAAAACAGAGAAACAGAGTATGGAGTATGAGTATGAGTTACATTCTGTTAAATTTCAAATTTGCTTAGATAATATTAGGCTACATCAGCTTATTTAGTATTAAACTTGAGTAACTTGAGGTCTAAACTCATAAAATATTTATTTGAAGTACTCCAATTGTCTCCATAGTTCCAGCTAAAGTGCCTCTTCTACCCACACAGCTTCCAATGAACTCAGTTCAACCAAAACACAGCTTTCAGGTTCAATTGTAATATTCCAAAAAATTCTTTTGACATTTTTCACGCTCAGTTCTTCCAGTAAAATCAATTCCCGCGGTGTAAGTACGAAAAGACAACACACCCACAAGAGTGCTGCCAACAAAAGAGCTGAATCGGAGACAATCCTTTAGGGAGCTGGCCAAAACAACACCTACAACTCCTACAGCGATCAAAACAAAATGGAAATTGAAAATAAGAGTCAAGCAGGAAAGAGAGAGAGAGAGAGAATCTGAGGCTACAATGAGATAAAGTGTCTTGGGCACTCGGACGGGTGTCAATTCTTGTGAAAAATGACAAGCGGAACAATGAAAATGAAAAAGAAAATAATGAAGATGATGATGAAAAATGCACAGCAAAAGGCATCGAAGGCAGCAAAGTAGTCAAAGATGCGATACGAGATGATAAAAGATGCAGAAGGCAGAAGCTAAAACGCAAACTGTCATGCAGTTTGAAATTACAAACTTTTCCTCTATCTTTTTGTTGTTGTTCTCCATCTTTTTCCCGCTCACATCTGTATCTGTATCTGTGTTTTTCTTTCAACCTCAACAAATATTTTGAAACTGGCAGTCAAACAAGAGATTAGATAGATTTGACTTGGGAATACAGGTAGCTGGGTAAGGGGCTTAATTAAGGCATTTGACTAATCAGCTTTGGCATCGAGTTGGCTGTGGTTTTATGTCCAACTCCCTCAGCTAACGGCACCCAGACGTCGCCATTTACAGTCTGTAGTCTATAGTCTAGAGTCTAGAGTCTCTGCTCTGATATGAGACTAGTTAGCGCTTATCAAAGATCAAACATGAATACAAATACGAAATACAAATAACATATGTGTGTATAAAAATACTTAAATGCATTTAGTTCAATCAATCATTATCTTTATGAGTCAACATATGTTTTCCATGTTTCCCAGTTCAGTTTAGTTCAATATTCCATGTTTACTTTGTCGATAGGAAACACTCGACGCAGTTTTTCGCTTTGATTTATACGATTCCCAAAAAAAATCTCTGCAGTTCTCGCACTGTCTGCCTCTGACCCTCCCTTTCTCTATCTCCCGATTTCTCTCCCTTTGATTTAATTCTCTGTTTTGTTAGCTTAACGCTTTAGCCTTCAGCTTGATTTAGTTTTTATGCAAATCATATTTATTTGATTATATTTGATTTAGTGTGCATCTGATTTACGTCGACAGTCGACTTTATTATGCTTTGTTGTCCCCTCCAAACAACAACATGTTGTTGTTGTTGTTGTTGTTCTCGTATCTGTGACACTAAATCATTTTAATTGTTGTCATTCGTGTTTGGAATTTTCATTGCAACTCCCTACAGTGCACCTCCACTTCCCCACCGCCCACTTTCTATCCCCTTTTCGTGTTGCATTTATGAACTTTACGTGTTTTTTTTCAGTTTTTTATGTGGGATTTTTTTTTGAGTTTACCGCTTAGTGTTGTGGGTGCAACTTGTGGGAGTCTAGAGCTTGGGGGGATTATCAATCTGTTGACTATGCGTACAAAAAGCTAAATGTGTTTACTTTTCTACAAAACATTTGTAATTACAGATGTTTATCAATCTTTGATTAAACCGAACTATTTGATTTATTAATCTATACTGCATCTTTCGGATTGCTGCGTTCTTCTTTTTAATGGAGTGATTAGTAATACGATACCAAAATGATTTTATTAAAGCCTCATATTTCAGTTCTTTTCAGAGTTATTATCTCCAAAGTCCATCTTTCTATTAATTACTCGATACCCGCATATCTCTGTCCCATTCCTAAATTCTTAGGTTTCCCTTTTTACCATCTTATCCTTAACTTATGCTTGTTAACACTTACCATCTTGGCCTTATCGTGTGGCTTCTTTTGTGTATCCTTTTTGCGCTTGTTGGTAATTTCCATGGCGCCAAAGCGATTGTATTGGAACAGACGACCCATTTTAGTGTTCTACTGTTTACAATTTTAATAAACAATGTTTTTGTTTATATTGCTGTCTATTCACACACACTAGCACAAGGAATCTGCAAAAGTTTTGAAACACACACGTGCGTGGTCGTAATATCTTCAAACTTATTGCGTTGTTCCCACCAAAAGAGCGGAGAACTGTTTTCGAGTGTTTAATAACGTAGCGTAAAGTCTCGAGTTGTGAACCGTATTGAATCGTATCGGATGTAAGTCTATATATATATAGTGTATATACGTATGCCGGTTGCCGGGAGCGTTGCTAGCGATCAGCGCGACGTGCGCAGAGGGAATGATGGGCCACAACTGAATGCATTCGAAAAAGTACAACGGAAAATGAGCACGACTGAGAGCATGACAGCGAGCGGCAGAGACGCGGGCAGAGGCAAAGCAACAGTCGGCAATAACAACAGCAGCAACAACAACATAGAACAAGGGAGGCAAAGCAGAAACAGCGACAGCGAGAGCAGCGACGGCGACGGCGGCAGCGGCAGAGATACAAATTTCATGTTAGGGCGGCAGCAACAGCGGTGGCTTCGACGTCGACGTCACCAACGGCGTTGTTCATGCAACGCTGCCGCTGCCGCTGCCATACAGCATTTACCGCTAGCTCACAATGTGCGCTTGTGTGTGTGTCTGTGTGTGAGTTCGTTTGTTTGTGTGTGAGCATAGCACTCAAACACACAGACACACAGCTAGAACTAAAGAAAATACTAACCAACGCACACAGACATACACTCACTCACAGTCACTCACTTACAGAGCAACGGGGCTGGAAAATAGAAAAGCAAAACCACTCAACAAAAAGCGAAATGAGAAAAATTTACTACGACGAATATACACTGTAAAAAAAAACAACATAACGGAGAACAAACTAAATAAACTTCTGTTTTGGGCAGACTGCAAAGGCAAAGTGAATGAAACTGAAACGAGAGAAGAGAAATGGGCAAACGGAAAACTCGCGTTTTGTATTGAAGTTGAAGTTGAACTCCTCCGACGATGAGTCGAATTCGGACACGGACGCGGACGGGAACGCGGACTGTGATTCAGATTCAGATTCAGTTTCTCATTTTGAGCAAGTGACGCAGAGTGACTGAAGGGTGGCTGAGCGTTGCTCGTCAACAAGTTGAGTGTGTGGATGTGCTGAGTGGGTGGTGTTTGGGTGTGCGGGTGTATTCTCAACTGGCAGCTGCTGCCCATGGGCGGCCCATTCAATTTCACGTACCGCATTCATTTGACCAAAACGTCTGACTGACTTTTCATTTTCAGTTACGAGTTACGAGTTGCAAGTTACGAGAGTTACGAGTTCCCAGTTCCGAGCTGTAAGCTACGACTATTGACGTCTATATCTGCTGCAACTGTTTATTGCCATCTCTTTTGGTTAACTCTATGGCCATCTCTATCTACCGCTGTCATAGTCTGTGTGCTCCACATTTTACTTCTTCATTTGCTGCTGCACATTTCATTTCAGCTTTTTGCCTATTTGCTTAACGTACTCACATGCTGTTGTTCTTGTTTTTGCTGTGCTACTTGTAGTTGTCCCTCCTCTCTGCCCTGGCCACCCAACGGTAGGAAGCGCTGCATCATCGTTCCATTTTATTTTTTTCAAGTTTTTCCGAAAGTTCTTTTTTTTTTTTTGCGAGCATAAAATAAACACAAAAACTTTGCAGTCTCATTCAGGATGCTTTTGGAACTCGCTCTCTTTGGCTTTGGCTTTGGCAACTTCAACGTTTCATTTGCACACTGGCACGCCCCCACAGCGCACTGCACCGCCCACTACTCCCTGCTGCATGTGTCCGTAATTATCATTATCCTTTTGCTGCTCGTTTTGTGCTTTTCATTTTGCTGTTTATATGGCCAACTATGGCACTTTAATTGAAGTCAATTTTTTGTACTTTGTGGCCGTCTCTGCTTGTGGCAACTTCTTCTTGTGCTCCTTCGCCATTTTGTTGCAACTCGCCATTTTCATTGAAAATTATTCTGCAACTTATTAGCACCTCCGGAAATTATGAGTTTCGGTGTGGCATTCAAGTTTCTGTGGCTTGTTTACGAGCTGGCCACATTTTTAATTGAGTTGCCATCTGACTTGAGCGTAGAAAGAGGAGAAAGCAGATACTTTGCTTTCCTTTGCCTTTGTTGCTTAATTAGCTCAACGAAAGGGATAAGGGATAGGAGGATAAGGACATGGAGGACACAGCACTTTGCATGCCACCTCGGCCAGAGGCAACGGCGTTGTAAACGTTGTGGTTATTCAACAAGAGGATGCACTTAATTGAAACAGTTTGCCCGGCAAAGTGTGTACACAACTTGGATTTAACAGCAGCACAAAACTAGATCCCTAAAGCAACTCGTAGTTTTTCTACACCTTTGGTAGGTAGAAAACTTTGAACTAAGCTTAAAGCATGTTTGCAGTTTTTATTACGGTGGGAGAAAGATTTTTTTGTTAACTTTTATATCGAGGGGGTTAAAGAAACTAATCTGATAAGAGCCTCTATAGTAGATATCTCAGATTAACGCTTTGAATCGTAGTTCAATATATTATAGAAGAATATATAAACTCATAGAATATTTTACATTTGTCTAAAATCAAATCTAACAATAATAAAGCATTTTAGTTTATGTTTTCATAATTTTTGCAAGCAGCTGTTCAAAATTATAAAACAATCTCCTTTAGCTACTTTAATGCAGGTACTGCCAGGGCCATAACTTGCAGCTAAAACTGCTTTGGCTTATTATTAATCCATTAAATGGCTGCCTTTCAGCTGTTGCCGGCTAAACAAAAGCTGAAAAAACACAAGTAGGTTTAAAAAAATAACAAATTGGGGTAAGTTTGATACAATTGAAATATTTTGCACCCTGTATTATATGGTCTATACTTTTTTATGGTTCCAACGCCCTCACAAATCCCTGTCCAGTGCCAGACAAAGGGAAATAATCAATGGTAAACTCGCATTTAACGAAATATGCTTTCAAATCTGAGCGTTAAACCTCTGCTTATAATTAGATTATGACATTAATAAGTCGCTTTAACAAATGTTCAATTTTGGCAAGCAACCACCCAAGGCGTGGATAACAGAAGGGCGACGTGTATAAAAGGGGGAAGGTCTTTTCGCATACACTTCGATTTCTTTTTTGGCAACAGTTGCGAAAAAGGAAAATTGAATTTTGTGCAGCATTTAATATATTGCAGCTATCAATGGAAAAGCATTTGGAGGACACTTGAATTGTCATTCATAAATCAAGTGCAACCCCGTTTTGTGCAGCAGCATACAGTGTTGTAGGAGTGCTTACTGTAGTCCTGTTGTACCTCATGTGGGAAAAACTCCATTTCATTACATAAAAAGCTTTTCCTCTCCTTTTGAAGGAAAACTCTGACCTTTTACGTTGATTTGTCAAATTGTTTGGCCAGACAATTGCATAAATTTCATTTAGTTTTTGAACTGTATCTACAAACACACTTGCACACATATACAGTACTGCTCTGGAACTCTACTCCCACCTAGTAAAAGTGCTCTTAATGTTTGTCAATTATTTGCAGTAATTTGCAATATTTCTAAACGCTTTTCGCTGGGATTTTCATTTCGATTGCTGTGAGTAAACTACCCTAAATTGTTTTTAATGGCCATTTGCACTTACACGACTGTTGACTGCACTACTCAGCATCAGTTTCAATTCCCAACACTCCCACCATTCCACCCCTTCCACCCTCTAATGGCATCATCATTTCAGTTTCACTCCAGACGGAGAGTTTTAGTCTCTCTCTCTCTCTGGCAGCAATAAATGGCCTACAAGCACTTTCAATGCTGTTCTTGTTCTTGTTCTCGGTTTGTTTAATTTATGGCCGAAAATAAATGTTATTTATATGGTCTTTAAAAATCAACAACATACTACAACTAAACAAATATGTTCGATCGTCTGCAACGACTAGAGTTACATACTCGAAACGAGGGACACTTTACTCAATCTGAGTAGATTAATTTTCCCATAGTTGAGAAATCATTAAGAACTCGCCGGGGATGCGCTGCAAGTGTTAAAAATGTAGTTAAATCAATTCTTTAACAACAATTTGTTTAGTGAAAATGCATACATAAAACGTGAGCCACAGGCAGCCCACATCGAAGTAGAAAGAAAACCTATGAAAAAAGACTTGGAAAAATACAACTCATTTCATTGAGAAAATGTGGCCCGCGGTGTCTTTGTGTGGCAATGTTTTTTATCTAATATTTTCCTTTTATCTTCTACATGTGACTCCAGCAATTATGTTTATAAATGATTTGTTAGGGTGGTCTTTAGACTCTTTCCCGTAGGCTTTTCCAAACTGTAATCCTTCATTTCATATGCATCCAGCGGCAATAAATAGTTGAAGAATTATGTGTGAAACCATTAAATTGTACTATAATTCTGTTGGCTCTGTGCATTGTCACTGGCCTGAAGGCAATGAAACCGCATAGTTATAGTATATTTAATAGATACTTTTCTGTTTTTTCGTTATTCGTTTTTGGTTTTTGGGATTTCTATATGGAATTCTACTTTATGACTGGCGGCAAGTTCAACAGATTTTTAATTGCTGTGCTGCGCTTCGCTTTTCGTTGATGCTTTCCCAATGTTTCAGTTTCTGTTTTTCAGTTTTTCAGTTCTCCCAAATGTTTGCCCCATTCTATCATAAATCATTGCAGAGGGAACAGACGGGACTATAGTTATGCTTATGTTTATGTAGAATGTTTAAGGGCGTGCATATTTTTTCGAATAATTTGATTTATTTAAATTTCGTTTATGTTTCTCTTGTTGTTGCTGACCAATAAAAACAAACAGAAAATTAAACATATTTTGAAAGGGCTTTTATAAGTTTGCTGTACTTATCTTCTGGTTGGCATTAACTTGTCTGTCGGGCTTGCCACACAAATTTCCATCAACTTGAAGACGTTTTCTTTATCAATAAGTCATTTATCAATAACGCTCACGAGTAGATAACTTTTCTGTGGCACATCTATAACAACATAACATTTTCCCAGCCCAGTTTCTTGTGGGGGTCAGAGTCCCGCCCTATTTCTTGGAGTTGCATTCGAATTTCTCACACGTTTCGTATAGAGAGTAGTAGTTTTACCCCCGCAGTCGATAACGACGCCCACATTAACAAGAACTTTCGATTGAAACTACTTCGAAACGAATTTTCCAGCAACAACAGCAATTATGCGATGCATAAATTAAGCACAACTCGGCTTGAATAACTAATTTCCTCTAAGGGCAATTACTAAAAAAATGGAAGAGAGTAGAGAACTAACTACATGCATGGAAATTGGTTGGGCACGATTCTTAATTCTCCAGCTCTTTCTCTCACCATTGAGAATTTAATTCAAAGCAGTAGCTGAATGCACTACAAATGAGTTTCGGTTATTTGTGTATTTTTAGGCAGAAGGAGGCGTGGCAGACCCCATAAAGTATATATATTATTGATCAGCATCACAAGCCGAGTCGATATAGCCATGTCCGTCTGTCCGTCTGTCCGTCTGTCTGTCTGTCTGTCTGTCTGTCTGTCTGTCTGTCTGTCTGTCTGTCTGTCCGTCTGTCCGTATGAACAAACAGATTTCAGAGATGGTAAGAGCTACAAGTTCGAGCTTGGTGTCAAACGATCAGATATTTAGTCAGTCAATACAAGAATCTTTTTTTTTTTCGATGCCACGCCCCATTCGCCCACAAAAAGCAAAAAAACTGGACACACCTCGTGAAAAATTGGTGTTTTCGGCAAATATCTCAGTAACTATGGCACCTAGGATCACCAATTCTTGTACGGGAGTTCCTAGCGACAGCATAGTTGCATTGCCATCTATAAATTTGGACTGCCACGCCCACTTTTCCCACAATTTATAAAATAGTTTTCAAGCTTCAATGCCGTTTTTTCCGTATCGTACAGTATTGTAGTTTATAACTGGTGTGGAGACTAACTATATTAAACTATCCTGAAAGGCGCATTAAAATCGGACTATAAACAAGAAAACTAGAAGCGTTACAATATTGTTAATTGAACGCAATATCAACCCATTGGTGCAAGCGAGACAGAAACACACAAGCACATGCTCGAACGTTTTTGCTGCCTGTGTGGCGGCAGCGCTGCCCGCGGTCGCTGGCTGCGCCGAATACACACATACATACATGCATGCATCATATATTGTCAAACGTATGTGTATTCGCAACAAACAAACAGATGTGTGTTTGATTATGCTTAGATTGTTTTTGTTTCAACGTGTTTTAATGCAAGTACTATTCATTGTAATATCTGGATACCGATTTTAATAATTTAATCGGGAAAATGCAGAGAGTATTATACGGTCGGGCGCGCTCGACTGTACTTTTCTTTCTTGTTTTATTTTATTTGTTAATGCCATGCATGATACATTTAATCGCTGGAAAAATGGGAAAACCACCATTAAAAAAAAACGTGACAAAATGCGAGCTCGAGCTCGAACTCTGTACGATATCAAGAGCTACGGGAATGACCCTATTCCCACTTTTTTGTTCGGTTTATAAACCACAAAGCGAGAAGTGCTTGATAAGGTGGAACACGCAGAGATCGTTCTAGGGTTCACCAACTTTTTACCCATAGACAGGGATTCATTGGTGTTCAGACTGTTGTTGTTGTTGGTAGTTTTATTTACGTTCCTACTTCAAAAAGACAAATAAATCGTAATTGGCGTGCGGAGGGTATGTTTTTTATATTATTCTCGGTCTGCATACTCCATACCATATCGTATGCAATAGAATGCCGCATCGTGTTTTGCTGCATTTTATTTTCATGCTCATTAAATGATACAAGCGAATGCATGAAAACGTAAAGGAAAAGCGTGAAAAACCCCGTCACAGGAAAAATCAACGCTCTGCCGTATTGCGGTTTGCTTTGGGAACAAAGAAAAACCTGAAGTGAACGGAAGTGAGCGTTGAGTTATCGCAACTGGAAAATCTATAGATAAGACATTGCTGATAGAACCCATTTTTGGGTTGCTGTAGGTGCTACCAATGCCCAATTTTTAAAGCTGAGATCCACAGCGATAGAGTAAGAGTGCGAACAGCTGCCAAAAATATGCTCGAGGGTTGCAATAAACCGGAGAAAATCTGTTGATAAATCTATGCAAAGAATATTTATGATACAAATGTCAAGGAAACTGCTGGCGTTGTCAACTTGGTCTGCTATCTACGACTTGTCCTAAGTCAATGTGTTGGATAGTTTGAGTTTGAGCTCATTAGACGACAGTGCTGCCTACAAAATGTGTGTGCCTTAGTGACCCATTTAGAGGCATGTCTCTAGCTAAAAACCCTCAAGATTAATGAACTACAAAAGATGCCCACAAATCATATGTAATAGCTGCAAAGACACAGTATGGGAGTGAGAGACTGAAATCCTTTTGGAGTGTGCTACAAATGTGTGACAATTTCTCAAAAGGACGACTCCCCCCAACACCACACTGCTCCCTATCCCATTTCATATGGTAGGTGTCATGGCCAAGTGACAATGTCACACTTGCCGCTTTAACATAAACAAGAAAGAAAAGTACAGTCGAGCGCGCCCGACCGTATAATACTCTCTGCATTTTCCCGATTAAATTATTAAAATCGGTATCCAGATATTACAATGAATAGTACTTGCATTAAAACACGTTGAAACAAAAACAATCTAAGCATAATCAAACACACATCTGTTTGTTTGTTGCGAATACACATACGTTTGACAATATATGATGCATGCATGTATGTATGTGTGTATTCGGCGCAGCCAGCGACCGCGGGCAGCGCTGCCGCCACACAGGCAGCAAAAACGTTCGAGCATGTGCTTGTGTGTTTCTGTCTCGCTTGCACCAATGGGTTGATATTGCGTTCAATTAACAATATTGTAACGCTTCTAGTTTTCTTGTTTATAGTCCGATTTAATGCGCCTTTCAGGATAGTTTAATATAGTTAGTCTCCACACCAGTTATAAACTACAATACTGTACGATACGGAAAAAACGGCATTGAAGCTTGAAAACTATTTTATAAATTGTGGGAAAAGTGGGCGTGGCAGTCCAAATTTATAGATGGCAATGCAACTATGCTGTCGCTAGGAACTCCCGTACAAGAATTGGTGATCCTAGGTGCCATAGTTACTGAGATATTTGCCGAAAACACCAATTTTTCACGAGGTGTGTCCAGTTTTTTTGCTTTTGTGGGCGAATGGGGCGTGGCATCGAAAAAAAAAAGATTCTTGTATTGACTGACTAAATATCTGATCGTTTGACACCAAGCTCGAACTTGTAGCTCTTACCATCTCTGAAATCTGTTTGTTCATACGGACAGCCGGCCAGACAGACAGACAGACAGACAGACAGACAGACAGACAGACAGACAGACAGACAGACGGACAGACGGACAGACGGACATGGCTATATCGACTCGGCTTGTGATGCTGATCAATAATATATATACTTTATGGGGTCTGCCACGCCTCCTTCTGCCTGTTACATACTTTTGCACAAACCCAATATACTCTTGCAGAGAGTATAAAAATATGCCAGTTAAACGACAGACGAGACTCGAGACTTGAGACCCAAGAAACTAGACGCTAGACTATAAACTCCTGTTGCCGCATCCTGTTCAAGGCGACCTTTAAAGGTGCTACGTGTGTGTCTCAGTCGCAGTCCCTCCATCTCCATCCTAGTCTCAGTTTGTGTCTGCCACACATTTGTGTGTCTGCCTGTAATCGGAATGAAGATGAAGACATGTGCATCGAGGCTGGCAGCCTCTTCAGGCTCGTTATCCTTTAACTCAACTGCCTTTTTCCGCTGAAACTGTCTTCGGAATTAATGGCAACCCAAAACAAGTCGCGACCAGCTGCCCGGAAAACTTGTGTGTGTGTGTTGCCTGCATTTAAATATTCCATGTGGAAATTTGATATTTTTTCCTAGACTGTCGACGGAAAGGAAGTAATTTTGGTTATGGGCGCCGTTCGCCTTTAACGTACGCTCGTATTTGTTTGGAATTAATGAAATTTAGACATAAAAACGTTTTCGAACAAGCAAACATTGGAGAGGGAACAAGAAGATGTAGAGGAAGGAGAGGGAAAGGAAGAGCCTAAGTCTATAATGTGTCCCGTGTCCTGTTTTGTGATGTTCCTCCATAAGGGTAATCAGTCAGAATTGAGTTATCCATAAGGTCATTACAGCATATGCCAATGTAGGAAACAAGTTTTTGACTGGGCAGAAGATTCTTTAGTCAAACAAGAACTTACTATTTTTTATGATAAAGTTTTCAAAGTGTTTTCGATTTGTGTTTGCCTAACAGTGCATAAATTAGGGAAGCAAACAAAATCTGCATAAAAATTCTTTCCTTTGATAAAAAACGCCGGTTGGAGTTTGACAAAGTTTAGACATTCCTAAAACATGCAGAAATTTTATACAAAGGTCAGATAGAAATGTCTCCTCTTTGTCTGTTTAACAAACCTATAATACCCTACTCAAAGGAAGCGCAGATTTTACCTTAAGATGGACTTTACAGCTACTGTATGAATCTACTTCACTTTTCAAGACACACGCCTCGGATATGATATAATACTTAGACAACTGTCATATAGAACAGTATCCTAAGTATCTTGATCCATTTTCTACTCCCTCAACATGACTGAAAATCGCATCAACTTCAATGTCAAAGAAGGAAAACTGATGGATGAAAATGTGGCCAAACAAAGGCGCGAAAGAAGACAACTGAAAATCCGCTTAATGCGATTTTCGAGTGGAAAGCAATGAGCCTTGTCCTTGTAGTATATCCTTACCTTGCCTATAACATACATATATAGATTACTTTTCTAAATTTCAAGGCTGGCGGATAAAAAAAATGAAAACTGCAAAACAATGCCAAAAACTGGCACAAAGAATTGAGGGAAAATGAAAAAGGGAGAGGGGGAAAAAAAGTGAACTGAGATGGGAAAACAAAGCCAAGTGCCTGACTGTCTGGACGCCAAGCATTGTGCGAGTTGAAGTGTCCCTGTATACAGAACCCAGAGGAGTCCTAGACATGCAAGGAACAGAGCGTTACGGTTGAGCGACAAATGAATTTTTGGCAAAGGCAACAAGGCGATGGGTACAGAAATTTATAGTGCACCGGGCAGTTAATGACGTTGCAATTGAAAACAAACGAGAAATAATGAGTTTTCCCGGCTTGAAAAGCGTTGCCAAAGGACGCGCCATGTCGTCTATCAACCGCAACACACAGACAGGACAAAGAACACGTTAGACAGAGAGGGAGACATTTAGAAAGAGAGGAAACGGGAATAAGAATCAAAGTCAATTCGAATGAGCCAGCTGCGATCAGTGTTTGCTACCTGTGCAGAAAACTCATAACTTGGCTCTGTTCGATATCCTCGCACAATGGCCAATTTAAACGCTGCTGTCAGCAGGCATTCTTTCATTCTCTTCCTGCACGGCATCTTTGCATTGTTCGACAAATTAAAATTAAAAGAAAATACCAAAAAAAAAAATGAAATACATATTTTCATTTCATAAACTGAAATTGATGTTTAATGAACTGCGCCCCCAACTCGAAGAAGGAAACTTTTAGTTAACCGACAGCTGTCATAAGCAGTGAGCGACAGCCTCGACAGACTTGTCAGCTGTAGTATCTTACAGATACAAAGCAGACCAATTAACCCCTCTGCACGTATAGCTGTGTATGAGTCTGCCCTTAAAAGTATTTTCGTATTTGGTATTTTCGTTTTTGGTATTTGTGTTTATTTTGGTAATTCAACGCATCGTTTTAACCCTTTCGCGTTGATGTCTTTTAAATGTGAGCGCTGCTTATGTAAATATTTATTTAGCTTCCCAGTCTGTCAGTCAAACAGGCAGTCAGTGAGTGTGTATCTATGTATCTGAGTATCTGCTATTTGCATAACTGCAGGCCCGCATTCTAAGCGGCATTTGGCAACCCCTTTGAGCACTTTTCCTCATCTGTTTTGTTTGCTTAGCTTCTTTGGCGCCAGTCTCAATTACTTTATTGATATCGCAGTCGGTTTGGGATTGTCAATTGCTGCCGCCATAATTGTCATTGCTTTGCAATTCAATTTCAATTGCAATACACATACATACACACACACACACGCATTGCACATTCTGTTTGGTCTTTTGGCCAAGTGGGTAGTAATGCATTGATTTTTTCTTCTTGCATTTTGAACTCAAGTCTGATTGATGGCTTGCAATTCAATTGTCAATGGGAACGTAATCAAATTGACTTATGTAAACAATAGTGCAGTTCGAAGATTTTTCCAATTGAAATTGAGTTGAGAATGTCAAGAGAAATATGATTTACGAGCATTCCAAAGTACAAGACAATGCAGTCAATACACTGAGCTACAATTGTATACTCCTCGCATACAATTCGTAGAAGTCTTTAGAATGACATCTCATTAGCCAGAAATTGAATTCAAACTTTAGCTTAACTTTAGTTTCAGTTACTGCTAAAATTTAGCTACAAACCAATCGGAGCATAAGCCAGAAAAAAGTACATAAATCAAGCCAGAAAATACCAGCTAAAATACAAAGCGTAAGCAGCCAGCAAAATGTATATAAATTATGATTAGGACTATTATCGGGACATCATGGAAGTTACGAAGAACACAAAAGCGTCGGCCCGGCAAACGACATGAAAAATTGTCATTAGGCAAAAACCAGAGAAACGAGTAAGCCAAAAAGTAGCCAACACAAAAAGTTCGAGCCAAGTCAACGCAATGCCAAAAAGCCAAAAGTTAGCTGCGGCTTTTCCTCTATACGAATTTGTGGTTTTTTGGCTGAATAGAAAAAAATGCCAATATACACACATGTGTGTGTATGTGTGTTAGTGCTTTCGCGTGGGTGCCAAAGGCGAGCACATAAATCATATCCTAGTGTTGTGTTTCCTGGCTACGCACTTGCCACTCGGCAGTCGGCACTCGGCATAAGGACAAATGTTGATGATGACAAAGCGCCATTAAAGGCGCATTTACACATACACATACAGGCACGTTTTTGGGTACAGCCAAGAGGCATTTTCAGCCCACAACTCTTACTCGATGGCACCTACTTCAGCAGGCGTCAATTGCCATAAATCAAACGCGACATTTTGCTTATTATTTGCCGATTTTGCTTCATTCTTTTTTTTTGCTGTCTCGATAAACTTTGAAATTCTTTCAGTGCGACAAATCAAGATTTGTGCCCATAACGGGTGAGCTTAAGAGAGAGCAATGTAAGCAGAATTTTATATGGACAATTGGGACTTACAGGTCTTTGTAGGAATTTTCTATCATTTTATGCCTCGATTTCTATCCAATCTTCAGTTAAATACTTCTTGAAAAACTGGTTTATCTTTTGGTATATAAAATAGCTAGTCAAATTCTTTTAATAACATATCTAATTGAATTTTATAGTAAACGTAATTAGCCTAATAGTTTGGTTTTCATAAATATCGTTTACTGCCTTGTTCTATATAATTTAAGCTAAAGACCAAATGTTGTTAATTTTTTCATGCCATTATCGTTAATCCGCTAAAATTTTGTTTCAATTAGAAGAAAACATAAATAAATTTTAGGTGTGTGTTTGTGTGTGTCCTTTCTGCAGAGGGTTCGATGGGTAGCCTTCAAAGGATCCGCTCGATACTTAGAAATAGGACCGCCTGATCGACCAATTAGGAATGCCATTAACGACCAACGCCCACCATTTAAAACCGTCTACACCTTAACCGTCTATACAGTTGCTGTTAAAACCCGCAGCTACAGGTAAGAGGAAAACGTCGGAGTTTTCTTTTTGAGCAAAATGCGCGCTTTTCTTTGGTCTTTCCTGTACGCTTCAATTACGTTTTTCATAATTTCCCACATCGTAAAATTTATTGGTTTTGATGGCTGGCAGTTTAGCCGTTTTGGCTGTAGCTCAGCATCATCGACTTCCGCTTCATTGGGTCATGTCTCAGCTGCTTTTGGGGGCGTTGAGCTGTAGCCTCTGGGCAGTGTCCTGGCGCTGCCCTGCTGTGAGCTGCGTTTAGCTATTGTGGTTCCATTAAACGCAAGGTATTTAGCTTGAATTATTAAATTGATTTTTATACATTTTTAATGCGACTTGCTTCCTGTCAGCTGACAGTTGAAATTTGAGAATTAAGAAATGAAAATTGAGACTTTAATGGCTTTTCATTTAAAGCTTAGGTTTAAAGCTTAGCTCCCCAGGGAGCTGTCCCCAGCTGCTTTTTAAGTAAACTTTTTGGCAGCTGCTACTAAGCTTTGCCATTAGCCAACTGCCATTTAGGAATTGGTCTTGTTTTAGCTAACACAGGAGTCACTGGAGACAGCAGAGGCCCGAGACTAACATATGCCACTTTGCACGCCACTCAAATGAGTCATCAATCAAGTCCATTAGAAACCACCAAACTTGACATTGCACTAGTCTTCCTTCTCCCTTTCTCCCCCCTCTCTCTCTCTGTTGTTGTTGCAACCCTTATGCTAAACTCAAAGTCGAACTTGAACTCTGTCCATCTTCATGGCATTCTGCATTATTGTGCAATTTTGTGCTTGGCCACACAGTAATAACAATTCGAGGCATTTTATTGTCAGTTTCTTCTTTGCATGACAGGACAACATTTCGTCCTGGCACGTTCCCCTTGCAAACTGCAAATTAAACTTAACATCAACATAATTTCTCAGCACTTAAAAGCGAAATGGAATTATGATTATGAAAACGCAGTACAAACGCTGGCGGCCACTTTCACACCGAATATCGTATTCTATGAAAACCGAAACCCCGGAAAAACTTTCCCGTTCAAAACCAAACGACGAGGGTTGAGGCAAAAAAAAAAGAAGTGAAGGGCGGGGGCGGGGGGCGTTTTGGACGCGTGCCGAAATGAAAACGTCATGTTTTCGAATGAAATTTTTGAATTATGATGTTTTCTGTTGACGCTGTGACGCCGTTTGCCGTGCCGTGACGTCATGACCATCATCTGTGCCCATCCCTGGGCATTAAATTAATTCAAAACCCTGCCAGGACACGCGCGTCTTGCTTTTGTCTGATTGCCAAAATATGAAAAAAGCAACGAAAAATTGATGAAAGCCCAATAGACTGGGCAGCTTTGTGCAAAGGTAACGTAAATGTTAAAACCCAATAGTGGGCGGGGCCGAGGACTATTGTCGCTGGCGACATGTTGCCAAAGTCCTTTGGGATCCCTGCGGCTTAGGGCGAGCCCAGGTGTGGGGAAGCAGCTCAAAGTCTCTTTCTCTCATGTATTTTTACTTACTTTCTCTGTCGTATTTATTTTTATTATTATTATTGGTGCTTATACCCCGTAACAGTAAGCGTAGCGGGTATATTAAAGGAAGCTTAGGAAAAGGTGATGAAGTGATAGGCAAATTTCTTTTTCTACAGACTCAGACTAAAATAACTAAAATGATTTTCGTTTTTATAGCTCTGACTTATTTATAAAGCAGTTTTCCAACACTTTTCCCTTTTTCTTAGCCTATGTAGCTTTGTTTTAAATGTTTTATGGGGTATTTTCTAGCTGAACCGTTGACTGTAATGTTTCCACTTATTTTAAATATAATTTCGTTTGCATGGCACATTAATGGCAGTCAAATAAGCGTGTCCCTGGCCATACACTCAGCTCCCCTCCACATCTCCCTTGCTACCCCTCACCTACTGTCCTCCTTTCTCCCTCGTTGCCTGCATTTGTCGTTTACAAATTGGTTTTCGTGTTCGACTCACATCTATTTTGCCTTGCTGCATAATCACAGGCTAAGAGGGGCATTCTGGCTCATATGTTTATAGGAGGGGAGTCAGTGGCGAAGGTTGGTTAGTGGGTGTCTCTCTAAGTACTCGACGTGAGCTGAGCGTGCTCTATTTTTACAAGTCTCTGTCCCTTGTTTGCCTTTGCCGCTGATAAGGCACGTGGCCTCATTTATCAAATGCGTCGCGCGAGTTGCAAGTTGCGACTAGTTGCAACAAGCGGCATGCAACTAAGTATAGATGCCAATGCCAAATTGCCGCAAGTAGAGGAAAGTTGTTACTGGAATTTGGTTTACCTCTGCCAAGGGGTTGCTACCCTCTCCCTTTTTGTTGGGGGTGTTCAGTTCTACGGCCATAAAATGTGTAGGTTGTGTCTCTGTCTCAGTTGGTGGCACGCCGTTCGTTTGTTGCCACTACTGGTAATTACAGTTATTATAATTTGTGTTGAGTGCCGAGCAGCAATTTGCAAGAAACCTTGGAATACTCTTTCAAAACCCACTACCATTCCCCATTTCTCTGGACTGATCCATTCTCATCGCACGTGTGCTTGCTTATTTTTCAGTTCAGTGACTGCCCATTTGCAACCCTGTTGCAGAGTTGCCATAGCTGCAAAATCTGCCATTTCCTTAGATACATATACAAATGAAAATAAAAATAAAAATAATAATGAAAATGAAAATGATACCTTGTCGATATTTATCTCACGGTTTTTTCTTCTGCCATCATCAAAGATTATGTCAGCACTGGCAAACCCAATTTGCTAAGCTTATTACGCTCCAGTTGCGCTTATCAAAATAGTTGATAGCTGATCAGCTTTTCCAAGACACAAGAGATACGTCTACTAGTTGCCTGACGACCTTTGTTGCCCTTCGCGTTGGGCAACCACTTGAAATTGCTTGTAATTAATCATAATCTAGCATTTGGAATCAGATGACACAGCTCCCCCACCAAGTAAGACATGGAGGTGCAGTTGGAGATGGAGGTGGAGCTGGGGACAGCACAAAGCGCCAACTAATCAACATGCAACCAGAACTTCAATTGCCTCAAGCAGTGGCAACTCTCACTGTGACTGTGACTGTAACTGTGGCAAACAAATTGTGTGTTTAGTGCACTTGAAAAAGAGATGCTTAAATAAATTCACAATTTGTCTCAAGTGAGTTTTTGTCATTTTCATGCCAGAGTCTGAATTGTGGATACAATTGAAGACGTCGTCGTTGTCGGTCATCACTGGAATGTTGCTGCCACTGCACTTATCAACAATGAGATCAGCAGTCATGATTGCAGCATTTGGGGGCAGCTCGTTTAATGCTGGCCTCAAAAAGTGTGGGAGGTCGTCTGCTCAGACAGATAGCTGCACTGCAAAAAAAGGTTAAGTGGTTGTAAAATGGAGTGCAAACTTCAGTCATTTAAATGTCAATTTAAAGATACTTTAGCTATTACTCTATTTTACTCTATTTCTAATAAAAATTATTGAAATTTTAAAATTGATTAAATTTATTAGAGTAATTTTTATTCAGCAAAGCTTGTTCATTTTCTGAAAGAGTCTTCATAACACAAAGTTTAAAGTTGCTCTGTTGTCAGTGTATCTAGAAATACTTTGCTTTCAGAGCAGTCTTCTCCTATTTCCCTATTCCCCCTGCCCCTTCCTCCACTACCATTTTCCATCAATGTCTGCTGCATTATGCACTTTTCATCATTCTCAATATGGGCGCTGATTGATAAGCGCATTGCGGCTAGAGGAAATGTGCGGCAGCGTTGCAAGGGGCTTCAACTGTGGCACTATAGAATCAGCTCATGTATTCCCCTTGTGCGCATTTTGCATAATGGCAACGCTGTGTTCACTGCCCCGCTCCTCACCCTCTAGTAGCGCGGGCTACCCTTGGTTCCAACTGGATAGCCCGCTAATCCTATGCGCCTGTCATAAACATTGACATTGATGTTGATGTTGCTGTTGATGTTACTGTTGATGTTGATGTTCTGGCTGCTTTTGTATGCCACTGACAAGTGGGCGTGGCAGACGGCCAACTACCCGACTACCCAACTACCCGACTAACCCGATAACGTCCCGGCCACCGTTACGCTCCACAAATTCGTATTCATTCCGGTGTATGCCCTTTAACGAGTGTATTCGTCATTCGAGCAGACAGTTGACATTCATTTGAAACGTTTGCGCGCTTCATGAACCCGCTCTTGCTCCCATTTTCCCTACTCCTTACTCCTTACCCCTAACCCTTAACCGTTCACTGAGCCTGCAGTTCCCTGCTCACCCCTTGCCCTCTCATCCCGTCGACTTCTGTCAGTGACACTCGATTGTGAATGCGACTCTGGGGCAGCTCAGTGGTTACCACAGCGGCAACTGTGGCGCATGTCAATCATTAAACTGTCATTTTCAGTCGATTTAACTAGCATTAAAAATCGTACACAATTGCCAGGATTTATGCGTTGTGCGCAAACTGTCATAAATTTTGCCGTAGTGCTCCCCCGATGGCCAACTGCCACACCCTCTAAATCCCACACTCCCCCCGCCCACAAATGCTCTTATTCTTTATGCTCACTCACATTCCTTCGCTTAAGCTGCCCTAATTTTTTATGGTCTGCAAACTAATTTTTATTAATTTTCTACGCTCGCTGCGAAAGCAACATTTAAGCTGCCGTCTAAGCGCGCAAATTTATTTTAATACCAAAAGAAAAATATCTGAAATTAGCAAATGACCTGCACAGCACTTTGTGGTGCGTATCTTTTAAAAACCACAGATGGAGTACCCTTTTGAGGGAATGTTAACAGGGTGTTTGGGTCTAAAAAGAGCACTTGTCTATAGAAATAATAAGATGTTATAGTAAATTGTAGACATTTAGGGTATATAAAAAAGACTACAAGTTTGCTAGTTTAGGGATAAATTCTGAAATGAAGTGCTTAGTACAGGGTATATCGTAGTCAATCAATTGACTTTAAAAGACTGCTTTGAGAGCATAGCACTGGGTATTTTCTAGGCTGTCTATTTTAATTGTGCATCTCCTTAGTCAACCCTTAAATCAGTTTTAGAGCTGACTATTTGTTTTGCAAGCTACCATTAAAATAAGTAACAAGTTAAGAGACTTGTATAAAGTTTTTGTTGCTTTAGTCATTCCCGTTACCCAACACCTACTCAATGCAAAACCTAAGTCCACCCTCGGGAAAAGCAAATCGCGAGGCTATTTATTTGCTTGGCAATCTTTAATTTTCATCTTTTGGCAATCTCAGTTTTCCCAGTTTTTGAACACGCATACGAAATTATTGTCAAGAGAGGGGTGTGGCAGGGGGTAGCAGCGGAAATACCGCTGACAGGGAAAACGATGTTGCGCTGTTGCTGCTTTTGATTCCTGGCGGAGCTGTAATGCTGTTTCCTGGCCGTGCGCCTATTTCCGGTCCTCGACAAGTCTGTGCTTTATTTGCCTGCTAGGCAGTTTTTTCTTGATTTTTTTTTGGTTGGTTCGTCCAAAAATTATGGAAATTTATTAATCACATAAATTTAAAGCGTAATGTCCTGGCCAGGATCCGCGGGTCGTTAGTCCTCCCGCACTGGCGCTAATGTGTCCCATGTTGAAATTGTCCTCCATGTCGTGAAAGGAGCATGGAGAACGAAGCGGAGCACGGGGAACGGAGAATGCATAAAAATTGCGTTAGGGGCAAAGTTTTTTCACCGCTGTTGCTGCTGATGGGCGAACCTAACGAGGGGAGTGGCTACAAGTTAGGTGTGCCGGGGGTGGTTGGGGCTGGGGGTATAAATTTGTTCTCATCTCAACGCCTTAAATAAACTTTGCGGTCCTTTTGATTTTGTACAGGGACAGAAACAGGAACAGGAACTGGGAAATATTTAGACGCTGTTGACGCGTAGACAAATATTTTTGTTCAAATTGTTTAAAAGTGATTCTTTTTTTTTTCTTTTCTCTTTTAGCTTTTTAGCTTAGCTGCCAGCAGGACGACAAGGACATACAAATTCATTTACAGGTAGCAGTGTTTTTGGGGAGAAGCAGGTAAATTCTGCGAATTTTTGTTATTTTGTTATTTTGTTGTCCTCTTGGCTTTTGAGACTTTGAGCTACAGTTAAGTAAACTGACAGCACAATGGATTTACTGTAGAATATTAAATAAGATATGGGACTATTAAATTGCTGTTGAATTTTAAGTCGTTTCAATGGACAGAAATATCATATGGGCAACTTTATTACATTATCATGTAATTGGTTTTCTTTCCAGCTTCAATTTCTTAAGCAACGAACTTTAAATAATTGATTAAATTACTTTTGTGGGGTAAACCAATTGGCTTTCTCGTCTACCTTTAGTTAATCCCATCAATTTGAGCCAGTTTATCTCAGCCTTACGGGAAATGTGCTTAAAACAAGCTGCTGAAATCGCCACATATGTGTGTGAGTTGTGTGTGTTGAAATCCCTCAACAAAGTGCCAACATGTGTTGCACTTAACGAAGGGGCAGCCAAAAAACAACAAGGGGGCAAGGACAAGTACGAGTGCGAGGAGAAAAGGGGCGTGGCACTGACACTTTTCATGTGCAACACACGCGTTTGTTAAGCCTTTGACAAGACACCAGAGTTAGGGGAAAAAAGCCCCTAGAAAATCAAAAATTTGCACAAGCACGTGTGAGCAAAGACGAGAGGAAAGGGACGGGAAGACAGCGAAGGGAGGAGGGAGCAAGGGAGAGGGAGTGGGACAGAACTGTGTGCTGACATTTAAAGTAGCTGCCAGAACAGTTGAAGTGACAAAACTAAAGATAAGACTCAATCACGTGTAGCTGCCACTGACAATCAGTGGCAGAGTGGAGAAACAGGGAAAATAGAAAATCAATTTCCACGTTTTTCACACTGAATGCGGCCAGCGTTGGAGGTGGAAAATGGAGCAGGAGGAGGGAGCGATAGACATGCATGCAGTTGTTGCTTTGAATTTCATATGACGACGAAGGCAACATTACGTGTTGAGCAGAAGCAGGAGCACAGGAGTTGGAGGTGTGGCAGTGGGTGGGGTTGATGAAGTGGAAGGGGACATTGAATGAAGAGTGACATGCAGACGGCAAACATGGGGACAAAGAAGGTGTCACTAACAGGATAAATGTGCAAAACAGCGACAGGAAAAAGAGCTGCCAGGATAAACTAGATGAGTTGGAGGAGGAGAGGGAGGGGAAGCAGCAGCAAAAACTGACGTTGGCATTAGTAAGAGCTTTCCATTCCCCCACGCCCTCTCCGCTTTTCGCTCTCTGAGGAATTCGTAGAGTTTGGGGTTTTGTAGCTTGTTTATCGTGTCAGTGGATTGGCAGCATAAAGCAGCCTTGTCATTTGTACAGCAAAATAAATAACACACAGTGAACAGCAGCAACTGTTGCCAGAGCAGCAGCAGCAGCACAGGCAACAGCAATGGCAACTGTTGCAACTGAGATGTTATCAAGTTAATACTTAGATTGAAGAGGAGAACTCACCTGGGCAGCAGCTTCCTACTCCACTTAACGGCTTTATTTGCTCAACTTGTGCATAGGTAAACGCAGCAGCAGCAGCAACAAACAAGCAAATAAACAAAGACAACAACAAACACAAACACAGCCGAAAAGAAACAAAAACAAAAGGCTATAGACATAGACATGAACTAACTAAAGACAACCACAAAAAGATCTTATAGTTTGCTCCGATAAGCGCAGCCACAGACAGAGACAGTAAGAGAGAGAGAGAACGAGGGAGATAGGGATTCAGTCACAGACAGAGCTGCTCAGTAGCTTGCAGTTACCATTTTGTAGCCAGTTGTCAGTTGCAGCTGATGGCAAACATCACGTGTACTTTCCTTTCTCTCCCCCTGCCCTACTCTCTCTCGCTCACTTTCGCCCTACCTGTATGTGTGTGCAGGTGAAACTGCATCAGTGTTGTTGTCACTGCAAAAACAATGTCATATACTTAAAAACAACAGCAGCATCAACATGCATAAAATACAATTTCATTCGCATTTTGTTTGTTTTAAGCTGCGAGTTTTACACAAAAGTCAACAAAGCGGCTTCAACTATAGTTGTGTGTGTGTGCTTGTGGGTGTGCATACACGTGTCTGTGTGTATTTTATGTCATGTGTGTGTGTTTGTACCGGATATGACCACGGATATCGAAAGTTTTTCCTGGTACTGAACTTCTTAACTGTCTACATTGCTTTTATTCTCTCTGTCTCTGTCTGTCCCTCTTTCTCTGCCTGTCTCTCTCAGTGGCAGGAGTCATAAAACTGATATTGTTTTTAAAACGACAGCAGCTGGAAATTAAGTTCTTGACTTTTATGTGCACCGCAGTTCCGAATTATTGATATGAGCTTCTCTGCTCCGTTCTGGAATTGAATTGGATTGCCATAAGGACCAAAACTGCAGCTTGTTTGTTTACCTGTCTCTCTCTGTCTCTCCCCCGCTTCCCTGTCTTACTCTTGCTGTCTGTGTTGCTGTATTTTAACTGTTTGCCAGGTGAAAGTGTGACAGGTAATATGAGAATTTAAGCACTTGACAGCAGTTGAGATGACTTCCTTAAAATTTCTATTATTTTTGTCACAAATAGTTGAAGTGCAGCTAAGAATGATTGAAGTACTTAAAGAAAGTATTAGGAAATATATAATTTAAGAGTTGAAGAAGAATATTTTATGTAGTTTTTGAGTAACTTATCATTGCTATTCAATTTAAAGATCGATCTCTTGTTCCACCCCCAATCGATAACTATTTTAAACCTTCGCTGCAAGTCCATCAACAGCTTTGTCCACTAATTGGATTGTATCCGCTTTGGGTTCTCGCCACATAATAATAATATGTTATATGTTTTGTAATCTGGCCATCAGTCGACACATTCGACGCATTCGAAATGAGTTTTTGAGTTGAAACGCATTATGAGTATGTCACACTTCAATTACTGTCACCGACTGTATTCTGTGTGAAATAATTTTCACACAACATATCGAGAGCGGCACAGACAGGGAGACTGACAGACAGCTGCCAGGCAGATGGGGACGTGGCAAGTGTCATAGCTGCCAGCTCTTGTGTCTGTTGCTCCATAGCTAATGTGTCACCACACGTTTTGCATTAGAAATGCCAATGCCTCATTGATGGGGCACTGGTGGCAGAATCAGCATGTGGCATTTAGGCACTGTGACGTCTCTGTGTCTGGCATTTTAATTCAAGTCTAGAGCTCAAGCTGCGCGCCTGCGCATATTTCAAAAATAGAAGAAGGGAAAACATTTGTATAGAGTTATGTGACACATATGGGTCCAGCATGGTAACAACGGTACCTGGTCCTAAGGCCCAACGAACCAGCAACCCAACGGGCGGGCGTTACAGGCGTCACAGGCGTCACTCCCTTGAGCGACTCGATGGTCGCGTGAATTCTAGGTAATTACAGTTTGCTCCGGTTATTGCGATTGCCTTTCAAGTGGCAACCCGCAGAGCATGTTTGTATTGCTTTTGAATTGAAACTCGATTGAGAAACAATGCACTGAGAAGAAGGGAGAGAGAGCCAAGTGTGCGACACTTGAGTTCCTTTTGTGTTCTAGTTGCCTTCCACGAAGCAATAACTAAAATGCTTTTTTGTGGCCCAAGAACAAAGAGCGTGTTCTCACCTTGCACTCAGACGACATTGCGTCTGCTGTGCCATGTCCAATTTACAGGGTCCTCAGTTCATGTTCTCTCCACCAACACTTCGTTTAATCAAATTTTCTCTACTCCGCGCTGTTATATCATCATCGTAGCTATATAAGCAGTTGGTTATGTAACAGTGCTGCCAGAATTCGTATGTCAAAATGGCTAGATTGAGAAATATACTAGAATATAGTACTAACTAACAAGACTTAACATCAAGAACCAATTGAATAACATGTCATAAAATGTTACAGCAATAAAAAAAATAGCTAAGCTGGCAGCACTGTTATGCGGGCAGTTGTCTACGATGCCCATAAGCTGCACAAACAATTAAAAGAATAAAAACTTGACGTAGTGTTCAAAATTTGCTATGCATTTCTGGCGGCTTTACGCTTCGATAGAGCCACAAAAAAGATGAGAAAATATATTGAATTATGCTCAGCGAGGGAAACAAACAACGACTCAATTAAGTTACCAAGCGAAAAACTTAATTTAATTCTTAATTGCAGCATAAACAGTGAGGAGGGTGGAGTACAGAGAGTAGAGGGAGGCGCTGGAATGGGATGGCAGCAGTTTAGTCACACATCGACTGCCCCTATGCCCTGGGTTCCGACCCCGAAGTCGACTACGTTTGATCCTTGGAGCATATGCCTGCCAATTGATAAGCAATTTTCCAATTCACCAACAATTTCCATTTTAATAGAAAAAAATCTACACAAAAGAAGAGAGAAAAAAGTAAATGGGATGCTAAAAAAAAATAGAATAAATATGAAAAGCCGCGTGGGCGGTATGCGCAGATGTGGGCGTGGTACGTGTAAGGCACAAAAATTCAATATAAAAATTCAAATCATTCAATTATCTGCGGCTCAGCACAAATGTGAGGGCCAAGAGGAGATAGGGAGGAGCGTGCGAAAAAGGCAAAAAGTTGAATCAATTTGGCAATTGAATTTTACAACAAAGTCAGAGCTGATAGCATGAGATGGCAACTGAGAGATAGACAAGGGAAAGGAGTAGGAGAAAGGTGTGGGTGGAAACTGAGGCAGGAAATATTCAACTTAAATAAGTAAAATAAATAACATTTATCAGAAACAAATCAAATTTCCGGTTGCAACTGAGAAACTCCGAATGAAACACAAAATTCCCAAATATTTCGTTTGATTAGAAAATAGACTATTGATTTTCCACTGCAGTAAAATGTAATGCCAATGGAATTTAGAATATTTATATAGCTATAAAATACCCCATGTAGTAATAAAGTCAAACTGCAGAGATTAGGTATGTCAGAGAATGAAGTTGTTGCATTTAAAATAAATAATAGTGACTTTTGACTTAATTTAATAGTTGTGAAGGTAAAGTAGTAGTAAATTTTACTGCAAAAATCATTAGAAATTGGAAATATACAGGGTATAAGCTGCGTTGTCCAGCGTCCACAAACATTTTCCAACAAAAAACAGTCATTTGCACGTGCCTTCGAAGCATTTTCTGTAATATTTTTTAGCAATTCGGTGAAACAAACTCACACGGCGGAAAAACCATTTCAATTTAGAGCCATTAAATCAGCGGGAAAAACCTACGACAACATGTAAATATTCGGCAGCTAAACAATGCGTTAAATAAACAATAAAATGGATTGCAAATAAGAAAAAGAGACAAATAATAAAAATAAAGAATTGCATAAAAATTGCGAAAAATCGAGACGAAAAATGCTGGAAAAATCACAGTGAGTAAGGGTGAGATTTTATTAGCTTTTTATAGGGGCGCACGTACACGCGCATCCATGAGATACGATATCAATTTGGTGTTCAGTTACATACACACACACACGCTTTGATATACATGAGTGACAGGTAAACAGCGCTATCGTTGACTCGCTATCTATTGTTAAAATGAGAGCGAGAAGAACAAAGCTGCCGCTGCCTAGTTGTAACAATGCGTATCATGTAGATACTTTGCGCTTCGCTGACTCTGCTTAGATACATTTGGCCAGCTGCCCAGTTGCCTCAAGTTGCCGAAAGACACATCCACAGACAAACACTGTGGTTTTGGCTATTCATTAATGCACTAAGCAGTCGGCATTCTTGCAACCACAAGGCAGCAACAGGCAGCGTGCAACATGCAACAATGTGCCGCTTGTGGGTGTGATGCGGGTGTGCAGTTGATCTGCATATCTTAGCCAAGTATCTGCCTAATGCTCTTGCATAAACAATGCGTGTGTATCTCCAGCTGTATCTGTATCTCAATCTGTGTA
The DNA here is from genome assembly GCA_020829145.1 of Drosophila nigrodunni. Classification (NCBI taxonomy): domain Eukaryota; kingdom Metazoa; phylum Arthropoda; class Insecta; order Diptera; family Drosophilidae; genus Drosophila; species Drosophila nigrodunni. The sequence goes on along the minus strand of JACVCZ010000003.1, from coordinate 2,981,579 downwards.
ACTGTAGCTCTGCTCGACTTTCCCTAAGCGGATTTGCTCTAATGTGCTTTGGGATCTTTTTGCCGTTGACCCATCCACGTTGCGAAATGCGACTCTTCAGTGTCCCATAATTAGATAAACGCTCATTTGACAAGCTGTCGGAGCATAAAAGTGAGCAATAAGCATCGAATTTCCAAAAGAAACTAAACGAATACCAAGTTCAAAGGTTGCCAATGGCTTTCGAATCAAAATACAATTTCATTAAACTTAAAGCAATTTTAAAATGAGAATCTCTGGGGTTGAGAGCCAAATTACAAAGAAATCAAGTTGTTACGACAACCAAGTCAATGTGGAAATCAGCATCAGAGTCACAGTCAGAGTCACAGTCAAAGTCGTCACATATGGCTGCCCATGGGAACAGTGAACTGTGAACTGCTGCGGAGTCTCTGGCTGCCTGTTGTGGCAACCACCAGTTGCTTGCCCCCGTAAACAAACTGAGCCTGGAAGTGGCAAGGACATCCAGCGCATGCGCTCTGGTGGATGCCAAGTTTGCGCCCACTTTGGGCCAACTTTGGGCTAACATTTGCCAAGTTTCGTGCGAAGCAGTTCAAAAAATGCCTCAACACTTGTCGAACATAAACAGTTCCTTGCGCGCTTTCAACGGCAACGGTTGGCTACACGGCGCCAACGACAAATAGTTAAACAGTTCAAAGTATCTCACGGATACGTATCTTGTTGGCGTGTGAAAGTGGCCATAAACTAAACACAACAAATCTGCCAATTTGGCACCTAAATAAAAGAGAGAAAAAAGGCGAAAAAGGACAAGGGATGCTTAACATTTAATGTCGGCCAACGGGCTAATTTTATTGCCAGTCTGCGACTGATAACAGCGATAAGGCGAAAGTGTGGCAAATCAAAAGCCGGTCATAAAACGCGCGCCAAGTGTTGAAATTTATGCGCTCACAATCGTAATTGAATTTTATGCGAAAAGTTGGCGGCTTTTTTTGTGCTGTGTCAAATCGCTTTTGTTTGTTTCTCTGCCCCGATAACACTGAACACTTACGAGAATTGCCGACAAGCAGCAGACCAGCACCAAACCGAACTGAACAAACATAAAAAGAACACCAAGTGTATAACAGGTAAATTTAGCAATCCAAATATATTTGTTATGTGCCATAAAATTTTGATGACAATATTTGTAACATTTTCTGGTCAGTGTAAAAGCGAGAAAAATTTATTGTTCACCTTGGGTAACAAAACTCAGCTGCTGTTTCATCATTCGCCTTATTCGCATCCTTGTGCACATCAACCTTGTCGCCACCTTGGCTGACATTTTGCTTGACATTTAGCGTTGCACTTGCCGCATATTAAAATGCATCGAAATGCAACACAAAACTTTCCAGCTGTGCTGAGGCACAAGAAGCACGAGTAGAGAACTACGAAACTGTGGCAAATGTTTCATTTCTTGGTTAAAGTTTTGTAGGAGCAGCGTAAGCCATTCCTCTCAGGGAGATGAGCCCTTTGCTGTCTCCCGTTTAACTTGAGCAACGAGTCCTTGTTAAGCTGTCAACATGTTTTGAGTCAACTGTTACAACTTGCCTAGAGTTTTAAATATTTGTGCCTTCTTTTATATGCAGTCGGCATTGTGGCGAAAACAAACTTACAGTGTGCAGCAAAAGATATTTATATTGTTTAGGAACTGAATTAAAATGTCAATAAAATGCAAATTTACTAATACACAGTTTAACTCATTGAGCAGAAATTTCAAGCATTTATAATATAAGTTTTATACTAAAGATAAATTTATAGTAGAACTAAATTTGTCATACATTTAAGTTCTCTCATAACTATTTTCAACTTTATGTTATCTATATCGAATACTCAGTAAGTCTTAAAATAAACAATTTTATATATTATTTTTAACTTGCTCTAAGCTTTTAAGTTTGTATGAATTTTAAAGCAGTTCCACTTTAAACCGAAACTTGCAGTTTGGGTTTGAATGAATTATATTTTGAAATGTGAAGCAACCGCAGCGGTTTTTCAGCCGTCGTCAAGGCAAATGTCAGTGGTGTGCAAAAGGAAGTGTCAGCTTGGTTTGGCAGCCGCAGTAGGTAGGAGGGGAATGCCAGGGGTAGGAGGAAGTGTTGAGTGCTGAGTGCAAAAGGGGGATGAGACATTGGCGACAGGTGTAGCCTGTCAGCAGCATGAAAAACCAGCAAGTTGTATTCCCCAGGAAGCTGGTGAGCTTCCCACCTGCCGCACAGGTAAATGGTGTCAAGTTAATCAGCGCGCGACAATACTTTTTTCTTTCATTTTTCATTTGTTTTTTTTTGGTTTTTTTTGCTAAGCGGTTTGTGCAGCTTTTTAACTTGTGAAACGCAAAAATTTTCGCGCCTTGTCAACACGGGCAAACTTTCCATAGAAACCGTTAATAAGGTGTACCATAAAAAGTAGGAAAAAAGGAAGAAGCGAAAAGGGAAAGACAACAAAACACAGCGTCATAAAAATGGCGGCTGTTTGTTTAGCTTGACGCTGCATTCAGCTGGCTCTTCCTCTTTCTACTTCTTTCACTGTTTCGCTTTTGCCTTCAACACTTTTTTATTTGCTGCTGCTACTGCTGCTGTTGCTCTTGGCAATGACTTTGCTTTCACCATAAAGTGAGTGGCCAACAACAAAAAGCACAGTAAGACAACGAAAGGCAACAATTTTGTTGTGTATTCTTTTTGGTTGCTTTGTTTTTTTGCACTGACAGCCTAAATGAAAATCTCGAATGAAGCTCTTAAGTAAGAGGCTTCAGTTACGCTTTTCACGCACACCCAAAGCACACACACACACTCTATCACACACTCGCACACTCACACATGTGCAATAATTCACACTTCTGCTCTAACAGCGAAAGGCTTTTAAGCATGGCTCACGCCCACCTGCTGCGCCACGCCCCTTTGAGGAAAAAAGCTTAAGCTGCCGTCGAAGTTGCTGTTGGCGCTGCTGCTGCTGCTCCTTCATCGTTGACATTTTCATTCATCGTCTTGGCAACCGTAATTAAAATCGTTTTAATTTACTTTTGCTGCACAAACACACACACCAGTTATTCACACACACACGCGGAGACACAGACTCACTCACTCACATATGGCGTAACTCAGCCACGCTTCACCCACACACACACACATGCACGCACTTACTTGAGGCGCTTGAAAAGTGTAGCATACTTATCTGGGCCCTCGCCTGCGCCTCACGTTTGCTGCCTTGGTTTATGTTGTTTATCGACTTTTGTTAGTCGCCTGGTGCTGTTGTTGCTGTTACAGCCATTGCTGTTATTATTTCAGTCTTTGCCTGGCGGCATTTGCTATCCCTCCTATACCATCCGGAGCCTCTACCCTCTAGCTTGCCCTATCATAATGCACCCTTCCAACGCCTGTTTGAGCCTTGCTCATTATGTGGGCGTGCAAATTGCTGCATATTCATTTACCGTTATCTCTCAGTCGTCAAGTGAAACATACACATTTCTCTAGCACAACAACAGCTGCTGCTCGCCCGTCCTCCAAAACATTTCCATTCCCACTCCCACACCCATTCCGAATCTCAATCCCAGTTCCCGCTGCCGCCATCTAATGTTACTTGGCAACAAGCGCTTCCCTTTCGTTGCTCTTAATAACATAAACTTCTTTGCTCTGAGTCGACCAAGTTGAGTTAATGAAGAATTTCCATGACGATGTTGTCGGTTGTCGGTTGTCGTTTGCCTGTCTGTAAGTCTGTGCTAAGTATCTCTTCGCTTTTGATAAGACTTGCTGCCCACCTGCCCAGCTCATTATGTTCGTTTGCCGCCTTTAACTTTACCATTGCCTTGTTGCTATTGGCAACAAGCGTACAAAACGTCGACAAATTTAGAGCACAGTTCGCTCACATCTCAAGTGCGCATCCAATGATTGCCGATAAGATTTGATCTTTGTTTGCTTTTGCCGACGCTTTTCAAGAAAATCTCTCAAGTAGCGCTGCTCATTCGCTGTCATGGATTTACTTTAGGGGATTCACCTCTGGCATTTTAATGAAAATTTTGACTCCACACTGCCTCCTTTAAGCGGCTTAAAATTGCCGAGTTGAGTTCGTCTGTCTGTTTGTCTTGTTTTCCCACCCACATGTGGAAAATGGCAAACAACATTCGCAGCAACAAATAACGAAAATGTTGCCAGCAACATTTGAGCCTAGCACACGCACACAGGCACACAGCCCCCAAGACACGTACATACAAGCAGAGAGCGTAGTATTTGACGTCTGTGTGCGTTACACCCACACACAGAGATTATTTCACACCAGGCGCACAGCATCCGGCAAACAATGCCATAAAATCAGCAGCCAAAACATCAGCGAGAGCGCACACACAATGAAGTACGCACTGCACACAAGCACACACACAATATACAGACACACACACACAAGAGTCACACGTTTACACTCTCTGTTTCGCACACACACTTTCAATGAAGGCACACACACAAACAGATGGAAACAGGGGCACAAAAGCAGAAGCAAGAAACATTTTTGGAGCACAACGCGCAAAAGGAGGACAAAACGGGCAAAACAACAAGATAAACAAGGTGAAGAATAAACACACACACACACACACACTACAAATATACAACACACACACATACAATCTAACGTTGAAAAGAGGCGAACATTGAAACAGTTTTGGTTTTGGTTTTGGCTGAAGCTACGCGAGTTGCTCATGAACTGTTTTCTCTGCATTTATTGTGCTGCAAAGAGCGAAACTCGCAGGGGTGAAAACGGTGGGCATTAAATGCGGCAGGACCTGCGAGATATCTGTTAATTTTGCAACTTTTATTTTGGCGCGAATAATAAAGTTGATACGGCGGCGAGACACTTTGAATATTTTCGTGTTGTGCTCAAAGGAAAAAAAACCCCAAAAAGTAGGCAACGACTTTTCTGTTTACAACAGCACAATTATGTTCAGCATGTATGCGAGTAAGTGTGAAAGTGTGAGTCTATGTGTAGGAGTGTAAGCTGATAAATAGTCGTGTTGGGGGTGTGTGTGTGGGTGGAGGGATGCGGGTATGCGAGTGTGTCAGCAGCAGACAATATAATGAATGCGCCAGTACCAAGTAGTAGTCTGGCCTTTTTCTCTCTTTTCTAGCTGCAAAATCGTGTCAAATAACTGGAGCAGGGGTGCATTAAAGACTGGCAGGGAGCAACTCAGCTAGAGGGAAGGGGAGGGTGAGTTGACAGGACGCATATGTCTGTCTAAGCGTTGCCATAAAACAAATGAGCTTTCAACATGAGTTTGTCATTTGTTGTTTGTCTGATGCTGGCCTAAAAGAATGCAGCGGCAATTTTAAGCCGTCAACGGCAAGTGCAGAAAAGTTACATGAACGAGAAATGAAAAAGCGAAAGGAACTTAAGGAGCATAAGAGACATTGTGAATTGAGTTGTTGTGGAAAAAACAAGCATCAAAAAGATATGTGGGAACAATGTGAAGAACGAAGTTAAAGACACTAACGAGTAGAAAACAGAGTAGAGCAAAGAGTAGCCTAAACTAAAGTAAGATATTATTCGTTACATCAGAGTAAAAGGAATTTCAATGACAGCAAGAAATCAGCGAGTAGACCATTGAGAAACCTAAGCAATGCACCAAATTTCGTTGATTCAGAGCATCAAAGCAAAACTCAAGGGAAATTGAGAGGCATAGAGAGGAGGATAGGCGGTCAAAGGTAAGGGAAAACAATAGTCTGGAGCCATAAAATGCAAAATGTAATACAAAGTAAAAAGGGTTAAGGACTCGCTTACCGACATCAGCATCAGCTTTGGTATCAGCTACCACTTCTTTTGCCAACTGCACTGCAATTCGCACGAGACGCTTTTTATGGTCACAGTAATTAATGCATACCTTGAGGCTATTACGGGCAAGCTACACAGAAAAAAGGAGCTAAAACAATGGATTTACTGGTATTGCAAGGGATGAACTTAGTGAATAGAGAGATCGCAGCTAGACAGGCAAATCAAAGTGAGTTATTTTATAAGAGTAACAGACTAAGCAGACAAAGCTTTAGTTTAAAGCTCTAAACTTTTGTTGAAGCGAATGAGAGAACTGGACAAAAGTTATGCATACATTCGCCATAAACACTTTTTGCATAAAGCAAATAAATTGCCTTTTATTTTGCAGGCACTGAACAACTGCCAAAAAGTCAACTCGAGCACTACTGGAGTGTACGCTTCACCCTGTGCTAGTTCCCTTTCTCGTTCTCACTGGACTAGCAAGTAACTTTTGTGCGATTTGTATTCGTTGTTGCCTCATGGACTGACTTATGCACTCCGAATGCAGTTGAGTTGCCAACAACATGTATCTCAGAGCCATCTCTCTTGCTCGCTCTGAGAATGCCTTTTGGGGGCAAAAAACAAACAAATGTAACAACAAATTTAAGTCGCATTTGTTGCTGTTGCAACTGCCGTTGCTGTTGTTGGCGCTTGGCAGTGACATGCGAGAGGCGTGCGCTGTAAAGCATGCTATATTTTTTTTCGCTTCACTCTGTGTCTTTTTCTGGTAGTCCTGTTTTATTGTACTTCATGCCTCGCTGCAAGAGCCTTAACTTTTGTTAAAACCGACACTACACGCAGGTCCAGTGTTGGCAGCAGTTGTCGTAACCACAGCATGTGGGCCACAGTGTGAAGCTCATCATAATACTCTACCTAATGCATGGGCATTAATCTATGAGCCAACTGAGCTCAACTCAGCTCAACTTACACCTGATGATGTCCTTCGTTTATGTCACACGGTCTGCCATTTATACGCCTCGTCGCGCTCTTGGCACTTAAGTAATTTCAAGTTGGCAAACAACACAATGCAATGGCACAAATACATAAATACTCTTGCCACACGCAGAACAGCAGAGCACAAATGTCAAAGTAGTTGTTAACAATTCTTCCGCTCTATCTTCTGTACCCTCGACAAACTAAAAGTTTTCCCCAACCGAATTGTAAGCCACAAGAAACGCAGTCAAGTAAAACTCGACAAAAAGTTGCTGTTGCCCACAAAGCTCGACACTTTTAAATTACTGACTTAATTATAAAAAACATGAAAGCAGCTCAGTGATGTAAAAAACTAGAAGCAAGACTGGCTGCAACTGGTTGCAATTGCAGTTCCAAGTTCGAGTAATTTACATAAATAACTTTGGCATGAAGGCAACAAATCGCCACAGTCATAAAATGTTTAAATGCCATTTAAACACTTGACTTTGGCCAACACAGAATCAAGAGTAACCAAAGCGGGTCAAAAGCAGTCAACCAATTTTAATAAAAGCTAGAATTTGGCTTGACTGCAGGATGCTGCTACTTGGTTTTTGGCTTGTTGACAAGTGCAACAGCCCCCAGCTGCAAGTTGACCTTAAAATTCTTTGCTACTCTCCCACACAAACACACACAGCAGGTCCTTCTGCTGTTGAGCTTCTTGAGCTCCCTAGCTGACATTTTTCTACATTTTCTCTCTCTTTTTTTTTGGATTGCATTCTTGTTAACATTTTCAACTGGCTGAGCATTGACAAACACTTGACTTTGGACTTGTGCTGTGTTAATTCTTCAAGTTGCCATGTTACGCATGTGTCAGCGCTGGTGTTGAGCACCTTTTAGCCAACTAACTGTTAACCAACTATGCAGACATTCATCTCATATCCTTTGGCTTAACCAGAAACATTCTGTAGAAGTTTATAGTGAGCTCACTTGCTGGAAAAAGGTTTAAATATTTCAGGAAGTGAAGCGTTTTTAATGCGTTTATAAATAAGCCACACTCTCCCGTTCCTCTATCCTTGTCTAGTCAACTCGGTGCTTTTGACCCTTTAGTCCGGTGTCTACTATAGTGTGAGGATTTGTTATGAGCTGCTGCAAGGACTTTGTTGCCTGTTCAATTTGTCGCCTTTTTACTCGTCTAAACGTTGGCTCTTTTAGCTGTTTAGCAACAAGGCCACGCCTACATTTTGGCCAAAGCAGCTAAAGTGAATATTAATGCACTATCCTGAGGCAGTTTTGATAGTGTTTGTGGGTGTTTGAGTGTGTATAGAGCAGAGATGGGGCGTGTCCGTTTGACTTTTAATGAAATCGTTGGTTCTTTGAATCCTTTTTTGGCATATTTGCATAAACGATTTGTGAGCTGAGAGTGTCAATGACAAACATTTGGTCCATGGGCGGCATAATTGCTGTTTGATGAATGCCAAACGAGTTAAATTACAGCTCGGAAAGCTTTAACTTGCAGATAGGAGTAACTATTAGAAATTCTGTTGAATAGTTCATGCCACCCTGGCAACCACATCGATATCAGCTCATAAACAGTCTGTCGCTTGGCCACATTCAATCAGCATATTCATCCCCCTGTCTCGCTTGTTGCCTCCCCTCAATTTTCGCCACAACAAAAGCTTCCTGGGGCTCATTTTCAATTTCATGCCTAAGCCTGCTTAGCTGGAGGGTAGTACACATCATGCTCCCTCTACCCCCTTTGATATTAGTTTGCTTTTGTCATTTTATTGAAGCAACAAAAATGATAATTTCGTCAATACAATGTCCTGAAGGGCTCTGTATACTGCTCAAATATGCAGGTTTCTATTTAAGACCCAAATACACACAACCACACACACACGCATACAATGGCAGTCCAAACCCACAAAAATTCATTGAATGCGCATGAATTTCAATTTGGACTGCTGACAGGATTTGCAACAGGATTCTACCAGTTAATGATCGAACGCATTTGCCAGGACTCGCTAGTTTACCAAGGATTTCATACTGTGCGCCTTCGGCTTTAGCCTGAGCCAACATCCCCATCTCATTCCTCTTCTCTCTGGCAGCTATTGATACTTTGTGATTGCCTTTGGTTGTTTAACTTTTACGTAGACATGTGATATGCCGTATACGAAATTTCCAGCTTTCTTTTCTATTTTTGCGGCTCGTTGTCGTCCATTAGCGCCCAGCACGCAGACCCAATGCCACGCCCTACTTTGCTGCTTTGCGCTTGTTTGCCATTGTTGAGTAATTGGATTAGATTACTTCTTTTACCTGCTGCTGATCCAGGTGGCTGCTGCTGGTGGTTCCGCCTCGTCTGCTTGTCGACTTGCCTGCTGTTTTGGTTGATAAATTTTCGTGGTTGCCACGCCCAGTGGGACCGCCTGTCATGCGTGATTGATGGATGTTGTCAATATGCTTTTTATGTAGCGCCCTTGTCAGCTGCGGGCTTCCGCTATTTCTCTCCGTGTTATTTTTTTAGCAGCATTTCTAAGTTCAATATTAAATTTACTTTTAATGGCCATCAAACTGCAGCTGCCAAATGTATTTTGGCCTTGTCGATATATCGAAAGTTGTGACTCTTTTAGGTGAGAGTGTGTGTTGCTGACACTCGCAACGCTCGAAGCTATAATAATTTTCTGCATCGTATCTGCAAGGCTATTAAATTCGCATAAAATTCGTGTTCTGGCGCTATACATTTTCCCACGCAACCAATGGAAAATCATAAAAATTTATGACTGCAATAATCTGGCTTTTTCACGGTGCAGGAGAAGCTGGGTGGATTCTGTGGCTTCTCTCCTCATGAAATTGATATGAAGTTATGAAATGAAAGCGCGTTTGCCTTCAAATAAGTATATTTGGCAAAGGGCAACAATTTAAGGAAAGTAGCCAAACGCTGCGTATGCGCAACATTTCCGTTGAATGTTGTTTTAATGTGTTCTGCTGCTCTGTGGTCTTGGAAAAGTGCTGGACATGCTCAGGGTCCTAAACTGATGGACGACATGCAGATAAGCGCGAAAATTTCAAAATGATTATGGCAAAATCGTTAAAGCAGACACCAACGAGAAGGACAGACAACTTCCACTTGGAGTGCAAAGAATATTTGGGGAATTTGAAGAGCTGCCCAGAGCCAAAGCCATCAAGGGCTGATTAGGCTTTTGTAGTCAGTGTCTATCTGTGCGGTCCGATCTGTGGCAGAGTTATCAGCATTTCCATGTCATGCCACAATTTGTTGAGCCGTCCAAATAGGAAACAATGCCTTTCACATTGGCCCAGTTCCAGGACGAGCAGCCAAAGTATATGAAGCGTAAGTAGTTCTAGTTTTGCATGGCCATTTATCTACCAAAACGAGTGTGTAGCATCATAATGAGCGCTTTACACGCCATATGCCATGTTCCACAGCCACAGTCAGAGTCAGAGACAGAGTCAGTACCCCAAAGCTACAGTGAGGCCCAGGAGGCACGAGCCACTGCTGTTCAAAGCTTGGCGCATTGCCTGCGTCGAACGCATAAATTTCAAGGACGCGACTCAGAATCAGACAGTGTGCCAAGCCGTGACTGGAGCCACGTTGCGCATGAGGAGCGACCAGAGCACCGACATAAACAACACACAGCAGAGCACAGAACAGCAGAACAGAGCACAGCACAGCACAACATAACATAACACAGGCCAGCCAAATGTGCCAAGCGCGAGAAATAAATTGACAGCCTGAAGGTATGCAACGCTTTTTGTGCTCTACCAGTTTGACCTACATGTGAACTAACAAACGCAGCTGTGGGCGTAGCGAGCGAAAGAGAAAGCTATAGAAGGAGCGAGTGATGAGTAGAGAGGTGAGATGAACAGAGTGTGTTAACGAGTCGTTAAAGCGATTGCCAAATGTGACAGAACAGTAAGCCTTACAGCATTTTATGAGCTGCAAAACTTAAATTTATTGGAGAGTAGAGCTAAAAAGGGATTGCTTAAGCCAAAGTCAGCAAGAAGCACAATTTTAAATTATAATACTTATAATTATTTAAATGGCATCATTTATATTAAATTTCATTTGTCATAAATTCACATTAACTTTTAATGAAAAATGTCAGTTTGCAGTTAACACACACTTTGACCATATCGCAAATATCATTAATTGCACATGCATGAATCTTTGATGCACTCGAATGCAAAAATCAATTAAACGTGAAATGCTGAAAATGCAACAACAACAGAAAAAAAAAAAAAAAAAATTCAGTAACAGAAGCAGGAAAAATACTTTTCAAAAAGTTATTTTTATATTTTACAAGCCAATGATTTCAGCTGAACGCACAATTTGTTAATGCGCCCAGGCATTAAAAATAATATTTAATTTAAGCCTGAAAAAAAACTGATAATGGTCAAGATAAGGCCGCTGTCTGTTTTAAAAATGAGGTCGAGTGGGCGAGATCGAATTGATTGCGGTAGAGGAGTTTTAATTAGTGTTGTTTTTATTTATGTTCGAATTGTATCTTAGTTTTATAAGCTGGTAAGTCGTTTTCTTCATTCTAATTACGAAATCATCATATGTATTCATAGTTCTTCCAGTGATTTAACTGCTTCTAAACTACTACTTTGTTATTAAGTTAAAAGGTAACTCTAGTCGTTAACGAAACCTTAGACTCTTATGATTTCCTGCAAAAAAAACAAGCAATGAAAATGCTTTTGCCAGCGACGTGTGTGCAATTTCCGTTTGCGGGCAAAATGGTGGACTGGGAGGCAATGGAGAAAACAACTGTGCTCTGGGGTCATTCATCCTGTAAAGTGGCGACACGCCAAAGCCAAAGCGTTGGCCAGGCCAAATGACTAATGGACCTGGAAGGGAGAGAATTCTAGAGAGGAAAAGCAAGCCAAAAACAGCTGCAAAAGGGATGCCAGCTACTGGCAGGCAATATGCAAAATTTGCAATTTGCCATGCCAGACAACTGCGACGACGACAGCCCAGGGGCAGTTGTTGGTTGCTCTGTCCGTACCTCTGTCTGTCTGTCCGTCTGGCTGTTTGCCTGTCTCACGCTCGGCCTCTTCTCTTTGTCCTGGCATTCATTCGTTTCGACGTTCGACTATTTTTATGACCGAATTGCGTTTTATTGCTTTTCGAACGAACGTAGAGCTTCGAACGTCAAATGAATTCTAGCTTCGAATATGGGACAATGCCGCCACGTTGTGACCACACTGCGTATGGGCAACGTCTTCTTCATCTCAAAGTCGGGCTGCAGTTGTTCGACATTCAAAATTAGTTGACATTTCCCTTCGTTTCTTTGCCTATTTTCCCCATTCTTTCCTTTATCGATTTTGTTTTTTTTCCTTGTGTATTTTGCGTGTAGCAAATCGCAGCCTTAAGCTGCCCAGGAATCTACTTATTCGTACATTCGATCTATATGCGAGTTTTCTACTTTTTTTGACGGTGTGAGGCTTTAGCAAAACGCTTCAATTGATTTCAACATTTATTGCTTGGGGTAATGCGAGTCGGCGTGGGAGTTCTGCCCAGACAGCTGGACCGACTACCGACCTTAGCTCCGAATACTACCGGGGAAATCCCGCCCTTTCCCTTCCCTGCTTCCAATCACTCCTGGACCGTTTGCCCTCAAGTCCAAAAGGTAGTCACATTATTTTGTTGCTGTCGTCGCATATAAAATAGTTTTACTTTGTGCTCTGTCGTTTTAAATTTGCCAGCCAAGAAATCTATGGCAACTTCGGGATTCTTTATTCAGTCTACGAGAACGGTTCGTCAGTTCCCTTCTGGCCGCCTGCTGTCTTCAATGTTCTATTTTTTCCTGTTTTGGCTGAGACAAATTTTATGGGGCCATAAAATTACACAACTTTTAATCAATAGTTTGCATGTTTCCTACACGAACTCAATTCATTTCAGCAGCCTTTCTGTTGTTCGCCAATAAATTTGCTGGAAATTTAAACAGCAAAGTAACTGCAGTAAAGTTTTAAAGATAATTCTCCTTTGAATATTCAAATTCAAGCTCTGCATATAAAGTTAATCGATGCAAAGCTTCCCTAGTGACTGCCGAATGAAAACTGAATGAAAAATTATGATACATTTTCTCTTTTTATAAATGAAAGTTCAACTTTTACGCTTTCAGCTCTTTTTGTGCATAAGTAAAGAGTATAATTGTTTTGTTTATTATTGACAAAGAGCAATCATAACGAGCAACGTTTGCTTAATTGCACAAAAACAAAAACAACAAACGAAAAAATGTGAAAAAACTAATTAAAATTCTTTTGTTTTGAATATTTTTTGTGCTCCTTGCTGTTTGCTTTGACTGAATAACAAATGCGCATATTTAAAACATTTAAAACAACAACAGCTCGCAGTTTTTTTTCCTTTGGTATGCTTTTTTCTAATTTCGCTCGACTCGACACCTTTTCTGGGGGTGGTTTTAAACCCAACAAAAACAAAGTGAAATAAAGAATCACCCTCCAACTCAGAGCTGCGACGTGCTGGCATTTTTTGGCCCAAGCCCTGCAGCTAAACAATTTTCAAAATAACACAAAATTTCACATAATGAACTGAAAGCAAGAAGTGAGGCAAATTTGCGAGGAGAGGCCTAAAAGTGTTGGAACTGACGATAAGAGTTACAAAAATAAAAATAAAAATAAAAACCATGCTGCAGCCAGTGAAATGGCCTAAAAATCGCATGCCAGTTGGCCGTTTTGTTAGCCACTAAGCGAAAATAATTATTTGGCGTGAGAAGTGCACATTATTCACTCTGTGTTCGGTTTTGGGACTTCGTTCAGTTTAGTTCAGTCGAAGGCGTTACGACAAGAAATATGTTAAATAACCGCACAAAAGGCGCAGTCGAAAACGCGCTTGTAAAAGCAAAAGTGTTGTTATTTTTTTTTGCACAGCTTGGAAGTTTGTCCTGGTGCCAGGAAGTGCTGCTTCTTACCCCTTGCTTCCCTGTCTCCGGCCAAGTCTCCTTCTCTCGCATTGTACTTTTTAATGTCTGTCATTTTGTGGGGTTCGCTTTGTTTCCGTTCTGCTGTTTGTTATTATTGTTTTTCTTGGTGATTTACCTGTGTGTCGTGCTCGTTTTGCATGTAAATTTGTTGCCTAATTTCAGGCGCAGAGCGATTTATGTGTCTCCCAAACTCGCAGACTTCCTCTCTTGTCTCTCGCGGCATCGTCAACATGCACTCACGTCTCTGTAAACTTCCCCCATTGACATTATGAATGTTTTTCAATTTTATTTATGACATAAATTGTTAATAAATGCAGCGTTCTCTCTCCGCATCTCTTTCCCTCGCGAACTCTCTGTCTCTTTCGCTCGTTTGGTACGTGATGCCCCGTCCTTGGGCCATGATTTATGTTTCGCATAAACGAATTGCATTTTAAATAAATTATTACGCATACGCCGCGTTGTTGGCAGCTGCTAATGAAGCCGCCGGCTATTTGAGCTTTGCCCGCTTTGAGCTCAGCAAACAACGGCGACACCGAAAAGAGAATAAAAGAGAATCCAAGCTCGGAGAAAGTTTTCACATCTGGCGCTAAAAAGTATGCTATGCAGAATGTGCTCAACTCTTTGGTACTCGGTTACAGCTTGATTAAAATTTCATTAACAAAAAGTTGCGGCATTCTTTAAAGCGTGTGTGAGAAATCTGCGGTGGCTGTGGCACACACACTCCAACAGCTGTGGCAGATGTTCACACACCCACACACACACACATGTGCAGTGGCACATAAAACGTTTTGGTTGTTTTGGCCTGCTCGCTTTTCTTGCGTTTTCCTCGATTTTTCTTCTTTTATTTTTCACTTTTTTCCGTCGGCTTTTTGCGCTTGAACGCTTCGTTTGTTTGCCAACTGCCTGACGCCTCTTCAAGGATCTCTCTCCCTCGCTCACTCCCTCTATGGGCCTTTTTTATCGCTGTACGCCAGAGTAGGCGTGTCAGTATAGATGTGTATGCGTGTGTGTGTTGTGTATTTGTGTGAGTGCCTGTTAAATTGCTTGTTTATGTTTGCCCGCCAACGGGATTCGCGAGGCAAAGTTTCAGTCGTCGGCCTCGGCAATCACTTGAAAACGCTCATATGATTTTGATTTGTTTTAATTTGGCTGCCAAAAATTCACCAGCCTCGATGTTGTTTACTTCATCTGCAACAACAACAACAACAAGTGAAACAACAACAGCAGTAGCAACAGCAGCTACAGGCAACAAGAATGTCTGTTTATTTTATGCAAGCAAATGTTTTTGTTAATGTTTTTGTTTAGGCTGTTGATTTTATTACGCAATGTTGTTACCATCGTTCACTCACTTAGCCAAATGAGTATGTTTAATATTTAATGTACCATTTTAATGCCCAAGTCAAGCAGTCCCATATGAAAATCCATATTTATATTTATCTTTGCTCATATTCCAAATGCAGTAATGGCAACAATAAGTGATTACCAAACTGAATATGAATAAATTTAATGTTATAACATTAGGAGGAGGGTATGAGTTTGCTAATCAAATTATTGAAAAAGTTTTTTTCTTTATAACTGTTTTGGTGACAGTTCGGAGATATATTCTAAGCAAATATAAATGCTTTAATGGAGAGCGAATTTACATTCTATTTTATTATCATTTTACCAATATTAAAGCCTAGTTTACTAGTAAGACTCTGCTCTAGTGAACACTATTTGAGCAACACAAACACACACTAAGAATTTCATACAGTTCTGACTTCTCTGTTGACTTGTTTGTTATAGTTTAAACAGTAAATCGTTTCCAATAATACTTTAAACTCTTCACCATGTTCACAGACACAGTAACTATTTATAACCGTAATAAAATACACGTAAACGCAATTAATAGTGTCCATTTAATGTATCAACAATAATCTGTTTAATTACTTACTACTTGACCCTTTTGTGCTGCTTATAGCCAGTTAAATTTAATTGTTAACATTTTGATTTTTCACATCTTCTTGCGCTATTGCAATCAACCTGTCACGGACATGTCATTGGAGATTGGAAGAGGAAACGCCTTGACTACATGCCATAATTATAATGCCAACATCAGCGTTAATTTACCCCAGACCCAAGGACAATCCTTTCAGTCCGAACGCTAATCCACTTCAGCCAGCAACTCACACCCAAAGGCATGTCAAGCATTTAATTACTGCCCATCAGAGGAGCTTAAAAAATGCTTCACTCCATTCTCTACGGCAGACGTTGGGGCTACGACTGCTCTTCACGTTGTCCTGGCAAATCCACTTCGTTAAAATAATATTAAGGATGCCAAGCTCGATGCGGGGAATTCATCAACCATTTGCCGTTCGCTGTACGCCGTTCGCCTTTTGGCCGCTTTCAAAAATGTTACGCAAAATATTTTCATTAAAATGTCAAAAATATATATCTGCAAATATTTTGCGCAGACACGCAAAACTCAACAACAACAAACAGCAACATCAACTGAGGGCAGGAGAAAAGAGGCAACGAGGTAGGAGAAAAATGCCAAGCAAATGGAAAAGCGGCTGCGAAAATGGCAAATGAAAAAAGGTTTTCTATTTGTTTAAGCGCTCAACGTGGCATGGCCAGAATTTTTGGTCAGGAGTCGACGTCCTTCTGGCCTGGCCCACTGAATCGTCGAGAGAGTCGTTAAATTGTTTTCATTATCCTTGTAAGCCTTGCAGGGCAGAGCTTTGCTGAGCTCCCCTTTCTTTCTCTCTCTCTCTCTCTGTCTCACTCTCTCCCTCTTTTCCCTTTGGCTCCCTTTCTCTTTGGGGTTGCCTGGCAATTAAAACCGCAATGCAAATGAGCTGTGCTTAATGCGTGTATATGTGTATGTGTGTTGTGTGCGTTAGTCTATACACTCTCCTAATAGTTTGCGGTATGAGCATAGAAAAATTTTAATTGCGCTGCCGGGACGTATTTTTTGAAAAGCGCTTATCCAAGCGCCAAGTGGATCCCAAAATGTTTGCCTTATATGCCTCCAGCTCTTCTCTAACTAAATTATGCTTAAATTTGACATGCTCTACGCACATACGCACACAGCTAGACACACACATACACACACACACACACATGTAATCACACAGGATGTTGGACTTTCGTTTGCTCGCCGTGTTTCCGTTTCATTTGTAATTAATTAAATTACTTCCGCTTAAAGTACGCTGGCAACATGACGCTGCGGTCCATGCTGAGACATTGGTTGCCCAACCCAATTCCAAGCCCAAACCCAAACCAATCCCAAACCGAATCTCATTCCCAACCTAACGTAACTGAATCCCAGTCCGTCGACTTCTCAATTACTGGCACTGCAGTCAACCCCCAATTGGCGCTGCTTCTCCATTCTCTTTACTCTTTTCTCTTGCTTTACAACTCCCTTTCACCCCCTCTCTCTCCCACACTCTTACTCTATCGCTCTCCTTCTTTACTCTGTTCATTGCGAAGTAATTAAGAAGACATTTCACCCGGGCATCCTTTAATCTGTGCGTTTTATTTGCGGCACAAGCCATGGCCATGACTCTGGCTCTGGCTCTGACTCCGGCTCCCAACTGGTTGTTTACTCCGTTGTTGGCCAACGCACGACTGCATTCTCGTGGCAGCTTCTTCGTCTGATCTTGAGCTTCAGTGGCTTTCACATTGTTGTTGTTGTTTTAGCTTCGCTTTAGTTATACCACAGCTTTAAGCTGTTGCTGCTGCTGTGTCTGTGTCTGTGCCTGTGCCTGAACTGGTTGTTATTTCTTGCCCAGCATACGCTTGATTAGTCGCCTAATGAGGTGTTGACTATGGGCGTCTAATGATTGCCACACACACACACACACACACACACACACATTCACAGTAGCATACGCTCGAATAGCTGCCATTTATAGACACGATTTAAAGTCAATTTTAATTACAATTTAGCTTAACTATTTAAAGCCAAGTCTAAGCTGTCTATCGTTCTCTCTTTTCTCTTTACAGCCTCAACCGCTTAACGTATTTTTTCCAGTGGTTAACGTGGCCAATTCCATAGCCCAATGAAAAGTTTGGTTGCCCTCGAAGCAACGTAAGTACCATTGCATAAAATTCTAAAAATTCCTAAACAAATTCATTTAGTTGAAACTGAAACTGTGCTGCATTAAATAAACGAATTTCACTTTTATTGAGTTGACCCAGAAAACTGGTTTTTATAGACAAACTGCCAAAAGCAAATGCTTTGCAGCGAATCAAATTAACTAATTAAAAGCACTGTTAAAGTTTCCCAAAAAAAGTTATATACAACACATGCTTATTTTCTGTATGTTCTGAACTCTTTATTTACATGAAATTTTGGACTACACACACAATCAAAATCGAACTAAAAACTGAAATCGAACTTCAAATTGGCAAAAAATAAAACAACAACAAAAATTGGCAACTAATTGGCAAAAATGTTCAACTGTGAAATTGGCAAACAAAAACGTAACAAAACCAAACGAAACGAAATAAAATGAAACGAAACAAAATTCAAATGTTTGAACCCGCAAAACAACAACGTTAAAAACACAAAAACATTGTTATGTCGTATTTAACAACCACCCACAAAATCATATTAACAACAAACAAAAACAACTACAACAAACAATAACAACAACAACAACAATCATCATCATCATCGTCATGACCAACCCGCAAATCCTGCTATTTATGCGCTTTACAACATGACGTCACTTGCTGCGCGTACCCTTCGGCCGAACCCCACACCTACTCCCCCCTCTCCCCACTTCTTCCTGACCAACACCCCTGCCCCCTGCCCCAATACTATTGCTCTTCCCCTCATTGTTGTCGCTGCTATTTATGTGCATTTTTGTGGCTTCACCCCCGTCAAAAAAAACTCAAAAAAAATCATTTTCATATGCGTTTCCATTTTCGCTTTCTATTTTGCGTTTTATGCAACCAACTCCCACTCATTTCCCTTTCCCTGTCCCTCTCTCCATTTTTGTTTATGCTTCACGCTTTCGATTTTGTTTTGCTTTATTTTCTTTTCGCTTTCCTCATCTGCTTCTTTTGCCAATTTCCGCTTGAATTAATTCTGTGTTTAAATCTGCGTCGTTGTCCTCGACCACGTCCTTAACTTCCATCTCCACCTCATGCTCCATCTCATCCACGCCTGCAGTTTGCTGAAGTAGCAAGCGACCCCTGCGGTTAGTGTTGGCATCCCCATAAACACAACCCGCCCTACCGCCTCTTCCGCCCTGCCCCCAAAGCGTACCGCCAAACAAAACAGCACAGAATTTAATAAAGGCCGCGCTCTTTGAATGTGTTGCTCCCACTACTGCTCCCGCTACTGTTCCCCGGCTCGTTCTGGCGGGGATCACACGCAGTGCGACAAAAGCCGCCCGCAGCGTTTTTATATGCGCACATAATTCAAAAACACTGCAAAAGTTAATGCCCAAAAGCGAGGCGAACGCAGCCAAAAGCCGCCACAATGATAACCAACAATAATTTGGATTACGAGAAGAGCTCAACGGTGGCAACACCCACAATGACAGCAGCAACAATTGCCAGCGGCAGCAACAGCAATAGCAATAGTAATGGCAGTGCCAGCAGCAGCAACAACTCATCACCAACTGCCGACACTACCAATTCGAACTCGAATACAAATGCGAACTCAAACTCTCATACGAATTCCAATTCGAATTCGAATTCGTATTTCAATCGTTTTGATAATCGCATTGCTGCCAATCTGGCTGCAGTCATAACTGGTGCTCGCTTTCGCTCCTCATCGTGCAACAGTCGCCATCAACAACACATGGGAAGAGTGCCTGATAACGCCAGGAATCTGACAAGATCCTCTCAGCACCAACTAAGCATGGTTAGGGGCAAGACAGCCACACCTTCTTCACCCGCTAGTTTGGGGCGACGTCGTCCTTTGCAGTTGTTCACGCAGGCGAATCTCAAGTGAGTACTGTAGGGTAAAGCATGTGGCTTGGTTTTCCCCCGCTTTAATTCATGTTCATCAGACACTGAACCACATAATACACACACACTTATTTGGCTAGACAAACTAAGCACATTCATGTGTTAATCTTGCCTCTGATTTGACTGCCATTCACAGCTGCAATGACAACGAGAAAGTGGCGCAAACACCCAGTTCCGATGAGGACAATTCACCCACAGAGCTGAACAATTGCAAGCGATTGACGGACAAGCCGCCACTGGTAAGAAATCCCTTAAGAAACCTCTCGAGTAACACTAAGAAACCTTAAGAATTCCAATCTATTTTTGGGTCCTTTTGTTTGTTTTTTTTTTTATTTTGTTCTTGGTGGTCACAAACCAGATCAAAGCTCAAGCTCCACCTCAAATATTGCATATTTGATGGCTTTGACTTTGACGAGGGTGCGATGGCAACTGCGGCCATTTATTGCTTTTTGTCATCGACAATTTTTCGCAGATATTTCAAATTTATGAATTCGCTTTTTTTCGCTTTTCTTGCTGATAAGTTTTTGTTTTGTTTATTCTGCTGCATTTGACGCTCCTTATGAATTATTGGCTGAATAAAGTGTGCGCCCAGAGGACATCAAAAGCTTTTGCTTAAGCTTAGCTAAACCTTTCGTTTTAGGGCGTCTTCGACGAGTTCTTTCTTTCTAACGGTTTTTGCAAACTTTTTCCACTTGCACGCAATTCACAAGAACCGGAAACAAAAACAAAAATGGAAAGAACTTGGAACAAGTTTAGACACACCCAAAATGAATTGCTTGAACAGCCCTCAAACCCCAGAAGACACAACCCCAGCAGACTTACAGACCATTTGATGCCATTTGTATACACTTTACAGGTCAGGCGGAGCATTGCGGTTGTTTGGAAAGATTTGCTTCAAAGTTTGCCAAACTTTTATTGATTTTCGCAAGGAAATTCGATTCGATTTGGACAGAATTGGAACAATATTCTGTATTTTATTTTAGTATATTTACAAATTCTAATATTTTAATTTCTTGAAAGTTTTCCAGCAATTAAAGTGTTTTACCGTATCGATATGATCAATATTTGCCTCAGTTTTATAGCACTCAGCTTTCTTTAGAGGCATTTTTCAGCAGCACCTGAAAGTATGCTACAATTTCTTTCTTTTTCTCTAAGCAAACATTTGCTTTAACAGAAACTTTATCATTGCTTTGTTTTAAGTCTGTAATGTGATACAAAGGCATAACAATCTTAACTTTACACTCTGACGCGCTTGTAAGCATAACTTTGTCAATTATTCGGCGAACAAAAACTATTTGAGCGTGGGGAGAGAAACTATTTGTGTAAGAAAACCTGCAAAGGGTATTCAAACTTTGCTGTGTCATAGATAAGCTGTTGCCTTTTGTTATAATTCTCCATCCCTTCTTTTGAGTGTGTGTTTTTGTGTGGGTGTGTGGCTATTGTCATAACACGTAGTCTGAGAGCAGCGAGATAGTAGGAGATGTCGAACTGTTTCACATGTGCAATGTTTATCAAATGTTTTGTCATTTTTTGTCACGTGAAGCCGAGAACCCGAAAAACTTATCATTGCACAACTTTGGCCTTTAGTTGGCACAGACGCGGCGGTCTTCGACTTTGAGTTGAGGCACGTTGTTTTCATAAATTTTACGCCTTAAATATTCATACAGACAGCCGCACAAAGACATATATATGTATCTAGCATATATAGACACATAGATTCAGCTATATAGGAGTAGTAGAAAGGCAGCTGTGCGCAGTCGAGCATAGTCTATGCGATAAGTACGTGCGAGTTTATTCATATGAGAAACTCTAGGAAAGACTCTTGGCTGTTGCCTTGTGCTCTCTATACATATATATGTGCACACGGCGTATGCGTAATGTGTTTGTCTTATTTATGGCCGGATTGCTACTGGGGCGCATTATGATGATTACGTTTTGAGCTAATGGCCCTTAAATGGAGCAAAAAAGTGCAGCCACAATCCGCAAAACACAGCGACAGTCAAATTGACTCAAATACACAGTCGAAGTCTCAAGGCCATGTCACACTACAAAACAGCAGAGAAATCGAAGCAATCGAAACGAAACACTCGACAAAATTGAAATTCCTGCTGCGCTAAAAACGAAAGCGAAAACCAATCAGTTGCCTCTAATGGCAAGCCATAAATATTGTCAGTCTCCCACCCTTCTGCCCCCCCTTTTTCAGGCTATGTAAATGCAAAACGCTTGCCAAGGACATGCCAAAGAAAAAACAAAAACAAAACCATATGTCGAAAAGGGTTCACAACGCTTTTACTCAGCTTTTATGCTACTCTACCTCCAGCTCCAGCTCCGGCTTCAGCTTTGCTTTGGCATTTTTCATATTTTGGCGTTTTTTGTTTTTTGTCGGTTCGCCTCCTGTTTCTGTTTTGTCAATAAATCAATTTTGCTATAAACATAACACGCATACGCCACGTGGCAGCACCGCCTCACACTGCATAGTTTTTTTCTTTCTTTATTCAATACACAGCCTGGCTGCCTGTCAATAACATCATTTTGTGGCAGCAGGGTGCGGCTGCAGCGCGATAAGCAAATTAATTTTTGGCCCAGAGCATAAAGTAGTAGCAGGACATGCAGTGAGTGTGTGAGTAGAAGAAAGAGGGAGAGTTTTGTGAGAGGGACATGGCAGCTACCCTAATTGTGCCCGACGGCAAAGTTGCCATCACAGTGTCGTCTGCTTGGCTGCCTGATTCAATTTCAGATAAGCAAAATAAAGCAGGCAAGTTGCACATGCGACCAAAGAGAGCAAGCACCCGAAACGCAGCCAAAGACAAATGCGATGGCACATTATGCACTTTACCCGCATACACACACTCATACAGGGGTGACGAAAGAGGGAGTGGGTGGGGAACTATGGCTATGCCGGAAATAACGCGCTGTCTGTCTGACGACTCTGATCCTGGAGTCCTGTTGCTGGCGTTGATGCATCGATGCTGTTGACTCGGTGCCGCTAAATGTTTGTTTAGCAACTGCAACAACAAGACCCGGCAGCAGCCAAATATACTCATGCTGCACGTCCTGCATGTGTACTGCTGTCCTGCTTGCCTCTCTTGCTTCCTGCCAATGCGGCTGGCATTGAGTGACAGAAGCTAGGTTGCAACATGTGGCCAGGCCAAAGTGTCACGCCTACTCGTGTATCATGGTGTTTCCCCAAAATAATATTTTTCAGCACAAAATGCCATAAATAATATTTTGTGGGCCACAGAGCAGACACGCCCCCAAAAAGGCCACAATCTGTTGCCCGATTTAAAACGTGGCTCAGTTTGTTGCCACCAAAGCGAGTCAAGTCAGTTTATTAAATTTGCATAAATGCTCGAGTGGAAAATGCTTTACGGCCACACACATTCATTGCTGCTGTTGCACGTTCTGGCTTCTTGGCAACAGCTGATACCAATGTCCGGACACGGACTGGCAGGCACTTCATTAAGCCAACGGAGGCAATTAGTCTCCTACACACACACGCACACACACAGCAACGCACACTTTGCTTGCTGCCCAGCAAAATGTAAATTGTCAAATGTTGTGCACAGAAATGTCTGAAATTTCAAAATGACTGTGAACCAATTTAATGAAAAACAAAATTCAATTTGAAATGCCATCAAAAAATATCAAAAACAAACAGCAAATGTGTCTGACAAGCTCAGCAAAGTAATAAAGTAATAAAGCAGCCACAGACAGTCACACTCGCAGTCACAGTCACAGCCTCTGCTGCAAGTCTACACACAACCCCTAAAACAAACACAGTCCCCGGTATAAAAAGAAAAAAATGTAAGCACAGAAAGTATGACTATGCTTTGGTAAACACACCTGAGTTTCCTGCCTTTCCAGTTCTCTCCTGATTCCATTTGAATTTGATATGGTTTGTAAAGTGAACTGTTTGTTTGTCATTTCGTTTGTTTTGGGACTAAAGATTTATAGAACCTATGAGCGGAAAGCAAAACACTGTGATATATTGCGTATACTTGATATTTTTGTTTGCATATTATGACAACTAATTTCCTCACTTAGATTAATGTGTGATGAGGAAAACAATCTTATAGTTAAAATAATCAAGAAGGAATATAAATTCTACCTAGAATTTTAAATATGCCCATTCTAAAAGCGAATATTTTCCTACTTACATTAAAACTACATTGAAAGCATTCCAAAACTGTTAGGACTGTTAAGAGTTTCACTTAATTAAAAAGTTAAATGCCGCTTTCTTGTACTTTGGTTAACATATACAACAGTTTTCACATAATTTGCGCATTCAATTTTGAAGTTAATTTACTTTACAGACAGTTCTAATAAATTGTTGGAAAATTCTTCCCAAAAAAGAAAAAAATGTGTTGCAAAAATGTATGCAAACATTGTTATGCAGCAAGTAGAAAGGAAAAAGCGGAAAGAGTAGCGTGTAACACTACAAAATTCATAATATATACATGAATTCAAATCGACAAATGTTGGCATTGTATATGTGTTTACAGAGTACACGGCAAAGCGGGCGGGTGTGTGTGTGTTGTGTGTGGAAAAAATGAGCTCGACTGAGAGGCAAATCACTGTGCAATGCGCCGTGAAATATGCAAACAATGTTTGCTTAAGCAGCCTAAAAGTATGCAGCTCTCGCGCCCTGTTAAATTATGCAGCAATGAGCAAACAATTGCTGTCAGGTAGAGAAACCGCCAAATGAAACCGACGCTGCCTCTGATACTCACCACTTGCCACCTGCCACCTGCCACCTGCCACCTGCCACCTCATCGTCTCATTGTCAATGTCGCCTTAAATTATGCCAAACCTTCACACACACAAGCATAGAAACACACACATAAACTCGCACAGTTAGGGAGCTAAACTGTAGTCTACTTTCAGGCTCGCAGCCAGCAGCCATTGTAAGCAACCAGACAGACAGACAGACTTTTCAAAGCCACTGACCTCAAAAAATAGAGAAAAATTCAGGGGAAAAAGGGCGTGAAAAGCGTGAAGTGAGGCAGGGCGGCAGAGAACATGATCTCAACATGCGCACACAAGTGCAGCTGAATTATCGCCGCCTGTTCTCAGTTTCCTTTATGCCCACAGTTAGTTCCCTGCAATTTTTTTGTTCGCTCTCTTCTTTGCTTATTTCTTTTTTTTTGTATTTTTTGTGCTGCTGTTAGTCCTGCGGCACATTTCCGCTTAGCACGCCACTTCCGCATCCGCCGCATCGGATGGCTTGCAACATTTTTCAGCGTCCGTCGGTCGCGTGCGTTAGCTGCACTGCGAGTCGGCGTCTGCGTCTCCGTCTGCGTTTGCGTCTGTGCCAGCAATTTATGCGCCTTTTATGGCCTGCCTTTTCTTTGGGCCACTTCTCTTACACCACTGAACCCCTTCCACCCCTTCACTGCAAGTAATTCCTAGTCCAAGCATCCGCTTCCTGTTTAAGTGCAGGCGCAGAAAAAAAACTTTTTTTCGACTGCTCGTTTTGCCAAGCTTTTTGTCTAGTTGCGGTTTTTGGTAATAAATTCCTTCTTTTTTTCGGCGCTACGTCTGTAGCTGCAGGGCACGCCCACGCACACACCCGCCCTCTTTGGTAACCCAACTCGGCTTACAAGGTGTTTAAATTGTAGTTAATTTTGTTGCCACTTGAACGCGCTGCCTTTGCTTGATCCTTTTAAGCGTTGAGTGCAGACAAGTGTTAAATCTTAAAGCTGTTACACATTTCTTAAATTTTTAACCCACAGGTTAAGCGTCTGACCATGGGCTTGCTGCGTCACAACGAGGAGTCACGCCCCCTTGTGAGCAATGGGACGCCCATGAGTGGCGCCGCCTTGAAAGGCGAGGAGTGTCAACCCATCTACTCCAATGGCTACATCAATGAGGACTCCTATATTGACAGCAAGTTCGGAGACTCCTGTCGCCAGTCCCTGACAGCGATTCCCATGCTGGACAATGTGAATCTCAACGATAACAGCGAGTTTAATCTCAAGAAACGTTATCTGCGCGAAACCAGCAGCGGTAGGAATCAAAATCTAACCCACATAACCAGCAGCTACAATGATTATCATATTTTATAGCCAACTCCAGTCCCAAGATCTTTGCCAATCGCCTGCGTATGAACAATGCAGCTGCTGCCGCTGCGGCAACTCTGGCCGTCAATCAGCGCAGCAGCAGCTTGGCCAACACTCACAGCAACGAGGAGGAGGCAGATGCTGAGCTCAAGGATGCCTGCTGGTATCAAGCGGGCATCTCCCGCGACATTGCCGTCGAGGTCTTGCAGAGCAAGAGTCCTGGCGCCTTTCTCGTGCGCAAGAGCAGCTCCAAGCCCGGCTGTTATGCGCTAACTCTTCGCGTTCCCTCCCCACCGGGTCCCAATATCGCCAACTATATCATCCTACGCTCACCGCGCGGCTACAAGATCAAGGTAAGTCGGCAGTTGATTCTAAACATTCCATTGCTTCAACTAAGAGTGATTTGTTCAGGGCTTTCGCAAGGAGTTCTCCAGCCTGAAGGCGCTGATAACCCACCATTCCGTAATGCCGGAGCTGCTACCCGTGCCCCTGGCGATGCCCAGACCCACAAACATGTCCTCCTCGAGGCGTAATCTGGACGACTTTGATACCTATGATTCGCTGCAGATGCTGCTCAAGTATTTGCGTACCAAGAACTTGGAAACGGAGCAGCCGTAGCAAAAGTTTTAATTCAGAATCTCCAAAGGATTCTTAACTAATATTAAATGTAGCACAAAATTGCATTTAGGCTTAAGCAATGAAGCAAAATCATTTTGCTTAAATATTATATAACAAAAATGTGATACTCTATAAAGAACACAAATACATATACACAAACACACAAAGACACAAAACACAGGAAGGACACAAGACACAGAAAGGACACTGGACACAGGATGCTGCAAATGAAACGCCTAGCTGATAAATGGTGAAAATAATTCTAGTTTAGTTTCGTTTTTTTGGTCAGAGATGAAAGCAAAGAAATGAATAGAAAACCAAAATATTTAAGGGAATGCAAATTTGTGGAAACTGTGAAAATTTAGAATTTGTTACAGCAAAAATCCCAAATTGATTCAAATTACTCTCAACTTGGTTTAAGCTTAAATAAATTGAGTTTAATTCCCAAACTAGTTCGACCCTTAAATTGACACTGAAAGTAAGTAAATTAAATAATTAAAATATATATGCATATATAGACACTGGTATTAAGATATAAATTATATGTTAAATGTTGTTGCTGCTACAATTGTTAAGCGTAAATAAATGTACTTAATATAAATTGCATATTTTAAAAAGTAAGATAAACAAATACGCATTAAACTAAATATATGTAAATAATTCACTACACTAAAATAATTGAGTAAATAAAGTTATTTAATTTATATACAAAAACAAGCGTGTTCTTTTTTATTTTTTGTTTGTTGTTCTTTTATTGTTATAATTGAAATCATAATAATCAATTTCTCATTATGCAAATTTCCACACAGCAGCTGCGAAACCATATAAATTTTCGCACGTTAATTATGTTGGTGTTTTAAGTGGGACACAATTTCAGATTCAGATTTATGTTAAAATCCAAGCGGCAAACCCAGCGTTGATTTGTGTTTTTCATATTGGCTTTAAGGTGCATTTGTGCGCTTTAAGAATAATTATTTCTAACTACCACACCTAACTAACCAGTTCATTCATTAGTCTATTCTTTAACCTACCGAAAACATTTAATTATTTATCTAAATATTTATTGGCATTCTACGTGAAACATTCTTAAGCACATTCTTGGGATTTCAATAAAACAAGTTTCATTGAAGTTTACCCAAAAATAAAAAGGGGTAGAAAAAAAGTATCATTTGTTGTGCAATGGAAGTCAGGCAATTTGCAGTCTGTTGTTGGCCTAATCACCGTCATTATACAATTTTTAATTTGCTCAAGTTTTAATCGAAAAGCAGCAAACGGAAGCAACAGTCCTGACCAAATCAAAGTCTGACCAGCCACGTAATCCCTTTTTTAATTGCAGCCTAGACCAAAACACTTTCCTACTCCTCAGTCGTCGGCATTGTCCTCGCAAAAGTTGTGGCAAATCTTTTCGATGGCAACATGGTAAAAGTTTTTAGCCAACGGCGACTTTTTTTGTATTATTTTTTTTCTTCCTGCTGTTGAATTCCTTTGTTCCTTTTGGCTTCATCGAAATGCTCTCATTCTACTCACTTTTTTACTACTTGTTGGTGTCAAAGTGTTGTCTACTTTTCTGCTTTTTGGTTCTTCTTTCATGTTCTGTGAAAAGTTTTTGTGCTTTGTTGCAATTATCGGGCTCGCTACACACGAATGCGTGCGTAAATAAAATGAGAAGAAAAGAGAAATGTTGAGAAACGTTAAGAAACGCAAAAAAAAACCGAAAACAGCGAAAAAACATTTAAATAATTGGAGAATTGGCAGTTTGGACAGCTTGAATTGCGCTGCTAAGCAGCCTAAAGTATTCATAGGAGATCTCAACAAGAGTTTTGCAAAAGTTTTCTTATTCTCATTGTTGTTGTTGTCAATTCACTTTATTTGTCAATTATTGCTGCAGAATAGATGGTGAATGTCAGGAGGGAGAAGATCTGGCTGTCAGTTCGTTTGCCTGTTTCTGACAAGTTGCCATTAAATATTTAATAAGCCAAAGTGGCCAAGAAACAACAAAAACAACAACACAAATGCTGAAAATCAATTATGAGCCCGTGCCTACTTCCTGAGCGGACTGAAGGGGAGTGAGGGGGACTGCCGCGCCCTACAATGCTTAAGTGGTTTATATACGTTCAGGTTTATATACTTATGTATGTCGTAAGTAATTCCTTGACTGGGTCCTGCATTCAACAAAATGAAAAGTTTTTTAATTGAACATTTTGCAATGTCCCCCATTATTCTCCCTCTCTCTCTCTTTCTACCTTTGTCTCCCCTCCGTCTGTCTCTGCCTGTTCCCCAATGTCATTTGCGTAATGAGCGCTATTTGCTTTCATGGCCGATCGGCCGAAGGACAAAGGCAAATAGTCGGTTTAAACCAAAAGCCATTGCCAAGAATGCTAGCAAGATTCAGACCGAATCGAAAGTTTGTGGAAATGGAGCAGGTTTTTGCCAGTTGCAGCGACAATGGCTGTGGCAGCGGTTGCTCCTTCATATTTGTATTATTTACAAACATTCTTTGCTTCTCACAAAACTCCAGCTCCTGCTTCATTTTGTCGCATTTCTTTGTTTGTGAGCCTCACTGCTCAGCACTCATTTCTCAACTCAATGTCGCTCTCTCTCTCCCTGTCTCTTTTATTCCCACTCCACTCTCTTGCAGCTGAACGAACAATGGCAAAAATTATTGCTCGCTTATTTGCGCTGCGTTTTCCTCATTTGTCAGCCGTCGTTTTCTCTTTTGTTGTACCCTCAACAGCAGCAGTTTCTCGGAAAATTACAAAAATTTTTTTACATTTGAACTTTTTCATTAGGCTAATTAAAAATGTTTAGCTTTGGATTGGTTTGGGTTTGCTGTCTGTCACTGTCTTGAAAGTTTTTCAGTACTTTTTTTTTGTATATTCATGTTTTTTTTCGTGTAACACATGGCGTATGGGTGTTGAGTGCTTTATGACTGCGGGGTAAACGTTGAAACCGTGAGAGAACTTTTACAACTTTCATTAAAATGAATTCAAATGCCGTGAGCATGGAAATAAAAATTCAAACCAAAGAAATTTTCATGTTATCTATTCACGAAAACTCAGATTTCTTTAGTGCAGTGCTGCCATTGTAACATTTTAGCTACACAGCTCAATTCTTAACTAAATACAGCTTTAACTGCTGCTGAGCACTCTCCGAAC
The DNA here is from genome assembly GCA_020829145.1 of Drosophila nigrodunni. Classification (NCBI taxonomy): domain Eukaryota; kingdom Metazoa; phylum Arthropoda; class Insecta; order Diptera; family Drosophilidae; genus Drosophila; species Drosophila nigrodunni. Next base: position 2,952,098 of record JACVCZ010000003.1, on the reverse strand, counting down.
TGTCACAACATTTTAGCCATTATTTTTTTTTGGAACTCAACAGCTCTGTTCAAATTCCACTGCAACTTCTGCAGACCTGTTTCGACATTAAGCATTTAACTTGGCACGGCATAAAAATGAAAACTTTTTTCATGTCCAACCCAAAAAAAGGAAAGAAATAAAAGAAAAAGTTGCATACTTTGAGGCGTCGCGACGCTTTCGTTGACATTAAGGCGACAATTTTGAGTGCTGCTCACTGTTCGGTGGCTGTCATTAAAACTACAACAATGCCAAAAGACAAGAGAAACAGTAGAAACGAAAAAAGGGAAACAATAAAAAGCAGCAAACAGCAGACATGTTAAGGAAGTTTTTTGGCAAGGATATGCTTAAGTGGCAGTAACAGTTTCCATGCAAATATTGTCTGGGGAAATGTTGGACTGACTGTCAAAAGCAGAGCAGCAGACAAGCAGAGCAGTGCAAAAGCAAAGACAATAAACGCCAAAATGCTAATCTTGCCTGCTCGCGTTGGTTGCTTAAAGTCATTTGCTTAAAGTAAATGCCAATCTGGCTAAATTCCCAATGCACCTCTCTCCTGCCCTCTTTTCTACTCTCTCCTTAACTGTTTTAAATTTAGGGTGTTGGCCTGGTCAATTACCAAACTGCAATGCTAACTGCAATAGGCATTCTGTGGAAATTGTCATTATGCCTGGCTGGCCAAGAGGACACCTCATTAATCTGCCAATGCGGCGGCAATAACAATAACAGCTATTTGGCTATTTGGCAATTTGGCTCATTGACTGTCTGATTTTATGGCTGCAGCTCTAACCGGCAACCGACAGCATGTCCAAAATCAACATCAATATCAACAATTGACCCAGGAGCAGTTTGTGGTTTTGGAAACTTCTGCGTCTCTGGTGTTGCCAAATATGTTTTTGTGGCATTTTTGGCCAATTTGCCGAGTTTGCCAATGGCCCCTCGGGCCAATCGAATGCAGCAGACAAAGATGTGAACCACCCGACCATTCATCTACCGCATTCCGGCTGATTATGCCGCAATGTTTGCCAAAACTCTGAACTCAGAGCTCGGAGCCGAGAGCAAAGCATGCCTCACTGCTGTTGACTTGTTTGCCTAACCTAAATTGCATGCTATTGACCAAAATTCAACATTTTTCAAGTGATATGGCATGCCGCATGCAAAGGATCGCGTCAATTGCCGCCGCATTGCCATTTTCCATTAACTTTTCCCAGCGATTGCACTTGAAACTTTTTCACAGACACTTCGCTCCGCGCCAGTTCGATCAACTGTGAGTACCAAAAGTGCTTGGAAAATCAAACAATGCAGTTGCAACAATACATTTGTACAGACTGTGACACAGTGGTAAAAAGGGCTGCTCAACCAGGGCGTAGGCAAACGGTGGTAAGGGGGGTCCATTAGCACAAGAGCTTTAAAGTTTTCAACTGAACTTTAAGTCTTTCTAACTGTGCTGTAATGGGCACGTTTTAGCAAAATGAAAAGAGAATCCAATAGTTGCCTTAACTTCGTTTTTTATGCCTTTCCCCCGATAATATTTAATTGCGTTTACGTAACGTACATCAATTCCAAACTTAACTGGAAGCAGATTGTATATTCGTATATTCCATGTCACAGCTCGTAAATCGAGACCAACGTAATTGAAAACAGCTGAAATCGTTTGCATATATAAAGTCAAAACAGTCAACTCAAATTCAGAAAGTTCTTTAACCATGAAGTCGGCACTAATCATTCTAATAGTGAATATCATCCTTTCAGTCCAAGCTGAAAATACCTGGACGCAATTCGTTGTAGATAAATTCCGCCAATACAAGAATTTCAATGGCCAAGAAGCTGAAAAACCCGGACCAGAGTTCATTGTAGACAAGTTCAGTCATCCCAAAATCGTAGATAAATTTATCCAATCAAGGAATGTCGATATTGAACCAGCTAAAAACCTGGAGACACCATTCATTGTAGATAAATTCAGGCAATTCCAGAACGTAGATAAATCTATTGTAGATAAATTCAGCCAAACCAAGATTGTCGATACATCTTTCATTGATAAATTGAGCAAGTCTAAGAATTCCGATTTCCAGCCAGCTGAAAACCCCAGGACACGCAGGCAAACCAGGAATGCTGATCAATCTGCTATAAATCAATTTATGGAACAAATATTTGGTTATTTAAAGAACTTTGATGTCCAGGCACGCATCTATAATGGAGAATCGGCAAAGGGAGGACAATTCCCGTATATAGTCTATCTGAGCATTACGCTCGATGACGATTCGGGAGCCGCCTGTGGAGGTACCATCATTGATCACGAATGGGTCTTGACTGCGGCTCACTGCACACATAGTGCCAAATCTGTGAAGATCTACTATGGCTCAACCAAACGTGGAGAGGGTCAATTTGAGCACGAAGTCAACTCAGACAATATCTTTAACCACGAAAACTATAACGAGGAAAATCTGGAGAATGATGTAGCCCTCATTCGCACGCCTCATGTGGATTTCTCTGATACTGTCAACAAAGTGGCACTTGCCGATCGCGACAATGACTATGAAACTTGGTGGGCTATAGCCAGCGGTTGGGGCGCCACCGCCGATGATAGCGATGCCCCTGATGATCTACAATTTGCCGACTTACAAATCCTTACCAAATCGGAATGCTGGGAAGCAATTGGACGCGAATCTAATAATATTCTTTGCGTCAGCACCTCTGAAGGTAAAACCATAGGCAGTGGTGACTCTGGTGGCCCATTGGTTACCCACGATGATCCCAAACTTGTCGGTGTGAGCTCTTTCACACTGGAGGCTGACGGTCCCTTACCGGCTGGTTTTAGTCGCGTTAGCGCTCATCGTGACTGGATCCGGGATCACACTGGCATAGAGTAAAATTAAATGCATTAACACAAAATGCAACAACTTTTAAAGGGTTCTATTTTATGTCTTATTGATCAGCACGTTACTAATGTGCAATTATAATATATTATTTTACCCAATAAACAAATTAAATATCGCAAAAAAATCTTTTCTTGGAAAAAAAAATCGAAAAGCCCAATAACAAAGTGGCTCAATTCCATTTACACATTAATGTGCTCAGAAAAATTAAACAGAAAATACTGTGCTCAATTTCATGATTCATTAACTTTTAGTTATTAGTTTTTTATTTAAAACTTACTATTTAAATATTATTTACAAACACTTGTGCTGAGAATCATCAGCTTTTGAATTTTAATAACTTTGTTGCTTTTACACCATGTCGTGACACATATTTCTTACTAAGCCCGTTATCTTTTAAAAGTACAGTAACCTATTGAATAACTGTGAGTTGCCTACGCAAGGCTAAAGAGCAGACAGTAAAGAGAGAGCCACGCTGAAATTCCACACCAAGCAAGAGCACAGCGCACTGCTTGCCAAACTTATCAGACAAACCAAAGAGTGCAGTGTACAGCAAGCAGTATTACTTGCAAGCAAGCAGATCAACTGTGCGCTGAACTGCTTCCAGTTGACGTCATTGTGTGTTGATCGCATTGAAGGCCTGCAATGACTTATGTGCAGCTTTTATCAAGCAAAATAATTTAACAAAATTGCAAAAATATATCGTGTAACAATGTAAAAAGAGTTTTAAATTAATACAACATTGTTGTAATCAGTAATGTTCAACTAAAATTAAAATATGCAAATATAACTTTAAGAAGAAATTTTAGAGCAACAGTTTTGTATAAAAGTTGGAGTTGAAATCACTGGTAGATCAACAGTTTCAGTAACCATGAAAGTGCAACAAGTATTTCTTATTCTAATTGTGAGTGCGATCTCCGCGGTGGCCTCTTCAGCTGAGGATGGGCGGAATGGAATTGAATCCAACTTGTCCGTCCAGAATCGAATTAAAAATGGCGTTGTGCACCCATGGACAAGTTATCGTTTCATTGTTTATCTACGCATTGAAAAAATTGATGGATCAGAAATACTTTGTGTGGGTTCCATCATAAACCTGAACTACATTCTGACTACTGCGCACTGCACATTAAACGCAGTCCGTATACTGGCCACAATAGCATCCAACCACACATTTCTACTGCAGCCTTCAAATGTTTATGTACACAAGAAATTTAGTTCGATTAACCCTTACAACTTTGATGCTGCTTTGATTCGTGCACCCCTAACGTGTTTTCAAAATTATATCCAATCAATTCCCCTTGTTGAAAGTAATTATAAAGCAAACTATGATAATTCGTACGTCGCCTGTGGTTGGGGAGTAACCAGCAATGGTGGCAACTACTCCGAAAATCTACGTTGCGCCACGATTCGTTTAACCAATTGCTTAAGTTACCAGCTTTTGAACAAAAATATTCTGTGTGGAAGCCTCCTCTCGAGCTCCCTTTGTTATGGAGATTTTGGAGCGCCGTTGATGTTGAATGATTATCTTGTTGGCATTGGCTCAGCGGTGAATCGCAACTGTAGATGGAATACCCAGACTGCGTATACCCCGATATCAGCAGTGCGCCGTTGGATTGATGAAGTTATCAAAAAAGAAGAGTCAACCAATTCCACCAATTAATCCTGCAAACTACAAAAAAATGCCTAATTCTGACTTGAATATTTAAATGTTTTTTCCACAAATCTTTAACGAATTCACTTTAAAATTTTAAAAATTTAAATTCAGTTGTAACACAAATTTAATGAATAAAATAAATTGATTCCAATTGTATTGTCAAAGAATTTCGAAACTTCTTTTAACTACAATTAAATTTAAATCTCAACTTATTTGCAGTTGAAATTTTTGAAAAAAGTAAACTGTGAACTACTTTTATGTGTGTACTCAATACACACACACACACACACACTCAACGTTCAGTCATACACAGTGTGTGGTATTAATGCACTACTGTTGCTAATGCAACTACAATAACGTGAACAAAGCAACAACAACAACAAAGGCAACAAAAGCAATGCAGATGCCGCACAACAACAACAGCAACGCGAGTTTCGGTCTAACAAAAGCCAGTTAAAGCAACAGTGCACTGTCGTCTTAGCAGCCACACATATAAGCTCACCCACCAACACACACAACCACACTCATACACATTCACACACACATTCGCACACTGGCATTCATTTTTGCCATTCGCCATTGTTGCAGCTGCTCATGGCGTGGCCCATTGTTGCTAATGTTATCGCTGTTGTTATTGTTGTTGTTGTTACTTTTTTGTTTGATATTGTTGTTGGCTCAACACACAAACACCGCATAAAATTCACACATACATGTGCAACCAGCCTGGCTTTTTGTTTAATTCGTTTTTCTATTGTTCACAAGAACTTTAGTCCACGGCTTTGGCAACATTGTAAAATATGTGTTGCCACATTCGGTGTCTCTTTCGTCCTCTCTCTCTCTCTCTCTCTCTCTCTCTCTCTCCCTTGCCATGCAGATTTTGCATTTACAAAGCATAAAAGTTGAAAGCGAGAACATTATTGAATATGCGTTGCCGTTGTCCCATTGTTACCGCACACACAAGCCCACACACACACATATATGTATACACACACCCACACGCTCATATAATCACATACAGTAGACTAGGCTTGAGCTTAGCGAGCTTTTGACCACTGAAATTTATACGCCACTTTCACACATTGCCAAGTTTCGCATTAAAGCCAAATAGCCAGCAGTGTGAATCAGTGAGACAGAGATAGCTTGATCTTTAGAGTTGCCAGATTTGCGCAAATCCGAACACATTATGGCCAGACTTGCCAGCCGTTTCGAAAACTCTCACTCTTACCCAAGCGCTTATTTATGTTTTTCTACCGTTTTGTTTGCCGCTTTGACTAATAAATTAGCAGCTTTACCTTTGGCCCAACAGCAAACCAATAACAATTTATCGCAGCACCAAAGAAAGGCACGTAGCAGGAGAGAAGAAAGGTGGGATAGAGGGATACAAAGGGTTTACCGAGAGGGCTGCAGAAATGTGCACACCTTATCGCTGGCTTAGACGACACGCACGGCATTGGAATAGGAGAAAACAGAAAGGAGCATGGAGACAGCAGCAGGACATCAGTCGAGCTTTTGGTAATAGTTGTCCCGACTCCCTGACTAACGAGGCGACAATAAAAAGTAACCCTAGCAATTGGCACATTGCGGTGGCAAGTTAAAGGGATTTACGATTTTAAATTATGGTAGCGTATGTGAAACGGTTTGCCACAGATAGAAAGACAGAGAAATATGGTAGGGGAGCATACACAGCCATAGCACAGAGAGAGAGAGAGAGAGAGAGAGACATAGACAACGTCAACATATTTTACAGACAACCTCACAAAAATCAAGTATACGCAAAGTGTAAAACTAAGCTTTACTGACTTTTAAGTCAGCTCTCGGCACTTTAAAGTTTAGTTAAACGTCAAAGTTCAAGTTGCCTAATTATGCTGCTAATCTTGAGGTAAACTGTGGTTACACCCTCTTCCACTGCACTGTACTCCCGCCCCTTTAACTGTGCTACAGTTTTCACTTTAACCTGAACGTGAAGGCAAATTGAAAAGCTCTGTTGCTACGTCAGGTGTAAGTAAAGCAACAAGAAGCTCAAACAAAAGATGTATTTCGATTGCGTGCAGCTGGAGATTCTCGAGGTTTCAGGTTACATGATTTCAGTTTGTATGTGTGTCTGTGTGTGTTTGTGTGTGGCCAAAACGGAAACGTTTGCCAAGATTTATCGTGCGTCCATTACAAGCGGAAATTAAGCGCGGCAGGTCGCCAGGCGACGCTTCAAGGCGAGCGTGCGTGAAAGCGTTTTCCCGGCACAGCATTTCTGGTTTACTTCTCTCTCCCACCTCCGCTCACTACACCCCCTACACCCCTTACACTACCCGGCCAACTGGCAACTGGTCATAAAGCAACAGACGAACCCAAATTCCAACTGGCCAAAGCAAAGCTATTGTTTCTCGACGTGGCCACAACTCTCTTGCCTCGACTATTCCAGTCACGTGGCACGCAACGACAACTTGGGATTTGTTAAGTGGCGCGGCATTTTGATGCACGGAATGTTTAACGCCAGCCTCCTACACTCAAACACACACACACACACACACTCAGTTATATATCGAGCATACTTTAATACATATTTTCATTTTTTCCGGTTTTATTTTATTTTTTTTAGCGCATTGTCCTGTCACGTGTCCCGGACATTTTGCACATAACTTGTTTTAACATTTATTGCCAACTTCCTATCGCCATGTTTGCCTTTTGTTTTTATACAGAATTTTTCCTTGGACCCAGTCACCTTGTGGTTAACGACATTTCAAAATCAGCAGTTTCTACCCTTAGTCACTGTGTGTAGAGTGGCATCAGGGGTTGGGAAAGAGGTTGAACATCAGTCAGCCATGGCTGATTCGATTTTGCGATGTGTACCTTTTGCTTTTTAGTGATTGAAATCGCACATTTTTAAGTGAAAAAGCGCACACAGAAGTGCACTCAATCATTCGTCACGTGATTCGTTTGCGAGCGTGAGGGTGGGTGGATGGGAGCGCGGGTGAGGCAGGAAAAGCGAGAGGAAATGGAACAGAAGTAGGAAAAACTGAATTGAGTGCTATTTCTGTGCAATGCTTCTCCAAGCTTGGACAGCCGTGTGAAAAGTGTTGGAGCTCGGCTGTGTTTATATAAAAGATTACGTCATTGTCGAGCGCTGGAAAGCTATGGCGACTACGGGGAAAAGCGAGGAGGAAATCTGTGAAAAACAAAACGGTATTGGAAATGGAGTCGCTTTCGGGTATCGTCAGGCTTTTGTAAGCGATGCGATAATGGCACGTAAATGCTGTTGAATGGGAAATCAATAGGAAAACAGCTTTAAACTAAATGAAAATCGCTGGCGGCAAGTGTAGAGCGAAAAAACCGAAGCAGACAATAAAAATTTAAAACCAATAGCTGCGAAACTTTTTTGTGCCAAAAAGTTTTCTAATTTTCGCATTATGAAAATTATCTGTAGAGGGTCCCGAAATCTCACTTCCCCTCACACCCCATGCTCGTTCAACGAAAAGGACCCCAGCGTACCCAAAAGTAATTTCAAGGGATGTCCATTTACTTTTTGGAGGCGTGGCGAGCTTTGAGAGCCTACATACAAATGGCGACAAGTGCCACAAAGCAGAATGGACGAAAAATTGATGTGGCAATACGACAACACCAAAGAAGTGGTAAAGAGAACGAGAAATGAAAAAGCGAGTGGGAAAATAAAAATGTGGGATGGCAGAAAAATCCGTGAAAACTTTTCCATTAAGAAAATTAACTGAGATTAAGTGTGGCGCATGTTTTAACTGAGTGAAACTTTTTCTACTTCCAAATTTTTCCTTTTCCTTCTCTCCGCTTTGGGTTGCAACAATTTCAGGGCATTTAAGCATTTGTCACACACAGACAATTTCCCAGACAGACTGTGTGTATTGGAGTTTAGGCCGCAATCCGGAAGCCGGAAGCAAAACCCAGTGCCACACACACAATAGCGGATGTGAATGTTCTCTTCAAGCAAACTCACACGCACATTCGCATGATTAGAGAGGGGTGGAATGGGGGATGTGTCAGTGTGGGTGCTGACTGCCTGCCGAGACGCACTTTAGTTGTTTGGGCTGCCGTCGATACTAATCTAATTTTATTGATATTGACACAATTTCTGCAGATTTCCGCATAAACATAAAAACAGAGGCGGAGTCAGAGCAGAACTAAGCTTCAAGTAGCAACAGAATCTTGACTACAATAGTCCCAATAACAACAACAGCAATGACAACAACATCTACTCAAATGAAATAAAATAAAACTGGTCGAAACAAAAATAAGTTCAAAGAAGTCGCTGCCAATGAAGAAATTTCGTCAACCTAGAAAATTGTGTAATTTAAGCAAAGGTGGAATAAAATATGAGAACACATCTAGTTAGTGTAATAAAGAGACTTTAAAATTATTTTCAAACTCCGACACTTTCTTTTTGTTTTTATTATGAGTCTCAAAATTTACTAAAAGCTCAAAGAAAATAATTAATTTTAGGCAAGCCCGCCTGTACTAGTTTATCAGCAGACTATTTGTCTCGTCAACATTTGTCTAACAATAAAAAATAAATGAAAAGGAAAACATGAATATTGATTGTATTTGCGCATATTTATTTGATGATATCAGAAATCTTATCAACGTTTTTTCAATGATTTGCGGAACAAAGTAGTTGTAAACCAACAAAAGTCTTTTAACACCACTGATAAGTTCAACACACAAAACGCCCAATAATATTAATTAAATAAAAAGTAAGCAAGGGGAAAGAAAAAACCATTTTAATTCAAAAGAAATAAAATTAATAAAGCATTAATGAATGCTGCAATTGGAAGGCAAGTCAGTTGATGTAATTAAGAGCAATGCAATGAAGACAAGATGCTAAATGTAAAGCTTGTTTTGAGTTGGAGAAGGTAGAACTGAAGGGGAGTGTAAGGCACACTAAAGGCCTAAGCAACATAATCGCCAAAACGTGCGGCAATTACACGAAACTGTGGAAATTGAATGCCAAACAGCAGCTGCTTACAGTATATAGTACTATATATAGTCCATGGAAGTGGAACTGGATGTGTTTGGCATGTAATTCGCATTGAAGGCAAAGAGGCAAATTCAATTAACAGCGGGGAAACGAGACACGTGCCGTGGCTATAATAAAAACAACAAACTACTCCACTGAATAGACCACTCGTTCATCAGATTGGAGTTCTAAGAATGCCAGCTTAACTCAACTGCTTCCACTTTTGTGTCTATAGAATCGCAAGACGCAGGCGTGGAGCACTTGAAGAGCTGACGAATTCAAGCAGACAAGTTGGCTGAGAGTCAGTATTTTCTTGGTATAGATACTAAAGGAAAGTAAATAATGGTTTCCTGACTAGAAGCAAATCGCAACAGAATGTTAGATAAGGTAGTATTTATTTATCCAGTTAAAAGTCTATCAGTTAGTTTTTGTTAACACCTTCCGTTCCGTTAACCAGCATTTCCCTAACACCTTTAAGGTAACAAGTCATACTCCACGCAAAGAGCAGAGCAGACTTTAATCAGTTGAAACCTGTTAAATCCCTCTCACTTTGCCAAATCTAGTCAGCGCGATTGGAAACATTTTCACCAATGGAATTTACACCCATGCAAGGGAGTTACAGTAGTTACACTAGCCCAGCGGTGGCGCAATGTCCATCATTTGATGGGCCTAACCTCATTTGGGCGACGCCATGGGCCTGCCCGACTGTCTAGGCGAGTATAGCTTTCCATTTGGAGTGGATTATGGCTTACGACCGTTGGGATGAGTGGAAAATAACAGTCAACAATGAAGAGTCAACAATCGACAGTCAACTAAATGCAATTAACGCCTAATTGTTGGCCATTAATTGCTTAACAATATAGTCCTGGCTGGCAATCGGAGCACGTCGTGGACAGTTGCTGCCAGGACAATAAAAGCAATTAATTCGACACTAACAATAAAATCGACTCCTGGTTGAGTTTCCCTACGTTCTCCTAACTTTTTTTGGGGTTTTGTGGCTGTCGTTTTTATGGGTTCTTAGACCAAATGGAAATTGTCGGCCATAAATAACAATAAACAATGAAATCGAAATATTAAGTAAATATCCAAAGGAGAAACGTTTGTTTGTATTGCTACTCATAAAAATGCCAAAAACAAAATAAAAGAAAAATTCATTAAATCGATGGGAAATTGCAGTTAACATTTCTCAAACTTTTACAAAGACTAATCGGCTTCAATTGAGCATTTTTAAATTGGCAATTAACCGCAGCTCTGTGGTCAGTTTGTTGTGTTGCTCAGTGTACACAGTTCAGCACACAAAATCCACTCAAATGCGATGCGGCGACAAACACAATGAATCGCGGCAAGTGTCGATAAATACGAAATGACCAAACAATTTCTGTGGTCACTGAGGCAATTTTATATAACAATATAAATACAAATAAATACAGGGTTAAATTATAAATTAATAAATGGTCTGAAAACAACTGACAGTTTTGCTTTTGTAAGTCTGCATTTAAGTTTACAGATCGTGAAAAGGAACTGAAAGCTCAATGTCTTTGCAGATAAGACAGAGATACTTTTACATGAGTATCACAACTAAAGACCATTTAATGCACAGCCAAGAACACTTTGTCCACCGCTTAAAGTTAAGCTCAGCATTTGCTGTCTAACAGATTAGGTGAAAAAAAGCGTAAACATAATGGTTTAAAATTAGAAATTCAATTTCAAAGCTGATGGATTTCACATAGATTGCAACTGCGTGCTAAAACTGGTTCTCGTATCTCAGTTTGATATCGCGCCAAAAGAAGTACTCAAAATTTTTGTTGTGCCTGATACGAGATAAGACGACAGCGACGACAGTTCGACAATTGTGACGTGAGCTCCAAAGACTAGAGGCTATCTTATCAGAGGAGAATGTGATTTGCTGGAAATGCAGTGCGATTTTATAGGTAGCCAGTGTGGCACTATAAAAGGCCATTAGTTGGATGTGTAAACACACAGTTGACTTTCAACCAAATCAACATGAAGTTCCTAATCGTCCTTACCTTGGCTATCGCCGCTTCGGCCTTCCCCCAGAGCGAGCTGAAGTCACGCAGCGTCGTGATGCCCGTCCTTGACAACATCGAGGGTCGCATCACCAATGGCCAAGCCGCTACTGTTGGCCAGTTCCCCTACCAGGTCGGTCTATCCCTGCGTTTGAGCGCTCTCGCCTCTGCCTTTTGCGGTGGCTCCTTGATCGGCAGCGACTGGGTTTTGACCGCTGCTCACTGTACCGATGGGTAAGCATGAAATACTCACTGAATTCTACATGAATTTGGTACTATTTAATCGAAATTTGCTCATAGTGTTCAGTCCGTGACCGTCTATCTGGGTGCTACCGTTCGTACCTCCGCTGAGGCTACCTACACCGTCTCCGGCAGCGACATCATCATTCACTCCGGCTGGAACAGCCAGAACCTGAAGAACGATATCTCCCTGATCCGTATCCCATCCGTCACCTACTCCAGCCGTATCCAGGCCGTCAAACTACCCTCCATTGCCAGCTCCTACTCCACTTATGCCGGTGAATCTGCCATCGCTTCTGGCTGGGGCCGCATCAGTGACTCTGCTTCCGGTGTTACCAACAACCTCATGTATGTCGCCCTGACCGTCACCACCAACGCCGTCTGTGCGAATACCTATGGTTCCACCATTGTCACCTCCTCCAACATTTGCGTTACCACCGACAACGGCAAGTCCACCTGCAACGGTGACTCCGGTGGCCCACTGGTGCTCTCCTCCAGCAAGGTCCAGATCGGTTTGACCTCATTCGGTGCCGCTGCCGGTTGCCAGAAGGGTTACCCAGCTGCCTTCACCCGTACCACCAGCTACTTGGAATGGATCAAGTCCTACACTGGCATCTCCTACTAAAGACGAGGAACTTCAACCTGAACATTAACAATAAAAGCTTCTAACGAAATTCTTTTTTGCTGTTGCTTCATTACGAACATACACACACACTCCGACACACAGAAAATAGGCAAGAAAATGGCGTCGTGCACATCAAAAGTTTAAATTGACATTATTCGACAATTGCAAGTGTTTTAGCATGTAAATGAGTTGGACGAGAGGGAGGAAAACCTCGAGTAGGGGCAAAAGAAAAAGCGTGAAAAACTGGCAGCTGTTTCAAGCTACAAACACATGCGCCAAGCACATAAGTTTTCATTAAAATTCATTAAATTTACGCGACGACGCAATAAAAGAAAACAACTGCAAAAGCACAAGAGAAAAAAAAATGAAAAGGAAAAGTTGTTGGCAAGTGAAAGTAGGCGTGGCTGACAATATGTCAACATTTAAATTATTACAACGCATTTAAATAATGGCTAAAGTTTTTTTTCCTGCTGTTCCCTCATTTTTATGAGTGTTTTCGCTTCTTTTATTTTTAATTTGCAGCAAAACTTTTGTCAGAGGGACATTTCTACTTGAATTTTGAGCAATTTAACATTGCTTTTAGCAATCTGCGAATATCATCAAAATAAGAATAATCATAAAAACGAAATAACTATTCAAATTTTGCAATCTCATAGAAGTGCATAAAAGGCGCGCATGAATATGCAAAGTAAATGTTGGCCAACAATGAAGTGTCTGCCACATACTCAGCAGCCAACAGTTAGAGAATTCGTACTTGTTATGGCAATGGGTGTTCCCATATGCTGCTGCTCGGTTTTGAATAGAAAGCATTTACTCAACGACGTCCAACGACACAAAGAGAAAAACTCGCAAAGTCAGTCAGTTAAAGCGGCAAAAGCAGCTGAGCTTGAATTTGGAATGCGGAACTGCAGAGCTACACTAAAAAAAAAAAATTACTGCAAAATTACCTTATTTAAGACAGGATAAATAAAAGCATTCGGTCAGCACCTATAGACAGAAATAAACCATCCAATTAGTAGTATTTTGCATCGTCATTGCTTAAGTTATTAGTCAATCAATCAACCCGTATCATCAATCACTTATAAGTGATAAGCTTTGATAGATATCAGGGAATTTTCTAAACCAAAAATAAGTTATTGGCTTTAAATAACATACAGAAATATTAGAAGCATGCATGATTTTAATTAATTTTTAAATATATAAAGTCCCTAGTCTCTTTTATAATTTCAAACGCTTTTTCTCTACGTGTAATAACTTTAAATATCAAAATTCAGACTACTGCTAACTGAGTGCGGGTCCGGCCAAGCTGATAAATGTTTGCATTGCGCAAATTTATGACAGTAGCAAAAAGTTGCACTCGTATTTTGTGGCTTAGATATGACAAAATATCGCATATATCCGAAAAGTTACAATGCTAGTGTGTGCACAACACTGTTTTTTGTGAGTAGACATGTGTGTGTGTGTGTGTAGCTCTGTGTGTTTGAAAAGTTAGTTAAAATGTCAAAGCAGGCAACTTGACGTGACTCTCACTCTAAATTGGTTACTCATACGCCGCGTGGCCTGCAAGCGTTTATTGCAAAAGTTTTTTATTTAAATTCCACTTTTGTCGCTCACAAATTCAGTTGCACTTCCCAATTTTGCATAGTTTGTAGTTTACAGTATTCTGATTGAATTGCAAGCACTTCCTTCTTTGGAATGGGGATTTTCCTGTCTCGCATCAGTGAATATTTCTCATGACATCTTGTGGCTATTTAAGTTTTTGGCATCAACACAGTCCACAGTCTGTTTTATATGAATGAAAATTTATGCAAATGCGCCTGTCACCTGGGGAGGTCAGAAAGGATTTCGGTTCAGTATTTTTGACCTAAAAAGTTCATTTCAAATGCTGTAACCAATCAATTATTTAGCCAGTTCCTTGCCAGCTAATAAAACCAATTTGGTTTCAACATATACGTATATATGTTGTGTTGGATATATAAAGTTGTTGCCACTGTACAAAATCAATTAACAAAAAGGCAAATCATCAATTATACGAGCAGTAGACTAACACACATGTGCGTGTGTGTGTGCTTCTGGTGTGTGTCTGAGTGTGTGAAAACTTTCTGACTGAAGAGTCAATGCAATGCTGTATAACAAATCGCAGTCGATTCAAAGCAATCAAGTTAATTAACGATTTTTGGATGGGCAACTAGTCGGCTACATAATTAATTAAGTTGAAACAGATACGAAAAAAAAATAAAGCTGGCTATCATGGCATTCGAGTCAGAGTGAAACGAAAGTTGCAAGGACAGCAAATTACACACAAACAAACACACACACACACACACAACCACAAATTCACAAGTGAGCATTGCTAATTGGCTGCAGTGGCGGGTAACCAGAGAGGGATCATCGAAACAGGGCTGCAAATTTCAGTTTTTGTGGAACAGTTTTCAAATGTTTGACTTTGGCTTAAAGAGGGTTCCAAAACCCCCTAAAGCTCCGCCACTGCGCTGCATTGAAGCCACAGCCACATAATGCTGATAATAAAGATTATGATAATGATATCGATGTGGCGTGAGTGGCAAGTTCAAGCAGACAAGAGTCTTAGCCAGTATCAACTAGCTCAACATTTATAAATCAAGCACTATGACAAGGCGAAACTATTGAGAAAGTTTGTAATTTTAGTTGATTCAGAGAACTCATGGCCATGACTTTGTGTCTGCGACAGTTTGAGTGATGTTTGGATAATTAGCTACCACACAATTACGAGAGAGAAAGAAAAGAGAAAGAGTGAGGGAGAGAAAGAGAGGCAGAGAGAGTGGGAGTTAGCCAAGAGCACTTACCCTCGAGTTCTATGTATATTCAACGCGCTGTCACTTGCGTTGACAGTCAACACAGAAAGTGTTTCTAACAAAGTCCTCAGCCTGTAATCACACACACACACATACACTCCCACACATACATGCTTAGAGTATCGCACACTTAATTCATTTAACTCAAACATTTTCATTTATTTATCGCATTATTCCGACTTTACCCCATTGCACAGCGTCTCTCATTTTTTCGGCTAATGACTTCCTGCTTTTGCCAACGCGCTCAGCTTCCGGCAACACACATGTGTGAGTGTGTGTGTGTTTGTGTGTCTATTTAAGTGAGTTGCGAACTAACTGGCACCCACACACATGTACAAAGGGAAAGGCTCATTGAATGTTTTTGGCATGTTGCCCGGCTCGACACCATTATTTCTGGTAACAAGATAATTGTATAATGAAATCCAAACAACACTTTGGCTTGACTTGTCTGTGGCAAGAACGTTGAAGCAGCTGCCTGCTTGCCTGACAGACAGATCCTGGCATCCTGACGTTTCCACCTCCCCTCCACCTCTTTCCACACCCGTTCCCACTGCCAAGCCACTTCAACTTCTATAACAATGACTTGACGGCAAAAGTTCACTGCTTTTTCCCCAACAGTTCACACAAAGACAAAGACTTTTGTTGTTGGTTTCGGTTCGGTTTGGTTTCTATACTTTATGTTTTTGTTTTTTTTTCTTTTTGGCTTTGTTTTTTCCCTATTTTTTGCTTGCCGATTGAGTGGTAATTCTTTGCTTCTTATAAGGAATACCCATAATACTCTACAGCTTTACGCAGAAGTAACTTTCAAAGGTCAAAACAGCTAAAAACAAAAGGTGTTCGAGCATGAAGCGTAAGTACAGCTTACAAACTAAGGAGGAGCACATAGAAAACTCGCATTTTGGCGATTATTAAATATAAATGCCGACTAAAAATTGCAATTATTAATATTAAATTAGGTACCAAAAGGCTGAGTAAACAATGTTTATGTAAATCAAAAAGTTTACGTACTCTTTCCCTGTTTATTTATAGAGTATTTGCTTGCTTGATATGTCAAACAATTGCAAACTAATTCAGCTTCCTTAAGATTTTGTTGTTTCTTAATTTTCTTGTTTTCGTTTTTTTGTTTTCCTTCAAAAAGTCCCGTCATGCCATGTTTCTTTTGTTTTGCTGTGTATTTGAGCGACGAGTGACAATTGATTGACAGCAAAAGTTAATGGCTTAAGTGCTCAGACATTGGAATACATAATAAAGCAAAGTCATATAGTATATAGTATAGTAGCAGTACGACTTGGTATTGATAACTTGGCAAAGCTCGTACAAAATAATTGAAACATTTTTGTTTCAAGTAATATAAAGTTGCCACTCACAAGCGGCAGTATTAAGTACAAGACACACAACCAAATACATATGCAAAAATACACACACACTCCTACCCTCACACACACACTAGGAAGCATTACTGAGTCGAATGGCAGTCATCGTTCAAGAGAAAAAATAACTTTTTCCTGGCAGGGCACAAAATAAAGACATAAAGCAAACAAATGCGATGTCGAGAAAGAAAAGTGGCATAGAAGAGCATACACGGAAGAAGGGGGAAGAGATGGGGGAACGGGTGTAAGCAGGTAGGATACTCGACTGTTTGACTGACTGGCATTCGAGTAGCTTTTAGTGCGTTCAAGCAGAAAAATATATAGAAAACAATAAAC
Organism: Drosophila nigrodunni; assembly: GCA_020829145.1. Taxonomy (NCBI): domain Eukaryota; kingdom Metazoa; phylum Arthropoda; class Insecta; order Diptera; family Drosophilidae; genus Drosophila; species Drosophila nigrodunni. Next base: position 2,935,146 of record JACVCZ010000003.1, on the reverse strand, counting down.
CGAAATTACAACAAAAGCACCACATGAGGACAAGCCAAGCTAACAAGCAAAATATTGGCAAACAAAATGTTCATAAGCCATAAAGCATTTTTCCAACCCAAAACAAAGAAAAACACCAACAAAAATATATAAATATGTATATTTGCATGCTAACATTTGATGAGTAGTTATATTTCATTTTATACGAGTGAAGCACAGAGAGCCTTTTTTAATACTTTTTAAAATACACATAATAAAGTTGTAACAAAAGCTCTTGCTTTTCATTTTCGCATAATGAAAAACTACGGTGAGTGGGGAGTGGGGGAGTGTACTGCTCTTTGATAATATTTAATAATAACCATTTGCATTACACAAAATCCCAGCTAGCAGAAAAGTACTCTCAGAAAAAAGCAAAAAAATCAGAAAAGTGAGCTATTGATACGCCCCATGGCAATCATTTTGCATGCGCCAATGAACTGAGCTGGGACACGTATTTGTCTCACATTTCCTGGCAATCGATGCGAGTAAATCCCTCAATTTCGCCTAGACATGCCAAGGCGCTCGCAAATCCAATTGTCGACTAGACAAGGAACCAAGAAAAGAAATCAAACCTCGGCAACAATAAAAAAATCGCCTGGCGAATGGGGAACCAAAAAAAAACCTATTGAAAAGGATTTGTTTGTACGGAATGCGAGTTTGCCCGGAATTTATACATACACTTATTTATATATTTTTATTTATATTTATTCAAAAGACTTTTTCATATGCAAAAAGTCAGCGTTTCAGCTATTTGCTTATTGATACCGTCACAGAAAAGGGCCACAAAGGGAAGCTCAAATATTTGCTTGACAGTCGCTGTGAGAAGGCATCGACATTGATATCTATGTGGAATATTACATAGTTTGATCCTGGCACATAAAATTTAATGCCTGCCACTTGTGTTTGTCGTCTGGGCCTCGGATTTGTGTCAAAAACAAAATATTGGCAGTTATTCAGAGCCGCTTTATTGCCAGCAAGCAGCATTTGACAGTCAGGGCGTATACATAATATGCGACACTTGGCGATTGGAATGCTGAGAGATGCAAAATGACAAGCTGTATGAGCTCAGCTGGTAGAAAAAAGTAGTCATCGACAACAAATGCAAAAAATAATAAATTAGTCTTAAAAATAACTGGAATTCTGCGCTGATTTTTGTTTAGTGCATAGACAAGTTCGCTTCAAGTCGATTTCATTGACAAGAAAAGCTAATGAAAATTGGTATTCAGGTATTTGCTTTAAGTCCGACAAGCAGCTGTGCCAATAAAACTATTTCAATACGGGAAGCGCATTAAAAACCGAGTTGAAAATTGCGACAGAAACTTTGACCAGTTCCAGGCACTTGCAGAGTGCAGAGCAGAGCACATGGCTTAGCACACACACACACGCACACACAAGTAGATGAGTAAGTATGTGTCTGTTTGAGTGTGTGCTTAAATCATGTGCTCCAACAAATTGCTGTTAAAAAGTTTTAAAAATGCATTTACGCCAAACATCTTGAGGCAAACTGTAACTGCAATCTGTTTGATGTAAAACAACCTGAAAAGCATCAGTAGGAACAGCTTGAGCATCCGTTAAGAAGTAGCATTGATAAATGCATTACTCATACGACCCGCTCTAATGATTAATGAGACGACTGCCGTTGACAAGCAAGCAAGCGAGGCGTCTCACAAAATTTTGAATTATAGCCGGAACTATAGAATGGAACTAGCCATTCAAGTGGCAATGTGATATGTCATCAAGAAATGCCAGTCCGGACAGGTCAGCTGTGCCAGACAGTTGTCATTAATTCTGGCCAACAAGCAAAAGCAGCAGCAGCATCCAAAGCTGACCACAGCCAAGCGAGGGGCCATTTCACGATGACAATTTAACGCAACTGTGCAAAGTTTTCTATTTGCCAACAACAATGCGCCAAGGCAAATAAATGTAATGAAAAAGCAGCCAAAAGCAGCCAAAAACATCCACAGCACAGGGAGTGGAATGTTGTGTCCGAAACTCCGAAGAGCGTAATCGATGCGAGGCTCACATTAGGTTGGAATCCTCCTTAGTCCTGGGTCCTTTCTGAGCGTGAAGCGAGCAACCAGCAGGATTTCGAGTGCGCCGTTTTACTTGCCTTCATGGCCTCACTCCCAATTTGGTTTTTATCGTGTGCTGCTTCGTTTATCATTTGTTGTTCACTTGTCGAAATTTTATTGCTGCAATCTTGTTTGTCGTCGTCAAAGGAGCACGCTGCTGGGGGACACTTCGAATGCCTTACAGACAATACATACATAAGTATTCACATATACACACACTTACAAACATATACTTATATATAAATATCTACTTGAGCTTCAGACAGAGCCAGCTAGGATACTTGAGCTTGGACTGGACATTGTTGTTAGATTTTCTATTGCTACAGGAAATGCGTCTAATAAGCGTGTATGTGCGTGTGACTGAATGAGCTGTAAGCGCATTACGTATACGTAATATAGAGAAAATGCTGGCTGGCAATTTAAAGTGGCACGAGTGCGAGTGCTATGAAATTGATGACTTTACTTAAAGTTACTCACATTATTATTAGATGTTCTGCTTTTGTTTAAGCAGACAGTGGAAATACGCTAATACCATTTAGCCCAATGGTTTAATAAGTCATACTGGCTTAAAGCCAGCACTGACCCAAAGTGTCGCACACAATGTTATTGGCCGAAAAGTTCATATTTGAATTTAAGCAACTCACGCACTCATTCAGCAATGTGCTCGGCATTTATGACCCAGACAGATTCGGTTCTACAACTACATGTGTCAGCAACACAGGCATCACAGGCAATGAATTGTTTTTATGTGCTAATGTTGCAGCTTTCGAGCTTTTGGCCAACTGTCTTAAGATGTGTCGTCCTTGTTGCCTTATGGCCCAGTTGATATGTTTGCATGCCCGGCACGTAAAGTGATTTGATTTCAATTTTCCAGATTCAACTGCCCAGCGCCCAGTCGTCTACTTTTATGGTATGACAAGGCAATATTCTGGGACAACACTGCGTATGCGGAATATCTGTATATGCACTAAAATGTGCCTCAATTTTTGGGATTTGTCTAATCGCTGGGAAATTCCGGCACTCGACTTCGTATATGGGGAAAACATCAATTTAGTCAAGCACTTGAGCGATAATTCCAAAAACAGTATCAATTATCATTACGGCGCATTTCGCGAAATCATTCGAAATCATTTGGCTCATTCGATCTGTTTCTTATTTTATTTACTTTATTTATTTACACAAATTTTTGAAGTGCTTTATTTATCAACATTTAAGGTGTTTTTCCCAGCTTTAAGGTTCTGGCTAAAAATATCATATCTTAGCATAGCTAAAGTTCAGCACAGATAACGAAATCCATTTGGTTTTTAATATTTTCAATTGTTGCTTTTAATTTATCAATTTCGATAAGAATTTCGCGTGAAATTTTGATATTAGAATGGACAATAACCTTTAAGAAACTTGTGCAAAGAACATTCAGACAAAGCAATGTCATTCATAGCCACCTATCTTCAATTAATTGTTTACTGTATACCAAAATAAACAATTTGGCTTAAAAATATGTATATCAATGATAGAAGTATTTATTTAATTTTAATTATTATTAAAAATTAAGTCCATAAAGTTTTAAGTGGCAAAGAGACTAGGAACTTCTTCAGACCGTAATAATTCTGTTCAAGTCTTGAGTACCAGAAATGTATGGTAGTTTGAACAGTGGGATAATCCCAAAGTACACAAGGAACTAAACTTATCAAAGGAGTTCTGGGAAATTTACTAAGAACTGGTCATCGAGCTAATCGAAATCGGAAAATCGATTGCCGTCGTAAATAGCAATCAGTTTATATCACTCAAGTGGCCACGTTCCAAATTCTGCGGCGCTTTCAATTCTTTTCTAAGCACTTAATTGCCAACTTATCTTAAGAGCGACGGCAGATATGGCCAATTTAAGCCATAACATTTGAGAGGCAGCTAAAGAATAGACTAAAGGGTTATTTTCATACCTACAAAACCAAAACTCTGAGTGATAACAATACAGTTAATTCTGTAGATAAGACAGCTTAGCAGAGTATATAAATTGCTGAATTGGGAAGTAAAGAATCATTCGTTTAACTTGCAACGATCAAAATGAAAGTGTTCCTAGTTCTTGCTCTGGCTATTGCCTCCGTCTCCGCTGGCGTCATGCCACAGGGTATGCCCGTGCCACCCCGTGACTTGCCCGCCGTCGCCTCGATCGAGGGTCGCATCACCAATGGCAAGACTGCCGTTGCCGGCCAATTCCCCTACCAGGTGGCTCTTACCTTCGGCAGCTCCAGCGGTGGCTGGTTCTGCGGTGGCTCCATCATTGCCTCCAACTTTGTGTTGACTGCTGCTCACTGCACCAGCGGGTAATTATCATAACTTTTATGGAATCTCCATTAGGTATACATAACAGTTGTTTTTAAACTACTTGCAGTGCCTCCGATGTCACCATCGGCTATGGCGCTACTCTCCGCTCCAACCCCAAGCTCTCCCACAAGGTTTCCAGTGCCGACTTCATCCAGCACGCCAGCTACAACTCCGTTGTGTTGAGGAACGACATCTCCTTGATCAAGACTCCCCATGTGAGCTTCAGCGCCGATATCAACAAGGTTGAGTTGCCCGCAATTTCCAGCAGCTACTCCACCTATGCTGGCCAAGATGCCATCGCTTCCGGCTGGGGAAAGACCTCCGACTCTGCTTCCGGTGCCACCAACGTTCTGCAGTACGAGACTTTCAAGATTGTATCTGAGGCTGTGTGCAAGGAGACCTACGGCTCATTGATCATCAACTCCAGGGTCATCTGCATTGGAACACCCAACGCGATCTCCACCTGCAACGGTGACTCTGGTGGCCCATTGGTTCTGGTCAGCAACAAGGAACTCGTTGGTGTTACCTCTTTCGTGTCTGCTTCTGGATGCGAGGTTGGTGCCAGTGCTGGCTTCACCCGTGTCACCTCCTACTTGGACTGGATCAAGGAGAACTCCGGTGTCAGCCGCTAATTTCACTTTCCACGAAATTGTTGAACATTCTAAATAAATTGCTACGATAAAAAAATGTAATCTACCAGTCTTTTTTCTACACAATTTTGAAATATTAAAAAGAGTAAAATATATATTAACAGTGCTGAAAAATAATTCAGAACTGATACACAACAAAACAAAAACCAAATAACATTCAAATTCATTTTAAAGATATTGTTATACTATTTATTAATTTTTGAGTGAATTATTTGACCAATTACCTAAACTCTTTTAGAGTTTAGAGCTATAAAATAATTCTGCCAAATAAAATTAGAAATTTATTAGAACATCTCCACCAGAAAGTATGCTAAGCCCAATTTAACTTTATGTGATCCCAAAAAGTATGCTCAAAATATTGCTATCATAGTTTATTTAATCAACATCCTCATATTTACCCTATACATTCCAGAAAGAACAGAGTGATATAGACTACATTCATGCCAAATCAACATATATTTAAATAAATCAAAATTTAAGAAACATATGTTGAGCATAAAATGTTGTTGACATCAGTAACGTCATAATGTTTTACAAATTACTATAAATTTGTATGAGCAAGTATACATAAATAAATAAAACTATTGTATTTAAATCAAGTGACGGTATTGCTGTTATCAATCAAATGAGTTTGGTTTGTTTATTTTAAGTGACACTCGTTATCAATACTCTTGCTATTTTTTTTTAAGTAAATACATTATAGTTTGAGGTTTAAAAATATCATATCTTAAGATAGGCGACGCAGATTAGTTTAAGTATTTGAAATATGAAAATCATTGATCTAAGTGATTAATTGATATATAAATATCTATAAATAATTTTAATTTATTTGCCTGTTTAACTAATTTTTATGTAAATAAAATTACGTTATCATTTCAAAAGCTTACGAACTTTCCCTGGAACTTTACACATTCCTGATTCCATTCATAATTCCACTCCCAATTAAAATCAAATTTGTTTCAGTGATAATATTTGTTTAAAATCTTTAGATTTTACGCACTCCTTGGGTACAGCTGAACTCAAATAAATCATTGTTCGGAAATATATATTTGCCTCAAATATGTTGCAATTGCACTCGAAATTGCCTAATCGGGGTACAATTTGATACCATCTCAAGAACATTAATCAGCACGCTTCAGTGCTTGAAATGTCAAACTTTCTATCTAAGAAAACATTCGGAGGGAATGAATATATGCAAGAAAGAAGAAGATAAACACAAGTGTCACGTCCTATCAAAGGGGACTTGGCCAACTGATAAGAGCCAATCGCACAGTATATAAACGGCCGCAGTGGTCAGTGGAATATCATTCGTTAATCGGCAACGATCAAAATGAAAGTACTCGTAGTTCTGGCTCTGGCTATTGCCTCCGTCTCTGCTGGCGTTATGCCACAGGAGGTGCCCATTCACCCCCGTGACTTGCCTGCTGTGTCCAGCATTGAGGGTCGCATCACCAATGGCTACACCGCCAGTGAGGGTCAGTTCCCCTACCAGGTGGCTCTGAGCTTCGCTAGCTCTGGCGGTGGCTGGTTCTGCGGTGGTTCCATCATTGCCCCCAACTGGGTGTTGACTGCTGCTCACTGCACCGCCGGGTAATAAGCTTAAATGTCCTTGCATTGTTTATATTACCATATTAACTTGTTCCATTCTCTGTGCAGTTCCGCCTCTGTGACCATCGGCTATGGCTCGACTGTGCGCACCGCCTCCAGACTGACCCTGACTGTTGGCAGCGGCTACTACAGACAGCACACCAGCTACAACCCCAGCACCCTGGCTAACGATATCTCCTTGATCCAGACATCCGCCGTTGGCTTCACCAGCTACATCAACAAGGTCGCTTTGCCCGCTATTGCCAGCAGCTACTCCACCTACGAAGGCCAGAAGGCTATTGCTTCCGGTTGGGGCAAGACCTCCGATTCCGCTTCCGGTGTGACTGGCACTCTGCAGTACCAGACCTACAGTGTTATCAGCATTTCACAATGCCAGAGCACCTATGGCTCCGCTGTTGCCAGCGCTAATGTCATCTGCATTGCCACTCCCAACAAGAGCTCTACCTGCCAGGGTGATTCCGGTGGCCCATTGGTTCTGTCCAGCAATGGTCGTCTTATTGGTGTTACCTCTTTCGTCTCAAGCTCTGGCTGCCAGTCTGGTCTTCCATCTGGTTTCACTCGTGTCACCAGCTACTTGAGCTGGATCCAGAGCAACTCCGGCGTTTCCTACTAATTTCATTTCTAACGATTTTCGAAATAAATAAAACTGCAATAATAAAAAAATAATGAACCTTGCATTATAATTTCCAAACAAATAGGATGACTAAAAATGTGCATACAAACTATCACATAATCCAACTGTAGCACAAACCACAATCGTATTTGACTCATTTTGAAAGTTGGAAGCTTTGTCAAACCACCTAAAGTAATTTTTAATAGTTCTACCATTTAGACTATGCTTTGAAATTTTCTACGCTTCTGTCATTAAGTGTTTATACGGCTCTAATTTTGAAACTTTTCTAGTCTTTGAATTTTTTTTCTACACCTCTTAAATTTTTTAAAAAATCTTGATGATTGAATTGTTTGCCAAATCTTAATATCATTTTATTAAGGGTTTTTAATCCACATTGCTGTTGAATTTGCTTTTCTAAATTAATTTTAAGTTTTAATTTATTCTATATTTATCGGTTTTTTTTCTGTTAGGATTTATTATTACCAATATTTACAAAACAGCTCTTTGTGCTTTCAAAATCTGGCAGCACTTTGTATTGCTACGCTGAAAAGTATGCTATGAAGTTTTAAAAACACAATGGCTGTTTTAAGGGGAGCCCAAGAAAGTATGCAATGAATTTAAAAGAATAAGTTTAACAATTAGCAGAAGTTAAGCAGATAGCTATACTGAATAAGAAATCACAAAAGTTTTTTTGTAATGATCTTTATTTTATATCGAAGACAGTGTTTAGTAGTAAGCAACGCCAGTCAAATCCCGGATCCAGTCCAAGTGGTAGGTGACACGCTGGAAGCCAGAAGGATGACCAGATTGGCAGCCGGCTGATGAAACCCAGTTGGTGACACCGATGAGTTTCTTGCCGTCATGGGAGACCAATGGGCCACCAGAATCGCCGCTGCAGGTAGATTTGCCATCAGGAGTCCTCACGCAGAGAATGTTGTTTCCGACAGTGTTTGAGCCATAAGTGTTGGCACACTCGCCGTTGGACATGACTTGAAGATCGACGCACTGCATCCAGTCGGGAAGTCCACTGGTGTCATAAGTCTTGCCCCAACCGCAGGCAAATGCCCACCAGCCGTTGTAATCGTTGTAGCGCTCGTTGAAGCTGGGCAGCTCAACCTTGTTGACCATGTGCCAGAAATCGACATGAGGAATACGCACCAAGGCGATATCATCGTAGTCGTGGTTGATGATGTCGTGACGGGGAACGGTGTGGGTGAACTGGGGAGTGGTGCGCCAGGTGGCACCGAAGTGAACAACGACGTAGTCAACGTTCCTGGTGCAATGCTCAGCAGTGATGACCCAGGTGTTGGAGATGATGGAACCACCGCACCACGAGTAGGCACCGCCGGTAACCAGACTCAGACCAACAGTATAAGGAGCTTGGCCTTCGTAGGCGTTGTTACCGTTGGTAATACGTCCCTCTACACGGCTCACCTGGGGCAGGTCCTTGGGATGAACAATGGCCGCTGGAGGAGCCGCGATGGCGACACCAGCGATCAAAGCGAATACAGCAATGAACAGTTTCATGTTTCTGGCAAAACTTAATTCTGCATTTGTGTTAGCTTCAATATTTATACGGTTTGCTTGCAATTGAACTCACATTATCGACTAATTTTAATCGGACAAGTAGTGCATTGTAAATATTCCCTGACAATTCTTATTTAAAGAGCATTAGCGATAAAGATTAAAAACCTCTGCGTGAGGTATTTTTTACGACTTTTACTCTACACATTCCTCCCAAGGTATAATAGGTAGTATAAGTATTAGTAGTTTTTTTTTCTTATCAATTAATTTAGACTAATTATCAAGCAATTTCATTAAATCGAAAACACAGACTGAAAAGTATAATGTTTTTAATAAAATTATTTCAAAATTGTAATCATATTCTGAAAATGTGATACCAATCTTTACTTAGTTTTTAAGCTGAGGTAAAGGCACATCGATCTGCTTAGAATATTCATCTTAAATAATATGGAATCAGAGGGAAACCCTTTTTACTCCACGGTATATTAAAGTACATGCCTTGAAACTTTAGCTCTACAAATAAACAAATTGCGAGTCATTTACTTTCAGATAATTAAATTTATTTTAGCAGAGCCTCTTGCAAAATACTATTATACTTATTGAAACCGCAGATAAGAAATAAGAAACTAAATCACATTAATCTTTTAGAGTTTTATTGAACACAAGGCATATTTATTAGTCTGTCAAGCATCTGATAAGAAAATTAGGGTTGTGAGCAAAAATTATCTATTTTGTTTTAGGTATTTGATTAAAAATAGATAGAGTGTAAATAATATAATAATATTTATATTACTTTCCTAATTAGCTGACCAAATGTAATGCTGAACTATAATATCCAACTACATTAGTTTGTTATTTCATTAAATTGAAGCATTTATTTAAATCTAATAAAATGGTATTTTAATCAAATTTTGCTTGATAAGAATTTGGTTGAAACATAAACTTAAACACGGCCTTATCAGCAAACCTTGGCTATATTGCCAAAATTCTCCTTCTTTTTATGAATGAACGTGAGTACGCGTAGATCTACAAACTTAGATAGTCCCAGCAGACTTAAAAATTCACAAACAGATCATAAATATTATAAGTAAAGAGACTAGAGATAAGATTTCGAACTGAAGTCAAGTAGTATTGTTGATTAGATAGTAAGCAGCCAAATAATACACATACTACCAATAGCAGCCAGCACGAGCTATGGTGGTACTGTACCAGTTGGCTTAGAGTCAATTTAAAGCAAGTCAACTCAAAGCAACCATGCGAAATGAGTGTATATTATCTGAAATTTTACCAAATTGACCATTGTGCACACTAAGATTGATTAAGTTGACTTAAAATTACTGCCTACGTTAATATAACTATCTTTTAAAAGGCTTTATACATAAAAAAGAACTCAATGAAAAGCACAGAAGTGCTGCCTGAAATACGCTTCTATTGATTCATAAATAAAGTACTGTGGTTCTGCTTGAAATGTTCTTTTATTTATTTAGTATTTAGTAAGAGATGCCAGTGTTGTCCCTGATCCAGTCCAGGTAGCCAGTGACACGAGTGAAGCCAGCGGGTTGACCAGCGGTGCAGCCATCCCAGTGACCAAACGAGGTGATGCCCACAATACGGTTGCCGTCGTGTGTGACCAAGGGACCGCCAGAGTCACCGCTGCAGGTAGACTTGCTGCCCGATGTGTTGATGCAGATGGTGTTATCGATAACATAGCCACCTCCATACACATTGCGGCACTCGTCGTTGCTAATGATTTGCACATCCACACAGTTCAAATAGTTATGCATGCCACTGTCGTTGGAGGTGTGTCCCCAGCCAGAGGCAACAGCCCACCAGCCATTGTAGTTGTTGTAGCGATCGTTGTAGCTGGGCAGCTCAACCTTGTTGACCAGGTGCCAGAAATCGACATGGGGAGTGCGGATCAGAGCAATGTCATTGTTCAACTGATCATTGTAGTTTGGATGACGAATCTGATCATTACCACCAACCCAGTGTGTGAACTGAGCCTCATGACGGAAGCTGGCACCATAGTAGATGGTCACAGCGGAACCGTCCTTGATGCAGTGCCCAGCAGTCATCACCCAGTTGTGTCCAATGATGGAACCACCGCACCACCAACCACCAGCGAAGCTCAGACCCACAATATAAGGAATCTTGCCCTCATAGGCAGGATAACCGTTGGTAATACGGCCCTCAATGCTGCCCTGCCCCTTGGGCATGTCCATGACCTTCAGTGGTTTGTTTTCCCGGTTGCCCGAGGTGGGCAGAGCGCTGGCGGCAGCCAGAGCAAAAGTCAGCAATACGAATACCTTCATTTTCGAAGTGAAACTCAATATGAATTTTTAATTTCCACCTTTTTTATATATATAGATTCACTACAACTCGCAATCTTCTACAATTATATGACAGCTTGTAAATCTTCTATGTGTTTTCCACAAAAGCTCAGTCTGGCAGATAAGTAAACTGGACACAGATATAAAAATATCGCCAAAGATTCAATTATTTTTGACGATAAAGTGGGACAGTTCAAAATACCCTGTAAAGTTAAAGACCATTGGAATATACCTATTATTAAGTAATTTCAAATATACATTCCGTTTTAAATTACCAAAGTCTCGTTTATTTGTAGTTAAAGACAATCAGTTATTTTTCATCGGTATATTTTACTACGTATACTTGATATTTTTCGAGTGTTACACACAAAACACAGACAAGAGTATCATGAGCTGACACTCATAACTTAATGTCAAAAGAGACACGATTAAATACTTGTCTAACTAAATACCCGTGACCAACTACTCAATCCCGATTTTTAGCAGTGTACTTGTGTAAAATATTGGAAATAAGTTATAATTTATTAATTTTAACGCTTTAACGCCCACTCAATCACAATTTTTTTTGGGACCGGATGCGATTATTTCTGATTGACATGGCACACAGGCCGAGGAGCTATAATGAAATTGAAATTGATGCAAATAATTTGTTATCTTATCAATAATACTTTTTCAACCTTTAAGAACTTAATAATCGTGTTATCAAAGTAAATAAATTAAAGTTTTTTCAAGTCATCGAAAGAAGTGTCACACGCTACTTTAAATGAGTATACGTATTCGCATTTCGAGTACAAGCTTCATGATATCGTGTTCTAGAAACATTTAAGCAAAGAATAAGAAAGGAAATAATAAATTACAATAATCCAAACCAACTTCTACGAGCAACAAAAAACTAACTTCTTATACGTCTGGTAGTTTAATAAAAATAGAAATCAGTTCTATTTACAGAACATGTTACAAACAATCCAAGTTTTACTAGAAATACGTCTACCAAAATACTCCAGAGGAATATACCTCTATGGGTATAAATTCTCCACTTATCAAACTCTATAAGTCAGTTTTATAACTCGAATTAACTGTACATAAATTATGGCCCGCTTTCTTGAAGATAAGCACGAAGCTTTCCACAACTTTGTTTGCTTTAAAAACAGAGCTTTCTTCCTTCGCTAACCAAGTTGCACATTCAACATGAAGGTGTTCATTACATTGCTAGCTCTGGCTTTGGCAGCCTCTGCCTCAGCCTTCGAGGAGGTTGTCCACAACAAGGACCTAACCAAGGTCAGCAAGATCGAAGGTCGCATTACCAACGGCTATCCAGCCTACGAGGGTAAAGCTCCCTACACTGTGGGTCTTGGCTTCAGCGGTGGCTGGTGGTGCGGTGGTTCCATCATTGGACACAACTGGATTCTGACTGCCGAGCACTGCACTGGAAGCGCTGAGTCCGTCACTGTCTACTTCGGTGCCACCTGGCGTACCAATGCCCAGTTCACCCACTGGGTCCACCGTAATGACTTCATCAACCACCACAACACTGACATCGCTCTGATCCGCATTCCCCATGTCGACTTCTGGCACATGGTCAACAAGGTTGAGCTGCCCAGCTACAACGATCGCTACAATGACTACAACGGCTGGTGGTCCGTTGCCTGCGGATGGGGCGGTACCTATGATGGCTCCCCTCTGCCCGACTGGCTCCAGTGCGTTGACCTCCAGGTCATCCACAACTCCGAGTGCGCCCAGACCTATGGTGGTCTTATCCAGGACAACATCATCTGTGTCAGAACTCCCGATGGCAAGTCCACCTGCGGCGGTGACTCCGGTGGCCCATTGGTCTCCCACGACGGCAACAAACTCATTGGTGTCACCAACTGGGTTTCTGCTGCCGGTTGCCAATCTGGTCATCCTTCTGGCTTCCAGCGTGTCACCTACCACTTGGACTGGATCCGTGACCACACTGGCATTGCTTACTACTAAGCGAACACTTCAATAAAATATAAAGTCTATTCAAAAATTAAAACATATTTTTACAATTGGTATTGTAGGCTACAGTCGAGCGGGTCGACAGTAAAAGACCCCGTACTCACTGTAGCACGCATTCTCCTTAATTTTCGGCCGATTTGTCGTATGGGATATCGTTGTCGATCAGAACCAAATTTATTAATGATAATTATAACCATTATATACTATATAATGTTTGAGTTTGGTTGCGGTAGCTCAACTATCACCACATGTCTTCAATTTTTCATAATTTTAACCGATTTATTCGATAGTTGTTATTGGCTTAAGTTGTCCGATCCTGATCAAATTTGGTGAGGATAGTTATAATTGTATGATACATATAATACGTGAGTTAAGGTGCGATATGTCACTTATTACTACAAATTTTCTATTTTTTTCCAATATGTCCTATGGGAGCCATTCGCCTTAGTTGTCCGATTCAGGTCAAACTTGGTAAGGATAATTATAATGGTACCATACACATGTTGTTTGAATATTGTCATGGTAGCTTTAGTCGTTTTCAAGTAATTGTGAGGTGACCATAGGATTTTAGAAGTTGATGGACTGTCATTCAAAATTTGGTAACTCTAGCTCTTACAGTCTCTGAGATCTAGGTGTACGGACGGACGGATGGACATACAGATGGACGCCCGGAGAGAGGGATATTGCTATATAGTCTCAGCTGTTGATGCTGATTTAGAATATACTTATGGGGTTGGAAATGCATCTTTCTGCTTGTTAAGCACAAACTTAATACTACTACTCTACTCTTTTTTGGAGTACAGGGGCAAAAAGCAACCATCCCTAGCAATTTAAAATTTAAATCATTCATTTTTAAATTCATTAAGATTCCTTTAAAATATTATTCCCCATTTGCCCACAATACCAATTGTAAAAATATGATTTAATTTTTTGAATAGACTTTTTATTTTATTGAAGGGTTCGCTTAGTAGTAAGCAATGCCAGTGTGGTCACGGATCCAGTCCAAGTGGTAGGTGACACGCTGGAAGCCAGAAGGATGACCAGATTGGCAACCGGCAGCAGAAACCCAGTTGGTGACACCAATGAGTTTGTTGCCGTCGTGGGAGACCAATGGGCCACCGGAGTCACCGCCGCAGGTGGACTTGCCATCGGGAGTCCTCACACAGATGATGTTGTCCTGGATAAGACCACCATAGGTCTGGGCGCACTCGGAGTTGTGGATGACCTGGAGGTCGACGCACTGGAGCCAGTCGGGCAGAGGGGAGCCATCATAGGTACCGCCCCATCCGCAGGCAACGGACCACCAGCCATTGTAGTCATTGTAGCGATCGTTGTAGCTGGGCAGCTCAACCTTGTTGACCATGTGCCAGAAGTCGACATGGGGAATGCGGATCAGAGCGATGTCAGTGTTGTGGTGGTTGATGAAGTCATTACGGTGGACCCAGTGGGTGAACTGGGCATTGGTACGCCAGGTGGCACCGAAGTAGACAGTGACGGACTCAGCGCTTCCAGTGCAGTGCTCGGCAGTCAGAATCCAGTTGTGTCCAATGATGGAACCACCGCACCACCAGCCACCGCTGAAGCCAAGACCCACAGTGTGGGGAGCTTTTTACCCTCGTAGGCTGGATAGCCGTTGGTAATGCGACCTTCGATCTTGCTGACCTTGGTTAGGTCCTTGTTGTGGACAACCTCCTCGAAGGCTGAGGCAGAGGCTGCCAAAGCCAGAGCTAGCAATGTAATGAACACCTTCATGTTGGAAGTGCAACTTGGTAGACTAGGGAAATGCTTACTGCTTTTATAACAAACTCAATATCAACTTGTTCCTAGCATTATCTGAAAATTGTTCGATCATAAATTATGCACAAATAATGCGCACTGTAAAAAAGGTTTATAAAGTGCGATAGTGGAAAATTTATAGTCAAAAGAGTTCATTTCAATAAAACGATTTGGAGAGCCACAAATAATTCAACCAAAGTTCGAAGATGTGTCTGGAAAGCAACGAAAATTGTCAACTAATCGTTATAGAAAGGAAGGTTTTAATATAAAGACCAGAATTTCTTTCAAGATGCTCATTAGATTTATTTTTGGAATGAAGACATTTCATAGAATTTCTTAGTAGTAAGCAACTCCAGAGTGGTCGCGGATCCAGTCCAGGTGAGCGGTGACACGGGTGAATCCAGATGGGTGTCCAGATTGGCAGCCGTTACCGGAGACCCATGAAGTGACACCAACCAACTTGTTGCGATCGTGAAGCACCAATGGGCCACCAGAATCGCCCTGGCAGGTAGACTTTCCATCGGGAGTGGCAACGCAGAGAATGCCATCGGGTTGGTGTCCATAGGTCTGAGAGCACTGAGCATTGCTGATGATCTGCAAGTCGACGCACTGGAGCCAGTCGGGCAGAGGAGAGCCATCATAGGTACCACCCCATCCGCAGGCAACAGCCCACCAGCCATCATACATGTCATAGCGATCGTTGAAGCTGGGTAGCTCAACCTTGTTGACCATGTGCCAGAAATCGACATGAGGAGTACGGATCAGAGCGATATCGTTGCCATTCTGGTTGGGCCAGTTGCCGTTCTGGATGAAGTTGCCGCTGCCAACAGTGTGGGTGAACTGGGCGTTGGTGCGCCAGGTGGCACCGTAGAAGATGGTCACGGAACCAGCACCGTTGGTGCAGTGAGCAGCGGTAAGAACCCAATCGTGAGCAATGATGGAACCACCGCACCACCAAGCGTTGTTGAAGCTCAGGCCAACGGTGTAAGGAGCCTTACCCTCGTATGCTGGGTAGCCATTGGTGATGCGTCCCTCGATCTTTGCGGATTTGGGCAAATCCTTGGGGTACACCTGCTCAACGGTTTCAGCAGCAACTGCTGCGAAAGCCAAAGCTAAGACAATGAAGGTCTTCATGCTGAAGTATCAACTGATGGCCATAAATCAAAATCAAGCGACTTTTATACCATTTTTAATCAAAAACCCAAACCCAAAATAGACAAAGTACAAGTAACCATAATCAGAGCCTAGATAAACCAATTAGTTATCTATAAAGCAACTATATAAATATATAAAATAAAATATATTTATACATATTACAACTGATCAATCAGCAGTTGAGGAGGCACTCAAACTTTTAATATTACTTGCATGCGACTAGTTTGTGATTTAAAGTAGTAACTTGCATGATTCGTTGTCAGGCAATTGAAAATAATATTAAATGCTAAGTAAATACTTTAATTGGAAAGCAAAATTACAAATCAATTAAGTTTATCAGTTTGCAGACTACAACAATGTCATTCTCTCAACCATTTTGCTTGAGTCTTGAATCTGTTTAATAGAAGTGTAAACTGTTAAACTTTTTAAACCTCAATATTTCTATTTTATAGAAAGTCTATTAAAAAATGTGATATAGAAATAACAATTCATTCATTCGTGAACATTCTAATTCAGCCCAAAATAAATACAAATATATTTGGGAATTTCCAAAAATTAAATCTTGAAAGAGATCTGTTAAAAATAGTTTTTTTTGTAAACGACTTGGAAATAGTTTAATTTATTTGCTTAGATAACACACCTTTAAAATTTTTGTGTCTGAGTGCGTTTGGGTGATAAGATAGCCCATGATTTGCATTTCTAGACTCCCAACGACTGTGTTCTAAGTCTGGCAGTGATTATCGCATCCGGTGCCCAAGATATACCTCCAAAAATAACACGCCCACTCAAAATATGGCCCCGGGAGGAAGTTCGGTAAGATAATGATTTAAAGGCAGGAAATTTAAAATAGGTCTGTAGAGAAAATTTTAATTGAAATCTAAGCTGAATATAGTTACTAACTAAATCAGTTTTGTTATTTTTAGATCAAACTCTATAAATGCTTGGTTCACCCGATCAGTTAGTGATTTTAATAGCTACTTCCGCTCTCGTTGTCTAATCGTGCAAGCAGATCAGCCACTCAAAAGTTCAATTCTCTTGAGTTGGCAATCTTATCACGTCATAAACTGAAAGATATGAGTAAATGTGGCCCATGTTGGGGGTATTTTTAATACACCAGACGGGGATTTACTACTGCAACCAAATTAAATTTTTACGCACCTCAAGCACCCATTCATAAAAATCCGGTTAGTAGTTCGAGTAAATCAAAGTCTTAGTCTGCTGATAACGTAGTTGTATTCGATAGGAGCAGCCATAATA
The DNA here is from genome assembly GCA_020829145.1 of Drosophila nigrodunni. Classification (NCBI taxonomy): domain Eukaryota; kingdom Metazoa; phylum Arthropoda; class Insecta; order Diptera; family Drosophilidae; genus Drosophila; species Drosophila nigrodunni. The sequence continues at coordinate 2,917,841 of JACVCZ010000003.1, read as the reverse complement.
ATAACAAAGACGTCTACACCCATACACAGAGAAGAATTTCTGTTTAAACTTAAAATGAAATTACAATCGAGTTTCAAGAAACTTTTAACAGTAAACTCCATTAAAAATAAAGTAATAAAAAATAAAATGTGCTTTTTGAAATTGATGTTTATTTAATTCATATTCATTTGTTTAGTAGTAAGCAACTCCAGAGTGGTCACGAATCCAGTCCAGGTGAGCGGTGACACGGGTGAAGCCAGCTGGAGCACCAGATTGGCAACCAGCGCTGCTGCCGAAGGAAGTAACACCAACCAGTTTGTTGTGGTCGTGGAGCACCAATGGGCCACCAGAGTCACCACCGCAGGTGGATCGGCCATCGGGAGTGGCAACGCAGAGAATACCGTCGGGAAGACTGCCATAGGTCTGGGAGCACTGTCCATTGCTGATGATCTGCAAGTCGACGCACTGGAGCCAGTCGGGCAGAGGAGAGCCATCATAGGTACCACCCCATCCGCAGGCAACAGCCCACCAGCCATCATACATGTTGTAGCGATCGTTGAAGCTGGGCAGCTCAACCTTGTTGACCATGTGCCAGAAATCGACATGAGGAGTACGGATCAGAGCGATATCGTTGCCATTCTGGTTGGGCCAGTTACCGTTCTGGATGAAGTTGCCGCTGCCAACAGTGTGGGTGAACTGGGCGTTGGTGCGCCAGGTGGCACCGTAGAAGATGGTCACGGAACCAGCACCGTTGGTGCAGTGAGCAGCAGTAAGAACCCAATCGTGGGCAATGATGGAACCACCGCACCACCAAGCGTTGTTGAAGCTCAGGCCAACGGTGTAGGGGGCTTTACCCTCGGAGGCTGGGTAGCCGTTGGTGATGCGTCCCTCGATCTTGGAGACCTTAGGGAAGTCCTTGGGATGCTCTTGCTCCAAGAACTCCGCAGAGACGGCAGCAATTGCCAAAGTCAGTACTACAAACAGTTTCATGTCTAACAGTCAACTTGGTGTTACCCGATTGATTTATGGCTTTTATAGCAAACGCATTCGCGATTCCTGTGTCTATAATCATGATTTTTACATTTATCTACAAATTAATGACAGATAAGCCGCTGTTCCATTTGCCAACTTATCTGTGCTTTTTCTTGTTGTTTCTCTTCACTTGCACACACTCAATAGCCTATCTAAAGAGTTTAAGTCAATCAATCAAAAGCTCTCCAACGAACAATCACATTTGAAAGTCCACTAGTATTTTGATTAGCATTTCTCTTGATTACGCCACAATAATTTAATTTCCTATAGGAGTTAAAATGTATGTGAAGATAGCTTTTAGAAATACTTTGCCGAAAGGAAGTCTTCAGTTTTTTAATTATTAATATATCTACTTTCAATTCAAATCCATTTATAGCCATTATTTAATTCTGAAATATGTTTGTTGCTTTTTTTTCTATTTCAGTTGTACAGTTTTAAAAGTAACCGCTATAAGACGCCATCTATTGGTCAATGTTACATAGGTAACAGACACATGTTAACACCAAATACTGTTGTGTGTACATACTGGCTATGTTAACAAACACATCACCAATTGAGTTAACCATAAATGCACTTTTACCGATGTGAAGAGCAAACTAATGGCAATAAGGACCATTGTATATTAAAAGTAAAAGCTTAACTCATTTTTTTTCTGGGGGTGAGTGATACGTATACAAAAGTATGCTTCGATAATATTTAAAACAGCTGACAGTTAAATTCAAATATAACATTGTTTTACATTTTACAGAGCAGTGTTTATCGTGTTATCGCTGTTAGTTAACTAACATCGCTATTAGCGTTTTATGCTTCCTCTTACCAGCTAGAGAAAAGTGTAAATAATATTTTAAAGGAAGATACATTTTATAAATTTAAACGAACAACATTATGTTAGTGATTGAATAATGGAAAACATTGTTCACAATTTTGCAAAAATAAGTTTCCAGCCAACGGAGATTGTTTTAACCGAAAATAGGTCAGTCCGCAAAACGAGAAATCAACAAAACTAGCAGCGCTTAAAAAAATTATGTGTTTACAGATCTACGCCGATATTTTCAGCCGTCAACAGTTTTGTGTGTAATCTAAAACCCATGGAGGATATGCTAGAGTCTGAGAGTGCAGACACCGACCAATCGGATGAAATTGACTCCCAACTCAGCCGCGCCGAGGACAACGATGAGAGCGACAGCAGCAGCAGTAGCAGCTTTGGACGGCGCGGTGGCGTCTGCCGCCGCCGCATGCCCGCACGCGTCTCCAAAGACAACTTCAATCGCGTATGCAGCGTCATCATGAAGACCAACAAAAAGAAACGACGAGAGCTTCACACCAACGAGCAGACGCTCAAAAGCATTGAGAAAATCTACACCAGCAAGCGAATGAAAAAGTTTACGCCGGCCAATCTGGAGACCATATTCGAGGAGCCCAGCGATGAGAATGCGGCCGATGCAGAGGACGACAGCGAGGAATGTGCCATCACTAGCCAGGTGCGTCTGGTCAAGTTTGGTTCCCGCAAACTGCGTCGTGCCATATCCTTCAACGATGGCCTCAATAAGAACAAGAATCTCCTCAAGAAGCGACGCTTGAAGGTAAAGAAAACCTTTGGCAAACGCCTTGCACTCAAAAAGATCTCAATGACCGAATTCCACGATCGTCTCAACAAAAGTCTCGACAGTGCTATGTTCGACGACGAGGACCTGGCCAGCGGTGGAGCTGAGTCCACTCTAAAATCGGAAAAGGCAACTGCCACCACGTTCATGGACGACATGCAACTGTTGCCAGCGCTGTCGTCGCAATCGATAGCATTCGAATAATTGTAGACAAAGACTGAGAGTGGAATTAGGGTGGACCGCGACCACACAGCGGTCCCACAGGTCAATTTGTTATTTGGTCTGAAGTACTGATACCAATTATTAAAGTTTTACGTAAGATTTAATTTAATTTGATTTCAATGTAGTAGGAAGTGCAGTCGAGCATGAAAATACTTATAATTTACAGAATTTTCAGTTAATTTTTTATTTATATTATGTTTTTATTGCTAGCACATAATTATAAATATAAGTAAGAATACAATTCTGATCAACATAAATTAGTCCTAAATATATATTTATGGGTAGAATTGTACCAAAACACTAGTTGTAATAAATTATCATCTTTGCAAATAGGAACTGCGTACATTGCTCATTAATTTTTACTGCCGCAAATAAATAAATAGTAAACAATTTAATACAATCGCAGAGAGACCATAACGTTTATATTAAATCGGAGGGGAGCTACACACACATTACTACTAACTAATAGTAAACAATTGGTAAATAGTACGATCGTGGTGCTAAATTGAATAACGGCAAATGCATTAGCAAGTGCAATAATATACAATATAAAAATGTGTGCTTGTTATTATTAAATATGTAAGTACATACATATCATGCAAGAGTGGTAATCATAATTCGCGATTATGCATTAAATATCGACGCACAGTACGAAACTAAAGCAAAAGCAGAAAAACAAATCAAGAAAAGAAAACACTGTTTATTTGGTTCCATGTAACGAAGTGTTAATACACTAAAATAGGTGTAATTAAGTAAAACTTATAAGAAAAGACTACCTACAAAAAACTTAGCAGAGATTCTCAAAGGCTTAACATAACATCGCTCTTAACAGGTTCAGCTGTTAGCAGCAGAATGCAATAATATTATGTTAATATAACTGTAAGAGTATTCAGTAAACGTTAGCCACAACACTTGGCTGCTAAAAGCGCGGGGAAAGCATTTGCATAATCGACGCCACTAGCTGCTACTACTACTGTTTAAGTTGTTGTTGTTGCTGTTGCTGTTGGTGTTACTGTTTGCGCTGATTGTATTTTGTTATTGTAGCCTCATTACATTCGAACATATCACCGATCGCGAGACGATTTGATTTATTTGCTTCGCTAGGCAGACAAAGTAAGCCACAATTTCCTAAATAGACAAAAACAAGCAATGCCAGTTTGAAAACCAAGAAATACTTTCAACACCAAATAAAAGTTATTTTAACGAATTAATTTAATTAGAAACAATGCATGCAACAAGTTATCGAAGTGATAGGGGGCGTGTAGCTTTGATTTCCTGCTAAGAATTCTTCAAATGGCCACATGCAACATACAGTGCAGCAAAACCGTTAATTTGCTTATAACTCCAACTCCCCCTCCCAAGTGCTAAGCTGGCCATAACCTTGACGCTGAGATTAAGCTGCCACTTGTTGCACAGTGGGCCACAACTCTATTCTTAAGCCCTAAAACACACAGCTTAGCTGTGAATACAAATCAGCCCACTGTTACCACGTTCATGATATGCATGCAACTAATATGAATGCGGACAGGGGGCAGCGGGCAGCGGTAGGGACACAAATGTATCGTGTAATAATTTTCTGTTTAGCCATTGCCCACAAGAAAAGCTAAATCAACAGGCAGTTTTTTCTCAATGAAAGCATTTTGCCGCATGCTGCGCATTACTCACAACACACTTATGCACACGCGCACACACACAAGCAAGTGATGTAATCACACCAAAGCAAGTAGAGGATAAGTAACTAGAGTTACAGCTTCGCTTACTTTTCATATTTAAATGGTAAAAACAACAACAACAGTTGGCGACGCTTGTTAAAAGATTCATTTACCCACACAAATGCGATACGCGAATACCGCAAGCTCACACACACAAAAGTCTACACATGTCAGTGCCTAGGTGTGTGCAGCTAAGGGAAGCCGGCGTCTCTAAGGGCACAACATAATTTTGAATGAATGACAAATGCTGACAGATATGCGACAAAGGTTGTAAAAGCGCAAGCGTAACACATTAAACAGCAGCGGGTGGTAGGCGAAACAGGAGCACAAAGAGTGAATGCAAATCGAAAATGAATGCAATTGGTGATGGCGTCGACTGTGACTGCGACTGCGACAGAGACTCCAACTGCGACTCCGACACTGACTACGAAAGTATGCGATACTGACTTCGCTGTCGACTTCAACGTTGACTGCGACGTTAAATTAATGCAGCAAAATAGACGAAATAATTAAAGCGGTTTGTTGCAAGAAATGGTAGCAAGAGAGTTTATAAAAGTGCTTGCAACATGCGCGCGACGCCACAGTTGTAAGCGAGACGTTGACCGACACCGAGTCCAAGTCCAAAGAAAGTAACAAAATATCAAATGCCAAAACAAAAAAATAAATAAATAAATAAAATAAAAAAAAAATTACGCGGTCTTGCCGTCGAGTGCGAGTGAAGTACGTAACGGCATTTGAAACGACCTAAACGGGAAATGTTCAAAAAAAGTTGGCCAAAATAAATGAAATTTAAAGAGGAAACAGACTGTGCGGATTAATTACGTATTTATTGATAAATTAAATGCGTTCAACACCGTTCACCGCGCGCAATAAGAAAAGGCAACGCAAATGTGTTTACAACAATCAGCAATTTTTACAATTATTGCCAAATTAAAGACGCGCAGGCTGCTGCTGCTGGCCAGCTTTGCGCTGCTGCTGCTGCATGTCGGCAGCGCTTCAGCAGCGCTGGATTGGCAACAGGTTAAGCCAATGTACTTAGTGTCCATGTATCCGGGCCCGCTTGGCCTGGCCTTGTCGCAGACAAAAACCACATCGTTGTCCGCTGAACTGGATGCGGAAATGAGTGCCACGAATGACGACAGTCGCATCAGCAGCGCCAGCAGCGAACACAACAGCAGCGGCGACGACAGCAGCAGCGCTGCCAATGACAACATTCATTCCATCGCTGATCGCGAACCGCTGGTGTTGAATCTGGAAACGACGCCGCTGCTGGACAGCATGCTGCCCGAGGGTGCGATGGCCATGGATCGCATCTTTGGCGGAGATGTGGGAAACCCACACTGTTTTCCCTACCAAGTGGGCATGCTGCTGCAGCGTCCCAAGGGTCTCTACTGGTGCGGTGGCTCTCTAATCTCCGACCAGCATGTGCTCACAGCGGCCCATTGTGTGGACATGTAGGCATAAGTCACAAAACTTAGGCAGAATACCCTACTTAATAAGAATCCCTCTCCCCGTAGGGCGAAACGCGCTTTGGTTTTCCTGGGTGCCAATGAGATTAAGAATGCCAAGGAATCGGGTCAGGTGCGTCTGATGGTGCCCAGCAGCAATTTTCACATCTATCCCACTTGGAATCCGAAGCGTCTGAAAGATGACATTGCTATAATCAAGCTGCCACATGCTGTCAGCTTCAATGGTGAGTCTGTGGTGCCACAAGATGTTGGCATTTGGATAAGAATTGGCTTTAATTCGTTTCAGAGCGCATTCATCCCATTCAGCTGCCCAAGCGGCACTACGAGTACCGCAGCTTCAAGAACAAACTGGGCATTGCCTCCGGTTGGGGCCGCTATGCCACCGGAGTACATGCCATCAGTAATGTGCTGCGCTATGTGCAGCTCCAGATCATCGATGACCGCACCTGTAAGCGCAACTTCCCATTGTCCTTTCGCGGCACGAATATCTGCACGAGTGGACGCAATGCCAGGTCCACTTGCAATGGGGATTCGGGAGGACCTTTGGTACTGCAGCGACGTCATTCCAAGAAACGTGTGCTGGTGGGGATTACCTCATTCGGCAGCATCTATGGCTGTGATCGCGGCTATCCGGCGGCCTTTACGAAGGTGGCCTCGTACCTGGATTGGATTAGCGATGAAACTGGGGTCCATGCGCATCAGGACACTACCGAGGCCATTTTCTTTGATCAGTATGTCAAAAACTATGCCAAGGAGCACTACAAACGAAAGCTGCCACGAATCGAGACGGATTTCGTTGATGATTTGCCGGATGAACTGGATACGCAGCAACACCACCCACTGCCGCAGTCGGACGAGAGCGAAGACTCCTCCGATGCGGTCAGTCGGCGGCCGTATTCAAAGTCCAAGTCCCAGAATGATTATTATTTCTTGTAGCTTCGATGAATGCAAGAAAATAAACTTTTATTTTAAGTTTCACATAACTTTCGCTTGACATTTATTTTTCTGGGAGGCCGGTGTTCTCGAGGATCCAGTCCAGATAGCTGGTGATACGGGTGAACACACCTGGGAAGCCCTTCTCGCAGCCAAGAGCAATACCGAAGGAAGTGGCACCAATGAGCTCATTGGTCTCCTCAGAGACCAATGGGCCGCCAGAGTCACCATTGCAGGTAGAGGTACCACCGGTGGTCTTGATGCAGACGTGGGTATCCTGAACGATGCCCAGGTACCAGGTGTTGCAGCCAGAGTTGGTCATGACTGGCACACTGATCCACTCCAATTTGTCGGTAACAGCGGTGGCGCCTAGCGATATCCCAAATCGATTAATTTCAAAAACAAACTATGATCGTTTTACGGCTAAAACTTACTGTCGCTGGTCTTGCCCCAACCGGAGGCGCGGGCATTTTGTCCATCGTATTTGCTGTAGCTGTTGGACTTAGCGGGCAGCTTGGCGGGCTGAATGTGCTGGTTGAATTCAATGGGAGCGGGCAGCTTGATGAGAGAGATGTCGTTGTTGAGCGTTGTGGGATCCCATTTCTCGTGGACAATCACGTTCTTGGTTTCAACGAAGACGATCTGTTGACCCTCCTCAGAGCTATCAGCACGGTTCCAGGCACCCAGGTAGACATCCACACCGGTGGTCAGACTGTCTGTGCAGTGAGCGGCGGTAACGATCCAACGATTGCTGACAATGGTGCCACCGCACCAGGCAGCTCCTCCGTTAACGTAGAGCAGGAGACCAGCCTGGTATGGGAACTGGTTGCGTTCAGCGATTTGACCACGGGTGATGCGACCGGTGGGACCAGAGGCACCAAAGCGACGGATCAGAGGCACCTTAACCTCAATGTCCATCGACTTTACGGACGACCAGTCCACGCTGGCGTTGGCACCGATCACGGCGGCCAACAAAAGAACCGTTGCACAAGCGAATTTCATATTGACTTCTTACTGAAGCTTCTAGGCCAACTGGACACTCTTTTATAGCCAAATGGCCAAACAACATTTATTGCAGGTATCATATATATTACGGATTAGGTCTTATCTCGACTAAAACAATTGATTTACAATTGCGAACATAGTTTCTACTGATATTGGGCAAGAAGGCGTATTATTTGGCGGATCAGTGGCGGTGATAAGCGCGATAATAGTGATAAGGCGCGTGCTATGTCCATGAATCGGGTTTTTCACCTTCATTCAGAGATTAACCCTAAACTTGACCAGTTCTTAAATTTACAATACATATTTTAGGTCAAGTTGAACTGTGCTTAGATAATGTTTATTATTTCCAAAGCCTAATCATACGATTAACCAGTAATCAACGAATGGGTTAAGTTATTGGATATTTCCCAATCGACTTGTTTTCATCGACTCATTATATGACTCACTATTTTTAAACTATTATCAATCAGATTAAACTCGGTCTTCATAAATCTCTAAGATATTGCTTGAAATCAAGTCTTATCGGAACAACTTTCTATATAAATCCATTACTTAACTTTTAATTATGAGCAGAATCAATTAATGCATTTGAAACAGATACCGATTGAAGCACCTTTCTAACACATTGAGACACTACTATAAATGAGAGTAGAGCACATTATGATCCATAATGATCATTATTTGCACTCACTTCCTCACACCTAATTCAAATTAAGATTGAGTTTTAATTAAATGATTTTTGTTTTTGCCCACATCAATGAAACTTTTATGCACATTTATGCTCTTGGGTATGAAAAATAATAAAAATTAATAAGACACAGTGGCAGCAACAAAAGCGTTTGCAAACCAAGAATTAAAACGGAAATGATTTAAGTACAAAAAAAAAAAAAAAAACATTTGTTTGTTCAATTGAAGGTTGCATTAATCTAAGTAAACAGAAACAAAAGCCGTTAAACAAACAGTTAACAAGACGAATTTTGTATGCTCTAGGACAACGAATTTAAAAGAGTTTTAAAGAGGGAATAACTAATAAATTAATCTTTATACTAAATTCAAAAAACTCTCTTAAAATCTCTATTGATTTAATTTTTCAAAGCCTAATAAAACCTAATGAGCTTGACGATGAATTGTTTAAAATTCTACTTATTTAAAATAACAAGTATACGTTTGAAAACATTAACAACTTTGTTAACAAGACTTAATCATGCTTAATAAATTTTATAAATATACTAAGTGCAACGCTTGTGCAGCCAGATTTATATCTTTATGGTCAAAATAAGATTAGCTTGGTTAATATTTGCAATGCGATGCGAGAGCGTAAACAATTTGAGTCAATAAAAATTGTGATTCTGTTCAACAAAATCGTTGTCACATATTTAATTATTAATTAGCTGGATCTTTACAAAATGCTGGCGAAATAAAAATGTTACTTTCTAGATTGTCATTTTTTTGAATCAAATGACACCTGCCAGAGCATGTCTAAATATGCGAAATAACAAAAATCAAGTCAAATAATTAGATACACGATGCTTTTTAGATCTCAATCGATCTCGATCTCAAATTTCAAATTTCAACTAGTTCGCCATCAATTCAAGAGCGGAGAGCTATGAACTCAGATTATGTGGAATTGTCCTTGAGTTTGCTGCAAACGGCGCTAATTAAAACATTAAATGCGTAGCAAACTGGCCAATTGTAACTAACTAAAATGAAAACAACAAATCACAGAGATACAAGCTTCAGCTAAAACAAGATCAAACTGGATTTTAAGCGCGCTTAACAGTAACAACAACTTTCGCACTTATAGCAAGTGAGAATGTTTGCTGTGGGTGGAATGATTGGCTATAAGATATCCTAGGAAGAGTGCTTAAATAAAAATCTTTAGAACATTTGCAATCTATACATGCATGGTGCCTTGCTTGGCTCACAAAGCTCACACTGTTATCTCTTTGCCTGTTCCTCTTTGTAGTCAGACTTTCTAAGCTTGATATTGACTACCTATGGCACTACTTATAGAGTTCGTAACGAATCTGACGTATACACCCGCTTTTCAGCCACATTGAATGGCTTACAGGGTATAAATAAGAACATGTTTGGCATGAAGCTTAAGCTTTCAATTATTAATTTTCACAAATTATATATATCAGCTCAGATACCACTAATTATGCAATCGCACAGGTATTTACCTGTGGGACTACTTGTCGTATCTCAAAAACACACATTCCAAACCGGAGTCAAATGCTACCGTTTTCGAGTTATCCCATAAAATGAAATGAAAGTGAAAAAAATATAAATATTCTGGTATTTCACATCATTGCTTAATTTTGTTACATTTTTTGTTGGGCTGGGTTCAGGTGCGTGGCTGAGTCACCTGGTTGGGATGCGATGCCTATGGGCAGCTGCATTCTGGGGTTAAACGCCTCCCACAATGAGACATGCTTATCAACTTATTCGATTATGAATGGTCATTTCGACGCTTTAGAGTTTTTGCATTGTCTTTTATGCTAATTTTGGTCCATTCGGCTGTTCATTGTTATTGGCGTGAATCAGAGACGAAGCTGGGAGCGTCTGTCTTTTAAAAATAATCAAACGAAGATGTGCCTCCGAAAAACCATTAGGAGGATCCCATAACCGGTTTACCAGCTGTGCGAATTGGTAACAGCTGTTCAACTTTCGCTGCCGGCATTGCCAATATTCTTGTTCTTCTTGCCAGCAACAACAACAATAACAACAACAAGAATGCAGCTAACGAAGCACGATCGTTTTTGAGCTAACTGAGAGTTCGAGAGGTGCTTTATTGGCCTGGCTTCGACTCCGACTTGGCTTGGCTTTCGGACCTGCCTGATATATAAACGCCATCCGGCGCGCGTGCTCAGTTCAGTTGCAGAACATTAACGGAAACGCGCGCGTGCGTTGTTGTCAGCTCTCGAGTTTGAGTCTGAGTCGAGTTGAATTTTGTGGCATTTAAGCTTTGATTACCGCCAAGTGAATTTCTTTTGTAACTACAACAAGTGACATAGATACAGCAAGGTCAACACAACTGCTGTAACTTCGCGTAACTGCTGCGAAACATGGAAGGTCAAGCCAAGCAAGCATACTTCGTCAATGAAGCATATAATCACGAAGAGCAGCCCCATGGAGCGGGCGGTGGTGGCGGTGCTGGCGGTGGTGTTGGCGCCACATTGTCTGACAATCAACCACGTCGCCGCAGTGGTGGCAACAACAAGGAGTTGCAACTGAATTTGTCCAACAAAAAGGGACAGGATTTAACAGATTCCACACCCACTGCACCCACCATTGACTTTGATGATTTACTGCCACTGATTGGTGAATTTGGACGTTATCAGAAGATACTGTTCCTCTGCATGATTCCCTTCTCGTTCTTCGTGGCCTTCGTTTACTTCTCGCAAATCTTTCTCACACTGGTGCCCGAGCAGCATTGGTGTCACGTACCCGAACTGGATGCCCTAGATGTGGAAGCCAGGTGAGTTCTATCAATGAGTGTGATTCATAGCCAAGCGGGTATTCCCGTCAAGGTAAATTCGGTAGCAAATTAACGTCACAGTCACAAAAAAACCAAAACAAACCAAACAAACAAGAAAAAACCTGGCCAAAATCTAAGTTAACTCCAACTTGCCAATTCACGTAATAGTCGCGAGTTTAAAGTGTGTGTTAGTGTGTGTATATGGGGGATTTATTCAAATATAATGACTTTGTAAGTTGATATACGACGCGTTAATTACTGCGAGTAGTTAATACACACACTAAAATACTTAAACACAACACTTTTCGGTTATTTGGAATGTTGTTTTGCATCCAATTAGAAGCGATTGACCATAATTTAATGCCCAAAACGTGATTTTTATGACGATTTTGATTGTTATGGTAATCGCTCGGAATGGGAAGAGCTTTCAATACAGTAGCTCAGTAGCTTGACTCATAAAACTACAGAAACCGTTAAGTAACATCTAAATTCAGGAAGCATTCGTAGGCTCAATTATAATCCTCTATAAATAATTCTTTTTGTCTGCTTTTGACCTTGAATGTAGTTAACAAAAATAAACTAAGAATAAACTGCGACCAAAACCGAAGGTTGATTTTCTATTCATTTCTAGAATTAGAATGGCTTTTTGTGTCAAAAACTTTTAGTTAAAACTAAAATCAATAGTTTATAACTTATAATTTTAACCTGTTGTCAATTAAGAATCAGTTTCGATTTCAGTTAACGTGTTTTAGAAACTTTTACTCTCGAAATCTGCAAAAACTGAAGTGACGTCACTGCACTGCATGCAGAGTAAAAGTTGTTCTAATTAACTTGAAATATTTCAATGTAACTTTCATCTTTTCGCTGGAATTGTCGCCGGTCTGACTCTGAGTCTGAGCCGGAAACGAGAGTGCGTAATATGTAGTGGAGTTATGCGGTTCCGTAAACTTTCAGTCAACTATGATCGATTAGTTTAGTTGTACTATTATTGAGATTGACTTTGAGCGACAATTATTGAATTATTGCCTTGAAAGCGACCGGTTTTATTTTGGTTTGCATGCCCTAACTGGGCTATAACCAAAGTGTCTAGAATTGAACTGTAATTTGATTTGTTTGCTCGAGTATTCTATGCCAATTCTTAGCCAAATTATACTCAACAAACGTGTTTGGGTTGTTAGAAAAACGATTTTCCATTCAAAATTGAAACTAAATGGAAATGAAAACGTTAGCGTAACAAATTCGAGTGTTCTGACCAGAGTCATTAACTCGTCTAAGTGCTTGCTGCTGCTAAGTTGGCTTAGAATGCCGATTAACCTTGTGTCATGATTGGTTTTTTGAGTCAGGCGTCGGCTTAATAAGGCTAAGAACCTTACGGCCAGGCGGGCATCTAGGCGGGAGTAGAAGCCAGCAAGGGGAGGGAGATGGTGTGGTCAATGCGAAGGCAAATTCGATTTCAGTGGCAATTGCTTGGGCAGTGGCAGTTAGATAAGCAGCCAACTCCAATTGGTCAGCGGAGAGGGGCGGTAGGGAGGATTGGCAGTAGGGGGGTCTAATTAGCAGCGCATGTTGCGACAGCGTGGCAACAACAAAAGTGAAATAATAGTGGTAGCAGCAGCAGCAGCAGCAGCACAAGCAGTAAATATTAACCAAGTAACTGTCTGACTAACTAACTAAGTAACTGACTGACTAACTAATGTTGTGTGGCGACGCTAAACACGAGCCACAAACTTACCGCATTCAAATCGACAGTAAAAGCGCGAGAGCGACAGAGCTAGAAAGCTTATACGCTACTCTTCTATTACAAGCCAATAGAAAGTCGCATACAAGTATAAGAGTATAAGAGTTTTGAATGTTACTTTCATTTGCTTAGGCAAGCACAAAACAACGGCAATTAAAGTCGATTAAACAACTAATTGTGCAATAAAATCAATGAGTTAATCTTTAAATACCACAATTAAGCAGAACTTTAGCAACTCCTTAACTTGATGTAGACAAATTCCCGTTAGAAAAACCATTAAATACGCGTTAAACTAAAAAATGTTCACGCAGTTTATAAACTTGTAGAAACTTATATATTGTATGTACTACCAAGAGTTTATTATTTACAGATGATTATCAGGTGTTAAATAAGTTGTTGCTGATGTCATGGAATAAACCTGATAAGCTTTTGACACAGAAAAACTCAACTAAGCCAAATATTAGACGAAAACGTCTAACAAGTAGAGTATATACAGTAATTTATATATCTTTAACTCTCGTATATCTCTAACTGAGATATCTTCATTTTTATGCCCCATAAAACTGCACTATGTAATAAAGAGTTCTTAAAATAAATTAGATATAGTGTTTTAATGGAGAAGCTATGGATTCTCTTGGTCAAGTTCATAAATCAGTTAATTGTACTTAAAATAAACTCTGTCATAAAATTGCCAATTAAATAGATATAAAAGTTTAGCGCATTTTTCCCGCATATCAATTGAAACGGGGCGGGGCTTGGGAGGCGAGGAGAGCGTAGGAGACGGGGGTGTCAACAATCAATCTTGCATGGTGTATAATTTGAGACATAAGTACATGTGTACACTATCTGTTAAAAGTACACGGACACGTACACGTACACGATTCAATCACAGCACAACGGATCTTGTCAAGATCATGAGATAATTATGCTGTCTGTAGTCTATGGTCTTTTGGTCTTTGAGTTTTGGGTTTGGGACTGCGACTGAGACTGAGACAAGGCGTGAGTTTTGGAGTCGAGAACGAAAACAATGAGCTTCACGTGACCCTGGATGGGTTTAAGTGAAGTCGAAAACTTTTGAAAGTCAACCTTGCTGACCTTTTGACCTCTTGTCCTCCACAGACTGGCGCTATCGATACCCATGGTTAAAGGAGAATACAACAATTGCTACATGTACGATGTCAACTACACGGAAGTGCTCGCTCAGGGTCGGATCATGGCGGATCCCAAGTGGCCAAAGGTCAAATGCCGCAATGGCTGGTCCTATAATTTTACTGAGATACCCTATGCCACGGTGGCCACCGAACAGAATTGGGTCTGTGATAATGCCGCCCTGCCCACTTACGCTCAGTCCATATTCTTTCTGGGCGCCATTGTGGGCGGACTACTCTTTGGCTGGGTTGCGGATCGTTTTGGCCGAATTCCAGCGCTGATCAGTTGCAATTTGATGGGTCTTGTGGCGGGTGTAGCAACCGCATTTGTTAGCAATTTCTGGCAGTTTGCCACCATGCGTTTCTTTGTGGGATTTGCCTTCGACAATTGCTTCACCATGATGTATATATTGGGTAAGTGGAATCAAGCTCACCTGAAATCCCAATTAACTCTTGATTTTCCCTTTCATAGTGCTGGAGTATGTGGGTCCAAAGTATCGCACATTTGTGGCCAACATGTCCATAGCCATCTTCTTCACTGGAGCTGCTTGTATGCTTCCCTGGATTGCTTATTATGTGGCGGATTGGAAGCTGCTCACGATTATCACCTCGGCACCGCTGTTGCTGGTGGTGTTCACACCTCTCGTAGTGCCAGAGTCGGCCCGCTGGCTGGTCTCCCAGGGCCAGGTGGACAAGGCCATCGGCATACTCAAGAAGTTGGAGAAGCGCAATGGACGCCAGGTGCCGGAGCAGACTTACCAAAACTTTGGCGACAGCTGCAAACGCATGCGGGATCAGGAGGAGGCTCAGAGTGCCAGCTACTCCGTACTCGATCTGTTCAAGTCACCACGTCTGCGTCGCACCACCTTGCTTTTAATTGTGATCTGGATGGCCATTTCTCTGGTCTTCGATGGACATGTGCGTAATGTGGGCTCCTTGGGTCTGGACATTTTCTTCACCTTCACAGTAGCCAGTTTCACAGAGCTGCCAGCTGATACACTGCTTACTCTTATCTTGGATCGTTTTGGACGACGCTGGCTTGCTTGTGGTTCCATGGTCGCCAGTGGCATCTTCAGTCTCATGGCCACTGTGGTGCCCGTGGGCATCTACTCCGCCGCCTTGGCCATAATGGGTCGCTTCTTTGTCAACATTAGCTACAACATTGGTTTGCAGTATGCGGCTGAGATACTGCCCACTGTAGTACGGGCTCAGGGCGTCGCCTTCATCCATATCATGGGTTATGTGGCCAGCATAATTGCCCCATTTGTGGTTTACTTGGCCAACATATCGACAGCACTGCCGTTGATAATTTTGGGCCTACTGGGCATCATTGGTGGCCTGCTGTCACTGCTGTTGCCCGAAACACTGCATCATGACCTGCCCCAGACGCTGAGCGACGGCGAGGAATTCGGTCGTGGCCAGAGTATATGGGACTTCCCTTGTCTAGCCAAGCAGCTAGACGATGACGAGGAAAAGGAAAAGAAGTGCAATACAGACATTGAGGAAGTGCGTTCCCAGGCCTTTGTGCGGGGTACACAAACAGGCGCCTCCCTCACAGCCTCCACGCGCGGTGAACTGCGCTCTAGTATTCTGCGGCGATCCATTCAGTCTCGCAACTCCACCAAACTGTGAATAACTTACTAGCAAACTTTAACAAATTTAGCGTCGTTTTATCAGTAATTATAGTCTTGCATTTAAGTGATTTATCCAAAGCTTGTGATATTAAATCTAAGAAATTTCGTTGCCATTTTGGCTTAATAAAAAACTTACGATCAAAATTTCGAACGCGCTTATCGATAACTAATCGTACCAGCGCCATCTATGCTAACATATCCACAAACTTTCTGCAGAACTGGCCGTTAAGCGGCTAGTGCGTGGCACACACGCCAGATGGCGTCTGCTTTGTTTACACTTTAAATTTGGGCTTAATATTTTATAGTGTGCTGCCCGTAATATCAGATATAAATTATATTGCCTTACAAACAATTATAATTTGCCAATTTGCTGTCGGTTATCTGGGCAGGTGAAATTCTACGAAATCCCTATGCAAATATCCGATTCAACTACAAACAATAAAACAAGCAAAAACATGGCCTCTATAAGAAGAGCGATGTGTGGAATCTTGAGCAATAGTCACAACTAGTATGGCAATCTATATGGTTACGGTGCTGTTGCCGCTACTGCTCCTACTTGGTGTAGATAGTTACGGTGGCAATGCCTTATCCATTTTCAGTAAAAACGCCAAACCCATATCAGTGCTAAATTCTTCAGAGCCCGCATCGTTGGATTTGATACTGCGCATCAATATCTTGGGCATTGAAACGACTACAACTACAACGACAACTGAGGGCACTCCACGTGACCTGGTGTCTATTGTGCGTGCCGAGATCAATGGTGATTGGAAACGTGCACGCACCGTACTGCAGCTGGCCGCTGAGGCACGCACTGTGGAGCTAAAGGAGGCCATCTATGAGGCACTGTGGCTGGAAATGCAGCAGACCAGGGCAACCTACGATCCGCTAAAGCTACTGGATTTCTATGAGCAACTGGAGGAGCACGAACTTGCACCACCAGAGCTATTGGAGGACATCTACAAGGCCTTTGTCTCACGCAGCGCTCAGCTCATTGCGGCTCCTTTCCACACCTCCAGCCGTGATGCCGTTTTCCCTTTAGTTGACAGGCTGCTGCAGCGTCTGTCTTTCAGCACCGTGGACTACATGCGTGACATACTGGAGGCTCTCTTCGACATCGTATTGGCATTGGAGTCGGCTTTCAGTGTTGCCCAGCGACTGGGTAACTTGAATGGCAGCTTATCCCAATTATCCTTGGCCAACTTGCAGCTTCTACAACGCTCGGAGCTGAAATTCGACGCACAGGCACATGAAGTGGTGCAGGACAATCTGCGTCTGCTCCTGGTTCAACCTAATTTCGTAGAGGATGTAAAGTATTCCGTGCGCCAGGATGTCTACGCTCAGTTGTCGCCGGATGAGCGTGTGCTCTACACCGCCCAGAAGGTGTGTATACGCAACGTGACCGAGGAGGATGCCTATATATACGAATGTCCACAAACCTATCTACTCTGCACCAATGACGGGGATCCCAAGAAGGCTGGCTACCACGTGGAGCGTGCCGTTGGAGGCGTCAACAACACACTGCAGTTTGCTTTCCAGAGCTCCTATTGGAGCAATCGATATATTCTATTAGAGGCCAACAACCAAACGACACCGGGTTCCATTCTAAAAAGCGTTTATAGTAGCGAGAAAATTTTCTGGTGGCGTCTTGTGCGGGTGCCCGGTGGCGGCATGGCTCTTTACGATGCTGCCGCCTCCAGCTTGGTGCTCTGTGGCGGCAATCGCATTCACTGGGACGGACTGGAGCATCATGTCTACACGCGTCTAGCCCAAGACTTTGAGGCCTATCGCAACGAGTGCACCTGGAGCATTGAAGATTGCAGTGATGGGATCTTAAAATAAACATAAATATTGTAAATTAACAATAAATAAATGAGTATTAAATTGAACAAATACATGAATAATTTATTTATGTGGGATTGGATTAAGGTTTCTGGGCTAAACACATTTGGATCTGGATCAGGATCTTCATGGCCATTATAATTATAGTATCGAGTCTTACTAAACTAAGCTAGTCTGTTTCTTGGTTACATAATTTCTGTTTCTGCTTATTGTCCGTTAGCGTTCATAAGGCACAAGAGACTTGGAAAGACGTAGTCGTCCATTGACTACTTCTGCATGAAATCCCAGGGTATGCAAACCACACCATCTGTGAGCACGGAGTAGTAGTGGGATATGTGCAGCTTGAGGTGTTCAAAGTGTTGTGTACGACAGAGCCGTAGATCCGTCAACGCTGATATCATTTTATCCGGCGTAACGGCATCATCTTTGGTTAAACTATGCAGCTTAAGTTCACGCATGCACTCCTCGATTAGATTCTCCTCCAAGTATTTATCCGTCTCGTACTTGCTCATGTTTTTCCGAGCCAGTTTCATATTCTGCGTTATGAAATCAACGAGTATGGCACCTGGACAAGTGGCGGGCGTAATGAACTGTCCGGTAGGACTGACCATTAGTGGACCAGCCTCCGATTCCACCACAATCGTAAACTCCTCCAACGTTGCAGGCCACGTTTTGGGATACGCTTGTTTGCTGAGAAAATCGTTGAGCGACGTGGTCACCTTCGTCAGGTAGTTGGCATAACCACGTGCCTGCGTCTTAGGCATGAACTTACGGCGACCAATCTGTATGCCTCGCAGCACCTGGGAGAGCGCCAGCTCATAAAGCGGCACCACATTGAGGTATGCATCGTGTTGAGGAATGTTCTTGATGAAATCAAGCCAGTTGCTCTGCACGTCGCCGGTGAAGAGCATCACGTGTCCCTCCAGGCTGATGCCCGTGAAGAGAGCAAAGACCACAACTCGGTTCCGCAATGCACTCAACTCGGCGCTATGCGTCTGTGCGAGGCGCTGCAGCGACTTGAGGCAGCCACGATAGTGCTCAATGTCCCAGCCACATTCGTAGCGGGCGTCGCTGAGTTGCAGCTCTTTAATGAGCTCATTTTTGAGCTTATCGATCTCGGCCTCCAACTCAGCTGTCTCCTTGGCACGCTGCCTGGCTTTGTCAGCATTCTTTGCCAGCCAGCTTGACAGCTCCGGACGACGTCCAGTAGCTTCCTGTATAGTAAATCAAGTAGTTAATTAAATAGTAGCATTCAATTGGTAACTTTAAAGCTTAATTACATTTTTAACCTTTCTAGCGAACTCAGCAAAGTCCATGTTGTAAGTATAGTCTTTGCTGGGTTGATTGGCTACGCTCTCATGTGGCTTTGTTTGCGTCGTCGCCTTTACGGTTTTTATGTAATCCGTCGATAGATTGCACGACTCCAGCAGATTCTGTATGAATCTCTTGGGATCCCGTGTCCCCTTGTCCATGCGTATCTGTATGAGCTTGAAATCATCCCGTTTCTGTGCATTCTTGCTCTCTCGCACATAGAACTTAAGCACCTTGGTATCCTCATTGAGATAGCTCTGCTTGTACAGCGCCTCCAGGTGCGCGCTGAGCAATTTTAGTGAATTCTCGTTGGTCTGCCTCTGCTCGGGATATTGTCCAAATAGATCCGGATGTACGGCAAAGTAGAACGGACGCAGTGCTGTTGTCAAATCACTGCTCAAAGTCCGACGCAGCATCCCAAATCTGTTCACGGAGTGCGTCGTACGTAATGCGACTAACGCTATATCGCCGCCCAGGCGCAATGCCGCTGCCATTACGTAACCACTAGAGCAGCACGCCGCTCGCCTGATCTGTCGTCACACACATCCGAACACGGAATAATAATAACAACGACTGTTATTTACTCAAAAATTTGATTTACAAGTAAAATTATGTTGCCTTGACTTCTCAGCTGACAAAATATACACAAATTCATACATACATAAACAGTGCTGTGCAATGATAAACTCTGTGTTCTGTAGGACAGCACGCTGTTAAAACGTTACTTAAGAAATACTAGATAGTATACAAAGTATTTTACTTTTTGCTAGCTTATGAGCTGCGGACCTATTTTAAAACTACTTCATTTGTAACAGTCTGGCAACGCTACACTTGCAGAGTTACCATATGCTGTACAAGTTTTGCTTTAATCAGCTGTGTGCATACTTCCTGGACATCTTGCAGTTGTTTATATTGTATTAATTTTTTATAACAACGCCCACAATGTCCACCTACTACTTTGTAATTGTGGGCCACAATGACAATCCCATCTACGAAAAGGAGTTCAGCACAGTGAACAAAGAACTGCGCGTGAGTAAATGGTGAATAGCTGACTGATTGTTCCAGCTAAAGATTTTCATCTCAACAGAAGGAAGATCAGAGGCATCTCAGCCAGTTTATAGCCCACGCGGCGCTAGATCTTGTGGACGAGCACAAATGGAAGACGGCAAACATGCAGTTAAAGTCAATAGATCGGTTTAATCAGTGGTTTGTGTCCGCCTTCATAACCGCATCCCAGATTCGCTTCATTATTGTCCACGACAACAAGAACGACGAGGGAATCAAGAATTTCTTCAATGAAATGTACGACACGTACATCAAGCATTCCATGAACGCATTCTACAAGATCAACACCCCCATCAAGTCGCCTATGTTTGAAAAGAAATCTGAAATCTTTGGTCGCAAGTATTTGTTATCGTAAATAGTTTAAGAATTGTTCTGTATATAATAGAATATAATAGAAATATGCATAGTATGTGTAAATTTGATTTTAATTTATTTAGAAAACCAGTCGTAATGACACAAAAATAGCTTAACTTTCAATGGATTTCTTTAATTCTCATTTAATGCGTCTTCGAATCAAATCTAAAACGATTTAACGCTATACTTGGCTCGTCGGACCCTTCTGTACAACTCCCAACAGGATCTGTACTCTTAATTATGTGTTAAATGTGAGGTGTAGTTATGGGATGAACGCATGGAACAATTGGAAATAGAAGCAACTATGTTGTACGGAATCGTATTGGGTGGAAAGGAATCTCTTCTTTTGTTTCTTGTTTGTTTTTAATATTGTTCCATTGTTAATGCTTCTTGTTCTTGCCATGACGCTCGTATTTGCTCTTCGACGAGTGCCACAAAATGAGGGGAATGGCCAGGGAAGGCAGGGTCATAATGGCGAATGCCACCCAGTCAAAGCAGTGCGATGAGAATCGCTTGTTGTACTCGTTCAGGTTGACAATGCCGCCCTCTCCAGGCTCAGAGCTGATGGCCAGTTGGAGCTGCAGACGAGATTAGTTAGACAGGAATCAACAATGAGGTGATTCTATGGGCTTACCGTCTCAGCTTCCTCGACGGGCTTGTAGGAGACCTCGGCGGCGGTGAAGTTGAAGTAACCAAAGGCCTTGGGACGCACGACGAGTACGTGAGTGAAGTTGGTCTGAGGAGCAATGCGTTCCACGGTAGCTGTGGGCTGACCACCAACAAGCTCAAAGGCCTCGGGATGGAAACCATTGTCCACTAGTTGCACATTTGTGGCAGCTCCGTTGCCCACGTTGTAGATTGTGTAGCGCACCAGAAGATCGCTCTTCTCGACCAAATATTTGTTAAGTATTTGCTTGGAGACGATCAGGCGGGCGCGTGTCTCATCTTCGGAGGCACAAACGCTGAGCACAGCGAACAAGGCGCACAAGGCTAATGTTTTGCTAAACATGCTGTAACACAAACAAAATTTGAACGTTTCACTTTTTTTGTTGACGTGGAAGGGCCGATAGCCAAGAAATGAAAGCGGCACAACTATTACAGCTCAATTAGAGCTAATATTAACACAAACGACGTGTGCAAACACTTTGTAATCAAAGATAAGTTGATAAATAATATTAATGAAGAACTTACATGAATGTGTGTTATTTAATTTGCGGCTATTTAAATAAAACTAACTTAAACCAAGCGACTGTGGCGGCTGCTTTCTCGTGGCTACTTCGTGACGTGTAAACTGTCGGCTGTCAAACTTCGGACGAGTACATTTCGTTTCGATACCCGTGGCATCGATAACGATAGCCGATTACTCGCTGCCAGAGACAACTCTATTTGCACAGCTGAGCGACAACAAAACAATAACAAACTGTCAACTAATTTATGTTTGCGCGCGAAGTTTTTTTGTTTAACTCTTATTTACAGCTTTTGATAATATTTTAATTAAATTATTAACTGTAGTTTGCATAATAACAAATGGAGCAGCATAGTAAACACCCTGGCCCATATGTGTGGGTGGAATTTGGTGCCGGCACCTGTGAATGCCCTTGAATGACATTGTCACCCTACACAAAGCGGCGACGCTTATTGTTCCCAAACGCAATTCATGCATAAAATGCATTTTTTGTATATAATTGGATGATTTTTATTATTGTTTACACTTTGCTGATAATAATGACAACGCAAATTGGTCATTACAAAAAAGAAATGATATCTTGGACGATTTGTTTGGCACGCACAAAGCATGATAGCGCTTATCAGAGTCGGTATAGCCGGTCTATACGCTTATCAGCGCGACGACGCAGCAGCTGGGTTCGCTTTTCATCACACGCATACACAATTGGCAGTTGGAATTAAACCAGCGGCTGGAAAACTACTGCTACAATGTCCCTAAGTGTGGAAACAGTGCAAACCAAGCCCTACGAGGGCCAAAAACCAGGCACCAGCGGATTGCGCAAGAAAGTGAGACAAAAACCAAAGGATTACACCAAAAGATGCCAAACTAAGTGAATTCTTGCAGGTTAAAGTGTTCACTCAACCCAACTACACCGAGAACTTTGTGCAGTGTATTCTGGCTGCCAATGGAGCTGCTCTCTCCGGTTCCACCCTCATTGTAGGCGGCGATGGACGTTACTACTGCAAGGAGGCCGCGGAACTCATCGTACGCATCGCAGCGGCAAATGGTGTGTCCAAGCTGCTGGTTGGACAGAATGGCATTCTCTCGACGCCCGCCGTCTCCAGTTTGATACGTCACAACAAGGCTCTGGGTGTGTACAGGTTACCTAATCAAAATATACTACTAAACCTAATCCCACTGATAACTGTCAAGGTGTTTGTCTAGGCAACAAATCTCATTTGTTTAAATACTTATACTAAGTATAATTACAAGTCTCAAGGTCAACAGAACACTCGGACAATTTATGAAATTCAAATGTATCTTAATTGAAAAGAATTATTATTAATTGAACTCTGTTTAGTACAGGGTCTTACTAAGTCTACCTCAACCACTTATATGTGACTCACTTTGTTTTCTTTTAGGTGGCATTGTTTTGACTGCCTCCCACAATCCCGGTGGCCCAGAGAACGACTTCGGCATCAAGTTCAACTGCGAGAACGGTGGCCCAGCTCCGGATGCCTTCACCAACAACATCTACAAGTTGTCCACTGAGATCAAGGATTACAAACTGGTGCGTGGCCTGCAGATTGACATCTCTAAGGTGGGCGTGAGCACCTTCGACGTGGCTGGCAAGCCATTCGTGGTTGAGGTCATTGACTCTGTGGCCAACTATGTGCAGCTGATGGAGCAGATCTTTGACTTTGCCAAGCTCCGTGACTATGTCAGCGGCAAGTCCACGGGCAAACCCCTGAAGATGCGTATTGACTCAATGAACGGCGTCACTGGCTCCTATGTGCGTGAGATCTTCCTAAATCGTCTGGGTGCATCGGAATCTTCTGTGGTGCACACCACACCGTTGCCCGACTTCGGTGGACTGCATCCCGATCCCAATCTGACGTATGCCAAGGATCTAGTGGACACCGTGGCCGCTGGCGATTACGATATTGGTGCTGCCTTCGATGGTGACGGTGATCGCAACATGATCATTGGCAGCAAAGCCTTCTTTGTCACTCCCAGTGATTCGTTGGCTGTCATCGCTCACTACTTGGAGGCCATTCCCTATTTCCAGAAGAACGGCGTCCAGGGCTTCGCACGCAGCATGCCCACCGCCTCTGCTGTGGATTTGGTAGGCCAGAAGTTGGGCAAGGAGGTCTTCGAGGTGCCCACTGGCTGGAAGTACTTTGGCAATCTCATGGACGCCGGACGTCTGTGCCTGTGCGGCGAGGAGAGCTTTGGTACCGGCTCCAATCACATTCGTGAAAAGGATGGCATCTGGGCTGTGCTGGCCTGGATCTCGGTGATGCAGCACACAGGCAAGAGCATCGAGGACATACTGAAGCAGCACTGGTCCATCTATGGACGCAACTACTTCACCCGCTACGATTACGAGGAATGCGATTTGGAGCCCTGCAACGACATGATGACCACCATGGAGAAGAACATCACTGCAGCGGAGTTTGTGGGCAAGAGTTACTCCAGCGGCGGCAAGAACTACAAGGTCAAGTTCGCTGACAACTTCAGCTACACGGATCCCGTGGACAAATCTGTGGCCACCAAGCAGGGACTACGCATTGTCTTCGAAGATGGCAGCCGCATTGTGATGCGTCTCAGCGGCACAGGCAGCTCAGGTGCCACCGTGCGGTAAGTATTCAAGAGTACTCCACTTGGACTGGTATCTGTGACTAACTTGCTCTTCCTCTGCAGCTTGTACATTGACTCCTACGAGCGTGAGAATGTGCTGGGACAGGCCAGTGTGATGCTGAAGCCTCTGATTGACATTGCGCTGGAGATCTCGCAGCTGCCCAAGTTCACCGGACGCAGTGCACCCACAGTCATCACATAAGCAGTGTCTGATAACAAGATTAGCTTGTTTTACTGCCAATTTGTTGTTGTTATTGTATGAAACTAATCCGTTAACACCTCAGAAATTCTCTATTTAAGCTTAAAGCAAAGTTTGGCAGCAACTGAAGCAAAATAAATTAAGTACAAGAATCCTCACACAATTGGCCACATAATTTATGTTCATTAAATATATTGGTAAGCATTTACCACAATTCTTTAACAGAAATATGGATGAATTGGAATATAATTGGAATTAGTTTATTTATTAATTATTTAACAATTATTTTGCAGTCTAGTTTTACTTGACGGGCGTGGCTAGATAGTTGCATTCGCTTAGTATAATGTTGGGTATGCGCTGCTCCAAGACACTCAGTGGCAAGCGAGCGAGACGCACAAATGCCTGTAGAAAGTGCAGCATGGTAGTCACCTCAACTCCCAAAGTCTCCTTGTCACTAGAAGCGAATTAAACGCCTATTAATATAAAGTTTCACTTTAAACTCTTTGTACCCACGTGAGTTGCGCCTCCGCGACCGTCACCACATACTGACTCATGTAGGAGATGTAGAGCATCTTAACATTTCGATGGAACTGCTGGAATATGGTGAGCAGACCCATTATTAAAGGCACACAGTCTATGACATCTTTAGAGGATTTGGGTAGCAGGCAATCCGTGTGGCTTGAATGCTGTAAGCGACCCACATGTGCAATGCTGAAGAGGAACAGAAACAAGGACATGTTGTGCGTGTTCTTCGTGGTCACAAAGATCTGCTCAAGTGGCTCATAGTTGCCCGTGTACTGTAGTATCTCCTGGAGTTCAGTCAACATGCCCACACCCTGCTCATCGCACAGTTTGCTGTTGCTTGCCAGCTCCAGCATCAAAGCGCTGTGAAGTTTAAGGAAATATATGAAACTAAAGCAGGAATTAATCTTGGTAAAGTCTACTACTACCGATTCAGTGTATCTGTGGTGTTCTCTAGCAACTTGGCATCACATTTGCTGCTGAAGCTCAGCTCGCTGGCGATTTGCTGTCGCAGCAGTTGCTTTTGTCCCATGGCTAGCACCCAATCCAGCAGAGTTGGCCAAACTTTCAGCCAGCGTTGAGTGTAACTCTGATAATACTTAAGGGGCTGCTTGGCCAGCTCGCCGGGAAAGTCACGGGATTCCAGTTCCTTGGTCATGCTACTCAAGGCATCACACCACATGCGATCCGATGTAAGATTCTTTTGCAGCTTGTCCAGATTCCGCTTTAGCTCATCAGCCAGCATATGAGCATAGAGGCGTTCCAGGCCCACCATGCCAGCTGGAGCCATTGCCTCGCGCAGCACACTAAAGAAACCGGAGCCGGCCAGAAGTTCAGCGTGAGGAGAACGCTTATCGTACCAGCTGCACTTTAGGTCCAGAAAGATGGTCTGACGTGGCTCCGTGCAGCGTAGAATCTCGTGTGCAAGTCGACCAATGAAATTGTTGGACTTGTTGGGATCTCCCTGCAGTGGCTGAAAGTTGGGAATGGGTATGGTCTGGGATTGGAAGCGGGATTGCCATTCCTGCACCTTGTTGCGCAGAAAACAATTGCATTCCTTTTCCACATTGTAGTTAATGATGCGCTGCGATTCCTCCAGCAATATACGCAATCCCTGCACTCGCAAGTAGTCCTCAATGTACTCGAAGGATCTGCGATAGCCCTCGATGGTCTTGGCCAGCGCTTGGAGCTTCGCCTGTAGCAGCTGCACATTCGTTTTGCCCTTCTCTGGCGTAAAGATCAATCCCAAATTGTAGGCATTGGCCAGATGATTCACCAATTCCTTTCTTATGCCATCCTCGAGCAGCTGTTTGGGATCCAGTTCGATGACACCCACCAGAGTCTTCTTCATCATAAGTATGCCCTTGGTAAATACCGCTATAGAGTTTGTCCACTGTGCCACTTTGGCCCGCTCCTCGAACTGTGCGTATTCCCGCAGTTTATCCTTCTCCAGACGTGTGGGAAACTCCTTGATGACATTGGTCAAGTGCTGTATAATTCGCGCTAGAATACTAAACATGGTCTCGGGCACAATTTGCAGCACACGACGCAGAAAGTTCGCCAACTCGGTGCTGTAATAGTTGGACACAGAGACCAAATCCTCGCTCTTGGCCAGATTAATGCGCATCAGAGGGACCTCCAGTGTGCTGGCCAGCTTGAGGAACACCGCTCTTATGCCAATGACTGCACGTGGCTGACGCTTGATGTGATCCTGCATGATCCCAGTGAAATCCCGCTGAAGCAGCTGCCAAGCGTAGCTAAAGTCGCTGATCATTTGTATGTGGATTTCAATGTCTTCCTTCAGGTTGATCAACTGGGAAGGTAAAAAGTCTTAAAACACGTTCGATTAATCCTTTAAGAGTGACTCACCTGTGCCATGCGATTCAGCAGATCTCGCGTCTCTTGGAGCTGCTGTTTGACCAACATATTGGCATGAAGATTATGATACTCTTGCACTTCGTCCAGTGCCTGCATTACCTGAATGATTAGTCGTCCCGCCTTCTGAGGCTTGGCAATGTCCAGTTTCTGCAGCCGCTGTGCCACCTGACCAAACCATTGCTGCAGCTGCGGATTAGCCTCAATCTTTGTCAGCGGTCTTGAGCCGGCGAACGCTTCGCTCAGCTCTCTCAGATATTGCATTGCCTCCTCGCGGTTGTTCGTCCAGCGCTTCTCGCGATCCTTCTGCAATTCAGCCAGCAATTCACGGACCGTCAACTCAAGTTGTCCACAGTTGAGCAGCAGATTATAAAGCTTATTCGGATCGAACTGGAGTTCTTGTAGAAGCAGTTGGTGCACTGGTGTTGCTGCTTGTCCAGACACCACGAACACCGCTGAACTCGTGTGCAGGCAGTACCAGCGAAGCAAGACATTCGCCTGTCGCATCAGCACAATAATCTGGTTGGAATGCTCGAGAACAAAGGCGTCATCGAGGACACCTTCGCGCACAATTTCCTGTGTCTTTTGAAGCGTCTTCTGCAGTTGTTCCCGCTGTTGCTGGCAAAGGGTCTTAATCCCCGTGGGAGTTACCAAATTGGCAACAGCACTGCTGGCAGCCTTGAAGTGTGTCCAGGCATCGATTAAATTTATCGTGATTCCCATATAAATGGACACCGTCCAGTTGTCACAGTAGAATTTGTCCACAATCTCACGCATTAGGGATCGCTGCGAGTGAAGCACTTCTGGTGAGAAGTAGAGACACACGTAGAGCATTGCAGCCTGTGTGGACAGCGCTGTGGAGCGATGCGAGGGATGCGGATAGATAGCCAACTGGTTGTAGATGTCATCACAGCGCAGGCGAGCCAGCACCAAGTCAATAAAGTTCCTATCAAAGGTGAAGCGTGCAAAATATGCCTCTGGATATTTGGGCACAGTGGTGGATGCAGCTTGGTTGCCAGTAACTATAGATGGCGGCTGCACGTAGCCTGTGGAGCGCAGTAGCAAGCAAACATCATGGATGTTGCTCTCATCGCCACTGGGCGTAGCATCCCCACCGCTATAGCGATAATAGGCAATCAGCAGGCGTTCTCTTACATCGCCAGGTATATGAAAATCCAGCACAAGTAGAATTACACCGTACAAATAAAGAGATTCGCACTGTAAATCAAACCACTTGTTATTAAAGCATTATTTTTCATATTTATTCCACTTACTAGCAGCTGCTTGCCCTCCTCATCCTGCAACACCGTCTCCAGTGTCTGTTGTATATAGTAGCCCGTGTTGAGCTCCTCGATATACTGCTGCAAATCCGTGGCATAGTGATGCACACTCTGGAATGCCAAATAGAAGCGTGTGATCAACTGCAAATGATTCGTTTGCGTTTCCAGGTCCAGGTCACTTAGATCCTAAATATCGACAGTCATTATATCATTTATAAAGCTCATAACTATATTAAACTTACTGGACTCTGTTCGATTTTCTTCTCTTGGGCTTCAGCTACTTTAAAGTAACTGAAATCCAATATAATATCGCTATATTTTTGCCTATCAGCCGCAGTTTCCAATCTGCAAGTGCAGAAATAAATTACTCACAATCGTATTTCTTTACTTGTGGAACTTGCCTGTAAATGCTGGGCACGTATTCTTTCAGCCGTAGTATTTCGGCAATTATGGAATTACCTACAGATACAATATTAAGCAAATTTTGTCCGCAGGCATTGTTTTCCGAAAGAAATTCGCTCATTTTCACAAAGAAAATACGAAAACCGAATCAGCTGTTTATTATTTACGCCCGAAAACTAGGGATGGGGTCGTGATTGTGTTGCCCGCTACAATAATTTCATTTATTTTTATCTATAAAGAATATGTACTGAAATATAACGCTCTACCATTTAAAGCATAAATAAAATCTTAATTATATTTAAGCATATTTAAAAAAAAATTTTAAATGGTTATTGTACAACACTGCCGTTACACAATTCCGATAACAATCGAAAAGCAATCGATTGTTCCAATTCAATGACAATTTGTTGAACGTTTACATGTGAATGTCCACGCGTCTGTCGCCGCGCATTTTTTTGCAAAACGCTCGTCTGGCGGAATTTGCAATATAAATGTGTTAAATTATAGAGTAAGACGGCAATTTCCACTAAAACGCATTAAGATTTTAACGGCATCATGTCGAGCTTTGTGCTAGATAAAGAATCATTTGTGCGTCGAATAAAACGCCTCTACACCGAATGGAAGGTAAGTCTGACTCTGTCCCTGTCCCTGCCGAAGTCTTCAAGACTTTGTAGTAAGTGTTTTTGCGGTTCCACGTTGTTTTGATACCGGCATGGATCATGACATTGTAGATAGCTAAAAGTTGGCAAATATTGTGAAATTAATGCTTGCATATGACTAAAAGGAGAAAATAAAAACGTATTTAAACGAAAATTAGGTTAGAACGCATGAGATTCGGCTTTTAATTGTGTATTTTGTGTAAAATGTTTGACAGGCACCGAGCACTGGCCACGATGATGCGCTCAGTAACCTGGACTGCATCATGAGCGTTGTGGGCGTGGATGAAGATGTTATGTACTCCAAATCCATGGCTCTGCAGCTCTGGCTGCTTGGCTACGAGCTGACGGATACAATTTCTGTATTTGCCTCCAATGCGATCTATTTTCTGACCAGCAAGAAAAAGATTGAGTTCCTGAAGCAGGCTCAGAACATCAATGAGGAGGGTGTGCCCGAAATAAAGCTGCTTGTACGCGATCGTGTAAGTATTCAAATAATTTTGAACTATATCGCAATCAGTTGTTGATTGATGTATCATTAATAGACGGACAAAGATCAGGCGAACTACGATAAGCTTATCAAGATCATACAGAACTCGAAGAAAGGCAAAAGATTGGGTGTTTTTACCAAGGATGCATTCCCGGGCGAGTTCAGTGAAGCCTGGAAAAAGACGCTGACAGCCGCCAAATTTGAGCATGTGGACATAAGCACAATTATTGCGTATTTGATGTGTCCCAAGGATGAGCCCGAGATTAACAATATACGTAAGGCCTCTCTGGTGTCTATGGATATATTCAACAAGTACTTGAAGGATGAAATCATGGACATCATTGATTCCGATCGGGTAAGTCACGTAGTTTAAAAGTTTTAAAAGAAAACTTATCAACGTTAACTCCATTTTACAGAAAGTTAAGCACACCAAGCTCTCGGATGGCTGTGACGCAGCTATATCAGAGAAGAAGTATACTAGTGGCTTGGATCCACGTTTGCTGGATATGGCCTATCCACCCATTATTCAATCTGGTGGCGCTTATAGCTTAAAGTTCTCGGCGGCTGCTGATAAAAATCATTTGCATTTTGGAGTAATTGTTTGTTCGCTGGGCGCACGCTACAAATCCTATTGTTCCAATATATCGCGAACCTTCTTGGTGAATCCCACAGAGGCAATGCAGGAGAATTACACGTTTCTGGTAAACGTGCAGGAGGAAATACTCAAACTGCTTGTACCCAATGCCAAGCTCTGTGAAGTGTACGACACAACACTGGCCTATGTAAAGAAGGAGAAACCCAGCATGGTCGACAATCTTACCAAGAGTTTTGGCTTTGCCATGGGTCTAGAATTCCGCGAAAACTCCATTGTCATTGGGCCAAAATGTCAGGCACTGATCAAAAAGAATATGGTCTTTAATTTGCACGTTGGCATCTCAAATCTGACCAATCCCGATGCCACCGACAAGGAGGGAAAAACCTACGCCTTGTTTATTGGCGACACTGTCCTAGTTGGTGATCAAGCACCTGCCAGTGTAATGACTCCATCCAAGAAGAAGATTAAGAACGTTGGCATCTTCATCAAAGACGATGACGACGAGGAGGAAGATGTGGATGACAAGAAGGCAACTAAACCAGATCAAAGCACTGAGATATTAGGTCGAAGCAAGCGTAACGCTGTGCTCGAGTCCAAGCTACGTAACGAGATCAACACGGAGGAAAAGCGAAAGGAGCATCAACGCGAGTTGGCTCAACAGTTGAATGAACGTGCCCGTGAGCGTCTGGCCAAGCAGGGCAACTCCAAGGAGGTGGAGAAGGTGCGCAAGAACACAGTCTCATACAAATCAATGAGTCAAATCCCACGTGAACCCGAGGTCAAGGAACTGAAACTGTATGTGGACAAGAAATATGAGACGGTCATCATGCCCGTCTTTGGCATACAGGTGCCATTCCACATCTCTACCATTAAGAACATTTCCCAGTCCGTCGAGGGCGAGTACACCTATCTGCGTATCAACTTTTTCCATCCTGGCGCCACAATGGGACGCAACGAGGGCGGACTTTATCCACAGCCCGAGGCCACTTTTGTCAAGGAAGTGTAAGTATAGAGCCTCAATTTATTGAATGTGTACTTAAATGCAGTTTTATTTGCGCAGCACATACCGCAGCTCCAATGTGAAGGAGCATGGTGAGGTGGCAGCTCCATCGGCCAATTTGAACAACGCTTTTCGTTTGATCAAAGAGGTGCAGAAACGCTTCAAGACCCGGGAGGCAGAGGAGCGTGAAAAGGAGGATTTGGTCAAGCAGGATACGCTCATACTCTCCCAAAACAAGGGTAATCCCAAGCTGAAGGATTTGTATATTCGTCCCAATATTGTAACCAAGCGCATGACTGGCAGCCTGGAAGCCCACACGAATGGCTTCCGTTACATCTCAGTGCGTGGCGATAAAGTGGACATTCTGTATAACAACATCAAGAGCGCATTCTTTCAACCCTGCGATGGTGAAATGATTATTCTACTGCATTTCCATCTCAAATACGCTATTATGTTTGGTAAGAAGAAGCACGTGGATGTTCAGTTCTACACGGAAGTGGGTGAAATCACCACCGATCTTGGCAAGCATCAGCACATGCACGATCGCGATGATTTGGCCGCTGAGCAGGCGGAACGTGAACTGCGTCACAAACTGAAAACAGCTTTCAAGAGTTTCTGCGAAAAGGTCGAGGCGATGACCAAGGCACAGGTTGAATTTGATACACCCTTCCGTGAGTTGGGCTTCCCTGGTGCACCCTTCCGTAGTACGGTCACACTACAGCCGACATCGGGCTCGTTGGTTAATCTCACAGAGTGGCCACCATTTGTTATTACACTGGACGATGTGGAATTGGTGCACTTTGAGCGTGTTCAATTCCATTTGCGTAACTTTGACATGATCTTTGTGTTTAAGGAATACATCAAAAAGGTGGCTATGGTCAATGCCATACCCATGAACATGCTGGATCACGTCAAGGAGTGGTTAAAGTGAGTAACATAGTTTAATCATATTTAAAACTATACTAACTCTACAATCTTTGCAGTTCCTGCGACATTCGTTATTCGGAGGGCGTGCAATCGCTCAACTGGCAAAAGATCATGAAAACCATTACCGATGATCCAGAGGGCTTCTTTGAGCAGGGTGGCTGGACATTCTTGGATCCCGAATCTGGCAGTGAAGCGGACAATGAGTCTGCCGAATCGGAGGAGGATGAAGCCTATAATCCTACAGACGCCGAGTCTGATGATGAAACCGATGAAGATGATTCCGAATACTCGGAGGCTTCCGAGGACGAAAGCGATGACAGCGATGGTCAGTTAAAAACTATACTTTACTATAAAACACCCTCATTTATATATATTATATCTCAGAACTGGGCTCCGATGAGGAATCTGGCAAGGATTGGTCTGATCTGGAACGCGAGGCCGCCGAAGAGGATCGTAACAATGATTACAACACCGATGACAAACGCAACGGCAAATTTGATGCAAAGAAACATGGCAAGAGCTCCAAGCACAGGTATGCAAAAGTCACAGATGACGAGTGGGGGACTGGGAGTGTGGTGGAGACCAACAGTTGTTGGTTATTGTATTTAAGTATCTGATGTTATTGAAACAAATGCCTCTCTCTTCTATTTATTTATTTATTTAATAACTATTCTGCATCACGCGCACACACACAAAACAGTCGTCGCGAGCGTGAGGAGCAGCGATCGTCGCACAGTAAAAAGCATAAGTCGAATTCCTCTTCTTCTTCTTCACATTTAAAATCCTCCAGCTCCAAACATGGCAGCTCATCTAGGTTTGTTAATGTATTCACACAAAAAATCACACCCACACACAACATACAAGCACACTCACTCAAAATTAACATTGGATTGAATTTTATTATTTGATTTCTATGAAGTTATTTTACTTTTTTGTTCGATTTTTTTTTCTAATAATATTAACATTGAGTCTTAAACTTTAACCACAAAGAAAAAAAGACATATTTTTCTATAATTTATGATTCTAAAAAATGATTTTTAACAAAATTCTGGCTTAAGTATAAGAAATTTAAAAACGGCATATTTTAAATTTGACAACTTTAATAAGCTCTTTTGTTTCTATTGCTTTCTGTTAAACATTCAGTATTAACTACTAAATTTAGGACCTGATTAATGTTTCCTTTTTGAAAATTACTTCATAATTTATGCAAAATTTAGCACAAAATTTGTATTTGGCCTTACACACATTGCTTCTCTCGTTGTTTACAGCAAAATGTTTACGCATTTTCGATCATTTAATCATCTAAATTATTTAAAGCAATTATTTAATATGGTTCGCATTCTTGTTTTAATTATAGCCCATCGAAATCGTCCAAGGATAAGTATCACAATCGTGACAAGCATCATTCCTCCTCGTCAGCGGGACACAAGAGCAGCAGCAAGGATAAGGATCGCAAGCGGTCGCGTGAGGACAGTCGAGATAATGGTCACAGCAAGTCAAAGAAGTCGCGGCATTAAGGATAGAATAAGTACACTCAAAAACACACAAACACACACACAATAGCACAGACACACAAACCCGAGTTATAGCTACATAAAAGCAGAGCACAGGCAAAACAAAGTATACCTTAACTTTAGAATTATAATTATGTATTTTGTCTATATAAAATCCATTTGTACATTCTCGAAACACAAACACACACATGCCCACTAAACACTCACACACCACCTTAAACAATATACTATATATATGTCTGGATTTATACTTGATGTATTTTTCACTGTTGAAACAATTTCACCAACAATTTAATGGCTTCGTCGTCATCTTCCTAGTGAAGCAAGTTGTATTACAAATTAAATAATTATAATACGATTATATTTGTATGTAATAAACTAGAGTTTTAATAACATAATTGTATCTACTTGTTCCAGCTGCCCAATAAGTGTCTGTAGGCATGAACCTCGTTGCTATCCCGACGTCGATTCAATTGATGTTGCTGGTGGTGGTGCTGTTGTTGCTCGTGAGGCTTGGGACTGTTGACGGCAGCAACACTTGCTCGTCGCCGCGTCGTGTCAAACATATTCCTTGTCTTGTTGATGGGATAACGCATCTTGTTCTTCAGCCATGTAGTGAAGGCTCGCTCGTTGTCCTGCATCTTCTTCAGCTCGTGCTCATTGCGATTCAGTGTCTGCTCCATGCTAAAGCGTTGTTTCCTGCGTAACTGATGTTCCCGCTGCTGCAGCTGCTTCGCACTCAATCCATACTCGGACATGTAGCCCGTGTATCTGGGCAGCTTGTCTTGCAACGCATGACGGTGCTCACAGCAGATTTTATAGTTCATTTTGATTTCCGGCTGGACAGCGGGCGTGGGTCTGCCTCGGCGACGGAAGCTAAAGCGGCGGGCATTGAAGAAAGTCTTGGTGCTGGTGCTGCTGATAGTGTTGCTGTTACTATTACTGTGGCTGGGCGACGTCGTTCGCAGCTTTTGATTCTGCGACTCCTCCTCCTTTTTGTAGTAAATGCTGCGCTCGTTGAGCTCAAAGTCATCGGGTATGTAAGTAGCTGCTATGATGGACAAATCATCATCTTCTGGCTCCTGCTCGCCTCCAGAAGTTAATCTATTGATCTGCGCCTGCTCTGAGGCGTCCAGTGTCTTGTAGAGACTCTTGTAGGCCTGTCGCAGCTTAAGTCGCGCCTCGTTCACCGCACGTTCATCCTCCTCGCAGTCGGATTCGGTGAGCAGGTTTGTAAGGCTTCTCTGATCCGATTCGCCCTCTGTCTGCTCATAGTTGCAGTCGAATGTGTTTTGTCGACTTATGCGACGCTTCTGTGTATCCTTGGCCAGTTGGTCACTTACAGTCGTTAAATCATCCTCATCCACGCCGGAAAAGTCGTCGTCCTCCTCGTAATCCATGCTGGCGGGCACAGCAGCTGCTGCTGGCGCTTGTTTGTTGGTATCCACTTCAGTCAGCTCCAGTATTTCCTCACATATCTCCTCTTCCTCCTCCTCCACTACCACTTCTTGCAGCAGCACTGGTGACTGCTCCTGCTGCTTTTCAAGCTCTTTCTCCTGCTCCTTTGCCGGTTCCTCTGCAATGGTTGCGAAACGCTCTCGCTCTGGTTTCAGCTTAAGCTGCGCTAGTTGTTGCAGCAGCTCTTCCGGCGGACTGGGTAACTGCTGTTCCTGCAGCTGCTGCTGCTGCTCTGTGGTGGGTTCGTAGTTCTCCAAATTGAGGGCAAAGGTTACCTTGCGATTATTACCTGCAGCAGCTGCAGTGGCAGCCGTCGTGGGTGTATCCTCATCATCGTCCACTGCAAACAGTTCTTTATTGGCCTCCTTGATCTTGTCCACAATGTTGTACTCGTTGACGGGCTTCAGGACTGCGTAATCCAACATAAGCGACATATTAGTGCCAGCTAACTAAATGTAAAGACTTCAAACTCTGCGTGTACTTACAGTAGACTTCGCAATCCTCGTCCGATTCCGCCTCGGGCTCATACATCTCTGCTGCTTCTGCTGGCTTCGATTGCGTTACTTATTTTTAGATTTTGGCTAAAACGGATTTATGTCTGCGGAAAAAACTTTCCATTTCGTGCCCATAGTCGAAGTGGGAGCAAAGGGGACGAGGGCATAGACGTGGACAGAGACGGAGACAGAGTCGGCCATCAAAGTCTAATGAACTTGGCTAAGTGTGGACTACTGAAACGCCTTTACTCCTCCTGTTGCGGTTATGGTTTACGGTTTATGCTTATCCCTTTGGTTGCTATTCCGTTGCCAGGTTCCACGCCCACGCCCACTCCCTGCGCCCCCTTCGCTGCTCAATGTTTGGTCGATGCCTGGTGACAATTTGTCTTTTCCCAGCAACAAGAAATAATACATATACTAAATATAAACAGAGACTAGCTTGCTGTGCTTTTCAGTTAATTTTATGCACTTTATTTCGACTCGACTTAATTGTCTAACCACATTTAAAGCTTAGCGATCAATCATCGTCCATCATTAATCAACCAATCAATCAATAAATTGTCGCTACATTTAATTGAAATTAAAATTAGTACATGTATTAAAGTATTACAGTATTATATACCTTAGTTCTCTCAGTGTATTATTGAGCAACTTTATTAACATTTTGCCAATTTGCATTTGATTTGTCATTTTTTCTTTGCCAATCACTAAAATTTTTGTCTCTACTAAAACTAAGTCTAGAAATCAATCAATCTGTTCTCCGAGTGCCAATGTGTTTCATGAATGATATATGACTAAGATTGGAGTGTGATAAGTCCCAGATATATGAAGAACTGAATGAAGTAAGTTTAAAGATATTAAATAAACCATGACCATAGATAAAAGTATCTTTCAGTTTCTTATCGTAGGCATGTGCGAAACAATCGTGCGATTTTACTGTACTATATATAGTAGTATCTGGATAGCAAAGTTTCACGTAGTATAATCACCTGATAAAGAATATGTTGCGAAACTAACAGGTATTATTTAAAAAACTAGATGAATGGGTTTTTAAACTACCCAGCACAGTGGTTAAAAATTATATTTAAAATCAGAAACAAGAGTTATCCATAGCTATGTAAAAAAGTAACTTAAAATTAAAGCCAAACAATAAACAAACAATTGAATTAAAAAAAATTTTTTAATTTGCATTAAACGAAGAAGAAACAACAATAAAAGAATTTAATTACAAAAGTCAAAGCAAAAGCTCTTAATTAAATTTTAGTACATAAATTTCGAGTATAGCGAAGGTAATTTATCAATTTATATAAAGTATAAATCAAATTAGTTTATTTTGTTTATGTTTTTCACATACAACCATATTCAGCGTACTTAAAAAAATACAGTTTTTGTTATAAACTAAACAGCGGAATAAAAAAATATTCAATTATCATTCTTTTCAGTTGCTAATCTATGAAGTCTGTGTGAATGAGTGTGTTTGAGTGGGTGTGAGTGTATAATTTGATTAGAGGACGGGTGGAATTATTTGGATTTAGACAAAAAAGAGCGCATTACTTAAAAAACGTATATATATTGCAATAGCAGCGCTTTTCTTTTACTTATATCACTAACAGATTTCTCTTTTGGTTTTAATTATTTGCGTTTTGTTTTTGTTTTTTTAAGAATTCTCATTACAATTTGTTAAATAAGTTTAGTGTAATCTATATACTAAGTATTTAAGGCGCGCTCTTATCCGAACGCTTCCTAATCATATACATACATATTATATAATATATTAATTAATTACTTTTATTTAAATATATAGATTCGTGTTCGAAAATCGTAAAACATTTCGTTAGCATTTTTCGATTTTGTTTTGTTTTTGGTGCAATTAAATTTCAATAAATTACAGTTTAGATTTCTGTTTTTTTTTAAGTTTTGTTTTTGTTTTTAACACTAACGCGCACAAGTAGCATCATTTACAAAAGTCTTTCGTTTTTTTTTAAATAAATTTCGAATGTGTTTCAGTGTACGTGAGGGTGTGTGTGTGTGTGTTTGTGTGTGGATTTTACCATACGTATCTTTTGCACTTTTGAGGGTATACCAATCGCCTTTTCTGTCTGAGTATATATATAATAATTTGAACAAAAATAATTGTTTAAAAAAATACATACATTACATACAATAATTATTGCTAGAATTCGAATTTGTGGTTTTTTTGAAATACCTTCAATACACACATTAAATAATCAGTTATACAAAAAATGTTGAGTTTTCGAGTTACATAGAAAATAAATTTATATATATATTTATAATTATGTATATAGACGGGGTGTTTGTTTGGGGGGATGGGGTTTGAATTGGATCAACCAATGCGACTTGGATTTACATAATCAGTTGCTTTATGTAAACAGTGGCAAGTGATAGAAGTCAAACCCTCGATATCCTTTGGCCGCCAGCCAAATGTAGACGACGTGGTAGGCGCCCGGTATAAAGCAAATGAGTCCAGCAACAAAAAATACAACACCCTGGGATGTATTGTGTGGATCGGCGATGGCAAAGGTGCCCATCACAAAGAGACCGGTGCCCACCACCAGCAACGTAAAGGCGGCCAAAACTGTGCGCCAATTCTCCCGCACCTTGGGATGCCGCCAGCAGTATGTGTTTGTCTCCTCCGTGGGCAGATTACCGTATTCCTGTATCAACGAGTCACTGTCCCGTGACGTTGTGTCTTCGGCGTATTTATTGTAGCCCCTGGAGGGAAATTCATAATTAATTTACAGTATTTAAAATAAACCTAGGAGGATAAGGTAGTCATAAGTACAAGCTTATTCTGACGTGATAACTGTGAGTGGAATACCCTCTGAAAGTACTCAAAAAGCCATTCAACTCTGCAGATCATTGTCTGACACAATAAACCGAGGAGTTAATTCAATCATTCTTTAAATTAAGTATGAACTTCAGCAGATTAGCAACAAAAATAAGAATCGCAATTTACTTAATTATCACTAATTCAATCTGCTTATCAGTGAGGGTTATCAAAAATAGACGCTGCGCTCACACAGCAATAAACACATACACACACACCCATAGGCGTCTACACACTTTTAAGCATGTGTGTGTGAGTGTTGATGTATTACTCGATTACAGCGAAGACTCACAAGTGCAACTGTGCTGCGACCGCAACCGAAGGCCACACAAATGCACACACACACACACACACACTTGAGCACACACAGCACTCACACAGACACACACTCGTGCCAAGGTGTTGGGTGTCGTGCAAATTCTTCAAGGAATGACGAAATTTATGCGCAACGATTTTACAATTGAATGCCAAATTAGGATGAGTGCATGTCAGACGCTGGACAAGATGGACAGACCTAGAGAGACAGACAGACAGTCAGACGTAGAAACGTCTGCCATAATCCCCATAATTACGTCGTATGCTGGCAACAATTTATAGTTTTGCCTCTTTCTCCACTTCTCCTTCTGCTTTGTGTTGTTTAAGTTGTTGTAGTTTAGTTTGCCTTAAAGCACGCCATGCATGCATAATGGCATCCAAATGGAATCGCGAGAAGAAGAAACAGAAGAGCAGAGGCAATTGTAAATACTTATGTGTGAATGAATAAAGCACGCACGCGCTTTTGGCGTCCAGTTAGTTGGGCAAAGAGTGCCAAGCACTCGCACTCGCACTCACTCTCACACTCCCTCTCCCTCTCCTACTCACACTCTAGATAATTTATGCAAATGTACGTCGAGCGTTTCCGGCAAGGAAGCGGGAAGTAAAAGCGGCGTCCGCAAAAGGTAAAGGGCTCACTGTTGAGTGAGTGACAAGACGACAGCTGGAACGCTCTGCAGCACTGCATCATATGCAAGTGGCTACTTGGACTTTGGCGTCTATTTAGCCAAGTCATTTATTATTTAAGAACGTCATTATTATTGGGTTGAGGAACTTTATTAGCCATTGTGTCAAGTCAAGTGCTAAAAATAATACCGGCTGTCTCATGAAGTGACTCATTGAAGCTTGTTTCGAAAACTGGTTCCTAAATAGTTCGTTCTACAAGTGCAATTTAGTTCATTTATTAATATGAACTCTTGTTTTCTGCTATTGGGTCGAAGGGGTGGCGTGGGGAGGGAAGTATGCCTAAGCAATTACAAATGTAAACGTTTCACATTTCCTTGTTTTCTGATTCAGAAAGACGGCTAACAAAATGGTGTCAACAACTGGCAACCAGCTGCTGCCCACGCGCAGACCCAGAGAGTGGCGAGCCCGAGAACGAAGCAGCCGAGAACCAGACAAACAGCCACGCCAGATGATTGGCAGGCGAACTCGTTTTTCACTTACTTTGGATCCTGTATGCGTATGGACACATCTTCGGTGGAGCGACCTTGTTTGGCGCTGCCGCTAACGCCACCGCGCATTGGCGTTGATATCACTGTGGAGCCATAGACACGTATCGCCTCCTCTTCCTCCTCCTCGAATGCATCGTGTATGGAGAAGCCCCTTGTGCCGTTGTTGTACATACTGTTTGTTGTTGCTGTTCTGTTTTCTTTAGTTGTGGCTGCTGTTGTTGTCGTTGTTGTTTCTGCTTCTGCTGCTTTTGTTGTTATATGTAGGTTGCCTACGTATAATTATCGCAATACTCGAATAAATTCGAGCGCTTAATGCTGCGTCGACTGCATTTATCCCCACATTGAACCGAGTGCTGTTAACCTTTTTTTTAATTGTTGATAAGTTCGTAATCAATGTTTTTCTTAATATTTTAACGCGACACAAAGACAACAACACACACCACGCATTTATTTCATTTTTAACAGCGCACTAACATTCACCAAAAACTTTACATTTGCATGAAATGCTACTTAACAGTGGGCATTCGAAGTTTTCTGAAAACACTGCGGATTACTTGTTTCTTTGTTTTTACTTTCAATATGTCTGTATTAAAATAAAATGAAAATTATTAAAATGTTTTACGCGTCTTGTTTGGCCTAAGAACGACGAGTGGGGCTCAAACAGCTGTCTAGTAGCGGACACAATCTACGACCTCCAATGACAGATAACAGAATCACAACAGAAACATAACACAATTTACGCGATGACAACGATACATTTAACAGTACTATCGCATCACGAATTTGAATGAAAAATTTCATTAAATTAGGTGTTTTCTCTGAAAACAATCAAGTTGAGTTTTTAATCAAATCGAAAAGGCATATGGGATCTTTACAATTTGATAATAAATTAGAATAGTTTTAATAAAACAAGTATATATCGGGAATACCATTCATAACCATCACTAGAACGAGAACTAAAGGTGAGCACGCGATGAAAACAGTACTGCCAGATAATCAGTCACAACAGTGTGGCAACTCCAGTATCAAGTGCTTTCGTTTGTCTGCAACTAGATGAAATTCTTAATTGCATTTTCTTTTCAAGAATTGTGAAATATAACAGATCAGCCACAGAGATACTATTAAACCAACAAGATGTCGCGACACAGAATAGTAC
The DNA here is from genome assembly GCA_020829145.1 of Drosophila nigrodunni. NCBI lineage: Eukaryota > Metazoa > Arthropoda > Insecta > Diptera > Drosophilidae > Drosophila > Drosophila nigrodunni. The sequence continues at coordinate 2,876,604 of JACVCZ010000003.1, read as the reverse complement.
GCGGCATGGACTACAATGACGAATACGATGGCTACGACGATGTTTACGGCCATTCCGTCGACGATGACTGCGTTTCGCCTACAGATCAACAGTGGCTCTACGACAGAGCTCGTGGCCAGCAAAGTATGTCGGCGTTTATAAGCAAGAACAAGGACATTCAAGAGGAGGCCGAGGACGATGATGACGATGAGGCGTATCAAAAGGCTCGACGGGATTCCGAAAGTTTCCAAATGCCAGAACTGGATGACATGGAGCAGGCCAAGCTCAGTTCCTGTGTGGACGAAGTGCGTAGTGTTGTGGGTGATGCGGTTTCCGAGCGTCGCATTGTGGAGACTTCCATGCGCTTTGACTATAACATACAAAAAATCCTCGATGAGATTTTAAACGAAGAGACAAGCACAAAGGAAAGGGAGAAACGGCCACAGAAGCTCAAAATAAATCCAACGACGTCAACAACAAAGGCAACTGCACTGACCACGCCAAAGCCAACGCCAACCAAAATAACGCTCTCTGCTCAAAAGGATGCTCGCCGAGGATTTGACATAGCATCGCCTAAGGCACCTGCCTCGCCTGTAGTCTCCGGCCGAAATACCCCAGTCGACATCAATGTTGGCGGCGACGAGGCGGGACGAAGTGCCACAGCTATTTTCAAGGTATCTAAGGATCAGGCACAGCGCAATGCTCAGCATCTATACGACCAGGAACGATCGTTGCAAAAGAGCCACATACACATGATTGTGATTGGACACGTGGATGCGGGCAAGAGCACATTGATGGGACATTTGCTCTACGATACAGGTAACGTGTCACAGCGTGTGATGCACAAGCACGAACAGGAGTCCAAGAAGCTGGGCAAGCAGAGCTTCATGTATGCTTGGGTGCTGGACGAGACTGGCGAAGAGCGTGCTCGTGGCATTACCATGGACGTGGGACAGTCGCGCATTGAGACCAAGTCCAAGATCGTCACTCTTCTGGATGCACCCGGACACAAAGATTTTATACCCAACATGATTTCAGGTGCCACGCAAGCAGATGTTGCCCTCCTCGTGGTGGATGCGACACGTGGCGAGTTCGAGTCAGGATTCGAGCTGGGTGGTCAGACGAGGGAACATGCCATATTGGTGCGTTCGCTGGGAGTTAATCAGCTGGGTGTGGTCATTAACAAACTGGACACTGTTGGCTGGTCCAAAGAACGCTTCGAAGAGATTGTCCACAAGCTAAAGGCTTTCCTGAAGCAGGCTGGCTTCAAAGAGTCCGATGTCAGCTTTACACCCTGCTCCGGCCTAACTGGCGAGAATCTCACGAAATCCGCACAGGAGACGGCCCTGAAATCTTGGTATGAGGGACCACATCTATTGGATGTCATTGAGCACTTCAAGGTGCCCGAGCGTGCCATTGATCGACCGCTTCGAATGTCCGTGTCGGACATCTACAAGGGCACAGGATCGGGATTCTGCATTTCAGGTCGCATCGAGACGGGAGTTCTCTGCCTCAACGATAAGGTGCTGGTGGGTGCGAGTCGTGAGCAAGCACAGGTCAAAGCGCTTACCATGGATGAGCTAACACAGACGAGTGTCTTTGCCGGAGACCAGATATCTGTCACTCTTGCTGGCGTGGACATAAACAACATAACAGTCGGTTGCATTATTTGTGATCCCCAGGTGCCAATACCGGTGACGACACGATTCCAGTGTCGCATTATTGTCTTTAATGTCAAGGTGCCAATCACAATGGGATACCCGGTGCTGCTGCATCATCAATCTCTCATTGAGCCGGCCGTTGTCTGCAAACTGACGGCTTTGATACATAAGAGCACGGGAGAGGTTGTCAAGAAGAAGCCGCGTTGCCTGGGCAACAACTCGTGCGCACTGGTTGAGGTAGAGACCTCGCGACCCATTTGCATTGAACGCTATGCCGACTTTAAGGAACTAGGTCGGGTCATGCTTCGGGTGGCGGGCGTTACTATTGCTGCCGGCATGGTCACGAAAATACGCTGAGAGTGCTTGCTTTTATTTTTACATGTACGAAATTTTAGTTAGCTTTTAGTTTTGTTTTTGTTGTTAATAAAAACAGTTGAGATTGCACCACCACACTGTTGCTGGATATAGACAACATTAAAATGGATTATTTAATATCATGGTTAATTGTTTCAAAAGTTCGTTATTTTCAAAGGATTTTTATCGATTGGTGCTGCCATTATGGCGGTGTAATTATGAAACTGAGCATGATGTGGCAACACTGTAAATGAATCATTGTTCCATGACTATAAACCCGAATATTATCACGACCACCCTTATTATTCTTAGTATCCTCTGGCTCTTAAGAATTGATGAAGTCGATGGAAAAAAACCCGTCGAAAATGTGTTCCGTTTTTGGTAGACTATCATTTTTTATTTATTTTTTAATACAATATTAACAAATTTTTGTTTTTATCCGATACATATCGCCATGACTTAAATTGTTATCTAGTTATTTTTTTTGAAAATTGCTCTACCTTATTATACAAAAGTAAATAAAAATTGTCGTCAAAAGCGGGTCACTCCTAATCAAATGCAGTACATATATTTTTCAAATGCTACGATTTTAATCGATACTTAAAATATAAATCGATGTATCGCGTCTGCAGTAAAGCATCGATGCATCGATTCTGGAGCAGAAGCGCTTAAGCCGAAAAAAGTTGTCTGCCTTAGAATTAAATATTGTTATCAATAAAAAAATTGCATTTTTCGCGAGTCGTGGCATTTAATCTTGCAAACACATATACACATCAATACAATATCGCAAATCGTGTGAAATCTGCACAGACAGTAACAACATTTTGTGCGCATCAAACAAGGTAAAACTCCGAATAGAGTTGCCGTGCGCGTGACATGCGGGTGCTGCTGCCCCCTACCCCGATTAAAGTTTTTAAAAAAAATTATTATGTATAATTTGTGTGTCGCTTGCTCGCATTTTTAGCTGCAATAATTTGTGGTTTTCATTAACCAAAACAACAAATTTGGTTTGCACGCTACAAGTGTGCGCATTGTTTGTTGTGTGCGCTCAACAGTTCTAACCGCTACTTGACAACTCTAAAAATGAATCATAAAATTGTTGAGGGTAGAGCGAAATTGTGCTGAGCGAGCGAGGAGAACATTTTGAGTTCATTATTACCAAAAAAAAAAGAGTGCAGTAAATTCCTAAAAGCAGTGCCAGCACAAGCACAAGCATACCAAAAAACCACAAAACCAAAACGAAACAATACGAATTTATAGTGGAACCTAATTTAAAAATACATCTATTGCTTTCTTACATTCCACAGTGCATACTTTGTACTCTGCAATCATTGTTGCACGGCAACAGCAACAACAGATATCAATTGCTGCTGTGAAACGGAAGTTGTTGTCGTAGTCAGTGAGAGTCGCGGAAGAGGAAGAGGCGGCAGGGCTAGAAGCGCTACAGTAACTTTTATTTATTTGGTCCCCTCCAAAAAGCAACAATTTGACGAAAACCATAACGAAACGCACGCTCGCACCTTTACTACCTGAGCAGAGAAATTCAGTGAGAGACAGAGAGATAGAGAGAAAGACGGAGGGAAAGAGAGCGTGAGAGAAAGAGAGACCACAAACAGACGACGCACACATACATATATATATGCATAGTTGTTTGTTGGCACAAAGGTTATCATCAATAACAAAGAACAGTAAACGAGTAACAACTAAAACTACAACAACAGCAACAACAACAAAAACAACCAAAAGCTTTCTGCAAGAACTGCAACTGCAACCGAAAAGCAATCGCCGAACAACGCCTAAAACTAGTGATTTTTTTTTGTGAGAGAGACTAAACGAGTGAGAGAGAGAGACACTGAGGGAGAGAGCGGTCGCGTTTTAAATAAACATTTGCACAACAAAAACAAGGGGAACAACAACAATAACAACAACAAGAGTAGCAGCAACAACTAAACCACCTCGTTGTCACCCGCCTACGAAAGTAACTACCTGCGCTTGGCTTTAAAATATATCCACAACATATACACACGCACACACACACCAACTCTCCAACACACACATACATAAACAAATCGTGAGGCACAAAAATGCGTGAATACAAAATTGTTGTTTTGGGCAGCGGCGGTGTAGGCAAATCAGCGCTAACTGTGCAATTTGTGCAATGTATTTTTGTGGAAAAATACGATCCAACCATTGAGGACAGTTACCGCAAACAGGTGGAGGTGGACGGCCAGCAATGCATGCTGGAAATCTTAGATACCGCCGGCACGGAACAGTTTACAGCTATGCGAGATCTCTATATGAAAAATGGCCAGGGATTTGTATTGGTCTATTCGATAACGGCGCAATCGACATTCAATGATCTACAGGATCTGCGAGAGCAGATTTTGCGGGTAAAGGATACGGATGATGTGCCCATGGTGCTGGTGGGTAACAAATGCGATCTGGAGGAGGAGCGTGTTGTTGGCAAGGAATTGGGCAAGAGTTTGGCCAATCAATTCAATTGCGCCTTCATGGAGACGTCAGCCAAAGCCAAAGTGAATGTTAATGATATTTTCTACGATTTGGTTAGGCAGATCAATAAGAAGTCACCCGAAAAGAAACAAAAGAAACCGAAAAAATCCCTATGTGTTCTGCTATAAGACTTCCAAAAACATAAAAATAAAAAACCATAAAAAATAAAATAAAAAAAAGAAAAGAAAACAGAAAAAAAGGAGTAAAGTAACAAGTAAAAATTAAATGTAACAAGCATACACAGCCCAGAAGATAACAAAGAGAAGAGAAGATTTAAAATGATTGTCAAAATTTGCAATAACCAAAACAGAACAGACACTGAAACTGAAAGATAAATAACAGTATACAAAAGAGAAAGGCAAATAAGGAAATGAGAAACAATTAATATATATTTAACTGACAATGTTTTTAACTGTGCAAAGTTTTTTTGTAATTATTACTACATACTATTTACTACTACTACTACAACTATTATTACTATGCTATTTTTGCTGATTAACAATTAATTAATTATTATAAAATTATATTTGTCGTTCGTTTTTGAGCCGTTTTTTAAAATTATGCCCACAAATTGATGGAAAAACATTCGTAAACTAAAAACATTCGTATTTATTTTTTAATTTTATTGCTTTCTTTCAAATTCTTTTCGATTTTACAATATATATTATACAATAAATATACAACAAACAATAACAAAACAAAATACAACAATTTATCTACATAGAAGAACCATACATACACTTTATAAAAAACATTTAAATTGTCGTTGCTCTTCAAACAATAAACAAACGAGAGATGGTTAAACAAATAAATTAAAAAACAAAACAAATACCCAAAATCAAATTAAGCTAAACAAACATAAATCTAAATTCAATTGTATGCCTAAAAATCACTTGAAGAAAACTTGAAAGAAACAAAGAAAAACAAATAAAAAATCACATATTTTATAAAAATATTGTATGCAAATGAGATGTCAAAATGTTGCAAACAAACAGAAAATCCATTTTTAGTAATTAGTTTAAAACAAATTTACAAATAATTGTTTAAAAATGATCAATTTCTGTGTAAGTAAAAGTAACAAAACAAAAAAAAAAAATATAAGAAACCCAAGAAAATTAAAGAAAACAAAAATTTGCACACATCATTCATAAATGCATACACCCCACAAACACACACACTCCACACACCCACTCACACATACACTGAAACTCCGGCATGCTCCGAGAGCATGCAACATTTATAATTAAACAATAACCAATACACAAAGAGAAAGAGAGATTGTAAGTGAGAAGAGAGAGTGCAGAGAGGAGTCATAATGAAATGAAATCATTAAGTAGAGCGATAACAAAGCAAAAGTTGAGTTTTGATTGCAATTTGCAATTGTTGCATGTAATAAAAACGATTTAAATCCTGTTATTAACAACAAATCCCAACAAATACATTATAGTATGCGAAACACAAGATTCGTCGTCAAGTGTCAATCCAAAACGAAATAAATTTACAAATTAAACAAACAAAAAAAAAATTAATATAAAATATAAAAATTAAAAAAAAAAAGGATTATACAGTTCTTAATATTAATAACAGGTAACAAGTAACCAATATGCCCTTAAATCAAAGTCAAACAAACACACAACACACACTGAGAAAAACCAACGTGTATCCATAATAAATGTATTATGTTTATAAAAAATAAAAAAACAAAAAAATTTAAAAGCAAAAACAAAAATAAAAATTAAATAAATTCATGTAAGAATCAAGAGAATGTTTTTAAGGTGCTGCGATTGAAGTAGAATCAATGAAACGTGTTCGTCTTTATCTTATAGATAGAGGGCCTTATCAGTAGAGGCCTCACTTTCTCAGAGATTAAATACCTTTGTGTTGCTTTGGGCTGCACTCAGATCAGTTAATGAGTCAGTTAGCGCTTTTATGATAAGTTCTTGGAAACTTGTGCTAGTTTCGTCTCTGACCTGATCAGTTAAGAACACTTTGTTTTTGTTTTTTAAATATTTATCTGTATTTTATACTTGGAATATGAATATAATAGTTTTTCAAATATGGTTTATAATACAAGTACAAGTACAATTACAATTACAATCAAATAGTCGCATATGTGTTGCTTAGCCACCATAATTATGGATGGTATGGTAATATGTCCATAGATGGGTCTTTTGGTATCTGTTGATATGGACATTATACATATATATAGAATTCATAACTGGATGTAAGTATTATGATGTAAGTATTACGAGAGTAGAAGCCGACAAAGCGCAGGCGGGTTTAATACGTATTCATGGACTTAATAACTTCTCTAAGTATCGTTAAGGGGACTGGGACTATAATAGTATTTCGGATAACACACAGATATACGTATTTAGCTGGATTTTACTGTACATAAATTGAGTTAAATGACTAGTTTTGAGTTTAGCAAGTGCTCTAGACATACATATATTTTTATATATATTATATATCATTTCATTCCATATCATATCATATCATATATTTTACTGTGATCCTTTTCAGTTATTAATTAACGCATTTCGTATCAGTCCAACTGCCATTCTAAAATATATGTATATTTATCAATAAAACTTAATTATGCTAATTTGGCAACAACGAAAATTGAGGAAAAACAAACAAACAAAAATTATGGAATATTTAAAATAAGTCAAAATAATTATTATTCACATGACATATTGCACTGGAATTTTGGGGGGTAAAAGGGGGTTTAAAAATTGCACTTTAGGTTAATTTAGACATTATTTAAAACTAGAAACGTACAGAAATATGCGTCAGATTTTTGTGAGATTTGCGGAGATTTCTATGATAAACTGTTAAGATTTTGAGTTCTTGAGATTACGAGTACTAGCGCGAGTTTACATATGCAATCAAGTAATCATGTATGACCTTGACGTACGTTTTTTTATGGCCCAATGAGATAATAAGATAAGGTTAAGAGATAACAAACAAAGGTCCCCAGACCTTTTAGCGAGTCCTCACTTTACTTGCGCAGCTGCAACTGCCCCTGTTGCTGCTGTTGTTGTTGCTGCTGCTGCTGTTGGACTTGGCTCTGTTGCTGTGGATCAAGCTGCGACTGTTGTTGCTGCTGGTGATGATGATGATGATGGTCCTCATCGTCGCTGGGCTCTTCACGCAGTGGCAACGAATCAATTTGCTTGGCTGTGGTCACCTTTTTATTACGCTGCCAGGTGAAGACACGGGCCATTTGTAGGAATTTCTTACGCGACATTTTGCCCATGTTCTTCAGCCTCTCCTGGAATGGTGCATCATCTTCGCCCTTGGCCTTGCCGCTCTGCTCCTTTTCCAGAGCATTCATGAAATCTTGATTCCATCGCAACTGATTCATAAACTCCTCGTTCTGCAGCATCAGAGCAAACTGCTCGTCGGGCAGCTCAAAGTCCTGCTGACCCGCCACAGGAGTCACACGCAAAAATCCCGCTGGCAGAACTCCCAAAATGGGTGGATTCCAACGACGAGATGTGTGATTGTTGCTGTTGCTGGACAGTGCCACGATGTTGCTGCGCTTAGTGGGCGTGTTGTTAGCACTGCCACTGGTCTTATTCGATGCCGCACCCAGTGGACGTTGTTTGGGCGATGCACCTGTATTGTGATGATTCGGCGATGATGTTGCTGTGCTGAGCAATGTGAGGCTGGCTGCTGCAGCACTTTCCGTTGGATTGCTGCCAATGCCGTCTGTAGTGTCAATAAGCTGATTGTTGCGCCTCAGCTCTTTGTCCGGATCGCTGAGATTGATGAGACTCTGTTGTGGTGAGACATTAGCATCCAGTTCATTGCGCAGTTTTTCGTTCTATTACATGCGGTTAGTTAGTGTTAGTGTTAGTTGCTGTTTAGCTGTTAGTATACACAAACAAACACACATACACATACATAATCAAACAAACACACATACACACTCACACATTTACATATACTATACATGTACCTGGTTGTCAGTTGACATCGCAAGTAGTTGGTCGATTGTTTGATCCACTGCACCCAAATTAGCACGCAGTACCGCCTCAATCACTTCGCGGTCAATGTCCGGGAACATCTTCTTGAAATCGGCCATTGCTTGTGAAAATTCCAGCTGCAACGTAGATGTAGCCATGATGATTTTCTTATTTTTAATTTGCTCCCCCCCCTTTTTTTTAATATCCCCAGCTGAACAGCCGAAAAAAGAAGAAGACATGCAAATAACAGTCTGGTATGCAACATTTCGATGAAATGTTATTTACAGTGGGCTCCACATTTTTAACAGCCGGCGACCGTTAAATCGACAAACTATTTAAATAATATTTCTGTACGTTTGCTACTTGTGATATTTTTATGGTGGTCAAATTCTTTAAATCTCTTAATATTTTTGGTTTTTGAAGAAGTGGGGCTTGAAATACTTAATGGGCTCTCATTTAAGTGTAACAATACAAGCACTTCCCTGTTAAGTAATGTGCTCCTCCAGATAACAGAATGTTAGCTATAAAAAGAACTCCGCCTTATAACAGTGTTGAACAGTGTTAGAAAGTCAATGTACTTGCGCGCGTTTATTCAGGAGCAATTCAAATCATTGTTTATTTACATCATTTCAGCGGTTTATTGAAAACAAATTGTTTGCTGTTGTAACAAAGTGAGTTATACCTAAATTGCATAGGGGCATGGCTAATTTGTTTAACTGCTGGCATATGCATTCGATGACTGCACGTCGAAAGTCTCGTGATAGTGATTGCTGTTGATAATTGGAACGGCAAAAGCAGCACGTGTGAGCAATTGTTCCGACATGAAATGTCAATGTCTATGATTTGTTGCGCCTATTGTTTTTAATAAGTGTCAATTACTGAGCACATGTTTGATGTTTAATGTTATTATTTATATGTTATAAGGGTTCTTTGTGTGCATAGCGCCTTATCGCACTTATGAAAAGCTTATCGCACATTTTCCGGCTGATGTAACCATAAAAATTAATTTAATACCAATGAAAAGCGTAGGTGGGATTTGGAATCATGCACAAAAAAGTAGCCATACCGTCTCGTACTGATTAAAAATTCTAAATTTGTAGACAATCATTAAATCGCTGTGTCAGCTTAAATATGATTAATTAGATTCTACTTAATTTTAGTCTGCTGAGAGTCAGGCAATCTTGATGAGAAGAAATTATAATTTATAAATAATTATAAATTGTCTAGAAGCTTGTGATGATATTTCTAAAACAGATTTCATCATATAATTAAAAAATTTAAAATAAAACACAGGATCTTATATTACCTTCATGATATTAAAAAGTCAAGTAGCAAATACTCAAACTATTTTGAGCTTTGGAATATTATTGATAAGCCCATTATGGTACCACATATTCGAAGAACATTTTCTGAAATTATTTAACTTTTGGTTAATGCAAAAATCTCATTAGATTTCAACATCCGTTCGACATTGACCCAATTAACTTTCTAAAATTTCTAATGAGGTTATTGAACTATCAAGTGGGGTATTTGTCCCACGTAACCACTTAAGCATAGACCTATGTTTTCCATAATTATATATAACTTAAAGATTGCCGAAAGTACCTTGATCAATGTTAATGAACTTTATGCTGATCGCATTGAAATGGTTTCTGGAATGAAAAAAAAACATTTATAATTAATTCTCTGATTTATTATCTATTAAAAATTATGCAGAATTTAAAGTTACTCTTAAAGTTAAAAGTAGCTATTTCTATTCAAAAAAAATGGATTTTTCTGTTTACCAACATAGCTAATATACCCTAGACTGTTTAGAGTACACCCATAAACTGTGGTATTCCTAGACCATATAGAAAATGCCATAAATCTCAGCTTTATCGGACAGATTTGTCAAAAGCGTGGCCCGACAATCGTTCCACGAAGGTCTGAGACCGAGAGTCCGAGATCGGGATCGAGATCGGGACCGAAAACGAGACTGATTTATAATAATTCAGCTTTGGATCAGCGAGAGATCAGTGATTCTCAAAATCGTATGTCGTGTTTAGTTTGCCAACGCATGAGAAAGCGTTAAGAACGTGCCACCGAAAGTTGTCATTATTATTAAAAATCTTAATTTAGAATCTTCCCAAGTCATTCCCAAAGTTGCTCGTAATTCGATTACTCTTGCAAAAAAAAAACACAAAACAGTTGATAGAACTTTCAAGTGCAACTGAGTAGGGTGATTTTGACGCCCACACGCCCACGCGCATACACGCCCACTCGTCCATTAGAAACTCACGCCCGCCCACCGATTTAGACATACCGAAGTCGCAAGTGTCGTCGTTGTGCGCGTTCGTCAGTTGAGCCCACTGTGTGTGCGTGTGCATGAGTGTGAACTGTACCTGTTGATTTACCCTTTTTTTTTGCGTCGGTTTCTAAACTGCCGTCAACGCCTATATAAACAAATGCTCGCAACGGATTTGCGTTTATTCTGCAGTGTCACACCTAACGGTTAAGAATTAGTCGAGCGAAAGGCTTCCAAAAACATTTTCATCAATGTACTTTTAGTGAAAACAATTTCCCATACAGAAGTGTTGAAAACTCTATCAAACCCTAGTGAATTGTGTGAATTTAAAAGACTTTTCCAAAGGTAAGTTACAGTTTACGCTTTGCGTATACGTAATATTCTGTTTATTTTTTGATTATGATTTGAAATATCAGTAAAGAAACATTTGCTAAAAATACTATTAAATACAATTCTAATCGTACTCACTCGTATGTCTTTCAAATGGCGCCTAGTTCATTGATAATGTTTATTTATTTATTTTGTTTTATTTTATTTATAAACTCATCATAATTTCTGCCTTATTATCAGCGAGCATTTAACAACTGACAGGCCAATTTAAAATTAAATTTATAATTAAATAAATTTCAAATGCCTTCGAAATCGGCTTTTTTAAAGAAATTAACTTAGTCGTCTTATCAGCGCTAGAATCGAATTTAAAACTGCAATTTATATTTGTAATCTCTTTCCAAACTGAACTGAACAAATGCCAAAAACCGATTCGGTAAGTCTCGTGCTACGAATTCTTGTCGAATTGAGGTCAGGAAATTAATTTAAATACTATTGCGTCTTTTGCTTTCCGATTTGTTCAGAGATAGCATTTGACTTGGGGTTAGTTCCGCTCGATTCCCAGCAGAATTTAATCAATTTATACTCGATTTATACGATAGCCAGCTGAAGAAAAGAGGGCGTGTCAGAAGATGCGGCTTATGCCGTGATAAGAACTCAATTGCTTTTTGGTCGCGCGATATTTTTATTAACACACCGATGACGCACTTAATTGGCAACAAAAATTATAGCAACAAATTGAAAACATTTGACCAACGGGACGACTCTAAGATACCTTTATTTGAGGTGATTAAAAACGTTTCTTTAATTTGTAAGAGTTTATTTTATTTGCATGCTAAAAATAACTTGGCATTAAATAGAAATTTTTAATTTAAATATTTAATTGCCATTTCAAATTGTATATACCCCATTGAGACTAATTGCTTTTTAAATATTAAATATATACACACATAATTAATTATTTTGTGTACATAATTTCGTCATGTAGGATTTTTCTAGATGACTTTTATATATATATATATAAATAAAACCCCTTTTTGGGTACACTTTGGCAAAAAGAGGAAATGGAAAGAGTTTGAAACACTTAAAATCAAAGTAATTTTTAAACATGTAGTGGCTAAGCAGTCTTTCATAAAGTTATTTAGAAAGTCTTAGCTTCAGAAAACTTTAAGTGGTGCAGTCATAGTAACCATTGCTTAGATTTTCTCACAGTGTAGGTATATTTCAGGCTTACGTGCGCAAAAGATTGTTTTTATAATTTTACTGTTTTTAGTGGAATTTTTTAATGTTTTTTGAAGTAATGCTCTATTTGTGAAATTCTGGGATTTTCTCATCATCCAGAACACGTCAATTTGAAGCTCATAACAAAATAATCAACATAAAGCATAAACAAATAAACTAAACTTTGCGTGGACTAGTCATTGAGTTAATTTTGATTTGTTAACAGAATCGCTTTGTGGGTATAACTTAAAAATGCCAGATAATTTTCTTAGTTTACTACGCATTATTTGATTTATTCCGATTTGGCTAAAGATAATACCAATGCCCATCACTTATCAGCTAAGGTAGCAAAAGGCACAAATCCCAATTACTACACAGTCAGCTGTCAAATTATATTCGACAGGTGTTACGACAACTGAGCACCCACTATATAGTTTGACAGTTATATTGTTTTAATATGCACAACGTACGCCCATTTCGCATAGAGATAGCTAAGGGGCGTGGCTGGCACCCCGCGAGAGTGTGAGAGTTCAATGAAACTTGTACGCGTTAGGCCTTGACTTCGATTTTAAAATAAAATTAAAAAAAAAACTGAGATGAGTCTGAAATTCCTGACAATCTATATAAAATACTATACATTCGCTTATGTTGGTTGGTAAAAAAATTAGCATCACGACATCGTCGCATTATCAGCTGGGAGAGAGGCATAAAAATGCGTTTGCCACGACAACGATTCCCATTAAACATTAATCATAGAAAACAGAACGCAGAGCGTGTAAGTCAAATGCAAATGTCGCCAAAAGTTTATCGCCGATTGCACTTGAGCCGACCGTAAAAAAATTAAAAAAGAAAAACGTACAAACAATAAAAATAAAATAATGTTTGAAAATGATATTATTTAATGCTTTTATTGTATGTTGCCAGCTGCGAAACAGGCGAAATTTCAACGAATTTTAATCAGTTTGATTGGGATTTTTTCGTGGGACTTATCAATAGTATAATAATAATAACAACAATAATAATACAATTAATAATTTTATGTTGAGAAATTTCCACTTTTCCTACGCAAATTACATTTTTTAACCCTTTAATGACGCCTTAACCTTCACCTTACTTGATGCATCTAACCTATGACACTTTAGCAACTGTCTTTAGTTATTTTAATAGCTGTCTTGCACTTCTTTGCGTGACCTTGACTTAACTTTGCTAAATTCCACTCTTAATTATTGTAAATTGAGCTTTAAACTAATGACTGGACATTTTTTAGTGGTTACTTTTCTGCCCTTTCCCGCCAACTGCCAACTTTTCACTGTGAACTTTTGCAGTTTACCGAGCTGGCGTCAGACTTGAGCATAATTAGGCATTAATATTTCATAAATGACAATTAAGGCATTCGCAGAAAGCGTCACGGGTGCGCGCACAGTCGGATATCTATCGCTCTCTCTCTCTCACTCTATCTGCCTCTCAACCCTTAAACCGAACTCTGTTTGGATTGACATGTAAGCGGCTTGTCAGTTACTTTTTTTGTTTGGTTGGGCTTCAAAGCACCTAATGTATTTTTAGGCAGCTTGAAATGGGACGCGCCCTACATTTTCTAGAAGATTTTTTAGCCGAATGCAACGTGACTTTATTGAAATACCAAACACCTTGAGAGGAAGCCACTCAAAAGACTCAAAAGTACTCGTAACTTGCGAAATTTACAGAAAGTAAAAAAACAAAACGCACAAACAGAAAATGGGAAGACTGAAACATTTGCGCATATTTTTACTTGGCAACTTTGTTTGTGATTCAAGTGGAAATTGTAATAGGAAACCCTTTTGCGTAAGCGTTGGCTTAGAGTGGTTAAAGGGGAGGGAGGTAAAACGAGTGAGAGATTGGGGCTGAAAAGGCATGTTGGTTGGTTTGTCTTAATTGTTTTTGCAAAAAGTTGACAACAAACTGTAGTGAAATTTTTCAACTTTTCTACTTTGCAGTTCATCGTTTTCCACACGACAACAACAACAAGAAAAGCAACGTGACGATGACAACGTGCCGCTTTTCTATCGGCCATCAGTTGACCATTTCCTTTGTGCTGCTGTCAATTGTGCTTTTATCGCCTGGACATGCACTGCCACGCCCCAGCGTGGGCGTGGGCTCACTGCCCACACAGCTGCTCTACAACGAGCTACTGGGCGCTGCTGCAGTTAATGAGGACACTCCGTACTATGGCGAACCATTGGTAAGTTGTGACGGCATTAAAGCCAGAAAAACAACTGACCAACTGTTGTCGTTGCAGAAGTTCCAACAGCAGCAATCGACGCCAAAGCAAACCAAGCAGTGGTCTTCCTTTAATAACTTTGCGAACAAGTGGCCCTCCTTGCGTGATCTGCTGCTGACTGCCGACTATGAGGACGAAACGCTGGTGCCTAACATGGAGGATACCCAGGAGCGAGAGCATAACCAGCTGGGCTCACGTCTGCTGGCGCGTCTGCACAAGCTGAGTGAGGCTGATGACGAGCGCTACAACATGATCGATGAGGGTGCTGCCATGCCCACCAAGAAGCAGAGCGAGGGCGCTAAAATTGGCCCCAATGCCAAGCAGCACAACATCAAGAAGAATGTGCAGTGTAAGTAGCCACTTAAATAATTTATAAATATTTAACTAAACTAATTAAATTTAATTACTCTATGTTGCATGTACAATTTGTTACTCGTATTGCATGTTTTGATTTTCCACTGTAGTTCGTAGACACTGTAAGTCCAGCATGTGTACCATAAGTACCCAAAAATAATGTGTTTAATAAATGAATACAATTTTTACCCTAACTTCTTGCAGATATGTCGCCGTGTCACTTTAAGATCTGCAACATGGGGCGCAAACGCAATGCCGGCTCCTTTGTGCCCTACTAAATGTTGACTCCCTACAGAGAAATCTATTTGTATAGCCAGCAATGCCCCGAGTAAAATAAAATGCATTATAATGATTAGATGGAAATGCGGAAGCTCCCTAAAGAAATTGTTAATTATATGCAGCACAAGTATTGTTTATTGTTTAAATAGTAAAATACCAAAGAGTTTGCTAGCAAAGAACTCCAATTACACTATATACTATAACTATATAAATACCTATATACACATATGATAATAATGTACTTACCTTTAAATATCCCATATGCGTATTTGTCCCACTCCCTCTCAGTGTCGCGTTTGTTCTTGCTCCCTCCCCCCTATGCAAACTGCATGTACAGTAAAATACATACATATGTTACACACACACACATACCTACATATTATACATATATACATATATATTTACAACAAGTATTTCCCGTTACTTTAGACGTACAATTATTATTGTCGTAGTATTTAGTTTTTAATGCCGTTTAACAAAATGTTATTTATTAAGTGCTTAACAGTTATTAAACCATATTTATTGAACATCTATATCTTAAATATAGCTGGTTATGTTTCGTGAATAAAATCCATCAATTGTTTTATTTCTATTTTCATTTGCAGCTGTAAATTTAGAGTGTTCTGAAGTGTCAGTTTCATTGAGCGATAACTGGGGCGATAACAGCGATGTTAAGTTTTCGATTGTAGTGTAGATAGCATCGGTATCGTCGTCGGCATCGATTCTTTTGGGGAGTTGTGAGCTTGTTAGCATAGAGAGAGAGAGAGCAAGAGTTTGAAGTTAAGAGAGGGAGAGCGCTTTCAACTCTTATCAGCAATTTGACGTTGCCATTTTGTAAACTCTTAGCTCTTTGAAAGACCGCTGGTTGTGAATTATTTATTTATTCTTTAATTTATTTGAAGGCTTAAATTTATATGAAATACTTTGATGTTATATTTTTATTGAAAATGTTCCATACTAAAACCTTCACATTTTTCAATAACTTTCATGTTTGTTTCTCAGAGCCTAAAAGTATTCAAATTTGAAAAATCCGCGCTAGCTTTAAAAAGCATAGCTTACTTTTGGGCTTAGTTTACGAAAACTTGACAAAGTTTGTTAGACGCACTGTGGTTTACTTATTTGTAATCAGTTAATAGTTGGTTTCAGATTAAAACTTTAGCTTGGCAAAACATCTGCTAGATTTAGCTTACATGCGTAAGACAATTGTCTGAGAACTTAGCTACTTCTGAAGCTATTTTCAACTGCAGTTTTTCTGTGTAAAGCTGCACATAACTACAGTTTTTTTCGTAGCTCTAACTTAAATTAGTTAGCCTTAAAAGCCAAGTGTTGACGACGCCCATATCTCGTTTTTAGATTGCCAAAACGAACATGAAAGAACTGTGAACCCTGACTTAAAGGCCAAGTGCCACTGCAATTTGTTTTGGGGCAACAGCAGTGCGAGGTGTGTGTGTGTTCAGAGTAAGTGTGTGTGTATGTGTTTACAGCCACTGTTTGCGGAACCAAGACTTCAGGATATAAACTAGAATATTGAAATCGATCGCATGGCAAGCGAGTATAATGTCACGTCGGCGCCGTTAGTCATAAAAGTGCAATACGCTCACAACTCATGGCTTACAGCTCACAGTTCAACACTTAACAGTGAGCACTCTACTGACAACCACAACGAGAACAGTTGGCAATAGTCATAACGCCCAAACACGCCTCTGCTCTCCGTTTGGTGGGAAAAATTCGAAATGCTTGTGAGCTTATGGAGCTTACGACTAAACCCCGCAGTAGTTGACCGATCGAAACTAGTGACCTTCAACAGTGCCTCAGAATAGTGCTCTGCTAACGCGTTTACACAAATCCAAATTGGTTGCTTCGTTTTAAAAAGGCTTTGCAATTACCATTTAGAACCACTTGGCCAACGGCTGCTTTCCGACCAAATGATTAAATGATTCATGCCACACTCTATATACACAGATATAGACAGTTGTCAGTCGTAAAGTCGCCTTATTATTTCTGCTAGAACTGTTAGTTTATTTTATAACTTTTATGCAAATGATTTGTAATTAGTTGTGGCTTAGTTAAACATATCGCGACAAATTGTCGTCTGTGCTGGAATTATGATCTTAATAAGTCAATTTGTAATTATAGTTTCCATGTGTTTAGTTTCCCACGAATCTCTGTAACAATTAATTGCTATTAATACTATTTTATACTGAATAATTCAAGTTAATCAACGACAGCTGATTCACAGACTTGATTTATTGAGTTATTCGAACGAAAAACACGTAATAAAATTTTATGTTTGAACCCGAGCAAAGCCGGCTAATACCAGCGTGTTTTTCAAAATATTTTTTCGTTTAATAATAAATCTTTGTACGTTTGTCTGTCAAATTGAAAATTGTTCACGCCACTAAACGATCTTGAGATGACGACCCCAACCGATTTACATTATAGGCTACGTAATTAAGAAAATGTATCTTTACATACCTAGCACTTGGTGTAATTTAATTAAAATTAAAGTTAATTAGTCATAGAGTCGAGAGTGCTTAAAGAGCTAATCGAGATTTAGACGTCAAACGGTTTTTGGCCAAGTCTAAAGTCAAGGGCGTTTCAGCACATTTACTAAGCACATTACATAAAGCCAAGCAAAAGTGATTTGGAGCTGACGAAAGTAAAAGTAAACGAAAAATAAAAAAAATTCCACAAAATAAATACTAGCTGCTTATACAAATAAGTTAATTGAGTTAATTCAGTTGTTAAACTCGCCACTTAATGGAACTTTCAAATAATAACAATTAAAGCTTATAAGCAAAAATACCAATTAATGTATATTTTAGCCAATTGGGCTGAGAAATAATTAATATTTTTTGAAATTGTTATAAATAAATTGAAATCTTATAGTTGCACTGCCATTTCCCATATGCACATGCAACTTGCTCTCATGCCACACAATGGGGCAGGCAAAATGATTGCAACTGCAACGCCAAAACAATTGCAATTGTTTTTTCACTCCTTTTTTATAGGTTTTTTTAAGCTCTTAGTTTTTCGTTTTGTGGCACTGCACCAAATATGCGCGACTTTTATTGTCTCGAAACGGTGTTGTTGTTGTTGTTACTGCTGCTGTGAATGTAAATTCTCAAGGCATACAACGGCATTGACAAGGCCATTAGTGCATATGGGTATAACTTTATGGACTGCAGAGTGTATGGCACATGGAATATAGATTGTGGTACTCTGCTGTGAATTGCCATTTGATGTCTTTCTTACTCGCCCATTTACTGCACTCATACGCTGCGCATACCCTGTAATCAGCATAATTCATATGTTATTAAGCGTAATTCATGAATCAGATCGGATTGAAAAACTCTGTAGACTATTGAGGCTTAAAAGTTGTATAACTAAATAAGATAAATAAAAGACTTAATTGTGCTTGAACTGAATTGTTGTCTTAAAATACAAAGGTGTTGCTGAAGTTTAGTAATTAGAAGTAGATAAATACTCAATTTACTTAAAAGAAAAGACAGTTTCAAATAGAATTTTATAGTTTAGTTGTAGCTAACAAAGTTCTTCAACTGGTTTTTTTTTTGATACTACAATTATAAACTTTTGCCAAATAAATACTCTGTAATTCTAGCTTTATTAGTTTATTCTTTAGTATAAAACTTCCTGTAATCATATTGAAAGTGAGCTGGTTATTCCATTTCCTTGTATCTCCTTTGTGACCTGCTTTAAACCTGCTGACAAATCAATAAAGGAAATGGAAAATGTCATTAATCAATTGCGTCAATAAGAAATCTTTTAACGTCAGTAGAGCTTTCTGGCTTAACTGCAATTAACTTCAACTTGAACTACGCACATGAAATTGCAACAAAAATTCAAACGACAGACAGACAGAGATAAACAAACTGCGTTTGCCTTGACGCGTGCCTCATGCCGTTTGCCATTAACTGTCAGCCAAATGGCCAAATAACAAACTGCACACAGGCTCTAAAAAACTCAAGCCATTCATAACGGTACCGTGCGTAAATGTGCGTAATTTGTAACTTGTTTCGTTTCGTTTCGTTTTGTCGTGTCGTGTCGCGTTGAAAATTTGTCAACATTGTGGGACAAAACAACTTAAACAACAGCTCAAAGCAAGCGATAAGCCAGCAGTGTGTAGCAAGTCGACTAGCAGTTGCTCTAGAGCGGCTAATAAGCTACTGTTTATAGCAGTGTGCCCCCTACAGGGTATTTCTTAGCCCATATACTCTATGCAAGGGCCACTTTTCCATGCTTGACTGGGCTTTACAGCGCTGTTAATATTACCACTTGTAAGCGCTTCTTGCAAAGCCAAAAGTCAATTCTATTGACCCGGTCAGAAACGAGTTCGTTGCCTAAGTCATTTGTTTGTGATGAGATTTTGAAGGCAGCTGAGCTGAAGAGCTATGCAAAATGCCAACTTTATGCCACTATGGCGATGACCTTGACACAATTTTTGACCATCTTTTCCACACTACGGTTTTTCACAGCGGGACGAGTGGTTGTTGTTGCTGTACTATGGGCAAATGAACTAATTACGTGCGTTGCAATTGCCAAACAAAAGTGAGTTTATTATGACAACATTTTGTGCCAATTAATGTGCTTCTTTCTGTCATTGCTCCAGCTTGAATTGAGTCATTAGTTACACTGCAGACATACTCAGCTAGACACACATAGACACACACACACACACTTGGCTCATTAATCATGCAGCTGTCTATGGAGTGCGGCAAATGGTTTCCAAGTTTCTCACACTGCAAAATGTGAAGCAAAAAAAATATTAATTTAATTTTAATATTAAAACTGAAAGTGGAACCTAAATTATAAGTTAGAACTGCAGCTTCATGTCGGTATTTTTGTGTTTTAGCTTTGGGCAACTTTTGGCCAACGCCTTGAAAACGTGCATGAACATTATGAAAATCGAAACGACGCGTCGTTTGAGGTGTGTGTGCGTTCTTTGTTTACTGTAATTAATGATATATTAGGCGCTAGAATTAGTTAAGCACCAAAACAACGAAAAAACCCAATTTAAATTGGTCTTCGAATCAAAGAAATCAACTTCCTCATTCCGCTTAAAAAGTCATTAAGTTTTTTATTATCTTTATTATGTCTTTACATAAGTGAGAGACGTCGACCCTTTGGGGAGCGATTGATTTTAAATTCCTAGAAATGCTTAGATTATCTTAAAACTCTAAACGAATATTTACACTTACGTATGAAATGGTTTAAATTCGAGTTTGTTTGCTGAGTCTTTTGTTTGCTCAGCCAACAGACAATGCAATTGCTACGTCACACAGTGCCCCCACAACAACTACAACAATTTACAAGTACTCGTAGCCATTGTAATGTGCACACTTGGATCAACTTGGATCAGCACATTCACCCACTAACCCACAATTGCATTGGATAATACATGCACTCAACGCTCAACGCTCAGCTCCTCAACTTGCTCGCCCAGTTTTCATTTTCATTCACTCATTTTCCGTGCCGTTCAGGTTTTTTTTTTTATTTTCATTTTCGTTTATAGTTTTCCCTGCCTCAGACACACCCAGTTTGAACTAGTTACTGCAGACAAACGCAGGGCATGAAGAAAAAAATGGAAAACTAAAAACTTAAAAACTAAAATGTTTTATGATTGTTTTTACTACACTTTAAAAAGTGAGTTGCTTCAGTTTTGCTGTGGGCAGAGATTGTAGCACCTTGGTGATATAATTCTGTAAAAAACTTGTATTAATAATTAATTTTAGTTATTTAAGAAACAAATCTGCTCTGTTTTAAGCTGCAGCTTAAAGTTATTGGCAGTATTTTATTGCTAAACATAATTAAATATTTTAAAAACATTTTTTTAGTTTATAAAAATATTTGATAACTAAAGCAACTATTGGTAGCGTTCCAAAACCATTTTATATAATCCACTCACTTTAGTTTAAGTTTTAAAAATATTTGTACAGTTTTTTTGTAACTTTCATAATATTACTAAACTTATTTATTTATTTTATTTGATTATTTTTCATCCCTAATAATTTTAAAGAGCATTCCAGCTTCGATTTGTCTCAGTTCAATGTATTATTTTGAGCTCTTCAATTCTTTGCTTGGAGTATTGCATGCGCTGTCATATTTAAGCATTTTTTGGCCAACTTTTGATCGTTGTTGTTTTTGTGCTTTGTTTTTGGCCTGGACATTTGCTGCGGTGTGGGGCCAGAGGCGCAAATGTGGTAAAAACTCGTGAGCGCCCTGGAAAATGTGCATAAATTGTAGATTGCCCGTTTGGATTATTTATTTTTAAATATTTAATGACTTTTTTATAGCAGGAAAACTGGCAACACCCTCGCAATTGTGCGACAGGCATTCCACAATCAATGGCTACTCTTATGCAAGTCATTTCTATTCAAATATATTTATATATATATATAAATTTATATATAAACATTTATTCTGTCTTTTGATCTCGCACTGCTGACAAACGGGCGCCTGCCAGAGCATTTTCGAAAGTGGCCGCCCCAGTTGCCAAGGCAGCTGCTGCTTCAGCTCCAACTCCAGCTCCAACTCCTGCTCCGAGTCCCGCTTCAACATTGATACTGCCAACAATTCCAACGGCATACAGCTAGTTGGCCATTTGGCTGCTCTGCATGACACAATTTGTTAACTAGATTATTATGTAAGGCTTCTCTGGCGTCTAATCAAAAGGCAGCTCGTGCTCTGAAAGGCATTCAATGCAGTCCGACTTCAACTGCGAGTTTTAGCCACAGTTTAGCAAGTCTATGCAAAAAATAACAATTAACCATCATTTTAGTTTGCCGACAACAAGTTGTGATCAAAATTCACACACACACCAACACACACTTGCACAGTTATGGTAATTAAAACTTTGGTAATGCCAACACCAATTTAAATTGACATTTTGTGTGAGTTTTAAATTGTTGTTAATTCGTGTTGATACTCGCGTTTAAACAGCGTGAATTTGGAGCAATAAAGAAAGTGTTTTGATGTTGTCATCATGAATTAAATAATTACAGATGCGTTTGTCATCATTATAGGCCAGACTAACAGTTGGTAGAAGGCTGATTCTTTTAGTTTAAATACCTAGCATAATTTTCAAATTTTTCCCTATGTGGCTGCTAAAGATATTCAGTCTATAGACAGCTATATTCCTGACTCAGAAACATAATTTCATTGCTGCACTTTGAGCACTTAATGATTTTTCCAACTGTTTTAAGAACTAGCCTTTATTTTTGCGAAGGCCGACACCATAAAAGCGTCAGCTGAGACTAGCCACAGTCACCACAGACAGACTGATTCATGTATTTGCCTGTAGGACCACCTCAAACGTGTAGTTTGTTCAGACTGGAAGCGGGACATGTTCTCGCTGTTGTTGTTGCAAATTGAATTTGGCTAAAACAGCGGCTGTTGCGGCTGTTAACAATAATAATGATGATGATGATAGAAGGCGTTGACACCCACGTTAAACCGACAGCAGCTGAGGTGCACAAAATGTGAACCCAAAGTTGAGACAGAGCCCTCAATCTTTGATTACAGCAGCCATAGCCACATGTCAGTTGTGTAATTTGCTGTTGTCGAGCGATTGGCAACAATTGCTGTGGTCGGAAAAGCGGGCATGCGGTGAGCCGTGTGCGGAGGGTGGAGGGCGATGGGCGGTGGGTGTCACAGATCATAAGAAGCGGCAGGTAACATAAGTTGCGGTTATAAGTTGCGTCAAAAAATCCCAAACAAGTTGGCAATAAATTTGCCTAAATCAAGCTTAATTCGAGCAGGATTAACTTTAAACAGATAGTAAAAAGAAACGATTCTAAGCCGGATATGGTGCTCAGATAGACAATCAAAGGGAAAGATATCATGACTGGGCGTTATTGTCTGCAGCAGGTCTAACAATGGACACAAGCTCAGACATTATCGAGAGCCAATAAATCAGCAAACTGAGACACAAATTCAAAATAACCAGAACAATGCGCAACAACAATGGCAATGCCAACAATTACAAAAGCCAAGAAAACAGAAGAAAAAAAAATGAAAATGAAAAAATTTCAAGCAAATTCGATACGAAAAATCTAAAGCGGAAATTTTGTAAGGCTGCAGCAGCCACGCCCACAGAGACCACGGTGAATGCATTGCGAAAAGAGCGCAACCAAATTGTAAGTCACTGCGGAGCAACCCAAAAGGGGGGCGTGACTGTAGCTGGAATCCGCTTTGCCTAGTGCCCACAACAAATTAGTTGGCCCCACTGTGCTGGGACTGTCGCCCCATTCTAAGTGGCAACCAAGGCCGTCTGTCGTGTCTCCCGACACACAACCCGAAAACAATGAACTCCATTCCAAGATTTCGGCTTTTGTGGATTTTTCGAGCGACATAATTGCGGAGATTATGTTGTAGTTGTTGTTCCCTCGGAGTTTTTCCCCCTTGTAATTTGGACAGCTGATAAGCAACGCCCACAGTTAAGTGCCGACTTTGACATTAAGCTGTCCAAAAAGTCAAAATTCAAATCGACTCGAAAATGATGAAAATACAAATCCAAATCCATTTAATAATTCGACCTTGCTGCTTGCACTTTGTGGTTACAGTTTTATATACACCGGAAAGTGGGTCGAATTGAGCTGGTAAACCTAATGGAAATGCTTTGAAAAAGCAAGGGGAAACTGTTGGGAGATAAGGCAGATTCTTGTACCGCCATGACATGCAGTTTTCTACTGTAAGTTTCAAATCAATTATCATCTTTGGCTCTTTTTTCCCAGCTTCCCCTAGTGATTAATGAATGATTTCTTTTTTTTTTGTTGCCCCATTTCAAGGTCATCGGGCAGTTAAATTAATTAATTTAAATGCCACTGGTGCAGTTTTTTACACCTTTTTATCGTTTTCTTTTCAAACATAATGTGAGTAGCAATTTATTTTTCTCATTTTGAACCTTTTGTGTAGCAAGGTAATTTTGTATGTCTGCGAGTGCGCTCCAGTAAGACGCTAATTAACGTTATTGAATAATTAAATTAAATTATAGTTTAATATCTTGCGGTTGATTTGATTTCACTATGAAAACGAATCCGTTTCGCTGCAATTGCGCAAAAACATTATTTTTTCTTTTCTGACAGAACGAAAGACTCAAGCAACGAACTTGTTTTGCCTTTTGTCCGTTTGCCTCAGCCTATTGCATACATTACAAAACAAACAAAATTTGCCACTCAATCAACGGCAGCAGCAACAAAAGCAGCAACAACTGCAACGCACACAAATTGCTTTAATTGCAACAAATTTTTGCGAGTACTCGGTATCAAGTTGAGTCTTGGGAGCTCTCGCATGTGGGCAAGCCTGAGGAGATTGCTGTCAGTACACTGCTAAAAAAATATTCTAGGTCTGCGGTTGGCTAAGCTTATAAAAAAAATTAGGTACTTAATGTAGTCAAAGTATAAAACAACAATAAATTTATTGAATGTAAAACATAAAATATTTTTAAAGTGCATGTTCTGTGCTCTAGAAGCAGCTCCTAATTGTTTACAGTGCAAAGACTCGCCTCTTTGGCGACTTGACTACGAAATACGTCAACAATTGTTAAGCTCAAGCACCCGCAACTAGAAATATGCCCAAGCTTCAAGTGCTCAACTCCAACTCCAAGTCTAGCTCCAAGTCTAACTCCAAGACCAAGTCTATGTCCGACTACCAACTCCATAGTCAACCCAGTCTTTTGACGCAGTCTCCAAACATGACGAGAGAGACGATAAAGTTTATGTTATGGTTAGTCAGTCAGAGAATGGATTACAGTTTGGGCGTTTCTGCGAATCCGGTTGTAGTCGATTCTGGGACTTCTAACTAGAGCTAGAGTCATAAATGCTGGACCGGATCTAATGCGACTCTGCGACTGTAACTGCAACTCGTTGCAATATCCATAGCAATTGTTGAATGTAATTAAATGAAAAGGAAACGAGCAATAGAGCAAAACTGTAATAACAAACACTTTGACGTTGTTGTCGGCTAAAGTTTGCACAAAATTTGTAATTGTCATCGTTGTCCGACTATCTGTCTGCCTGTCTCTCTGTCTGTCGGTCTGCCTGTCTGGCAAACCCACCAAATTGCTGGACAGCTGAGCAGCACAGTGGTTGAAGAATCATATCAGTGTGTTTGTGTATGTAAACAACCTGAAGATGTTCTCCACTTCACGAGTGCAAACACAACTCACATCGAAAGCAAGGCAAGGTTTTTTGGAGGCTGAAAAAGTTGGAGTTTTCTTAAGGCTAAAACAATCTCTGGGTATATTTTACTTATGATTTCAAAAACCGATTTGAGATATACTTCTAAAATTCACCAAGTTTAGTTATGAAATTTTTTTGGCATACTAAACAAAAATATGTTTTTATTTTATTTAATACGAATTAAATTGATTAACAAAATTTAATAATTTTAATAAAAATAGAGTGTAATAGTCTTAGACTTATCTTAAATAATCCACATTTTACCACTTTATTTAATACAGCTTTCATAATCTTAATGTACTTTGTTAACTACTCGCTTAATGTTTAAACAAGTATCAAGTTACTAATAAATACATATTTTATTATAAGTTGAACTACCAATAAATCGCTACAAATACCATACAAATTAACTACTTATTTTATAAGCTGATAAAATACGACTTCTGCAAACAAATTTAATGTGTTCGTTAAATGTTTCTTGAGCTGTAAAACATCACTCTAAATTCTTGTTAGGGACAGAGATTATTATTTATTAGATAATTCATAAATAGTTATCTTAAATCGCTTAAAACTCGTGCATATTTATTGAATAATTAATGATTCGTCATTCAATCGATAGCCATTTTTATTATATATATTTTAAGGCGACCAACCCATAATCATATATGGTATTTAAGGGGTTCAATCATCAATCAAAGTGGGGAAAAATGAGATTATCAAATGTGAATTTTCTATGGCTGACTAAAATTCAATTAATTGGCCTCAGTGTGCACAGTGTGCGTCATTTGCTAACAAAAGACGTAATCAGATCGTGCTCTAATTCAGGCAGCCTGCAGATATTCAACGTGCTGTTGTTGTTGTTGTTGTTCTTATTACCTTGCTATGTCGCCGAAAATTCAATGGGAGTTGCAGCTGTTGCAGCCACAAAACAACAGCAGTAACAACAACAACTGTTGTTGCCTCTTGTTGCTGTTGTGATCCGTTACACGTTGCTGTTGTTTGTATTGTCGTCGTTGTTGTCGCTGCTGTCTCGTTGTCGTGCTAACCTTGAGATGATTACCTCAGTTTTGTAAGTACATGCTGGCCACTCAAGCAGAGCCCCACCGCCCCCCCCACCTCGCCACCCCTTCAAGTCGGAGCTACTAATTCGAGACAATTTATTAAATGAGCCAAATCGGTGCAAGTACAAAACAAACCAAAAAAAATAAACTCTAGTTACTGCGACAGCAAAAATGTGCCATAAAACAAAGACTAACAGCGAAATGACGCCTGTTAATGATTATGGTAATGATTATGTGCCTACGAATGCGAATAGTAATGTCCCAAACACCAGAAGAAAATATTAACAGGCGACTTTTTTATACCCAGTGTTTGATTTACTCAAAACTAATTAAACGAAAGTCTCAGTTGTTTTTTCTGCCTATAACAAGCCCATACTACCCTCTGTACAGGGTACATACAAAAAACACCGCTGTGGCGCCCTGTTCCGCTTGCCGCCAGTACAACCTGCATCTTTATAGCGCATTTGCGCAAACATTTTTTGGTTAATAAGCAAAACGGCCTACAAGGTAATTAAAAATGCTCAAATGAAATGAATCATGTGAGTCTAGAGAGCGGGTGGAACAGAAGGTGGAGTCGGCATAAGAACACAAAAGACTTGCAGCAGCTACAACCACAGCAGCAACATCTACAACAACCGCATCAACCTAAGCAACAATGGCAAGAGGCGCATGCAATCTGTGTTACATTATGAGAGGCAACACCTCCGCCCACCAAAAACTGTTTAGAATCCATTGTTTCATTATGAATATGTATAAAAAATATTTATTGCTAATTTTCCTTCGTGCTGTTAGTGAGTTTCCATGCTCTAACAAAGGGTAAGAAAATTTTGTTGGGCACTTTAGGGAAATCAATTAGTTTATTTACTCCTTAACAACGTTGTTTAATTTTATCATTAAAATATATACCCACATTTATTTTAGTTGTTTATGGAAGGGTATTTGAAAGGTCGTTCATAGCTAATAAAATGTTTTTCTTGTTTATTTGTTTTGTGTGAGGAGAGGCCATAGCAATTAAATCGTGATGTTTGATGAAAAATCAGTGAATTTTAGTGATTTCCACAGATTGGGCTTGAAATGTATGAATAACAAATATTTCTAATATTTTAATAATGCATATTAATTGCTTGTTTATGCGAAGTACAATAGGAAACTATTTTTGAATGAAGACATATAATTATTAGCATTTAAAACATTGAAAATTGTTTAAAATTTACTTGGGAAGTTTATCTAAAATCATTTAAAAATAAATATCAATTAAACAATAAATAAAGTACATAAATTTAGATTATAAAACATACGCTTATAAAAAAAATTGATTTATTAAAAATAAGTAATTAAAAAGTTGTTTAAAATGAATTGATTTATATGGCCAAAGTGATTGATTTGCAATATAAAAAAATGTAAAACATATTTTTAATATAAAATATTACGGATTTTATGCATAAAACATGAATATTCATGTCACGAAATGTGAATAATTTTAGTTAATTTTAATTTCAAAGCTTAAAACACAGCAATAAAAATAAAAACAACAACAACAGTGTTCACTACATTTACTTAAATCTAACTGAACTTCACTCTCGATTTCCAAAAGGCATAAAATAATTGCCAGACAGTCAGCGTCGGCGTTGACGTCGCTAGCGTCGCTGCTGTTGGCTTTGTTGTTGGTACTTCAACTTCTTGGGCTTCAGTTGTAAATGGCAATTGTTGTTGTTACTTTTGTTGACCGTTCGCTCGTTAAGTTGGCTCGCATTCGGATTGGTAATCGTGTCTTTCGACTCGGCTTTAACTTGGCCAACTCGGGCGTTGTCTTTGTATATAAAAGCGGCTTCCTTCTTGGTTCTAGTTATCAGTTGAATTCAGCTCAACGTATCGCACACACGCGTCTTTCAAACACCAACCAACAAAACAAATCCTAAAAAATCCATTTGAAATGGCTTTCTTCAAAGTGAGTGTGGATTATACACAACTACAGTGTGTGCTGCCTACAGTGCAGCCTAGAGTGTTTAATATAAATTGTGCTAACATGTGTATTTATATTTTGTGTTAGTCTATGATCTGCTTGGCTGTCCTGGGCGTTGCCTCCGCCGGTGTCCTGCACAGTGGTCCTGCTCTATACGCATCGGGCCCAGCTCTGGCCTATGCCGGCCATGGTGGCCATGGACACCACGATGAGGGTCTGGACTACCATGTAAGTTTACTGTACTAGTTAGCCAGGGCCATGTGCGATATGGCCATCTGACATTTGATGAGATTTTCTCACGATTGTTGCGCTTGCTGGCGTGTGGCATGCAATCTTGCCACTTGCTACATGCAACTCGCCACTTGTTGACTTACCACAAGTGCCTCATTGTTGTTCTTTTGTCTCCACTTGGCAGGCATACCCCAAGTACCACTACAACTACGGTGTTGCCGACTCCCACACCGGTGATGTGAAGTCCCAGCATGAGGTGCGCGATGGTGATGTTGTCAAGGGCTCCTACTCTCTGGTTGAGCCCGATGGTTCGGTGCGTACCGTTGAGTACACCGCTGATGATCACAATGGTTTCAATGCCGTTGTCCACAAGAGCGCCCCAACGGTCCATCATGCCGCCCCTGTCCATGTGGCCCATGCTGCTCCCGTGGTTGCCCACGCTGCTCCTCTGGTTGCCCACGCTCCGGCTATTGCTCACCATGTGTCTGCCGCTCCAGCTATCCACTATGGAGGCTCCGTGGCGCATCATGCCGCCGCTGTCCCCGCCTACGGTTATGCCACCCACAACGCCCATGCGCATGTTGCCCACTACTAAGCGAAGCACCTGAATCCGAACCCGAATCTGAATATGAACACCCATTAACCCACATATCCTGCCCAGAAATCAACAGTAAATACACACCAGTACTTTCTTCATATTTATTAAGCACGCGATGATACGTTGACGACTCCTAATCATGATTGACTCCTGAGGACGAAACCGAAGCTTAAACTGAATCCTGCGAAATACTCAAGTCACTCACTTTGTAAATATTTAATCAGTGGACAGCGATTGTATCGGGAGCAATGCAACAACTATAACCTCTCTTCAGCATCTGTCATACCACTTACTCATGCGCCGTCTCTGTCTCACTCACCCAACTCTCTCACTCACTCACACATACATAAACATAAACAGCTTTCGTGCAACTCTCTATGTAATTTAAACATTGAACATTCTATTTTTTTGTACATAAACAACAACAAAACGCCCATCAAACAAATGCCACACCCACGATACGATAGATGATCAAGATCATGATGAATGATGAAGAAGCTATAAATGGATTATATGCAGAACAATGGAATATACATTACACAAATATAAATTGGGAATTTATATATTGTAACATGTCTCATAATTTCTGTCTAATTTTAAGTTAATTGAAACTGCGACAAAATGCTATAAATATAAAATGTAGTAAATTACAAAAATCACATGATTGTCTTATAATTTATTATACTTGCAAACTGGATCTTATACTTCCACTTGTAGCAACACTATTGTAACAAACCCTGCTTTAATTCCTTAACTTATACAGTGTCTTCTACTGTTAGTACTCTTTGCTCTTCTTTAGCTTAACTCGTATACTTACACTTATACTTTTCTTACTTGAACACCAGCTTATGCTTCAACTTATACCCCAACTTATACTCCAACTTCTATCCCAACTTATACTCCTGTGTCAACACAACTGTCAACGATGACAACACTTCTAATATCCCGCAAATGTTAGCGCTTTCAATCGACTTGAATTGGTAATTATTTACCATAATTATAGCTGCATTTTATGGTCAGATTAAACAAATTTACTTAAGTTATGCAAATTGTTAGTTAGCCAATGCAATGTCCATGACCATGCATACTGATTGACAATTATGGGTTAGCTAATTTGTGGGTGGGCAGCTAAAAAGTAAAGGTAGAACTAACCAGGTGCCGACAAACTAAACAAGCTGGAGAGCTATTAACTATAGTGCACAAATTAACGCAAATTAAACTCTCACATATCAGTCGAAAATTGGTTTTAGCCAAAAATAATTGCTGTCAGAAATAGCTTCAAGTTATTGACTTTACTTAAACGAAAATGTGATATTTGTGCAGCTAAAAAACATAATAAAAACATGTTTACAACAATTAAACCATTTAATCGCTTTTAAAATAGATTTTTTGTTTACAGTTTATTCGAGTGAGCAATAAAAATGTATAATTTTTCAAATTAATCATTTTGAAAGTAGGAATTAAATTTATTCCGATTCTGGCGTCACAACTTCTATTATTTAATTATATTAAGTGAGAATGTTAATTAGTTTATTGTTTGTTTCTTGGCTATAAAAGTGAATGTACACGCATGTGAGTAAACTATAAAAATTAGTAAACTGGTAACGAGAGTCAAACTGGTAAGGGCACGGTAATTTAAATAATAACAACGCTACAATTTAACGGATATTAGAATGTAAATTTATTAATGGTTTAAAATTAAAATTGTTATGACTATGAAAGTTATATGAGAGATATTTAAATACTAACTACGTGATACTGGCAACACTGATGAAGCTAACCAGGTTTCAGTAATAGAAAACAGACGCCAAATAGTAAAATGAACATTAGATGGCGTTAGATTTGCTTGCTCGCATTGCATACTTTTAGGCTGACAATTTAATAAGTTTTCTAATTCTGCCTTTAGGCTATAGTAACTCATGGAAAACTAACTTGTTATTTATTAATGGTGCTACTAACAAAAATCATTTATTACAGCTAATGAGCTAAAGATATTATACGCATGTGAAAGCTTGGTGTTGTGCATTTGTATCAAATTAAATAAGTATTAGATTAAAACTGTATATATACAATTAATATCATGTATATTTTTAGACCTTTTAGTGAATGAATCTTAAAATCAGCAACTTCCGATACAACTTATGCATTGTCAGCTCATCTTTCATGCCACTGCCACAGTTTTGCACCTAAACTCTTTAGCCCTTTCCGACCACAAGCCCGCGGAAGCCTGCTCCAGTTATAAATATCCAATTGACAATTGGAAGCCAATGCGGTCGGAAGTTCGGGGGCGTTTGTCGATGCATGTAAATAATAAGTTATAAACAAATATTTAAGAGCGAACTCGGTGTTGTCGCTTCCGCCGTGCAACAAATCATGTTACTTCCGTCACTTTTAATGTGTGAACTGCCAGAAGAAACAAAAACAAAACAAACAAAAATACAACAAGAAAGCGAAATATATATTGATCTGTTAATGGTCCCAACGTCGAGATAAAATTTGAACAAAATGTCTGGCAAACAAAACAAAAATAAAAAGCAAAACAAAAAATTTTGAAGACGCCCCAAAAGTGGTGCAGAGACAAATTTATCATTGCCTGAAAATCAAAAAAATCAGCGAAGCGTTTAAATGTGCGCCAAAATGAAAAAAAAGAACAAAAAACAATACAATAAAGAAAAAATATAGCAAAAGTTTAAACATTTTACGTGCATTCCATTAATTAGACAGCGCCAAGTCAGAGACTTAAGTTGGCCATTTGGCAGACTTGGCGGCTGCCCTGTGAGCGGGTTCTTTAACAGTTAAGGTCATCTAGTTACTCGAGTTGAGGTTTCTATTGGATTAGCCAGGAAATGCCGGAAGGCAGTTCCGCTAGCTGCCAAAAAATCACACATACGTATAACGTATACTACGCGTTGACCGCACAGCTCACGTAAAATCAGTTCAATGTCTGCCGTACACCGATGGTGACTGGCAAAAAACCTGTAGAAGTTGCACTCGTATTGGTGTTTTAGCTGCTCCAATAACCTTTTCGCATCCACAATTCAATTATAGCAAAATATCAGCCACAAAATGTATATAAATAAGTATGCGGCCGAGTGACAATCTTCTTCATCAATAAATGACAGTTACTAACGACTTTTTGTTTGCTGTTTTTTTTTTGCGCTCGGCCAATTGATGCGACTTGTTGACATTCAAGTAACTACACTGCATTCGTCGGATTTCCCCTCGAAATGTGCTTTGGTTTCATCTGTACAACATTAAGATACAAGCCGAAGATATGCATCGCCAGCTCAAGTTGTTAATACAATTTATAGATAATCAAATGCTGCGCTGGCGCTACTGAAACTTTAGCAGAAATTCCTACGAGTTCTTTGAGATGCGTCGCAATTGCGGGCTGCACAGTGGTTAGATTTAATTTGCAATCGGTAAACTGCACTTACTACATATCTTACCTATCCCTTCCTACCATTTTGCCCCACTGCGCCATGTAAATGTCGCCGCCTGTCTGCGTAATTGAAAAATGCCATTAATAATTAACTAATGCCGAGCGGCTGCTAAACTTCAAACAGAACTGACCAAGTGAGCAACTGGGCAGACACAAGTCAAGTTTGATTTTTTATCGCGCATAAATAAACATTTCAGAGAAGAAGGGAAGGGGTAGGAGGTGGAGTGGCAAGCTGGAGGAGATGTATAACAGGGCTTTGGCATAATGATCTGCCTGACGCAGTTATGCATGCTGCCTGTCAGCGTCAATTATATAACAAAACTAACTGGATTATTTGAGGGTTAATTTGATGCATGGCAAGTGGCAGCAGCTCAGTTCAGCTCAGCAGCCTGCCACAAATTGGCCAAAAGGTGCGAGAATTCACTTCCATCTACATCTCGTGCTCTCTTTCACTCGCTTTTCATCTCTTTCACTCCGCTGCTTTTACTGCAACAGCTGTAAATTTATAGCAGCTTCTCTTTGGGGCCTGAGAGCCATTAATTTGCATTTTATTACAGCGAACACATTTGCCACGGGTCATTTTCAAGCTCTTGTTAACAATGGTCAGTCAATTGGCCCGGACACAGATGCGGCAGTGGCTAAAGCACTCAGCCATGTCCAACTAAGCGACAACAATGATGCCCACCCACACACACACATACACAGTTTCACTTTCTGCATATCTACACTCAACTTAAACTTGCAACATTCGCACCTTGAAGTTGTCGCTGTCGCCCTCGCATGTTGCAAGCGACAATGTGCCACAGTAAAGCTCATTGCCCACTGTCTGGGGTCTAGTGTCCACTGTCCATCGCCCATTGTCAAATTAGTGTGTGTAAACAAGCTGAAATTAGGTGACCAACTATGCGAGTGTCTGGCTAAAAGTAAACCAAGCCAAAGTCGCCATCATCGTCGTCATTGTGGCCCAAAGCCAAAAATAGAGCTAACTTCAATTCAAATTGCCTTGGCCAAGTGCCCCAGCCCCAATTTGGCTTAAATGTGCGGCTTCATGGCATGTTGGCACATCTTCAGCTGCAGCTGCCAGAATAGATTTGCAATTTGAGGCGTGACTTGTTAAAGTTTTTGATAAATTGAATATTAGTAAAAATTAATTAAGTATTTTAAAATTTGTATTACGTTTCAAAAACAAAACGAATTAAATTATTGTCTTAAACGTAAAAACTTGTATTTCATTATTTACTAAATTGATTTTTTGGAACAAAGTAAAAGAAAAGTTTGTTAAAAATAAAACTTTTAAGGTATTGAATCTTCGACCTTCAATTCATATATAAAAAATCCATTAATTAAATTTGTTAGAGTACTCAGTAAATCTACTTAAATCTCTTTGAAAGCTTACAACATTTTTCTAACAAATTCCACTATCAAATTCCTAACAAGTTAAAATAAATAACTTTAATTTATTTTATTATATGCGGCAACTGCTGATTTTTCTTTTCAGCGTCTGGAAAATTCTTACAAATTAGTTTTAATGGTCATACCAATCACAGTTGTGTATAAAATATATTTCATCTTTTAACGATCTACTTAATTATGTTTTAAAGCTCTGTTTAATTTATGTTCTACATTATGTTGTTCAACATAATGGAAATTCCACTCCCACATGACACACGCTACGTCGTAAAGTCAAACTGAACGCCACATTTAACATAAAAAAATAAAATATATATTTAAATATATCGTATATATTTATTCTGGGGATTAGCGTGTACGTCACATTTAATGCAGATACTTAGCCATGTTTATTGTTGTTTAATTGCCAGCATTTGTCAGAGGGAGACACACAATGTTGCATGTTGAAGGCACGCACATGTGTCACATGGAAAAACCTTCGGAAAATGCCGACAATCGTTGCCTGATTTTCCCAACACAGACGAGAATTGGGCAGCGAGTTATCATGTCTGCGTTGGCCAAATACTTTGGCGGTGGGCGCAAACATGCAAATTGACTTAATCTAGTATTTAGTTTTATTTTTTAGCGGTTTTTGGTTACATACTAACCGCAGTGCGAAACCTAAACTAGCAGCTAAAAAAGAAACAGAAATTCGGTTGGAGCTGGAGACAATTGTATGCAAGTGTTGAAGGTTGAATGCCAAAAAGAAAACGCAAGAAAAATTGTTTCAGTTTTAGTTTTAGCTTTTCGCGTACTTATATGAAGTTGTTCACTCTAATTAGAGTCTTTAGTACGCCCCTCGTTTTTTAATTATGTGAAAATGGGCAGCTGGGCATAAACTAGCGCATATTATTAACTTGAGCACAAATTGTTTTTGTTATTATTTTTTTTTACAGTTTTGTGTTTTCGGCTTTTGGGTTTTTGGTTTGACTCTTGCTGCGACTCTTGCGGTTTGTCAATACTTCTAATAAGTTTGTGAGCTGCCAACCTCAATTGGCACGTTCTCAACGTGGTTCAAGGATGAGCAAAACTCTAGACATTAACTAAAAAAATTGAAATCTGAACTGAAGTCAACTGGAATTGTCTCAGCTTTGTTATTGGTCATTTGTTGTTGGTGTGCGAAACCATAAATCACTCGGTTATATATATTCTTGATCGGTTTCTTTGATATGCTCTTTAATTCTAGCGTCTGCTGTACTTTATGACAACAAATTAACTTTGTGTAGTCAACAGTTTTTGAGCTAAATTCACATGCATATCATTTGTTATATGGCGCAAACTCGTACTAACTTTGTACCTAGTCTAATTAACCACTTAGTAGATGCCAATTTGTGTGAAATTTGCACTTACTAAGGGTAGTTTAGATGGAGTAATATCGTTTAGTATTTTATATTTGATTATAGAAATAGAATTTTCATTTAAAGTTTTTCTTTTCCTTTTAAATTTCTTAATCAAAAACTTTTGTTCTTCATGTTATTATATTCTTTTAAATGTTAAATGCTTTGTTAAGTTCTCAGCAAGAGCATGTTTTATTCGTTTGAATTAAAGAATCATTTGTTTCTGTTTTAATTAGTTCAATATGTTTAAAGTAAAATATGCGTGGGAATAATACACTTTAAAGTCTTTTAAAGATGACACTGAAATATATGAGATATAAACGTTTATAATTATGATAGCTAGAACATTTTTTTTTTATATATAAAGTAATAGACAAGAATATTAGTTTAAAGCAAAGTATCCTTTGGTGACTCAAGACTTATTCAACTGCTTACAAATTTATTATTGATTGTTGAGCTGCGAAGAAAAAAAACTTGACCATAACTAGTTATAGTTATAATAAATATAAATTAGTTTAAATTGCCAGTGTCAGATGTTTTTTGTGCTCTGCGTTTTGTTCTTTGAGCCGCTTTTGCTTTCATTCGTTTGGCTAGAATGGAACTGTGCTGCGTTTGAACTTTGCTGCCGCGCTTGACCTTCAGCATACAACGAGCCAGCAGTGGCTGAAGGGGTAATGAGGCAGGGGTCAGGAGGGGGCCAGGGGATAATACACCGAGTTTTCATTCAATCAGATCACTGAGAATTTCGCATGTGCCAAATAACTAGGGCTTTTTGTTAAGACAACAACAATTGTTGCAATTGTTCTGGTTGCAACTTGACCCGAATTTTATTTGTTTGTTGTTGTTTTTTTGTGGCTTTTTAAGGTAGTCAAGTTATATTTTATTGTCAGTGATTTTGTTACGAATTAAGTTGTTAAAATAAATTACATTTTATTGGTTACTATTTGTTATCGTCTAGGGCAAATAATTATTGCCAAGTCTTTCGTTATGCTAGGGAAATTAATGATTAAGCTATGATTAATACCATAATTCTGATCCAAACTGAAAAGTGACTGCCTCTGTGAGATGACTTCATTATGTGGGATACACAAATACCCAGATACTTGTATCTGAAAGATACACAATGCACAAGCTCTGGAAATCTGTCGCCAATTTGCACTGCTTACATACCCAGACCCCATTCATCGGGGTTAGTGTAGCAATATCCCCCTTTCCATGCTGCAACTTCATTCACATGGCCCCCACCAACAACAGCAGCTACAACAACACATATTCACCACGCTGCCAACGACGACAGCGACTGCGACGTCAACGTCAACGTCACCGCCACAGTTGAGTGACTGAAACTCTTAGACGCCGACTGCGCTGCTTTGGTCTGCGCTGCGTCGCTGGTTTTTCGCACATTTCGCGCTTATTTAAATGGAAACTCGAAACTAGAATAACCACAGTATTCCGGTGAACTTGGCGTTGTTTGTATCTCTTGCCGTTGCAGTACTAAAAGTAATCTCAACTCCCTCTAAGGATAGTGCTAAAGTGCTAATTTATTACATGTGTTTATATATTTTTAGGCAAATTATTCAATACACAATCAACAGTTTTAAACAAACAAAACTAAAGCAAAATAATATGGCAAATTTCATGTGCTTTGTTATCCTCTCGTTGGCGCTGTTCGCCAGTGTTGCCGTGGCGCGACCAGGATACGCAGTGGATTACTATGTGAGTTCCAGCTCAAAATAAAACTATG
Source organism: Drosophila nigrodunni (assembly GCA_020829145.1). Classification (NCBI taxonomy): domain Eukaryota; kingdom Metazoa; phylum Arthropoda; class Insecta; order Diptera; family Drosophilidae; genus Drosophila; species Drosophila nigrodunni. The sequence goes on along the minus strand of JACVCZ010000003.1, from coordinate 2,839,382 downwards.
ATCCAAAAGTGAAATAAGTTTTTACTGATAATCAATTTAAAGCAGTTTTTGAGTAAAATTTTTGTTTAAACTTTAACTGTTTAATAACGGTGTTTACTTTAATATTTTTTTATTTTCTGGCTAAAAGGATCATCCCAAATATGCGTTTAACTACGGCGTGGCAGATCACACCACAGGAGATGTGAAATCACAGCATGAAACTCGTGACGGCGATGTTGTCAAGGGTAAGTTGTAGTACACATAAAAGTAGTAACTCCATGAACTATAAGTTACGCTCTCCATTTTCCATTTCCATTCCTTAACAGGTCAATATTCGCTGGTCGAACCCGATGGCTCCATACGCACTGTGGACTACACTGCTGATCCCATACATGGCTTCAATGCTGTTGTCACCAAATCTGGACCCACTGTGCACGCACAATCGCTGGTCACAAAGCCCATTGTGGCGCACAAGCCCATACTGACCCACTACGAACCACATGTGGCTGCTCCTGTGGTGGTCGCCTCCCCAGCGCCTTATGGTAAGTGGGGAAAGAAAGCTTTATTTATGCATATTACAATAATTCCCTATTAGCTAAACTGGATTAGCACTCACTATCTTTTAGCAGCCCTTACGCACATTGTGGTTGTTGTGGTTTGTGTAGTTTGTAATCGGTTTATTGTTGTGGTGTCTGATTGCTGTTGTTGTTGTTGCTTTTTTAGGCATGAACACGTATCGCATGCTCAAGCTGTTCAGGCGTCATGCCAACTATTTTAACAATCAATATCGCAAATTGCGCCCAGACGAATACGATGACATCTACGATGCAACAACAGCAGTTACAGCAGCAGCCCCAGACGATTATTATTATGCAGCCTACTGAATCAGTTACCCATCTAGACTTCTCCATATAGTTATGCATATGTTTACCATAACTTTATTTATAATATACTACATTAACAACATTTAGGTTCGCTTTGTAAATGCCTCTTGCATTGGCAATTAGCTGTGTGTGATCAGTCGAGCGATTAAACTGAATCATCGCAACGTGAAATGTGTAACATTTCTCAACACTGACTAATGCAATACACTTGGCACGCCCACACAAGTCTGTTAATCATGTCATGAGTTCAGTTTTAGTTACAGTTTTTCCTCAACATTGATCAACAAAGATTAGTTCAAATTGTGTTTTGCACTCATATTTTCCATTTGTTTCCCACACTAATTATGTCATATTGCAGCAGCAACAGCAACAGCAACAGCGACAGCGGAGGCAGCAGCGCCGACAGCGCATCAGCTTTTCCAGCATTCAGTTTTAAGAAAAAACTGTGCGGAAAATTGTGTTGCCCATTTTCAGTTTTTAAACTCAAAGCCAACATCTTTTCTCAATGTCGCAATGTTTCGTTGTTGCCGCTGGGAATTGTTGTTGTTGCTGTAATTGTTGTTGTGACTGCATGTGAAAATCATTTTAATTGTGACTGCTATTTTAATAATTAAGAATCGCGTAAGCAAACGCACCACAAACGACAAAAAACTTTTGCCAAATGCCCGAAAGACAAAAGACTTAGGCAACAAACTTGAGCAGCAATTTGCATGCAAAACAACAACGACAGATGAAAAGGAAGTCACAACAGCAGTAATGCTAGCGAAAATAAGAAAAACAACAACACCTGTGACCAATTGACTTCGCTGGTTACAAATTCGTGACAATTCAAAATGGGCCAAAACCAAAAGAAACAAAATCGTTTGAGCCACTTTAAAATAATACCACAAACAAAAATAAACTACAATGGGAATCAATTGCTGAATCATATTTACAACAATTGCCAATCTCTGATTATATTTATTGGTAATATTTTTGTGTTTTTGTACTTAAAGTTAACAAACATTATGCGCCCGCTGCCGCGCCCATTCACTACGACTACGATGATGGCTACTACAATCATGCCCAGTACGAGTACGTGCCACAATACGATGCCGGACATGGACACTATGGCCACTATGCGAGTCCCTATGCGACATCACACTATTAAGTACTCTAAGCGTATTTAGTTTGTATAATTGAATAAACCGAAAAACAATTTTATAAGTCGATTCCATGGCAGTGTTGAGTGTGTTTGCTTAACGATGTCGTTGAGAGATTCACACACACACTCCCACATATATACACTGCCAAATTGCTGACCCTTTTCTCTCTCATACACACATACACACCCGACGCTGAGTAAGATAATAATGATATGGATGCTAATTTAAGTTGTGAATTTTCTGTAAAATAAAGTTTCAACAACATTTTATAAGTGAAAATAAATCGAATTTAATGGAACTGGGAATGCAGTTAATGTAAAGATGAAAATACAATTCGCTTTTCTTATTTGACCCATAAAAATCAGAGTTTATGAACTGGTCTATACATTTCCATAACCCCATAAAGTGTGACATAATGTAACAAGTCTGGCTAACGATTTTCTACACTGTATTTTTATTGTAAAAATTTATCATCTATAAAAGTGTTCCATAATTTAGTGGTCTCATGTGGGCTCTTCTCTTAAAGGCCAACAGATGCAACAGTTCCCACGTTGGCGGCATCATTTGCACTTGCTATAATTTAAACAATTGAAATGAAATTTATTTGTATATTATTTTGTACATTACAGCAATAATTCATGGCCAATTGAATTTGTTTATTGAAATAAATGACAATGCGAGTGGTTAGCGTGGTAGGCGATTTCCGCTCTTCCCTCAAAACTTATTCAAACCAAAACAACAGCCAAACTTTACGGTCTGAAAATTTGCAACGGTTTTCTTATATAAGATTTTTTTTGTGGTTTGAAACAGTTTAGTTGGTCTATTTGTTTGTCTTAATTGGCAATTGAAAGCTTTCTTCCGGCTGTTTCCGCTGACCAATTGAATTGAGAGAGAGAAAAGCTTTGAGACACTGGAGTTTTTTTGGACAACAGGTTAAGAGCTTAATATGTGTTAGCCTTTTGGTATTTTTTCTTAATATCCGTGAAGTTTGCTCTTTTGTGTAACATAATTTGTAGGGGTAATGACAATTCAAAGCTCGAAATTGTATGAATTATTAGCATTTATTTTAAAAACTTCGTAGCTTTCCTTAAGTTAACTTTTAACAAGCTTTTAGCTGTTTATTTAGGGTTGATTAGGTCTGGCAACACTGGCTTTACTTGGCTAACTTAAAAGCTTTTCCTCAGCTTATGACTAAACTCAAATAAAGTTAAACTTGGAGGTAATAAAGAAACTGTAGCATACTTTTGGGCTGGTTTATTTATTCAGAGCTGTGGCAGACTTTGAAGCTGTAAGTAGTAAACTTTCCAAAGCCAACCATTTCTAGAATGACATATCTCCCTGAGTTACTTCACATACTAAGCTATGTTGCCACTGCACTGTTATGACTTATAAGCCCCATTAAACACAAGTTATTAACAATTAAAACAAGCTTAAAGCTGTTAAAAGTAGTTTCAATTGCATGATCGGCAACAAAAGACAGCATAAATCGAACAAAATCGTTCAATTTAACACTTTAACAAAATAATTAACAAATAAATTCGTTATAAATTTGACATTAATAACTTGGCCAATAGTTGTTCATAATGACAACCGGTCTAACTATGATTAAAAAGTGAATTCCAGTCACAAACATTCAGCTTATCCATTAAAATCATTGCTCAACACTTGAAAGCCGACAGATTAGCTGGTTTACTTAACCAACCCGACGTCATCTTCATAATGCCGACTTTAACTGGCTCATGGCCGCACTGGCTAAGCAACAGCTATTCCAGCGTTTCCTAATTGAGACTCAGTTCTAAAGTTTTGCATAAAATATAGATTAAATTGCACATATATTTGTAAGTGATCCACACAAAGTGTTTGAGTTACGAGTGGTAAATCAATGCGAACAACTGTTAAAACGCGAGCACTTTATATACCTCATGCAGAGTCTTTGATCTCTAGAGTGTCGTTGGAAAACTTACACAATACTTACTCATTTGAGTGCATTAAATTTGAATTAAAATTTTTGAAATTTTCGCTCCGTAACTGAAAACAGAAAAAAACCAACTCCGAAGCCGACGAAAGTGACAATTAAAATCTTTTAAATCTTGACTTGCCGTCTGTTGTTGCATTTCCTTAAGAGAGCGCGCCCAAATACTAAAAAGCAAAACCTCCGGCCATGCCCGAACTGATACGGACCGGGCCGAGCCAGGCCGGCGTGTCAGCGCCACCAAACCTCAATTATAGCCACGCCGGCAGCCAACTAGCTTATACCTATTTATATACAGGCTAATATGTGTGTAATGCAGTCTAGTGCTGGCAAAATTGGTAAATTTTATTGATGTTTGGAAGAATAGAAAATATCGAAATTTAAAATAAAAGTTAACTAGTCAGTAGCATAAGAAGTTAGTTTTAAGTCCCATAATCAATTTAAAACAATTAGTATTAAAATGTGGCCATTTTTTCTTCCCTCAGCTGCACTTTATTATTTAATTTTCACACTTTTTTTTTACAAACATCGAAGAGACCGATGTTTTCCCAGCTCTAGCACTCACACATTCACACTCTCTCACACACTCTCATTTATGGAGCCGGCACAGGTTGCCAAAGTGGACAATTTAATGTGGCTGTCATGTTAAATGCCAGGCCAATAATTTAAGCCTCATTTTTTCTGAGCCGAGAAATGTTTGATGGGTGGTATGTGGACTATTGTGCTCTCAACAGAGGTTAACAAAAAATGTTGTGGATTAAAACAAGTAGAGCTATTGCTTTGGGCGCCAAATTGAAAAGGGCTTTAATGTGGTTATGTAAATGAAAAGCAGCCCAAAAGGAAAACCATTTATAGAGGGAAAGCAGTGAAAAGCGCAGCCGAAAAGCACAAAACTATTTTTGTAAGCTTTAAAATGAAAAATTTATATTTTCAAAATAATTTACTAGCTAACCAGTTACACGGCTATTTTTATATAAAGCTTATCTGGTATCAGCTTAGAGAATTAGAGGCACGCCGTGTGCGATAATTGCTTTTGGGAGTTGCATTCTGTGCATTAGGTGTGTGATTAAATCTACAGGCAGAGTTTATCTAGAGGTCTTTGGGCCATCAGTTGAGTTGGGGAACATTGAAGACAAGTTATTTAATTGATTCCGGATTCAATTAATTACTTTATGTATATTTTATTTGAATTTTAAATGCTTCTTTCAAGTTCTTGCCTTAGAAATTTTAGCTACTACAATAAAAATATTTACATTTGAAAGCTATCATAGTCAATAACATATTCAAGGTAAGCCAAGACAATAAATCGAAGTACTGATTGTTGTTATTTCCTTTAATTTCTTGTTGGAATTTTATCTTAACTAATTAAGAGATAAAAGCCAATAGCTTAAATTGCACTTTAAGCGTAAAGCATTTTGTTTGTGTTTAACAATGAATTAAGCATATTCTTAAATATTTAATTGTATTTTATTAAGCGGCATTTAAACTAATTTTCAGACATTAACAATACTCTTCGTATTTCCGTTAACACAAAATCGAATTAGCCACGTGCTAAACTTTTAATAAAAACCCTAATCGACCAAGTTAAAAGAAACTGAAAAATAAACCACAAATAAATTGCATTTTGTGCTCAAGCTCAGACTCTCTTGAACTCCATTTGCGGTTAATGCATTAAAAACATTAAAATGTAAATAAAAAATGATTTTTAGACCCCGTACTCTAAAAATGAGTAGAGGGGTCTATTAGGTTCGTCAGAAGCGAAATATGCAAAACAGGCAGAAGAAGGCATGGCCGACCCCATAAAGTATATATATTCTTGATCAGCATCAACAGTTAATAACAAGCTATTAACTAGCTTAAGCAGACTCCCACTCTCTGCGCTAATTGCGCTCAGAGATCTCTGCCGCTGTTTGTGTGATTGTTCGTGGACGCCAGCAGAGCGCTCGAACGGTTTGTGTGTTTGTTCGCTGTCCTCTGTGGCGCTAACAAGGAGCACTCTCTGTTTACTATTTACGTATGCTCCCGCACTCTACTCTCTGTAATTGTATTTAAATTACAGGCTGTCGCTTGCCGCTGATTCTGATCACCTGGTGTTTCACACAGACAAATGTTCGATTTTGGCCTTTCGCGGATTTTTTTTTGCTTGACCGCTGCGATCTGCAGTGCCTAAAATCGTTAGTAATTCTTGCTGAAATACCAGGCCAACAGAAATATAAGCAGGTCGCAATGCAAAAATTATTTAACATTAACATTGAATTAACATTAACAGCTTAAGCAGACTCCCACTCTCTGCGCTAATTGCACTCACAGATATCTGCCGCTGTTTGTGTGATTGTTCGTGGACGCCAGCAGAGCGCACGAACGGTTTGTGTGTTTGTTCGCTGTCATCTTTGGCGCTAACAAGGAGCACTCTCTGTTTACTGTTTACGTATGCTCCCGCACTCTATTCTCTGTAATTGTATTTAAATTACAGTCTGTCGCTTGCTGCTGATTCTGATCGCCTGGTGTTTCACACAAAGAAACCTTCGATTTGGGCCTTTCGCGGATTTTTTTGCTTGCCGCTTCGATCTGAAGTGCCTAAAATCGTTAGAAATTCTTGCTGAAATACCAGGCAAACAGAAAGATCAGCAGGTCGCAATGTAAAAATTGTTTAACAATAACATTGAACTAACATTACCATTACAATAACATTAAATTAACATTAACATTGAAATAACATGGACTTAACATTAACATTGAATTAACGTGGACTTAACATTAACATTGAATTAACATAGACTTAACATTAACATGGACTTAAAATTAACATTGACTTAACATTAACATTGAATTAACATTAACATTACATTGCATTAACATTAAATTAACATTTACATTGCATTAACATTGCATTTACATTGCATTTACAGTGCATTTACAGTGCATTAACATTACAAGAACATTAACATTAACATTGCATTAACAGTGCGGTAACATTGCATTAACATTAACATTAAATTAACTTTAACATTGACTTAACATTAACATTGAATTAACTTTAACATTGATTTGACATTACAATTAAATTAACATTAACATTAAGGTCGCTTGCTGCTGATTCTGTTCGCCTGGTGAATCAGCTAGAAAAATCTTCACTTTTAGCTGATCGCTGATATTTTTCGCTAATGTAGGGAGCTCACGAGCTGCACATATTTTAACAGAAATCCAAGGCAAAAAAAAATAACAGCTGCTCACTATGCACAACATTATTTTGCTTAAACTGGGCTCTTGTAAATTGTGTTGTATCTTACTGTGAATTTCTTTTCGCCTGAGAATTCAACTGGGAATTTGCATATTCCAGCTGTAATACCAAGCGAACAGAACTTTCAGTAGATCTCAGTAGAAGGAGTACGGGGTCTTTTATAGTCAGCTCGCTCGACTGTAGTCTTTCTTACTTGTTTTTAATGAAACTTGCAGAGCTAAGCATCTAAATGATGGCTAGAAAAGAGCGGTTAAAAGTGCCTTTGAAATCCATTTTGTTGATGGCTCTATTTTGTTGCTTGTTGTTTATTTATTTGATTATTGTTTTTGTTGTTTTGTTGTTGCTTTGATTTTTAGATTGTGCAAACATCTTTGGCGATTCTTAAGATACAGACAGTAATGTATCCATTAGATACAACATAACACGACCAAAACCCTTTTAAAGAGATTGTCTCAGCACGTTTTCAATATGTTGCAAAATGAGTTGTAAATGTGGGGAGTGTGTGTGATTGTTGTGTGTGTGTGTGTATTGACTTACAAGCATTAAGAACAACAACAATGAGCTTCCCATATGATGCGTCACTTTTGCTATCAGCATTGAAAAATACATAAAATCCACAAAATGCTCAACTGATTTTCCAACTGATGTTGAACGGGTTTTTAGTTTTTTGTTGTGTTTTCTTGCTGATTATTCCATGGATTTTCATTTTTCCATTTTTCGAAATTTTGCAAGGCTTTAACGCTGTTGTTGTTGTTGTTGTTGTTGTTTTGCTGCCGTGTATTTTTTTGTGTTGTTGGTTTTTATGGTGTTCAAACTAATTTGTGGTTACAAGCGACTGCCGGCCTGTTTTTTTTATATTCGTGGCTCAAAAAACACAAAGTGCGGCATCATGCCCTTTTGTTGTTAACTCATAAGGTTGGGGCATTATTGAATGGGGAGCATGCACTGCAAAAAACAATTTAGTAGCAAACTTATTATGATCACAATAAAAAATCAGTCAGCCAGAGAATTTTAATGATTTGAGGTAAAATTAATACTACAAAGAGACAAAATAATGTATATATATATATATTTTTAAATTTAACAAAGTTTAAGGTAAAGTTTATAAACATTATTATTCCCAAAAATGTACACGAGAAGCATTTCTAATATAAGTTTTAATATTCCTTTATTTTACTTATGCTTCATTATAGTATACTGACTTTTTCACAGTGTAGAAGCGCATGAACATGCTCATAAGAGTGCGCTATTTGCAATTATTGCTGAACAAAAGCGCCAAAAGTTGACTAACTAAGTTGCAGTCAAAGTGTGGAAGGAGGTGCAGGAGTCGAAGGTGGAGGTGGAATTGCAGTAGACCCAGACTAGAATTAGGCACAGATAGAAGCAGCGGAGTTGGGGGTGGAGCTAAAGTTGCAACAGGATTGCTAAATCTGCAGTACAGCTGATCTAATTTGCCAACTTTATCTACATACATGCGATTTTGGTCGTGCTGTCAACAAAATCTCAGAATCTTCGCAGCTGACAGGCGACTTTCAAGTTATCTCCGCTGTGTAAATGGTAAATAATAAATTCCAAAGTGTACTTTAAACACTAGACAACAAGCGTGGCAGTTGCAAGTGCTTGCCAATGATACACACACTCACACACACCAGCAACACCAAACAAGTCAAATAAAGTGAGTGTTAAGGAAGAAACTTAAATATTTGTAACTGCCTTTCCTTTTTTTACTAGCTCTAAGAAACTGCCAAAATTACTTACCAAAATAAAAAGTCAAGAGTTTGCTGTTAACTGTAAATTTCAATTTGCATAAAGCAAAGTTCAATAACATAAATAGCCTGGCTTAAATCATAAACAGAGCGACTTGAGCTACAGTTCCCCTTCATTTGCTCTCGTGCGACTTTCATGCAATTGATTTTCCATGAACTTCAATTTGCATGTTTGCATTGCAGTTAATTGCGGTTACCAGGGGGGTCTAAGGGGGGACTTAGTGGGTCTCAGTTTTGGCCTTTTTCCGCAAGTTTCGCATACAATTGTCAGTGTCATTGCTTTGGCTCACTGTTTGTTGTTGTTTATGCTGTTGACCTGTCTGGAGATTTATATTTACCTGTTGCCCATTTGGAGCATATTATGTAAATTTTTCATTGAAAACTGGTTCACGTTTTCAATTTCGCTTCGCTCACTTTTGTTGGCCAAATCGAATTGTTGTTGTTGTTGTTGCTGCTGCTATGCACTCGTATCACATTAAGAGTCTTTTTTCACTTTTTATTTAATTTTAATCTTAGGCGCATTTTAATTGGCAATTGCACTTAATAAACACTGTGCATTTTTTATGCGATAGATAGCCAATTAAAGGCATGGAAATGGTGTTAATTCACAACTTTGAGAGTCAAGGTGTGTGTTGTGGAGAAATCAACGAAGATATATTTAAATGTTTGGGATTTAAAGAATTTGGGTTCAGAAAAGGCAGGAACAAAGTAATTAAATTGTCAAAGAAACACTTGAGTGCCTAAGAAACTTTACCCAATTATATAACAAAGCATAAAGAAAAGTTCTAGATTTGTATGTCATTTATAACATTAACTTTAACAGAATTGATCATATATTATTAATATATATCAAAGAGTTCTTGTTTTTATTTTTTATATATAAAAGAGCCCTTTTCAAATATTTTTAATGACTTGTGTCTTCATTTGCTTTTCTAATTTTGCTGCTTTCTGCTACTTAATGTTTACTACTATAACTACCTTTCTTAAACTGCTATCTAAGTTTCAATCTTGTTATGTCTCATTAACTTTTTGCTGGATTTCCGTTCTTAATTTTCTTTCACAATGCGAGTTAATACATCGTTAAGTTTTAGTTTTGCTCAGTGCAGTTAACAGCAATCGTAACTTGCACATTTACAACTTAACGGTAGAGCCACGACATTGCGAGGCCTTTGCAGCAGCAGCAACAACAACAACTGCAATAACAGCAGCAACAACAGCAATGACAACAAAGCAGCGATAACAACAATAAGCATTGAATAAGGTTAGCATCTCCTTGCTTCTCTCTTTCTTCTACCTCTTTCTAAATGTGCTCTCACCTCCCTCTCTCTTTCTCCCCCTTCCGTTGCTACAGATTCATATGTGGTTACGAGCATCGCATGTGAGATAAGCACCCGCATAACTGTGCAAACTTTGTACGTGGCAACGGCAGCCTGGACAGCTGGACAGTGGGACAATTGAACAACTCTGCGGTTGGCCGAAGTGGACAAAGTGGACTTTGTTGGCCCGGAGACAGCGAGGCCATTTCATTATGTAAACAGTGCAAGGAAAACAAGAAATCTGGCCACAAATCAATAGAAAAAAGTGCTTTCATTTCGCATTGATGGGGCGTCGGGATGCAGGCCAACTAACTGACTGACTAACTGACTGACTGACTGACTAACAGACTGACTGTGTTAGCCAGGCTAACTATATGAGCACTGTGGTTGCCACAGTCGTAGCCGGACCGGCTCCACATTGCGTGTTGCAGCTACTATTATGAATAAACATGTGCCACATGTTAACTGTCGCTGTCTCTTGGCCTAAGTATTTAATATTAGCCAGCTCTGCAGTAATAGAAAAGAAAATTTCAAAATGAAAATGAAAATGAAAAGAGAGCAAAGTGATTTTCGGGTTTTGCAATTAGCCATAACATAAGCCAAAGGAAACACGCTTTAACGGCAAACTTGTATTTCCTGGCTTGACTTTTTGCTTGGCCTAGTGTCTGCCAGTTGTCTGCCAGGCTGCGGTCTCCTTGTCTCTCTGCCTGTTTGTGGCAACGCTTTTGCCTTTCGGCTAAGTCAGGAGAAGTCAGCAGATGCGCCGTTATTACTATCAAACGTCGACCCATTGAATTATGACAATAATTTCATGTTAATAACTCAAAATTTGAACTTTATGCTGGCAATTTTTGGCTTTTAAAATCAGTCGGCATACTTGACTGCTTTCAGTTTTGCGGCTGTTGTTGCCTGCAGTCAAATAGCGCAAATATTGCTTGAGCAAATTGTGTAATGAGGCGCAAAGAAATGTCTACACTGAGCAAAAAATATAAGTAGCCGGTAAAATCAAGCATAAAGAATGATAGAAAATTCTAATAAATTCGTACTTACATAAAATTGATTAATAATTATTTGTGTATGCTATGAAACTAATGTTATATACAATTATTGAAAGTATAGAACTCTTTTTACAAGTGTAATGCCGTTTGTTTGTCTGGTATTGGCTTACAGCTGCCACGGGGCGTATGCGTAATAATGCCCATGGCCAATTGAAAGGTGCAGGTGCTTAATTAGACAATTTCTCTATTATAGGGTATCCAATGCCCCTTTCACAAAAACAACACAAATACCCACCAAACTCAATGCTCAATTACCAGCTGTGGCTAATCAAAAGGGCATTGATTTTTATGAACTGCGAACTGTACATCCAATTCCGTAACTTGGGAATCGAGACTGGAATTGGGATTGGGAACTGGGAACTGGAATCGGAATCGGAATGGGCCTGGCTCTGACGCTGGCTGTGATGCCGCTGTTAAGGCCTGGCTTTAAGGCTGGCCAGCTCGTTGTTTGCCATGCTGATGGCTCTGCCGTCGTCGCGTCGCTTGTATAAATCTGTGTATTTAAAATTAAACGTGCCTGGGTTAAAAATACAAAGAAAAAGTGATGCAAGAGCTAAAGAAAGTTGTTTGATCTGTATAGACGGGCTCATAAACGGACCAATCGCCAGACCCAAAAAAAAAATGGGGTACGGTCGGAGTCTGATGACGGGTCAGTTATAATCAAGCCCGTGTGGCGTGGCCCGTCACGTTAGGGCCACATTCACACAGACAAGCTAAACATAAGCGGCCTCCACTATTGGCCATAATGTGCATATTGCAGTTTTTTTCTGAGTTTTTATCGCTTCTCGGTTTTGACAATAAATTGCCTTGGCGGTGGCTTTGCCCGCGTTACCTTTAACGAAGTGTGAAAGATGTCGGCTCTGATTCGATTCGATTGCGCCACAGTGCAGCACACGCTGCAAGGTTTCGTTTGTTGTAGTTGTTGCTGCTGCTGTTTCTTTGCTCTCCGTGCACCGTGAAGATGTAGTTAACAACGTGACTGTGTAATCAGCATCAGTAGCCAAAACCTAGGAAGTCAACCCAGTCAAATGCGGCAGCTTTATTGGCCAGATTCAGATTCAGCTTAGACTTTAACTTCAGCTTGAATGCCTTCAAAACGCTGGACGCTGAACCCAAAAAAAAATTGTTTAATTTTTACAACCGACTCGTTTTCTGTCGTTTCTAATCAAATTAATTTCACCAGCTGCACACAACAACACGTCTTAAGGCTTAAATTGGGATTGCAATTGGGATTTGGGCATATTGCACATACGCAGCGTATAACAGTCTCTTATTTTATGTGCAAATACTCGTAGTCATATCGAATTGAGTAACTCGCATGAGCAAAAGGTGAAGGGTGACCCAGACTTATTGCATGCCACATACAATTATCTAAATATTTTATTTTTAGTGTTTTTGCAATAGTTTTTTAATAGCACAATCAGACTGCCATTAGTCAAATCTTTTTGAATTAAAACTAAGCCTTAAAGTGCGAATTTTATGGAGAGCTTTAACTTTATTAGGACTAGCTTTAGGCTGAAGCCACTAGATTTGTTTTGCTTATACTTGATTTAAATCTGTTTGAATCTGTTTAAATAAATTCTTTTCTTTACCTAATTCTTACTTCGTATGACATCTAAACGGAAGCAAATTTCGATAATTTCCTGTTACTGCTCTCGACTGACAGTTGTGATTTAAGATCCTTGCGAAATGTTCAACATTTGTTTCTCACACTCTTAATGTGCCCCGGCATTCCAATCAGCAAATGCATTCACCACTTTATTTAAATTACACAAATTTGTCTTTAAATTTAATTTAAGCAGAATGGATAACAATCAGAACAACACTCATTTTACATATGTACAAATGTATTTAAATGCAGAGAACTCACGCGAATACTTTTAACAAATCGACAAACAGTTAATTGATTCGAAAATTGAAATATAATGCCAAGAATTCTTGGGCTGTGATCTTGAAAGTGTTTTGAATAAATGGCGAATAAAGTGAATAAACTTTGAATTTATGGGTTTATGACAGCGTTTAAAACTCATCTAATATATTCATTAAAAGTGCCAGTTTTAGCTTATTTATTTGCCATAAATTAGTTTAATTTTAACTAAAGACGAATTGAATGCAGTTAAATAAAAATAACTAACTGTCAGTGTCTCACAAATGTTTTAATAATATTTATATGTAACTGGCACTTTTCGGACACGCACATATTAATTGTTGTTAATTTTAATCAATTGATTTTAATTAAAAAGTTTTGGGTAACGCTGCTGCTTTAAATATGTAAACCTAATTATTATTAATGAGTGTGTGTGTGTGTGTTGAAGCGCGCGCAATTAAAAGCAACTAAAATCAAAATAAAACCCGTTGACAATGCGATGAAAATTAGCAGCGGTTAATGACTTCTGCACCTACAAAACAAAAAGCTTAAAAATGCACACAAAAAAGTGTCAGTTTAATCACAGGCTACTTTTGTTTGCTAGCTGCGACGTCGACTGCAGCAGCGACGCTAACTGCGACTGCGCCTGCTTTTGCTAATGATGTCGTTGATGCTGTGCAGCGGTCAGGGTTGTCGCTGTCTGCGTTGTGTCCGCTCTGTGATCAACTTCGGGACCGCCATTTAAATGATGGGTCGCACAAGAGAAGCCGGCTAATTGCCTAGGCTAATTGCATTTCGCTGACGGCTATAAAAAGCCGTTCAAGAAAGTACCAATCATGGTTTCAGTTAACACAATCAGCGCATAGTGAACACCGTTATAACTTTACCTTGCCGCTGGTAACTGCTGTGGTGACTGCGGTGTCCACGTAAGTGACTATTTACCCTTTATGCCATGCAGCAAATGTGTGCAATTAAAGCACAATTTAGCGCCGTTTGCCACTGCACGCAACGCAACGCAACGGGGCGAGTTTGTTGCCAGAGTCTTTTGATTTTCGGTTTGCTTTTTATGTAATTCATAGAGTCAAGAGTCAAATCAAAGGAGTTAACGAAACATTATTCGATTTATTATTATGTATTTACAAATTTTGGGGCAAGTCTTAAAGTAAATGTTGTGTAGTTTTTGCTGTTTTTAATTTTTCTTTAAGTTTTTTGTGTATTTTTTTGTTGATTTCTTGTTTTTGTGTTTGCTCAACTTGAGGTCAGCGCTGAGTTGCTTTGAGTTTCTGCTTCCTGCAACTGCATCTTTTCGATCAGCTTCTTCAGCTTGTTGTGCTTCTTCAGATAGGCGCTCTTCTCATGTGCCAGCTTAACAGTCGTTGTTGTGGCTGTGGTTGTTGTCGGTTTTTGTGTTGTGCTTGTTGTTGTGCTTGTAGTCGTTGTTTCTGTAGTGCTGCTACTGCTACTGCTGCTGTTGGGCTCTGCAGTTGTGGAGGAGCTGCCAGACTCTTGTGGCAATACCTCTTCCCTTTGCTGCTGCTGCTCCTCTGCCTGTTCCTGCTCCTGCTCCCGCAGCAGCAACTGCTGTTGTTCCTCCTGCGGTGCTTGCCATTCCAGCGGCTGCTCCTCCGTTGGCAGCAGCTGCAACTGCAAAGAGATGATGCATGTGATTATGACATGGACATGAACATGGACATGGATATGGAATGTGCTTGTGGTCGTGGTCGTGGTCGTGGTGGGGATATGAAATATGGTACATGAGCATGATTGCGTTATGCTGGCGAGTGCTTGCGAATGCTGGGTGGGTGTGCGAGTGTGTACGTGTCTGTAGGTGTAACTCTTGTGTGTGCCAAAGGTAAAAAAAAAACATTTATAAGTGTCAAAAGCATAGAGTGGATTGTTTTCTGTTTTGGGAGTTGATTTTTTTCGCATTTTCATTTGGCTTTAATTTGGTTGTTTGTACACGCAATTTACAAAAACGACAACGACTGCTTATACTCTGCCTAAAGATGGGCGCTTCAGTAGCGCAGATAACGCTTGCGATTATCATATTGTCTTACATAGTTCCATGGCGCATATTTAACCTTCTCGTAGGCCTTGTATTTCTTGGTCTTCGCATTGTATTTGCCCTGCTGCTTGTTCGGCACAATCGCCGTATATTTGATGCCCACTCCGGGCACATACTGTGCCGCCAACGCGGGCACAGAGACAGCACCACCCGCTCCCGCTCCAGCTGCTGCTGGTGTGCTGTATGGTGTCAAGAGTTCACCATAGTTGCGCTTGGGCGGCAGATTGTTATAGTTGGCCGGTGCATAGGGTCCGGCGGGTATGATCCAGGTGCGTGGGCGTGACGGAGGCGGCAGCACATAGCTGCAAGACAGAAGAAGCACACCAAAGCAATTGAAAGACAGTCTTGAGAAAAAGGGAGCACTTTAGTCACTTACACATATGGATTCGGGTTGGGTATATCATCGCTTTGATCCTCCCAAACGGGCGCTGGCTCACGATATGGCTGACGTGGCGGCGTGGGCGTGGTACGTGGTGGTGGTGGCACTATCGGTCCCGTGTTTGTGCCCCAATCCACGCGTATCGCTTGGCAGCTGGCAGCGAGGCAGATGACTAGCAGCAGGCAAATGGAGTGCTGCAAAAAGTACCCAAAGAAAAACAAATAAATGGTTAGAATGTTGACCAACTTCTGCTCAATTTAGCTACGTTAAATTGTTGCATAAACTTATTTGCAGCTGCCACAAATGTTTCATTCGACTCGACTTTGCCTTTTGGCTATTCGATGATTGCAAATCGAATGCGTATTTAATGCTTCACAGATCAATTAAATGCGCTTTATTTAGCTACAAACTCAGTGCACTTGAACTCGTTTCCAAAAGCAACAAAATGTAATAATAAATTAATTACATGATGTCTTACAACAATGTCAAGTACAACAAAATATTATTATAATCAACTCGAATTGTTGTTAGTTTTTTGTTGTCTTTGTTGCTTTTGTTTATGTGAAAATTTCTCAACATACTGACATAATTCAGCTTCCAGCCAGACTTTCTGCTAGAAACTCTTTGTAACTTAATAAAATTTGTTGAAAAGTTCAAAGTCATTTATCTATGATTATTATAAATATTTATATAGAAAATATTTGCTTTGTTAATTGAAATAGTTTGCTTAATAATGGGTTTATAGTTGATTAATTACGCTGCATTCAGTTCAGGCTTAAAAAGGTGCGATTTTTTTTATGAATTAATTTTTATTATGCTACAGAAAAAAATAAATATAAAGTATTTGAATGCTTAAGCATTGTTTACTTTATTATTTATTTATGCATTGTGAGCATTGTCACCGGCTGCCAAGTGCTTTTGCTGCTAATGATCAATTAGGAGCCGTTAAACAGGCTAATGCGATTTAAAACGCTTCAAAAACGCACACGAAACGCGCGAAACGAAAGGTGCTAAAATGGGAGTGGAGGAGTGTGCGGATGTGTGGGGGAATACCGTTCCATAGATAATCACAGCTCAGCGCTCTCCTTGGCCAAAATTTGTCTGTTGCCAATTTGTCAATCGGTCGACAGTATGCACAAAAGATATCGATAGCAGTGATTTATCGATGCCACCTGCATGCAATGCCATTGTGCACACACATGTGTGTGTATATACTTGTGTGGGTGACTGTGCCTGAGTTATAACACTTTATTATTTTTGTCTGTTCGAGATTCTCTTTTCGAATGGATTTCTCAGAAGATGGCAAATTGAATGTGTCAACTTTATAAACATTTAAAACAAATGAGTGAGCGGTGCATGTACTTTTTGTAGTTACTGTGATGGCACTTCACTTTGGAGCTGCAGCACTATAAATAAGTTTGGCAAGAGTTGCGCATTTTTTAAACGTTTACACATTTATTTTGTATACCCTGTAAGAGGAAGAAGTGCGCTAAGGGGTATGCTAAGCTTGTGAAGGAGTTTAGTAATAAAAACACTAAGTGCCATAAGTAAATTGGCACTGTAAAAGCTGTGATGGACTGCTAATGGGGTATGCTATGCTCGTTTGTAACTGACAGCAAAGTCATGTCCCAATTTAATGAAATCCATTAGCATTACAACAGAACTGTTGCCAAGCCTTCTTGAGATCACATACGTAGATCAAGATAAAGTCAAGTGAGTCATGACTGATCACAGATTGTTTACCTATGAATTTATGCAGATTACAGAAACAAACTACGACCCAATCCAGGGTATCATTTCGCCTTAAGTGCTCCCCAAATGACTTCAACAAACTGATTGATTTTTTGGCTCTACCATTGACATTTCAGCTTACGGTATTTATATTATTTTGATGGTTAAACTAGTCAATAAATATTCACAATTGCTGCAATTCCAGCAGT
The DNA here is from genome assembly GCA_020829145.1 of Drosophila nigrodunni. Classification (NCBI taxonomy): domain Eukaryota; kingdom Metazoa; phylum Arthropoda; class Insecta; order Diptera; family Drosophilidae; genus Drosophila; species Drosophila nigrodunni. Next base: position 2,821,770 of record JACVCZ010000003.1, on the reverse strand, counting down.
GTCGACATAGCAAATGGGAATTTTGTGTCTAGATGGACAGCAATCAATTAGCCAAATACGCTGCACAAGCGCTTGTTTTACAGTTTCATTTAATAACCTAGTTTATGATGGACCAGTGTGCTTGGAAAAACAACGACTAATTTTAGTTTGATTTTAATTACAGCAAAGAAAACATCAAAATGGGAAACATGAGGCTTGAGTGCAGTTAAAACGAACTCGATGTTGAAATTACTTAACCAATTTTGGGTGTTCAAAAAGGTGTTGGATTCAATCACAGATCGAATCAATTATTCTGGTACTCAGCTGAAATCTAAGACAGTTTAAGTGCAGGAATTTGGCAGCTACAGTTCCAGTTTGTCAAGTAGCATGACGGCATCAAAAAAGGCTAACAAAAAAAAAAACAGAAAAAAAATTACAATTATTTTGTAACAATGGACACTCAATTATGATCATAGCCAGAGCTTGTCTGGGCTCTTGTTACTTCCGAGACATAATGACAATGACCCTGAACTTGAAACACACTTAACTCAAGCTACACTTGAAAAAACTAGAGTGTGTAAGCTCACAACTCCAACAAATTCAATTACCATCAAGAGCCAAATTTAACTGCGAAGTAAATGAAGAAAAGCAATTAACAAACAATGGGAGATATTGGCAAACTTTGTTGCGTTTGGATTAAAGTAAATTTATTTCCCAGAAGCAGATTATCGCTCAACGGCTTAACGATCACTAATTGCGTATCTTTTCGCAGATTTTTGCAAAGTGTATGGGTGAGTACACGTACTGGTACAAAGATTTTCAGCTTTTCAGGTTAATTAAAGGCAACGAGTGCGCACAATGGGAATCTGGCAACTGGCATCTGTGTATCTGCGTATCTGAGAATCTGTGGATCTGTGCGTTTGTCGGCTTAATCAAGAGTGTTCAAAATAAAGTCAAAACAATGCCGACAGTTGAATGAACCTTAAAAATACATTCCAGAGTTGGAGCAGCTGCTTTGGATCGAATTAATTGGACGGCACTCCCACTTTGATATCGGTCACTGCGCCGCCGCCTCAAAAGCCGCCTCCTTTACTTGTTGGTCTCTGCTCTTGTCGGAAGGCGCATAAGGGGCGTGTCGCTTCTAACAGACTAATTAAAAACAATCAATAAAAAAACAGAGGAGAAAAAACGCAAACTACGAGCACAATTACAGCGCACATTACACGGCATTATCATTAAATGTGATTAACGCAGTTTAGCACGAAAATAATCATTTATTATCAAATAACTTGGCTTGGCGTGGCTTTTCGATTTCTTACCGTTTCTTAGCTTTTTTTGGGTACAAATTAAGTGCTTAGCTGTTTTTTTGTCTGCTCCTTTTTTGCAAAATTTTTGGCTTGAAGTCTAAAAAACCGTTTAAGTAGTATGACTACTACTTGTGCTAAGTATTGCCATATTTTTGGGTCAAGCTTAGATTTAATTTAATATCAACGAGATGGTTGGTGGTGGTGTGGGCGTGGGCGTTTGCTGTACAGTGGGGGTGTAAACAGGGGCGCCAGCTGTCCGGTGTGGTCCAATCTTTTATCTTCAACGTGGCACATTGTCTTTTATTACACAACATTATCAACAGAAAATAAAGCTCAAGTAGTTTTTAAATTGTAATAAGCTAATAATAAGTATGCCATAATAATTATTTAAACGCCCTAATTGAAATCATAACTCACTACTGCCAATGAGGGCAATACCTAAACATTTTTAGACCACGTTTTGTTTAATTTTTAGTGCGGGTGCCTGCGAACTGCAGTTCAATTACTGATATGGGGAATTTGCTGGTAATACTATGATATTTATGGGGGAATTTCGTCTAAACGAGTTCAATAAATTTCATTTTATGCATTGTAATAAAGTTTTGCAACAATGCGGGCACCAAATTGCACAATAATAAATGAGATTAATGATATATGATCAATGAGTAATGAGTAATTGATAATGATATGCAGAAGTATCTCTCTAAGCTATGTGGGTGATGAAAGTGAACCAAAGGTGAGCAGATCATAGTCAAACAATAAAAAATTTGATTATGAAAGTGCCAAAAGTTCGAGATGAAATCGGAGTAGAAGTAAGAAAACTCATTAATCAATTCACTTTCAGGCAATAACTGATTAAAAACAATTAAGTATTCAATAAAATGCCAAATTTAATTTTCAATTTCGTCGCAAAGAGATTTAAGACTTGATTTATAGTCTTCATAAATTTGATACACTTGTATGAACTTTAAAAGTTGTGAATTTTAGTGTCTAAACTTAAAATAAAATGGAAAACTTTAATAAAATTTATGTGTGTTCTTTTGGAGTCAAAAGTTTACACAGTTGAGTATAATCTATTTTTAAAAAATACTTTTAAATACAATGATGTTTAAAAACAGCGTTTTAGTCAGCAAAATTTGTGAGTGTATTTAAGGGGGTACGGCATGCGGATGTGTTGCTTTCTTTCAACAATCTGCTGATTAATTTGTTTTGATAGAAAGAGTAATAAATAATTTTTGCTTAAACAGTGTGTGAACAAAAACTGTCAGCTATAAACATCTTTTTTTTTGTAATACCGCAAACAGGAAATGTGAACTTTATATAAAGTATTTGTATACCGATTTCTAAATACGTAGTTTGTAGACAACTCTGGGCTTGGGTTAGGTAATCTCAAGTGGGTGTCAAAATCGAAAAAATATATGATCCATAAATTTAGTGTTCTACACTGTAATCTCATGGTACATGGTCATTAAATTTACATGTTAATCGCTTTTCGCACAAACGTTGAATGAAAAGAAGACATCCGGCTGTTCTTCGGCTACAGTAGACACTCGAAGAGACTGACAGAAGCTAAAGCGTTGGCTAACCTTCAATAAAGACGTTTGAGAACTACGCACACACACAAAAGCACGATGTATAAAAGGGTTTAAGATAGCAAACAGAAACAACAACAACTAAATGACTTCATCTAGCATTCAAACAGTCGAAGCGTGTCAGGTAATTAGTTTGCTAGCTGGCATTACAACGTGGCACATTTGCATATAAAGCACACTGACTAACATGCCAAGTTAAAGCCACTAGCCACAAGCCTCTAGTCGGTTGGTTAGTCGCTTCTTTTGAGCAGAAGTTCAAGGTTTGCCAAATTGTCGCTCATTGCAGGCAAGGCATCCATCAATTAGCGCACTGAATCGTGTGACCTTGAACGCCAGAATAAACAGAAAACAACTAAAACAATAACTACAACAACAAACATGACACATCGCCCCCACAGTGCTACCGTCAGCTACAGCTCGGCTGTCTATCTGTCTGTCTGTCTGTGGCCAACGCTGCGCATGCGCGATTTAAACTGGCGTTAAATTTTGACATGGCTTTTTAACGCCAAACATATTTGATAGCCATGTCGAAGTTGGCTGTGATTTTTGTAGCCGTTGTTACTACGAGTAGTTGGTTTCATTTTTCGCGGCTGCGCTCATTTGTCACAGCCTAATGTTGGCCAATTTCAACGCGCCAAGAAGCCAAGAAATAGACACAAACTTGTTTCATGTTTTAACAGCTGAAACATTTGTTCGTTTTATTCCGTCTATTTCTATTTTTTTGGCATAGGTCTCGCCTTTGGTTTAAGCCATTGATCGGTTACTTGGCTTTAGATTTGGTTTTGAATTTGGCTACAATTTCAGCTTCGGTTCGTTGCATTACCCGCTTTACTCGAACTGGAAACAAACGCAGAAATCAGCATTGTTCCATTCAATACAGTGTCGGCTTCCTCGTCAGCATTTTGGCCAACAGATTCAAGTCTCAAGTATTAGCCATAATTCAAGTCTCTCTGCCTGCAGTTTGCCGACAAAAACCAAAAATAAAAAAAAAACAACCTTGTAAGGCATTTCGAGTGTACACGTTTTTGAATGTGGTATTCGAATCAGAAATGTGATGTTGATGATGATCGCGATGTCGACTTGGTATCGATGTCGTGTATCGCATACTCAAGAAGATGCTTGAATTATGATAGTTGATTGGCGTGAATTTTGGCGAGTGAATGTACGAATACAATCCATTTCTAAATTCAGCATTTAGAATGTCAGTTTCAGTTCAGGAAAATTAAAGACAAATCATCATCAATTCAAATTCCCAGCCATTTCAGTTAAATACTCCAAAGACCTTTATTCCTGCTGAACTCTCTCGGCAATCGATCAACAATTTTTGCACACATTCCAGACTAACAGAAATCAAATCGATACAAAAATAAAATTTTGTTTATGCATTTTGATTAATTGCCAACATGTTCCCAGGCTATACATTTAAAAGACTCTTAAAGCGTATTTTGGCTTAACAAAAGAATAATAAACACAAATTGTATACATTTATACGATACGTATATACAAGTATTGGAAGATTAAAATTATTGATGCCCGAAAATGATTTGCAAAGGCAAAAGTCAAACAGAAAATACGTGGGAGTCAATCAGCCAAATAAATGAATAAATAAGCGAAATTTAATAAAAATAAGTAGACATCATGTTGATTTCAATTACGTTGCCCATTAATGCGCATATTTCTTGATTTTTTTCTTATTTTGAACCCCAACCAAATGGGGTTAATGAAATTTGAAATCCATTCAGTACACAGACAGCTCAATGCTGTTCCTTAAGCTTTATCTAAAGCTTAAATTGTATGTGATTCTGTGTGAGATTCCCAGGCAATTTGTAAACATGACCTCTAGGAAGATTTCACAGTCAAATCTTCAAAATTAATTACTTAATAAAATAGCTAAAAACTTGTTTGTTCTTTGAGAAGAATTTTAAATGGAAATATGTTTAACTGCTGCATCTTTGGCCAGTCAAAAAAAGCGAAATAAATTAAATAATTTTGCAACATTTGGTGCTGCAGGTCTGTCAGTCTGGCTGATTGGCCATGTCGATAAGAGCGAGGCTCATTGAATTTGTGGCATTTGGGGGCGTAACCATTTCGCAAAAACCTTCAAAAAGCATAATAACTTGCATTTTTGAGTAGGGCACTGAGCTGCGTCTGCGTCTGCGTCTTTCGTTATTGTTTTGGCTTTGAGGCTAACTGGGCGCTAATCATAAATCTGCAACGCAACTCTAACTAACTAACAACAAAAACTGTGGCTAATCAGTGGTTACCAACCCCCAAAAAGTTAATGCCTGACAGGCAGTTAACTGTTTGAACTTTTCGACGTCTGTCTGGAATTTGAGTGTTGTGAAAATGGAAAATAAATAAATAAATCAAAAGCGCTTTCAGTCAGTTCAATGTACAATGAAATAGCCCATAGTACACTTAACAGTTTTACAGTTTTTACATTTTTTTAGTAGCATATCGAACCACATCTTGCTGCCACAACTAAACTGGCCAAGAGGTCATTGTGCTACCGTTAACTGAAATTGTTTGCCCATTCAAAAAACTGCATTTGACCGAGTATTATTGATTCGAGGCGGAAAAACATGTTTCTGAAAATCAAACAAACAAAAGCTTAATACCAACAAACTCCTAAGTAATTTGCATAATTTACGTTGCAAATTTTGCCTAAAATATTCAATTCGAATTGAGAATTTCAAACGAATTCATTTGCCCATTTACATAAACTTGCATGCATTTTTGGTCAAGACAATTCCATCATAAAAACGTCAAAAGCTAAAACAAAAACCGACTATCGACAAACATAATCATTTCTAATTACAAACTAATAATATGTTAACCAATCGTACGTCTCAAAATATTTATTTATGAATTTTAAGCATCAATAGATTAGCAAGACAATAGAAATGGAAATTAACTCGTTTCCATAACTTAATTGGCTGACAAAAATTGTGCTGAATGTGGCAAGAAATATTTAATAGCATTTAGATAAGAGTGTGAAGCGATTCATAAATTAAATTTCATTTCAAAATCATCGACAAATTACTTAATCCAATCATGTTTCATATTGAGGAAGTTGAAGTGCATACATGTTTCATTATACGCTCAATTCGACTAACAAATTGCCCAGAAATAAACTAACACAAAATTCAATTAACGAGAAAAATGAAGAAGAATCTTTAAACGATAATTACTCGAATGATGAGATTTATTTTTGGATTTCGTTGGGCATTTTGACAATTAATGACGCTGATTTCATTAAGAGCGCAACAAACATGTTTCCGGTGTGCAAAAAGCAACAAAAATTATAAGAAAAAGAGATGTAAATACAAAAGACTTAAGACACGAACTAGCGACATTGTCAATAAATCGACAGAAGCTTTTCGCAGCGTTCAACGGTACATCAACGGTAGAAAAACAAACCAAAGAATATTGCAAACAATGAGCAGCAAAACAACAACAGCAAAAAAACAACAACACCATTGTGGGTCATTGCCTTCAGACAATTGCTGTTTTGTACCGCACAAAATACAGTAAAAAAATCTTGAAAACTTTTGGATACCCTTGTAAATTTAAGCATAAAAACTTGATACACATATGGCTTGGATTTAAGACATTGATTAGGCTGATGAGATGACGAGTTAATTGTGTTTTTTTATGGCATTTGGCAATGCCCAGTGTTCGTGATTATGAGATTGCCTTCTATCTCTCAAAACATCAAGATTTATGCGCCTCGTCGTGTGTGTGACAATTCTCTTACTTTTGTTACGATTGCTGATTAAGTCAGATCGTGCGCCTGAGCTTATTAAATATTTTAATTTTAATTTTGGCTTTCAGTAATAAGTGTGAGAAATGGCGAATCATTCAGAGCATACACACGCTTATAGTAATTATATATTCATATACTCGTACTTTGTTTCTGTTTTGCACCCAGTTAACACTCAGTTCGAGTTTGCCATAAATTACAATCTGAAGCACATTCCTTTCCTTAAACACTGTACAGCTTATATTAACATTTATTAATAATTTAAATAAATTTTAATAGACATTTTATTTAATGATTTAACTTACCATTTTTTTGTAATTGAATACTTTTTACTTTTTAATCGAAAAATTAAAACTTCTAAGCCGATTTTGCTGTAAATATTTAAAGTGTATTTGTTGATGTTATTTAATATATTCAATCATTTATAATTTGCAATTTATACGCATAATCGAGTTGCCTTTTGAGGGTCGTTGTCGTTGTCGTTGCTGCTGCTGTTTTCGTTGTCATTTTTGTTGCAATTATTTCGCATTTGATATTACACTCTCGTCTAATTGTTTAGTTGTTGCTGTCCTCTATTTTAAAGTTGTTTAATGATGATTGTTATTAGCTTTTGTTGCACAGCTGTTCGCTGCTAGTTATGAAAACATTTTCATTGAGACTTAGTCTTGGACGCCAACTCCTACTCCGATTCCAATTCCGATTCCGATTCGGTTTCGGACTTAAACTCGGACTGTAATTGTAGACTCGCGGCATTGTGCGCATATTGAATGACTCGGAGTGGAACTATGACGCTCAATGTGACAATATCAAATCAAATCAGATTTGAGGCAATATCAAATTAACTGTCCGCACTCATTATGCAATCAGCATTTTGGTTTTGGCCTGGTCTGGTCTGGCCTGGCCTGGACCCTACTGCTGCAGTGAATATTCGATTGTTTGCATTGGTGACGTTGACAATTTTCTGTGTTTTTTTTTTTGCAGTCTCAATCGCGAACACTCGTCAATAGATCTACGACAAAATGACACCTGATAATAAACCACGTTTTTTACGTTTTCAAACTGACCTAGTCAAACATTTTTGGTGGTTTTTTTGGCCAGAGTCAACTTTGGCTGCGTAAATAACAATTTAAATGACAATTTTCTTGCTGTTGTTGCTGCGCTGTTGTTTTTATTTTTAATTTAAAAGTGCGAGTAATTTTAAATTGCTTTGGATTGTGGCTTTTTTGGTCTTTCAGTGTCGCAAATGCAGTCGAAATGTGCGCGCATGTCACGCATTTCAAGTGTTGGCGGTTTCGAGTCTCTGAATAATTGTCATCGTAAATTTCTGAGCACTCAGTAGAAGTTTGATCTGACCGTGTCACGATTATTGCCCGCAGCACAAAACGTGATAATTTAGAGTGACCAACAACTTGGAACAAGTGATTTAGATGTTCTTCTTGAAGACCACAAACATTATGGCCCTATAAACACACATATGACCTTATTCAAAGTAGAAATTAAATTAGTTTATTTTATATTCTCGATAAACTAGTTTAAATGAGATGAGTTAATGTTTTAATTAAGGCGCAACTTGTTTAAGCACCACGCTAAGTGCAGCATGCAACACAACTAGAACTAGAACTAAAACTAGAACAAGAACTAGAATTAGTTATAGAGATTTGCATTAAAACTACTATAAGTGTGTATATGTAGCTGATGCTTTGATTGACATTTCCAGTTTTAAGTACTAATATGGGCTTCTTTTATAGGTGACTTTTACGACACACACTTCATTTCATTTGCCCACAAAAGTCGTTAGGTGCTAGTACCTACTGTAAGTGCCTGCAATTATCTACATACAAGTTAAAGCAAACGTTTCCGGCACATAGAGCACAGCATAACTATGTGTGTGTATGAGCGTGATTATGAATATGAATATAAGTGAATGAATGAACGAGTACTTTGTGCATTAAAAGGCCTTTAAAATCTCATTTCAAGGTGCCTCTAATTTGTGCATAAATTAATTTAGTTTCAGCCTTTTGTTTTCCTCTGTTAATACTTTAATTTAGTAACAATTGCGGCGTTAACTTTTCCCTTCCATTATTTATTTATTTTATGGGTTTGGTTTGTTGCCCGATTTTTTGCATATGTGATTTATGTACGACTATTACTGTGTTATTAACATTATTTTTATCTCGTTTGTTTTTTGTGCGTGCTACAAGAAAAGGCGACAACGACAGCGACAACAACGCCTCCTTGGCAGGCTCTGTGTTGATTTATTTATTTGCATAAATTTAACACGACTTTGACAGCAGTTGAGTGTTTTTAACAGTTTTTGTTTTTTGGGTTGTGGTTGCTTTTCTGCCTACAGGCTGTGGCAGCATAGCTGCACGCAAGTTTGTTGCCTAAGTCTTTTGTTTAGCTTTGGGCAAGGAATTTTTATCGTTTTTGTTAAATTGTTTTAATTATTTCTTGCTTTTTTTATGGTACACTGCACTCAGTTAGAACAACGTCTGTCTGTCAAACTGTTTGTTTGTCTATGTTTTTGTTTGCTTGTCTCATTTGACACCATTGCATTTTTGTTATCTTTTATTATTCAATATTTATTTTTGTTTGCTTGCAAATTTTTTGTTTTACATCATCAGTTGACACTGCACATACGTAGTTCTGTTTGTTGTTGTTGTTACTGCTGGTTTGTTGGTAGTTCGTTGTATGTTGTTTGGTACCGAGGGCAGCGCTTAAAGCGTGACAAAACACATTGGAGACACGGGCCACACTGAAAGCAGCAAATGTGGTAGCATCAGCACAAAGTCTCAGGTCTCAGGTCTCAGCACTGAAGTCTCCCGATTTGCCGTCGATTCGCCGACTCACCTCTCCGACTGACGACCAGTGCATCAGCTGGTTTCAGAGACGACCGAAGCACGAGCCGATGTTGCCGACAGTCAGTTCGTTTGTGTTGTTGTTTTTAACTTTTTTTCTTACATCTTTTTGTTTTTTTTTTTTTTGGTTTTTTGTTTTGGTTTTTCATTGTTGCCAAAGCGAGTTTTTCATACGTATTCGTACCCACTGCAAAATGTTGCTAGGGCTGCTTCCGGCTGGACATGTTGCTAAGAAATTTTATTTTTTTTTTTTCAACTCATTTGCATTTGCTTAATGATGGTGGGTATAAAACTTATTTATTATTTTTTAATTTACTCAAGAAATGAGTTATTTTTATTTAGCAGGGAACAGCACAAAACTGTCAACAAATTACATCAGAAATGCGCCAAAAGTTTGAGCATTGATGTACGACAAATACGCTCAGGGACGAGTATGTTAATGATGTACTGATAAACTCGTCCGACAGGATAAGCACATATGCCTGGTTCATTGATCCAAAGGCCATGCCGACACGTGATGCACTTAAACAGCCCTGATCTCTTTTAAATAAGCCAATATTATTGGCAGTTTGACAATGCTTTAGGCCTACTAAAACACATTACGTGAGCGACATTGAAATTACCTTAATGTAGACACTGACTACGTTTATCTCCCGATAAGTGCGACAACAGCTTGTAAGCCTGAGATTTACCATTACCAATATCAGCATATTTACTCAAAGCACAATCAATGATATCATCGAAGCAGCCAATGACTCAACAAAAATTCGAATAACAATGCAAATCTTTAATTTTTATACACATTTTACATATTTGTTCAATAAATTTGAGCAAATTTGCTTAAGAATTTTAAAGGCAATTTACAGTGCTTGGGCGATTTATGTTCAAATTGAATTTCCTTCTTAATTTCTTACGAATATTCGTATTCATTTGTATTCCAAGTCGTATGTAGTTCAGGTTCAGGGCACTTAAAATGTCGTAATTAAAATGTAAATATAATTATAAAGTCATATCAATCAGACAGACGATCGATTAGCATACACAAGTTTTTGCAATTATGTATCTGCTCTAATTGTAAATCAACAGAAATGTCTGCTCCAAACGCTTTGGCTTGACAAGTTGCCTTTATGAGCAATCAGTAGTCAGTGGTCGGTAGTCGGTGGTCGGTATATAGTACCCGTATCATGGGGCGTTGGATTCGATAAAACAGGTCTCACAAAAAGATCTCAATCTCATTTATGGTCTTTTGATCGTTTTTTACAACATTTTTGTTGCTGTTTTAACCCGTGTAAGTGATTGATCTGATGATTTTGTGGGCCGACAAGTGGCAGCTACCGCAGGCAGCTCTTTTTTTTGGCTTTAGAGAGTGTGGGAGAATTTTTTTTTATGGCCAAAATAACATAATTTGTTGGTAATCTTGTAAACTATCGAAAGTGACTGGCTAATTTATGCACTAAGTTTTTATTAGGCTGTCTGTTTTAAGATTGAGCAAGGCTGCAAACATTTCTTGAGTTGTTTGTAAAGCTAAAGTGTTCTCGCATTCGGTATCAAATTAAGTAATTAAAAAGTACATAAATTAATCATTTAAATTACTTTTTCAATCACAGCAACTAGTTTAACTTTGAACTGTCCTTTGCTACGTTTGCTCTATATTTTTCCAGAATGTTTGAACATGTTTTATGCATGAACTGTGTCTACTTGAGCTACTCGCAGTATTGTTTTCCTCAAACTGTCATAACTTATTAGAAATCTGCTACCACCCAGTTGACAGACAACAGATAGTCCCCTTACAGGGAGCTGAAAGTCACATATGCAAATATTATATTCGAGAACAAATGTGCTGCTATTGATCTTGAACGCTTGACTGATGCTGAATGCTACAGTTATCGATTGGATATAACATGACAGCCTCAGTCGGAGTCTCAGCCTCAGTCTCAGTCACAGCCTCAGCCTCAGCCTTTGGCAAAGTCAGTTGAGAACATAGATTTGTACCGCAAAGTGAATACACAGCCAATAACCTGACTCAATGTCTTTGAACATTTTTAATGAGCGCACATTCATTTATCTTTATTAGTAATGGCAATTGGCAACGGACGACGCTGAAGATAAGAAGCAGACAGACTGACTGACAAATGGTCAGCCAAACAGACAGTGGGACAGTTCAGACAGTGAGCAGTTTACGAGGCATTTGCAATATCTCATAACACTGATACACTCATTTAAGTTAATAATTTATGTAACACATTTGTGTTATTTATAAACACGACTTTTATATTATATAGACATTTCTGCACAATTAAATGCAATTTCATATAATAATAAAATGCCATAAATAAACTAATCAGAAGTCACTAAATTATGCAGACAATGGCCAAGAAGAAATTATTGTTTCTAAAGCGTATAATCCCCAAGAGCGGACAGACGACGGCATTCGAGTGTATCGGATTTGATTGAACAGTTAATTAATGATCACCGGATTAGTTGCGATACGAACAGCAGCAGCAGCAGTAAAGAACGAAAGCTAGTGCGACAAGTACCAGCAGATTGGATGTGTGTATACCCCGAGGGCAGCAAATTATTCAACGCATAAGAGGCCAGAGACATGGACGTGGGTGTCTCTAGATCTTGATACATGTTTCTCAGATAGGGAAGTACAAACATATGTATGGGGAGTCGAAGTAATGTGCAAAAATAAAACATACAAAAAGAGAAACAAGCAAGATCAATCGCTGGTATATCGAAAGGAGTTTGTCAACTTCAACTTTAAGAATTATGACATACAACTTTCAATGCTGAGGTTCACGGTTCTTTAACGCAGGGATACAAGATCAGATCTAAGGAGTGGTTGCACCACTCATTCATTAATTACTTTTAAAATACTCGGCTATAGTCAATCCATATTTATACTTATTTAAGTATTAGCATAACAATGAAACGGAAAAATACATTTTCAGCTATACACAAAAAAAATAAACACACAAATTCAACACGAAAACAAATAAAAATGGAAAAAATAAAAACCAATTCTTATAGACTACGACAATGGCAATATGCGAAAGCGCCTCTTCCGGAGTTTGACTGCGTTTTAATCCTGATGCGTTGTGCTTTCCTCCATGTTGCAGAAGACATTGCGCATCTTGTCCAAATCCGGCGGCGCTGTATCCGGATTACGTATCCACATGTTGTACGCCTGTTTGTCGGTGCGTGTCAGCGGCTTAAAGTTTCGAGGATTCTGCGCCTCCTCATCCTGCAGCTTGGAATTGTAGCGCGCATAAAGAAAGATCCGATAGCGCCAATTGTCAAAGGTTTGCTTCCACTCGGTCACATGTTTGACGGCACCTTGGGGCACAGCGTTCAGCAGATTCGCCAGCTTCAGCCAGTATGGATCTAAAACAGGATCGTTGCGTCTGTGATCGTTGATGAACTGATGTTGTTGCAGAAAGTGCACATAAAGCTCCTTCTGCCGCTTGGACATACGTTCCTTGCGTTCTAAGGCAATAGATCAAATGGATTTATAGCATACTTCTTAGCGTTGTCGCCTCCAACTGCTCATACTTACGTCGAATGTTATTTGTGCCCGTTGTGGCAATGGCCATGTTAACTCCTTGCTGTTGGTGTTGCTGCTGTTGTTGCTGCTGTTGATGCTCTTGTTGCTGCAGCAGTGCCAAATGCTGTTGCTGCTGTAAATGTTGATGCTGATGTTGCTGCTGCAGCAGAAACTCATGCTGAATGCGTTCCTGCAGCAACTGCTGCTGCTCCTCCTCATGCTGGTGAAGATGCTGATGATGAGTGTGAGTTGGTGGCGGTGGCAAGGACATTGCTACCGGTGGCACCTGTTGCAGTTGATGTTGGGAGTGTGGCGAATCCGGCAGTTCATCTTGTGTATCATAGTCCATTTTGGGTGAGCATGGTTCGTAGGCAGGCATTCCTAGTTCAGCAGAAGCTGCACCACTGCTGCCCTTATCAATGCGATACTTCATACTCTCCTGCTCCTGCTCATCATCATCGCAGCTGGGCAGCGCAAGAGTTGACGTCGAGGGGGCAGCATCTATAACACTATTGGATTGGCACAAGTTTGTAGGTTCTTCCGGCGTGGGTGATTCGTTGAGTAGTTTCTGAGCTCCACAGCGGCACTGCGGATGCATCACATAATTTTCCAAGGCAGCATCATACACTGAAAACAATAAGAACAACAATTAGTGATATTGAATGATGGAAAACTGAACTTAAGGGTAGACTAGTCTAGGATAAAAACAGTTGCTTCAAAATCAGTTGCTTAAACATAATGTATTTAGCGCTTAGCATTAGTTAAAGTACACATCATCATCATCATCATCAAACTGAACATCATTTAACATTTGCACTGGTCTCGACTGGCGAGTTGGTTTAGTAATCGTAACTATTGGTCGCCGTTGTGCTCTCGTCCAGCGGCACAAACATATCCATTTTCTCATAGTCCGGCGGTGCAATGTGCTTGTGACTCGTCCACATAGCATAAGCTTTCTGATCGGTGGCTGTCAGTGGCTTAAAGTTCTTGGGATCACTTGTCTCCGACATGCTCAGCTTCGAGTTGTAGCGTGTATACATAAAAATGCGATAGCGCCAAGCATCAAATGTTTGCTTCCAATCCTCTACATTCTTTACAGCTCCCTGTGGCACACTATTCAGCATGTGCGCCAGTTTGGCCCACAGGGGTTCGGTGAGACCATCGTGACGACGATGGTTCGACAGCATGCAGGGATTATCCTCAAAAAACTTCACATACAGTTCCTTCTGATCCTTAGACATGCGTTCGCCACGTTCTGCAAGCAAATTAAGGAAACAATTTAGTTCATTTATTACTTTTATTTAGCATATACTTACTTCTAAAGCGACTCATCAGACCGGGCGTATACGGCGCCTGTTGGGATGTATTTGGTGCAGTCATGGCCGGCAGACTGTGCGCATAATTGGAAAAGAATTGCTGGCTGGGAAGAACGTGTTGCAATGCCTGTGCCTCCTGCTGCAGTGCCTGTGCATGTTGCTGTTCCTGTTGTTGTCGCTGCTGTTGCTGTTCGCGCGCCTGAAAGCGTGCGGCACGTGCCACTCGCTCCGCTTCGGATTCAGACTCTGCCTTAGGTATTATATCCATGGGATCTATGGATTGTGTTAGCGATTCGGGCGTACGTTCTGCATAGGTTTGTGCCAAGCGCAGTTTCTGTGCTGCATCCGCATGATCCGAGTTGGAGTTGTTTGCATGCTCCAATGGAGAATCCACAGGCTCATTACATACACCCAACGCTGGTGAGTTGGGCTGTGAAGCAGGCAACGCTGTTGGACCTGCTGCACCGGCCACATAGTCATGGGCATGGCTGGCACTTTCATTCGAACGTTGTGGCAGTGGTACCTGGTGCTGATGTGGGTGTTGTAGCGGATGTGGATGATGGTGTTGCTGCTGTTGTTGCTGCTGCTGCTGTTGGTGCTGCTGTTGTTGCTGCTTGAGGGCAGCCATCGAGCAGGATGGCTCGTAGGAGAGCAGCTCCTTGGCATGACCATCGTCGAGGGCTGCAAAAGGAAGCATTTTCAATGTGGATTTTATTACAAGGCAATTTGCAGAGACTTACAAGCAAAGCACGTTTACGGTTGCCGCGTCTATATACACACAGAAATCTATATATGTGCATTCATATATAGAATACTTTGCACAAATATGCAAGTACATAATATGCACGATTCCAAAGAGGTTAATGAAAGGCTTAAACGCTAGTGTATAACGCGGCTACTTAGTATGACTATATTATTAATTACCTTGGCTGATTTCTATAACGAAATTTGTGAGGTCATGTCGTTGGGCCAGATAATGCAGCAGCAGTTCATCGGGTATATTGAAGCCAATTTTCTTGTTGCGGAACTCGAAATTGTAGATGCCAAACGCAGCGCGCACTAGAATCAAATTGAAAAAAGAAGCAGACAAAAACAAACACAAGTTCAACCAATATTCGTTCAATTCCAATGTCCAATTTGTTATTTATGTGTTTTCTATGCTTGCATGCAGTTGTTCTTTACACGCATTTGGGGTGTTGCTCTTTATACACACACGCACACATACACGGGCACACACAAAAAAATTCTAAAAGGCAATTAAGTTTAACGACCTGCCCTGGGATTCTCGGGCTGAGGCTGAAGCAGCCATGCCCCGTTGGGGCAGCGTGCACTGTTGTTACCCCTGCTGCACCTGCCTCTATCCAACAAGAAAGCTTACCAACATTCTTCAAGTCCCATATGTTTAAATTTCGATTTTCCTCGGGCACGCCAATCATGAGCAGCTTCTTTGTATCGCGAAATTGAAATGGAATTATTATTCCCGACCGCAGCACCATTTTCAATGCGCCACCACACAATTTTCACAGTTTTTCATAAATTTTCCACGTTTCTTTTTGCGGCTATCTTCGTAATTGTTTTGGTCTCTGTCCCTTCCTTGCCATTTGCATGTTTTACTTCTTCGTAAACAGCCAGAGTTATCGATATGCGTATCGATGATTCGGCATCGATGCTCAGTAACGCAGCAGAACACACCGATACCGAGTACGCTGGGCAATGTTCAGTAAAACACACATTTGAAGCAAATATGTATTTGTTTTGTGATAAAAACAATTATAATATTAACATCAACGAAATACAATCAACTTTAAAAAATCCATGCAATAGTTTGTATAATACAGCTGATCTGCAGGTCACAAGTGCACTGTGTTAACAAGTCAAATTTCGCACCTGAAGTGTAAACATCACAGATGAGTCATAGTTGCCAGCCCTGGTTTCAACAGCTGTGAAATCACAGACAAAAACACGACTTATATTTCGATTTAGTTATTTGGAATAATAAACGAAGCTACTAAAAATGCTTGAAAACTGCCAAAGACATCACATGGTTTTGGGACTGACCGCCCTAACGCTGGTAACCATTCTAGTGCTGATTGTCGAATCTCGTTACGCAGCAGAGGGCGGAGGGTCCCGTCGTCGAGGCCAACAGTTTGTGATTGAAAACAATTCGACATGCTGGAAACACGAAACGTACTCAGTAGTCGAGGAGTGCCATCCATGCTCAGAGTACGACATTGTGAGTCGCAGTCTGGGCGTCTGTGTGCACACACACTACAAGGAGCTGCTACGCTGCAAGAGCGGAGAGATTGTAATGAAGAGCTGTGATCGTGTGGCGTACATAGATCAGAGAAATTTCATTAAGTTCGAGCTGCTCTGCTTTGCTCTGGGCGTGATCAGCTATTTGATAAGTTATGCGAGGGATCGTGTGCTCTCCAGGCGCAACTATATACGAATTGAACGCCAGCTGAATCGGGTGCAGTAGTCAAAAATCACAAGAGACCAGGAACAGGATACTCAACTCAGTTCAAAGTGTACATATTTAACTTTTGTAAACGAATTGCATAATTTATTTAGCTTTAAGTACATTAAATTCACACACACTAATACTAAATACTAAATGCTATAAACTAAAACAGAACGGGGAATGAAAATATTGCGATATTCGGAATGCAGCTGTCCGGAATAGAGGCGAGCCGAGCCCATAAAGCGGGTCTGGTCAACACATTTGGTGCTACTACGTACGCATAACATGATCAGTAATAAGTAATAATAATATCTGGAGGGAGCCCTTGCGGCCGTTCCTTAACAGTGTTCAATTCAACGTCTATTTACGCCAGTCTGGTATTAAATCCGGTTCCGCTCCTTTCACCGCTGTTGGCGGAGCTGCAGTGGGCAGCGCTGGCGGAGACTGCTGGGCATCTAGTGTCTCCTCGCTGGTGGTGCTGGCATTGCTGCACGCCTTCAACGAATTGTCCGTCATAGGCAGCGGTTTGGCGACACCTATACGCACCACGCCTTTGGACGCACCCTTCAGGGCCTGCACTGCCTGATCCAGCGAAGCGTTCTCCAGATTAATCGAGTTTACAAACAGCAAACGATCGCCGGGTATAAGACGGCCATCGAGCTGGGCAACGCCACCTGGCACCAGGGATCGTATGACAATCAGTGTATCATTGGAATCTAAGGGATCCTGGTAGTCCAGTATAGAAAAGCCCAATCCTCGATCGCCCTTGAGCAACTCAATGATCTGTGGCTGCGATGACCACATGGCCAAGCCAGTGAGCGGCTCCAGCGAGCGAGATTTCAGCTTGTTGAAAGACGAGGCCGCGACGGCCACAGAGTCAGCATCGGCAACGGAGCCAGCTGTGGCCAGGCTACCATCGGACTTGGCCTTAACAAGCCGATCTGTCGCTGGCAACAGATTCTCAAAGTTATTGCTCAGCTTCTTGAGAGTATCGTCAGAGAAGGGCAGCAGTGATGTACCCTTGCTGCGTCCACACACCATGCGCACATCCAATGGCAGTTCCTTCAATATGGCCACAACTTCCAAGTGATTCATCCCCAGCAATCGTTCGCCGTTCACTTCCAGCAGCTCATCACCAGAACGCAGCACACCATTGACACCGACTGGGCCATCTGGCAGTATGGAGCGTATGTAATGATGAGGACGCACCTCACGTCCGCCCTCAACATCGACAGTGCCCTCCAGCGAGATGCCCAATCCGCCAACTGCAAACTTTTTGATCTGAGCGACAATCACCTCCATGTCGGAGCCCACAATCTTTTGCCATTTGCGCAAGATTTCCGCCTCGATCTCCTCGCTCAGATCCGGGTCTGTGAAGTACTTGTGACGCGTGATTAGACTGGCGTTCTTGGCATGCACGGCGGTCTGTAAAACAAGAAAGCTTTGTAATCCCGGCTAAAATAATTGGAGAACGGTTTTACCTCCTGTTTATCCGCCAATTGCACCACATCTGTGGCCACGATCTTAGTGGTTCCTTCAAGGGAATCCCGCACAGCAACGAGTTGCTTACCAGCCCCAAAGCTGCTCAGTGTGGTGGTGGTGGCCAAGGAGCTGGACGGCGGTGTGGTCATCATGAATGCCTCTGGTGCTGGTAGAGTCTCTTCCTCTAGTTCTCTGGTTGCTGTTGCAGATGAGGTGCTGGCTACTGATGTCACAATAGGTGTTGGCAAGGGGGCTCGCGATGGTGTTCCTGGTGTACTGCTGGGCAACTTCTCGTTCGCATTGGCAGCGATGGCCTGCTGTAGTTGCTCGTACTTGGGACCGCGCAGATAGCGCTCAAGTCTCAGATTGACCACCTGTCCAGACTTCTTAAGCAGCTCCACGGCCTGGTGATTGGAATAGCCCTGAAGGGACTGACCATCCACTTCGATAATGCGATCGTTGACACGAATACGTCCACTTAAATCCGCAGCTGATCCCGGAGAGACGCTTTTCACAAAGATTCCCGAGAGCTCCTCCTTTTCGCACACATAACCGGCTATGGTAATGCCCAAGCCATTGGCATCTTTCTTCAACTCCACCTGTAATTTCTCCGTCTCTGGCAGTGCCAACAGCTCCTCTAGATCAATGCTGGGATCTATTAGCATAGACGTCTCTCCGCGGTACACAAACCTATCATCCTCCGTTGTCGTTTGTGGTGTCGACGCCGTCGAGCTTTCGCCAAAGATTTCCGGATAGCCAGTGGAGATCAGATAGCGTTCCAGCTCGGCGGGATCTACTAGCACACGAGTGGGCACAACGGCACTGCCCGGCTCCAGGGCATACTGTGGTGTTGGCATCGTTTGCTCAATGGGACGCACCACAACAAGGCGCACGTGTGTGCCCGACTGACGCAGCACGGCTGCTACCTGCTCGGACACCATCTCGTGCAGATTGACGTCACCAATCTGCAGGATGTGATCACCAGAGCGCAGTCGTCCATCTCGATCGGCTACTCCGCCAGGCAGAATGGTCTTAACAATGACACCCGAATTGCGTGCTCCAATTATACCAAATCCCAGACCAGTACCATCGTTGACCAACTCGATTGCCTGAATCTGGGCATAATCCGTTGCATATAAATCAGCATTAGCGGCCGTCTTGGAGTTCTGACTCTGTGGACGCGCCTCCACTTCCCCAGTAGATGTGGACTTGTCGGGACTAGCAGGCGCCGATGAGTCATACATGACTTCGCCACCATTTAAGCTGAGCACCAGATTGCCTGAGACATCGATATCAAAGTCATTGGGCAGCATGGATGGATGCTGGCCCAGCTGTATGCCCAGCTCGAAGAGCGATTCCTGCACATGGGCAATAGTGCGGAATACCGGATCTTGCAGTATACCCAGTATAGTGTTTAGGCTCTCCGCCGTCTGCATTTGCAGCTTTGCATCCTCGGATTCATCAATGCCTTTTTTAACAGCTTCAATTTGCTGCAAGGCACTTGATATATCCGCACTCAGGTGCATTTTTATTTTCTCTCCACTCTTTTTTTGTTGTTTGTCTATGTATAGACGTGGGTGCGGTCAACTAGCCAGCTTCCAACTTGCACTGATGCGTATCGCTGTACTTCCGGGTGGACGGACGTTGGTGGGGGGCGTACACAGTTGTCAGGTGTCAGTAATTGAATTATGTAGCCCAAATACACAGTTTTTCTACAATTGTAGTTATCGTTCTACGCAAGAAACTCAACGTAGTTGCATTCTCTGCAACAAGAGAAAAAACAGCGAATTCCGTATTTAATCAGTTGCACAGTATGTGATTTATTGTTGTTTTTTGTTGTTTCGTTGTATTTTTTTAATTATACAGTGGTCTTTTTACCTGCCCATCGGAATGAAAACTATTTCGATATAAGTATCGATATTTATCTAATGCGCTTACGATATCTTAGGGCTAGTACGCTGCTCTCAAGTGCAAGCAAAACGCAGCGCTCAAAATAAATACTATACGCAGCTTTTGATTAACTTGCGATTGGCTTAAAAGCCACTAATAATTTTTATTTACACAATAAATTAAATAAAACATTTATTCACGACATGTGTTTTGCCTCTTCTGATTCTAGTTCAAGCTCCAACTTGCGGAACTCGTTAAAAAATTGCCTGGTCATGATCTTCATCTGCGGAGTGAGATATTTTGGGAATATATCTGTAAACAAACCCAGTTTAGTAGGAATTAATTGAATATTGATAACTACTTACAATTAAACTCAATGATCAGATCGCCAAAATCCTCAAATCTCTTGTTGGCATGCTTAATTGAGGTCACTGCGTCCATATTGCGGCACTTGGGCAGTCCCTCGAGTGGGACAATCTTCTGATAGCTAGGACAAACCACATCCGATATGACCACCTTCAACTGCCGCTTGTCCAGGGTGGTAATATAGAAAATAAAACCAGTAAATGCCTGCGAGAGAGTAATGTCATGGCGATACACCAAATCGTGCATATTGCGTCTCTCGAATTCCGGATGCGGTTTGTCGGCCACAATGAATATAATGTCCCCGGGAATGGTTGTGGGATAACGATCTCCCTCCTCCTTGAAACAGAAACGCGTACCGGCCGTAGTGCCCGGCTGTATGTTAAGCTTGAGCGTGTGCTTGCGCTTCTCCAGCCGCGATTCCTTGATGTCCACAATCTCCTGACGCCACACATGCATCAGTTTAACACACCCGGTGCGGACTTCCTCCAAGGACAAGTGAATAATTCGCTCGGTATTGGCGTCCTTGTGACGCACACCAATGCCATGCTCCCTGGTGGCGTATAGACTGGGTGGATTGGTGACGGCATCAATGATATTTGCGTATGGCGAATAGCTGGCAAAGATTTCCTCATAAATTTTCATGTGATCACCATGGTACTGATACGGCGGAAAGTAACCATTCGGTAGCATAACGCCCTCGAACAGACCCGCCTCCCCATAACGATCATAGATGGCACGATAGAGATCATTGCCCAGAACATCGAATGCCATGTTGATATACGCCCACTGCTTGGCCTCGCCCATGGGCGATAGATGTGTCAATTTCC
This sequence comes from Drosophila nigrodunni, assembly GCA_020829145.1. Classification (NCBI taxonomy): domain Eukaryota; kingdom Metazoa; phylum Arthropoda; class Insecta; order Diptera; family Drosophilidae; genus Drosophila; species Drosophila nigrodunni. The sequence goes on along the minus strand of JACVCZ010000003.1, from coordinate 2,800,382 downwards.
CCTCCTGGGCCAGAGGTACAAAGTCCTGCTCGTATTTCCTATCCCGATGGGGACAGAGTCGGACGGCCAAGCGGCGATAGGCGAGAGTGATCTGCTCTTTGCTGGCATTTCGAGGCATGTCCAGCACAGCATAGTAATCCAATTCGGGTCGATTCATAATCAGCGATTTATAGTTATAAATAAAATAAACAATTTGATTAATAGGAGAGTATAATGTATATATATTTACGTTGGTAGCTTGATGATTCTTTTTATTGAAATTACAAGCTCAGTGTACTGAGAATTTGGTTAAAAGTTTACTCAAATTATATACAAAACTGAGAACACGGAAATGCTTGGCTTAATGGATGGCTGGATACAATTGTCAACGAAATGAGTTGAAGTAAAAACTTATAATTTAAGCATAATCATCATAATTTAATTATCAGCGGGCAATCAATCGATGTCCTCGATGCTAACGCCAGTATATATGGGCTCCTCCTTTGTGGATTCGTCCTTTTTGGGGCTCTCTGAGGTGGCTTCGGTATCTTTTGGTTTCTCGGCTTCGTCGCCTTTGTCTTCTGTGTCATCGCTGCCCAACTTCATGTCGGCTTCGTTTGGTACCCAGAGACCCGAGTCCACGCAACGTTTCATATGATACTTGGCCTCCTCCACTGGCATTGTGGCAATCGTTTTCTGAAGTAGCTCAATGTCACGGGATTCGAAGCAAGCTTTGAGCTCCTATTAATTAAAATTCCAGGTTATAATCAGTTACGCTTACTTCCCAATCAACTTACATCTGGCAGGGTTTCAAACACATCAGCAGGATGTAGGCCACCGGGTCCCATGTTCTCCTGTCGCTCCTCCTCTTCGGCTTCGGCCATGGCTTCCTGGATCTTCTCTTGTGCCCGTTTCTGAATGCGGCTCTTGAAACCTTCAATCTCACTTTCAAACTGCTCGCGATACTCAACGCCACAATGTTCAATTTTTTGGAAGAACGAAGAGACGCAGGACCGGGGATCGACATCGAGTTGTCTGGCCAACTCCAGTATGTACTGCATGCAAATGCACTGATGCGCCACATGGGCCATTAATTCGTGCTTCTCCTCCATTTCCAAATTGATGGACCAAATAACCAAATAGTTGGCCGTCTCTTCGCAGACTAAATGCAAATTACTTTGGAGAAACCGCTTGGAGGCTTCATATTTGCGCAGCATTCCGTACTCTTTGCACAGTTTCTCATTTTCTTTGACGAATTGTTTGAGACGGTTCTCGCGCTCTTCCTCAGAGAGATTTTCGTCTGGTTTGCGTCCCGCTTTCTTGTTAATGACGGTTTTCTCAAATCCAGGCTTACTGATTGTGTCTACATTCCATGGAGTTTTCTTCTCTTTCTTGAGCATTTCGTTTTCCAGACGATCAAGTTCCTTGCCCTCGTTCTCAATCTTCTCCAATTCTTTCTGCAATAATGAGTAAGCGTCACTGCTATCTCACAGATAACAGCTTGTTGCACTCTTCGTACTCACCTTAAGCTCTTCTTCATCTCCCTCTTTTTTGCTCATCCGCTCTTTGACGTCCATCAGGCGCGCCTGGTAGCTCTGACGCTTTTTCTTCATGTCCTCCTTTTCCTTTTCTGATTCGGCCATGCGTTCCACTCGCGCCTGGTGCCGCCAACGGTACAGGGAAGGCGTATCGATGTTCGGGTGTGTTTCATCCTCATCATCCGAAATCTGATTGAATCTTGATAAGTTGATTTGACTTACTTATTTTGCTGCAATTTTACTCACTTCAATGTTTTTCCATTTGCTATAGTCGACCATTTTGGCAGTTGCTTTTCTTTTTGTTTTATTCGGCTTTTTTTTGCTTGCAAATTCTAGAAATATTGTGATGAACCTATTACAAAAATATCGATAATTTATTGATAAATTTTAATGCGATATTAATCTAATTTATTTTTAAAATATAACTGACAGTATAAGCAAAAGTTGCTTATCCGAGCTTGTTTAATTCAATATTGTTTATAAAATTGTAGCGGGTTTTTTATTTAATAAACCTTAGTAATTAAACTTTGTGATAACATTAACAGTGAACAGCATACGTAGCACTGTAAAGTTAACAGTGAAAAGCTTATTAATCGTTTCCAGTGCTTACAGTGTTGTGAAATGCCAATGTTGGAGAGGTCTGGACGATTGCGCGCCATTGACACCAATTTGAAATTGGGACACACGGTTAAGGTTAATGCATGCACAAGACAAACAAACGAAATCAACAGGAAACTCTAGTTGTTCTTGCAATGTAAACAATAGTAAGCAAACAGAGGGCGAGGTTAAATGCATTTTTAATGCCAATGTCTGGGTCTAAGGCGCTACTAAGGAGTACAAAATACTCACAGTACGTGAACAATGGCCAGCTACTACAGACGCAAGAAACCGGACACGGTTTTTCTGAATGCCAAACCCATAAACAGTGGGAATGCGCAGGCCTATCTACACGGCGTAAGGAAATATTCGATTGGATTAGCTGAACGATTGGACAGTGGTTACCAGGCGCCACCAAATGACAAACGGAACTCTGTGAGCACCCTGGGCTCCACCAATAATTATTTTATACCGGTAAAACTGCTGTAAAACTACTAATGGTCATAACATAGATCAAAATGTGCTTTCTGTGTATTTTTTGCTAGAGTGTTTTTATCGCAATATTGCGCCAGTTAATTGGTTTCTACGGATCATCGGAGTCCTGCCCATTGTGCGCCGTGGTCCCTCACGTGCCAAGTTTGCACTTAATTCGGCTGCATTTGCCTATTCTGTCGTGTTCTTTGTGCTGCTCTCGGTGAGTACTCACACCTGGTAAGCGGGAAACTCCCATTAATCATCCAATCGATCAACCACCGCAGTGCTATGTGGGATATGTGGCCAACAATCGGATTCACATTGTGCGCTCGCTGAGTGGACCCTTCGAGGAGGCCGTCATTGCGTATCTATTTCTAGTGAATATTCTACCAATTATTATAATACCCATACTGTGGTGGGAGGCCAGGAAGATTGCGCGTTTGTTCAACGACTGGGATGACTTTGAGGTGCTCTACTATCAGATCTCGGGACACAGTTTGCCACTGAATCTGCGCCAGAAGGGTATCTATATTGCCATTATCTTACCCATCTTTTCGGTGCTCTCGGTGGTCATCATACACATCACCATGTCGGATTTGAATCTCAATCAGGTGGTACCCTACTGCATACTGGACAATTTGACGGCTATGTTGGGGGCTTGGTGGTTTCTCATCTGCGAGGGAATCAGCGGAACTGCTCATCTACTGGCCGAGCGCTTTCAAAAGGCTTTGAAGCACATTGGACCCGCCTCCATGGTGGCTGACTATCGTGTTTTGTGGCTACGTCTGAGCAAGTTGACCCGGGACACGGGCAATGCATTGTGCTATACTTTTGTATTCATGAGTCTGTATTTGTTCTTTATCATAACTCTTTCAATTTATGGTCTATTGTCGCAACTGTCGGAGGGATTTGGCATCAAGGATATCGGATTGACCATCACGGCTTTGTGGAACATTGGGCTGCTCTTCTACATCTGCGATCAGGCCCATTATGCGTCCGTGAATGTGCGCACGAATTTCCAAAAGAAACTTTTGATGGTCGAACTCAATTGGATGAACTCCGATGCCCAGACAGAGATTAATATGTTTTTGCGTGCCACTGAAATGAATCCATCGAACATCAATTGTGGAGGATTCTTTGATGTTAACCGTACTCTGTTCAAGGGACTGCTCACCACAATGGTCACATATTTGGTGGTGTTGCTCCAGTTCCAGATCAGCATTCCGACCGATAAGGGCGATGGAGATGGAAACTCAAATGTTACCGCTATAGAAGTCCTAATGGACAGTTTGTCTAATGACATGACCTTGTTGGGCACCACGAGCACAACAACCCTTGCCCCAACAACAACAACAGCAGCAACTACTGCTATCAGCCGAGCTGGGCGTGGTCGCAAGGGCTAAAATGGGTCAAGGTAACATTTTTTGTGATGAGTCTAAGAATAAAATTATTATATATTCATATAACGTGTACCGCAATTAGACAACAAATTATACTTAGAACTGCTTATAATAAATTTTACATTAAATCCCATTTTTTATTGTTATTTAATTAAAATTGCAGCATAAGTTAGTTTCAAATTCCGCGCATTGTCAAAATGATAAACAACCCATATTTAATCAACAGCAGACTGTTATTGCTTTTTGCAGCACTGTTAAAATATGAATAATTGCTCTGTTAAATTATTAATTACAACTTCAAGGCCAATTGCCTTGAGAGTAAAAGAGATGACTATACTAGCAGATATTTTTTCGGTACTTAGAGAAACTCTTTCAAATTCACATGTTTCCAGCGGCGGCCGCTTGCTGCAGTGGTCTAAGGTATAGTGTATTAAGCTGTGAATCAAACGATCCAGCGTTCGATTCCCGCTTCAGCCAACTTTAAAATATATCACAACAATTTTAAATTAATAATAATTCATTTAATTTATAATAATGTTGCTCTTTTAACAACTTTTATATGATAAGATTAAAGGATATTGTGGGATTTTTAAGCACTATATAGAAAATAGTTAGATTTATAAGTGTGTATTGCTGTAAGAATATAATTTTTGTATATATACATATACAACTGCCTCTCGATCCATTCTCTCCTTTATCTAAAATAGTTATCTGTGGTTATTCCATATCACACACGTTCCAAAACTTAAATTTAAATTAAAAACCAAACGGAATTTAAGACACTTGATGCTGGAAGTTCGAGGGCGTTTGGGTAGTGGGCGGGAGGGGAGTGACTGATTGATCGATCATAAGTGGTAGATAATTTCGTTGAATTTAACACTGTCCATCTGGGGACTCGGTTAGAATGTGCTTGTAACCATTGCTGCCCAAGTACATGTGTTCCCGCCGAAACTGATAAGGAATCTGCTGAAAAATATATAAAATTTAAGTCAATTGTAATATTTAGAAGACTTAGTGCTTACAGATCCTGGGGCAGGACAAGGAATAGCCACCGTAGCAATCTCTCGCAATTTGTTCATTGTGCGTAGACTCTGATAGAAACTGTGCATCACATACCACTTAATTCCATCCATGCAGAGCAACGTATAACAGATGATAACTGAAAGAACCAATGATCTTAACTCTAAACATAACCTAACCCATAACATAAAGTTAATGACTTACAATAAGGACACTGTCCACCAAATATCATGGGCAACTTCGTGTCCTTAAGCATGAATATAAAGACGGCAACGGCAATCACGCCCAGAAACTCAACCAGCAGCCAGGGAATTATCAGACCCGGTTTGTTCTTGTACACCCCGAAGAACAGGGCTATGGTGCTCACGGCGTACACAGTGGCAATGCTGGCGAGCACATAGAGCGCATTTTCGGTGGCATCCGCTAGCTGAGCCGCCGTCTTGAGGCGCACATCGTTGTGGAAGGGCGACATGTTGTAGAATCCAGTGTCCTTCTGATCCAGTATATCCAAGTCAAGCAGATGACGCATTTGCTCCGCATGTGCCAGACATAGTAGCACCACAAAAAGTATGGAGTGTGCAATAAGCTGTAAAGGATGCGAAAGGATTAGAACTTTAAAAGTGTTGAGCAAATTAGGGCGAAGATTGGCAGAGCTAACGATCTACAATAGGGGGTTTTCAGCATATGCGCTACTAATTCCCAATTGGTTCTAGCACTGCGACAAAGAAACTGGGTTGCGTTTGTAGAACTCTTCTAAAAAGGGCGCTCGTCTTTCGCACGTTTCCACATCAGGAATTTCAGTGCAGACGCATTGCGCCGTTGGCTCATTCATACGCCCTTCGTTGGGCGGGGGCGTGCGCTAAATTGCCGCCTTCGATGAGTTCTAACGCGCCCAGTGGGGTATGGCTTTGCATATCCAGTGCGTAATTTTTGTACTTTGGGGCTGACGGCTGCACCATTGGTGACCGAATTGGATGGCGGGTTTTACCTGCGTGCCAGTTTCGGTCCGTGCGCTGTGCCCCAACTGATAAATCCATGGAGTAACAGAGAATTTTCTTTACATAACTCACCAGTTGGTAGATGCTTGTTAGCAGTGCTGTGGTGCGCAGGTTACGCGGTAATATCGGTGACATTAGCATTTCCCAGATGTGGCGACAACTCCACTTGCTACCTGAGCTGACCATGGGCAGCAGCATTTTCCAGGGTTTTTCAATGTTTTTCCTTCGTTTGTTTTTAGTTTTTAATCAATTTATAGATTTTTCTTATGCTGCGTTTAACTTCACGACTCGTCGCAATTGTTTCGTCATCCAATTGCCAATGAGAATTTAAGGGTTGGGGCTTCACTTGCGGCTCCCACGTAACCAAAAAGAAGAAGAACAAATATTAGACATGGCGAAGCTTTCGCGCCTGACGGCGAAGGCGAGCCCCGCATTCCCAAGGTCTGTTTTGATACTCGCGGAGCTTTTTCATGTTTGTTATTTGCATGTAAGTCAACACTTAGCATATGAAAGGGTGTATTAACTATGACAAACGGTTTGTAATAGACTAAGATTTGTATTTTTCTTGTTCTATTTCTGGGTCGGGTCTAAAAGGAAATAGATTTATTTACTCTACTTGTTTTCTGCAGTAACTATATCCTATATAGGGTTGGTATAATTATAATGTATAGTATTCCGATTCAATTCCGCTTTTCATAAAGCTTTTATAGCAAAAACCAAAAGAAAGAGTATTTAAATATCGTATCCATTAAAATAACTTAACAGTCGCAGCTTTTTGGGGGTTGTTTGTAAAGCTTTTGGCCAGCTGTTTGTTTACCAAACGACATTGAAAGCTGTTGAACGGAAGCGTTGCCAGATGTTGTCGGCGTATCCAAAACAAAGCAATTAAAATGTGGCTCCTGCCGCTGCGAAGCCCCCGTTTGCTATGATAAATTTTACATTTTAAAAGTCAATTTACACTGAACTATAAAAATGTAACATAAATTTTGCCAAAGCAGGCCATAAAATGCCCCAATGTCCGCAACGTCTTGGCCAAAATGCTTGTTGCTCCTCTCTCTCTCTCTCTCTTTGGCCCGCAAAGAATCAGAGTCGTGCCACCGACTGTTGCCAATGGCAACTGGCGCTCCTCCTGTGTCAGCTACTTGCGCGCTTAATTGATTGTTTTTCTACGAGCTGGCGAAGATGATGCGCCGGAGGAGCAGCAGCTCACAATGTTACCATCAGCAGCAGCAGCCGCAGCAGCAGCACAGCCAGCACCGCCACCGCAAGCACCGTCATCATGATCAAGTAGATGATGAAGACCTCAGGGGAAAAATATGCGAAACTTCTTCTCCCTGTTGCTGTTGTTGTAGTTGTAGTTGTTGCTGTTTGCGGCTTGTTATCATTGGGCGTGTTTTATTAACTTTTAAGCTGCATACACGCGAGGGGCCATAAAAAGTGCAACTGGCGGTGGCGCAAATCCAAAAGTCAATTAAAAATTTTTTACATTTGTTTGCACACAACAAGCGAATGTTGTTCTGAATGCGTTAAGCTCGAAAACTGAACCTGAACCGGCAACTGAACCTGAACCTAAACCTCTGCCTCTCTGGCCTCCTCCTGCTCCTGCTCCTCCTTCTCTGTTGGCCCGGCTTATAGTTGTAGTTTCGAGTTGGCGCGATAATCATAACTGCAAAAAAGTAAGCAACTACGCGCAGGCGTCGCCCGCCCGTTCATAATTTATGGCCTCGACGGAGGCCGCTCTTCAAAGTATTGAAATATCATCTTGCAGCCATTTGCCGTTCAATTTGCGTTCGCAACGCTCTTTTGATTGGTTTTCTTCACCCCTCCGCTGCCCCACAGTACCGCACTTTCCATCTGCAGTGCCACTGCAGTGCAAGTTGGCTACAAATTGATTGCCTTAAAGTAACTTGTAAAATGCATCTTCTAAGCCAAGTCAGCAACAGACCAAATCGAGCTGGCCACTTTAAGCGGCTGAAACAGAAGCAACATTACAAATGTGTGGCGTTATTGCCACGGGGGAGGAGCAGCAGCAACAGTTGCAGCAACAACAGCAACAACAGCAAGAGCAGAGGAAACACAACTCGGACTTTGATTAAAAAAGTTGAGAGCAAGAAAAAAATTGAAACACTCGACGAGTGGGAGCCAATACCAAAAGCAATCGCTGTTGTTAACAAGCATTTCAGCGCATGACAATTGGCATGCACACCTCCAGGCCATTAATATGCACCACCGCACTACAGTGGGACGGACAGACAGACTGAGAGTCATTCATTGGTATCATTCCGCAGCTATTGCACTTTCATGTCATTTAACTATTTGTAATTCGATCTCAAGGGGTTTTCTTCTTCTCGTTTCGTTTCGATCGGTTATCGGTTATTTAATCACTGAAATCGTCGGAGCATAAATAACATTTTCTCGACTTATTTGCACAATTTGTTTGCCTGTTTTGACAGCCAGTGGCTTAGAGGCTGAAATTGAAATAGATATGGTAGCCAGATATCCCTAGAGTCCTCAGTCTTTTACACTAACACAAATTGCTGCTAAGTATAAAACAGAAATGGTTTGTTTAGAAGGGCTTGGAGGAAAGCTGCGAGTGCAAAACTTAATAAAAATTTCTAATTTTAACTAGTTTCTAGGGATAATAACACTTTTGCTGGGCTACCGAATGAATTTTGTATTCAGCTAAGTAGCTAAATTAAACTCCTTATGAAGTTCTACCTGGTCTGATGAAGTTTTATTTCAAAAACTATATAAATAAACTACTATATTGCTTCTAAAACATATTTGTAAAGCATAACGAGTTTAGAATTTTTCTAGTAACCAGCTAAGTATTTCTCTAAGCACACTCTTCACCCCCTTCTACCTACCGTAGGCTTATATAAATTAATTGTAAAGCCCGAAGTCAAAGCCATAAATACGTATGTGCCACATACTTGTAGCTATATATCATTTTAGTCACGTTTTGGATTCACATACGTATTTGCCAAAAATATCAATTCACGAACATATTTGCATGGGCAAAATATGAGGCAAAAACAGAAGCTATAATTCCAAAACGAAGTGGAAAATTGTGAATTTGTATTGTTGTATTAATGGTGGAAGGAGTGGGAAAGGAAGGGAGAGAGAGAGCGGGGGAAAGCGAGCTGGAACGCGCTTTTGGTTTGTCACTTGTCAGTTTTTGAACGTGAACGCCATTATGCGCCAGGATGATGAAGATGTTAGCATTTCCGATTAAACGCACTCGCCGCCGAGCCACGGGAGCAACAACAGAAACAACATAGCAAATAGATGGGGCGCGTTGTAGTCCTCTCGAATCTCAAGGGTGTGTTCAATTGTGTCAATTTAACGCCTTTTATGGCACGCCGCCAACAGCACGAGTATGAGCCACCCACTCCAGAGTACGACTGCATGTGGCAGGCGGTGGCAAGTGGCACAGTACAGGACAGCACCGGAGCCGTTGCATGTTGGGCATATTAATTATTGCACTCGAAACGGCATCGAAGCCACATTTGTGCAGTTTAACCCGCTCGATTTGCTCGACAGCATCGAGAGTGTTAATTATGCCCACGCGACCCCTTTACCCCTCCACCATCCCCTACTCCCTACTACTATTTACAAACTACATACTCGCTTTACGTTCAACAAACGTGATTATTAGTCTTAGTTGCCTGTCTAAATATTGAAAATTGATAATACGAGTATGAATCCTGTCTGAATTTCTGAACAATTTGCAGCTCCTCGTTTGTCGTATCATCGACTGCCGTTGGGCTAATTCTCAGTTTGTGCTAGTTTGCCATAGCTGTAAGCCGTAAACAGTAAACTGGGCTGTGACTGAATAAGCAACAAATTGCCATTTAATTGAACGCTATCAATGTGAAGGAGCTCTCAATATACTTGGAGTGTATTCGGTACTAAATAGAGGTATTCATGGTTTGGGTTTGGTTGTATTAAAGTTTACAAACAGAGCATCGAAATCAATTAGGTTCTGCAGGCGCATAACAACTATTGTTAGTCAAGGCATAATTAATTTAGATTACTATATGTATAGCTAAAACTATGTAAAACTTAAATTTAAAAATTTGTTGAGAGAGAACTCAGATTTTTAAGTGAAAATGAATAAGAAAGCTACAGGCAACAGTTCTAGTAGTCTTAGTACTCAAGACAATAGACAGGATAGTTTAAAAAATTCCACAGGATAAAATAATTTACATTTAAGCCAGGATATTTCTAACCTACCTAAGCGGAATTTAAGAATTTAATTTTTGTAGCACTGAAAAGTAAAAATTTAATTTAGAATAAGTTTTATTTAATAACAACTTTAATAACTCTAATATTAGTTTGGCAAGCTTTTTATTTGATACGTTTTGGTTTGTTTGACTCGAGATCCTTTAGACCATTTAGAATTTCGTCTCCGCTGCTTTTGTTAGGTAATGCAGTCACTAAACTTAGTTATAGTCAAGTAGAATGCCGCTGAATTCTAAGGAGACAACTTAAAGACAGCGTTTTGGGAGCTGATTCTAAAGCCCAGTCCAGAAGCTGTCACTGGGACTCTGGGCTCTTGGCTCTCGGCTCTGGGCAAATATCCTTGATATCATTTAGTCAACTGGAAAAAATTCAATCAGCATACTTGGCAAATATTCAACATTGCCAGCAGCAGCAGCAGAAGAAGCGATTGTTTGAGTGAACAGCGGGTGATGAGAGTGGGCGGTAAGGAGAGTGGATTTGCAAGGGTATGAGTCAAGGGACACGTTTAGAGAAGAGAGTGAGAAGCGGGAGACTGGGGGTGTGGACATAGAACGTTGCATAAATCAACAGCAAATAAAATGCTGATACGCTGAAAGTTCGCCGAGTCTTCGATGCTGAAACAAAACATGCGAAGCGGAATCGGAATCGGATTCAGAAACGGGCAAAAATTCGCATTCACGATAATTGAATTGCTGTGCAGGAGCAGGAATAGAATAAAACGGAAAAAAGGCACAAGCGAAGGAGAAAAAAAGCGTAAGAAGGAGAAAGAGAGAGAGAGAAATGGAAGAGCGGCAGAGACAGAAACCCAGTGGAGCCAGCAGCGTGTCCAGCGATGCATGCGTCGCACGTAGCCAGAGGAGCACACGAGACGCAGGACCAGGAGACACCAAGCAAGGACTAGACGGACAGAAGGACTGGCGTACTGACGTACTGACGGACGGAGTACGTTGTACGGAGCACGGAGCACGGCGCGCCCATATTATGTGCACAATAAATAGACGTGATCAGCATGAGCAAGAAAAGGCAAGGCAAGAACGAGTGAGCCAAGTCACGCCTCCTTCTGCCCCTTCCCCGCCATCTTGTGCCGCGTTGTCCTTGCGCTTGACTGCGCCGACTGCAGGCTGAGCGGGGCAGCGGAGGGTGCTCGAGAAGGAAACACTTGAGAGGATGTTGGCTGCTTTGCCGCTGCTGTTTCCGGCTTTTGTTGCCCAAAAGTGCTCGACAAAATCTTTTGTGTGAAATCCGTCGCTCTCCCTGCCTCTCTCCCTGTCACTCCCTACCACCCTGTCCCTCCCTCCTTCCCTTTTCTTTGCTTTTGTGTGTTTGTGCGTCTTTTGGGGGTAGGTAAGTATGCCGCATACCCCCAAAAAACCCCATGCTCCAGGCCTCCAACTTCCCACTTCCTTCTGAGCTAAGAAACCCAAAAAGCAGTAACTTCCTATCCTCCATCCCACTGCTCTCCCCAATCCCCAAAAAACGGTAGCAAACTTGGGAAAAACAAGGCGAAGGCGTCGAACTTTTTATGTTAACTTACTTTGTAGTTTCTTCTTATTTGCAACTTTGATTTTTGTTTATTTTTGCCCCAAGCTACGCTACGTCCCTACCCTCCCACGACACGCCACTGGTGGCAGCGGGGCAGGGAGTTGAAGGCCCATAGCAACCCCCAGCGGAGCGAGCGAGACCGTAAGCAAAGGAAAAAATAAAAATGGCGACAGGGCGCCAAGTTTGCACAAAAGTAAAACGGAAAAATTTCTGAGCTGTTTAGCATGGAAAATAGAAAATGGAAAATTGAAAATGTTCATGGTTCGAGCTCTTGAGTTTTTCCTTGGACGCTGACGCTTTAAAATGCGCCATTTTGTTGTTTGCCCAGTCGCTACAGAAACCACCCCCCACTCTTCTACCGGGTCCACACTCCACCCTCTGCAAACTGACCCAGCTGCCACGCCCACAAGCGTCCCCAATCTGACCAAGCGGAAGTTTTATGAATTTTCTACAAAGCAGCAAAGTTTTTCAGTGTCCTTTGGGGTTGTCGCCTTTTTTTGTTCACATTTTCCAGTGGCTCTTTGAATTTACATATCTCTGGGTATCCCTGTGTGTGTGTGTGTATCTGTATCTTGTATCTTTTGTGAAATCACTGCAGTGTGAATAATGCCAACAAAAAGAAAGCAAACTGAGCACAGGAAATACATAAAAATGAATTTAGAGTAACGGGTATGAAAATCAGCAGCAACTCTGCTGCCAGTGTTGAGTAATGTTTGTCAGAGATTGCCTCGCTTAGGAAATGCCCAAGAAAATGTCTCAACTTGACCACGCTTGATCATATGCGGGTTATTATACAATTCTTAACCGTCGATCAAATTCTTCGTCTTTAGACGGCGTGACAACCCTTTAACAACACCTAATGAAGTTATTAGGGTTGTCAATGAACTTCAACAAATTGACATTTAATTAAGTGCACGACCCGCACAATGATCTTTTAATTGACACAGCGAAAGCGTATCCAAAAAACGAACCTAAAAAACAGTCACCTAAAAATTAACTTTAATCACTTTGGGTTGATTGTCAGACCTCAAGTACTACATGTGTCTATATAGTCACATATAAGTGTATATGTGTTTTTTAACAATTATAATGTTGTTGCCAATTGACGCCTCGGGAGCAGTAGCCGTGAAGCGTTGAGCAACGTTAATTCATTATTTTCAACCCTTTGAACAGCTCATCAACTTTGGGAAAAACTAAATTAGGCAAAAGTCTTAACTATACAAAGGAAACTTAGTGTGTAGTAAAGAAGTCATATCTGTGGATAAATTTGTGGGAAAATCTATCGGATCTGTTTTGCTTATAACACTTAAATTTCTATAGAAAATTGTCTTAAATTAAGGCTAATTTTGCTATTGTTTGTGGTGAAAAACTGTCTGTCTTAATGAATTAAATCAGTTAATTTCACTATTTTGTTGTGTTAAACTGGTAACTAGTATATAAGGTATACGATAGAAGTATCTAAAGCGCAGACAGCATCGGTTAAAGACATTTAAATAAGTTTAAAGCAGACTTTGTGACTTGAAACTCTATGTATCTTTTTCAAAACTAAACTGAGAGCTACTTCATAAAACACACCTCACAAAGTGTTGAAAAAATCTGTATAAATGTGAGATACATAAACTTAATTCAGTTTTTAAGCAGTACAATAGATTAAAGCCTTCTGTTTATAGTTTAACTGGGAGTCACTGTACACTACAAGTTCTCTTACCGCAACAATTAAAACACACCTCGCAAAGCCAAGAAAAAATCTTAAAAAAAATCTTAAAAAATATGTGTTTTTTGCATGCTGTTTTTTATAGCGCAGAATTTGCATTTCATATTTTATATGATGCGGCGGCTAATGCTCATTAGCTGGCTGACTTGGTAGCAAGTACACACACACACACATGACTTTGTTGCACTTGTAGTTGTAGTTGTTGCAGTAAAAGTTCTGTTTCGCTGCCGTAGCACCCGAGTTGGCTTTCTCAGGTGAATTAACATAAATTATGCACGCCCATTTTGCAACTGCAACTCGTGCGTGGCGTCTCACGGCTGCCAACTGACTGCTACACGTGTCAACGCCCAACGCCCACAACACAGGTGCGTGGACGCACAATTAGGCGGCAGGTAAGTGGAAAAAGTAAGCAACAGTCTGCTGTAGTTATTGGAGTTTTCCTAAGGATTCCCAAGGACTCCCGAGTATGCAAAAGCGAAACGAAACTTAATAAATGAATTAGAATTAGCCAGCTTGAGGCAGACTCTAAGGGGGGTACGCAAAGTGGAAGGGACTGGGTTACTAGAATTTTTGGAAAAATCTAAAGTTGCACAATAGCGCCACCCTGCGGCGACAACTTTCAACTGGCACACAACCCAGGGAGCTAGTCACAAAAAAAAAAAGAGAATAATCGAATTTATTTCTCAGGGCGCTGGTTCAGCTTTTGTCCAAAAGTTCGAGAGTGTCCAACTCGGAGTTGAGTTCACAGAGCTCAGTCTTCAGTCCCTTCGACCTCAAACCTTTTTCTAACCACATTGCCACACGCTCGCACGAGATTTGATTTTATTTTTATGCCATTTCTATTTCAAGTTTCGACTGCTCTGTTCTGCTCTGTAAAATTAGCAGCATAAGATTGGATTATCTTTTTGTGGCACACACTCACGCATGCGACCCTTTTGTCACTCTTTCAACTCAGCACTTTTTTGTTGTTGTAGTTGTTGTCCCTGTTGTCGTTGTTGTTGTTGTTAGCCCTGTGATTATGTATGTTGAAGCACGTGCCACGATTAGGGGCACACCGCTGCGTCCAAGCGTGAGAGGAGTCGCTGTCAGTCTAATTTTGTTTCAGATTCAGATCGAAGGCAAAGAGCACTTTATGCGATATTCTTGCTAATTTGCTTAAAGCCAGCCGCATTCACTGAGTGTTGATACAATATGTGGCAGCTGGAATGGTGTACAGAGACGTGCAGAGGGCTGGGCAGGGGAACATCGAGGGTGACATTTTAGCGGAAGTAATCTGCAGATTATGAATCAAACGAAAACAGAAACTTACAAGTGTAATTCAGTTGAAGCGTAAAAAGTTAGACGAATAGGTCTCAAAGAGTATAACTAAATATTTTAAGATTAGACAGAAGGTTTTAAATTAACTAAATTGTAATAGTAGTAGTAAAATAGTAGTAGCAAAACAGTTGTAGTAAAATAGTAGTAATAGTAGTAGTAGTAAAATAGAAGTAGCAAAACAGTAGTAGTAAAAGAGTAGTAGCAAAACAGTAGTAGTAAAATAGTAGTAGCAAAACAGTAGTAGTAAAATAGTAGTAGCAGTAAAAAATTAATATAATTTAAGTAAAATAAATACATTTTTTTGAAATTACTGTAAAACCCATTTATTGCTTATTTAATTTTTTATTATCAACTTTTTAACTTCAATATTTCGCTTAAAAAACAGTCGAACATTGAAATATTTGGTATAACATCTTAATTATTTCCCCGAGTGTTGTTCAGAAATCGAAGCGCATTTGCAGCTGTAGAAGGAGAGAGAGAGAGAGTTCAAGAGCCCGAGACAGAGATAGTGATAGAGAGAGTTTGCCCTAATTGGAACCCCATTGCTTAGCATAAGAGTCCACACCGATTTTGATACGAAGCGACTGTAAAGTCAATTAATCGCCCAAAGTGCGTGGTAATAACTCAGAGCCAAGTGGTTTTGGGCCAACTGCGGTATGAGAGGCCAAGAAACCGCGACAACCGCCAAAAAGCGGCGTCAAAGTCAACGGGAAGCAAAACCAACAGCTAAAGAAAACCAAAACAAGGAGGAGGAGCAGGAGGAGAGGAGTAGAAGGGCAAGAAGAAGTTACCAACATTATACAAACAACGAGACGTCTCAACTAGCCGCAATAAATTGTTGGAATGGTTACGGGTTATGGGATGGGCCCACTTTTGGCCCCTGGTCTGCGCTGGAAACACTCTTACTCCCTCATTCTCCTTCTCCCTCTCTCACTCTACTGCTATCTCTTTCGCGCTGTTTATTTGTTTGTTGGCTTTGACTCGCGCCTTTTTGTTTGTTTTTGATGTTGATGAATGTTGCCACAGTTGTTGGTGTTATTATTATTGTTGTTGTTGTTTTTGTTGCTGTTTCTGTTGTTGTTGCTGTTGCTGCTCATGTTGTTTAGTTAAATTTTGGGACTGTTGTTTTTGAATGTTTTCATTTTGTGGCCGAACTTTTTCCTTAGCCTCAACCACCGCCACCTTCTCAGTTGCGTGCCTCTTGATGCATGCCCCGTCACATTTCACATTTCACATTTGACGAGATCCACTTAACTTCGTGATTGATATGTTGCAATAATTCTTATCAAACAATGGCCCCTACCATGAAATATTGACCACAAAATAGCGTCTTTCCCACAAATGGCTTATACTTACACGCTTATTACTCTATCTGATCGCATACACTAGCCAGCGGGGCATCTAACTAGCAAGACTTGGCCAAGAAAAACTAGATAAATAATTGAAAGACTTAATTAAGAGCTGGAATATATTTTACATATGCAAAGGACGAAGAACTAAGCCCAAAAGGAGCTAGGAAATAAAGTAAATTAGTTTGTATGTAGGAAAATAATATAACTACTTATTATTTGCCAAAACATCTATAAATTTACGCTTTACTGTGCAAGCTTAAGCCCTTGCCTTCAAAACTCCACTAGACTTTCTTCTAAGCCAAGTACTTCAGACACCACAAATTATACCTAATTTGATATCTAAGCCCACATTTCCCTCAAATTTATAGAGTATCAAAACTGCTGTCTTTGCCCCTAAAACATTTCCGACTATTTTGTTAATGATAGCCCCAAAAAAAAAGTGCCTAAGCTTTGCACATTACTTTACATTTAAAAGCCTTTGTTGCTGGAATGCAAAGATCATTGGAACTTATGTATAATTCTCACTTTGTAAACAATATTAAGAAATATTAATTTTCATTTATCATTTTGATTGAGCGATCAAATAAAACGAGTCAGAGACGACTCCAAAGTCGAATCGAGTGGAGTTGAAATAAAAAAAAAAAAACAGAAAAAAAAGTTGTTTTCGGTTTGTTTTCTCGTGTGATTTCTTTATTATGATAGCGAGATTCGGTTTTAATGATCTTTTGCGTGTCCCGTTGATTTATGATGGGTTAACCTTCGCCTTAGCGTACGCTGAGAGCGGCCCTCGGAGCTTGGACCCGGCTCCCTGCTCCCCTCTGCTTACGCTCCTCATCCTCCTTCTTCCTCTTCTCCGCGAGCAAGGTGTCGAAACTGTAACTGGAACTGTGGGAAATGGCACAAAGTCTTACACTCTCCAAATATCTCTGTCTCGCTCTTTTTTCTCGCTCTCTTTCTCAATCGCTTTCAAGTGCACTCTCGACTTTTGCCCTGCTCGCTTTGTGCTTGTTCTTTTGTTGTAGTTTAACTTAATTATGCCCGCAAATAGGCGTAAAAGTTGCGCAATTCTCTCGAGAAGCAACCCGGCAACTCGACAACCCGGACAGTAGCAGGGTTGTCCCGGCTTTTGGCTGCGTAAGCCGCTTAGATCCCTAAGGGTTTGAGGTTTTTCAGTTTTCAGTATTGAATACGCTTTTTATGTGAGTGAGTGGGGTGAGTGGGTTGGAGGGAGGGTTGTGTAGGGTTGCCCTCGTCACCACCTTCAGCAGCCAGTTTGACTAACAAATGCTGCAAGCGTGCAAATTAAAATTCGGTTTTTGTGGTTGCCACTTGCATAACAGGCAACATAGTGTGGCATGCCACCCAGTTGGTAAACAACCCACACACACACACACACACACAAACACACACTGGCACACACACACAACCACATGTGCTATATAATTTATTTTGACATGTTTGCCAACATTTCAATTGATTTTATTGTTGTTGCCGTTGCTGCTGCTGCTGCTGCCACTGCACACAAAAAATAACTGTGAATTGAAATGTATCACAATTAAATATTTTTGTCGTTGTCAATTGAAACATGAGAACTTGCCTCATAAATAATAACAACTTGTAACTCCCAATTGCAGTTCAGTTCCCAATCCCCTTTCGAATTCGACCACAATGCAGACACATCTCCGCCCCCTTCCCGTTACGCCTACTATGGCAACAGACCGCCTCCCCGGCCACCCCCTCGCATTGTCAAATAGTTTTGCGGATTTGTAAATTAACAAAATCGAATTTAACGCGTGGCTGGCCGCAGTTCAAAAAACCAACAAACCAAAAACCCAAAAACCCTAAAAAACTCAACCCCAAATTTTATTTACGCCCATTTGCACTTTCGTTTCGTTTCATAAATTTATCAATTTTTGCATATTTGTTTGCATCTGATAATCACAGTGCGCAAATTGCGTCAATTGTTGTTAATGATTAGGCGATAAAAAAAATTATAATAAAACTCTATTATTATTTATTTATCTCTATTATGGCCCAAACGGATCAATGGCCTTTGATTGCGGTTGCAGTTGCAGGTGTTTTTTGCTGCTGCTGGTTTTGTAATTATTTAAGTGCCATGGCCACGCCCCCTCCGTACACTTTCCGCCAAGTTTGTGCTGCTGGAAAAGTCTTTGCAACTTTTTAGCTCTCACAAAATATTCATGGAAAACTTTTCTCGAGTTGTCAGTTTTGATTTTTTCTTTCCTTTCCTTTCCGTTTTGTTATTCATATTTGTCAAAATACAAAAAATAAATAAATAATAAAAAAATGTATACGAAAAGTTTGTGCATATTTTAAAAGCAAACAATTTGCATGTAAATATGTGCAAAATGTTCTAGCTGTTTCCCTCCCACGCGCCCACCCACTTCCACTGCTTAGCTCTGTTTCGTACTCTTTCTGTGTGTGTTTGCGTAAGCATATGTGCAAATGTGTGAGTGTTTGATGTGTGTGTAGGTGTTGGTGTGTGTTGGTGTTTAAATGTGATGCCTTCGCCTCTCAAAATATTCGACAATATTTTCCAACAAACAAGAAAAAACAAAGCAAACATAGAAGTGCAGACTATACGAATGCAAAGACACGCTACATTTAAATATTAAGTAATGGAAAATTATACAAAATTTGGGTTGACTGAAGTAAGTGTAGAATAATATTCTTAGAGGTTTTTACAACTAATTAAAGCAGCCAAGCTGTGCCTGCATAGTGTTTATAAATATTTTAACTTTAAGTCTTCGTAGACATAAAAGTAATAGACTTAAATTTTCTTAATTTTTTTAAACTTTATTTATTTTTATCTAGTTTTCTTGCTTCAAATCTTTTTTCGCTACTGCAGTTAAAGCTTCCAGTTCTCAGCCAAATTCTTTGATTAAAGACTTCCCAAATACTTAAAGTAAAATACTTTAAGAAAGTCTCCAATCTGTTGGTCAATCGTTATTACCCCATTTTGATCATCGTCTATAACAAAGAGCAAATATGCATTTTGTGAATTTTCCATTTCAATTTCCCTTTTCGTATTTTCGCACATTTTTATGTTGTTTATTTTTTGGAAGCTTTTAAAAAACATCAGCACATTCCCATTTACATATTCGCTTTGTGGAGAGCTGCTCTCCTAGCGATTCTCCTCCTCGCTGGCCGTTCGTTCTTCCTTTTCTCCTCCTCTTACTCCTTCTGCTTCTGCTCTACTGTGTATCCTTTGGAACGTTTGCTATGTTCGTCTGTTGTGAAATTTGCATAAAATGCAAATGATGCCGACACAGCAGATGCAGATGGCGAGGGGGAAATGCGGTGTGGAAAAGCGTCAGAGGGCAGAGGGAGTAGGACATGGCAGAGTCGTTGCCGCTGTGGCTTTTTTTGGTCCTTTGCGATATCATATTTATTAAAAGGATTATTGGTGCTTCACTGCCATATCCTGTTAGTGTTGCCGAGCACCCGCAACAGTCGTCATTCCCCAGTACGCCACGCCACGCCCCACACCCGCTCTCACTCCCCCAACCGATTTTCAATGCAAATGAGCAACGGCTGCCTTTTGTTTCTGGCACCCAAAAATTCCCCTTTTCCTTCAGTATGTAATAAAACAAAAATATGTTGAGCAACTTTTTTACCTCCACACTTTTTATTCTCCAGTCGGCGCCATATTTGATTTAAAAGTTGACGTCAAATTGTTCAAAGCGTTGTATAATCCATGAAAATTACAAATACAATTAAACGGCTTCGGTCTCTTCTACAGGAATCTTTAGCATTTTTCTATTTTACCATTTTCACACCTAGCAGTTAGCGCCTGTAGCTGTAGATTTTTTAGCGGCGCTTCTTTTGGACTTTGACGCTTTGTTACCAAGTGTCTATTTGATTTGGCCGTTCTCACCTTTGAACTCAGTTTATTTCTAATGAAGTTGAATATTGCCTTTACGATGTTATCATGTTTGGCTTTAGAGGGTCTTCATAGAGCTCTTGGTAGCTCTAAAAACGCCAAAACTGTGGATCAAGTGTAGCGCCTTTTTGCCTCAGTAAAGGACTTTGGAACAAAGTGGGAATTATTCTGGGAAAACTCAATTTGTCTGATGATGTGTACTATGAGAATTCCCACTGAAATTGCTATAAATTTTATGGGTATTAAATTTGATTGGCTTTAACATTATTCGCTATATAAAAGCCGTAGCTAAAATGAGTTGTAATAGGGTTTATGAATATGAAATTGTGTGCTTAGTTTACAAAAAATGTATGGAATTTGAAACAAGATTTAAGTCCTGTTGAAAGCTCTGAAAATTTTATTTTTATTTCTATTAAATTCTTAAAGCAATAAATCACTGCTTACTTTCCTATTTCATTCCCTTAAATCCCATTTTACACAAATATATTAATTTTCCCCACACAGCTTTAACAAGCTTTTACCACCCCATCCAAATTGCCTCCCATCTTCAAGTCCGTTTCCAACCCCTTGTGTACAAATAGCTCAATCGATTGCGCAGTTGGCGACGGCGCCATTTTAAAGTTGCCACACACACAACTCTTTACTATGTCAATTCAAGGCTTGGAGCAAAGTTAAAATTGCTCATACGCCGCGTGCAACATTTATGCCGCACAAGGCGAGAGAAATGGGCAGCAAAAACATTTCACTGCCTTTCTAGCAGTTTCGTACCACTCGTGTACTCGCCACATGGAAAACACCCACATATGCACTAACACCGCCAATTTGACGGCACTGCAAGTGTGTGTGTTTTGTGTATGAGTGCCACCCACTCGTCCCACTCGTCCCTCTGCACTCCAGAGCGCCTCTTGGCTGCCATTTTACGAAAATGTTAAAGTATCAAAATCATTGGAATTGCGTTGAGAATGTTTGACAGTTCATAAATGCTCAGCGCTTGACTTGCATAAATATTTTCTACGGCCTGTTGTAGCCTGTAGATGGAGTAACGGGACGGAGTAGACCGGGGAGAGGGGTATGTGCATGTGTGTTGAGCGCGAGTACTTGAAAAGTTGAAGCTGTGTGAACAGCGCAGAGAACATCAAAATGCGAGAAGTCAAACAAACGTCCGCAGCGACGGCAGCGACGCTGACGCCAGCATCGCAGCTTTTACAGCTATAGAGCTATAGCAGCGCATAGCTCAACATCTGCTTGTTGTTGCTTTTGCTAGTGCTCAGAGTCTCATGGTTGCCATTTTGTTTTGAAAGCCATAAAAAAGAATGTCGCTTGTTGCTGTTGTTGCTTCTTTTATGACCAGCAACGTGCGCCACTTTTTTTGTTGTTGTTCTTCTTCTTTCTTTTTTTTTATTTCATTGTTTTTGTACTTTGCGTCTGCGCAGTACGAAAGTCACTCAAAGGCAAACGACTCAAAAGGCAGCGAAAGAGCGCTCAACTTAACGAAACTCACTCAACGATGAAAGGGGCGTTGCCCAAAGAGCAGCCACGCGTCACGCTTGCCTGACTCTCACAATGAGTGAGTGTTGGTGCGCTGGTGTGCGTGCGTGTGAGTTGAGAGCTGCAGTTGTAGTTGTGTTTGCTACAGGGTGTTTCAATGCATTCATTTTCAGCTGCTGTTCAGAAAAAACAGCTGTTGAATCGTTTTTGCTGCCGTTTTGAGTTATGAGTTTTTGCTGCGCCCGCTTTGACTTTATCCTCTGAACAGCGCCGCTGACTTTGACTGAGCCCCTCAGTCCGCGACGTCTGCAGCGACTGCGACGACGGCTGCGACTTTGGCCTGTGCCGGAATTTTCGTAGAATTTGGTTAAACAATCAGTAGGGCGGTCAGTTCCTCGACTGTAGAGCAGGCATGTCCGTTAAAGCGCCGGCAAAACAGTTGCATGATTTATACAGATCACATTTTATATAGAGCTTTTAGTTTATACAACTTTTATTGGCTTGAAATTAATAAATTACCACTTGGAAAACTAATATCTTTTTAAAACCATTAATGAGATATTCTTCTTTAGCTCAACTAAATTGTAATAAAGATAGTTTTATCTAAAACTCTTATGTTATTTTAAAAATCGATGTAATTTTTCTACCTATTCATTAAATTTTCCTATTGACCTAAGCAAAGCTGGAAAGAAAAACTTCAACTTTCAAATTCCGCATTTCTCATTAACTTTATGCTAACTACTTCCTGAACAATGCTGAAGTTTCAATCATAATTTCTCAAGATTTGGTAACTAAACACTTATCCTTCAAACCGCTAACCGTGTGAGAAATAGTTTGTTCAACTATCTCTAGCACTTCCTGAGAGCCGTCTCTCTCTCTTCAGTCCTCTACCGTTCTCTCCTTCTCTGCCTTCGTTATTTGCAGCCGCCTCTTTAGTTGTAACAATATAGATATGCCCTTCCTGAATACTGAATAACTTGACTCTTAATGACTATTCGCCATTCTTTTTCTTTGAGATTCCATGAAGTTTCCACTTCTATTGGCAGTTGGCCATACACCTCTTAGCCCTTTTTGCCCCTTTGTCCCCTTGTGGCCCACTTGTCGCTCTTGGCCCTCTTCTAGCTTTCCAAGCCATTCATCTTAGGCTTAGTCGAAGGCGCCTAACAATTCACTTCCGCGTCTACAGCCATTTCCGTTGCACTAGTCAACAAAACAGCGACAGTAGCACAAAAAACAAACATAAATAATAATAACAAATAGAAACGACTCGACTCTTAAAAAAAAAGGGAGGTGAAAAGAGGCAGGGTGTAGGGGAATGAGTTGGGTTGGCTTTGGGGTGAGCTGGGTAGTACAAAGGGCCATGCAAAACTCAAGACCCGGTTCTGGTATTCCCAATATTGATGGGCTGAGCACACGAAACGCAGCTTTAACCGAAGGAGAAAGGAAAAAAATATATGACGCGATTAGAATCTGTAATTAGTTTTCGTGTATCTGCAATTGTTGTTACTGCTGCTGTTGTTTATTGTTGTTTCTACGGCTGCTGTTGTTGTTTGCTGTGCTGTTCTGTTCTGTTGTGAGAATTGCACTTGTTTGGCGGCAAAACTTAAAAAGGCGTTAAAATGTGCGCCGCTCTCGACACGCGATGTGTGCGGAAGCCACAATGCTGCAGATGGGCGGAGTATGATGAATGGGCTGAGTAGTTGCAACAGCAGCAGCAGGAACAGCTACAGCAACGTCAACAAGAACAGCAGCAACAGCACCTCATAAAAGCCAGCAAAATTAAAAAAATAAAATGCCAAACGACTGCAAAAGTTAATGTCGACGTTGACTTTGGCCAACTGTTTAACTGCTTTTGTGTTTTCTGTTTCAGTTTTTTCTTTTTTTGAGCCAATAAATTGAAAAGTCAACAGCGCAGGGAGTGAACGAGGGGGCGGGACTGGCTGGGGCTAGGGAACTTGGTCAAAGCATTCCCAAACTGTGAGCATCCGTTTCTCTGGTTGGCATCGCTTAAATTATATCGATTTCGTATCATAATCAAATGTTTGCTGCTTGTCGTTGGCGGTGCCGACAATAACAAAAACACCGACGACAACAACACACACGCACACGCACACACACACAACCAGATGATAACAACAATAATCAACGCACGACAACAGCAACAACAACAATGGCAAACAGTAGTGGCAACAAACAGGCTCATTTGCATATTTACCAAACACACAGATGCGACACACACACGCATAGAGAGAGAGAGAGAGAGACAGAGTGTGTGTGAGGGGGAAAGAGAGAGGAAGGGCACAGAGAGGAAGATACACAGACAAACGCATGCCAAAATATACGATATCGTGTGCTCATAATAAGTATCTGATAAGTAATGATATACAAACATACACAAGCACACACACACACACGCACGCATGCAGAGTTAAATACACAGGCACAAAATGGCTGCACACCACAGCGCCAACACACGCACACACACATAGGCACATGAGCTATTATGCAAAGTGCAATGGCTGCAGTTGCCGTTGTTGCTGCTGCTGCACTTGCAACTGCTCTCGTTTGGCTTTGCGTCGCATTTTTGGTGTAACACAAAGTGAAACAAATACACACACCCACACACACACCAATACACACAGAGACAACGAGCAATTGGGGCAGAGAGCAGCACACACAAAGTGGACAGAAACAAAAGTCAAAGGCAGCAACAGCAACAACAACGACCACCACAGCCCCGCCCACTTCTCAATCAACTCTTGTAGGCGTTTATCAAACCAAAGCGACTACAATTTAAATTACAAAATTTACATAAGTTTTTAATATTTAAAATTTAAGTTGCCGCATTGAATTTAGATTTATTATAACAACAGCAACAACAACTTTAAATTATTTATGTGTATTAGGTGCAAATTAGTTAGAAACATGCCTAAAAATATTGTATATGCCTTATATTTTACAAAACTCGCTCGCAGAAATTAGCGAATTTAATTTACATAAGTTATATGTATAAACACGAAACGATTATTGAATAGACTTAAGCCTGAAAATAAGCTTTATATTATTTGTTTACTTTGAAAACCATTTTGATAAAAACAATAGTTAAATTAGCCCTTTTCCACAGACTGACTTCTATCCTACTACTTTTCCTTAACCGTCGGTAAAGCCTTCATATTACAATCCCCTTTTCAGTGGAACGTGCTGTGGGCATTACAAATCTCTGAAAGCAGCTAAAGGTAGCCACTTAAATCCGCTTGACACTTTTGTTGATTTTTATGGCTTGTTTTTTGGCTTTTTAGTTTTTTTCTCTTCAAATGCTCTCCAACAAAATTATTTCATGCATAAATTGTAGCGGTTTAAGCCACAATATCATACCATTCGATTTCGAGCGCCGCCATTATTTTCCAGCACATTAAAGACGCATAAAAATTTTGTGGGCCTCCAAAAAAAACTTTAATGTCTAACCAAAAATAAAAATAAAAAAAAATATATTTGTGAAATACTCGAAGCTGAGCCGAGTATTTTTCTCAGTTCGCGCTTGTATTGAGAATCAATTAAAAAACTATTTCAATCTGTCTGTTAAATCAATTAAAAAATGAAATTCCAAAGAATAAAGCCATTTTATGCGATTCAGGTGTATAAACTCTTATCGCTCGCTCCACTCAAATTATAGATTTTATGTGCAGTCCACAGTTTTTATCTATTGGTTTTAAAAGCACTTTTTAGTGACTCTTTTTCTGTGAGGCCTTGTTGGGATTTGAAATATTTCCCCACAAAAAAAAAAAAAAAAAAAAAAAGGAAAACGGGCGTAGAAAAAGAAGAATTTATGTCTAGACACTCGACTGAATTGATTTTAAAGTCAGTCATAAAATTGGAGCACAGACAAATTGATGAGGTTTGCCGTCACTTCAAACAGGCGTGAAATTTTTGTATTGTTTATGGGAACAGCGGTAAAATCAGCAAATCAAAACTATGAGAATTCACTTAAATGTGGAGAAAGCAACTAGATGGACTAGGAAATACTTGTAGTAGTTGTTTCTAATAAGACTTAAGCTTTATTTAAAATTATACCGTCTAGAACATAAAAATCAAATTGTACGAATTTGATTTCAATTTTTTGCTGGGAAAACTTTTATTCCCATTAAAAAACCTCTAACAATACACTATTTTATGCCCAAAATACCCTGTTCACCACCTTGGCAAGGGTATAACCAAGCGTAAGACTGAGCTGACGGTTTGAAGTGCCCTCGGGCGACTCGTGTGTGTGTGCAATTGTTGACTTTGTCATGGAAGGTTGTCGATTTAAGGGGGAGGGAAGTGTATTGATCAATGGTAAGCGTGGAACTTGAAACACTGAAAGGTGGGAAGTCGATTCGTATTGTCACATAATTGCACAATGAATGAGCGTTGCTACAGTATAGATTCAGATACTTTTCGTGTCTCAGTTCAAGTTCCATTTGAGTTTATCGCTCGGGGTGCTTCCCATAGCATTTTGGGGGTGTAGCGTTACTTATTGTTAACTTGTTAATTTCATTTGATTGAGTTTTAATGCACGATGCGACAACAAATTGTATTTTGATTTCAGCTCATAGTTATGATTAAATCAAGATACATTTTCGGAGAGATGCAAAAAAAAGTCTCGCACGCGGCTTATGCACTCGAACAATGGGAAGAACTGAATGCCAAGTGCACAGACAGCTCAGAAACTGTCAGGAGTCAATAGGAAGCTAACGGCACGTGTCCTTAATCCGGTAATTACCGACGCAACTTCCTCGCTCCTACAACTGCTGTGACTCCCCCAACTTTCCACGCCCTAGTTGGATTTTTGTGTGTCTTGTGGTCTCACACACAAAGCTACCAAGTCTATATTTGTAGATAAAAGATACTGCCCGAGATAGGCATCGATAGTTCGCTTGGTTTTTCTTTTTTTCCCATGCGCAGCATAACAAGTTAATTTATGCCCCTTTGGAGCTGATGTTACCACGATAAGCAACCCTTTTTTCCCCCATCCCCGAACGGGATCAGGTAACTGATGCCAACCTGTTGACAGACGATGCATAAATCCTCCCGTAGGCGAACACGGCGGACAATAGAATACAATTTTTTAATCGCATTTATCTGGACAACTGACGCAGCCAAAAATGATAGACGCTTGTAAATCGCTGCTAGTCGCTACTAAAATGTCTCCGATTGCTCTGAGCTCCATGCATAATAGAGTTATCAGAATTCCAAACCCCCCGATCCCCCTCTCTAGGGCATACCCCTGGCTTAAAGCCTACCAAGCCAAGTTTGATTAATTGTTGCTGTTTAAACTCCGTTCGCGCTCATAATTTCCCTTCATCGTCTTTCACAAATACAATTATCATTTTGTGGCTTTTGCGTTTGAAAAATTTCTATTGTGTTTTATTGTTTTACAAAAGTTATCATCACAGACTCACATACATGTGTGTTGCATATAATTAATTCAAAATCCCCACACTCTACGCTACTCCCCCCTCTCTCTCCACCTCTCTCTGTCATATTGTCGTCTGGCAGCGCCGCAGCAAACTTAAATCGATTTTTTATGAAAATCTCTTATGGGCTTTTAAATGTTTAATCGCTTATGAATTTTGATAACGCCGACTTCGACTTTTTGGAGCTACTAAAATAAAAATCGTGTTTCGAACCAAAAAAAAAATAACTCGACTTTTGGTAATAGGAGCTTAGAAAGAGCATCAGCAGTTCGTTGATTTTTAGCAAAATTATTGCTAGCTCATGCTTAAAATAGTTGACTGCTTTTCTTTATATATTTTATACATAGTTTTTAACATGTTTGTATGATGCTACTGTTAAATTTATTTATATTTAAAATATTAAGTTTAAAATCTTTGTCAAAGCCAACCAAATTTTTAAGATAATTATAATATTATATAAATATTCCGCTTAAAATATTTATACGATTTATTAAACTTCTACACAAATGTTTTATTTCTTTCTAACTCTATTTGAGGGAAAGCTCTACTTAAAAAGGAAAAAAAAACTTTAATTTAAACACAATTTTAAATCGTTTTTATATTTTTTAACCTCCACAGCTACTCAACTATTAATTACCCACTCAGCTTGATTTATCTTAAATATAAACGCCTTATATCCTTAGTTTATGTGCTCAGCTTTTAGCAGCTGCCAAAACCCATTAGCCAAAAGTCAAAGCAACGCTTAAGTTGGCCAACAACTGCATGTTTTATGGCCAAAACGAGGAAGTGCACCCGCGCTAAAATCACATAGCCGTAAATTTGAAAATTTCGCTTCCAGTATTTGTGCGGTATTTGAAATTTCAAATAGGCAACAATGTGGCGCTTGAATCATTTGGCAATTTTATAGGCAATCTGAAACTCAATTATACCGATACTATATGTCGTCTGTGGGTTAAAGCCAATAGATGGCACCTTTCCAATGCCGTTAAAAGAGCGTCAGTTCGGCTAACTCCCGAGTCTGTTGCTTGTTATCAGCGATATGGCATCATTGTAATAGATATAGACTCCGACTCTTCACTGTGCACATTTTACGATGCTTACAAGCACTTCAACAAGTTTTACAGCTTTCCCGCTAAAAAAAAAATGAGGCAGCAGCCCAACTTGTCGACAAGCAGGTAACACACACAAAAAAAACAGAGACAACCGAAAAAAAA
This sequence comes from Drosophila nigrodunni, assembly GCA_020829145.1. Classification (NCBI taxonomy): domain Eukaryota; kingdom Metazoa; phylum Arthropoda; class Insecta; order Diptera; family Drosophilidae; genus Drosophila; species Drosophila nigrodunni. The sequence continues at coordinate 2,772,147 of JACVCZ010000003.1, read as the reverse complement.
GTAAATAAATTAAAAGCTGGGAAGCCCGACAAATCGAATAGATCTTTTCCAGTCGTGTCTTTGGCCATATGCAAGCAAAAGAAATCAAATCGAAATGAGCCATTAAATGCTGCTAAACATACGGGCATTTTCCACCGTTTTCCCTACGTTTCCCCCTAAGTTTTCCCCATTGGCTTCCACAGTGGCCACGCCGATCACATCGCTCTGTCGCTCTCCGCTCCGTAGAGTCATAAATTTCCGACAAAAGAATGTAACCCGATGCTAGTTCGGCGTCCCAATAGACACCCATAGTTGCAGTCATAGTCACAGTCATAGTCTCAATATCTCTGGCAGGTTTTTCTACCATTTCCATTGCTTTCCCGTTCGATTGTTGCCGTCAGATTTCTTCTGAATAAATTAAAATACAAACTAAAATCGTTGGGTAAAACGTGGGAAATGTATTCATCATCAAAGAGCCTGAGATTCAAATTGATCTTATGCCATAGCGCATAGTAGTATTTTTTTTTTTTTATTTTGTTATTTGAATTTTATGGTCACTTAAGCTGCCCATAAGCTGCAGTAAGTGATATTACAATGTTCATATTTTCAAAACTACAAAAGTTAAACACAAAACCAAAGTGTGGAAATTATTAAACGAGGAACGTAAAACTTTTAAATGTGTGTAAAGTTTTAGTCATTTTCTAGCTTTGGTAATAAATTATTTGAGATTTCGTACAGAGTGGTAAGAAGAACAATTTTAGCCAACTTTGTGCTGTTTCCTGAGTGTCTCATGTTTACTATCGTTTACTACGGTGAGTACTGCAGTTGCTCTGTCTACCTTTTCTCAGCTTATCCAAAATTCCAGTTAAATAACCAAATGGACGATAAGATTTTCCGTTCAATGTTTTTCCCGAGCTTAAGCGATCGCTGCATCTGTTGCTCACATTTGACATTTGGAAGTGCGCATATCTCTCTCAACTCTATATGGGGCTAACTCTGGGGCTCTGGTGCGCTCGGGCCGCCTAAATTGGTATTAAATTACTCACTTTGGTGATAATCGAAATGGACACGACACGATTACAACAACACGAAGAGACTGTGAGACAAGGCTGAACCAGTTCTTCGACTATTTCGCCGCAAACCATAAAGAAAGTAAAAATATTAAGACGCAGACAAGTTGAAAATGCCACCACATCACATTTTGAGCGTTTTCAAAACGATCAATTTTATAGATAAGCTGCGGATACGGACTCACGGACTCCGAGTTGAATACAGTCCCTGTGGATCGTTTGCAGGTAGCAGATGAGAAGAAGAAGGAGTAGAACCTGCACAACAACTATATTAAACGCTGTTCAGAGATTGGCTGAGAGATCGCTGTGAGATCTGTGTTCAAGCGATACTTAAACGCGGCAATCGCCAATCTCAACATATGTCAAATTGGGCAACTAACTGGCTAATCAGTTGGACAAACAGTGGAGAACAAGTGTTATTATTTCGCTGGCGAAAAACAATTCAACTGTCAAAAACGGAAATCCTATTTGCATTTGCCAACAAACAAACAAATGCGTCGACTATTAAAAACAAATATTTGCGGCCAAAAAAAAAAAAAAAAAGGATCAAAACCGTAGGCTAAAAGCGAAAGTGTCAAAGTGAACATATGCAGGAAGCAGTAAGCAGTAAGAGAAACGGTGGCAGGATCTGAAATCCGGGCACCCCTTTACAGTATCTGACTGTCTGTCACCTAATCCTTCGTTTGCCCGCACAGTGGACACTCGCTGGCGTGAATTGTTAAGCCATTTGTGAACCTTTTTGAACTGCTCAACTGTTGAACTATCCCTGGCAGCGTTTCCGCCTTCACAATTTGTACAATTGTCGCTCAATTTATTGTGCATGAGAGGGGGATGAGAGGCGGGTGAGAGGGAGAGAGTTTCTCGCTCTGCAAACGAACAACTTCCGATTACAACTTCATTTGTAAATGTTTCCTTCGCATCACAGTGGCATAAATATAAAAATTCATTCGCACAATGCCCCACAACAGTACTGAATTTTTCTGTGTGTGTGTTTGGCAACGGGGGTGAAAAACTCCGTTCGAACCGGGCCCAGAGCAGCCCACATCTGTCAACTTCAATAAAGTGTCGAATGGAAGTTCATCACCCGTCCAAATAGTTGCCATCATTTCATGATTTCCTTCTCCTTTTTATTTTCTCTCCTCTTGTTGTTATTTCTGTATTTGTTTCTGTAACTGTTTTTATTGCCGGCTGCTGCTGCTGTGCGGGGATTTAACATTGAAACACCCACAACTAATATGGAGGCGGGGTATTAAACTCCTGCCATTTGACGTTTAATAAAGCCTCTGGTGTATTCCTGTGCTGCGTTCTCCCCTCCAAATCCATCGTGTTGCTGCTTTGAAGGCTGCTAATCACTTTAACATACATTTGCATTGCATTTACACGCATTTTGACCCTCATTACGCAACCGGAGTGAGCCAAGACCGTTTCGAGGTTCAAGGGATTAGATTGTTACTTCTTTTCATCTGCAATACAATAAAAATTAAGAAATAAAATACAGTGGCATATTTAGCAAACACCTTGATGAGCAATTAGTTGAGTCTTAGGAGCAGCGGGATTTTGGAACAGTGTAGAGTGTTGCTATTTTAGCACATTTCAAGCGGTTTCTATAATAAAATACAAATAAAGTATATAATAAGCTATAAATATAGTTAAAGTATATTATTTATTTTAAGTGGAAGTTTAGAAAAACGAGAAAGCTTAGAGTTCATTGAAAATTTAACCACTTTTCCAGTTTTTGATTGGAAATATTTAAAGTTTCTGTTGTGCCAACTGCGAGTGTTATACCTTTATGAGCTCTAGAGGACTAAAACTATCGAATGGCATCTAAAATTTGTTAGTTTGCGAATTTTTTAAATTTAGTCATTTTTTTGAAAAAGTGACAAGGGGGTACATCATAAAAATTAACAAAAATTTGTCGATTTTAAAAATTTATAATTGATTTCAAATTTTAATTACTACTAAGAGCTCTAGTTCTGCAGAGTCTTAAACGGTATGGCTTTTCAAGATATCATATCATTTGACTGAGTTAGGAACATTAAAAGTTTGAAAAATTGTAGGATGCCTGATCGTATGGAACCACTTTTAAAAGCCAATACTTTAATTCAATTTAAGCCCATTAGTACCACATAAAGTATCTGATATTTGTTAATAACACTTTTAAATAATTTTAAAGAAATTTTTAAGCTTCAACTACAACAAATTTTACACTCAACCCTTCGATTAAATGTAAACTGCTGCTATTTAGCGAAACTTTGCCTCTGCGCCTTTGCTACAACTCGGTTAACTAACACTTTGCGAGACTTTGGCAACTCTGGTGCCAAGTTTGTAATAGACTTGTCAAATTTCGCGCGTCGCTTGTTCAAACAATGGGCCAATGCATAAGAACTGTTTTCCAGCAGTTTGCTAAAGCATCTTAGCAGTTTACTAAAAAGTTCAGCTAACTCTTCACAGTTTTCTGTTGTTTTTTTTCATTGCTGCCTACTTGGCAAGCGTTTTCTTTGCCAAGCGAGTGAAAATACTCGATGTTAGCAGAGATGCGGGTTCAAGCTGCGATTTGTATTTGTATCCTTGTGCAAAGCTCTGGAAATTTCATCCTTCAATTGTTTTTTGTGTGCGCCAAAAAAGTTTTGTTTACATGGCAAATAGAAGTGCTCAGTTTGCCACTCTCCCCGCCGCTCAACGGACTGACTGCCTCCTTCCACATCCAAAGCAACACCTACATGACGACTGTAGTCAAGTGAAGCTGTCTGCCACGCCCACAGCCTAGTGCCGCCCCCTAGCCATGTGCAGTTTGTCGAAAGTTTTGTTGCATCAAAGTTTTTGTTTTGCTTCGTTCGTCGTTTTTTGGCCCTCACAGTTGAGTTCACAAAATTTGTCACGTTTGTTATTTTTGCGTCGAGTTGGAGTTTTAAGTTGTACACCAGAGGGGGGATGAATGGAGTGGGGGAAGGGGTTACAGGGCCTTGAGGTTTAGTTAAGTTGTGCCGAGTTTAGTTTGGTTTATTTACTCAACTGATTTTGATAACATTCGTGTACATGCAACGATTTTGAAATCGCAATTAATTGAAGCGCTAACTTTAGATGCCTCTCCCTACCTACCTCCGCGCCCCTCTCTCGACCTCGACCACGCCCACGCCTCAACGCGTCCGGCATAAATTCAGTCATGAGCATTTTGTCCTTTATAAAGTCTAATCCGCATTTATTTTATGCTCGGCTACAAATCGTCGCTTTAATAGTGTCACCATGAGTTATTGGAGCACCACAGCTCCAGATGCCAACTTACGAGCAGCACCGAAAGCCGCTCTTAAGAGATATATATAAAAATGAAGAAAAATATATATAAATGCATGCATTAGTTAATGTCCAGTCGGTTGTGCGAGTCACGGGGCAACCGTTTGGAGTGTGCCCAGCAGGATGCAGTTTATAAGCGCGCCGAATCGCAACGAGAACAGTCGACGGTTTGGTGGTTCGTTGGTTCAGTGGTTCAGTGGCTTGGTGGCTTGCCAGTCGGCGGCGTCGCTTAAGCCAATTCAAAGTGGCGGCCAAAACGGTGGCCACGCTGATCTGCTGGACAACTTTTTGGACTCCTGGACGGAACTAAACTCGACTCTGGACTCAAACTGAATGCTGCTCGCGTATTACATTTCGCGCTCGATAAATCTCCGCTGCCTGCCGACCGACACATATTTCATATCAACGCAGATAGTCGCTGGCACAGTGGTGCAAACACGTTTAGCACCGAAGTGTAAAAAGTAATTATTCACATTTAATCAAATACGTTAACTGAGCAAAAAAGTTTAATTTTATAAATGTAAAGGCGCAGTTTGTGCTACATTTAAAACATTTTTAACTTTCGTTTATATTAAATTTTATAAATCTTACTTAGATAAAATATACTTATCTTAGTTGCCAACAATACTAGCATTTCTAGCCACATCTTCTGTAAATTTATGGGATACATTCACCAAGCATAGACTAACCGCTTAAATAAAGTCTTAAAAAGTATTCAAAGTGATCCACAGCCATTTTTAAAAAGCTGTTTTTAAACATTTTGTATCAAAGAAATTATACTTTTTTTCGTAGACTATTTAAAATAGTACCTAAGTTATTCAAACAGTTCTTAGTTTGAATCTTAGATTCTATATTTACTATGAAAAATAAATTTGATTAAATCCAGCACAGAATATTAAATATTAAACTCTTTAAAATACTGCTTAGCAAAATGTTTTAAAATAAGTAAAGCATTAATCAAAATAAATCTGAATTTAATTAGACTGTTTTCTTAACAGAAGAGATCAGCTCAGTAACATTTGGTTAATAAATTTTTAATTTATATTAACATTTTTATAACTAGATAGAATTTCTTACAGAGGACAACAAAACTCTTACAAATACTATCACACTTGCCACACTGTGCGTAGAAACGTCGCCCGGTTGCGCATCATAAAGCAAATTTCATTTTGAATTATTTTCGTATACATATTGTTGCAGCAGTTGTTGTTGTCGCTACAGTTGTTGCTTTTGCTGTTGTTGTTGTTGCTCTTAGCATGGCAGATTCGTATGTGCATGTTGTTGGGGCGTATTGTGCCGCTGTTGCTCTGTCGCTCTGTGCGGCAAAAGGTGTTAATGATTATCATCATTATCGTCATCAGCTCGACGAGTGTTGTTGTTGTTGCTGCTGCTGCTGCAGTTGTTGCAATGTGGCAATGGCAGCCCATTGATGGCGTTGAACGCACATGTTCTTAAGTAAAATTTAGGAGCTTTTGGCACTGTTGTTGTCCTGTCGTGTTGAGGCTGTGCACTTTAGGTTGATTTGCTGTGCCGAGCATAATTCATTTATGCAGCTTGCTAAAGTAAGGTGGGCGGAGGGATGGGGCAGTCAGCCAGGGGTAGGAGACACGACAGCGATGTGAATAGACAGCGATAACTTAGGGATTTCAATGATCAACGTCAGCGATCGCCAGGCAAAATTGTCATAATTTATGAAATTAAACCATGAAAATATTTACACTGCACAACACACTACACACACTTCAGAGTGTTGCCACTTTGGTGTGGCACGTTGAGCACGAGTCTGTGGCAAGCTCCAACTTGAGACTCATTAAAGCAGCAAAACTAAAACTGAAATAAAACAAAAGTCCGTGTTTTTTTATTGCTGCTGTGTGGCATGTTGCCGGCGAGAGAAGCCACCACCCGAAAGTGGCTAATAAAGCAAATCTTGTTGACAACATTCAAGGCGACAGAGACAGAAGCAGCAGCAGCAGCAGCAACAACAACAGAATTCGCTTCTTTTTTTAATGTTTTTTTCGGTTAGGCTCTACATGGAAATTTCGCCAATTAACACCTTTTAGCATGTTGGGCAAAGACGACAACAGCAGCAGCAGTAGCAGCAACAGCAAGCAGACGACAACAGCAGCAGCGACAGCAGCAGCAACATCGAATGCGTTAATTAAAATTATATAAAAAACGGCAGCTGCTGCTACGAGAATGAAAATGAAAATGAGAATGAGAAATGAGGCAACATAACCACAATAACATACACAGTTGCTCATATTGGCCATTGTTGTTGTTGTTGCTGCTGCTGCTATTAATATAAAACTGCAAAAATACGATTAGCCAGTAAAATGTTTTAAGCAGCAGCAAGCAAGTCTTGGCAACATGTTGCCCATGCGGCGCATAGTAAATATGGACAACAAACAGCGAGCAACAACATCAGCAGCAACTTGCAACGTACAACGGCAGCAACATCGCAACGAGCAACATGAATATCGCACCTTGTAAACTCATTTGCGCGTACGTGTTGAAACAAATGTTTGCGGGGGGTAACAACAACCAATGGGCAGTCAGCAACTGGCAAATGTTGCATTGGCAATTGCCATAAGTCAGCAACTCAGCTCGGTAGCAATAGCAACATGACCACGCCACAGGAGCAATGGGCAGTGCATGCAGTTTATGTGAGGCCTAATGGGGTTATTGTTGTTGCTGCTTCTGCTTCTGCTGCTGATGTGAAGCCACCAGCAACACGTCCATCTTCATCATGGCCAGCAATGCTGCTGGTGCTTCTGCTGCTGCTGTTTGCCATGCTGTGCACTTTGCGTTTGTCTGGTTTTTTTGGCACCATGACACCAGCAGAGCAACGGTGTGTTCCCTCTCTCCTCATAACACCTCAGACTCCCACAGTTGCTGCTTTATGCAAATGGGCGACTAAGGCTGTTGCTGCTGCTGCCGTTACTGCCGTTGCTGCTGCCGTTGCTGCTGCTGCGTGTCAATGCAAACTTTGCTGACTTGCATGCGAATGTTGCTTGCACAAACATTGAGGTGAACTGCAAAGTTGTCGTCGTCACTGTCGTTGTTGTAGTCTTGTCTTTTACTGCTGCAACACAAACACCAACAGCAGCAGCAAGAGCCACAGCAGCTACAGCAGCAGCAGCAACCGCTTGGCTTGTTGGCCTGTGCGACCACAGTTGGGTGTCCTGTGCGCGCACAGTTAAGCAAACTTTGAGGGCAAAGGAATGGTACAGCGGACAGCGCCACAACCCTGCTGCAGCAGAGTTGCCAGCCAGTGTTGTTGCATGTGCAACAAAGGGCGGTTTAGAGCTAGAAGAGAAGGGAAAGCGGCTAAAATTTAGTATAAGCATCAATTTGTATAAATTATATTGAATTAAGTCATTAATTGACTAACCTGTAATGAATGACAAATAGGGGAAGTGCTATAGATTAACGGAGTGAGCTTAATCACAATAACACATTCTTTAACAACTTTAAATTCTAGAAAAATCTAGCCTTAAAACCGCTAGTTGCACAGCACTGCTGCGTAAGTTGCCTGTCTCGCAGTTGGTGTTACATTTTTACGTGCTCCAACGCCCAATGAAGGCATGCACACACGCACACACACACAGGTACACAATCAAACACACACAACTCGGTGGTCAACTGAGAACGCCTACGCAGCGTCTGACAGAGACCGCAGCAATGTTCATGCCACATGATAAATGTTCAATCTCTGGCTCAACCTAGGTGAGCTGCCGTCGGAGTCGGAACTGGAGTCGGAGTTGGAACTGAGGCTACAAAAAAAAGCGTTGCGTACGTGCTTGGCAGGAGCAGGACGTGTGCCATATGAGTTATGCCGCATTTGGCACACAAGCAACACCAGCAACACCAGCAACATCGGCATGCCACAAGCTTATTCGGACAAAATCAATTAAAATGCCAAGCGGCATGAGTCACAGAATGATAGAAAGCGAGAAAGGAGCGAATGCGAATTGACCCCCAACTGATGCTGATGAGTAGGTGCACAAGTAGGCAAAGGGGGGACTGAGGGGAGTGGCATGTTGCTGCCACATCAACGCTGAGGTTGGTCTTCAAAAACTGTGTTGAAAGCTGGCCTTTGTTTGGGCTGCGTTGATGGGCCCAATAGTCTGAAAATTACAACGCTTATGCCGACTGAGTTGACCAAGAGTCGGAGTTGGCCAAAAGAGTTGCAGCCATTGAATTTGCATACCCAATCATCAGCAACATGATGCAGCCATCCTCACACTTGACCCCATTCGATGAAAGCCATCAGTAGGGGGGGGCGGTGTATGGTGTATGGGGGGCGCGGCACGTTCTGTAATCGATCATCAATGGCAAAAGTTGCCGCATGTCAGCGACTCATCGGACGCAACAAAGTGCAGACATTGTGGCAGCAACAACATCTCCTCGCTGGCCACAATAACAATGCGCATACCACAGATATCAATTAATTTCAGCGACGTGAAAAGGCCAACAAATCGTAATAAGTCAATGCCTTTAGACGGATATCTGTATATCTGTTTGTCTGTGTATATGTATCTGTACACAGCATTTGGGTTTGGAGCAATCTTGGCTCTTTTCATTATGCCATGCTCGAATGCAAGAATCTATTGATAAATACAAATATACTCGCAGCGATCAGAGCTGAGTGTCGAGTGGCGAGGCAGACAGAGATAGACAGCATAATAGTGTGAAAGAGAGAGACAGCTTGCATATCGATGCAAAGTCACAATCATCATCAATCGGTTAAGAAAATATTTAACAAGTGTTTGAATGATTTTGAAAAATGATGTGTGCAGCATGTGCAGCAGCAGCAGCAGCAACTACAACCACAACTGGCTACGATTCCTGGCTGCAACGCAGAACTCGCAACAGCTCTACAAATTATTGCACGCGATCGCTCATTTCCAGCAGAAATAACACAAACACGGCAGCAACAGCAACAACTACAACAACAGCAACAACTACAAGCCAAGATTCGATCATAAACCAGGCAGTCAGGCAGTCAGACACAACCCGTTCTCAGTGCTCCGTTCTCAGCTCAGTGTCGTTGTCGGTGTCCGTATCCGAATGCGATGTAGAGATATAGCAAATAAGATATGGCCGGAGCATGTCATGCGCCCGCGACTGTGAAAACATCTCAATGGCAAAAGTATCACATCATTCATAATTTCATTGCCGGGCAAGTGGGAATTGGGAATTGGATAAAGACACAAAGAGCACGAAAGAGAGTGAGAGAGAATGGGAATTGGGAATTGAGTTGTTGTAGCTTGCCACGAAAATCTCTGGCCTCAAGTGTTGAATGTTTGCTCAAATAACAACGGCAACAACAACAGCAACATCAGCGACAACAACAACAACAGCAACAGCAACATCAACAACGATCTCAAGATCTTGAGCTCTCGATCTTGTTGTCGATCTCAGAGGCGCGGTGAAATTTGACAAATGAACCACCAAAAAAATTAAAAGAAAAAACTAGTAGTAGAGGCTGCAGTCATGCAGGCAGGCTGCAAAAGACCCTGTACTCGAACAGTGGCAAAAATAGCAGTTTATTAAGACTTACTTCATATGTAGTGAATTTCAAAAGGATTTTAGAAGTCTTAGTCAAGTCATAGCCTTTGAATTCTATCCAGGGGTTCTACTACTTATGGTCTCTAAGCTCGTCTACTCCTTACTCTGTTATTTTTCTGGCATACCTTATAATCCCCTCTATTTTTTCAACCACAGGGTCTCACCAATCCGACCTGAACTGAACTGAACTAATAGCAAACCTTTCGTGCATATGAATGTGTTGTGCATGCGTTGTGTTGCCTGAAGTGATCATTATTAATGATGACGATTTGTTGATATTTTTGTAACGTGTTATAGAAGAAAGACTAAAAAACTAAAAAAAGAAAAGAGTAAAAAGGTTTCGATCTGCGTTCCGTTCCGTTTCGATCGCACAATAATATCAACAGAAATTACAAACAAGTGCAGTCCTGCAAATGCCAAGTCACGCAACCACTGACAGCAGAGGCAGCACCACCAGGCAGCACTACTCAGAGTTACCACCGATCACTGCCACCACCCGCCGCTTGATGATGATACACACAAATTGCTGTACAGCTGCGACGGCTGCTGCGGTGCTGCTGAGGAGCTGCTGCTGTTGTGGCCGGAAATCTTTGCATAATCTAGGCTTATAATTCAATTAATACGATGGCTTGTGCACTTAACGCCGAGCCTGAAGTGCAACACTAGAATGCTGCCATATGACTGGCAACTTGAGTGTCGAGTGGTAAGACCAGCTCTCTACCTCTCACTCTCTCGTTCCCTTTCTATTGTCGTCACACTGTCTGCTGCAGATGCTTCAGTCTTCCATCTCCAGCTCCATCTTGGACTTCAACTCTATCACTATCACAATTTCCCACTTATTTTTCCATTTCCAACTGCAGCTGATCGTTGCACAGTTGATGAATTTGCACCGGATATCGACAGTGAGTGCTATTGCCAATGATCGGTTGGCGTTACCGAGTGACACATTAGCGATCAATTGGTTTATCGTCAAACTGATTGATTACTTTGGCTTAAAAGCTGGCAAGTGTTTCCTCACATCGCTCCATGCCCAATATTTGTCTATAAAAGTTTTCTTTTAATTGTTTGCCACTTAAGAGCTTCGCAGTGTTCATTGAAGTGGAGTAGCCACTGTAGTTGCCAGCACTTACCCATCACTTGCTTAATGGCCAACAGTTAATGACTTTTTCTTTCACTATTTCCACTGATATCTTTATTTTCTGTCATTATTCTAGAAGCTCTTTAAAAGTATAACTATCGAATGATTTCTTGTTTATCGATTAGACTTTAATCGCTTAAGTTCACAGACTACTCACTTTTGCCCCAGTTCCCAAAACTACATTCAATTAGCTATAATATATATACACTATATATTTTTAAGTATTACGAGCTATTTTTAATAAGCTTGGGAAAGTTTTTATAGTTTTTGTCTGCTTAAATGAAAATAATCTTTAAATTTAATCAAAGAAATTGATTTTCTTTACTATAACTCACTCTAAATTGCACTTGGTTTAAACTTGTAATTAAAATGTTCACTTGGCACATCATTTTATATTGAAAAACTCCTCATATTAATTGATTTCATTAAGTATTTCTCCCATTTCCAGATTAATAACACATTTGATTGATTGTTTTTAAAAAGATTTTGTTGTTGTTTTCATTTTAATTGATTTCGATTCATCATTAATTGTAGTTGTTTATAATTTGTGTTAACTAAATGTTTTTTAGTATCGTTTTAATCAATCTGCGATGCTTATCAATTTTCAGCTATATATTAAGAACTATTTACAAAATGCCTGGCCATATCTATGTATATAGGTGTGGGTGCGTGGGTGTGTGGGATGTATGTGTATCTATATTATATATATAAGTATTTCTTTTATACATTTAAAAAACAAGAAAATAAACAAATAACAACATTTCTCAGGATACGAGTATATAGGCATAAATATAATTATAATTATAGTTATAAATATAAATATATATTACAAAAGCCTTGGCAAGCAGCTGCTATTTTAAGCTGGTTATCAGATTGTTATCAACTAAAGAACGAGTCGTATAGACAGAGTGAGGGGGAGATAGTTAGATTGATAGATAGCAGCAAAAAACACTTAACAATTAGGCATTAAACTAAATTAAATTTAAATTTCATTTAAATTAAATTAACTAAACTATGCTTAGGTTTTTATAGGCTATGCAGGAATGTAAGTAGTATGCTGAGATGTCTATATTTCTGTGTATGAGTGTATGTGTGTGTGTTTGTGTGTATCTGTGTGACTGCTGCTCTGAGCAACAGTTGTTCTGGACAAACAGTTTTAATTGATGGACTTTGATTATGTTTTAAATACTCGTATTTTTAACGACTTTTGCTATAGTATTTTTCTGTATGTGTGTATGTGTGTATCTAGTATCTTTTGTTGTAGTTTTTTTTGTTTTTTTTTGTGTTTTTTTCATTTCATTTGAGCGTTTTGCTTTACATAAAATTTTGACTAGGAAAGGACGTGTTTTTTGTGTATTCTTTTCAATATTTCTGTAGCTCTTACAGCATTGAGTTTGAGCTGCCAATGATGATTGGGTTTTGTAATGATCATTAGCGATGAGCACGCGCTGGCGTGGACTGCTCCAGTCACACCTCACTGGGCATGCAGTGAACACTCGAGTCCTGCGACAGCTCATCCATGGAGGATTCTGGAGGGAAAGACAAAAGAAATAGAAAGAAATTTGTGTTTGCATTAATTTCTGGTAAGATTTCAGTTTCCGACTTTCTGTTGATCTTACCATGCGCTGGATAGAGTGAGCCTTTGGTGCCATTCATATGCATGGGATTCTGTGCGTTATTCTGAAATGAATACGTTAACTGCAGGTTAATATGACGCGCAAATGAGCTTCCTTCCGGTTCGCGTACTGTAATCAGAAATCGTTTGTTGAGAAAAAGTTAAAAATAATTTATCGAAACACTTTGTCGTTTGGCATTACTAAGTCTACTAAACTATGACTACAGTGGCTAAAAATAGTTAAGGCTACTACAAAGGGGCTACTTGGTGTGTTTTTGGGGGGGCTGGGAGGGGCATGCTGCACTAATCCACTACTTACTTTTATTCTTACCAGCATGTATGTGTTTTTTTTGACGAGCACGCGAATTCTGAAACCAAACTTGCGTCACACGCTTGCTCAGACCAGTTACTGAGGCAATACGCTCCAAATCCTGACCATCCGGATTACTGTCAATCTGAAAGTTGGCCTGCAGCACTTGCAATTGCTCCTCGGTGAAGGTGGTGCGTACACGTTTCGTTTTACTCTTGTGATAACCATCACCATCACAGCCATCTAGAGGGACATAGAGGGAGATAGGGAGAGGCAGAAAGAGAGAGAAGATAAGTGTTATTACTCGACGCATCTTATTTTAGACTCTGTAGCTGTAAAGTGCAGAGGGTCAGTTCATGTCTGCCCAAGAACTCAGACGTTTGTGCAAGTTTTTTCTGGAAATATCAGTACAGGGTCTTTCACAGTCTGTCTGCTAGTGCAGCTCTATTTTTTTATTATTTTATCGAGTGTTGTTCTGAGACTGCGAACGTGCCTAAGCCTGGGCCTAAAAGCATTTTGACAGTGCTCCAAATTGAAAAATGTCAAAAGTGTTTATAGTTTATAGCCAAGTTGCTTTATGGCCCAGGCTTCTTGGTGGTCTGGACCCCTCCCGCCACTTCCAGGGCAAAGGGGTAACAACAACGACATTCTGAAGCCGATCACGTCGTCTGGCTTTGACTTGTTATGCCTCAGTTATGACACGATTTCATCAGTACAGTAGTAACTGCAATCTGTTGTACCTGGCGACTGCCTGGCGCTAAAACCCAACTCTTTTTTTTTTTTGCCAAGCATTTCGAATTGCCAAACCATTTCGCTTGCAACTGAAGCGTGCCACATGTACTTGCCACAAGTTGTTGTCGTTGCTGCTGCCACTTTGTTACCACTTCCCTTTTAGTTCCCTTTTTTTTTTTTGGTTACGCTTACCGTCACTTGATGTGGTGCCACCCTCGACCGTTTCCAGATAATGAGCCTTACAGAGCACCCGGTCATCCATGAGCGCAAACTGTTCCCCGGTGGACAACTGCCTGCCACACTGATCGCAGGCAAAGCACGCCAAATGGAATACCAAATCACGGGCTCGTCTTACCCAATCCGAGGCGGAGATGCCGCGACAGCATTTCGAGCACTTGGCGCCGAAATTTCTGCAATAAAAACAAAAGAGAACAAAAAATAAATGAAACCAGAACGGAAATTGCTGTTAATGATTAAGTAGCCAGTTGGCAGTTAAGCAGAGAGAACACGCCAAGAGCTCTTTAACTCATTTTAGTTATTGTTTTTAACTAGCAAAAAGCAGCTATTAAGCGGCTACTTTTAAAGGGGATATCTTGGATAATTCTTCAATAGTTTTTATAACATGTTAGTAATTAAATCTAATTGAAAAGTAAGACAATAAAGTAGTAAAAATGTGCTAATTTGGTTTACTGCTGTTCAAAGGTGTGCTAGAACTTTGTAGCGATTTTCTAGCGTTTTTCTAACGATTCAGGTGTCTAGTTATGTCACTAGCGTGAACTGCAAGATTTAATTTATAAAGACCTGATTACACTTTCCTTTCCTTTCATTTTCAATTGATTAATAAAATCAAAACTCAGCTGCTTAATTTCTAGCGTTTTCCTAGCGTTTCTAGCGTTTTCCTAGCGTTTCTTTTGCGTTTTCACTGCACGTTTTCTAAGCGGAAGTTGTCGCTCTCTCGCTGCTGCAGCGTTTTTCCAAATGAGTTGGCAACTTTGGCAGCTTATTGTTAGCTTTTAAGCTTATTTTTACAAGCACAACAATGTAGGTAGGGATGACTGGACCTACTCCCTTCCCTACTGCCCCCCTACTATCCCCTTTTAGCTGATGATGTTGCTGCTGATGATGATGATGATGTCTCCATCTGCACGTTCGACGTTGAAACGGCCCCTTTGGCCCAGCGCCCAATGCACACTTAAAATTCTTAACTTGAAAAATAAATATTTTTACAGCATCTCACGGCGCGTTTGTTTGTTTATTTTCATTTCGTTCGCCGTCGACACCGTTTTCCGCCTGTGTGGACAGTTCAACGAGTACAAGTATCTGTATCTGTGTATCGATATAGGTGTGCATGTGTGTGTGTGTGTAGACGTGTGTGCATGTGCATCTATAAGATACTTGCATTTAAAGGCTGTCTCAGTAAGTCGCTTTCGTAGCATTTTGGCTGCATCTTTCTTCCACTGTGCTGTGTTTATCTTAGGGATTAAGTCGCAACGTTGTCGAATTGTAACAATTAACCTTAGACTTTATCATGTAGTATGTACTCTCTCGCCCGATTGTGTGGGAAAATAACTTGAAAACACTTGTGCACACACACACACTTAGTTACAGAAGAAAAACATTAAAAAAGAGTTGGAAAATTTCGACATGGGAACTCTTCCTAATAAAGTAGTAAAATTAAAGCACAAATAATGATTGGAAATTAAATATATGCTAAAACTCTGACACTTGCTGCTGCTGGTTTGGATTGTTTTAAAACGCTACTCACTTGCTGTAATCGGCCTTGCAGTAGACCTGTCGCTCCCGTATGAAGCACGACTGTTGGCGATCCAGCGGACACATGCACATGCAACATCTGAGGCAATGGGCGTGCCACGAGCAGCCGCCAACCTCGAGAAAAAATCTATCCGAGATTGGTTCGCCGCACGCTGCGCAGGAACGCAGCTCAGTCTGCAAAAGATAAAGAGGTAAAGGTATAAGAAAACAAGTCAACTAATAATTAATTAAATTATGTCATAGACATGATAAAGTATTTTTTAAATATATTCATAGAAATCTTAAAAAATCTTTATTTACTTTAAACACTTTAGAATTAAAAGACTGTTGTTATGACATTTTAAAATTATTTTCTTATAAAAATTACTTTAAATTTTAATAGTATTTATAGTAAAATATTGTTTCTTTACACTAAGCACTTTAAATTAAATATTCAAAAAGTTCTATATTTTAGCATTTTGTGTCATTAACTGACCCAATTTATACCACACACTTATTGCCTTTAGAACCTGCTCTAGTTTTTATCAGTGTATTTTAAGTCTCTTCAACCAAAGATCACTGCACTCTAGTTCTGCTTCTAGCCACAAATGCAAATTGTTTTACCAAAAAATAGATCTAACAGATAGATTCAGAAAAGAACACAATTTATATGCTGTTTTTCTCGTGACTCGTTTGATGTCAACTCCAAGCCGAAGCGAACCGGATCGAACGATCTCGGTATAGTTGTATCGTCTGGAGTATGCTGATCTTAACTCTAATCGTAGCGCCTAGTTTTTGTATCTTTTGTTATGCTTTCAACTGAAATCGCTCAATAAATCTATCGAATGTGCCGTCGGCTTCTGTTTTATTTCTTCGCTGCAACATTTAACTTATTAATGTATATTAAAATTCCAAAAACAAAACAACAAATATATATATATATATAGATATTTTTTTTTTTTTGAAAAATAACACTAGGAAACGCCAACGACGAGTTTCTATTGTATTTCTTTTGTGCTTAAATTCAAACATAAATTTGAAAATGTTATGCTAATTGTTACCATTTCGGCTTAGCTGCCGCTTCACTAATCGCAACTCTCTGAAGTCACAGTCACCGTTTTGAGTAGCAGTATTTGTGGTGGGGGGGGAGGGTAGAGAAAAAAAAATTATTCGCCAAAGATTTATTTATCTAATTTATGGACCATCGATCGTTGGCATGAATATTCATGAATATTCATGGGGACTGCATGTTACGCCGTTTTAAAAGTGTCTCAAACAAATTTTTATCACATTCGTTTCGATATATTTACTCGATTTTTAAATGGATTTTCTGTGTTCACGCCGTATATCAACAATTATAGCAACAGCTACAATTTTTATAAAGAAATTTATTAATAAACGAAATTATTTAATAGAAGGTAGCTATTTAATTTCCAAAAATATGAAGCTACATTTTCTTTAGTTTCTAGTCCTACAATTTCTTTGTTATGCAGATACTTTTGTATCTGATTGCAGTCAATCATTTATTAAACATGTCTAATTCAATTTAAATAGTAAATTTAATTTTTAAATACTCGTTTTCTTTTGTGTTTCATCAATTTATTGATTATGTAGATACTTTTGTATCTGATTGCTATATTTTATCTGTCATAGTTTTTATTGTAGCTACTTATTTTTGATATTCGAACAATAGATAAAAAAATACGCCGTCAAAAGATATTTTTTTATGGCGTAACTTAAACTCGTTGTGCCATAAAATCGACAAGTTTATAGAAATACTTTTGGGTATTAAAGACAAGTACTTAATCTTCAATTCTTTATTTAATTCTCGCAATTAATTAAAATGTTCTTTATTTTAGAATTTCCTTTTTTTTTTCTAGCTGCTTCAATTTCTCTCTTGTTTGAGTTCGACATTTCAGTGCAGGGCTTTAAGCCATTTAATTAATGGCTAACGTTTTGCATATTTCCAATTCATTAATACACAACACCAACAGCAAAAAAAAATGTCAACAGAGCAAGAAAAAAAATACAAAATTAAAAAAAATAAAAACAAATACCAAAACAAACGTCGACAAGTTCGAAATTGTTTTTTCATTAATCAAAGCGACAGTGAAAATAAATTTACCGTTTTTACAAATTAATTGCTGGCGTTGGCGAAGTGTTGTCGTTGTTGTTGCTGCTGCTGTAGCAAAACAATTGTTGCTACAACTGATTGTCGTTTTTGCAACAGCAGCAGCAGCAGCAACTGAAGCTGACAGCTTGTTATTAACTTGGCTGACAAATTTCAGTTAAATAAAAGCATTTGCCATTGACAAAATATACAAAGTAAATATAAATAGCGCGAGACATTAACAACAACAACAGCAACAGCAGTAACAACAACAAAAACACATAATACAAAATAAATACATATATTTAAACAAAAAGGCGGCCGTGACTAGGCCCTAGCCGCGGCACAAGATCAAAGTGTGTCTGTGAAGCGACTACACCAATTAATAAAACAATAAAATATATATCTAAAGAATACACCTAAAAAATACAAACACACACACGCACACACAAATAGAACTAAATAAATACTAAGAAAATAAAACAGTTGAGGGAAAACAGCAGCAACAGCCACTCAAATACCTGTACAAAAATTCACAAAAAATTATTCATGACAATTTGTAGATACAACAAGCTGGCAACTATGCTAAACTACAGTGAGTACACAGTACGTTGGCTGGGACTGGGGCTAAACTGGGGTGGGTTGGATTTATGCCTGGGAAATGCCTTTGGAATTGAAATGAAATGGCCAAAAATGCAATATGGCCACCATCAGGCAGCACAGGAGCAACATGTATCTCGCAGATACACGGCCACTGCCAGCTAGAGATACAAAGATACACACTCGTGTAGCGCTCTCTCTCTCACTCTGTGTAGTTATAACTACATGCTAACATGATGGCTGGCTGTTCAATTTGCTGCTGCCCCTACTCCTAACTCTGCCGCTGTCCCTCTGCCACCGTCGCTGCCATTTAACTTTTCAACCGCGTCGCGTCGTGTGACACGTTTAATCGCGCCCTTTCCCCCTACCTCTTGGCGCGCTGCTGCTCCTGCCACAACCACAACGAGCCTGCGCGTTGACTCTGCTGTCCCCGCTCCCTCATTCACCCTCCGCTCTCCCTGCCTGTCACTTTCGTTTAACTTTTCACACACAGAAGCTGTAGCTGCCTGTGCTGCACTCCCTGTTTTCGGGGTGTTTTTGGCAATTTGTTTTCCCGACACACACACAAGCCCATTTATAGTGAAGGCCAGACTTTGACTTGACTGGCGGTCTGTACTTCATACAGATACATGTATATATATATGCATATATCGTCGTTATTGTTGTTGTTATTGTTGTCATGTCTATGCCCACTTCTGAAAAATATGTCTGTTGTCAGTGCGGACGCCGAAGTGGCATTTGACTGTAATTTAATCATGAATGTTGAGGTTTCTCCCTGCGCTGCATAAATCTGTACTGACTTTAGGAACTACTGGAAGTTTCGCTAAGAGACGCACTCTATAAAATTTACCATATCATTATATCAGATGATTTTAAATAAAGTTTCCTAATGCCCCAAATACTTGAAAAAAAAGTAAAAATATAATCGATCATTTACCTTATAATTATTACAATATTTCCAATAATTTATTTAATAACTGCTTAAACCTATTATTATGCAGATTTCGCTCGCTTTATTACAAAATCTCATTATTAAAACCATAATGATAGCATCGATTTAAATGGCTAAATCATGGTAATACGCGGGGATTAAATGCTAAGATGTCAGATAAAATGTTTAAAGAACTGTAATGATGGGTTAAACAAAAGATATTATTAACAAATTTTATGGCACTTCAGATGCTATGATAACAAATATAAAAACAACTGACAAAGAAACTGAAACTGAAACATAGACACTAGACCAGTTCACTGGAACACGACAGATTATATCTACTATATATATTTATAGATATATATATATATATATTTATTTAACTCTGGGCAGTTTTAATGAAACTCGCAAGATCGATTTTAAGATCGCTGTCTATGCTATCATAAAAATTCCATAAACAAAACTTGCACCTTGCAACTTTTGCTCAAATGTCATAAATAACAGCCTCAAAAGCAATATAAAACGCAAAAGAACGATACAAAAGGCCAGAAAGAGCAATAAAAGAAGCAGAAGAAGAGGGAGAGGCAGAAAGACGCTGAAGAGTATGCAATAAAATTTACAAGCTGCCATTTAATGCCCCATGGGAGGGGATCGCAACAGTTGATAACACCACAGGCCAGGCAGAGGTACAGGTCGAACAGCAGAGGTGTGAGTATCTCACAGATACATATAGGCCGCACCAATTCGAAGAATTTGAATGTTGCACGAAACTAATCAATTGATCAACTAAGCCATTGAGCTAACTCCACAGACTTTCAACAGTAGCCGCCAAGAAAGACAAAGAAAGGCAGAAAAATAACTATATCATCTTCAGTGGCTACCAGAAGATCGATTACCCAAAAGACCAAAAAAAAAAACCAAAGAGAAAAAAAATCCAATTCATAGACAATTTTCACGTCATTGCGCAAATTGAGCGATCATCAATGGCAGCAGTTTCAAAACTCGAGACTCGAGACTCGATCAATTGATGCTCTCAAAAGCGACAGAGAAAGAGATGGGGAGTGTGAGTAAGAGTGAGAGCGAGACAAAAGCCCTTGATAGCGACACTTTTGAGATACATTTGGTGACTTGTCATCTTTTTTCACAGCGTGAGAATGTTGCAGGCAGCACAACACAAAAGCCAAACATCGAACTATACGTATATATAAAATCGAACTATATATATATATGTATTATCTATTGTCGCAGCACTTGTTTTCTTAAGGCCTTTGGGCTCTTTTGGTCTCCATTTAAGGCGCTTTAAAACTTGACATCAACAGCAATAATAATAATACTTAATAACAATATTTGTGGTCATAAAAATAACAACAAATGCAACTCTAAGCGCCAGCCAACAATGAAGGTTGTGCCAGTACATTTATTATAATAATAAAAATATGAACTTAAAAATAGCAGTATAACAAAAAAAAAGTTTTCTTTCGTTTTATAAATCAAATACTGTAAAGACTTTCCAAAAAGGCAGTTTGGCATTTAATTAGAGCTAACTTTTTGTTGTTATTTGCTGCGTGGGATTCTGTATGCTCAGCAGATAAAAAAATATATATATATTTAAAAATATTATGCCAATTTACACGTCGGCGTTTGTTTGGCGTTAAGATGAGCGTCGTAGCTGATTGTTATTTAATGACTACTCTTTATGAATGAAAAGAATCAAAAGCGCCCACACAAATACACACACACACGCACACACGCGTACACAAAGTGAGACATTTGCATATGTATTTAGTATACAATACTCGTACACTCGCATGCACCATAAATTGGTTAAATGTTTACAAATATTTCACGTCTACAGCTCGGATTCTGTATTTCATTGTCTGTGCCCAGAGCCATATGTATCTATAGCTACAGTTGTATCTGTAGCTGTAGCTGTTGTCGCATCCATTGATCCAATCAAATTAATGGACACTACACTACACAACAGAAACAAGAGCAGCACTGAAAAAAGCGAATGCTTTCTATGGGCCTACAGTAAAGGCTGACTAAGTGGACTGCAAAAATTGTTAACCTTTTCCTAGAAAATACTCTATAAATGGAATTTTCTGTCTTATTATAGACTATACATTTTTATACAGTAAACGCTGCCTAAGTGCACTTAATTTAAAGGTAAGGAAAGAATTTTGGCTAAGTATGAATAAAATAAATTTGGAAGAAGCATTAGTGAGCTTAGGCACTGGTAGAAGTTGTTATAAAAATACTTATTTACAACAGGAATTATTTTTAACAAAACAAACTTAAATAAAATCAATATTAAGGCTGTGAAAATTCTAATTAAAATTTATTCCATTTCCTTTAAAATTTAGAGCAAATCGAAAATTAAATACAACAAAATTTTCCACCAATTTGACTTCATTTAAGCTTCTACTTTTTCCGTTTGTAAGTTCTGCGTAGACTTCACTGTACAGTCTGACGTTGCAACACATTGACTGCGACGTCGACAGCGAAGCGTTGACGTTGACGTTGTCCTGCTGCGAGTCAGCAAACTTAATTACCGCTTTATGTCAATGGTCCAACATGTTTTTGCTAAATTTATCAGCGTTATTAAATTTTATCACTGGCGACAAAATGTGCATATGCCATTCAATTTTCACAACATATTCACACATCGCACACAAGCACACTCACACTCGCACGCACACTCATAGATACGTAGATACATTTACAGTTGCCGACTTGGCAGGTTTCAGTTTGCGGCTTTTTGGACACAGACGAACGCGCTTTTGGCCTAGGCAAATATTATGATGCCAAAACCATTCAGCAGTCAGAAAGACAGAGACAGAGATGCACCTCTGGGGGGAGTGAGCGAGACAGCTTTACGTTGCTTTTGTTGGCGTAACATCGTAAAATATTTTACGGCCAATAGGCCCAGCGAGCTGCCAACGTTTTTATGGCCAAAAACAACAGGAGAAAAAAAACGAAGAGTTTTGAGATGTTCAGCTGCTAGACTTAGTCTGTCATACCCCATCTCTGACTTGGCCACCATTTGCAGCAATTGCACGCTGAGTGCATTTTCAAGTTACCTTGGCTAAGAAAACAATTAGCCAAATTTAACAATTGTTTTTCTTGCTGTATTTTATATACATAGAGGATAAGATACATTTATAAGCATTGGGGGATTTTTTTGATGACAAACTTTTTACTCTTGTCCCGAACTGAGAGCGTCTCACACTTTTGGCTGTTTTGTTTTTAATGGTTATATTGTTGGGGCCCGGTGTTGACAAGTTATTACCCCGATCAGCCGACGACTTAAAATGTCGCACTTTATTACACTACAAAACACAAAACTCAACTCAAGTCAACTCAATTCAAAGTTGTAGCATCATTTTCGAGATCTCAGAACGATCTTTTGGGTTTTGGAGAACGGAGCATGGAGAACTTGAGAACTGGGCACTGGGAAACTGGCAATTGGGTAACCAAAACGACCATTGACTGTCTTGTCTTTTACAGCCCCGTGTTCCCGTGTTCCCCCTTGTTGTTGTTGTTGGCAAACATTGGGCTTTGTGTGTGTGCTCCCAGACGCGTTTTATTATAACTGTGGCTCGGCCCATACCAAATAAATTTCATTTTAATACTTTCTTCGTTTTAGTTTTCGTATATTTTATTGGACTTCCAGTAGAGGGAGGGGGCAGTGCCGGGTTTTGGGGGGGATAAATGTTGATCCAAAAGTCTGAAAGTGATTTGCATACAAGATCGTTCTCACGTTTTTCCCACCAAGATTATCCACACATATAACAAAAAAAAAATGTCTAAAATAAAAGTAAACAGAACCACTTGATAGATCGTTTGGTTTTTGGAGTTTTTTTGTGGATTGGTTTTCGTATCGGATCGGTTGCAGCTAATACCGTTTTTATTTGAACTGGGGATGCTGCCATTTCCATTGACCATAAACATAAACAGGTGGCAATATTCATTTGCATAGACAACGTTTTCATATTAAATTTCAAAGCGACGACATTCCAGTGAGATGCCCGCTCCTCTACCCGGTGGCAAACAGAAAATTGGTATACGATTTGACCATGTCTATGTTGGCCGCTTTAAAGTAGCCCTACTTTACAGATTCTGGAACTTGTTTCAGACACAAAACTGAGCTTATAAATCGATGGGCAAAAACAACATTTGATGTTTATGTTTTACTTTGTTGTACGAATGCGGCTAAAAGCAACACCAGATTGATTTTAAATGAGTTATAATCTCCGACTATTCACAGTAATATAAAACTGATCGTTTCTGTTTAATTTAAATTTCCCATTTCAGTTTTTTTTCTCTGTCGTTTACTGCCTTCGATTATTGCAATCTATTTTATTGCGGTAGAATTTCTATCAAAGTTGCATGTTAATTAAACATTTAATAACTGTTTGCAGTCTCTCTCTATCTCTTACTCACCCACTCTCTCACAGTCTCTCTCTGTCTCTCTTCTTCTCTGCTTACTTAAACAATACACTTAGCTCTACGTCAAACATTTTAATTGCCGTTTTTTATTGTCTCTCATTATTTAAAATACTTTTCATTACTTTGCTGCTGCTCCACACGGCAGTTGTGCAAATAACGAGAGAGAGCAGAGAGACGAGAAAAAGAGAGCAGAGCGTAGAGAGCGTAGTGTGCAACGGAGACCTGTATATATATGAACATATACAAGTCCGCTGATGCTGATCTGTCAGCCAGCACATTCGCCAATAAATCGCTTATAAATCGCCCCCAAGTATCTAAAACTTTCGTCACGCGTGTTTCTGCTAAAAATGCCCTACACTAAGCCTTGGCAATGGGTTGCTTAGCTAGAACATGATGTCTATGCTTGTGAGTGCATAACTCTGTTTAAGAATTCTGTTGGATAGCAGTTCAGTGCTTATTCTGAAACGTTTCAGAGGCTGCTATTGAGTAAAATTTAATATTTGTTAAGAATTAATTGTAAAATAAATCTGTTCAACTATTCTAATTTTTTTTTATGCACTTCTAGGAGTTAATTACTTGCATTTTTCCTTCCCACTGATTCGTAAGCGATACACAGACTTCATATAGAAATTAACTGCTAGTTCTGTATTGAACTTATGAAATTAGTTTACTACAAATTATTTAAAAGTACTTTTTCTATACTTTTTAATTCCTTTTCTTAAACTTTGAAAGTATCACATATTTAATAGCTATTTAATACCCCATACCAACTACTTTTTATTAGCTTTACTATAGTAAGTGTAGCCCAACTTCGTGCTTAACATCCCCGATTCATGCACATAATATTCTTGTTTATGATCATTGAAATTTTTTAGGCATTCATCATAAAATTCGAGTAGAGCTGAGACGAGACGAGTCGAGTGGACTCGTGTCGTGTCGAATGCCTTTTGTCTTTGGCTCAAACTTGTCAATACTAAGACGACGTCAGCAGCGACGCCGACTGCGACGCGACGCGACGCGACGCTGGCTGTGACTGCGTCTGTGATTGTTATTTTTTTACAGCTTTTACGATTTGCATTGTGTAAAGTTGAATATTTTTTTTATTGAACATTGACTACAATTAATTAGCTAAATCTGCATTTTGCATAAATTAATAATAATATTTTTTTTTAACAATATTTGCTATCGATTTGTTGTTGTTGCTCCGCTCGTGTGGCACACAAAAAGCGCGTCTTTTTTTTGTGTATTTTTTTATTGAGAATGCAAATTTAGTGATTCTTCTATGTTTATGTTTAAACAATAAATCAAGTTTGAAGTTCAGTTCAGTTTGGTTCGCTTAAGTTCAGTTCATGCTAATTTATGTGCTGTTTTTTAATTTATTTAGAATCTGACTTTGAAAGATATTTTGTCGGTGCTTCTTAAAAACTTAAAATCAACTTAAATTTCTCAACTAGCTACTGTTTTAGAGATTTCTGAATCAAAGATAAGCTAAACTCTGTCACAAACATTTGTTTTGAGAGCTCTTAAAAAGCTTTTAGCCAATTGCCAGTAGACAATTAAATAACAATATTTTCACTCAAAGAAAGCAGCGCAGCGTGGTGGGCTCGGGGGGGGTTAAGGGAAATGGGAAAATTGCGAGTGGAAAACTAATGACCAAATCGACAATAAAAAGGCAACAGGCAAACATTTATTTTGCCAAACGATGAAAGTTTGTGGAAAATGTAAAATAAAATCGAATAGGTTTGTCGTTACGGATTGTTAGACAGCCGAGGGGTGGGGCAGGAGTAGGGTAGGGGTTTATGCAGGCTGGTACATGATTTAGGGGCGGTTTTACCCCTCCCTCTGACTACTGCATTTCTCTTCTTTTTTCGAGTACCATTGACAGGCGACAAGAGGCAGAGGCTCAGATAGAAGTTACAATGATTTGTGGCATTTTACAATTTTATTTGCTGTTGTTCAACAGGAACGAGCCCCTTTTTCCCTGTGTGTGTGTGTGTGAGTGTGTATTTTTTTTGTTGGGTCCATGCATCATTTGTAAGCCAACTAAGCGTCCTTTAAGGACTATTTTGCGGATGCACTCGACGGCACTCAATGCCACAGAGACCTCAAGAATACTACACTTTTGTCTGCCTCACACACACACACACACACACACACAGAGGCTGCGAGTTTCTTTTGTGCGGTTTTGGCGGCTGGCGTCTGCATTTGATTTTCATTTTGGGAATTTTCACATTTACCTGCTGAAAAATGCTGCTGTGACTTTGACACGTTTCTCCCCAGAGACAAATCTCGAGAAAGATACAAAGAGGGGAAGGAGGCAGAAAGAGAATGAGGGGCGCATGCGCAACTCAGAAAACTCCGTGTTGACCACTCGACTTTTTGCCTTTTGTCTTCAATTTGGTTTGCCATAAACAAAGGTGTGATATTTGTTTGTCTTTTGTGCCTGATCGGGGCAATTGGCTCAACTCAAGATGCATTTTGAGGTACACTATATAGTTTCCCGATTCCTCATTCTCTACTTTCCTTTATGTCCCAGTCACGCCACGCCGCAGTTGTCAATTAGCCATTAGAACTTGCCAAAAACAGAAGAAAAAAAAGAAACACAAGAATAAAATCCAATTACATTTGTGTGTAAGCAGCTGCATTTTGGCCTGGTCAAGATGTCATTTGAGCCAGTTTGCAACTGGCACGCGTTGGCTCTTACTACTTTTACACCTTTTGTGGGTTTTAAGAACTCCAGTCTCAAGATCTGCTTACAGAATGCACCTTTTGTGTGCTAAAGACATGTAATAATAAGTACATAATGCCCAAGACATTAAGATTAAATTCTTTTGGGCGCAAAGCGAAGTCAATTTGAATTTGTGAAGGCATTGAACATTTCTTTGTAATACAATTTTATTAGCTACTTTTATGAAATCTTACTGGACATAAAACATTTTAAGCTTCTTTGCTTTTGTATTTCCAGAGCTTATGAAACAATAAGTCTGCCAAAATTGTTTATAAGTTAAATGTTGAGTAAATAATTGATTACAAAAGTTGTTTTTGAAGAAAAAGGTTATAAAAAGTGATAAAATATTAATCAGTTTGAAAGAATTGATAATATAATACAAGACCAATAACTAAATATTTATTGAGCTAAAACTGTGAAAAAATTTATACCGAATAGTTGTTTTATTTTAATTGAGTCCATAACGATATGAAAACTGTAAAGGACTAAGTAAAACTATGGAAAGCGATAAATAAATTAAAGTTATACCACACAGTTTTTAAAGACTAGAAAAATGTTAATTCTTTAGTAACTTTTCTTAATATTTTATGCCAAAGTTCAAGCAAGGATTGTTCTTGAAAAAGAAAAATGATTTAAATACATTAAAATAAATTTTTTAATCTTCCAAAATGTTTTCCACACATACTTTGGTTTATCTTCTTATGAAAAACTTACACAGAAATTTAATCAGCTAATTTTTAAGATTTTAAAATGTTTTTTAGTTCCATGCCTTCCTGATTCCAACTTCATTCAGTTCTTGGTCTAATCAAGCAGTTACTCACATATTGCCAGAAGTGACACTTTGAGCACATTGAAGACAAATTGTTAAACTCCAAGCTCAGCTCGTGATCATTCACATGTCGAGCTAATAATAACTTATCGCATAGTTCTCAATTAAAGAAAACATGCCGCTTTTCTGCTTCTTCTTCGCCAGTTTTTGGGAGGCGTTAACAGCTTTTCAGTTTGGATTTCTATTTTGTGTGTGTATTTTTTGGATTTCCTAGTGAATTATTAATGAAAAATCGTTTATTGAAATATGTATATTTTATAGTTGCTTTGCAGGCATTCGACATTTAAGAGCTTTAGTATTTATGCCTTTCCTTCTGCCTCTTTCTCAGAGCAGCCGAAAAAGAGATAAAATGAGCAGAAGTAGAGAAAAAAAAAGTATAATCAAAAAACATGCGTTGAATATTCATAAGCTGCGCTTTGTGGCGTCATAGCTCTGGGCACATTTTGTGGTTCGCAGGCAGGTGGGGCGGGAGAGCAGTGGGACAGGTAAGGCAGGGGACAGCGGGCAGCGGGCAGCTCAACAACTGGGGCGGGTCAAGATCGATGATGTCAAGTAGAAATAAGAAGAAAAGAGCGTAAGAGGGAGGAGAGGAAAAAATAAATAAATACATGGACTTAAGCCCGACTCTATTGTTGTTTAGTTGCGGCTTAGAACTGTTGACATTTGATTTGAAGCGGCATTTTTCCTAAGATCTCCAGCTGTGCACATTGACAGTTATTAAAGGTCTGCCACACGGAGCATTGAGCCAAGATTTAAGAGTTAACCACATGCGATCATCTTTAGAATCGGTTTCACGTGGGCACACACCGAGATCAATTATTGAAAGCCCAATTCGCCCCCAAAAAAACCAACAAAAATTGTTTAAATTTATAACAGATTTTGGCCTTTTATGTGCGGTCCAATAAGCGTCAGCACCTTGTCTAATTTGCTATGGTAATGTTTATATGCAAAATATATAAAAAAAAATTGTAAGTTTTGTAGAAAAAGATAAATCATGGAACAACATGATCGTAGCTGTAGCTCAAAGAGCCAACTCATTGTCGAATATCGAATTTATATGTTTGTGTATATTTTTTTGGACATTTTACAACATTGTATTCCATTGAATCCTGTGGGTGGCTCAGCACTTGCGTCAGAGTTCACACAATGCGCACAGCGGGTGGCAGCCAAAAAAAAAACAGAGAATACAAAAAATGAAACTGGAAAAAATTGATACCTGCGCTAAAAGCAAATCTTCGAGAGCTAAAAATCGATTAAAGGCAAAACGTTTTTGAATGAACATTTTTGTGGGGGAAAATACGCGACGTCATGAGATTTAGAAATTAAAAACGTTAACTAATGATAAACGCGCCTATCACTGCCAGATAAAAAAAAACCAAACTCCAAACTCAGCTGCAGCACTATATGAAAAACGAAAATCAAAAAAGATTTCCGCCTCCTTTTAATATTCATAATTTCAACGTGTGGGTTTTGACATGGTCGTCATTCAATCTGAATTTGAATCTGTAGCTGTAGCTGTAGCTATAGCTGTAGCTGAATCCGTATACGAATCCAATGTTTTAAGGCCCCCGTGGTGCGATTTGTGTGCTTTTAATATTCACCGACTCTCAAACGGTTTGTGTTTTGAAAACTCATCGTTTTCCAAAGTTATTAGTACGGTTTGTCCAGTGACTTGATGGCTTTGAATTCGCCCCATGTTCATTGTTTTAGCTGCGTTACTCCAAACTTCCAGCTCCACCTTTAAACCTTGCCAGCTACCCCCTGACCGCACCAACTACTCTATAAACCATAGAAACTATAGCCGCCTGTTGCTTCCCAGCGGGTTTTTAGTTCAATATCTATTCAGCACGTTTTGTGGGTCAAACCAAAAAGGTTTTACATGTGCATCAATTAAAAATTTAACAAAAAAAACTTATAGAAATTGAAATGGAAATTAAGAAAAGCCACATTTCCTTTGGCTTGTGTGGGTGTCGTTTTGAATAATCAAAAAATGTAGAAACGTTTTCCAAAATAAACTTGAAAACATTTTAATATTTATTAGTTCATGTTATTTCGAAATCTGTATTAAATTTATTGTTTAACACAAGTAAAAGTATAAAACTTTTAGTTCTCAACTAAACTAATGTTGCATCTTTGATAAGTTTTGACTTGTATTAGCTGGTAACTTAAATATTATTTATCGAAGTAATTTTCTTTTAAATTGAAAATGTTTTCCTATATTTCTAATTTTTAGAACTCCACATTAATTATATTTTTAAGCTAACTTATAATTAGAAGCTGAGCTTAGTATAGTTGTGAATTTTAATAAAATTTTGTATAGTCTTCTATAAGGAAACTACTAGCAAAAACTGTTAATTAAAAACCACTTTAAGAAGCTATCAAAAATATACTAATACTTTAAAGAGACACAAATCTAAGCCCAATTGTTGTCCACTGCATATTTGTCTTAATTTTAACTAAAATAAGAGTTACTAAATATTTTTGTTTATACACAATATATAAAAAATAAATAGCTTTAAAGACTTACCTTCATTTTAATTGCCTCCACAATTTTGGCGATTTTTAATCCAAGTCTTTTGCACAAAATTCTTGAGCCAGCTTTCTGGCAATATAGAGAACCGGATCTGTTAACTGATAGATCTCACTTGTTGCCCGTTGGATAGCGGTTAATGTTTCGGACGTCTTGACTGGATCAGTTGGCCAAGCGTCGCACAGTTGCCACCGAAAACATGCGAATCAATTGCATAAACGAAATTGGCGAATATCAAATGTGAGTGTGAGTATGAGTGTGAATATTTTTGGTGAATCGAACGCGAGGCACTGGCAAAAAACGCGTGTGAAAAATTTGCAACACTTTGAGCAATTAACACATATGAAATTTTGAAAATTGTTCACTGGTTTTTGGTTTTGCTTTTTATCTGCTTTGTTTTGATTTGTGATTTGTTTAATTAATTTTTTTTTTTTCTGCTTAACTTTCCCGACGCTAAAAACTTGCAGCTAGCTGCTTATCAAAACGGCGCGAAACGCGTGGCGCGATAACGCTGCCAATACGTCTATGGGTGTCTCCGGCTCTCTGGCCGGCGATGATGATGAGCTGAAGCGAATCAAACGACATCAACAACACAGCAAGAACGAACTACGACAAACAAGAACAAGAACAACAACAACAGCAACGACAACGACAACGAAGCAGCTGCGGCGGCTCACGAACGTTGAGGCGAGCGACGTTGTTACAGCTACGAAGCCACTGCATAAACTGCCGGCGCTGTAGACTCAGCTTATGGCTCATGGCTCATGGATCAGCATGGATGTGAAAACAACAACAACAACAGCAACGACGACGACGACGACAGCGACGCTGACCGACCCGTTTTTGAGCGTGGTAGGCAGCATAAAGCAAACACACAAACACACAAACAAACACAGCGAAGCGACGCACACACACGCACCACCAAAACCTTCTTTGAGTATATGCAAACTCGCTCAACTGGTTTTTGCGCTCAGCTTGTCTCGGGGGTTGTCTCTTGATTGGTTGCCATGGCGTTGCGCTCTACGCGGCAACGCCCCGCTCTCAGCACGCTACAAACGAGTTCTCCCTAGCGTCCCCCATTTTGAGTGCATTCTGTGTCTTAAGCGAGCCAATTGAGTGCGCCGACGCGTGCCAAGCGAATGGAGTGAACTCGAATTGAGTTGAGTGAAAATTGTTTGAGTCTTTGCGGTTGTGTGCCATTGGGTGGGTGGGTTTTGTATGCTGCCCACGCTTCACTGCGCGTAGCGTACTCATTCTGTAAGCATACGGAAGCGACGGAACACGACGGACATGACAGACACGACAACTAGCACGACGGACAGCAGCGGCGCACTTGACTTTTTTGGGGTCAAACCGCTTGACGCTCCAAAAGCTGCAAGTTGACAGTTTTTCCAACATATTTTCATTGGGTTGACGCCGCGGCATTTGGCATGCCACCATGTCAAGATAGACTCCACTGAGTGTAGTAGAGCCAGAGGGGAAAGGGAGTGCGGCACTGAGAGATGCCATGCGATATGCGAGTATGTGGCGGAAGTGGAAGTGGAATTGAAGTAGCCATTTAACATTTCAGCTTCAAGATTCAGCAAATTCATTTCAAGACCAACAACATTTCGTTACAGATGCAGAATACTTTAAAGAAACACTTGAGAAAAATATTTTAAAATACGCAAATCATACAAAGTTTTAAATATTTTACGACTTAAATTATTTTCTAAATTAAGAACAGTATTCAGAATTTTATTTATTATCATTGGGGCACAAAACCTAGGTGAGATGAAAGCGCATAAATAAAGTCAAGTAATTATTTTAAATTAAATAAAAATACCCTATTTTTACAAGCCTCACCAACTTATTAGTAAGTCTTTAAAAATAAGATTTAATTTAACTAGAAGCCAATAGAATTCAACAATGTAAAAGAATGAGTTTCCGAATGAAAAATTAACTTTAACCTCATTAAAAATAAATGTAATTAAGTGGAAATTAAATTTACCCAAATTTAATATTTTGAACCATTTGTTTTAAGCCATATAAGTATATTTAAAGTCTTTGCCAAATAAATTTAAAGGCATGCCAATAAAATAAAATTAAATGTTCTATTTTTAAAAATGATGAAGCTATTTTTAATGTCAACTGAAATGTATAAGAAAATGGTAATTCTAACAAATAAAATAATTAATCCCAGTGAGTACACAATAAATGCTTATTCTATAAATTATTTGATACTTATTTGATCTAATTTAAAAACTCTACATAAAACTCTGTTCGAACTCTTTCATATTTGATTTAAACTTCTGCTTTTAAAGCTATTTTAAGCCATATAACATACGCCTATCTTTAACTATCTGCCGTTAACGGTTGCATTAGTTTAATATGCATATTACGATATCGAAAGCAAACAATTTATTCAACTCATAGTTCGTTAAACATCTGTTACTGATTCGAGTGTGGGTATATATGGCTGTAAGTGTGTGTTTGTGTGTGTGTGTCTCTGTACTTCCCCATTTCATCTTTCAATTTAAGCGCGCCTCAAGCACTTTAACTGTTCTGTTGCTCTTTACCTCACTTCCTCTAGCTGTCTCTGTCTTGCTCTCTCTGTCTGTCCCTTTTCCAAGTGCTCTTTACAGCCTATTTCGTTCTGTTTTCTTTTTTGCCTTTTCACTGGCCAACACTTAAAGCCGCTTGGCATTCAATTGGCATTTTGCTGTCGCCATCATCATCTGCCTCTGGCCCAAAGTGCTCCAGCTCACGCCCTCGCCTCACTGCCCCCCACCACGCTCTCCTTCTGTCTCTCTTGCTCGTCGCTTGTTCACGTTATTTAAGGATTAACATCATTTTATGCTGCCTTGCAATGGCTTTTTTGCAGGATTAAATGCTGCCTGCCGTTTGCTGACAGCTTCACCTTTTAGCACTCTTCGTGCCCCTCTTTTCCCTCACTCGCCACTCTCTCCGTCTCACTCTTTGTTGCTCATGCTCTGGCAGCTCTTTTGAATTGATTGCATTGCACTTTTTTTCTGCCTGCTGCTGTTGTTGTTGTTACTGTTGCTGTTGTTGCATAGTTTGCGCTGTTGCACCGCCTCCACGCAGCCGCCTTCACTCTCGCCCCCATTCCTCCGCAAAGCCCCGACTACAAAGTGATTTTTATGGCTTTTACAGTGCACTTGTGTGTGTAGTGTATGCAAATGTTTGTCTTTGTGTGTGTACACTTTGATGTGCCCGGCTTACAAAGGCGGCACTTTAATGCTTTCCATATATCAAGAGCGCAAAGCTCGACAGCGACGTCAGCGTATGAAAACTTTAACACGCATACGCCCCGTTGCTCCAAACCAGCAGCAGAAATAGCCCCAAAAATGCTAATGCCTTAAAGATACCTTAGAAAGACCTTTCGGAGTCTTATCGGACAAGTGCATCGCAGAAAACCTTTCACTTGTCTTATCCTTTGGGCCATCTGCGCACGCCGCACAAATAACTTCATCCAGGCACTAAATTGATTAACAGTAGTGGCCTAGCTTACCCCCACTCCCTGTCTCTACCCCTTCCCCTTCCACTAAGCGCAACCCAACCACTACTGAGGTTGTGGCTGTCAACGCTTCCCGGAATGCCTTCCATTTACATGCCATAATTTTTAAATGTCACCAGTTTACAAAAGCGCTGACCATTTGATTTTAACCGCAACAGCAGCAGCCGTCGCATCTTTAGGCCATTGTCTTGACCAAAAAAAACTGTAAGAAAAGAAAACAGGTTAGTCGGTGGCTGAGTTTAAAACGCATTCTACCTGTCGATCGACTCAAACCCTAAATGAACTCATCCCTTTAAATGATACTTTATTTTCTATATAGATATATATATTTAGCTCTTTATTGAGCTGCAACCTGTCGCTGTTTTGGGTTCGACTTCTATTTGGCAGATTTATGGGTCAGCTCAGAATGTGGTCGTCGTCTCCACTTGATGGCACTGCCAAGATACGAGGCTGCCCAAAAAAAATAGAAGGAAAATTTAGAAAAAATATTGAAAATAAACTAGTCTTCTTTTCCTTTACTGACTGCGATCGGTTGAAAATTTCAGGGTAATTTGTTGCTGCCCAAAAACTGTTGGTGGCATAGACCATTGGGTTTTCCCTACCTTTATCCCCTACTCCACCTACTGTCCTTTCCCCTCTCTACTCTTGGCTCATTCGCGCGTGTTATGAAGACGTCAAAACGTTTTCCAAAACCAACCCCGATCTGGCAATGTGTAATTATTGCCATAAACGAGAGACAATGCTCTGGTGGAGCGGAGTTAGTAGAAAGGGCTCTTAAAACATATATTACATACGTATTACTATGCTTGGTATGACCCATAAATTTCCCTGCATTTGTTACTACCTCTGGGTTATTGGGTCGCAAACTATGTTTGCACACACACACACACAGTAATATCTATATATCTTTTGTTTTCTCGAAGTATTCTATTTGCTTGAGCTGTTTTTATGCCCTTTATGTTAACATGTTCGGTGTGGTTAACATCAATTGGCAGCAGTTTTAACCTTGAGGGCCTGCAATGCGTTTTCATAGCTCATAAATCATATATATGATACTGGAGTTCAGTCCTGTTTGCTCGCTTTTAATTTATGGCTTTTGTTAAAGCTTTCAAAACGACGTTTAAGGATAGTTACTGAAAGTAACTAAAAGTGGGCATAAGTGTATTGAATTTAATACTTAAATTATGTATTAGGAAAGGCTTTTTAAAGTCCTCTTTTTTCAGCTTCTCTAAAAATGCAATTCATAAAATTTTAGAGACTCCCTTTTCTAAACTTTATAAAGTTTCTTAGAGAAATATTTATATTTTAATGAAATAATTTGTTTCCCTTTTCTCCTCCCAAAAATCAAAAATCTGCTTTTCTTCCTTTTGTTTTTTTGCCTTATACATTATGTATATATATATTTGTAATAACTCTCTAGTGTATATATAAATTAAAATAAATAAATACATTTTATTTATTTTTTATACTCTCTGCAAGAGTATATTGGGTTTGTGCAAATGTATGTAACAGGCAGAAGGAGGCGTGGCCGACCCCATAAAAGTATATATATTATTGATCAGCATCACAAGCCGAGTCGATATAGCCATGTCCGTCTGTCCGTCTGTCCGTCTGTCTGTCTGTCTGTCTGTCTGTCTGTCTGTCTGTCTGTCTGTCTGTCTGTCCGTCTGTCCGTATGAACAAACAGATTTCAGAGATGGTAAGAGCTACAATTTCGAGCTTGGTGTCAAACGATCACATATTTAGTCAGTTAATACAAGAATCTTTTTTTTCTTTCGATGCCACGCCCCATTCGCCCACAATAAGCAAAAAACTGGACACACCTCGTGAAAAATTGGTGTTTTCGGCAAATATCTCAGTAACTATGGCACCTAGGATCACCAATTTGGGTACGGAGGTTCCTAGCGACAGCATAGTTGCATTGCCATTTAAAAGTTTGGACTGCCACCCCCCCTTTTCCCACACTTGAAAAAACTTCAAATGCCGTTTTTTGCGAACATACAGTATCATACAGTATTGTTTAATTATAATTCGTGTGGAGATTAACTATATAAAACTATCCTGAAAGGCGCATTAAAATCGGACTGTAAACAAGAAAACTAGAAGCGTTACAATATTGATAATTGAACGCAATATTAACCCATTGGTGCAAGCGAGATAGAAACACACAAGCACATGTTCGAACGTTTTCGCTGCCTGTGTGTCGGCAGCGCTGCCCGCGGAAGCTGGCTGCGCCGAATACACACATACATACATATATGCAGCATATATTGTCAAACGTATATATGTATGTGTATTCGCATGCAAGCAAACA
The DNA here is from genome assembly GCA_020829145.1 of Drosophila nigrodunni. Taxonomy (NCBI): domain Eukaryota; kingdom Metazoa; phylum Arthropoda; class Insecta; order Diptera; family Drosophilidae; genus Drosophila; species Drosophila nigrodunni. Next base: position 2,736,678 of record JACVCZ010000003.1, on the reverse strand, counting down.
GATGAGTGTTTGATTATGCTTAGATTGTTTTTGTTTCAACGTGTTTTAATGCAAGTACTACGCATTGTAATATCTTGATACCGATTTTAATTATTTAATCGGGAACAAATGCAGAGAGTATTATACGGTCGGGCGTGCTCGACTGTACTTTTCTTTCTTGTTTTGTTTTGTTTTTCCTTTTGTTTTATAATCATAATTATCATTATCGTTATTCTCGTCGGTAAAAACTTGTCATTTTTGTCTTTATCTCATTTAAATCGTTTATTACGAGTACATTTTTTTATACGTGCGGTTTTATTTGATCGAGTTGTTGTTGTTGTTGTAATAATTCACTTTCTTTTGTCGCATTTGTTGTTGTATAATTATAATTACGATGCATTTGTTTTACCTTTAGATTAATCATGATGTAATAATAATATTGTATAACATATTTCCCACAACAGGAGATTTTTTTTTTTTTTATTTCATTTATTTTCATTTCCCATATTCTATGCCTAATCTCAATCATTTGTTATCCCCGCACTCTCGATCTGCCTCTCTCCTACTCCCTCACGCTATCTCCTTCGCTCTCTAACGATCTCAACATTACTCTCAACATTATTTTGTATTTAGTTTTGATAACAAACAGAGCAACAAACAAAGAAATCCACAACAGGAGCAAATCTTTTACAGGATCCATTTAGCGATCTTCCAAACACTTCTATCTACCTCCTAACTGACCCTATCTCTATCTAGCTGTTTTCGGGACTTGCCAACTAAGCGTTTGTGCTGCTTACTCCTTTCTCCCACTCCCACTCTCTCCCTCTTCTTCTCCACCTTTCTCTTGAGCAGTTTCTATAACTTATCTGGTACGTTTTATATTCTTTAATCGTATTGCATTTAGATATACGTTATGTTATGTTATGTAAGCTGTATTTAGCATTTATATATATATATATTTATAGTTGTTTTTAGCGCACTTTTGAAAGCTATACTTAGTTTAGGTGTATGAGTGAGTTCATAAGAATTGCAATGCTTCAAATCATAATAATAATAAATAGATCGATAGATAGTTAGTTAGTTGGTAGACTTGATAACATTTCTATATGTGTGTGTGTGTGTGTGTCTGCATATTTGGTGCAAATATTTATCAATTACAAATGTTTGTGCCAAATATTTGCTCCAAATAATTGTTTACTTCTGATACTACTGCTCTCTATATAATTTTGAGTCCTGTCCAGTCCTACTAAACCTACTTAAAAGCTATGCCGTCGCGTTTTGGAGTTGTGTAAATTATTGTTATGTACATTTAGACATACAGTGTTGGAAAACATTTGAAAAGTTTTGAAAGTTCAGCTTCCGTAGCCCGAATTCGTTGTACGATAAATTAAGCAGTTAAAAAATTATAAACAAAGCGTTTTTTTTGTGTCGAAATTCTCAGGGTGACATCAGTTTAAAGATATAGCAGTACGATCCATGGCCAGGGCAATAAACTAAAAATAGAAATGCAATAGTAATCGAGTAATTGAGAATAAAAAGCGAAATGAAAACGAAAATACAACAACGCAACTTTAACTAATATTTTTATTTTGTTTTTCTCGTTTCACTTGCCTATATATCTATATATATATAGAAGTATATATATTTTAAGTGGTACATATACATATGTAAGTTATACGCTAAGCTAAATATCTTGTTTAACAATAAATGTATAGCTGCTCGGCTCTTACGTACCGCTTCACATCTCTTCCTCTCTTTTCTTTGCTTCTCTTTACTATACTTATATATATATATATATATATATATATATATATATATATTTCATTTTTTTTTTACTCTGCTTAATACTAATTAATAACGAAAATTAAAGTGCAGCTTCTTTGCCATAAGGAACAGAAAAAAAACTAAAAATGAACATAAAGAATTCAATTCTAATTCAAAATGAAAAATGTATAAACATAAACATAATAAGAAAATGAAATTCAAATAAAAAATTTCACAAACTAATCGAAATTATCGTAATAATAATAATAATAATGTAATGTAATAGTTAATTCTTGTTTTTTTTCTTTTGACTTAATAACAAAAATCGCGTTTTCATTCAGAACAGTTTTTTGATGTTTTCGAGAATTCTTTTTTGCTTGGGAGCCCACTCGACGTGACCCGAAGAGCTTTACAAATTTCAAATTTTGTATTACAAAATAAGTATAAATATAGTGCAGGTTACGCCCACATTTCTATTGAATTTGACACAGCAGTCTTTGTCTTGGCCAAAAGTGTCGGGTCGTCATTGCGGTCATTTCATTTTCAGTTTACTATTGCTCTTTTCTGGTTGAGATTTCTAACATAATTAAAACGCATTCAATTAAACACACCAAAGCAGGAGACCAGAATGAGTTAATTAATTATACTACACTATATAAATTTTTGGGGAATTGTTGAGAGAAGAACTGAATGAAGTATGGAAATTTCAGTTACGTTAAGTCTGGAGATTCTTCTGCTGTTGCTGCTGCTGCTGCTGGTTTTGTTGTCTTGTCTTAGTTGTCGGACACATCTGAGTTAGCCGTCAGTCTCTATAAACATTTCCGTTGTCGAGAGCTCTTCCAAAATTAACATAACGTAAGGTAGAGAGGGTCACCAGTCCAGTTCTAATTATACGTCCGGCGTCCATTGTCCATCTCGTGTCGTTGTGTTCAATTATTGCTTCTTCGGTACTCGTATTTAGTTATTAATTTTTAAAGACTATTTATAATGGCACAAAATATACAGCATTGTTTATATTTAGTGATGTTGTTGTTCTGGTTTTAGTTGCTGTTGTTTTAGTGTTGCTGCTTCTGTTGTTGTTGTTATTGTTCTGTTGCTGTTGTTGCTTCAATAATTGTTGTTTGTAGCTACGCAATACTTCTTAACTAGGGCTATAGGCTAAGTTAACGCTCCTCTCTCTCTCTCTATCTCTGCTCTCTGCGGAAGATAACAATTTTCTCACACTTGCACTCCCCATTCCCTTCCCCTCTCAGTCTCCTCTGCTGCTGCCCAACAATTCTCTTTGCTTCTCTTCGGTCTTTTGCTCCTTTTTCTTTGCGCTTCCTTCTCGCTTCTGTTCGTTTTCTCTTTCACTTCTTCACTCTTCTTTCGTTCATTTCTTTCCTTTTTTTTTTGTATTTTTGTCATCTACATTATGTTCCACTAGATTAGGTTGCTATTTATATTTATCTTAGGTATGTCGTTATGTGTATGTAGTTTTCTTTTCATCTTTATTTCTGTTGTTGTTGTATTTTCTTGTTGCTTTTGTGTTGTGAGCGTCCCTCTTCCGTTTGTCCAATTTACCGCGGACGCGATCCTTTGTAGTTCGGATTTGGATGACGGCTTGATGACGAGGAGGTGCTGCAAGTGAAAGAGAATTTTATATATTAGTGAGTGAATAATAACTATAGTTTCTAAATTAAACATTACAGAATTTGCCAAAGAGAACATGGGAAAAACTGATCCTAGAAGCGTTTTGAACTAAAAGCTTCATTACAAATTCATAACTAATTAATACTCCTATAACTTTTCTTAAGTTTCTCGGTAGTTTCAAAGCTGTACATAACTTCCTTCTCCGTATTTACAAGACTTTCTTTTTATCTTTCTTTGATTTTAATGACCCTCCTACTCCATTTCCTTATCATAATCTTCAAAAATCCTTTCCCTCACCTTGTATCATCATTGCGGCGGGATACATGCCGGTAACCTGAGCCATCTGTGGTCGTATGTCATTCGATGGCGAACGTCGACTGTTGGGCAAGGGCTGCAAAGCAAAGTAGCATAATTAATTAATTATTTCACAAAGTTTTATAAACAAAAGCAACTTACTTGCGCAAAGTATGTTTGGCCATACTTGAAGTAGACACCGGAAGCGCCGTTGGGATTGTAGCCACCCAAGGCGGCAACGCCACTAAGCACCGCTGCAGCCTGTTGGCCACCAGCACCGGCAGCGGCTGCTGCTGCCGCTGCTGCTGCTGCTGCTGCACCGGCGTTGTGATGCAGCTGGGCTGGAATGTGGGAGGCGCGTGGTCCGACATTGTTGCCGCCACCGCCAGCATTGCTGGCACCGCCAATGTATAACGATGGCGGTGATGTATTCACAGCGGCTCCCGTTGAATGATCCACCACAATGTATTGTGTGCCCATTCCGGTTGCCTGGGCATTGGCATTGGGCGTATTGGCGGCACTATTGTTGTTGCTACCACCATTACCACCTGCAATACTGTTGGGCGAGTTGTTGCTGCTCTCGTGACTGCTATTCCCATTGCCATTGCCAGCTCCATTGGCACTCGGTGAATTGCGCTGCGAGACACTGCGTCTAAAGTCCGCATTGATCGACTTCTGGCTACGGAAACTGGCAGCGGCAGCATTGAGGCGTACCGGAGGCTTTGCCTCATAGCCGCCAGTGCCAGCTGGACTGCTCGATGTGGCATAGCTCGGTGGCGGGCCACTGATTAGAGGCAACTGGGCGGGTTTCATGTCACGCTTGCCCAGCGCCGGCGGTGGACCGCGATGTGCTGCATGATGATAGCTCGAGGACGTCGAATGTCCACCAGGTCCACCCAGACTAATGCTGCTGGGCGAGGCGCGCGGCGTTGGCTCATTGTTGGAATTGAGTAGCGGCGTCTTGGCACCCGTTGGCATGCCGCCCATTGGCACCGAATGACGTGGATTGTAGCCACCTGGATGGTATGGCTTGCGACCAGGTACAGGTGCACCCATGCCACCACCGCCGCCTCCACCACCAGCACCACCGCTGATGTTGTTGCGCTTCTCATAGGGCGTGGCATAGCCGCCCTCGTTGCTGCTCTGACTGTGATAGTAATGCGGTGTGGAGCTGTTACTATGATAACCAGCACCACCAGCTCCACCGCCGCCACCACCATTGCCAGCACCACCATTCCCGCCATTGGGCGCTGGTGGTGTGCTAAACAATGGTGCTTGGCGTCCCGGTGCCGCTGGAGTACTAGGCGCTGATTGTGAGGCAGATGCATCCATGGAACCACTGGCAGCTGAGTAGAAGGGTCCGGCCGTAATCAATGCATGATGTGGTGCAGAATGCGCTGACGGCGGTGGCGGTTGTTGCTGCTGTTGTTGTTGCTGCTGTTGCTGCTGCAGCACAGCGTTGTGTGGTCCCGCCTGCTGTTGTCCACCCGCCTGACCAGCTGCATATGGGAAGATGTTGGTCGGAATCAATGCCGTGGTGTGTTGTGCGGGCAACGCATAGACATGGGCACCTGCAGCAGCAGCTGCGGCAGCCGCAGCGGCGGCTGTATTGAGATCAGTGTTGGCCCCCGCACCGCCATGCGCCAGTGTCAGCGTGGGCAGCGCATGATATGTGCTGGCACCGGGAGTGGTTATAATCTGTGCAGAGCCAGCACCCGGATGATGTGCCGCCGCTGCCGCTGCAGCAGCGTGTCCAGCCGTCGTTGCCTGATAGCTGGGATTGTAATGTATTGAGCCGCCTCCGGGTGTACGCTTCACCCGAGCACCTCCCAAATAGCCACCACTGGAGCTGTGGCCATTGCTCGTCTGCTGGCCACCAGCTACCGTCGGCGGTCCAGCCGCTGTGGCAGTTGCTAGATTCAGCTGGGCAGCAGCAGCTGCGGCAGCTTGTGCCTGTGCCTGAGCTTGTGCCTGAGCCTGGGCCTGCGATGATGCTGGACCATTTGGTGGCTGAGCTGCGGCCGCTGTGGCCACCATGGGCGCAGTGGCGACCGCCTGTTGGGGTACATAGTAGGGTATGGGATAATAATGATACGGATAACTGATCGGATACGTGGCCATCGGCAGTTGTTGCAGCTGTGCGGCAGCTGGTTCGCTGGAATATATCAACGGTGTCTGATAGATGGGCGCTCCATTTGGTGCAGCAGCAGCAAACTGTGCTGTTGGATACGTAGCAGTGGCCATCGGCATCACAGCTGTGGCTGGACCAGCCGGCGTCTGATAGATGGCCTGGGCGGGTATAAGGCTCTCGCGTTGCTGCTGCGACGGATCGAAGACAGGTATCATGTAGGTGCCACCAGGTAGCTCGCCACCATCCTGAGAGGCAAACAGCGCTTGTGTTGGCTGACTGCTGCTCGTCAGCTGGAAGAGTGGCTGCGATGCGGCATTGCTGACCGTTGGCTGTGGATACGCATATACCATGCCCTGTGGCACAGCATAGATGCTGCCATCGGGCTGTAAAAAGAAGACAAATTAATACATGTACTAGTCAAGTGTTTTAAGATTTAAACATACTCCTTGCTGATATGTGGTGGCGCAGTAAGGCGCAGCGCTGTTGGGCGTGGTTGTGGTATGGAACACAGTGGAACCATCGGGTGCCTGATAACTTTGATACGACCAGGTTGTTGGCTTTGGCTCCTCGACAGCAACCTGAGCTTGGCTCTGGCTGGCAGACTTCACATCGCACTGACTGTAGGGCGTGGTGCTCGGTGACAGCGATTGTGCATCACAATTCAGCGGAGCCGATGCCACCGGCAATGGCGTCTGACTCGATGGCAACTCAGTGGATGTCACAGTGCTGTTGCTGTTGCTGCTCATGCTGCTGCTGGCGGCAACAACAACAACTGTTTCCTGTTCCGGTTCCTGCTGCAGTTGCTGCTGTTGTTGCTGCTGCTGAGCAACTGTCTCGAGTTCCTTGTCGCCGGCACAACAGGCTGGTATGTTGGGACTGGTTGCCTGATTCTTATACTTTTGCACCTCAATGCGATCATAGTTTTTGGTTGAGGTTGTGGTTGTAATGCTCAGACAACCAGTGGCACTCGACAGACTATCACACTCATCGCCCTTGCCGTCGAGTGACGATTGCTGCTGCTGTTGTTGCTGCTGCTGTGAGTCGTAGTTGTCATAGCCATCAGAGCATTCCATGCCTGGAGATTGCACCTCCTCGGCATAACTCTCCGTTGAGCTGCAGGACAATTCATTGCTGTAGATCTGCTGAGGTGGCTGTTGTTGTTGATGTTGCTGTTGTTGCTGCTGCTGCACCACCTGCTGTTGTTGCTGCTGCTGCTGCGAGTGCTGTTGATGTGGTGACGATTTGCGATAGGAAGCATAATTTCCGGATCCGCTTGATTGGTAGCTACCACCACCACCGCCTCCATTGTTGCCCGATTGGTGTTGCAGCGCCTGATTGGGCGGCAAGTTGGACGGGTCATAGTGGTAAATGGAGCTGTAAAAATAAGTAAAGAAAAATTTCAGTCAGCAACTTGCAATAATATTAAATGGAAATTGAAAGAACGCGATTATTAGAAGTGTATGTGTGTTGTGTGTGTGTGTTAAGTGTGTGTGTCTTAGGCAAAAGGAAAGTACATTTGTCAGGGTTGTCACCATACAGTGTTATTAAAAAGTGCGCAGTGAGTTCGACGGCAGCGACAGACATTTCTGTGTTTTCATTAAGGAAAATCATTAAGAATATTCCTTTACTTATACATAAATATTTATAATGAATTAACAACAACAACAAATGCGTTTGATACAAGAAAATGCAATGCAATTAGAACAAACAACAATTAAAACGACAACACTGGCAGAACACAGACACACAAATGCCGAGAAACGTACGAACGAACGAACGAAAGGGCAGCAGGCGAACGATCAGTACAAAAAATAAAGAGAAAGAGTGTGAAATAGAGAGAGAGAGAGAGCGAATTGAGCGTGGTGAGAAGCTTAAGCTTTTTATTTTGGTGAGTGTTTTGTGGCTTGGACAATGTACAGGTGAGAGCGAGCGTAATGAGGAGACAAAGAGAGAGAGCAAAGGCGAGCGAACTGAGTAAAAGAGAGAGAGAGAGAGAGAGCGGGCGAGCTAGAGAGAGGCTGAGCAGAGTTATTCACATCGAAATCGATTTTAGGCAGATAATTTACAACAAGAAAGAAAAGTACAGTCGAGCGCGCCCGACCGTATAATACTCTCTGCATTTTCCCGATTAAATTATTAAAATCGGTATCCAGATATTACAATGAATAGTACTTGCATTAAAACACGTTGAAACAAAAACAATCTAAGCATAATCAAACACACATCTGTTTGTTTGTTGCGAATACACATACGTTTGACAATATATGATGCATGCATGTATGTATGTGTGTATTCGGCGCAGCCAGCGACCGCGGGCAGCGCTGCCGCCACACAGGCAGCAAAAAACGTTCGAGCATGTGCTTGTGTGTTTCTGTCTCGCTTGCACCAATGGGTTGATATTGCGTTCAATTAACAATATTGTAACGCTTCTAGTTTTCTTGTTTATAGTCCGATTTTAATGCGCCTTTCAGGATAGTTTAATATAGTTAGTCTCCACACCAGTTATAAACTACAATACTGTACGATACGGAAAAAACGGCATTGAAGCTTGAAAACTATTTTATAAATTGTGGGAAAAGTGGGCGTGGCAGTCCAAATTTATAGATGGCAATGCAACTATGCTGTCGCTAGAACTCCCGTACAAGAATTGGTGATCCTAGGTGCCATAGTTACTGAGATATTTGCCGAAAACACCAATTTTCACGAGGTGTGTCCAGTTTTTTGCTTTTTGTGGGCGAATGGGGCGTGGCATCGAAAAAAAAAAAAAGATTCTTGTATTGACTGACTAAATATCTGATCGTTTTGACACCAAGCTCGAACTTGTAGCTCTTACCATCTCTGAAATCTGTTTGTTCATACGGACAGACGGACAGACAGACAGACAGACAGACAGACAGACAGACAGACAGACAGACAGACAGACGGACAGACGGACAGACGGACATGGCTATATCGACTCGGCTTGTGATGCTGATCAATAATATATATACTTTATGGGGTCTGCCACGCCTCCTTCTGCCTGTTACATACTTTTGCACAAACCCAATATACTCTTGCAGAGAGTATAAAAACAACATCAACAAGTTGAAAAAGTAGCACATCGAAATGGCATTAATAATGTGTATATCATAATGCATAAAAAAACTATTGTTTTTAATAAAAAATTTACATTTTTGCTTAAAAGAAACTTTGTAGAATGTTTGGCTATATTAATAAAAAATATTGCTATATAAAATATATTTAAAAGTTAAACGACAAAGCAATGCTCACTTCGGCAAACCGAAGATTTTAAGCGTTAGAAGAAACAAGTATGGATTATGAAACGGAATGAATAAAAAAGCTAGTTAGGATTATTATTAAATATATGAAAAACATTCAAATTAGTTTGAATTGAATCTAGTTTGTATGTAAAAAGATTTATATAGTATTTATGTATATAGAAATAATACGAAAAACAGACAGACATATTTTCAAATCTTTAACTTATACATTTTGTAGTCTTTTTAGTAAATTTCTGAACAAATTTCTTTCATAAATATTTATCTAAATTTGTTTCTACTTTTTTTAAATTTTAACCAAACATTTCTCAAGTTTCGTTTGAAATAATAAACATCGAATATTTCGTGCGCTTTGTACACTGAGAATTAGTAAGAATTTAACAAGGAAATTAAATAAATTAAAAGCAAAAACGAAATCAAAGCGTTGTGATAATATTAATTTTGTGAAATTCCACAATTGTGTAGTCCGATCATTTTGGTGACTGAATTTTTGATTTTTAATTGATTTTTTGTGTTTGTTTTGGTTTTTGTAAATTACCCGTCTGGATTGAGAATTGGTTGAAGGGTTTGCGGATCAATGAGGACGCTGCCAATTGGCACACTCGAAATGTCTGTGACGGCCCAGACGAGTCCCGAAGCTGATGACGGCTCTGATGGCCCACTGTTGTTGTTGTTGTTGTGGTTGGAGCTAGAGTTGGATGTGCTTGTTGTTGTTGTTGACGGTATTGGTGTTGCTGCGTGCTGCAGATAGGAGGCCATTCCTCGATTTGAACTAGAAGACTGCACCTGCACCGTCGGTTGACTAAACTCCGGCGTCTGCCTGTCGCTGCCGTAACCCGTCGGCGACGGCGTAACCGAATCGGAGCGCACGGATTGTGTGCGTGTCTTGTAGCTGGTTTGGTATTGGATTGTTGTTGTTGTTGGTTGGTTGGTTGGTTGTGGTGAGATGGTGGTTGGTTTTGGGTAGCATACAAAAATGGTTTTTGGCAATTTTAACAACAGTTTCAAATATTTGGTTAAGATAGTTTACATATGATAGATAGATAGTTTTATAGATAGAAAGAACGCGCGAATTGGGGTTATGGAATGTTGGGTCTTAAGGAAAATTTGTCTATCTCCTGGGTAAAGCAGCTGCTGCACAACTCACCCGCTGCTCGAGGGTGACAGACGCCAGGGTGTGCTGGTGCTGCCAGTGGAATCCTGTTTGGCAAATCCACCCCGTCCACTCTTGCTCGAATTGGTTGAATCACCGCGTGGCAATGAAGAACCACCAGGGCCACCGGCACTAGGCGGTCCACCGTAGTTGCCAAAGTTGTGCGATTTGGGCACTGCACCGCCCGAACGCATGCCACCGCCATCGCGCGACTCCGTGGACTAAACAAAAACAAAGATTAGTTTGACATACACAATTAAATTTAAAACTAAAGTATTTACATTCTGCATCTGCAGCATTTTGCCATTAGGACGTTTGGGTCTTGGTGGCTGCTGCTGTTGTTGCTGCTGCTGATGTTGCTGTTGCTGCTGCTGCTCAACGGCATTGTGCCAGGCTCCATTGCCACCGCCACCAACATAGCACTCCTCGTTGGACATTTCATTGCCGTAGCCATCCTGTTGCGATGTGCGATTAAAGATGCGACTACGCGCACGATCATAGTCCTCCTCGCGCTCCTCGAAGCTCTTGGCCTTGCGATCGAGCATCACACGCTCCGGGAAGAGATATGGCGATTGACGCACCTCATCGAAGCTGTGCGTATCACGCTTCAGAATTGACTTGCGCGCATCATCACGATGGTCGCCACGTACCAGAGACTTGAAGCGTATCTACAAAGCGAATTAAATGAGTTTTAATAAGAAGACATTATTATTTAGATGGTGGTACTTACCTCTGGTATGCGAGTGCCCTTGGTAACAGCCACAATGACACATTGCTGCGTCTCCGAGTCCACATTGTGATCCATACCAAAGAAGGCAGCCGTGCGATGTATGAGCATGCGATTATACGACGAAGCTGGCGGGAATCGATACTCACAGCCACGACTGAGTAATGAGTAATAAAAAACAGAAATGTATGCATATTTAAGATTTCAGTTGGCAAATTATTTGTATTTTTATAGCCCAACAGTCACGATATGTCGCAGGTGTAAGCTTACCTCTTGTCCTGCACAAACTCCATCAAATCCTTTTCGATTTTCAACAATATATTGCGATCCTTGGGATTCTTGTTGAGCGTATCGCGAAAGAAGGTCAACAGATCAGTGCCACCAAAGTCCGTATACTGTTCGCTTGAGTTCTCTGATTGACGAAAGACTAGAATCAATGAATTGAGCCATGAGGTCTCTTGGCATAGAGAAGACATTGTTGTCCACAACTTACCGCGCGATATAAAGCCCGATGTATTGTTGCTCGAGTTGTTTGAATTGTTGCCCAATGATTGTGAATTGTTGCCACAGTTATTGACACCAGTGGCGCCATTACCACCGCCACCTACACCACCACCACCACCGTTAGGACCACCTCCATTGTTGCCAGCAACGCCATCAATGCTGCCCGATGAGCTGCCAGTTAGATTCTTCAAACGTGGCTTGGAACCCTTTGAATTGGTATTGGCGCGATGCTTCTTGCCACCGCCACCGCCACCTCCACCACTGCCAACACCGCCAGCACCACGCTCATAATGATACTGCTCCTCCTCGTGGTTGCTGTTGCTGAGATTGCTGTTCTGACTGGACATCTCGTGGCGTTCATGGCGATCATGTCGCTCAGCTGCCTTGTAGTTCATGCCCGAATTGTAGAGCAAAGCACCAGAGTTGCTGCTGTTGTTGTTGTTATTGTTGTTCGTGTTGTTGTTGTTGTTGCTGTGATGCTTGTCCAGTCCATTGGTTTTCAAATCAACAACATACTTTTTGCCATTGTTGTTGTTATTGTTGTTGTTATTGTTGTTGTTGCTGCTGCTGCTGTTGTTGTTGTACTCGATACCTGAACTGCCGCTGCTGTTGGTGCGATTATGTTGACCAGATCCAGATTTCTTTGGCGGCGACAATTTGGGAAACTCAGCTTCATCTCGCAGTGGCACATTCAATGGCTGTTGCTGCTGCTGCTGCTGTTGCTGCTGACTAGTAACAATCACAGCGGGCGTTTCCATGAGCGGTGAATTGCCGCGTCCAGTTGATGATTGTGCTTTGCTATTGGTTGTGTTTGTATTGCTATTATTATTATTTAATATGGCATTGCTGTTGTTGTGCTCATTGTGGGCATCGCTGGGGTGTTGTTGTTGTTGTTGTTGCTGCTGTTGCTGTTGCTCGGAGGCAGCTCGAGGCGTTGGCGTGCGTGGAGGCGATGTCGACTCGCGCATGGCATGACTACGTGTGAGATGTTTGCCCTTCATGTTGCCCTGTAACGTAAAAGTGAAAGCAATTAGTTTCGAATTAGCTGCCACTAATTTAATGCCAAAGTTGACGGTGCGCAGTCGGTGGAAAAAGGAAAAGGGAAAACCAGTAGAAGACGGCCCGAAATTCTAAGTAACACAAGCGATGACGCTTGTTGCCCGTGATGCAATTGTTGGCTCATTAAAATGTAAAACAAATGCCAGACCTGGCGACGTTAACGATCCACAAACACACACACACACACACACACACACACACACACACTGGCACACACTTGTTCTAAGGGAAGAGGCAGACACCACCAACAAACAGCGTCAAACAAATACCCTGTAGACAAGGTAATCAAGTTAAAACTTGCTTTAGTATTGGAAGAAAATCTTTTTTTATACTAGATACAGAGTAAACGGAGCTCTAGCAGACCCAAAGAAACTATGCGTCTTATTTAAAGATTGTCTGTTAAATATTTTTCAATTATTTGTTGCAATTTACAAGCAACTAAAACTAAATTACTTTTTACAGCGCATATTCCAGTCGAGCACTCTTAAAACTCTCTCATTTTCTCTCTCTCTCTTCTCTCTCCGACTTGTTGTTGTTGTGGCTGTTGCCGTGCCAGCACCATAAAACGACCCACAGCCTTTTGCTGCCTGGCTTTTGACATTTCAGCCCAGCCGAAGGACAACAACACAACCAATTGAGTTAGTCAGTCGGCCAACTTCTCATTCAGTCATTTAGTCAGTCGGTCAGTTGGGCAAACAGTTACTCGGAAAGTCAGTCAGTTAGTCAGTCTAATGTCTGCTTTATCAGCTATTCACTATCAAAATCAGTGGGTTTTCCATTGCGTTATTAGCTGACCTCCATCGATTTTTTCCCACCCACATGAAAGTCAAAGTTTTTTGGGGGCTGGTGCACATCATTAATCAGTCAATTTTCATTTCGTTTATGAGACAGCAACTACTTGAACTCCCCTCGCAGTCACACTGCTCTTGTGCACTTGAATACATCCTACACATGGAAAACTGTGACGTAGCAAGAATCTAGTGGCAATAAAAATCAAATTGCAAATGTCAAAGTCAAAGACATTTTCACGAGCTCTCTCAGCGCACTCTGTGTGCGCGGTACAGTGAGTACTGGCAGATGACGACAAGTCTAACTAATTAATATGTCGCACTGTAGTGTAATTAAATTATTTATTGATTTTTGAAAGAGTTTGACCCAAATTGGGCAGTATTCAGTGTACTTAAACTATTCGAAAAAGGAATACTTTGAAAACTCTAATTATCCTTCATACTTTGCCTTTAAATTACGGAAATCGGCACTTAAATCAGTTACGAAGTACAAGAAACCCACGCGGAAGTCTTTGATAATCTTTTGACTACCAAAATCCCAAAAGATCTCAAAGGTTGCCTACTTTTCTGCACTCCTCTATCGATTTTTCTCCCTACGCTTCCAATTCAAAGAAATTCCCAACTTAATGCTCTGCAGATTTCATAAAGCAAAGCCATTTTATAGCGTTTTTACTGTATGTTGGCAATTCTCAGAGTTGGCCATAAAATTTGCCACGTGCTTTGCATAAAATGCGAATAAACAATTTGCTTTGGCATTTAACAAATCGAAGAGTGCAGACATCTTCGTGTTGGCCAACTTCCGCAGACGTCATCGGTTTAATTTTCTTCTTTTTTTTTTTTGATTTTTGGTTGGGAAAAATCAATAAAACGACCTTGAAGCTTTTCCAGCTGAAGCTGTTTAACAAATTTAAGTCCTTTTGATTTGCTAACTGTCGTTTCTGGTTTCTTTTAAGCTTTTCAATTGCAATTAAAATTGACTTAATGCAAGCTGTGCCGCATGCCACATTCCACATGCCACATAAATTGGTAAAAGGAAAATATTTGTTGTTTGTTGCCACCCACATAAACCTTGAACTCCATGGAAAATTGCTAATACCCGTCTAGGTATATTTTTCAGGGGCAGCAAAGTGGAAAGCGGGAAGCAATCAAAAACACGTTTTTCAATGCAGGTCGATTTGGGAATTTCCAACAATTTACGTTTCCAATAACGATTCCTAGAAATCCTGCCCTCCTACTCAACCCCCACCCCCAGCCCAGTGTTCCTGTCACCCCTTTTCCCCGCTTGCCACTTCAAACGCTGACCTGACCCAGTTAATGCAGTTTTTGGGCGTGTATCTTTTTGAACGGACTAGTTCCAGTTCATGGCTGCACTTATGTATCAGGCAAGTGTACATAAAGGAAGAGAGAGCGAGCGAGAGCAGAGAGCGAGAGAGAGCAAGAGAGTGCGACTGCATCTAGCGCACTTTGATGCGTCTTACAACTGACCTATTTATTTTGATATCTACGTGTTATATTTATGTATGTCTGAGTTCTTCCTGATTTATGAGAGAGAACAGTCCGTGCTAGTGACGAAAGTTATTGTTACTTACGCGTCTGTTGCCAAAACTATTCTGACGCCCCAAATTCGAGGCGGAAGATGTGTCCTCGATGCTGTTGTTGTTGTTGGCTGCTATTTGTGTCGTTATTGTTGTCACTGTTGTTGCAGTTGCGGCTGTTGATGACGTCACTGATGCTGCTGTTGCAGTTGTAGTTGTGGCTGCTGCTGCTGCTGCTACGGCTGCTCCTGGTGCTGGTGACGTCGAACTGTTATTTGAGGCCACTGCGGCGACAACAACAACGGCGGCGGCCGCAGTGGAGGTGGCTGAGGCGGATGCGGAGGCGGAGGCTAAGTTGGTTGGAATATTTGTAGCGAGGGCTACTTGAGATTTTGTGGAACTCATAATCACAGTTTATGTAAAATGTACTGTAAATAAAAAGAGAAGCAAGGGAATTAGTTGAACATTTTATAAATTATATTTAAAACAATTTTTAAATAAATATAAGCATATAGATTAAATATTTTAAAAATTGTTTGTATGTGGAAAAAAGATTTTTAAAAACTCCTTAAGCCTCAATTAAAACACATTTGAGAGAAGAGTACTTTAGAATCTTTGGGAACAACTTTAAGTGCTAATGATTAGAATCCTTTAGCTAAATGTCTAAAGTTTCTATAACAAATTTGCCAAAATAGTTCACAGTTTAAACACTTCTCCTTCTTATTTATTAAACTCCTTTTCTTTACAAAATTTACCTTTGCGAGTGAGTAAAACTATTGCATTTTGTTTGTCGCTCCAACTTCTTGTTGTTTTACTGTACTTTTAGTTGATTTTTGTCTTTTTGTTTCATAAGAATCTTTGCATACGATTTTTGAGTTTTATTAGTTTCTTTTTTGTACGTATGAATTCTGGTATTTTGGGCGTTTTTCTTGATTTATTTGTAGTTTTTTATATTTTTTGGTTTAGTTAGATTAAAATCATATATTGTCAAAAATATGTCGGCAGTGCAGTTGATAGAATATTTATAAAATCACTACGCCTTTTTCAGCTGCTACTCCACGGGATTTTCTGTTGTATTTTCTTGGTTTTTGTTTTGTTTTTTTGGTATTTTGGTTTTGTGCGACTTAATTTAGTTGAATTATTATTTAATATGCTTATAGAGACAAGGCTTAGTTTAGTTTACTATATGTATATATATATATGGGTGTATATAGTATAGGTATATAGTTATTATTGTTATTTGTTTTATAGTTAGTTTTTTTAAAAAAAAAAAGTTATGCGAAATGAAAAAACGTAGAGTCGAAAACACAATTAGCCAAGATTTTGTAGCTCTTGTTGTTGTTTATTATTATTGTTGCTGGTAATTGCATTAAAACTTTTATAACGTTGTTTATCACATTTACACCATATCACCGAGAATCACAAACTGCCATTAGGTTTATGTAAGTATATTTATATATATATTTTGTTGGTCTCTGCACTTGCGATAGTTTCTCAATTATTAAATAGTATTATTAAGTATGTAAGTATATATATGTACGTACTTTTTAGCTTACAGCTAAATATTTATTACTATATTTTTGTTTGTTTTTTATATATTTATTTTATGTATAGTTGTATACTTAAAAAAATATTTAAGTTAAAGCTTTTCTTTTGGGTTGTGATTCTTAACTGCTTTCCACATTAACTTCCGCTTCAGTTGCTGTTTTCTTTTCTTTTTATTTTTTATTTATTTTTTTGTATTTTTCACGTTCTTCACTTTCTGTTGTCTATGGATTTTAGGTTATGTGAGAATTTCTTTGATTTGTTGTTTGTGGCACACATTTTGCTGCAAGTTGAGGAGGAACTTTGGTTAAGTCAAAGGATTCAAAACATTCCAGAGAGCAGCAGAGAGAGAGCGAACAAAGTTTTCAGTGTGTATCTGTGTGTGTTTGTATCTACACACACACACACACACACACGCACACACTGTGGAATGTGACCTTGTTTACGATTTATTTTGATATTCAAAACTGCACGAAGAGCTTTAAAACAAGATGAGAGCAGAGTAATTGAAATGCGTGTGTCTCTATCGCCGCCCCAGGATACGAAATAAACTTTGCCGCAAACTTCAACCAGAAAGGGATGCTTTTAACACAATCAAGACGAGCGCACATTCTCTCTTAATCTCTTGCTCTCCCTCTCTGAAGTCGTGTCTTTGACCAGTTGTTGTTGTTGTTGTTCTCGTTGTTCACTTTTGGACATAATTATGTTCATTTTTGATTACTACAAGTTTCTTCTTTTTGGCATAGTTTAGGTAGCAAATGTTTCTCAAGGGTCTAAAAGGGGTTGTTGAACGATAAGATACGCATCTGATTTGGGCAATAATGAACTACTTTTAAGCCAGTTTTTTAAGGCATATGCTTTTAAACTACATAGAATCTTAAGTTTGAGTTGTAGGCTTTCAAAACTCAAGCCCACTTTTAGGTGCAAATAGTTAAGTTGTTAACTATTTTACTACTCACAATACTCTCATATTTCCCCTCATTCTACCCTAGCCTATTCTACCCTTTATTCCGTCAGGTACTTGACATAATAAACATGTAATGAAATAGTTCGCGAAACCCCGCAAGAAAAATAAATCGAATTGTTTACGTGTACAGACCTCTGGAAGAAAATCCCATTCGGAGACGATAGAAAAACAAACAAGCAGCAAATCGCATGGACACTGTAAAAGTGAAAACAAAACGTTGAAGAGAAAACAAAAGCGAAATATGAACAAGTCACAAATATACTATAGAATTCTATCCCATTCACGGTACTTTGCTTGTTGTTGCAGTCCGCAAACCTTCCCCCACCCACAAGAGTCATGCCACTTTTGACATTTTCTTGGACGTATTTATGTGTTTGGGAAATACCCGCGAAATGTGCGAAAGTAAAAGAAAAGAATAAAATACCAAACCAACAGATTTGGAGAAACAAAAGAGAAGGCTGAAGAGAGCGAGCAAGATTCGAGCACAGGTGACTGAAAGATGACGTAGTCGCCCGTAATAAGAAAACACGCATACGTCGTGTGGCACACGACCAAGAAAATTGTTATAAAGACGCCAAACGAGTCGAAGGCAAAGTTCAAAAGAAACAAAAGAAAAATTTAGCACAAGCAGGCAATGCATTTAAACGATTAGAGTCAAGTAGCAAGAAAGTTTACTCAAATCCATGTGCTTCTTCTCAATGCTACCCTGTGTTTTCCAAGTTTCCTATTTCCCTTTTGCCCATTAACAGCCACCGCGTCCCCCACCAGCCACCTGCATGCCCAGACTTGTCAGTCGACTGTTTACAGCAGCTGTCGCTGTCTTCAACACTCAGAAAAGCTTTCACGCTGTACTCAAAAATGTGTTGCGGCTGGCGTTGTGAAGAGAGCGAGCTTTAAAGCGCCTGCGTGGGAGAGCGTGTGAGCCAAAGAGCACGCATTTATTGTGTGCGTGCACTTTTTAAAGCTGAGTCAAGTTTTGCCGCGTTGCATTTGTAAATGTTAAATGTACAGAAAAACTTTTAACGCAATTTCTACAGATTGTTAATTGCAGCTACAACCAAGAAAAGGTGAAGCAGAAATGAGAAACAACTGCGTAATTTGTCAGGGCTAAACATTTGCCTAAACTTTTACAGGGCTTCCTACGCCATCAAATTACAAGAACAACCAACAACACAAACTGCACGGCCGCAGAGCGCCAAGCGTCGCTGCCTCGGCTGTGGGGCGAAGCAGCGATTCGACGACACGAGCCGACGACAGATAACGAAGCAGCGGAACCGAACCGAACCGAAGCAAAGCGAACCGACGACGCCGAAAACGAAACGAACATAAACGACGCTCGCGTTCGGTGTGTTTGTGACTCTGGTTGTGTGTGTGTTTGTTGTGTGAAAAACGTGTGTCGCTGTGTATGTATAATACACCAAAAAGGCAATGCGAAAAAAAGGCAAATGAAAAAAACTTTAAAAGCCAAATGAAAATTCCGCTAGCATTTTTCACGCGACGAAACGAACACAATAAAAAAACTTGAAGGAAATACCACCAAAAATTTCTTTGCGTTTTCTCTTATTCTCTGCACATTTTTCTTTTCTTTTCTTTTGTGTTTTCCTTCTTTTTTTTTTGCACTTTATATTTATACACTGCGCCGGGCTGGCTGCTTTGTGCTTCCTTTTTCCTGCATACTTATATGCCTAAATACATGCATACGTAGTATATATGTATGTATTTACATATATACAATAGATATATGTTCTTATCTCACACACATAGAGACACACACACACACACACGCACATTCTGTAGTGTCTCCTCGTTTCTCGTTTTTCTGCCGTTGCTGCTTCTGCTGTTTTATTTATTGCTACGCGCGTGCCATTTTCTCATTTTTGTGCGTTTCGTATTTTGTGTATTTTTGTATTTTTTGGTATTTATTTCAGATTGATCAGCGCAAAAATTAATTCATTTTCTCTTGCCTTCGCCCGTTTGCTTCATTGTGAAAATGTATTTTTAAGCTGGTGCTGCTTCTTCTGCTGCTCCTCTGCTGCGGCTGCTTCTACTACTGTTTCTGCTGCTGCTTCTGCTGCTGCTGATGACAATGACAACGTTGACGACGGCTGCGACGAATAGTGCGACGGCGACGAGCACTGCGCTCCGCTGGCAGACATTATGGGAACACGACCGAATGGATACTGGGCCACCGCATGCGAAAAGGCCGTCAGCGAAGCATCGTCTGCTGGGGCAACCGCTTGCTCGCTCGCGTTCTCTCCCACTCTCTCGCTCTCTGACGCTGGCACGCTCTCTCTGCTCTATTTGTGCTTTGCATTGGCGAACAAAAACAAAAACCAAAAAGGGTGGCAAGGTGAGTGTGTGTAAGAGAGCGCCCTAGCTAGCGGCCGAGTGTCAGAGTCTGAGTGCGTAAAAGCTTTAAGCGGAAAACAGGTTAAAGCCTGTGCCCCCGCGACCCGCAAACTCTCTTTCTCCGTCTTTCACGCTCTCTATCCTTCATCCTATCTCTCTCTCCCTCTCTGACTTTCCGGCATCTCGCTCTCTCCTTTACGATTTTTATGCCCCAGAGCGCACGATTTTTGGGGTGGCATTTCACATCGCTGTAGTTGTTATTGTAGTTGTCCTTCCTGGTGCGGTGCGTGTGTTGCTGCAGTTGTTCTTGTTATTGTTATTGTTGCTGGGCATCATCTTTTGCTATCCTCAAATCACTTTGGCTTCCAAGCAGGCCACGACAAGACCTTGGAGTAGCCTCTATACATGTATGTGTGTGTGTGTGTGTGTGAGT
The DNA here is from genome assembly GCA_020829145.1 of Drosophila nigrodunni. Taxonomy (NCBI): domain Eukaryota; kingdom Metazoa; phylum Arthropoda; class Insecta; order Diptera; family Drosophilidae; genus Drosophila; species Drosophila nigrodunni. The sequence continues at coordinate 2,716,540 of JACVCZ010000003.1, read as the reverse complement.
GCGTGCCAAACAGGAATGTTTACGGCAAAAGTTTGTTGCCTGCAATCAAAAAACTTGACGATTTTCCTTGCTTTTTACCTGGCTACTAAATGCGATTCAAATCAAACGCTAATAAAGATAAAAACAACTAAAAGTATTTAATGCTTAATAGCTACTTGTATTTACCGTTAATGTAGGCAACAAAGCACAAATCAAAATTGTAAAATATACTAAAATACTATAATATTTAGATATGACGCATAAATCTTGCGAGGCACTCAACTTAATTGATTTCATGGCTAGAAGATGTATTTGCTTACAGCTAAAATAGGAGGGTTTAAGTTTCAGCTTTTCCAATGTTAATAAAGCATTAAAAACTGTAGTAAACATATTTAATGTTTTAACTAACTTACTAGACCATAGAAACAATCGTGTTCTTGTATCTTAGTTATGACTAAAGTATTTCCTAACTTTCTGTTTTTTTTATTTTGTAAAATTTTGTATTTTATATGCTAATAGATGCATTACTTAGCGCTCATTGAATTATTTAACAAGCTTATAATGATTTCCTAAACTTTTTAAATTAATTTTCAATACAAAACCTTTAAGCCCTTTATAATTAACTTGACAATAACGTGTTTCCAATTTACAGCATCCACAAACTAATTAAATTCCTTTGCACTTATCAAAACTTTTATTTAAGCCACTTACAACGCTTAAAGTGCAACTTTAAACCACTCAAAGTGCAGTCAGACGCATAAATTTAATTAAAAACTATCGCTTCATATTTGCCAAACATAGTTTTGAGCAAAAAGTTGACGAAAATTCAATTACAAACGGTCAATCTCTATCGTAAACTGTAAATGTATTTGAAAGGGAAATTTATTTGCAATGCGAAACGCTGTCAATTATGAATTGCCAAATTGCATTTAGTTTTTGATGGGATTGGTTTATTTGAGTATTCATGCAATTGATGGCATTTCATCAGGCATACAAAGTGGGCAATAAAAATGCTTTTAGAATATAAAAAAACAAGTGTGCAACTACAGTGAGGAGGAAATTTGACAGAGGAGGATGTCAAGAGACAGAAGTCAATTCGCAATCAACTGGAAAATGTTCGTGTTACGAGGCAATATGACGAGCGTAGTAAGTGGCATTACTGTGAAGGATTTAAAGGATTTTACAGTGTCCTAGATACAAATGAAACAGAGAAATCGTTACTGCAGCCTCAAAGTATGCAACACATTGTGACTTACAAGTTTCAAACGATTAGCTTCATTACTTTCACACGCATCATTTAAGATAAACAATAAAACTGTAATGTGTGGAGGTTTGGGGGTAGGGAAGAGTAGGGGACGGGGCAGCTTCACCTTTATTTAGTTTATGGGGTGGGAAGTGCGTTTGAAAATGCGTCGTAGTAAATTATTTATGCACAACAACTGAAGGAACAGTGGAAACGGAACGAAGACACAACAACGACGTCACTTGAAATCATCATCAGCTTGGACTCATCGTTGCTGCTCTTGTTGTTTACTTTGAGCGCACGAGAGAGTAAAAGACATGAGAGAGGTTGAGTGAGAGAGCGAGATGAACGACTGTTGCTCTCGGCTCGTCGGGCTTTGGTTAACGGTAATGTAATTGCATATAGAATGTGAATGTCGTGAGTGTCGCGCCTTGTTGCAATTACGACATCTTATTTGGGTCAGCGTTGACAGAGACACAAATACACGAAGAGCGAGAGAGAGAGAGCGTTTGGTACTACTGCTTAGAGAGCAGCAGCCAGAGAGCGGCAGTCAGTGAGTGAGTGAGTGAGTTGACAAGTGCCTGTCGCACGTGTGAGCTTAAAAGCGCAACGCGTTTCGAGGCCAAGTACTAGGCGAGGATGAGCGCAAGGATGCGCTGCGTCGTCGTCTGTCACTTCCGCTGCCGCCGACACCGTCACCATTGCAGCTGCACGCTCCACCGCTGTGGGTGGCGCTTTTTAACCACGAGTGGGCGTGGCACAGTCAAACTTAATAGACTATCTACAAACAAATAAACACAAAAAAAAGAGTGCAAAATGTAAAGCACTAAAAGCAGCTTTAACCGGATCTTAGTATCACAACTAATCTAATCTAATTAGGCGACAAATGCCAAGGGGCATCCTTAAAGATGTTCACACTTGCCAACTTTCCCCACCTACATGCCCAATTTTAACTCTTAGCTTAGCTTTTGCCTTTGCTTTTATGACGCAATTAAAATGCTAAATGTTTTACGACATCGCCTGGGGCTCTTTAATTAATTCGTCGGCCGTGAAAGGTGTCAACAACAAGGCAATGGCGATGGCAGCGACGACTGTGAAAAACAAGGACAACAACACTTTTGTTGCGTGCCGCTTCTTACACTTTACCGCTTGACCCAGACACGACACACTGAAAACAGACAACACTCACTTTAAACGTCGCGCTAGCTTGGTCTAAAATCCTCCCAGTAGCCCTTTCACCCCTCTATCCCTGGCAGTAATCAAGTTGTCTTGTGTTTTTCGCTGACACAAGTAGAAAGACTCATAAGACAACGAGTAGCGCGTGCTGTGTGCTCTCCATGCGCTCCAAAGCGCATAAGAAAGGCCAGCTCAGCATAATGAACACGTGGGTAGCACTAGCTGACTCAAAGAAATCCTGCATCAGGCTAACTTAAGGATTTTGAATTGGAGATAACGTAACATAGTAATAAAGTTCAGTCAGGCATGTCACAGACTGAAGTCTAGTTCTACGAAGAAGTTTAAGAAGTGCATTTTAATTTCATAAAAAATTCATTAGTTGTTGGAATATTGGTGAATTTTACTATAAACATTTTAGTACAAAATTGTCTAAAATGATTTATATTTTATTGTAAATTAAATACCTGTACATTATAGCCCAACAAAGTACCTTTCAAAACCCAGCACGCCCCAAACTCCAACGTTTTTCTAGCATAAAATTCATGTTGCATACACACAGGGGCACACGAGCAAGTTTTGATTGCTCTGCTGTCCAGAGGGAAGCTGCTTTCTACTACACCTGCTGCTACTTCCACGACTCCTGCTACCTGCGGGATTTCTGAATTATGCAAAAACAAGGCAGCAGTTTACTTTGCGAACTTGCCACCCGACCCTGTCTGGGGGCCTGTCAAAATAGAACACATGTTGCAAGGTGTCTTCAAACCTCGGCCAAAATTTCTTATCACCGATTCATAACGTTCGCAAGGCAAATATATGCATATATATATCGGATAAATACAAAGTATAGTCGAAGTAGTGTAGCCAAATCGTGTAAGGCGGCGTGACAAAAGCCATAAATTAATTTTAACAAATTCTCAACATTCAACATTCAACAGAAAAACGCAAAAATTGAACGAACGAAGCGAATCCAAGCGAAACAACAACTGACTAACAACAGCAAAAACAACAATAATTTTTATAAAGAATAACATTCTAAGATGACGACGACAATTCGTTTATAGCATCATCTCAACTGCAACAGGAACAGCCAACAACAACAACGACAACAAAACTGAGTCGTGCAACGTGTGCTGTCTGTTTTAGTTAGATTTTAGTGTAAATATCGGTTTATTTGTATATACAAACGAGTGTACCTAAGCATATAGCATAGATATGCATTGGGTCTAGCAATAAGTAATGCCCGGGTTTTCTCTTGGGCCTCCAACAACAACAATAGTATGGGAGACGACATGATCGCGACGCAATGAATGCGAACTGACGGCCCCCGGTTTTTCACAAAATAGATTTTCAATAAAAACCCACTCGAAAAACGCCAACAATGGGCGGTACAGACAGAAAGACGGACTGCCAGACAGATAAAACGCATCGACCAGAAATCATTCCGAATCTATTTTCGAAACCAAACAAAAAACATTTCAATACTCTCTGTGCTAAGTTCTGTGTATTTGCAACTCTATAATCATGAGACTCAATCTATATACTTAGTCTTAAGGCTAGTTTAGTTAGTCAAAAGATAGCTAAATTTAGCCACTGTTTACATTTTAGCTGAATTTAGAAATTGTATATTGGCAAAAAGTGGAGAATGTGGTAAAATCTAGCTATTTGTGCAAAATAAGGTATTGATATGGGGAGTAATATTTTGAAACTCATGTTTTAGAAGGAATTTAGTTTGTAGCTAATCGAATTCATAATCAGCATTTAAGAAGAATCTTAACTTTTTTCAAATTCTATATCAGGCAATTAGGTATTAAACCACGTGTGCTTATCTTATCAGCCAAAGATCTTTAGATAAGCTAAAACATAAACTATAAGAATGCCGGGACTTTCCCCATCTTTTACAACCACCTCTTCCCTAGTCAAATTACAGGGTATATCTTAGTTTCCTTTTGCTCTTAAGTCAAATTTTGAACTTTTCTAAACTTATTTTTTCCACATTCTTCGTTCATTTACAAGCTTTGACTCACTACTTTTTTACACAAACATAATTTTTGTATATTTTAAAATTTTAATGTCTTACTTTTGATACCAAGATGTTTTCAAATATACCGCGCGGTTCTTACGTGGACGAGCACATATCCAAGGACTATGGCAAAGAGGTGCTGCTCTCAAACTGGCAGGAGCGGCGCCAGTGGAGCGAGGAGAAAACCGATGGCATTGTGCCGGGACTAAAAAGGGTTAATGCCTGTTTGCAGCACTTTAGCGAAGTGAAGGACAATTATGAAGTACCCTACCTGCCGGAGGAGGAGGCTGATGGAACGCGTCTGTATCTGGAGGGAAGAAACAGAGCTGTGCACACTTTTATGCGAAATCGGGAGGTGCAAGTTCGTTTCCCCTTCGCGCCAGATATGATCGAGAACTGTACGACTACGTATAAAATAATGTTTGATATATTGCCCAAGGAGCGTAAAAAGCAAGCAGCAGAGAATCCAGTTTTAACTGTGCCCGGCAAGCCACATGATTTGGATTTGATGCTAAGCTACGGTAATCGCACTGTAACGGGAAGACGCTGCCAGAAGAGGGGCGCAATGCGGTTAGAGAAAATGCAGAGACTGCAGACAACGTATGAGGCAGAATTTAACTGCAGAGGACTGCAGCGGTAACTTAAATCACCATATGTTTAATTTGTATTTCTATCCTCACGTATATGAATAATTAAAATCAGCTATAGTTTTATATACTTGTATATGTTTGTGTGCTTGTGTTGTTTATGCAGCTTCGGTTTTTTTTTTCATTTGCTCTCGCATCAAACTCACCATTTTCAGTTCTGCTTCCCATTGGCGACGGTGCTACTACGAGCAATTTGCACACTGGCATTGTATAGTTTTTCGTATGGCGCTGCCGTCGCGGGGTCTGCAATTTTTGGATGTTAAGAGTTTACAATGCGTTAATTGTTATTTGCAGCTGAAGCTGCTTTTTCACTCGCGGCTTTCGGTTTGCTTCACGGGGATCACGAAATATTTGTAAAATTGCACAAAGAAATTTTTCCTTTACGCTTGCTGCGCAAGTGTTGCAAAATTCGACTAAATTACCAAGAAAACAGCTGGGGTTGAGCTGCATTGTTATCGATATATCGCCATCGAAGTGCAATTCGCGTTGCAGCTTAACAGCATTGCTCCGCACTTACAGTGTTGCTCCACACGTAACAGTTAAATGATTTTATGGAATTCACCTGCATTTATTTTATTAGAAGTAATGCAAAAATCAATTTAATGTTTATAACATTTATTTCGAGCTAGAAATTTCAATTAGCAAATAAAGTATTTATCGCTTAAATAAGGCAAAAAAACGCTGGTGACTTAAACGTGAGAGCAACAGCAAAATTTAAATATTTAGTGCGCGGTGCAGAGTTTTTGTTTTAAACTATTTTTGTTAATTTGGTTGGTGGTCTTGTGGCAGTCACTTAAACTAAATTCATTTAGTGGAATACAATATTCAGTCCCGCTCCGTTTTCGTTTCATATTAGCGAATTTCACAATAATTTATTTAGGATTTCGACATATTTTCAATATATGATTTGTTGTTTTTCACTTTTCACTTAATTATGTAGTTAATAATCTTTCCTGCTTCGCTTAGTACAATTTCGGTGTCGTACTTATGGTATCTCGGCATTGTCACGTTATTTGTTCAATTGGATTTGCATTAATCTAAACTAATTCCAGGCGCTTCATCTCCTTGTACAGCTCGTAACCCATTTTGGCAGGACTTCTGGTGACAATAACGCCAGCCTTCTCCAAGGCAGCGATCTTATCGTTGGCTCCACCCTTACCGCCAGAGATAATGGCACCAGCGTGTCCCATGCGACGGCCGGGAGGCGCTGAAACACCAGCAATAAACGATACCACAGGCTTGGCCTTGATACCCTGTAAAAAATATAAAACCAATACTTTAGTATACAATAAATATGAAAAGCTTTATCGACTTTACCGAATTAAACTCAGTTAGGTAATCAGCGGCCTTCTCCTCGGCAACACCACCGATCTCACCAATCAGAATGATACCCTTGGTGTCTGGATCCTTGATGAACACATCCAGGCAATCGATGAAATCTGTGCCGTTGAATGGATCACCGCCAATGCCCACGCACAGAGTCTGGCCAAGACCCACCTCAGTGGTCTGATGCACAGCCTCGTAGGTCAGGGTACCAGATCGGGAAACGACGCCGATTTTGCCACGCTTGTGTATATGGCCGGGCATAATGCCGATTTTGCACTGTAAGCAGAAAGTAAACAAATTTTGATAACAAATTACACACAAGAACCGGTTTATGCGTCAACGCCAAAACCTCTTGAGATAACGACTATTAAACTGTAGGTGTGTCAACAGTAGAGATGTGATGTGATAAACAGAGTAACCTTTAAACTACTTACTATTTCTTATCTATTGCTATTTTAAATAGTTATTTGAATACTTTGTTGGAACTTAGTGTTGTCAGAAATAGTATAAAGTTTACATATTACTACCATGGGTCGAAGACAGCTGTTAAGCACTGTACACTACAGCGAGAACTGTAAATAGCTTTACAGAAGTCGCTGTAAACACCCCTGTTAACTCTACCGCTTGAGCTGTAAGAACCCCTGTTAAATTAACAGCGAATTCCTCTCAGTTTCTTGATACTTCTAAAACTCTTAGATATGATAATTCCTGGAAACAACATTTACTTTAAAATGTTAACAATTAACTTAGTGCACATTGTTAACAGTGCACTGTACACAACATGCCATAAATAGGTCATAAAAGCGGAAAATAAACAGCGGCCGGCCGGCCGATCAAACCGCTTTTTGAACTTTGTACCCAACGCTTATCGCTGTTGTCTTCACGCATCTCAGCTGATTACATTGAATAGCACTGACAATAAATATATACGAACCTGTTCGGGTGCAATGATGCCGGGGCAATTTGGACCGACCAATCGAGACTTGTCCTGGCTGATCAGGGCATGCTTCACCTTGACCATGTCGTGCTGGGGCACACCCTCCGTGATGCAGACAATCAACGGAATTTCAGCTTCGAGAGCTTCCATAATGGCAGCGGCGGCGCCAGGTGGTGGCACATAGATGACGGTGGCATGAGGATCCGTTGCCTTTTTGGCTTCCGCAACGGAGGCAAAGACGGGCAAACCCAAATGCGTAGTGCCGCCCTTTTTGGGCGAAATGCCGCCAACGAGCTTGGTGCCATACTCCAACGCCTGCTGGCTGTGGAAGGTGCCCTGTTTGCCGGTGAAGCCCTGGCAGATGACGCGCGAGTCGCCGTTGAGTTTCAGATTTCCTCGCGTCTTGTTGTACTGCGAGCCACAGCGTACGCTGGCGGTGAAGCCATCTAACAATTAAATTGCATACAATTGAGATGAAAATTATTACTATCAGTAGTCAAATGTTTGTTTGTTTGCTTAAGCGGGTCACATGCGAACCTTGAACATGGCCAAAACTTCGCCCACTCACCCTCACATTCTTCTTCTTCCTCAACAGTCACACATATCTTCACACATAGGCGCACACACACACTAACGCACACTGCAAACTGCAGCCACGTCGTTTTACTGAGCTCTGCTTAATTTTTTTAATTAGCAAACATCAACTGTTAGTTACTGTCACTTGTTGCCCTATATCCCAATTGGATTTAGGTTGCCCCGAAAATCGTATGAACAATTATATAATTTGCACACATATCGTTGGGAGAAATGTTTCGCAATAGATTTTTCTGCACTCACCTCGCACTTTCAGTAGCGCTCTCATTGAAGCAGCCATATTTTGTGTGTTACTGTTGTTGCTTTCGCTGTTGTGCGAGATCTGTGCAATTAATTAATTGCCCTGACAAACTTGACCAGCGTTTCTGTTTAAAACGCGTTTAATTAATGCAGACGACTAGAGCTGGAAAACTATCGACTGCCGTATCGATAGTTGTTGCGTGCACTAAGAAATATCTAACACCAATATCGATAGCGGCGTAATGCACATCGAATCTGCCGATACAAATCGAAATTTGAATTAAAGAATATTTTATTTGGTTTGATAACTGAACCTTTATTTGAAACACTAAAAGGACAGCTAAACATTATGTCTTTTAACATATATATGTAAATATATATATTGACTCACTCTTGACATATTGGCCTAATACAAAATTTATTATATATTAAGAGAGAAATTACCACAAAATACAAAAATAAAACGTGTTCACTCACAACAAAAATTTCATTCTAAAAACGTTTTAAAAGCTCTGCTTAAGGCAAGACACAAATTATATGTACTGTTAATTTCATTTGAACGGAGGGCTAAAGATTTCTTCAAGTCTTCTGCTATTAAATAAAAATTATAGTAAATGGCATTAACAAAACATTTTGCTTCACTTTAAAACCGAAATTAAAAATGCCATTAAATTACTCTCAAAACTAATTAAACACGTTATCGCTAGGCACAGCTTCACGCTCATTTTCCGTCTCCACATCCGGCTGCGATTCCTGGAACTCTTTGCGATTAAATGCATTCTCCTCGCCCGTCTGCAGACGCTGATAAACCAAGATCGCTTTACCCGTCCGCGATTCCACGAACTGCAGCAGAGACGTTAGGTTAGGTGGTTTCGTGCCCAACGTCGTGGACCATTCGTTAAGCAGAGCTTGTGAGTCGCTCAGCTTGTTTACCTCTGCATGCTCAATGCTGTGCAACAGTTTGTAATTGGTCAGAAACTCGCTGATCTTGTCGCCCAGGGAATCAAAGAGCACCACATGCGAGGGCAAAGCAGTGCGCGGATGCACTGGAATGTGGGAGCGTAGCCAGTGCATGGGAGCGTCATAGAAGCGATCCGCCTCATCTTTAAAGTTTTTCTCCTGCTGCAGGTTTGGTTCACAGGTCAGGAAGCGCATGGTAACATTCTCATGAATGTGGCTAAAAGGAATGAGCTTGAGATTGAATCCAACTTGACATGTGTTTGGCGTGCTCACCTGTAGTATGGCGTGGAGTGGCAGGGCATGAGGAAAAGTATGTTCGCGCGATGATCACGCTCGTCACGGTACTCCTGGGCAATGTCCCGCAGCTTGGGCATCAGCTCAATGGGTCCCTTCTGATGAATGGTGCTGAAGTACCAGGCAGGCAGAGCATTTAGCAAGAGTATAAAGAAGGCGGCTAACCAGAGCTTGGTGCGTGATGCCCTGTAGCTCCAGCGGGAGAGCACGTCCGAGGCAACGTACAGACACAAGGGCTGTAGCGAGGACACAAAGCGCAGCTCCTTGTGCTCCACAGTGCTCAGCACCACCAGGGATACGAAGATGGCAATCAACAGTTGTTTGCTAACCGGAAACTTTTCACTCTTGCGCACGGTTTGGACAACGCCAAAGATGAAGGGCAGCGCATTGATGCCCAGCACAGTGGGTAGACCCGATGTGAAGTACCAGTACCAGGGATGTGAGCCATAGAAGCAGCCAATGTTGTTGAAAATGTTGTACTTGAGGAACTCCCAGGGAGTGACGATCAGTTGACCATGCCAGTAGGTATCAATGGCTATGCCAGCCCCAGTTACCAGCAAGCTGTGAAGATCAAAACGGATTATATGATTTGATGTAAAGATTAGCCAAGTGACCACTCACCCAATGACAGCAAAACGCTTAAGGATTAGCTCCAACGCGGACAAGCGGCTCTTGCGCAGATGGTAGAAAGCCAAAGGCAGCCAAATTATGGCCGCGGTGGGACGCAGGAAGCAACAGATGGCCGCGGGCCAGAGGTAAGCAGTGCCCTCGCCATGCCAGGGGAAGTAACTCAGTGCGATGGTAATCAGCGAAGCCTCCAGCGTGTTGGCCAGCGTGCGGGAGCCAGTGTAGAACCAGAACCAAGGCACCAAGATCAAGAAGAGAGCCCACTTGCGCTTGCCGGTCCACACATAGAAACGGTAGTCCGAGTAGGTGGTAAGCAGCGCCTGCAGTAGGCGTGGCAGCAGCACCAGCAGCTGTGCGCTGTCCAGCTGCAGCAGCGCCAGCAGTTTATATATGGCTGCAATGGCCAAGGGGTAGACATAGCTGCGTATGCCCTGTACCCATTCCCAGGTTAGGTAGCCATAGCTGCGGGGGGTCAAAATACAAACATATATATACAGTCGCAACTTTCTGGCAATTTCCATTCGTCACTTACCCAAACGTCAATTTGTGAGCCACCTCCAGACTCTGCCAGTATTCGTCTGGCACAAAATAGGTTTTAACCACGAAAACAGATGCCAGACGCACGGCCAGTATTAGGCCGAACACATAGAGTAATCTCATCGTTTTTGGCTGGGTGAACTAAAAACGAAACGATTGTGTCATTTAGTTAATTTATGCATGTATTTTAATTATTATTCCACTATAATTTTTTTACGTACGTGTCTAACCTTAAATTTCGTTAGCGCTGCGTGTGATTTGTGTTTATAAGTGAAAAAGTGTGTGTTTTGATGGAATTCTTTCTATTTTAGCCAGCAAAACACACATTTGGCGCGCTAGCGTTGTGAACCGAAAAAAGAAAAAACTTCTGAGGCGGCCTAAAAATAACGCGAACTGAAGAGCAAAGCAAAGAGCAAAGTGACGCCGACGTTGCCAGGGTTGTAGCGCAACACAAACCGGTAATCGATAGCTCTGTCGATTTTATATCGAAACTGTTGTTTGACTGAAAAAATTACGTTAATGAATTAAAACATTTCTTTTGAAAACTGAACTAAATGATTTTAGTTATGTTGATTAAATTTAGACTATTTAACTTATTTTAACCAACGCGGCTATCGATACTTGAGCAGACAAAAGCTCGCTGCTGCAAAACTGCCCGCACTCACTCCTATAATGTCAGGCTGATAGGCAAAACAAACAAGAAAAAAATTCGTAACGTGAAAAGACGAACAGGAAAAACACAAGAGGAACAAAAACAAGTCAGCTGCGCGAACGTTACATTCAAATTTCTGTGATTGCCGGTGGAGTTGAGAATGTCGGCAGTAACGAGACGCATGGCCGCCTCTCTGCCAAAAATATTATTGCATAAAAACTGCCAACTGCGAATACGCATCGATTTACCGCGGCAAACGTTTACGACCCTCACAGCCAAAGGCCACCGCCTTAGTCCCGCATTTAGGTCTGATGTAAGAGGAAGTTGCCGACGCAATCATGGCAAGGGCGAGACAAGTCAAGACTTGTACTTTATAAGGATGCGCTGGTCCAAGCAAATTTGGGACAAAATGTTTGGCAAATATCTGCTCATCACCAATGTGTTCAGCTCCGGCGTCTTAATGGTGGTGGGCGATGTGATTGCCCAGGAGTTGGAGTACCGACATGGTTTGAGGAAACAGAATCGCTTTGATTACGATCGCATGTATCGCATGTTTGTGGCTGGAGCACTGCAGGGTCCACTGCATCACTATGTCTACAAGTGGATGGACAGTGTGCTGCCACATCGAACGGGACGGAGTATACTCAAGAAAATACTAATCGATCAGTTGTTCATGTCACCCGCCTGCATTATAATCTTCTTCTACTCCATTTGCTATTTGGAGCGCCAGACGGTGGAGGAAACCAATAGAGAGTTGGTGGCAAAGTTCCCCTACATCTACGTGATGGATTGGTTAACCTGGCCGGCTGCCCAATACGTCAACTTTCGCTACCTGGACGCCAAGTATCGTGTGTCCTTTGTCAATGTCTGCACCGCAGTCTACAATGTCCTCATGTCCTACATGAAGCACGACTTTGGTGTCAACCTGCACTTGGAAGCATCCAATACCACCGAGAATGCAAGTAATCCTGCCAAGAATCCAACCACGTGCAAAGCAAGTGACATGTAACTAACAATACTCTTGCTGACTTGTGTGATAAGAAATCTACCAAATTTGTTAGTCAATTTGTGAAGAACTTTAACTTTATCTATATGCTTATCATTAAAATGAGGCTATTAGCAAAATTTTGCATGTATTAAGTGTAGTTATTAATTAAGACACGGTGTTGATCACTGATTAGATTGTTAAAACGTGCACAAAAGTCACAAACATATCAATTCTTAAATTTATACTGTATTTAACTGACAACTCACTTTGTGTACCAAAACTTTTAAGTGTATTTTTTAAGATGTATTACAACTTTCAGCTAAAAAAAGTTTTAACATTTCTCTGCTCTTAACTCATAGAACACTTGGTGTTTAAGAAGATTTTCATTTAAAAATTACAAGTTATTATTTATTTAAAGTTAGACAATCTAAAGAATAAAATGTTTATTTATTGTTGTTACAAGGAAAAGACTTTTTATGAATAACCAGAAAAGTTTTAAAATAAATTACCCATTAAAAACATGTTTAAATAGGCTACAATCGAACAAGCCGACTATAAAAGACCCTGTACGCATTCTAGAGCTCATTTTTGCACACAAATTTGCAGTTTTCGACAGATTTGTCCTATGGGAGCTATAGGATATAGTGGTCCGATTGGGATCAAACTTGGCGAGGATAGTTATGATGGTAACATACACAATCTGTGTAAATTTGAATATGATAGTTCAACTAATACTGCACTTCTTTATACAAATTTGCTACTTTCGACCGATTAGTCCTATGGTAGGTATAGGCAATGGTTTTGACAATGAAACCAGAGTTTTATGGAGTTTTTCCAACGAAAATATATTGGATAAAAAATCTTAATATTAACAATTTTTTTGTAAAATAAATACAAGACTCTTTTGTGGAATTCCTGAAACAAATGAGTGGCTATTCCTGCATTGGTTCTGGTTCTGTCAATGCCTGTGTGGGAGCTGCAAAGTCGTCGTCGGCGTCGTCGTCGGATTTGCGAGCCTCTGACTGCAAATATTCGTCATCAGAGTCCTTGTCTATGTCGGTCTCAGTGTCTGAATCGAGATCAGGAGCCGGGGGTTTCTTCAGCTCTTCAAGTTCCTCGCGCAGCTTGGTAATTTCACTTTTTTTGCCATTTAACATCGGTAGGAATCTCGTGAGTAATAGCTGCTCCTGCTTCTTGGATGCATCGATATATTTGTGATAATTAGAGACCAATAATTTATAATCCCTTTTAGTAGGCACGTTATCTTTATCGCCATCGCTAGTGCTTGGTGTATTTGTCGGGATGCTGACCTGTTGCTGTTGACCCCATTCGATGGCTGCGTCTAGCAACTGATGAGCTTGGGATACTTTGCTCACAGCCACCTCAACGTACATGGTTTCAAAGCCCTTGCATTTCCAGAGCTTGAATTGTAACTCTTTCTCATCCAACTCATAGTCAAAGCTCTCCAAGCCCATGTGCGTAGTGAGCGCTTGTTTGCATTCAGCAAAGAAATCATCATAAGAAGGCTGCTCCAATTCCTCGCAAGCAGTTTTGATTTCATCATGTTTCAGCGTAGCCTTATAGCATGTGTTGCTTGATGTGAGAAATAGCTGCAACTCGGTGGCATCCTCAAGCCACTTGCTGTGCATGTAGATAAAGTGTTTCACGTCCCTTTGGCTGTTGGTGACCATCAGCATACGTTGTAAAACTTTAACAAAATATTCACTCATTTTAAATTGCGAATCAAAACAAATGATTTCAAATAAAATCAGCTGTTTACCGATAGCAAGAGAGCGATAACAGCCGAGAGTGAGGAGTTTTCCAACACTTATATTTGCGAATGAAAGGCATTTCAAATAAAATCAGCTGTTTACCGACAGCAACAGAGCGGTAAATTTCGAAATCCACTTCCAAATCGTTTAAATTTTGACTACGAGACTTTGAAATCACTGATAACACTTGAGTTTCCAAAATTACCCACTACACACAATAAATTTCCTGTTCAAATCATGATAAAATTATTATTGGTTGTCATCGATACATTTGCATATATCATACATTCGGCTATATCTTAAGCTTTAAAAGAATGCTCCCAATGAGTGGGCTACAACAAATTATCCGCTGCACAGTTGGCCACTTAAATCCCGACCTCATCTTTCTCGTTAGCTACAATAGTTTTGGGAAACAGTTTCATTCACTTAATTACAATCGTTTCCACTGGCGGCGCTATGCCGAAGATGTGCTGTGCCAGCGTCTGATGCTCTTGGGTGATGAAATTGGCCACCAACGTGGGAATATTCTCATTACAACGTGCAATTTGCTGCCTGATCAGAGATTTGAATTCATCCCTGGCTCCCTTGTCGGCACCACGTGTGCCAATGCGTCGTGGTTGAGCTGCACCGGCGGCAGTGGAGCTGCCCGCACCACCACCACTGGTAGGTGAACCTGTCAGCTCGAAATTGGCATCATCCTGCTGCTGAGAGTTCCAGATGAAAGCCAACTCCTCGATGATATCGATGGCAATGATGTAGTTAGATAATGTATGCAAATTGAATGATTTGCGTTGTGTAATCAGATTGAAGATGTGTTGCTTGAGCAGCACATCCTTGTCCGAGCTGAGTTGTAGCAGAGCCAGCAGATCACCAAGCAGACGATCCGAGCAATTGGGCTCGAAGAGCACACGACTCAGGCGACTGACGACGGCACGTGTGCAATACTGAATGAGGGCGATTCTGGTGAGTGGCAGGAAGATCATATGGCGATGGCTCTTCAGGCTAATGTTGTCCAGCAATTGGCCACTGGTAGCGGGCAGCTCAGCCAGTATCTTCAGTATGCACTGGAAGCCCTGTATCTGCAAGGGAATAGTTTTATAATCAGCTCGTGTACTCCATTTAAAGTGAACAACTTACTGTCATGCTGCCCTGCATCAGATTGAGACTCAGGATCTGTAAACTCTGCACTAGCGTGCCTTGTGTGGTCATGTCAGCCATCAGCTTGTTGGCCTCATCGCGGTGGCCGAAATAAATGGCCAGATCGAACAGGAAGCGTGATATCCAAGGAGCCAATGGCAGTGCCAACATCAACTGACTGAAGTCACGCTGGAACTGTTCGGTGTTCAGCAGCTGCCAACAGCGTGCCGCATGCAGGAATGCCTCAGAGAGCTCCTGGCTGATAGGCGTCGTGGCCGAAAACTTTGGTGGTTCCATGCTCTGCACATCTCCGCCATCGGGTGTCCAGTCCATGCTCTGCACCTCGCCACCTTCCGGCTTCCAGTCGATGAAACCCTCCACAAGCACATGACTAACATCTGCATCCTCTATGCGCAGCTTTCTTATGTAACCATGCAGGGAGTAGATAAACAAGGTTGTGGCATAGAACAAGACCTGGGAGCTGCCGGCGGGACTCCCTCGCAGTATCTTGACCAGCTTATCCCAGTAGACATTCTGGTTGACGTGCTTGCTGAAGGGCAGAAAGGGCTCCCAGCCCATCATCTGGCCGCAGAGCATGAGCACCTTGAAAATGTTCTTCCAGGCCTCCGTTGTATCGCACTTCTCGTCGTCCATGATCTGACGCAGGTAATACTCCAGCGAGTTGGTGTACAGACGACAGGCCAGTAGCGGCGATAGTTCTGGCGGCTTGTTCTGTATCATTGGAAGCACTTCCTCCACTAGCATGCGTTGATATAAATCCGGATCTGCCTTCATGCCCTCGGCCAGCATCTCGAGTAGGCGTGGCGCTTGCGTAGTTGCTGTTTTTGGAAACTTGTTAAACATTAGTATATAGCTATGTATACACTGTTGTAAATTATCGCCGCTATTGTTGATGGTGTGCACAAATATGCTGTGCTGCACCTCCGGCGTCAGATGCTTATACATTTTCACATAGAACTCCTGCTCCGGCGTACTCTCGCTCTCGTTGCGCAGTGCATTGGTCAGCGCGTTCACCTCCTGCCACAGCTCCGTGTGCTGATTCGTAAAGTTACTGGCACTGTTAATAAAGTGGTTAATAATATAATACGTCTTGCTTTGGTAAATTTCCACACACACATGACACTGAAACACTTGGCCGCCTCCTCGTAGTTCTTGCCATCGCGTTCGAGCAGATACGCCTCGTACTGCACATTGAAGGCGTTTGGGTAAAGCGTCTTGGCGGTCAGTATCCACGCCTTGGCCGAGCTGGGATCACTTTTACGCACATTTTGTGCCTGTTTTACCATATAAATTTCATTTTCCTCTGCCGTAGTCATTTTCTGCATCAACATTATTGACGCCGGCTAATAGAGATGTGCAAAACATTAGGCTAGTATGCTGTTCAGCATACAACTTATTTTTGCTGCACACAAAAGTTGGTTTGAGAAACGCAAATTAGTTATAAATAAATAATTGCTAAATTAAATATTTATATTTGTATATATTTATTATATTATTGCGACTAACAAACTACTTTCAATAAACATATGCGTTAGCTGCGTACTTGCCTGCCTTTGACAGCTCTGTTAACGCCTATCGATATTTCGATGACAGTCTGCGCACGATACTATCGACTGCGATGTAAACAGGTGGTTTTTGCAAACAAATTTATATTGTGCAGTTGACTTGCATATTTGAAACTAAAATGTGTAATAAGAAAATTAAATGTTGTTAATTTAGTCAAAGCGTGAGTTTGTGTAAACAATACGAAACTAATAAACCAGTGTTGTGTACGGTGAACAAGTCAAAAGTGCACTATTAGTGTATTGTTTTTTTTTGTTTTTTGCGGCAACGCAGAAAGCTTTCAAGTCTTAATCAAATGAATTCCATTTTATATAAAAACATAAATTTAAAAAGTTTACGTAATGTGCCCGACATTAAAGCGAATATAACGTGAAATGTCTGACACAAATAAAAGCAACAGAGACGCCGCCGACAGCAAAGCCAGCGCAGACGCCGACGTCAACGCAGCCACCTCTGCGTCATCAGACACAGTAGGTGCAAAGGAAGTGGAACGTAAGTAAAATAAAAAAACTATATCTAAATTATGACTACTTCTATGTAAATAAACTATATAAGTACGTTGATTATCTGTGTTGACATTTTAATGATAAGTTTATGTATTGTAGCTTAAAAGCGTTTCATTTGTTAAATAATTATAAACTATTCATTTGTGTAGTGGAACGCATTCGAATACGATCCACATGCAAAAGTTTATGTACATTTTGCTTAGAAAAATAGTTTATTATTTTTATCACTTTGGTTTGCTTATCGCAGCGACTTTGATTCAATGATTTCGTGTTTTCTTGTGGTAGTGTGTAATTAATTGATTAAAAAAGAAAATAAAAAATAAATGAAAAATTGATAAATGCACGTAGACAACGCATGACACACATACGCACAAACACACACCCACACGCACAGGTTAGTTTCATTTTATTTGGTTTTATTTCGTTTCTTTGTTGTTGTATACTAATCAATGTGTATCTCATAGACTAAAAACAAGTCAAAACACACACACCCACACACATGCACAACATCGCGGCAAAGAAAATGTAATGAAAACTTGGTTCATTACAGCGGCAACCGATGGACCACTGTGCCTGGAATATGCCACGCCGGAGGCAGTGCCACTGCATCTACTCCAGCTGCTCAGTCAGCACGAGAAGCAGAAAATCTCATCGGTGGAGCTACTGATGCTGCTCATCTACCTGGTGGCGCTGGAGAGCGGTTTTGTGGAGGATCACACGTATGCGGAGAAGCGTTCACAGCTCAAACCGGTGCCCGCTGTCGGCTGTTTTCACATCTACAATGTGCGTCTACTCAGCCAGCAATCACCGCTCAGCACACGCAAATCCGAAGATGAACCTTTTCGTCTGGTGCTGCGCAGCATAGTCAACGCTGCGGTAGAGGAAGAGGCCACACAACTAGATGCCTTGCAATCCCATCTTATGGCTGTGGTGCTGGGTGATCTACTCATGGTCACACTGAGCCCTGTGCCGCCTTCAAAGGAACCAGGACACAGTGTCTGCCTGTCCATTGGTCGCTATGTGCTCAATGTGCAGTTGGAGCCGCTCTACAAACGTTTTCGCAAACTGGATGAGCTCGCTATGCTGCTGCGACAAAAGTTGTTTCAACCCATGCGCACACAGCAATTGTTGGCCCTCAAACTGTATCTGCATCCCTCGCTGTTGGGTCTACCCGCGGAGCTGTACACGGAAATCTTTAGCTATTTAAATGGCAACCAATTGAATATTGTGGCCAATGTGAACAAGCAACTCTGCAGCTACAGCAAGGAGTTCAAGGAGCTGAAGCGTTTGGGCTAAGAAGACTACTTAATATTTATGTTTATTATAATAAAATGAAGAATTTATGTAAAACTTGAAAGGGATTTTTAGTAGCAGTGCATAAACTTATCATTTAAAAGAAATCTCTGTAGGAAAAGAACTCAAAACACATTTTAAAATTGTGCCACTAATTAAGCTTAAACACTTTCTTTAACTATATAAAACTAATATAGTAATAAGTTGTGGAACAGTTTAATTTATGCATAAAAATTGAAGTTTGGTTTTGGTTTGAATAATTAAAAAGTTAATAAAGAAAGTTTTCTGTTTTGATATAAATGAACTTGCTGTTACTTACCAAACTGAATACTTTAACTAAGAAACTAGGTTTAAGTTCAATTGAAATTATCTTTGTAGTCTTTTTTTTATTTAATTAATATGCTATAATTAAGTATACTATATAAAAAAGTACCAAAATATGTACTAAACTAAATAAATGCTTTTTATTTATGACAAAAATTAAGTTTGAATTTTAGAATTTTTTAAAATAGTTTATAAATATTTTACTTTAATTATTTTTATTTGCTCCACGTTCCTATCTCTATTTTGTTTTTCTCTTGCTCTTTCTCTTCCCATACCCACAGTGGAGGCACCACCCACGCCCGGTGCGGAGTCCTGTGATTCCTACAACATTTTTGAGCCCACGCCGCTGGATTGCATCAGCATCAAGAGCAGTGCCAGCAATTATCTATACGATCGTGAATTTGAACTAAATGGTAAGTGAGAGTGTTAAATCAGGAACGCCCCTAATTCAATCGACCCTAGCACACAGCAGTGCAGCATTGGAAGCAAGCAAACCTAACGGAACGCACACATTGCGCCCACATACAGTGAGCATTTTTGCGCTTCCTTTTTGGGGTTTTCGAGTTTGAGTTTTTTTCTTTATGCGCACGCAAAATCAACAAAAACCCACGCAAACAGTGGCAGCCTCCAGTTGCCTGCCCCGCCTACGTTTCCCCAGGGAGTCGCATCCCTTTGGTAGCCACCCCAGTACCACTTCTAACCCCCTAGCTACCACTGCTTGTTTCTCTTTACTTGCCACACATTCGGTTACTTGTGCTGCTTTGCTGCGCGCCTGTTCCATGTTTGTATTATGATATCGACCAGCGTTATCAAGGCAGCTACAGCTACAGCTCCAGCTCCTAGCTGCGGCTCTTGAGCTGCTCCTGCGGGAAACGTCGAAATTATCTTGCAACAACTTTATCACAAAAACAGCACAAAAATGTACACAAAATAAAGAGACACTGTGACAAATACATAAATAAATTACGAGCACAACTTCGGCTCGCATTAAAAAATCAAACGCGTTCCTCCACGCTCTCCTACCCCCTCTCCCACTCCCACTCTATTGTTTTGCGAAGCTTTTGAAGAGCTTTGCTGCTGCTCTTGAAATCCGTTACGTTTTCCTTTTTGGCCCAGGAGCAGCTGTTTCTTGCTCTCCGCTTGTCTCTCCTTGGGTTTGGGTGAATGAACCCGTTGCCAGCCATCAAGCATGCTATGTTTTGTGCCTCAATGCTTTTACTGTCAGTGGGTCGCATTGGGCTGCACCATCCCCCACCACCCTCAGCTCCGCTGCAACGCCAAGGACTTGCACAGTGGTTGCAAGTTGTGTCTTTAGTTTTTGTTTGTGTTTAGACAAGTTTTTAAGGGGATAAGTTTTTTGTTATCTTATCACATCGCTTTGCTGTTTCAACTACTTTTATTAATTATTACTTAGAATTCTTGACTGCAAATCAGTGCGCAGTTTTGTAATGTGTCTCAGTTTAGGTGTGTGTTTTCTATAGTTAGATTTGTGTATATTTGCTTAGGCATAGTATTCTTTGCTGCACTGTGTGGACTATAAGGACAGGCGACTTAAAAACACCGACTTAGTAACTGTAGAAATTCAGAAGAAATGTTTATTTTAGCACTTAAATGTATATTTAAGTTTGCTACATAATGTTTAAACCATTTAGTCTAGTAACTGCTAAGTTTAAGACATTTAATTGTTATCTTAATGAACTGAAATGCTCTTAAAAATATGCTGGTATATTTAATCACACAAATTGAGCTATTTTGCATCACACAATTCACAGCTGAATACTCTATAAACTTGCCTCTACTTTATTGCTACTATTTCCGATTCCTCCTTACTTTCCTTACATTTTCTTTCTACAATAAATTATTAAGCCTTTAGCTCACAATAATATATATATATATATATTAATTTATTTAACATTAACTAATTAGTTTTAAAATAAGCAACAATTCTGGCCATTTTTGTACAACATTTTTAGCTAATTGTACAAATGTTTGTTAATAACTTTTGAAATCGAAAGCGACTTGTGTTTGTTTTTTAGTTTTAATATCGAATAAAGTTTATCCTAAACTATCGAAGAGTTAGGCAGACATTAACAAAATAAAATTGTGTATTTAGTGTTAAGATATTTTTTTAAATTTATTTATATTTTATTAGTTTATTTAACATTCGTTTTTATCGAGTTTAAATTTTCAGAATGACTTTATTTAGCATTTGTGGCTTGCTCCACTGTCTACCGCCTCAGCTAACTATGCCACACACACTCCTCACACACACACACACACTCCCCACACACTCATTTGATAGCTTGTCGTTTTGACGGTTGTTTTAACTTATTTTCTTGTACGCTTTTTACGGTAAACAAAGTGAAAGAGTTGGCAAAACATACGTTCGCTGCATGCATAAGAACTTTCATAAACAGAAGTAAATGCCCCTCACTGCCCACTCTACCCCTTGACACCCCTCTACCCCCTACCTGCCCAGCCATGACTAAACCTAAACCATGGCCACAGAGCCTGGTCCAGTTTATGCAGCTTCACGAGCGTACGCTGCGCTCTCTTTAGGTCACTCGCTCTCTGACGAAGGCTCTCTCTCTTGCTCTGCTGCTCTCTGAAAGTTGCGCTTTTTGCGACGTAGGCAGCAGTAGCAGCAGCAGAGCAGAGCAGCAGCCGCAGCTTTTTCACAGGATAACAAAGCTTCGTGCAATCAGTCGTTGTACTTAAGCCCAACGAATCTGGTCGAGTTTTCGGTTAACAAAAAACTCACGCGTTTCTCAGAGTGTAACAGTGTGTGTGCGTGTGTGTGTGTGTTGTTGTCTATGTTGTGTGTGACCGACATACACAACATATGTACACGAGGCTGAGGCCCATAAATAAGTGACAATACTCGGAAAAAAGGGAAATCGTGTGACGGTAAACGGGAAAATAGCAAAGCGCATCAGCTGTGTTTTCTTTTGGCTTTTCCTTTGCCAACGTTTTAATGTTGCCCCATTTGGCTGGCGACGTGCGGCGCCTTAATTAATCAAACCGATAAACTGTGCTGTGTTTCCCGCTAAAACAAGCCAAAAAAAAGAAGCAAACGGCTTTCAAGCTGGATTACGGCGGCAATGATAATGGACCCTGGGAGAAGCAGCAGAAGCAGACTTCGAATCCTTTAAATGCTGCCGCTGATAATGTTGCAACCAAGAGCAATCAGGAGCAGCTGCAGCATGATCTGTTGCAGCAACTGCAGCAGCAATTCCAAATGGCCGCCGTGCAGCAGCAGCAGCAGCAGCAACGGCAGCTGCAACATCAGCACTCGCATCCGCCATTTCAGCAGCAACTGCAGCAGCAACAACAACAGCAACAACATCCGCCAAATCTCAATCAATATGCAACACATCCGCATCCGCACGCGCATCCGCATCCGCCGTTGCAACATCATTTGTCGCTAGGTGGCGCTCCCATCTATCAGCAGCTGCAGCAGCAACAAGCGGCTGCCAACACAGCCACGCCCACCGCCTACCATTGTCAATACTCCACGCCGCAGCATCACTATCGCAATGTGGCAGCCACAGCAGCAACCGGAGCAACAGCAACTGGCACAACAGCAACTGCTGCTGCAGCAGCAGCAACCATCAGACGTCGCACGCTGAGTCATGTGGCACGTTCCTATTCCGTTTGTGCAACAATGACACCTGCCACAAATGCTGCCGCTGCCGCTGCAAACGTCGCAGGATCAGTTACTGTTGCGGCGCTGCAACAAAAGTCGACTAATGTTGCCACCTCCACCACGTCCAGCCAAGTGGCATCCACTAAGCTCAGCGTTGCCGGACACCACAAAACGGGCATCATGGTCGCCGCCTCCCGTTGCCGTTCGCCAATTATGCTGTGTCACAGTCACAGCGACGGCGAGTTTCCCATGTACCGCGGTGAGTGTCAAAAGGCAGAGCATCAAAATTTGAAGTGTGGGCGGTGCAGGGGATTAGGAGAGCAGACTGTTCTGCAGCTTAAGCTGCGCAGAAAGGCAGCTCAAAATTAACTGTCGAAATTTGTGGTTTCTATGAAGTTTTTGACAGTTTTTGAGATGACTGAAGATTGCAAATAGTGGGAGTGTGGGAGTGTGGCTTAGATCAGCTACATGACATTTTGTTATATGTATTAAATGTAATGATTAAAAGCATAAGATTGAGTAGTATTTAAGGAAGCTTTGGCATGCTTAGGAATAGATTGGACTAACTGAATTTATTAACCATAAAATACTTATTTACTTTGGTTATTAATTAATTCCACGCCCTGTCAGACTTTCTGCACTCAATGTCCATAAAATTGACGGTGCTTAAGCGCGCCTATAACTAGAATACCCAAAGAGAATTTAACTCGAGCTGTATTAGTAATTGATACATAATCCATTGATAGTAAATGAATAGTAAAGTAAGCGAAAAAGTACAGCTTTATTAAGTTGAATATATAAATAAAGAACTAATGCTAATAAAGTTAAGCAAATGTGACAATTCGCTTAATTTTCTTAGGCAAATGTAAAGACATATAGAAAGCACTTTCTAGAGCTTTGAATTTGAATTTAATATATACTTTTGTATGCTACACATATTTATGAATTTATTCAAAAGCGCAAATGAATCATTCATTGTTAAAATGAGTAAGTGAATTTTCTACAATATTCGGTAGAAAGGACCACTATCAGCACAACTTGTAGCACTGTCTACAAGCTTTATAAAATAAAATTGAATTGAACAATTACTAAAATAAGTAGAATTTTTGGAACTTATACAGTTTTAAAAATAATTCTTAATGTTTTCTTTAAGCATATTTGAGTAGCTCTTATGAAGCAGCTTAAATTGCTGTAAGCATGAAGAAATCTTTAAGTTATAATATACAATATAAAATTTATAACTTTATGGATATAAAGCAAGCACTTAACAAATCCAACAATTTAAAAATTTAGAAAAAGTTTAACTCTAAGCAAAGCCTACAAATAAAACACTTTAAAAATTAAATCAATTTTAGCGCTAACCAAAGGAAATTTTAAAATTTCAAAATAATTTTAATTTCTAAAACTAAAAATACAATCACTGTGTTTTAGTATATTTTTTAGGCCATCTAATTAGCTGCCACGATTAATAACTGTAGTCAGAAGAGTCGCATTAAACCTTTGAAACTATCTGCCAAATTGTTCTGCTTTCCCTTTTGCTTTAGCTAATACTCTTATTTAGTTAAATTAGTTAGTGCGCTCATTAAACGCTTGTGCTAACATTAACTGGTATTTGGTGCTCGTTTCATTTTGAGTCCCCTTTTTATATGCTAATTTGGTGTGAGCATTAACTATTTATTTATAACTCATAACCGCTAGTACTCGCTGAGAATGGGTTTAACCATTCGGAAATTGGTTGCTATGTAAATGTAGTCGTCGGGTAATTACACTTTGAGTGTATTCACACTGAAGACATCAAGTTGAACATAAAAATGCATTTGAGTCAGTCGCTGACTCGCTCTTGTCTCTCTACCCTTCTCTTTCCCACGCGCTTGACACCAAACAACTCATTAAGCGTCGCTGGAAATGTCCTTTGTCCCTTTATTCACATTCGCATTCACATTCGCTGTTTCTCCCTTGGCGCCGTCTAGCAAATCTGATTTTTTTCTCTCCTTTCTTTTATTTCTGCGCTGTGTGTGTGTGTGTTTGTGTGGGAGCGTTTAATTAAATTACACTTTCAATGACACCAGCAAAAACTCAGAGCATTTCGAGCTACAAGTCTGTCGATATTACGACTCGCACTCCCTTTTGCAGCCGTTAATATCCTTTGATTTGCTTGAACATTTGCAGCATGAAATTAGAGGGCCAATTGTGTACCCTGTGTGCTATTGGCTGCTGGGGTATGCTGGTTTGTCAGTGTCAGTGATTTGTTAGTAAAAAGACTTACTTTATTCAACAGCTTGTTTATCTTTGCGTATACCCTGTTATAAGGGTCGAAAAGTTCTGCTTTTTCATATCAAATCAGTTGTTAATAAACAATTTTTCTTTAGGAAACAGTTAATCAACACATCTTTATAGATTTTCTTTACAATTTGCCTGCTAAACTTAAAGATATTTTAAAGTCATTCCTTAAGCATTTAATTCTTTTTCAAACTGTTTCAATTTTTCACACATTTTCCATAGTTTTCCCCTGCAAACTGTCGTGTTTTCTAAGCATTTTCCTTTTCCTTTGTGCACACGCTGTTTTTATTAACTGTTTGCTGTTAACCGCTTTGTTGTCGTCACTTTACTTGTAAGCAATTAATCATTAGATAACCAAACAATAAAGTTGAACTCTGGCAAGATAAAGTGACAATGGAGGTGACTTTGGCATGAGTTAAGCGAAAGTGACAAGTTGTTTATCGTTTGGTTGCCATATGTTAATGGCGTTTAAACTAGGCAGCGTGTTAATGAAAGGAGACGTATACGTAATATTTAAGTAAAGGGCATATTAAGTATACGCCGAATGCGCAGTTTATATTATAGAAATTAAGTATTTTACATGCAAAGTGACCATGGCGGACACAACTGAACATAAAAGTTAACTTTTGGTAGCATTTCGTATGAAAAACGTTTGTTGATGTCTAAAAAAAACTTAAAAAAGTGCAGCAAAGTTTGGAAGACTGAGCTTGTTGGCTGCCAAGTGACACTGGAGAACGCCAGGGATATTAAATAGCAGTAGACTGCTCTGTAAAGTAACTAATAAACTTATGACAAGTTGAAGCACTCTCTTCCAACAATTCTACAACTAATACAAACTATTCATTGCTTTTGGGGCATGCCACATTTAAGTTGTCCGCTGAAGGTCATTCCCAAGTCGATCTTTTCAGCGGTTATATGCTGCTGTCGATTTATTTTGTGTGCTGTCCATATGGCGCCATTTTTGACAAACTGAGCAACAATGAAGGCAAGAAACTTTGATGCCACGCTCGTAATCATGCTGGCATGAGTGTGTGTGTGTGTGTGTGTGTGTGGCAGCATCTTGTGAGCAGATAAAGACGGAGAGCTAGAGGAAGACAGGGCGAGAGAGTGTGTGCTGCCACAAGCTAATGAGTCCATGGCGTGTCTTTAGCGAGTCTCGAGTTAATGTTTCGCGTATTGATTTCGTCCTTGCACGTTTTTCACACACACCCAAACACACACACACAGATAATTGGCACAAGTTGGCAGCTTTCCAGACTCCAGAGCAGGAATCCACTGCAGTCACTCGTTGGCAGCGCAATTAAGGGGATTCCTCCCTCGCTCCCTCTTATTCCGCTCTCTTCCTCTCCTTTTGACGAGTTACGTGCATCAAATGTAAATTTAATTTGCAACTTGTGCCAAAAAATGTCGATTCACATAAGTTTCTGCCTTTCGAGCCTATATTGATTGAACTCTTATGCGCTAAACGTTGACGTCATTAGCGAATGTCTTCTATCATTTCAGCTCCCTCTCTTGCCACTCTCTTCCGCTCTTCCTTTGTGTGTGGGTGTAAACGGTAATAAATGAGCCGTTGTTTAAGCCAAATAGACAAAGTTGTTTTCGTTGGCTTAAAGGGGAGCTAGACACACACACACACACACACACAAACCAGCCAGCTTAACTTGGCCCAATGAAACAAATCGAGCATCGTTTTTTCTAGTCTAATTCAAGAGTAAACATTTTCTTTTACGAGCAGCTGAATAACACGTTGAATGAACTTGATGTCGAGTCAAATTTGAATGGGAAAAGCCGATTAGATGAGTTCCTTGGTACATACTGTGTGTAGATTGCTCTTTTTGGCCGTTTTCCTAAACGTTTTACTGGCTTTATTTTGTAACAGACGTAGGAAAGCTACAAGTTACTCAATAATCGACTTGTAAAACCTATGAGGGCATAACAAAATGCGCCAAACCCTTACAAAAGCGTAATTTATGCTATTTTCGGTAACGTTTCACTGGCTGCAAGACCGCAAAATGTGTATCACAGCTTAGAGACTTAAATAAAGCCTCTTCAACGCTACTTATGAAGTAGACTTCTGATTAAATTGTTAAACTGTAGCTTGCAACTCGTTCGTAAACGTTTCACTGGCTGCTGCACCCTAAATTCTGTTTCACACCTTGTGGAACCAAGTCTCTTCAAAACATCTAAATAAACTGGACTGCAGCTTACATTGTTTAGCTGTCGTGTACATCTCTTTCCTAAACGTTTCACTGGCGGCATTTTATCTACCATAGACTTTAGTTGCATAACTCCTGGCAAATCTTATCAGCAGTGCTCTTCTTCTTACAACTATTTAGCTAAAAATAGTTAAAACTTATAAATACTTTGAATTATCAGGTAATTTCTTTGCCTAACTTTCGGGCCAAGTTTCCCAATCATAGGCAAAAACAAACTTAAAGTTTAAAGCCGCAAAAACTTGGCCCAGAATGTAACTAATAGCTTGTGAAATTATTTTGGTAGGCAATGCGCTTATAGACCAGATTAAGTTGCATTCTGTGTGAAAAGCCAATTTAGTTTTCTGTCAGACGAGAGGAAAGAGGAGGGGAGGAGAGAGGAGCGTAGAGAGGAGGTGAGAGAGTGGGAAAATTGAATGCAGTGGGAGTTGGGGAATTTCATTTGTTCCGTGATCTGGCATTGAATTAGGCCATCTTCTGGGCCATGCTTGTAACTGCTTTAAGCCAACATATTCAAGTGCCAATTCATTTTTGCCTTGGCTTTGGCTTAGTGAGCGCCTGAGTGTGTGTGTGTGTGTGTCTGGTGTCTACGTGTGTGTTAGCCTCCTTGTTGTGGCCTGTCAGTGGCAACAAGGCGAATTACCATAAAAATGCGCAACGCACAGCCAGCCAAAGATAATCTTTATTTGCACACACATTTGCTGAGCCCAATTCAAATGGCGCAAGTCCTTGAACCTTAAGGACCTTTCTGAACACAAACACACACACAGACACAATCCAGCCAGTCAGCCACAACAATAACAACAATTGACATTTGAGTCATTTTCAGGCTTTAACAATTTAATGTTCAATCAGTTTGTTGCATATTTTTTTTTAACTTTTTCTTTTCACCAGCTAATAGCCCAGTTTATATCGTCTTTTTACTTATTTATGCTGGCCTACTTACCTGTGCAACCAGCCACGCCCACCGTGCCTCTCGGTACGTCATCAGCATGCTGCTCATGTGCTGCACATAATTGCATTCAATGAGTCTCCTCGCTTCTCTTCGTGCTCCTCTACCCCAGCGCCACTTGTGCTTGATGAGGTCGTTCTGTGCAAGTGGCTAGGAAGGCAGAAGTTTCTACCTACCTCTCTCTGCCTCCTCTCCAGGCCTCCTTCCCTGTCACTCGCTGCTTATTGAGTGGCGCGGCAAATGACAATAAAAGCAGCGGTTACTTATACGCCACGTTGTCCGCCTTCAGTTCCAGTTCCATTGAGCTGTCATGTCGTTCAATTGGCCGCTTTTGTTAGCGGCTTTATTATAACGCCAACTTTCCGCATTGCCCGTAATTAAATGCATTAACTTTACTATAGTTTTGTGTTTTTATTTTTCGATGTATACAACTTTTAATGGATTGAATTAAGTAGTTAGTTAGCATATGTTAAACACAAATTTACCGCACTAATTGAAGCTCTAAAAGCTCTTTAAGGGATTACTTTTCTATGCCCCTCCTAATGGGACTTTGGAAATTTTATAAAATTATAGCTACTTTGAGGTTGATTGTGATTGAGTTTTGTTTGCTGTTCCTATCATTAAAATCGTTTGGATTCATTTCATTTTTTATGAATTTTCAGATTGATTTTTAAATTTTATTAAGTTATCAAATATGTTTACAGAGTCCAGTTATCGAATGCCTTACCGATTGAAGTTATTGAATATGAAGTTATTTAGTTATCAAATATGTTAATAGAGTCCAGTTATCGAATGCCTTACCGATTGAAGTTATTGAATATGTATCAATGAAAGTTATCGACTATTTTGTTGTTTAAATTGGTTATTGCAGTCATTAGTATGCCTATCGATGAGTTTCATTATTATAATCGTTTACGAACACATTAATTGATTTTAAATATAGTTATCGATTTACGTTTTCATATATGTTATCGATTAAAACCATGTAATATAATCTGGCTGTCGAATTTATCATTATAATGTTCGATTATAGCTATCGATCATAATTATCGATCATATTAATCGACTGCCAACACACTTATCGATTTTGACTAAAGTTATCGATTATAATTATCGAATATGCATTCAATTAAAGTATTATACTATGTTTTTATAGTTATCAATTGACTTTATTAATTAAATCAATTGTTATCGGTATCGCCTCAGCTCATTTATCGATTTCGAACTATTTTATTGCCAAACACGTTGAAACTTAAGCGAATATCAAACTTAATGATTATGGTTTGAGCTACAAATCGAGTGTGCAGTAAAAAAACATATTTATGGGCAAGATTTCATTGAATAAAGTGCACACTACGAGCAAAGGGTATAAAAGCTAAGCGCTACTTTAACACTGAATTGAAAACTGATCCCGAGTAAGGCTGCCCAATCAAGCTGTAACTTGTAGTAAGGTCTGACAAATGTGCCTTCAATTTGGGCTTCGTTTTAGCGCTTTTCCACTGTAATTTCCAGGCATTCCTCCTACACGTTTTCTGCATAATTTTCCTTGATTTTTCATCTGCACACACACACCTGCTCATTTCGCTACTTTGCGCATTCCGACTGTCTGGCTATTGATTTAAACGTTCTTATGCTTTTGACTATGCTGCTACGACCTTCGCGGCCTCTTTGCGTCCATTGACCACAAAAGTCGACACTCGAAAGAAAAAATGGCAATTGAGGCGTGAAAAGGGCAGAGGAAAGCAACTTATTTGCTGACAGGCTTTGCAATTGATTTTCGTCAAGTTATTTTAGTTTTATATGCGAAACGTTTGAGCGTTGACGCGATTTCGACGGCAAACGCGGCGGCTGTGTAATTTTTTTGTGATTTATATTGTGTGTTATATAAATCGATTATACGCCACGTTACACGCAGAAAAAGAGTATTAACTTATCTGGTCTGGTGTCGAAAGATTTTCATTTATCGCCAGCGACTTTTGTGCGTGTGAAGTGGCAATCGAGTGGATGCTCAGAAAATCATTTGAGGGGCGGAAAGTGTAGTAAAAAAAGAAGAGAGAAAAAGTCGCTTTCAACACCTTGATTTGTGTCGTTAATAGACTAAACATTTAGCACTGATGTTGCGCAAAAGTCGACAGCAATTGAGGCAGACGAAGACGAACAAGAAGAAGAAGAAGCAATCATCGGATGAGCGGAAACGGAAATTGTTGCTCTGCATTTTTAACAGAGGTCGGACGCCATTTTCATTATAAATTTACGCCCTTTTCCAACACTCCCCGCGTGCAACGGCCTTTTTGCAACTCATCGTTGAATTAAGCAATGAATTTTTAATGTGTAGGCTCTGCCAAATAATTGCCACGCCCCCCACCCCCTGGCCAACTAGCCCACAAGAATGGGGAATGAAATAAATGACGGCAACACAGTTTCAGACAACGGGTTAAACGTGTTTTATCGTCCTTTATGAAACTGAAACCCTTTGAAGTGGTGCTCCTGCTGCCAAAAGGATTCACTTCCCACTCGCTTTCCCTTTGCTCTTCTCCACTCTTTCACTTGTTGAGTTTAATCAGCTGAGTGTTGTTTTGTAGCATCGAGATTGTGTTGACACTACACAGCCAAGTAGTCGACTGAGCATCCTTTTTTTTTTTAGCAAGGATTTCAGTTGTCCAAGTTCAGCGCTGGCAATTAATTAGATTCTTGGCTGCGTTTAGCAATCATTAATCAAGCGAAATTTGATAATTGCCATAATTTAATACAGCTGATTAATGCTGCCTTCGATGGCCAAAAATCCTTTTTGTCTTACTTAAAATGAGGCACAAAGTTTGCAGTTTAACTTTAATTTATAATTAACTGTTGAAGGGATTTTAAAGGCTTAGAATTTAGCATATATAAAAGATTTGTTTGGCTTTAATTGGGCATATAACTTATAGATCTTTTAAGCTGTTTTTCAGTCACAAAGTTTAGTTTAATTTACATTTAATTTGGCTTGATTGAAAGCTACACAAAGGACAATTCTTCAAGAAAATACATACTTCTTTCACTTTATAAAATTCCAGTTTTTATTACTTTTACACAATTTGCAGCCCTTTTTCAGCTAATACTTGACAAATGTTGTGCTACTCGACAATGACTTGTTGTTAAGTAAAACAGGCAAAAATCCCATTGTTTTTATTATGTAAAAGGACATGTATAAATATTATAAATATAATAAATGTTGATTTCAGTTTGTCTTTCAATCAAGCAGACAGACAAACACAGAAACAGCCAGACAGACAGACAGGCAGACAGAAAAGCATCCACTTCCATGCACTTGAACTGTGTTTATTTATGGCATTTTCTGGTATTTGGCAATCAAGCTAAGTAAATGCCGCATAAGTATTTGCCAAAGATAATGCCAGCTGAATCGAATTAAAATTTGTGGTAAGAGGCTCCTACTCAGGTATGCTCCTGACACAGCTGTAATAAAAAGCTCATTGAATTCTATAAAATCAATATTTTACTGCATAATTGATAAGAAGAACTGACTAATGACATTTCTGTGTTGTGTAATTTTTTTTTAGAATTTTTGGCAGTTTCGGGCTTGACTTGGCTGCACATTTCAGCGGTTTTTACTAATCTACTAAAAATTTAATGCAGTTGTGTTTTAAAAGTCATATTGTTAGCGGTAATTGTTTGCTTCAAGTTATAGCTTTATTTCAACGGAAGTTATGACTGCTTTTAAAACTTTATGGCTTTTTTGTGTATGCATGACTATTTTAGAAATCATATAGTGACCAGACAGTTTTTTGTAGCGTAAACGAAGCTGTTTTGCTTAAAATTAATATTTAATCATTTTTTAATGCTGAACTACTTAAAAAGTCAGAAAGAAAGCAGCAGCAAAGGCACAAAGGTAGTAGCTTTATTAAAGCTAGAGTTATAGCTGTTTCATATTATTAATTAATACTTTTTTAATGCAGAATAACTTGAGAAATTAAACTAAAATCATTAAGTCTAACAGCAAGAAAGTAGCTTAATTATAGTCAAAGTTAGAGCTGTTTGAAATCAAAATCAATATTTTTTAAATGCTGATTTACTATAGAAGACAAACTGCACTCAGCAGCAGTTTCAGAATGGTCCTAGCCAAAGTTTGTTTGATAATTTTGTAAAGCAAAAATCTTTAAAAATTCCAAAAGACAGCAGAAACCATTTCAGAAAGCTAATAGCACTTTTATAGCCAAAGTTTTGGCTGTCTATAATCAACTGCTATTATTCCGATAGAGCATTCATACCATGTCTATATCTCCCGATTCCTTTGCTTTATATTTTGTACACTTGACTTTATTAAATTTACTCATGCGCGTCATTTCTTTCTCTTGTTCTTTTTACAGGTAAGTTTGACATTGATGGACTACATTCCCGAAATACTTGACGCTGCCAGCAACAGTCAAACAAGGCTGATAATGGGGCTGCAGCCCTGGTTTTTGCGTTTGTCGAGGGATGCCAGTAAAATGGGAGAAAGTGTTTTTCCGGTATGCCAATGACTTTGTTGAGATTGTTGAGGGCACACAAAATATGCAGAGGTGTGTGGAATTTTTGCTCTTTTGCCACCCACACAGACGTGTCCGTCATAATTTCTTCCTTTTTTTTTTGGGGCCACTGTGCGTAGGTGTCACCTGGTAGCAGAAGATGATGGTGGCCACTTTTGAGTTTTTTGTAGGCGTTACTTTGGCTTCCACAAATTAGATTTACATTTGGCATTGCCTAAAACAACTCAAGCACCTACCAAGTGTTATACTCTACATAAAGTAAGCTGCTGATAGCCACAAGAAGTCAAAAACTTGGCCAATACCGTGGTCATAGCTGAGCAAAGTGTAACAAAAGTTGTCCAAAAGTTTTCACTGTTGTGAGAGGGTTTAAAGGTGCAACTTGTACAAAGTATTTTAAGTGAAAACTTTTGGCCCCGCAGCTGGAAAACAACTATTTTCCCAAGAGACTTTTCCTCAAATATTAGACAATACGAAAATGTGCAATTTGTTGCTAAAAACTAAAGTTTAGCTTAGAGCAAATGTTAAGTGCTTCTATTTATATGCGCAGAGGTGTAGGTACAGTGTGAAAAAAATGTTTAAAAAATAAAAGAGAGTATTTCGTAGTCGACTACTGCACAAATTCCATCACATAATTAAATTATGCAAATAAAAAATGTAGAAATTCCATAACAAATGCAGATTTGATTAGCAATAATTAGTTTAGTGCCCAAAACCTGCTGCCAAGCATATTTTCATTGGCATGTAACTTAAGTTTTCACTAAAAAAAAAAAGATGTTGACAGCAAAACTCTAAGCAAATAAGCTAATACTGGTACTAGGCTTAAATTTCTTGGTAGTGAAAGGTGACAAATTAGCCAAGTTTTTGTAGGCAAAGTTTATGTTTTGGCAAATAGGTTACCACAAACTGGCTTTCAGTGGCTTAAAACAAAAGTCTGTCGAGATTTTTGTAAAGAATTTCTGTTTCGCTTGCAGACTACAAGTTTGCCACACTGTGCATTTAGGTAGAAATCAATTGAATTTTGATCGAAATGCGCTTTATGCAAATGTTTTTAGATTTTTCGCTGCGCAATTTTGTTTGCTGCATTTTTAGGCAATTTTGTATGAGTTTTCATAGGTTTGCAAAGCACTGTGCGCCTGAAAGTATGCTACACATAAAATATGCAAATGGCATCAGTGATGCTGAGGTTCCAGTAGGAAGTACGTGGGTGGCAGTGGGTGTATGTATGTGTGTGTGTGTGTGCGTGGGTTTGTCATGTATGTGCGTGTCTGCATTCGTTGCGTGTTTGGGACAACATCAAGCAACTTAGTTGCCATAATTTGCACATTTTAGAAGCCGACGCGCATGCAGTCGACAGCTGACCACGCCCACTGCCACCCATACCATAAATACGCCCCTTTGCCCCACTGTACCCCAGAGAGTGCATTTGATACCAAACGGAAATTGCTTTAAAAACGGAAAAACAACAAACGAAAAAAAGAAAATTCTCAAATCTGTGGCGTTCTCCACTTTCTGGGAAAAGCGTCAATTAAAAGCTCAAAGCTTAATCACAGCAAATAAAATTTAAAACTTTTTTTGTTGTTGTTTTCGGTTCGTTTTGTTTGCTTTTTATTTATTTAATTGGTTCATTAGTTCGTCAACAAGTGTTACAGTAGTCACTGGCAGGCGAGCACTTCGTCTCCGCTCAGTCCTAACGTCTCAGGTACACTGAGCTGTAGGGATAGGCGCTGTAGGCGTAGGGCGAGGCATAGACACCGCTAGTATAGGCTGCTGCATAGGGAGCGGAGTAGACGCCGCTGGTGTAGGCGGCTGCATAGGGCGTGGCAGCTACGTAGGGGGTTGCACCGTAGGTGGCCAGAAATTGGGGCTTGGCGGCGGCCAAAGCGACAATGGCGAACAGGCAGAGAGCGAACTGGAAATGAGTAGAAGCAGAAGAAAGGGG
Organism: Drosophila nigrodunni; assembly: GCA_020829145.1. NCBI lineage: Eukaryota > Metazoa > Arthropoda > Insecta > Diptera > Drosophilidae > Drosophila > Drosophila nigrodunni. The sequence goes on along the minus strand of JACVCZ010000003.1, from coordinate 2,682,154 downwards.
AGATTAGAAACGTTAAGGATTATGGAACTAGTTCACTTTTGGTTCATTTTGATATGCGAAAGGTTTGCGAATGTGTTGGTTAGAGGAGAATAATTTTGTTTGTACTTGACTGGTTCATTTAATGTACTGATGCATTAGTTCTTATGAACTAGTTCATTTTTATGCAAGCACTTTATATATAATTTGACACATTCTGTTGTAAAAGTCAGTTTAAATGAACCAGTGCATTCTTTAAACTCGGAACTAGTTCCGTTGTGTGATGTTTAGTCCTTTGTTCTATAGAACTGGTTCATTTAGAAAGCTTACTTGCAAGCTTTTTAACACTTTTCTGAACTTTAATCTCTATAAAATGCTAAACTTCAAAATGAACTAGTTCAACTGAACTGGTTCGCTCAAGTAAAAGTGTTTTTAGCTGTAATAATAGCTATAAACACTTCACACCTCTTACAAAACACACTTTAAACTCTAAGTGAACTAGTTCAATTGAACTAATTGAATTTACACTTTGCTTTCGGGATACTCACAAACTTGAACATGTTGATTGATTTGTTTGGGTTGTGTTGCTGCTTGTGGCTGACAAACTGATATGATTTAAAGTCCAGAATAGCTATAGCTTTTATAGCTGTCAAAAGATCGTCAATTCGCACAAATCGGGTATGATGGGCCGCCCGATTGACCGACCGGAGGCCACTGGGCTAACACATTTTGACCATGGCACGTTTCATTTCACGCCGATGGATACTAGTATTTTTTTTTTTAATTTTGGTAGCTCTGGGTCTTTATGAGCGACTTGGAGCGTGCGCCGCATTTCGAATAGTTTCATTTGGTTTACCTCAACGACCCCTTAGGCACCGCCCACGCCTCCCAACTTGTTCCCGACACCCAAATCGGAAGTAATCAAAATATTCAAATGCTTCAATGTTTTATTTGCTTTTAGCACCATGAACAATTATAGCCTTGATTATTTTTGTTGTCGGTTCTACTCGCTGTTGTTGTTGGCCAAGGTAACAACAAACTTTGGCAACATCTTTTGTTCGGCAAGGAAAACTTGACTTTTTCATTGTTCTCTAGCTTGCTGCAATTTTCCATTTTCTCGGCCGTCCTTCCTCTCCACCTTCCCCCTCTCTTTCTCTTTTTCTTTCGCACTCATTCGCGCTGTGAGAAATATTCAATTTGTCAAACTGTTAAATTAAAGCAGCTTCTTGGCATCTTCTTTTGTTTTAGCCAAGGTTGTTAGCAGTGCTGTTGGCATGTCCAGCTAGTTGGCTAAGAATGCAGCTTTAAAAGTAGCTAAACATCTGTATTCTTTTTAGTTTAAACATTAAAATTTAATTTAAACTTTTTAAAAATTTAAATTTGATATTTTTTTTTTTAATTTTCTAATTATTTTTCTAATTTTAAAGCTTTAAATGCTATTCTTCTCCCGTTTTTACCCTTATAATTAAACTCATTACAAATGCTAGCTTTTAAAAGGCTAGCCTGCCAGCACTGCTTGTTGTTGCAATAAATTAAGCTGGCAGCACTTGCATTTAAAGGGCGTCATTTTGCTATCCAACAGATATTTCAATGTCCAACGATGACGCTTTGTCTTGATTTTCCAGTTAATTTTCCTGAGGAATGCGCTGTCGAAATTTGGTTAGTGTGCATAGGGGACGGATAGGCGGAGCTTTCCCCAAAAAGACATAAGAATGCAGTTTCTCATTTGAATTCGCGCTAAGCAAATATTTTACGCTAAAAACGTACGTCTTATCGAGTGTGCACTGTAAATTGAGTGTCCCTCAACTGTTCCTTTATTTATTCGCATTTAAAACAAAATTTAGAAACTTTTCGTAGCCTCATAAAGGTGAAATTCATTCATATAAAATTCCATTAAAAATTCTCAAATTTATCACATAAATTTATCGCATGCGAAACTTATTTAATACTTTTCAAACTTCTACCTCAAATGTCTGCTTATTTAAAAACATAGAAAATTTAATAAATATTTATAAATCTTAATTTTTTAGCTATAAAAGTTTATTTTTGATGCAAACCTTAAAATCGTTTTATATTTAAATCTTTTGAAGTTTAGCAGTCACTGTGCTGTCATACACTTATCGCATGCTATAAATGTTACACAGCAGCGCTGTTAAAACCTTGCAGTGACTCTGCAACTGTTGTTGTTATGTTCGCTCGCGCTCTTTTGCTCTCACAGCGCTTGCGCTTTAACATTTGCCGGTGTTTTTGGTAGCAAACAATTCCTGCAGAAAAGTAGCCTCTCCTGCTCCCCCAACCACACCCCCACCACAATTGGCTTGTTGATGCTTCCGTTTCCTGTGTGCTATATCTATACTATATATGGTGCTACACATGTTTGTCTGTGTGTGTATGTGTATCTATGCTTAATTGGAAACAAAAATAAATTGTGCGTGTATTGGTTTTGAGAAACTAAAAATAAATCCCATGCAATAATGGAATTCTAATATTTTCGAATAGAAATTTGGAAAATACGAAACGAATTTCTTGTTTGTGTTGTTATTATTGGGAAAAACAAGGTAAATTACTTTTGAAGTGGAGCAAGAACAACAATAACAACATTTCATTTTTTATTGCTTCATTTGTTTAGGAAATTGTACTTAAAAACAGTTTTGTGGGTGGTGATAGTGTGGACTGGGTCGGGAGGAAAGGGAAATTTATAGACACTGATAGGCCCGAATTCGATACACACACACAGGCATGTGTGTGTTTATGGCTAGTTTTATGGTCATACGCATTTTAAGTGGAATGTAAATATTGCTATATTTTCTTAGTATATTGGCAATTATTTTTAAATATCACATTAAAATATTAATGTGAATCAAAGTCAATTTATAATGAAAGTTATGGGAACGAAAGTTTCGCATCTAGTCAATTTTCAACCAAAAAGTAAGCTGTTAATTCAAAGCCAATTTAATTTTTTTCATAATTTCCCGCTGCCTAATTAGTTGCCTTTGTTTTCGAGCATCTGTTGTTTAATAATTTACTATTTTCACCGCTCAATTTAAAATTTGACTCTGTTATCTCCATACGTGAGAGAGGGAGAGCAAAGATCGCTTAACAGTTTGCTAGTATGTTATTAACAGCGCGCATTTATGTTACCTTACACAATCAGCCGAAACTTGAAATAGCATTCATAGATAAATAAATAATTAATCTTAAGTCTAATTTAGATTATAATTCAAGTCAATAATACATTTTTTTTATATTGTGAAATTTACATTACTCACAAGCCAATTGCGTGTTACTCACTAATGGCAATTGCTATTACGCTCTTTCTCTCTCCCACGTTCTCTCGCGCTCAATTTGCCACGCTCAGCTACCAGCGTTGCCACCTAGCAGAGCTCAGAAGTTGCCGCCTAAAATAATTATTTGCAAATAATATATATCAATGCATGAACAACAGAATAAATTAATTCATAAATATAATAATTATTCGAGTTCTAAATGGTGTAATTTACAGCTAAATACGAATTTATACAACAAACGTTTTGTTTACATCTCTTGATGTTAACATGCGCTGAGCATTGGTCTGTTAGTTAACAGTCTTACACAGACACAATTGAGAGCGAGCGCGAGAGTAAATTTTCATTGAAAGCAGCAACAAAGCAGATGGTAAACACTAACACATGTAGACGCTTTATTAGAGCTGAGCTCTGCTGTGAAGTGACTGCGTGTGTGTAAAGACAATGCTTATTAATCTGATGAAAATACGCAATAATTTAATTAGATATTAAATATAGACATAAAGTTATTCAATAGCTAAGCAAATTGGGTGTAGTTCTTAGGTTATTATCAGCTATTTTAAGGCCTCTTGGGCTGTTACTTTGCAATAGTGACTTGCTACTTGTGAAAAGTAACAGATATGTGAAAACTGCCCATCACTGTCATTTGCGCTCGTCTTTCTCAGACGATTGTTACCGAAGTGAGTCGAAAAAAAACCGTTGGACGAGTTGGACGCGGTCCACGGTTAATACATATACAAACGCATTTTTGACGGCAAATTGTTGTTTAAATTAATTCAACTAACTACACAAGTTGGTCTGACGATACTTCTTTAAAGCCGGCGCGTGGTCGTTACACACATCTGTTTTAGTTTTCTGCTTTTTCACATTTTACGGTTGTGCGTGTATCGGTGTGTGTGTTTTCCCAGTGTGTACGTTGGTATTTGTGCATTAATATATTATTATTAGTAAATAATAAATAAGCAATGCTGAAACGCAAACACGCAAAAATACTTGCGAAAAATATTATCGTCAGCTGCAAGCAAGTGCAAGTGCGAATTGAATAGTGTGAGAGAAAGAGGAAGAAGAGGAAGAGTGACGCCGCTACGGCGGGTAAACAAATGGCAGCGTTCTATGGAATGTGAAGCAAAATGAAAAGAAGAAGCAGAAAAAATAGTGGCCGCTGCCGATGCCGCTGCGTGCAAGCGAGCAAGCGAATCTAAAACTTATAGTTGTCCAATCAAAAATTGGTTTTTCATTTCAATATGAATCGAATACTAAGTGCAAAAAGGCAACAACAACAAGTATCAACTATAAAGCTACACGAGCGCCCAAAAAGAAAATCCGGTTTTACAACTTCTGAAGTCGACGCCGACGTTTCTGTCGTTGTGCTGCTGCGCCTCTGTGTCTGTTTTTGTGTGCATTTTGTTGCATACATATTTTTTTCAAGAAATTCCAATAAATTTGTAAAAATTTGTGTTATTGTAGCGCTGTTGTGAAGCTTATGCAAAGTGCAGGTGTGAATTAAACTTTCAATGAACGAAACAAAACAAAAGCAGCTGCTATACGTCAGCGTTGACGTCGGCATCATTGTACAGGTGCCAGCAGCAGCAGAGGAGGCAGAAGCAACAACAACAGCGTAGTGTGAATTTCAGTATTTTTTTCTATTTCTGTTATACACAAACAACAAAAGCAAAACAACAACAACAGCAACGGCAGTAGCAGAGCAGCAGCAGCACATTGCGATAGTGTTCAGCAGCTGCGTCGAATTGAAGTTGACGTCAGCGCCGGCGTCGACAGCAGCAATATGTGTAGAAAAAGCATAAAATATTTATGAAAAAAGTGAAATCAATAACAAAACAAAAAGTGAAAAAAATCAACAACATATTAAAATATTTATTAATTTTTTATTTCTATTTATCTATAAATAGAATACAAATTAACTTTTAGCCTCTCACTCCAACGGTTTTTAGTATATTTTCCCCCTTTTTTGGACAACAGCGGTTTTTTATAGAGTTTTTTTTTTGCTGGTAAATTGATTTTGAACATGCCATCGTTTATTGTTGTAAGCGAGTTGTCCAGTTCCGCGCTTATCTTATCCGCAACACGCCCGTTAAATTATGTAGCGCTACCTCCCGCCCGCCCCAATTATGTACTTCCTTATCTGAAAATGCCTTTAGCTCTGCCGTGAATTGCAACAACATTTATCGTTTTCCACAAATTTCCTTTACACATTTCTTCTTCTTTAGACAAACTTTTTTTTTCTTCTTTGTGTATTTTGTTGTTGTTGGTTGCGTTTTGTAATTGAAATACACAAAACGCATTGAGTGCGAAGGAGATGGTAGAGGGTAGGCAGCACACACTAACAGGGATGCTTTCTATCCCGCTCTTTCTCTCTTCTTTCTTCCTTCATCTCGGTCGCCCTTTTACGAAACTCTTGACTGTCTGCCGCGATTTTTACTACTTTCTGTTGTGCTTTTTCATTCCCCCGCCAAAGACAACCCTCAGGGCAGCATCCCAAAAGCTGAGCAACCCCCATAAAACGCATTTACAGCCCCACATACTGTTGTTGGTATTTTTGTGGGCGCCGTTTGCGCGCAAATTTAAATTTATGCGAATATCTCGGCGCACTAACTGCGACGCTTTGTCGCCCTCACTTGCCAGCGCTCCGCATCCTCGCATGGTAGGCAACTCCCCGGCAAAAAAACTTTTGCAGCTTTGGACTTTGACACCGACGCTGACGTCGCAGCCGACGCCAGCGTCGACGGCAACGCCAACGCTAGTCTTTCACTTGTGTGTTTGTCTGGCGTTCAATGCTTTATGCTGTCTGCTTCGTTTTTGTTGTTGCTGCTTTAGTTGTTCTTGCATGTGTAGACAAAGAATGAGACGGAAGACGATGAGACTTAGTAGAAATGCCTCCATTTGCAGCAGCAGCAGAGACAGCGGCAGCAGCCGCCCTGTGAATTGTGTTCCATTAGCAACAACCCCACACACTTGCAATTACAAATATATGTATGTCAGTGTATGTGTGTGTGTGCTTTTGTATTTGTGTACACTCATGTAGTAACCCAGTGGCACAGTGGGTCCTGGGTTATTGAACTTTGCTAATGTATACAACTAAAAGTTGAGCTGAAAAGTTAACAATGTTATAGGAATTGTGCAATATGTGTGTAATACATATACATATTTGTGGCTTACGTTTATGACTGTAATTACATCGTGGTTTGTTTTTATAGTTGCTATTAATGTTCCTTTATTAATGTATTAACCGATGTTGTAATATATTATTTTTAATAAATATATGTTAAAGTACGATTATAAATCAGTTGCGGTGTACTTAAACCCATAATGATAAGTAACCAAGTTTTTTATTAGAAAAAGATATTGAGCTATCGCAACCATTTCAATCCACACTCGCTTCCTTTAAACATGTGTGTGTGCCACTGTGCAAGGCCTGGGCGACAGCTGCTGGCTGGCCAGAGAGCATTATTCGGTCGGTGGCCGTTTTCTGCTACTCTGCTGCTGCTGCTGTTTCGACTGCTGTTGCTGTTACTGTTACTTTTGCAGTTGTTGTTTTTGCTTTTCCCTGCTGCTACTACTGCGACGGCGGCTACTTTGGATTTGGCTTTGTTGTTTGCTTTTGCTTCTGTTTCTCTTTCTGTTTGAGTCGCGTGTGCTGCTGCTTTGTTGTTGTTGTTTCTGCTTTTACATATGGCATATAGAAAACAAAACGTGCTTGAGTAATGAAACAAAGTTCTACACTACGTTCCACTCCACTTCTCTCTTCCTCACCATCACTCCTCCTTCAACAATTGTCGGCGCAGCTTTTGCGCTTTTTTGCTCTTAATTGGATTTGATTGGGTTTTGGCGCTCGAGGCGCCATTCAACGTACTCATAAACTCAAATACATTATGTCTCTGTTTGTGTGTTTGTGAGTGCAACAACAGCAAATATATGAATCTCAGTTTGCTTTGATTTGTTGTCTACAAATCGCATTAGTTTCAAACCCCCTTAACCCCCACCTCCAACTTCTGCTTCCTTCTTACCTGTTTCCCTACATTTCAATAGTTTGCTTGTCTCCCTAATTTTTTTTGTAGTTTTTCTCAGAGCTTTCCTTTTTTGTTTTCATTTTCAGTCTCATTGCTGATCTTTTTGCACACCATTGTTGTTGTTTTTGGCTTTCCCAAAAGCTCGCTTTGCCCCCAAAAGGCAAACAACGCTCCAGCACCCTTGGGGTGCTGCCCGCTGCCTCCTGCCTGCAACATTTGGCGTTGCCACAGTGCCATAAAAATCGCTAAACTACTGAACTGTGAAAGTTCAATGAACCCGCCACAGCGCCACAAGAGACCCACTGCAAGCCCATTGTTGTTGCTTTTGTTGCTGGTGCTGCTGCAGCCCACTGCCTGTGACGTTGTTGTATTTGCTTTTCACACACGCTTCAACCTTTTTTTTTATATTCATATTTAATATGCACTGCTGCTGATGTTGCAAGTTACAAGTTGCCAGCGTCATCGTTTTTCCTTCTCACATATGTGCAATATGCTGCGGCATCGGAGCGCCCTCTGTCGCCAACAATGACGACTATATAACGCACTTGCTAATTCAATCGTGCCTTTTCATAAATACCCTGTAAGCTCAACCACAGAGTCGATATTTTTAAGCTCTGTTACTGACCACTTTTCCAGATAAATTTCTACAACTTTATTATACATTTGTTAACGTTTTTACTGCTACACTGATAACACCGTTTGAGCAAACTAAATATTTTGAATATTTAAAAATGTTTATCTAAGCGTAAAACGTGAGTGAAAGTTAATTATTCTTGGCAGACGTTGGAGTCTACGACAGATAAAGATAATAGCTGTTATCTGCAGTCTTGCAGTAGCTTTATCGCATGACATTCGTGGAGCTTTACAGCTGTAAACAGACTCTACTGTAAAGATCGTGCTGTTAACTGTTTACATTGTTATGTTGTGGATATAAGCAGAGTATGCGGTAGTCTCAGCTGGTAATGTTCTTTATAGTGCTGTTGTTCACCTCTTTCTCTCTCACTCTCTCTGGTTTACTCCCATGCTCTGTTCGTGTCTGCCTCAATGGTCACTCGTTAAATTAAATGTTGTAGCATTTTCTCTGCCATAAAACGCTTTATATTGTAATTGCTTGGACTGCGACGCGACTGCGGCTGCTGTTAATTTTTATGCTTACACAGCATTGTCTATTGTTGTTGTGGTTGTTGTTGTTGTTGTCACTGTTCCACATTTCGCCAATTGTTGGATGCTTCTTTGGGGTTTTGGCCGCGTTTTTAATACAAGAACGGCGCGCGCCAAATCCCAAAAGCCAAATAGCCCCAAACTAACGAGCCAAAACTCAGCGCACTGGAACAGCGAACAGTTACAGCAACAACTACCACAAACAACAATTGTGGTTACAGTTAGCCAAGATTCGTCTAGCTGTTGACCAGCTTACCAAGGCCTAGAGCTGCTGAGTTTTTTATTCGTGTTGTATTTTAAAGAGCATTAAATAAACATGCGTTTCACTTGCTGCGGTTGTTCGTCTTGTTTTTGTTGTTGTTTTGGCCACGTCTAGGAGCTCAACGCAGATTGAATTTAAAACTTGTCTGTTTGCCCTTTGTCTGTCTTCGCATGTTTTTTCTTTCGTGCTCTTTGTGTGTATCCTGTCATCATTATTCTCCTTGGAACCTCTTCCACCTTTTTCTTCGCTTACCTGTGCACTTTGGCGTGTATCTGTAGCTGTAGATATATCTGTATACGTATCTTTATCTGCATTTACCAAACTCAACTCAACTTGAAATCTACCTGACCTGCTAAGCTGTCTCTCTCTCTCTCTCTCGCGCGCTCTCGGTCTCTCTGCACGTTTATTCTAATAAGATTTGTCTGGCAAGGAGCTGGCTGGCAACTGGTTTTTCCCTACCAACTGAAGGATTGCCCTGTGGCCTGTGCCCGAAAAAATGCTGGCAAGGGAAAAAGATTCAGATAGAAAGAAAAAAAAATATATAACAAAGATTTAAATTGACTTTGGCCCTGGAATGTGTTGAACGCAGAAAGGTAAACGGACTGAATGAAAGATTCCGTTTGCTTTGCTCTCTCTCTCTCTCTCCCCCCTTTCACTCGCCCTCTCCTTCGGTCTTTCTCTTTGATTTGGTGTAAATATCTATTTCAATGCATTTCACACATCGTTTACCAATTTGACTTTGGTAATAATGCCAAAAGGATTTCCAAATTGAAATCATCTTTATTTGGTTACGCTCTTTTATTGTGTTTGTAAAGTCGGAGAAATAATCTTTACAGTTCACAATGGCTTATAGCGTATATATAGAGATAATAGTATTGAATTCGTTTGTTGTTTGCTGTTGGCTGGAATTCTGAGCAGCTAAAGTGTGTAAAGTGTAGCGGAATAATCTGTTTTTAGAGCCCTTTTAGTCGCATTTTTAAGCAGATGATTTTTGGAAACATTTTTTAGCAGCTAAAATTAAATCTTTAGTTCCCTTTTTATGGTGAAGTTTAAAAGAAAATTAAAGTTTCTAGTATATTGTATCGAAATATATATTCTATAAATAAGCTCCTCAAATTATTTTTCATTAAAGTAATTTAAATATATTTTTTGGCTTCTAAAAATTCTCCAAAACTCCCGCTCCATTTCCCTAATTTCGCTTCCTCTTAGAAGCTTTTTTCCTCTTTCTTTCATCTTTTATTTCTTGCTACTCTCCACATGTTTTCTCCTTTGTAGGCACTTCAATTGTGGCATACACACAACCCGTTAGCAGCACTCCTTCTGCACACCTGACACACCTGCCGTTACATTTCCGCCTTTTGACGGATTTTCATGGCCATTGTCAAATGAAATTTGTTTCGTTTTTTCCCATTTTCCTCTTTTTTTTGATTTTGTTTCAAGTCAAGTGGCCCTTGGCGCAGTGTATACGGTTTCCCAGCTACGTATCTCTGTCTCCACACAGAATTTCCAAGCGTTTTTCCGCTACCAACTTCCATTTTCATTTTGCAACTTCATCTCGATGTCAACTCGGCTGATGACAAGTGCTTGTTGTTGTTGTTGCTGCCACTTTTTGATGCTTTTTTTGCTCTTGAGTTAATTTTTATAAAATTGAAAACATTTTGCTGTACGACACTCGACTGCATTTAAATGTTTTTCCTCTTCTCTTCTTCCTCTCTTTCTCTGCTTTTTTGTCAACTGAAATGATAAATTGACAGATTGTTAGTTTGCTTTTGTGATAAGCGTTTAAAGTAAAAGTCTTTGAGGCATTTGTAGGGTGTCAAAACCTAATGAGACTCGTTGTTTGTTGCCTTTTTCCATGTATTCATGTTATTAAATTGCTTAATTGCAGTAATTAACTAAAAGAGAATTAAGTGAAACCAGAAGAAAGTGAAAAAAAATATACGAAAAACTTAAACAACCCACGCGTGTTGTTGTCGCGTGTGTGCAACAAATTAAAATCAACAAAAGCGACAACAAGTAACGCGGCTAAAATATGTTGGCCACATTCTAACGGGCAGTGTCAACCAACAGCAGCAACATGGCCTATCAGCAGCAGCAGCAACAGTTGCTCGCACAACTGCAGCAGCAGCACAAATTCCAGGCACAGCAACAGCAGCTGCAACACCAGCAGCAGCAGCAACAACAGTTGGCCAATGGCAACACTGGAGCTGGCGCCAAATATGCAACCAGCAACACAAGCCGCAACAATCTGGCCACATTAGTGGCAGCCATCAATGGCCATGATCAAACTGATGCCACACAGTCCGGCTATCAGTTGTCGCCAGCGGCTGCCTCAAGGGTGGCACATGCCACGCCTCTGGGCCCGCCGTCTTACAGCGCTGCCACTGCACAGCCAGCGTTTGCCTACTTCAGTCAACAGCAGCAGCAGCAACAACAACATGCACTTGCCTATCAGCAACAGCAGCAACTACAGCAACAGTTGTCGCTGCCACCACCAGATCTAACGGATGGCATTGATCATCATCCGGTTTCCATGTCTCCGCCGGATTCACCCAATGCCGCGTCTGCTGCTGCTGCCGCTGCTGATCTCGAGCAACAATTGTGTGTTGTGGCCAAAATGCAGAAATCGGTTACGATTACCGTTACACCTCAACGCAGCAACTCTATGGATTTTCTTAACTTTGAGGAAAAGCGTCAACTGATTGCCTCCTCGTTGTCCTTGTCGGATATATTGCAGAACAATGCCGGCAATGCCAAAGAGGCGAATGCAATCAATGCGAATGCTGGTAAGTTAGCAAGGAGACACTGAAAAGGTTAACAGAAGTGGGAGTGGCAGTAAGAAGGTGCGAGTTTTGGGGACGTTTTTCTATGAGAGTTGTAGGAAGATAAATCTTGACTTGAAAGTAATTTGGTTGTTTTAGGCTTATTACAAATATGTGAAAAATATTATCATATTATCCTCGAATCGGTTTATTTCCCTAGGCTATTTGGGTATATCTGTGCTGATAATCGAACTGAAATATTTTCAAGATAAATTCATAGTTCTGATCTTAGAAAATCCTAGAATACTAGAAAAATTCTTCAACCGATTTACAAATCAATTTTCAAGACACAATCTTAGATCTGATCTTAGACGTTGAACCCTAGAATCTGTTAGAAAACTTTTTCAACCGATTTGTCAATAGGTTTATGACTTGAAGTCTCAATTTTATATCTCAAATTTCTTTCATTTAATGTGCAAAAATGTTTTCCTTTTTTTACACATTTTTCCACCTTTGCCCGATAAAATCAAAGTTTAAAACTCAACCACTACCTAAAAGTAATACAAATTAAATTTAGTCAAGCTTCAGTAGCTGCTCTAGAGCTTTAATTAAATTAATTTATTTAGAACTATACCAAATTTTTAAATAACTACAAAAAAGCGCTTAAAATGCCAAAATATTTCCATTGACAAGTTAAGCGTTTTTCCATTTTCATTTCCATTTCCATTTCAACAGACATTTTCGTATTTGCAGCTCAGTTTTCATTTTAATCGCTTCGATTGGTTTTAAGTGCAATCGAATGAAATGAAATAACTTTAAAAAATTTTATATTTGTTTTTATTTGCCGCTTTTTTTGTCGCAACTTTTTTACTTTTGGAAAATGAAAAGTTTTTCATTTGTTTTTCTTGTTTTTACACAACTGCCGCAGAACGGAAATGTTGCTCGTGCCTCTTTTTTTTAACTCTGTGTTGCGACGTGCCCCAAAATGGTTCACTGCACTTGAATGTGTGGGGGAGTGAGGGGGCGTGGCAACTAGGGCTTGGCTTTTGTTGGAGCTGGACAAACTCAATGAAGAGTTGTCAACATTTTATCTGTTGTCTAAAGCAAACAATATGTGAGTTTTAGTTGGTGGTAGAGGGGAGTACGGAGAGTGGTAGGGGTTTTATAGGGGGTGCCACAGGCAGGTGCAGTTTCACAAGATTACGTGGGTTAAGAGACACGAGTGTCTGACTTTGTTTTAAACACAATTCAAAGAATTCAAATGCTGACGCTGATGAAACTTTTTAGAGCTTTTTTTTAATCCATGAAAATCCCTCACTTATTTTTTTATGACATGAATTTCAATCGCTTCAGTCGTCGCTACACAAATCACTCGCTTATATGCGATTTGTTTTGACTTTGCCATTTGGCGTCCGTACACTTAATTTTTATATTCACACCTAACCCACCTAAAGTTGACGTTGCCTCTCTGTCGCATCTTCCTCTCTCTTTCTCGCCTGGGGTATTGTGTATCATTTGCACACTTTTATAATGCCGTCAGACGAGATAACGTTGATGAACCTCAACAACTGACAGACTGAGTCATAATCACCTACATCAATCAAAATCAACAAGAAATGGTAGATGTCAGCAAGTGATATGCAGAGCGAAAGAGATGGGAGATAAGCGGTAGACAGAGAGAAAGATTAATTTACTTGCTGAAGAAAGTATTTAAGCAACTGCTAGAACTTTGCGTGATTAAGTCTCAAGAAAGCAACGACATCGCTGCTTTTTGAAGGTGGACGTTAGTGCTCTTTCATAGTTATCGATAGGTAGCACTTTCTACTATCGATAGATAGTACTTTCGACTATCGATAGCTCCTAAACTTAATTTCATAAGCTTGATTTGAACTCGTTTTCAATTACATTCCAGGCAACTGCATTCCTTAGTAATGGCATCCAAAGCATAGACAACTTTCGTCTATCGAAAGTCAGCTCTTTTGTCTATCAATAGTCATTACTTTAGACTATCGATAGTCAGCACTTTCGACTGTACTTCCATAAGCGTCATTTAAACTTGCTTTCAATCACATTCCAGGCAACTGCATTCCTTAGCAATGGCACCCAAAGCATAGTCAGCTCTTTCGCCTATCGATAGTCTGTACTTTCGACTATCGATAGTAAGCACTTTCGACTATCGATAGCTCCTAAACTGTACTTCCATAAGCTTCATTTCAACTCGTTTTCAATCACATTCCAGGCAACTGCATTCCTAACAATGGTATTCAAAGCATAGTCAGCAATTTCGACTATCGATAGTCAGCTATTTCTACTATCGATAGCTCATAAACTGTACTTCAATAAACTTCATTTCATTTCAACTTGCTTTCAATCACATTCCAGGCAACTACATTCCTAGCAAAGCCGTCCCAAACATTCTTTTAGCCAATAACAATAACGCCAGTTGTTAGCATAAAAAATTCATTGACTATTTTAGCCTATTTATAGCCAGATGCTCAGCTTGCTTTGGTTTTCCGCACACGCTTTTGTTTTTCGTTGAGTAAACTCGCTGTTTATTGACATTAAAATTTGTTTATATGCCAATAAAATGCTCGTATTTCAAGTTCAAGTGAGAGCACGTGTGCAATGGAAGAGAAACACAGAGAAAGAGAGTAGAGAAAGACTGAGAAACTGAGAACTTTATAAACAAATACATTTAAAAGTTTTCAGTTTGCCAATTGAATGCGATGAATCATTTCAATTTCATTCGCAGTTGTCTCTGAACACAATTGTTGTGGTCTCAATTGTTGTTGTTGACTTTGCTAACCGCATTCCTTGCATTTTTTATAATAATTTACGAAATTGCAACGAGAAATAAAAAACAAGATTCGAACAAAAGACAAACTGAACAAGTTTTGATGTTGATTTTCGTATAAAGTGAATAATGAATCGAGTGTTAAGGGGTCAAAATCTTATAAATACGATTCGTTAATGTTGTGTGTGCTCATAAACGGAAATTCCAGCAATTAACTTTTATACATTTAAATTATTAACAGAGTTGAATCTTGGTAAAGAAGTAAAAAATACAGAAGCAACGTGAGTTGCAAAAAGCTGCTTAAACGATAGTTATCGATAAGTATCTGTCTAACAATACAAACTGTTTATTGTAGTTAACTTTAAGTATAAAGTCTGTAACTCTTCACTTATGATTTCCGCTTCAACTGAGGTTTTTGGGGCAAAAAAACTCTTCCAATAAAATTCAATTGTTCTAATTTCCTCTACGCTTTTTTGGGAACTTTGCTCCCCATGACTTTGCGAATTTTTGATATCTATAGAAAAAGAATTTCGCAGCTGGCAATTATTTTGCAACGAAAACTAAACGAGAAATTGCCTTCAATAAAACATAAATCGAACTCTGACTGCTGTCAGTTCAGCTTCCCCCCCCTCTCTTTTCCCTCCTTGCTACCTTCTCTTTCACTCTCTTTGAACTGTTTTCCAATTCACATTCAATTGCAATCATCACATTTATTCTTTCCCTCTTCTTTTTACTTTTGTTTGTTGCCTTCAATTTCCCCTTGAAAAATATTTTCCTTGTTTTCCTTGGGTAACTTCAAACGTTTGCTCTTTGAAATCGATAAATTGCCTATCGATATGTGTGCTAGTTCAGCGCTCTCAATGTCATCACCGCCCATTTGCAGTTCACTTCAATTCCATTTGATGAGCGTCGAGAATTTTTTCTTCTTTTTTTCAATTTGCACGTCAATTTCGCTGTCGGCAACTTTTGTGTCCATGTGCTCCAGCTGCGATTAGAGCTGTAAAAATACGGTGGCAATAAAAAAAAAGCAGTAGCTATTTGAGAGGCAAGCAGCAGAGCAGCAGGAAGGCAACTCATGTCAGTTGGTAGGACAGAAAGACAGACGGACAGACGGATATAAAGCTCGTACAGTAGCTCGAGCTAAACTGATACGAAACTGGCTACAAGGAAATATGGAATGCAATAACAACAAAGACAACAACAGCAAGAAAAACCACAGCAAAGGCAACAACAACATCAGCCATGATAATGACTACAACGACTTTGAATTTAAAACTTGGCAGGCACCTAAAAAAAGGCAGTAGATTGAGTGGATTTAACTCTTTGGGAAAAGGGGGGAAAGGTAGGGAAAGGAGAGTGGTAGAGAGAGAGGTAGGAAGAGGGCCAGAGGGGGAGACGAAAGCTTGCCAAGAGGATAATTTGTTGTGGGTGGAGTCTTTGGGTTATTTATAACACAAAAACAAGCCTGCGTAGCCACAGCTCTTTATGAGTGTGTGTAGAAAGACAAAGAGAGAGAGGGAGTATGAGCGGAGAGAGAGGAGGGAGCATGAAGAGGCCTCTTTATTCTGCTTCTTGCTTTGGCTACATATTGTAGCTATTAAGCAGCCAGAATATAAGTTGATTGTTGTACCCTGTAAATAGGCAACTGCAGAGTGTAATATAGGCGCAATGAAAGTGAATGGTAGCTGGTAGGCAAGTCTTTAAAAAGGAAAGCATTTGATGCATGTTAAGCAAGACTAAATACCCTGTACAGTATAACGAAACATAGGGGCTATTGTACTTAATGAAAGTCTGCTGTTTGCCAAAGAGAAAGTCTTCTATATTGCTCTATATTTGTATTAGTTATTAATCAAATAAGGTACCCTGTATATCTAAGTGTATTAACGGGTGTGCAGAGCTGAGCGACTGTAAAGGTTTATGTGTTAAATAACTGTTAAAATTGTATATACGAAAATAAGCTTTAAGAAAACTACAAATAATCTATGAACTTTGATAAGATTTTCCTAGCTTTGCAGGCATGTGAAGTATGCAGATTATGATCGCTCTAGTGTGGCTGGAATTTATAGTATTTACAGCGGTAATAAAATATTATAAAAAGCTAAAATTTACAATATTATTTTCTTAATTTCTTGAAAGATTTTACAGAGTATCTTAAAGCACTGTCTCTGCTTTAAGCCGAAATACAGCTAGACACTCAAGGCTTCCCTTTTGTTAGCGGGACTTGATGGCGCCTATTGACAGCCATGACGATGAAAACAAATTTTGGACACGTTCCGTGCTCCGCCCACTTTCAAATGGTCCTCCCCCCCCCTGTCTGCCTGTCTCTTCAGTCAATATTTCTATAGCTCGCTAATCGAAAGGTATTAATCAATAAATTGCCGTCGACTGTTTGCTGATTAACTTGGCTATTTTGGTTTGCGTCTCATTTTGGATATTGTTGCGAATACGTCGTTCCCTTTCCCCTTCCTACCTCCCCGCACACTTCTCTCTATCTTTAGCTGTGATAATTTTGCGATTTCTTACGCAAGACAAAGCTAAAAATTGTTGTTTACATTTCCATTTGTTTACAACAATTTTGTTGTGTTCACAGAATTGTTGGGAATGTGGGCGTTTGTGGTTGAGGTGCTAATGAGGCTTAGCTCAAGTTAAAGCTCATTTAAAAGCTCATTATGAGCAATAGCTAAACATCATTATTAGCAACTCGCTGCTCGTTGTTCTCATCATTTACTTAAATGACAAGTTGTATAATTTATTTCTTTGCAGTCACGACACAAAAATAACTCTTCCCAGCTAAGATTTGGGTTGGGTTCCAGTGGATTTCCAGTATTTGCTAGAATATGGCATATAATTTTTTGCTATGACGATAACAACTCGTGGGTTAATTGGGTTTTTTTTGTTCTTCTTAGTCATCCATCGATTGTCGTATCATATTTTTTATGCAAAGCTCTGCAAGATAAGAATTGTTTGCATAAAACGTGAGTTAAACCAATAAATGATAAGTTTTGACGGCGCTGACTTAAGTGGCGGGGCTGCCAACTTGTTTTAAAGTGGAGTTTAAGGAGGTTAAGAGTTGCTGGGAAGATAGTTGTATGGAAAGTGTTGTGTAACTTAAATGAACTAAATTAATTTAACTAAATCAAACTTCACTTTGCTGGTGCTGCCCACTTGCTCAAAAATCGTATTTAACCTCATTTCGGTGCGTCTTTTTAACATTTTCCTCAACTCATGACGTCATTTAGCTGCGAAACTTTTAAACTTATTGCCATCGATTACCTTGACATTGTATTTTTAATGAATTTTCATTTCCTGTAGCTGCCAACTTGTTGTGAAAAGCAAATTAATTGATATTTCAGTTTGTGAATGAATCGTAAACTTGAACTATTCCCATGGCATTCATATCAATAGCCCAAAAAGCAGGTGTACTACAATACTTATTAGCTTCGACTCTCAACCGATTCAAAATTAACGACTCCACATTTCATAATACCGAAGTTCAAGAGGAAATCGTGTGCATTTCGTAGTTTCATTTTAGCCTCAAGCGTACAAATTGCCACTTAAAAAAATAAAGTTAAGTTAAACTTCAATTAACAAGCTCGAAAGCGTTTAAGCGTTTTGGCCCAGCGGCAGCTTAAAAAAAAAATGAGTAAAATAAAAGCAGACTACAAAATGGAAGTCTTAAGTCATGATGATGACCCCAACGACGATCAAAACCTTTCCATCTTCCAACTGCCGTGTGATTAATGCGTCATGGCGTTCCTAATGACCCTCGTTCCACAACTAACAACTAACTATGCCAATAAACTTGTCACATTGCTCGACACAAATCAGAATTCGAACAATGATCGATCAAAAGGCCGCACCCAGTAAGCGGCTACACTCGAAGAAAAACATGTGAACTAGTGTTTGGCAGGGAGAAGAATGAGTTCAGAAAGCAGAATTGGTTTTGGAAACTGTCACAGTCTGAGAAGCATACTAAACTACTTGTTGATGACTTTTTTAAAGCTTAAACTGCTACTTAAGTAATTGATTTCTAGTTTTAATTACAGTACTGCCGTTTGGCGGTATTTTGTACAGCTTTTTTTTGTACTTAAGCTTTAGTTTAGAGCTATGTCTGAAGCTGCTCTTAGACTTAGCTTTATGGGAACTTTATGTGACGTGTAATACATACAAAATAATGTTAAGTTTAAGTTAATGTTAGCTTTAACAAGGTCAACTTCAGCTACATTTCTATAACAGAGAAATATGAACTTGATATCAAGTTCGAATACAACTTTAAAGTAAGGAACTTTGTACTCAAACTTTAAGCCCTGTAAAATCAATTTCTTATTCACAATTTGTGTGTGTAATCAATCGATTTATTCGTTTTGATTTGAATACTTTACTCTGAGTGTATGCAAACGAGTCAATCGCTTAATGAATCTGTTTGTCGTTGATTTCTGACTTTGCTGATGATCTCACACAGCTGCTGTTGATGATGATAATGATGTTCATTATTTAGTGTCAAGTGGCACGTGGTCAGCTATTAAAACATTTGCGATTTTCCACTAGTAATTAATGTAGATAAAAATATCTTTAGCGACAAATGAAGCCCAAAAGTGTCGGAAAAGGTCAAGAGTGGCTGGAATTGATAGCAATTGAGAGGCAGAAGGATAGACACAGACACCGAGTTGGCAACTGTCATTCGATTAAGGTACAGTCAGCACAAAGTGTCTCTTTCAGTCGTGCGCTTGATAAAACTTGTCAGTTTGGCAGTCATAATTTGCCTTATCTCACAGACGTCGCCGGTCCATTGTCAGTCAACACCAGATATACTCGCAGTCACAGTGCCAATCCCTGTCCAAGTCTGGCCCAGACAAACTCCAGGTGTCTGTGCTGCCCACATTTGGATTTATCTCTGGACGTCTGCCAATTTGTTTAGAGTGCCAACATCATTTGAAAGTTTTTGCCTCAGCTGGCAGACAAAGTTTTTAGGCTTTAACTACAGCAAGACATGGAGAATGAGAGGGGAAGTAAGAGTAAGAGATAGAGAGAAGTATCCATTTACTATAGCTAAAAGTTACAGTTAAAGTTTATCTTGCACATGGAGTTCTAGTTATTGGCTGTTGAAGTGTGTATAAGCTCTTGAATTTTATTGTGTAGACAGAGCTGGCAAGTTTGTGCTTGGAGCAACAAAAAGGAGTGCTAGACCAGCAGATACCCTGTAGCAAAAAAGCAGCTACAGTTTGGGGAAGTTTTAGACCAGAAATCAAAGCTTAAAGTTAACTCCTAATAAGATAAAATCTAAACCAAATATTTGCTGGCATAGCTGGAATTATTGGCTACCTTTTACCACTTTTTATAGGGTATACTCACTTGCAAATTGTTTGTTGAAATATTTGCACATTGTTTGAAATTGTTCGCATAAATAAACGACTACAAATCAATAAAATTAAACAAATGCAAAGTGTTGCAACTTTGTCACATGATTTTAAAATGAAAATCACTCAGTAATTTACGCTTTCAATTCGCACATGATTAAAGCCAACTGTCGTAAGTGTTGTGAGCCAAATTAAATATACAAATAGTTTGAATTGAAATCACCTTTTTTTGCTACACTTTATTGTCATAAATCCACTGAATGAATCCAAGTTTTATCTGCTTTGTTTTGACACACAACAATTCCATTTGGCAATTTAAAGTTGGAATTCCAGCATATGGAAATGCTTTTAATTAGTTTGGCGTTCATCTGTAGCTGTGTGTGTGTGTGTGTGTGTGTGTGTGTGTGTGTGTGTGTGTGTGTGTGTATCTCAATTGTATCTGCAACTGTTTTGTGGCTGTGAGGCCTACATATGTTGGCAGTTATAATGCGCAGATTGTTCATCTTGATTTACACAAAATTTGCGTTAATTGAAAATGGAATTCCATTTTTTACTGTTTTTGACATTGCGTGTTTTTTGTGCAGAACTTTTTTGTGTCGCTTGTTTGGCCATAAACTTGTTTGTCAGTTGTGCGACAACAGCGTTGTAAATTTAACCACACCGAGGGCACCACAGCAGTTGTGTGTAGCACCGCAAAAACCAACTTCGTAACACTAGAACTCAAATCGAATTAATAAAAGTTGTTTGGTGTTTGGTAATTTGAGCTGCCTGCGGGTCATGATTGACTGCACTGCAGTGCAGTCCCCTCCCCGCCCCTTAGCTCTTCCTCTCTTGTTCGCTTTCTTAAGGGCCTTACTCATATCTCGTGCTATTTTAAGGTATAATTTACTTGATTGAATGCCAGCGCTCTACACGATATATATGTCAAATGTCAACTGCAATTTAAATGCAATTAGCTGTGTGATGAGTTGCATCAAAATGCCTTTTAATTGACCGATACACGTGTCCACAATTATGACAAGAGGCTAGCAAGGGCATGCTGGACTAGAAGTTGCTTTTTAGTTGCACTTTACTTAAGTTTTAGGTCTTTAAAGCGGTTTATTTGCCACTCTACTTATAATAAGTTGGAACTTTATCTTTTTTAAGTTATCAAGAGAAATTTCGACTATCTACAAACTATATACACCCGCATTACAGGGTATAAACGCACTATTTGGGCCATCTATCTATCTATACACGATTTATAAACCCAAAGCAATTAATTTACAATTTATTATACTTTGTGGCGTTGAGTCATACGCATTTGTTATTCATTGGAACACACTCTGCACTCCTACCCTCTCCTTTCTCTCCTCTCTCCTCCTCTCTCTCTTGCCCTCTTTTCATTCTGTTCTACGCTCCCTCTAATCATTTGCTGGTTTTTCGTTTCATTTTCCCGCAAATGTCACAAAATTTCGTTGGGAAACAAGCGAGAGACGTGTTTTGATATTCGCATAATCGCCGGAATCATCCGCCGTAATTGACTTTGACTTTGACACACGCGTGTTGCCTGTCAAATTTGTGTCGATTGGATTGTGCTTTCAGTTGAAAATTTTCAAAAATTGCTTAAACAGTCTCATAAAATGAAAGTACACGAAATGTGCATAAAAATACTTAAATCAATTTTCTTGATTTGCATTAGCAAATGAGGCAAGCGATGAATCAGCAGAACTATTCCTGTTATTTCTGTGCATTGAAAATGTATAATAATTTAAATTTAGCATACGTTTTCTCAGAAAGCCTTTAAATCAACAAATAGTTTGTAATATTTTACATATCCGCTGTGGAAATCGTTTGTTTGAAGAGGAAATTGACTGCCCTGAGGGTGTAGTACACGTTAACTGAGCTTTCACTGTACACCTAATTGGCCTGAGGAGCTTAAGGAAAATGCATTAATCTGACTCTCTCTCTTCGCTTTCCAGTTTATTGAGCATAAATCTTAACTGCACTTAAAAATTGTCAAGTTTTTATTGAGACTCAAGTACGAATCTCATTGCAAGTTTGTTGGTTTATGGCAAAACGAATTTGTAGCTCTGTTGATCGCTGATGTGTGGAGACAACTATAATCCAAAGTCAACAACTATCGATAGTTTGAGTTAATGCGATAAACAGCTGCAATTGTGGCCCACACAAATACCCGCTGTCAACTAAATGATACCCTCCAAGGGGGTATATTGGACTAATTTACGATAAATACATGAAATTTATATCAAAGTGTGTAGCTGGGTATCTCTTAGTCGTTCAGCTCACATTTGCACTTGTTTTCATTTCAATTTATATTTAATTTTTTGACATTGGCCATAGATATGTGTGCATGCCTGTGTTTTTCGCTTGACTGCCGCACAGTTGTCATTCAAAGCAGACCCCCACACACATACACACACACACGGGGGCGGTAGGCGTGTCACTGGGGGATAGGTGTCTCTAAAAAAACACTCCTTCGTGGCTCAAAACTGTCCCATTGCCAATGTGATTTGCTCACGTTTTCTATTGCCTGTGCAGCGTTGCGTATACGTAATGTGATTTGAATTTTGTGCATGTGCATGGAACGCTTTGCTGCGCTTTGCAACGCGAACTGCAACTGTGACTGCGACACTGTAACAGTTACAGATAAAAAGAGTGTGTGTGTGTTTGTGTGTGAGAGTGTAGCGTGGAAACGTGTAGCATCCATTTCCATTAACGTTTTCATTTCCATTTCCGAAGACCGTTGTCAAAATACGTGCCAGGCCAGGCGTAAATTGGCCGCAGCTCCCATTCGTTGTCCCTCTCTCTACCCTCTCTCTCTCTCTCTCTACCCCTCTACCACGCTCTCTCTCTCTCTCTTCCTCTTGGTTGCCCACACACTCTGAAAGCATTTTATCTTTTCGCAAGGCGAGTAATTACAATTAATTTCAGGTTTCATATTGCAATCAAAATCGACAGACAGACAAAATCGGTGAGACAGACAGACGTAGAGACAGACAGCTCGTAACGGCAAATTAGTTCAGTAATCGGATTGTTGTTGTAGTAATTCGTGATGTTATTGTTTTTATTATTATTTATTTCTGTTTTTTGTTGTTGTTATTTTAGTTGGGCGTCAATTAGCGTCGCCTGCGACCTTCGTTCATAATTTTTGTGTGGAATTTGAAAGCGAACTTTTTTGTGCTCAGTGCTTAGTGCTCAGCAATTGCCAAACACCTCAGCACACACACACAACTAATCTCATAATTTGCCCCATTTTATATTCTCTTTTTGCTGTTTTTGATTCAGTTTTTTTCTTTGACTTTCTTCCGTCACGTGAACTTGTCTGACATTTATTGTTGGCTTTTTATTTCTTCACACTTTTGTCTCTATTAATTGGGTTTCTTGGGCTTTTCTGCCTGTCAACTTGTCACCTCGATTCCACTTTTTGGCTCTAATTTATGCAACTGCAAATTGTTAACCACAAAATGTAAATCACTTGAGAAATATGTAAAAATAGTTTTATATACCTATACCTCGTATATATATTTGTAGGTATTGCTGCTGCGATTATTGCTGTCAATTTGTGGCTTAGTTATCAACTGTTTGCTGTTTGTACATAACACACTCATTTACATATGTTTGTCGCTGTATTTGTTTATGGACGTGCACTTGACTGAGTTTTATTAAGTGGAACACGACAATTGTCAATTTACATAAGCCTGTTACACATGCCATGAGATACTGTAGATTGCGTACTGCAAAAGGTTGTAATGATAAAGGGTTAAATGTCGATTAAGTGAAATGCGAGTGAAATAAGCTGGGAAATGAGTTAGAAACAGGAGGAAAAATTGGAAAATGTACAGAGAAGTTTTGGATAGTTTAGTTACAGCGTAGTGTAACAGACTGTTAAGTTTAACAGACAGACTGATTATTAACATACATACTCAGTAACAGCGTGACAGACTGTTCACTTTAACAGACAGCTGTTAATAGACTGATTATTAACATATTTTACTACACAGTCTTTAATATTTAAGAAAATAATATTTTTTGTGACTATCAACAAGTCTTTCGATCAAAAAGCTTTGCTTTGTGCATAAATTAAGATTTTTAGCCAGTGAAACGTTTAGGAAATTAACATTAGAAGTAAGGGGCAGAGAGTTTTTGCTTAGGAGAAGAAAGATATTTATTATTTTATTAAGATAAAATAAGCGTTTAAAACTTGAAAATCAAAGAAATGTTTGCTAGAAAGCGAAAGTAGTTATAAAATTAAAATTTACCATAGGAAAGATTAAAAAATATGCAAAGAAAATACAGTCAGAAACTTTATTTAATTAAAAAAACTTTAGCAGCCAGTAAAACGTTTATGAAAACACACAAAAAGCTCAGCGAAAAATAATTTTTACAACCGGTTTCAAGTCAGAAAAGCAACTTTATGCGCTTGTAATCTCAAACACAGAATCAAACAATGAAAATTGTGGGAAATTCATATGCGCGCTCAAACCACAAAACGTATACAAAATTTGTGGAGTTGACTAATTCATAAGATTTTCTCTGAATAAAAACAAGCTGATACAAGTTTTAAAATTTGCATAATTCATAGTCTACCCTTTCGCTGGCTTTTGGTGCGTGCCTCCCCATTTATGTTAGCCTTTATTTTTTTTTTTTTTTTTATTATCTATTAACAATATTTTATTGTAACTTTCATGGGCGTGTTACAGGGCAACTTTCGCGAAAAACTCGTTTTCCCAGCATAAAATATTACATGCTACAATGGGTGTGTTGTTGTTGTAGTTGTTGTTATTGCCGCCCTTGTCGCATATTTAGAAGCCAAATCTGTTGCCAAAATCGGCATCTGAATCCGTTTACAAGCCTGAAAGACGCGGCTGCAGCTGTTGGGCCTTTAAAAAGCTTTGACTGAGATTCAAAACCGGTTACGTTTGTGTTCCCACAGAAAAAAGGCAAAAAAACAGCGCAATATATGTAAAAATACGAGAAAAAAATACAAATTTTTTTTTTTTTTTTTATATGAATGACGACAACGATTGAAGCTGATGGCGACAGCGACAGCGACGTCAACTGAGACGCCGTCAACAGCAGCGACGCGTCGTTTATGTTATTGTTTATTTTGGTTTTTTGCATAAATTATTTTAAACTTTGTCGTGCTGGTCACACATGAAGTAAGGGACAGCAGAGAGGGCTAGAAAGGGGGAGGGCGAATGAGGAGCAGGCACAGAAGTTTTTCTGTTGGCTTTAAAAAAAATATTCTTTTGGTCTCGTGCTGTGATTTTCCGCTGTCGTTTTATTTTTGTTGTTGTATTTTTTCCCATTTTTCCTGGCGCCATTTAAATGAGGCAAAGTTTCCGTTTGTGGTTGTCGCCTTCGGGCGATGTTGCAAGTCTTTTACGTGCAACCAGAAACAGACTAAAGTCTTCTCCTCCTCTCTCTCTCTTCTACTTTATCACTCTCCCTCCCTCTTGACATACATTTTGTGCTGCTCTTTAAGTTGGTTTCCCTCCGTTATGCAACTGAAATCAAGCATGAAAAGCCGCTTCATACTGCCACCAACAATTGACCACAATTGGGACAGCTGGGACATAGAACAAGAGTACGTCCAGTAGCTCAAAGCGTGCCCCACTAAAGTGACAGTGGATGGGCAGAAGCAATGTGGCAACGGAGGTGAAGGAAGCCAAATAGTTGTTAGCCCATTTGCCACATTTCTGCGGTATTTGTATAAAAAATACACTAAGCAAAAGTTCATGTAGCTTTGATTGAGTCAACAAACATAAGTTCTGTGTCTAGCGGAGTGAGCTCATCGATCTCTGAGTTAGGCGGAGCTACAACTACTAAATTTGGCATGCGTTTGCTTCAATTCAAATGCTAATAGAAAATATACTTTTTGTTTAAGTTTATACGTTTTTAAGTTTATGAGGTGACTTGAAAATGTGCAGAACAAGAAACTATATGAAGTTCAAGCTAAAAAGTGTTATCTAGCTTTTAAACAAGTGTTTTAAACAGTCAGTTGCTTAGTTAAAGTGTTAGTTATATTTAGCTGTTCTACACAGGGTATCTTAGTAAATTTAAGTGTCATTATAGCCAACACTAAATTCTTTGTTACCTTTATTTGTGTTAGTAACTTTACGCTGCGTATACTTAATGTTGCTTGTACTCCTTTAACCGCCGCTGCAGTTTTTCTGGCCAAACTTTGCAGACTTTTCAAGCTTTTGTTGCTTTCACAACTGACAATTAATTAGTTTGTTAATTTATTTATTTTCTACCTGGAATTTGTTGAACTTTTCTGCGAGTGTGTTTAGTTTTTCGCAGAAAAATAATGCTTGTTCTTATCTCTTTGGCATTTTTTCCCCCACATGATGTTCGCTCAGCCGCCCTCTCTCTTTCACTGTCTCTCCCCCCCTCCCTCTACCTCGCTGCTTTCTGTTTTTGCTCGTTTGTTTTGTTGCGATGTGAATTCTACTCCAGCTATTTGTAGGTAGCCTAATTTCAACGCTTCAATGCTTGTCCATGACTGTGTCTCTGTGTGTGTTTGTGCGAGGGTGTGCGGTTGTGTGTGTGTTTAAGTGTGTGTATGCTCAGCTTATCTGAGGCAGCATCAGAGTCAGAAACAAACTAGAAACAGCTGCCAGAACAACAACAACAAGAACCACAAACTCTCGAGTGGCAAACTGTGAGACGACGACATTATTTTTGTTCTTATACCTAGAGCCATGCCCACCAACGCCCACTTCTTCAACTCATTCATGTGTGGTTTTGCCAATTGGCAATGCCAACTGACTGGCAGCAGCGCAAATACCAACGACAAGCAAAGCAAATCTAAAAGCCTAACTCAAAAGAGTCCAGTTTACTCAGGGATAGGGGATAGGTGAAAGAGGGGCGTGTAGAGGGAATTTAAAGTACCCACTCGCAGTGGGGGACTTTTGGGCAAAGAATTTCACAGCGCTTGGCTTCAAGTCTGTTGGCCAATTACAATTGGCTTAAACTCAAAACATTGTTGCCGAATCATTTTGTATGCAAGTTGAGCGTCGTTTTCAAATGGCAAGCAATTTGCTTAGAATTTTTGTGTACCTTTTTTTTTTACTTTTTCTGCTGCTTTTGTTGCAGCAAAACTCGTTTTGAATTTGTAATTGAATTGTCAAATGATAATCACAACGACGAACTTCATGATTGGGTTGATGATTACATAAATGAAATCATTTTGTTGCAGCGCTAAAGAAAGAAATGTTTTGTAATTTTCGCTTTCGATGGGCAACAGCAACAGCAACAACAACAAGACAACAATAACTGCTACTACAATCAAGCCGCATGCCTCGTGAGGCATGCCACACAGTTTTGGGGCGTGGAATGCAGCCTAGATGCCGTTTTCCGCTTCCGCAA
Source organism: Drosophila nigrodunni (assembly GCA_020829145.1). Lineage (NCBI taxonomy): Eukaryota > Metazoa > Arthropoda > Insecta > Diptera > Drosophilidae > Drosophila > Drosophila nigrodunni. The sequence goes on along the minus strand of JACVCZ010000003.1, from coordinate 2,655,156 downwards.
AAATTGTTTTGCTTCTCTTTATAATTATTTTTGTTTTTTTCCATGACGTTGACACACTTTGAGTTGTCTCTCTCTCACTCTCTAACTCCTTCTATGTCTCACTCTTTCTCTTTGCAGCCAAGAAGCAAAATGGCGCCGCCATACGCACAAATAGCCTGGGCTCAGGCACCCGCACCCCGCCCCTGGAACGCAAGAGCAAACTGAGCGCTTTGGGCAGATTCTTCAAGCCCTGGAAATGGCGGCGAAAAAAGAAGAGCGAGAAATTTGAAGCTGCCTCCAAATGTAAGTAACAACAGAGTTCATCGATTGTTAGTATCGTTTATTAATCGTTCAATATCTCGTACGTTTTGCAGCACTGGAGCGCAAGATTTCTGTACGTGCCAATCGCGATGAGTTAGTGCAAAAGGGCATTTTACTGCCGGAAAGTCCGCTGGGCAATATTCCAGAGCCGGGTAAGTCCAAAGGAAGTTAACAGTGAAACGGAGTTAAATCTAGATACCATAAAAAATGTGTAAACGGAAATTGAAAGACTTCTAGGGGAACTTAAAGCCGCTTTTACTGGTTTGGCATAGCACAATTTAGGGTCAAGTTGTTGGAGGGACTGAACGCTCTTCTCTTCTTAGAAACAATAACAAATATTCACTTTCTTCTTTGTACTTTTCTATAAGCCATCATTAATTATTATAAATAAATTCTGGCTGCATTTTCTTAAGACTTTTCCTTGGTAAAAGTTGTCCAGCTTAAAAAGAGAGTCTCTAATTTTCGCTAGTTTTCACCAACAGCATTCTTTGTTCCCTCTGCTCACTCTTCTGACAAAAGCAGTTTCTTTGTTTAGCCTCTTTTAGCCTTGAGACAGAAACTAATTACAGCCAACTTTACGACAGTTAATCCTGCATTTTGCTTTGTCAACATGCAAGAAAAGTTTGTTAGCTTTTGTTTGGCACAAACTTCAGCTAGAAACTGAGACACATCATATCTCATCACAATAATGTTTCATTTTCTTGGCCCAGACGAAAGTCAACAAACGGAAATTGGCCATAATCCACGCACGATTTAGCCAATGTGAGGAGACGTCGTCGTGACGAGCTCATGTTGGGAACACTTTGCTAAATTGTTTGTCTTGGCTCAAAAGGAGAAGCTTCTCCCCCTTTCTCCACTCGTTTCTCTAGCTTCTTCCTTCCTGCTGCTGCACTGCAGCTGCTTACACAGTAAGCGGAGGGTATCTAGGGAGTTGGGGGTATTCACTCTGCGCACATTACGAGCTTGTCGTCGCGACGTCGCGACATTCTCCTGATGGCAATTAATCAATGTGGCTAATTGTCAATGCGAGTCGGCATCGAGTTGTCATCGCCTTTCTACCAAAACGCCGAACAACGCACGCGAATTGCATTCAAATCGATGAGGAAAATGTAGCTAGGGAAAACTGTGCGGCAAAGGGAGTGTGGATATCAGGAGGGGACCACAATCATAGGAGTCACAATGGTAAATTTAAACCTACCTCAAGTTGTAGTGGCTTGAGTCAGGCCAAAGCTTTGACGTTAATCCGCCAACAGATGGCGCTGCGAGTGAAAGTTTTTGTGAAAGCTTGACATCAAGAAAGCTGAATGAAAGCGCTTGCGAAAAAGCTCTCTTTATTTATGAATGACTGCAAGTTGTGCTCAATCATCTCTCTCTTCTCTTCCTCTCTTCCCCTCTCAGGCGAGGAGTCGTACTATAACAATGGTGGAGCCACAGCCAATGGCTCAATACTCTCAGCCGTCCACAATAATTCCATAAATCAAGCCAACAATTCCATAAATGCCACCACATATGGCACTGCCGGCAATGCGCTCATCAGCCAACAGCAGCAGCAGCAGTCGATGGGCGGTGGAGGCGTGCCAAATTCCATATCCGTGCAACAGTTTAATGCAAATTCCATGCTCAATAACGGCGCCAGCCTCAATCAACAGCAAAATTCAATGGCCAATGGAGGAGGTGGCGGTGATGGCGCCTCGGATACATCCTCGCTCAGCGGTGGTGTGCCGCATTCGCAATCAGCACCACAGCAGTTGGGTGTGGGCCAACAACAGCAGCAGCCACCGCTAACACCGCTGGCCCAACATCATCAGGCATTGGCGCAACAGCTGCAGCAGCGATTTGCCATCAGCAATAACAATGGTGAGTGCATTGAATTTATAAAGAAATATATATTTAAATAATGAACAATAAGCTAAAGTCCTCATTGAAAAAACAGACTTAAAGCGGCGCTCAAAAAGCTTTGCATACTTTCAGGCAGCACACAATATCAGTTAAGCCTTGTATTGTGCTGCCTACTTTTAAGCGCTTGCCAAAACTCAATTAGTCTTTGTTCATCATTAGCTATAAATTTGGCTCACTTAAAGGCTATTTAAGCCCAGTTAACGCCTGGTTAAGTCCCAACAACCCCACAAACACACATTGCTATACACTTTGTATCGCTGTGTGCTTGTCTAATAAAATTGTTGTCAGCACTTGTGCGGCAGTTTGCCAAAATGTCAGATAAAAATGTTAAACAAAACACAAACAGATTCTTTTGATAATGTTTGCTTGTAGGGGAAAGGGGTAAGGGGTGAGAGGTAGGAGAGTGTGCGAGCAGCGGCTATTTGAACGGTAAACAAACAGCGTTTGTCTTTGCCGCTCTTGACATTACAAAAACAAGTGCACAATAGTCCGCAAGCTTTACATTCGCTCTCTCTCTCTCTCTGGTACTTACACTCTCTTTGTCGCTGCTCTCATTGTGTGTGGTTAGGGGCACACTACATATTTGATGACTACTCAAATATTCAGTGTGCTTTAAAGCTTTTTCGGCATTGCGTTTCGTGTTTGTTTGTTTGATGCTTGCTGTGTCGCATGCTGTCGCTGCTGCGCTACGTTCACTGCAGCAGCAGCCGGCATAACTTTTCTCTCCCGACGTCGCGTTGCCCGCTGCTGCGTCGCTAAAGCGCGCGGTCTCTCACTCTCTTTCCTACGCTCTCAGTTACGGACGCGCGTTTTGTGCTTTTGTTTATTTTGCACTTGTTTCGTTGAGATTGTGTGCGGGAGAGCGTGTGTTTGAGAGCGCGCTCTCTCTCACTGTTACTTTTTATCATTGGCTACTGCGTCGTTGTTTTTGTTGTTCTTCTTGTTGCTGGACGGCGTCGCATTTTTATGGCAAAACGGTTTCGCTGCTGTCATTTCTATGTTCAGTTAACATTAAAACGCTGCCCGCAACAGCGCGTGTTTTTGTCGTCGCGTTAGAATATAAAACAAAAACATAAAAAAAAAAAAAAAGAAAAAGGAATAAAGAAAAAGGAAAATTCAAAATCAAATGAAAAAGTAAATGAAATGATACAACAAACAAACAAACGGAAATAAAACAACTGCAAATAAACGTAATTGTGTTTACTGTACAAGTTTTCTCAAGTGTTGTCTCCCGACTGCCTCTATCTACAGCTCTCTCTCTGTCGCTTCCTCTCTCTGCCTCCCACTGTCTGTGTGTGCTAAACAACAACAAATTTACACGCTAAAATATGTAATATTTGATAGCTTCAATTATTTATATATCGTTTAGCCAGACGCTTTTTATTTCTATTTGTTTTTTGTGTTTTTCGCTTGTTGTGCATAATCTCAAGGTGACGCTCGTTTAGAGAGAGAGAGGCATGGCTCTCGAATAACATTCTACATTGCTGCCGGTTGCAAGTATTAGAATGTGAATTCAACAATTATTATTAATAGTTTTTTGAAAAAACCCTTAATTGTTCTTAATTATAGTTAAGAGCAGGCCACAAAAAATAATGTTTAGTGTACAAAACAAACGGATTTCAAGTGAAAACTGCATTTAGCGACATTTAGATAATTGCAACGCTCAAAGGAAATAAAAACCAAAACAATAAGCCATAGAAATTTAAATGTTTCTCGCAAGTTTTTCTTCTGCTGTTTTGGTTTTTCTTCACGAAACTCGCGCACAAAGCGCAACAAAGATATTTCGCTGTATAAACGGAATTTGGGTTGGAAAATGCAACAGCGGCGAGTTGGTGGCGTCGCTAGAAGCAGCGGAAAGCGGGCCACGAAAGGGTAGGGCAAATTAAAAGCAGTCACACGCAATAGCAATTCCAATTTGCATATGTGTGTATGTTTGTGTGTGTTAGAGGTGTAAGCACGCTTGTGTGGCTCAGAGGCAAAAGTTGTTTCCGGGGTGTGGTAGGTGCTCCTTTTTTTGGGCCAACTGTGCAAGGCGGGGAAGGGGGTAAACGGTAGTTTGTGTAAGGAAAACTTTAATTTTCCGTCATTCCATTTTCGTTGTGGTGTTCGCCGACGCTCAGACAGCGCTGCTCACATTACGCATACGCAGCGTCGGCATGCAGAAGGAAGAAGCAAACGACAAATAAAGTGTTGCCTACCATTGGGCGCCGCGCTCTCTCACTTGCTTCCTTTGGCACTCACTCTCTTCTTCTTTTTGTTTGCTCTCTAGCCTTTTCTGCGCGTTGCCTTTTAACTTTGTTATTCGTTGCGTTTGATTCGCTCTCTGGCAACTCTTCACCGCTCCCACCCTGCCTGCTCCCTCGCTCATTTGCTTTGTTTTGGGTTTGCTGAAGTAAAATTCAGCAGACTGTGTGTTAATTTCTCACTCAAGTGTTTTTTGGCCTGTTTTTTATCAGCCAAAATGGCTATAAATAAATGCATAAAAATGTGCATTAAATTGTTTAAACAAATACAAGATAACTGACTGATTTTGGGTGTACAAATGTGTGTGTGTGAGTTGATTGCATTTGCTGCTTTTCGTCGTAGGCTGCACTGCATCCTGAGGTCGTCCACCTTTTTTCCTGTTTCGCTTTGCTTTCGTCATTGTTTCTCCCCTGCTCTCCCAGTGTCTGTGTGTCTCACTCTCTCTCTCTCTCTCTCTCTCTTGCATTGTGTGTGTGATTTGCTGTTGCACATTTCCACGAAATTCTTTTGTGTATTTTTCCATTACATTTTTTCCTCTTCTTTCTCTGCATTTTTAGATATAAACAAATGTTGAGTCATTCATTCTTTTGTTATGTTTTACGCTTTAATTTATTGTTTACAAAGTTACTTGACTTTGTTTGATAGTGTACAATCAAACTGATAGCCGGTGCGTCTTTGCTCTCTCTATCTCTCTCTCTCCCATCTCTCTGCCTCTGTTTTTGCGGCTTCTTCTTCTCCATTTGGTTGTGCTAGGTTAGCAATTGTGTTCCATATCGTATTTCTCACAATTTATTGTGCACTTGAGAGTTTTTGCTGCTTTTGGGGATTCATTTGTTGAATGCTGACGTCACTGCTTGCGATTGCTATGCCTTAAATAAATCTCTACTAAGTTTTACTATAGATTCTTTTGTATCTAGTTTGATTTCCGTCGCATTGTAATCTCGAGTAGATATGCCATTTCTAAGCCAGCAAAAAAATCTTATTAATTTGCTCAGATAAATGTTTCCACATTATTAACAGATAAGCAATGCGACTTTCCTACCTATACACCCCCTAAGATATCGCCATGGCATGTACGCCTAATTGAGTCAGTGTGCGACGCCCACATTTGAGATAATGCAATTAGATGTTTGAGGAAACCAACGTAAGGAAAGGGGAAGGGAATGGGGAGTAATGCGGTGTGTATTTGAACAAGTAGTGGAAGAAGCAGACAACTGTAAACTCACGTAATCTCGATAATTGTGTGTTACTGCTGCACACAATTTAATAATAATGATACCCTTAGTTATGAAGCTGAAGTTGGGCGTGCTTAAATCTATAGCTCTAAGGGAATTTAAATCGGAAATTTCATTTATTTGCAGTTGTCTGTGTAATCAGTTTATCTAATTTTTGTTAGCAGAAATTCTTTAAAACTACGTTAAGTGTTTGAGTAGTTTTCTAAGCAATTTTCGTCCTTACTTCTTTGCCTTAAAATGGTTTTAATTTGGTTTACTTGTAGCTCTCTATTTTCTTTTTTTGGTTAACCATTTTTTCTGTAAACTTCCGTAATTTTCTAATTAGTTTTCTTAGCTATTTTTACTGGGTATAACACACTCATACTCGCAGCTATTTTGTTATCTAAAAAATGACTTTTAATTGAGTTTTTCTAAAACACTCTGAAAATGAGGACAGTGATGAGGAAGTTTTGGTTTTGATTAAAGCAACAATTACTGGAAAATCATTAGTAATTTAGTTAGTTTTCTTTGAGCTTGTTTTAAGCTTGTTTTTGTAGCGCTGAACTTGCTGCTGAGTTTATAATTTGTTTACCAAGTATTTTAAGTGATGAATGAGTGTGTGGGCCAAAGTGTTTGCTAGCCAAAGACAGCTGTTATGGATATATCTCTGTATATAAACCTATATACATATGTTTATATTCAAATTCAAATAGTGATTAAGGTGTTGTTGTGGATCGATTCGTTCACCGTCTGAACATTTAATTTGCTAATTAAAACACATTTCGTGGCTGTCCCTTGGAGCTGTGTCAATAGCCGAATAGAGACATGTCCTATGCTGTTCTGTCTGCGCTGCCACTCCCCTTTTAGCCTTTGCATGTCATTGGCTCGTAATCAAGCGTCCATTTTGCTGGACATCCGCTTCTTGTTGCCTTCTTCATTATTTCCTTTTGCCTCCTTTCCTTTACTCTCCTTGCTGTCGTCCATTTAGCTGCCCAGACTGTTTCCGTTAGCGACATTTGTTAGTGAGTCAGTTAACTGGCTAAATGGCCTATTTGCCGCTCTCCCCCTCGTCTTCTCTTGTGTGTAGTAATTTGTTTAACAAATATTTATGCTGTTTATTCGTTGCTTTTTCATTCCACACATTTTTCTTCTCATTAATTAGGAATTTTACTCATTGTTTGCCATTTCGATTTATTGTTTTTGCATTTTTTTTTGTCTGTTGTATGCAGTGTGTGTGTGTGTGTGTTGTGTAAACACTGCCGAAATTTCCGCCTGTTTTGGAAAGTGTTTTTCATTTTTCACCAGCCAATACACTTTTTTAGCTGGGCTGTATGGAATAGTCATGCATTTGGGAACATTTTGTATGAAAAAATGTAGCAAAAGTTTTGTTAACATACAAGCTATTATAAAGTAGTTAACAGAGCGTGTTAAGAGTCAGTTGCTGAGTGTAATTATATGAAATAAATGTTTATATAACATTTTTTTTACTTGAATGTTGTAATTGGATTAATTTTTTGTTAGAAAATGTTTTAAAAATATTAAATTGCCTTTAAAACAGTACAAAATGATCATATTAATGTTATTTTACAGCAGCTGAGAGTATGTTAATGTTAATGTAACTGTTAAACAACAGGGAAAAAAGCTAAAATCTTCTGTTAATGCCGTAATATTTCAATTGATTATATATTATAAAATTAAATTTGCAGACAAAAATATTTAACATTTATGAAAACTATTTTTATATATTTATTGTAGTTAACAGTGTCTACTAAAAATATTCTAATGTCAGCTTTGGGAACAGCTCCAACACCCTTAGCTTACTAAAGTCTCTTTAATACTAGTTTCGCAGAGTATTTTGAATTCTTCTCGATTAGTTGTGGTTTTAATTGATTTCTCGTTTTGGCATTTCTCGGCTCTCGTTTCCTCGCCTTGCCTCAATTAAAAACTGCCGCTACCGCTGGTGCTGCTGCTGCCCACATGGTCGGGTGTTTTTTTTTGCTGCCATATTTTCGAGATACATTTTTAAGACGCCATAAAAGTCGAGAAATGACAATGTCAATGTCTCAACTGTTTTGCTCTTTTGCCCGCTAAATCTTCACCGCCACTCTCCGCTGTTGTGCTCCCTTGTGCTACTGACCTCCAGCCGTGGGGCAATCATAATAGCTCCAACACAGACACTTAGAAAGAGAGCGGAGGTGTGTGAGAGAGGGGAAGAGAAATCCGAGCAGAGAATGTGTGTGGTGTTGGCCATCAATTATAATTCTCGCATCGAAATTCACTTTTATGGTGGCGTATACTTGATGCGAATGTCTCGCCAAATGTTCTCTATGTGTGTGTGTGTGTGTGTGTGTGTTTTTTTTTAATTATGCACAATTGATGCTAAATTTGTCACGCTGCAGCTTCCGGTATACAATTCCCGGAATTCTCTGTTTGTCTGACTGTTTGCACTCTTTCTCTACCGCTCTCTCTCTCTCTCTCGCTCTCTTGCTGTTTGCATTGTTGACTTTTCTTTTGTTATTTCACATCCCACACCCAAATTCCGTTTTCAATTTTCAATTCCTTTCGTTGTCGTGCTGTTGCCGTCGCTTCGTTTTCAATGAATTAAAATTTTCAATTGAATTTTCGCCGCTATTGTCCATTTGCCAAGCTATCAATGCATTCAACTGAAGCTTCTGCTGCCGCTTCTTCTTCTAAGTGACTCGATGCTCGGTTCCATGTCGTGCCTGGCGCGTTGACTTTTGATTATAATCTTTATCAATTTGTTTTCGGGGGGAGCGTCTCGAAGTATCTTCGTTGCCAAGTGTCAGTTTTCTCAACCAAAAATGTGCTCGTCATTTTGCCAGTGATAATCTCTAAAAAATAAAGATGTGATAAGGCAGCGAAAACTGTTTAAAATAAGTGGCTGACTGTGATAATACTAGATAATTTATTAAGCGCCATAAATATTGGCTGAACTGCTGGAAACTTTGAGTAAATATACTGTGTGAAGTAGGAGGTGGAGATTTGAGCTTTCAAGTGTTTTAAACTAACATTAGTCAGAAGTTGGAAATTGTTTTGATACAGAAAAATATATATTTCCTACTAGAAAGATCGGGTTTATTCTATATAGAAGTATATATAAAATATATATCTGCTTGAGTCAGTTCACATTTCCCCATGATTGATGATGATTTAAGCAAATGTCATTATGCTAAAAACATGACATAAATTGACCGTTAGCTGTAAAAAAAACGAGTTGATTGAAAGCGTTCAATGTATTTACTTTCGATTAACATGAATAATGACCTTCAGTTACCTGTAGAAAAAAAAGTGCACAACAGGCATAAAACGGATGAGTTTACATTAAATAAAAATAATAAATTATAAAATTATTTTTTAATTGCGCGCTGTCAGTGATTCTTTTGTGATATTGTAAAAAAAAATTAACATAAATAACAATAATGAAAGAAATACAAACGCATAAAATAAACAAATAAAAACCAAAACTCTGCACAATCAAATTTTATAAATTTAAACGCACAAAAATAATAAATAATAGAAGAAAAAATAATAACAAATGCCGCAACGAGTGAAATCATCGAAGAGCATACATTTTCCACACAACGCACAAGAAAAAAAAAAAAAACAAAAGGGAAATAAAAATAATAAAAAACTAAAGAATCTACAGCAGCAATGTGTGATAATCAATAATAAGAATTGAAAGCAAATTGTTAATGCTTTATTTAGAGTAGAAGACAAGAGCAACATAAGCAACAAATAACACCAAAGATAACAACAATAAAAATCAACTGTAAAATATGTGATAAAAAGTCAAGTGTAAATCAAAGTTTTGTCGTCTCAATCAACAATAAATAAGTAAATAACTGTTTAAAGGGGCCAGACACACACGCACACACACACATACACGCATCATAAGTATTGCATAGAGTACCGTTAGCGTTAAGTGTGATAACGCCGAAAGCAATAAAAACAGATTACGTGCTTAAAAATACATGAGAGCAGTGGCAAAAGGAAGCAAAAACTCTCTCGCAGGACTTTCAACTCAACACTATCGACTCAAAAACAAAAACAAAAACAACTCACAATAATTCCCAAAACTGCCATTAATTGATGCACACAAAAACGAAGCATAACTGTAAATCAACAACAACAACAACAGTAAGAAGCAGCATACGAAGCAAAACAACAACAGCAACAACAATTAGAACGCTGAGCAGCTTAGCAGCGACTTCAAAGCCACGCTGATGATGGGCTACATCATGGGTTGTGCTTGTTTCAAAGGTATGTCAAGCTGTACAGTGTATACTACTCTCTCTCTCCCGCTCTCACTCTGGCTCCCTCCACCACAGCCGCTCTCTCGTTACGTTTACGGTTTCACGTTTCCTTCCGCTCATTAGCAGGCATCTCAACTGCTTGGAGCAGCAGCGCTGCAGCGTCTACGCTGCTGCTACTGTTTCGTCTTCTTCTTCGTTTATTTTTCTTCGCATTGTTAGCGGATTTTTCTTTAGCACGCATTTTCGCATTCTTCTTACAGTGCAAACGTCATGGAAGTCAGCGACGTCACAAAAGTTCAGTACATGCGCACGTGTTACTTCCCACTCTCGCTCTCACTCTCTCGCTTGCTGTTATATGTATTTGGATTTTTATAGCAGCTGTTATTAACAGTTTTATGGCAGCAGCGCAGCTTCGCTTTTGACGTCGCCAATGGGCAGCGCTGCCTGTTTTATTGCCCTGTAAAATCTGTGTGTGCAAAATGCATGAGATTTTTACTTGCCTTATTCCACTTACTCTGCGTCTTGTGTGTGTTTGAGTGTGCGATTTCTTCTTCTTTATTTCTTGTTGTCCTTTGCTTTATGTCTTAAAGGATTTGCTTGTGTGTGTGTAAGCGTGAGTGATAGTCTTTTTTTATTTTCTTGAGTGCAAAGTGATTTTTAGTTGTCTTTTGCACTTTTCTAGCTTGTTCAAGCCATAGCCATTTTTAGTGGCACTAAAAGAATGACTGCTTTTTACAGTTATCATTTGTTTTGAGCACTACAAAATCTTATCTGCTCTTATTGTATGTTTATCGATAGTTTTCTGTGCCATAAAATGTTTGCTCACTTCTTTCTGTGCGATCAACTGGGTATGAAGCTGATAAGGACTATCTATAAGGTCGATCAAGCGATATAAATTGAAATTTTATGGTATTTCCTTGATGGTAAAGGTGTTGTAAGAAGGGAAAAGGTTCTAGGGTGACCATATTAAGCATTAAGTGACTTTTATAAGTTTTACACATTTCATAAAGTTTAATAAAATTTCTTTTTAATTTTAAGTGCTGGTAATAATGGAGGTGCATTCAGAGCAACTTTTAGCTGTGCATCGTCGCAGTCACAGTCATAGTCATAGTCATAGTCATAGCCAACGTTTCTATTGTTCTTCTCCACGCAGTGCAACAAAATGTGGCACACTCACACACACTCAGTTAACCCCTTGCCGACTGTGTCCTGCACACACGCTGTAGCCGTTAACCTTTCACATTTGCGTGTCACTTACTCTGCTTCTCTTTGCTATTTTGTTGGCAAACGACATTCTCAGTTAGTTTGATTCAATTTTAACGCTATTTGTACGGTTGCAATTTGCAGCATCCGCCCCAGTTGCCGCCTATCAGTGCTGAGCTTGTGGCAGTGGCAGTGGCAGTGTCAGGAAGCAGCACACTTCGCTCAGTGCCATGACGAGTTGGTCTAAGTGCTTGGCCCATTAAAGTATGCAATCATTTTGCGGTTAGAAAAGGATAAAGTTTACTCTCTTCATACCCATTAGTCGTAGAGTACATTGTGTTTCAAGTGAAGATGAGATTGGCTGTGAAGCCAAGTCGTAAAATCGTCTTGATAGCCACAACAATCAGTGATCGTTAACAGGTAGCAACTAGAGACTTAGAATTTTTTGAATAGGTTTGTAATATGCTTAAAGATTTAAGAGTTCTTCTAGGCTAGGGAGATTCTAGATTGATTGTTTTCATTTATCATTATTAATTATAGTACTTTATAAATATGTAGGTGACTTGTAGTCGAAAGCTGTAGTTAATCATTAAACTTTCTTGTCTGCTTTTACTTCTCCCATTCTCTCGCTTCTTTTCTCCCCGCCTCTCCCCTTCTCTCCTTCTTTAAGTACTTACTCAACTAATGCTGCTGACGTAGTGCTGCCAACTCGCTTAAAGTTGAGCTGCCAACGCTTTTGGTCTTCAACAAAATTAACGTTTACTGCATTGCGTGTATCTATGTAATTCCCAAGTGTATCTATGAGTGAGTGTGTCTGTATGTGAGTGCTTCTAAGTGTGTGTAAGTGTTTTGTTCTAATTTTAAAGCGCTGCCAACTCGTTTCACTTTTGTCTCGACTGCGTTTCATTCACTAAAACAAATTCGTGCCATTTTTGGTGGGCATACAATTAAATAGAAAATGTTGATATGTAAATAAAAGCCAAACACACACACTCAAACTCACACACACACACAGAGTAACAGTTAACAACGTCAGATCTACATATTTGCACCCCGCTGTGTCACGCCCCCTTTGCCCTCGCCCAACACACAGCAGCCGCATAAATAAATAAATAAACAAGCGTTTAATTGAACCGGAAATTATTTTTGTGTGGGCGTCGATTGGTTCTCCATTGATGTGACTCTGTGTGTGCCAGTGTGTGTAAGCAATGCATGTGTGTTTCTTATTGGAATTTATTGTGCTCTAGTCGCTTTTGTTGTTGTTTTTATTGTTGTTGGCATTCGCTTTGCGTTTTGATGCTTCAACTTGTGTTTTCACACAACGCGCAAAACAACGCAGAGCGAAAAGATGAGCAGAGTACGAGACGTGGGGAGGGCAGGAGCACATTTTGGAAGGATATATGGCACGTTAGTTGACTCAGCTCACTCATTGCTTATACACTTTGCCAGCTGAGGAATATGCACAAAAATGTCAAATGCCAAAAGCTGCAGAATTTTGCATTTTACTGAATTTTCCGAGTTTTTTATTTTATGGAATGCTTGGAAAAACTATTTATTAAAGTGAATGGCGTTGCTAAACTTCGCCAGCTGCATAATTTAACGATCTGGCAGCTTTGGTGGGGCTTAAAACAAGCTGGCAACGCGTAAACTCATTTATTTCATTTAAGTCATCACTTTAAGCGGTCTGTCATTGAAACTAAGTATGGAAAGAAGTTTAAGATGCTTTAGGCAATTTAAACAAATTATTTTATTCAACATTTTTTATAGAAGTCAAACTTTGTGATTGCAAACTTTATGGTTCATATATTAAATACCATATAACTCGATATCAGTCAGTTTTATGGATCAGATAGGTTATCGAAACTGATTTTATGAAGGCCGTAAAGAGTTTCTATAAAAACAAATAATTGTTTGCATACGCTAGTGACGTAAGCAGACGCTTGGAATATTTATGCAAATATGTCAACTTTTTTATGGCTATTTTTTTTATCATTATCATTTAATTACTGAAATTCTTTGATTCAATTTACTTTCATTTAGAGCATTGAAAATTCGTAGTGCCAATTAGAAAAGTTTATGGTTTTCTTTAGCTTTTCTATTAATATGCAACGTCGTATTAGCAAGTCTCACGTTGTGTCTCTTTCTCTCCCTTTTCCCTCTCTTTCTATGTCGCTTTGTGTGCTAAATTGCCGTTGAAGCTCGTTATATTGCATGTCTGCTGTGTTCTCGGTTGATGTATCTGTTACTGTGTATCTGTATCTGGCTCTGTGTCTGTGTATTTGCATAGGTATTGGTCTGTGTCTTCTGTCTTTGGTGTGGTTCTATTTGAGTTTGCTTTGGGTTTGCATGTGACATTTGACTTTGCAACACAAACTTTTCAACTTGATGTAGTCATTGCCTTAAATGCTTTTTACCCACTTGTTGAATTAAATATAATTTACAAGAATTTCTTTCGTACTTGCACGCAATCTTGCGATTTTGTTGAGCTTGGAATTGTGTTAACGATTTGATTGACAAGACAATTTATTGGCATAGAAATTCCAAGAAGCAAAAACTGACTATAAATTCTTTGATCATTTGAAACTTTTGACTAAAAACTAATAAAGATTTTAGAAGCGAATAATTGCAGTCGGAGCTTTGAACTTGTACTATTTTTTAGCTTTAGGGAAAAATTAATTTTAAGTAATATTTCAAAGAGATAAACTAATTTATCGGCATTTAAACTTTTCTGTGCATTAGTTTAATCTTAAATTATTATAAACTATAGGTCTAACTAGTTTAAACTGTAGTTTAATTGTACAGCAAACAGTGTTAATTCTCATGTTGATTATAATCCAAACTACAAGGACCTTGTTTTATGGCTTTCAACACGAAAAGACACTTTGCTTTTCTAGGGGATTTCCTACTGTCGTGTCACACGATAATTCCAGTAATTTAAATGCACAATCGCTGATTGTAGACTGCCCTGTCTGTGTTCGAATCATCTTGATAAACCTGTGAATCCTTTTGTTGTCCTTTCTTAGCTTCAGTTCCGTTTCAATGTCGCGACTGAGCAGAGCTATAAGGGCCACACTCGTGGAGTACTTCAAGAAGACAAGTCTCAATGGCTTCGGATTGCTCTACTATAATCGCAGACGTCGCTATCAGAGATTCTTCTGGTTTCTCTTTATAGCCGCTGGCATTTTATCTGCCAGTTTTGTGGTATTTGCCACGCTGTTGCAGTTCCTGGCACGGCCAACAGTGACGGCTTTATCTACGCTTAGTGTGAAACTGGATGAATTGAGTTTGCCAGCGTTCAGTTTCTGTAGTGGCAACAAGTTGAGTAGGCAGAAGGTGCAGGAATTGGCTGAGCAGTTGGCCAAGTCAAGTGGCAACTCTACGGCTTATTGGATGCAGCAGTTAACCCTGCTCGCTGGCTACTTTGGGGCAGAGTTGGTGGCCGCTGAAGCTGCCAGTAGATTGCAAGTTGCACTCGATGAGTTTGGGCCCAAAGATGTTAGAGCCATGTTGTTGCAACTATCGCCAAGTTGTGAGACTTTGCTCTTAAGTTGCCACTTGGAGGGTGCCAAGAAACAGAACTGCTCCTCGCTTTTCCAACTGTCGCTCAGTGACCACGGAAATTGTTGTGTGTTGCAAGCAAAGAACGTAACGGGTACTCTCACTCTTCGCTTAAATGCCTCACAAGTGGATGTGTTTAACATGCCACGTGTTGTGGCAGGTAGTTTGGCAGGAATCAGCTTTCATCTACCTGGTTGGCTCGGCAAACTCACAGTTTCACCTGGAGAATTTAAAGCTTTGGAGTTGCACACCATCAGGCTGCAAGCAGATGAGCAATTACGTCAGTATCCAGTCTCGGAACGTGGCTGCCACTTACCGAATGAGGCAGCTCAGGTGTTTGAACAGTGCTTGCCACAGTGTCGTCTTCGCAGTTTCATTGCCGCCTGCAATTGTGCACCTGCCTTGACCTTTGAACTGTCTAGTAGTGTTGCTGGTCAACAGAATTTGAGCTACTGTAATCTGACACACACGTCTTGCCTGCAGCAGCACGAAGGTGAGTTGTGAGTGGGTGGGGAGAGGAGAGAGAGGGAGAGGAAGGAAGAGCGCGTAAGAACTGCATTCGCGTCACGTTTCAAGGATATTTTGTAGTTGGCTTTAGCTGCTGTACATAAAACTGCTTTACTTTTGGCTATAATTGGCTTTGGCAGTGTTGTAAAAGGTTGTCATAAACTTGTGTCAGTGTGGGTGAAGGGGGAAAGCTGGGCTTATTAAGGAAATTGGGGACTTTTACGATTTTTATAGGGACTTGACAGCAAAATTTTTAAAGAAAGAAAAGTTTAATAATTTATTTATAAAACTGTATAAATTTCAAATAAAAACACACCGGTTCTGTCGATAGTTTTTCTTGTTAAAAGTGGATTGGAAAGTGATTTGAATAGTTCTGGTCTGAAGTAGGCTGTTAACCTCTCTCTCGCTCTTCCCTCTCTCTCCGTCCCTACACCGCATCTTCTCTATTCCCCCCTCTACCTTCCAGCCAGCTGGTCGCCTTGGAGCTGTCTCGACTGTCTGCCCAGCTGCACTGATTGGCGCTATGAGCTGCGTCAGAGTTTGTTGGGTTTTGTGCAGCCCGAGGAAATTAAAGTGAACATACGCTATGGTGGACAACGTGTGCCATTGTACAGTCAGGATGGCCTATACAATTGGTACGAAGTGCTGTGTGAGTTTGGGTTAATTGAAATTTCGTTTGGGGAATTGGGTTTTAATCATGTTTATGCTATCGATTGTGCAGCAAATGTTGGAGGCGTTTTGAGTGTTTGCATTGGATGCTCGTTTATCAGTGGCTTTGAGATTGTTTACTTTATGGTATTTCGTCTGTGGCACAATTGGTGTCATTGAAGAGCTCTGAATGCCATCGGGTAGCAGAATATATACAATAAATATTGCGCATACGCCATGTGTGACAGCAAATGAAATTAGTTTTGATTTATTTGGTTGGGCAAACGCCTAAGTCGTCAACAGCTTGAGGGGCAGCAACAAAAACAATGACAACATTTATCTTCAGGCCCGCCACGCCCACAATGCTATCAACAATTGTGCGGTGCGGTGCGTTGAAGAAAAAAATCACATCATTTACTTGAGTATGAATAAAGAAAACTAGATGAAGATAGATTTAGTTTTGTATAGTTTAGTGTGTCGATCAACAAGGTCATTTAAGGACCTCCACCCCATGACCCTCCTTCCACTTTATAGAAATGTGTGTCAGCTTAAGCATATATAAAATCGATAGCTTCTTATATTCTCAGGTGGTAACTAACTCATGAATTGTTGATTCAATGAGTTGTTGCTTTGCCCAGCGAATGCATTTCATTGCCCTGGCCTTTGGGGACCTGAGGAAATAACTGTTGTAGCGGAAAATGTGAAAGGGAAAACTAGAAAAAATAATAAACTAAAAATAAAATATATTTTTAGCATCAATTGAATAACTTTACTTTAAGCTTTATAACAATTTGTAGTAAATTAAATTAATTTTCTTTAACTTTTCTCTATTTGCAGGTGAGTTTTCGCAACACTTTTTAACAACTAAGTTTATTTGGTGGGTAAGTTAACGTATTTTAGTTTTAAATGCTTAACAGCAGCTGTTAAGGCGCTGTTAACTAACAGCGGGAAAGCTTTATCTGTGTGAGCTTTGACAATCTGGTGGTTACACCTAGTAAAAGCTCGACAAGCTCTCGCTATAAGCTTTTTGAATGGAAATTTATATGAAAAATGTGCGTTTTATTCGTAAACTTTTTTATTTATTTTATTTATAATCAATTTGATGCTTTTAAACTTGACGGCACTTGAGCTTGTCATACAGCGCCATATATCAAGCATTATGTGGCTATATATCAGTGAAAAATCATTGTGTGCCACTGAAAATTGCAGTGTAAGCAACTCTGTTTTTAATGGCCAATAGAAAACTCCGGCAATACGCCCCTCGCCCCCTTTGTTTGCAGTCAGCATTAGACACTCGGTTTAGCTTCAACGACTTGAACAATGCTAACGTCTCCATTAATTTTAAAACCGCCAACTTATCAGAGAAAGCGCCGTCATGGTCCTAAGTGATTTCTTCTCCTTGATTTAGCATCAATTGCTAAGCGCGAGGTGTGTTTAAGTGATTTGAAAGCGACTAATTGCTGATTGGAATCTGTTTAAATAATTTAGATAGCTGTGTTACTTAAAACTAAAAACAGTATGTTTAGAAACTAAAAAAAGCTTTACTTTAACTACTGTTTAGAGTTTGTATGACTTTCTTAAAGTTTTAAAATGTTTTAATGCTTGAAAAACTTTTAAAATTTAGTAGATTAACTTTAAAACCTAAACCTTTTTACCCTAAAGTTTTTCTTAATTATTATTTATGCAAAATTTTAAGCTAATTTCGAAACTGCCCTCGTATTTTTGGGTTATTTATGTGTATGGCATTTACGGCATAGGCACATTCCAAGTTGTGGCAAGGACATGGGTATTTATAAGTATGCACGCCCTTCACCTTGCCACACACACACACCCGCACACACACACACGCGCATAAATAACATAGTTGGGCCAACAGCATTTTTGGTGACTTTAATCAAAGTCATTCCGGCGGCAGTAACATTATTGTCGGTAAACTGAACGCATATTGAGCAGATACACTTCAGAGCCATGGCCAAAACTAGACTGTGTGTGTGGGTGTGTTGGCCACGTTTAAAAAGGCAGCCAGGAGGGCTGCTTGCTAATTCGTTGAGCGCACAATTTTGTGATCCTGACGGACTCAAGGATAAAGCAACGCAACGCAGCTCACATGAGGCAACAGCACAGCAAATACGACACGTGCAGAGGATGCATACACCCCCACACACACGCACGCACATGCACACACACGCACATAGTGTGTGCTTGCAACGCTCTATCAGCTGTGCTCCCACACTTGTATCTCTCTCTCTCTCTCTCTCACATCCCTACTACTCTTCCTTACTGTTTTTGCAGCTCATTTGCATAATTCTAATATGGCATTTTTGGCCTCCAGTCAACATCGTCGCAAGTTCCTCTGTGGCCATAACCAAAACGTTCTCTTGGCCAGATACTTATACCGTATCCACATCTCGCATACAGTTACATGCGATTTGCATAAATAAAATTGTAGTGTCCTTTTTTCGCTACCCTTTCTGAGTGTGGAGAATGCGGTATACATTGTACGTCGCAAAGAGAGACGGAGAGAGACGTGTCAGAAGAGCCTAGTCTGAGAGTGGCTTTTATTGCATTTATCAGGCGCGCCGAAAAGCATGCTATGATTTTTTTTAAAAACCTATTTAGTAGTGAATTGATAACTCAAACTTAAACTTCACTTATATCCAAGTAAAATAACGGGTATCTTAAAGTCAGTTATTACTGGACTATAAACTTTGTACTTTTTTCCTTGCCCTGTTTTTGTGCCTGTTGAAACTGCCGTTGTCGTTGCCTGTCAACCTAAATTACGGCCATTTGATTTCGGCAATTACAACGCATTTTTGTGCAACAATTTGTCCTTTGTCCTGTCTCATCATCTGTCTCACACTCTGTTCTCTCTTTCTCTCTCTCTCTCTCTCTCACACTCTACTCTCTACAGTTTTCTTCCTCTCTTCATTTGCAATTTGCTTGATTTATCGCTGTGCTTTTTTTTTTTTGAGAATTTCAATTTCAGTCTCAGCTGCTGCGACATTGGCAGCCATTTTGGCCAAGTTAATTATTTGCCTTGGCCTTGGCCAAATGACAAAATGCCAAAATCACAAATTGCCTGCAGTTACTGATGATTTATAAATTGTCAATCGTGTTTCTAACGATTTGCTTACAACGTTTTGGCAGGTACTACCTGTTTTATAAGTTTCCATTTAGATTTATTCTCCACAGATCTACACTGGGCTTTTTTCTTCCTTGGCATTGCACAACTGAAAATGATTATCATTTGTTTTCGTTAGTTGTGCCAAAGTCAAAAAAAAGAAAACCGTAAACAGCAACGGACAAAACCATAACCAAAATCGAAAGCCAAAACCAAAACCGAGACCATAACCAAATTCAAATTCAAAGCTAAAGTCCAATGGCCACATGCCCCATCTCACTGTGGCAACAACAAGTCACAGTTGTGGCAGACAGCATCAGCTCATAAAAATGAATTACTTACAGAGTTATAAACTTGCTTTGCTTTTATGGAAGGTTGAATTTTTTTCCATCTTCTGGGGGTCACTGGGGTGAAGGTGGGGACAACTGTTCCGTTCCAGACTGCAGACTCGCCTAATTTGTTTATGGCGTGTTTTTTGGCTTCGACTAACTGTTCATGCAACTGAATACGTAATTTATGAAATTTTCGTTTTAACAGCTTAAAAACATTTTCATATTAACGTTTCTGGTAAGAAAAGTGAATTACACAAATTATGACTATGAAAATCTGCATTTATTCCATATAAAAGAAATTGGCTTTGTTAAAGTTTTCAGCATTTCTTTTTCTTTTCTTTATTTTCTTTGTTTAATTTGCAGACAGTTTTCATACTCCAGGGCCAGTTTTTGTCCTTTATATTCAACTAGAACTGAGTTTCTTAAAGAGATAATTCCCTGGTCAGTGCAAGTTCACTTTTCAAACCGTTTGACAGTCTAATTACCCATTATTTTGCTATTAAATGCTATAAATGGCATTAAGAAATGTTTGCTTGCCTTTTCTTGTCAGCTTATTCAATCCCTAGCGCCTCCATGGTCACTTTTCAGTCTGCGTTGACCTTCTTCAAACCAAACATCGTTTTGCAATGACTCCCAGTGGTCACATTCTGACCACACAATTCTTATTTGCCCCTTTATTTCTCGCGTCACATTTGGCAAACGCCTACGGACGCATGTTCGTCCTCCATGGTCACATTAATACTACGGTTGTCCTTGACAGCATGCTGCTTCTGTTGATTTCTGTTTGGTAATCGTGTAATTTAATTAACATTAAGTTTGCAGATGAAAGGAGCTCTTTTAATCTTGTTTTTGTTTGAATTGTTTTGCATTATTTCCACTTCTTTATTTAGATTGAAGTGTATGGATTTGCTGGGTATAATCGGGTCTTATGGATGGACTTTCCTGTGGGTGAACGAAGGGAAAACATTGCAAGAAAATTTGTTTCTCTTTTGTTGTTGTTTCACTTTCTTTCGTGCCATTGTCCATTGTGTAAGTCGTCGAGTCTTATGCAAATGCTCTGCTCAAGTTTTTGGTAGTCAATCAAAGTCGACTACGCTCTGCAGCTGTCTGTCTCTTGCACTCCCTCTATCTCTGTCTCTTTCGCACTTTTGGCGTATTTTAAACATGATGATGACTGTTTGTTCGTCGTCATCGTCATCATTATCGCTGTCAGCATTGTGTTTTAAAACGGTTTTATTTATGCAACGACATGTTTCAAGTGAGCTCCTCAAGCTGTTTTCCTAACCGAATTTCGCATGCAAATTTCCACGTGGGCTTCATTTTTAAGGCCAGTCAAAGGGGCTGGCTTGATGGGCATGGAAGGGAGAAGAAAGTAGGATGAGCGTGGAGGCAGTTGGCTTGAAACTGCTATTTAAGTTGCTTTTTCGAAGGCATTGCCTGCATTTAATTATTAAAATTTAATTTAGTCAATTTACTCTCGCAATTCTCCGCTCTTCTCTGCACACACACACACACACAGACAGACACACTCTTTTTATTGGCCACCTTTTGGACTTTCGGCTCATGAATATTACGGATGCCCGCATTAAAACTACTTTGAATTCTTGGCTTAAACTTGAGCCTTTGTTTTCTTTCTTTCTTGCATACCCTTTACAATTAAAAGTTGGACTATGGGGCAGTTTGGCAAGATTTTTTCACAAGTTTCCTTGAATAGTTACAAAGACCATAAGAAATAATAGAATTAATATTTTATATTACACTTTTCACTTTTCTATGAATATTATTAAGTTTTTTCCTAGGTGCTTCTTATTTTCTAGCGTATCTTCCTGTTGTTTCCTTAACTTTCTTGCAGTTTTTGCTCCACTGTCAATGAGTTTTTCTTGTTTTTTGTTGCCGCCTTTTTGGGGCAACCTGTTAGCAGCATAAAAACCATCAAAATTATGACCAGGAATTATCATCAACATGCTAAATAGTTGTTGTTATTATCATGACTTTGCCTGCTATTCTGCTGCTTCTTGTTCTTCTTGTTGTTGTTGTCTCTGTTGCGCTCTTTGGCATTAATTTTTTATCACTTGCGTCACTCGCATTTTTAATGACGCCCAACACAAAAACTTTGCCAAGTTAAGAGTAAAGTCAAAGAGCAAGAGAGCACCAAAGACACATAGAAAGAGAGCGTGCCCACTGTGTGCCTGTGTGGGTGGATAAAAGCTCTTAACACGTGCGCTTCAAATCTAATGAGTGAAGCGTGCGAGAGAGAGAGAGTGAGAGCAAGCGCGTGTGTGCGAGAGAGTGAGAGCGAATGAGAACGGGCGTCCAATTCAAGTTCAAGTAAAAACATTGAAAAGCAAGTTCAGCTTCAAGGCGGAGGCTGCACACACACACACACACAGACACGCACACGCATGCACACAGACACAGCTGGGAGACAAACACGTGCTGCTGCTCTCTTAGTTGCTGTCTCCTTCGCACAGTTACTTCTCTCCCTTGCTCCCTATTTGCTGCTCCTTTTTCCTTCTGATTATGTAAGCAATTTTTGTTATTGTGGTTGCTCGTTTTGTTGTTGTTTCTTTAATGCTTTTTTGTTATTGTTTTTGTTTATTTTATTTATTTATTTATTTTATTTTTTTGTGTCTCTCCTTTTGTTTGTTGCTTTTCGTCGAAAATTTTCAATTGCATTGCTGCTGTCAGTATCTTTTTTTTAGTCCTGTTGTTGTTGTTGTTTCTTTCTGGTATTTATTTTTCATTTGCCTTGGAATTTGAAGCCCGCGGTCATCCCTTTTTGCTTTTTGCTTGTTGTCTGTGGTCTGTTGCTGTCTATCTGTTGTTATGCGACGCTGCCTTTGTTTGCCATCGCTTTTGGCTTGTCAATGACACAGTGGCAACAACAGCAACAACAACAACAACAAGAACAAACGGAAGGACGCCATTTCTTCTCCGGCATTTTGGATGGCTGCTCTCTCAGTTCCAGTTGTTGTTGCTGCAGGGCAACCTCATAAACTGTATGTGTGCTGGCAACAGTAGTAGTATTTTAGATTTGTACTCGTATTTGTATTTGTGTTTGTATTTTATGCATATTTCACATTATTTTCACTCTTATTGTGGCGTACAAATTCATTTGACCCTGAAGGACCAGCGGTGCTTTTTTGCTGTTCTATTTGCTTGGATTTTTTCCCCGGCGATATGAACTTGACAACTTGAAAATGTGCGGAATAATCTTAATTTTGATTAGCCTCTGGCTTGGCTGCTGTAGGAATTCGATGGCAGCGATTGACAGAAGAGAGTGAGAAGCAAGAAAAGTTTCATTAAATATGCAATTTAAGCACTACAAATACAGCTAATTAGCGTATTGCTTTCAGTAAAAAACTTAGTACAGAAAATACGTTTCTTCTCTTGTTACCAAAAAAGTGTAGTTGAAGTTCTTAGCTTAAAGCTTATGTAAAATGTTTAAGACGGCATGCCACCCGCATAATCCCCATAACAGTTATAAATATCAGCTTATTTTTATGCTCCAAAAGTTGTGCATACCTTTTATCCTCTTTTATTTTTTGTTGTTTCTTTGTTTTTATACTTTTGTGCGTTGTACGGCGCCCCTTTTGATGCGCTGAGGGGGCTACAATCATTGTCAGGGACACAACAGCCAGAACTTGGGGGCAGTATTATTTTTAGCTGCAACAGAAGTACGACCTTCGACCATGAAGCACATCCTTTGGCAGTCACTGTCATGAGCTGCTCATAATACAGCGTCTGATTGCAAATGAAAAACGTTTACCGACGCTGCAAAATAAAGGAGGAAAATACTGAAATGAAGTGTTGACAATGCGGCGCTTTGGCATTGAAGGGCGACCCACAGGGACACAGGAAGTCGCGCTGACATTGGCAGTGACAACGCCAGCGACAGCGACGACAGCCCCAAAAAGGATGTGAAGACATTTCTGTGTACAACGGCGGCATCAGGTTTAAGTTATGAAACTTTCACTACTTTTTGTTGCTTCAAGACGACATTGAAGTGGATAAAGTAGTCAAAGTAAAGAAAGGAGAGGGTGGGAGAGAGAGAGCAGAATAAATATACTTGAAATAAAGTACAGCATACTTCTGAGCGTTGCTAATGACGGCTTCTTGGCTAATTTAGTTGCTTTCACTGCTTCGCACAGTTTTTCTTTGCTTTTCCTCTCATTTTTCTTCAACTTACAGTTACGCTTCGCTGCTAATGGCAATAATTAATCAATGCTGGGCTCGTGGGCGTGGTAGTTGTGTTTGCTTTTTAATTGAAATTCACAACTGTCTGAAATTGTATGCCATTGAATCGAGGACATAATCTTTCGACTGCGTAACATGCAACAGGCAAACAACCCACACACAGCTGCCGACAGCAGGAAATAGAGAGAAGTGAAAAAGAGATAGAGATAGAAACGCATTTGGCCATGGCAATGGCGTTGCTGCTGCTGCTGCTGCATTGACGCACATAATCTGTTTGAGCCACAGGTTCCTTCCTCCTCCTACCAGTAGAATTTCAATCAGACTGTATGCATAAACTGCGAAAGGACAACAACACACACTTTAAACCCAAATGGTTGTGTGCTTGCGTGTTTGTGTGTGTTTGTTGAGCCGGGCCAACAAAACAGGCCTAGCATAAACAAAACTCAAACAACACCAACACCAAAATGCTAGAGCGGTATAGCAATAGTCAGAGAGCGAAAGAGCTGAACATGTAGAAAAAAGCTCGCTCAGGCGTGGTGCATTTTTAAGAGAGCGGACACTCAAAAGCTTTTAATGGGCAAGTGTGCTCTTTATACAACTTTATGCTGGTCACTTTTGTTATTAAATATTGCTCGAAAATTGTTGAGCTTAATATATTAAAAAAAAAATAAATCAGATAAAATTATAAACTAAAAACTTTGGAATTGTTTAAAAATCCAAAAGAATATTTTAATCAATTTAAAATCAATTAAAAAATCCTATAATGCCGGGTTTATTCTTTAAAAAGGGTTTGAGTGTCAAAAGTATTAAATTTAGTGAAAAGTTATAGTTACTTAAATGTAGAATAAATTAGAAATTTAATATTAAACTAAACAGATGTTGGTTTATCATTAAATTAGTTATGAAATTGTTTGAACACAAATTGTAATTGTAATGCTGTATTTAAGCATAAGCTCTTTTTTTTATGCCCAATCTGCCAACTCTGTTTAATTATTTCATTCCTTAATTTTAAGCTGCATTGTCTAGCTAATTAATAAAAAAAAAGCTTTCCGCTCAACTTGCTTAAATTTTAATGCATTACCTAATGACTTCATTGGCGAATGTCATTAGCTAAGAGAGAGTTTCATAGTTTATGGCCGTAACAAATATTCATTGGCCGCTGTTAAGTGCTTTCATTTGGGCAAAGAGAACAATGGAATTGTGAGTGGCATGCGCCTCTCTTAGCAAAAAGCTCTCGGCTGCTTATCAGTTGCCTGCCTCAGTCAGATTCGCAGTCGCAGTTGGCGTCGCTGTCGCAGTCACTGTTGGTTGGCTGCTGCTGCTGTTGATTTCGAGTGGCCGTTTGCGTCGCCTCGCCTCGCCTCGCGTTGCGTTGCGTTGGGTCGCGTCGTTTGGTTCGGCAGAGTGACATGAAAAACATTTGGACGGCTTCCGTTTGGCATCAGTTTGTTGGCAAATCTCAGACGCGTCGGCCGCAAAACGCCAGAAAAACTAGAAACGAGAATTTTCCAACTTGTGGGGAAAACGTGCAACAATATTTTTGAAATTAACAGAGCAACAGCAACAACAAATCAACAATACACAATTAAAGACAACAACAAATGATGCAAAATATGTTTTATAATTAAAAGCAAAACCATTTTGTGATGTGATACAAAAGACAATTTGACGCGTTGTTCTTTTCGTTTCGATTAAGTTTCCCTCCACCACTTTTACCCCGGCACAAATCGTGATTTTTTCGCCTGATTTTCCAATTGATTTACACGATTCTTCAATTATTTTCCTTACGGTAACACAATTCAATACGTTTGTTTTCCTTTTTACGAGCTGTTAAACGCAAACAATATTATTGTGGGTGCTGCTTTATGTGAAAGAATGTTTAATTATATTTGACTTGATGCTATTTGCTATTTATGTGGTGAAAATGTTTATGATTTTTCAACCAATAAAAAGTATATTAATGCGCCCACATGCCAAAAACTCACTCGAGTCAAAAATAAATAAATATTCAGCATTGGCCGTGAATGAAACCGAACATTTTTGAGTACGTCTATGAGTACTCAGGCATTTTTGTCAAATGCCGTGTTTTTTTCACGCTCTCTCTCTCTCTCCCCTCTACGCGCACACATCTTTTCCGGCGGCAAAAATGTATAGAAAAGTATTCCAAAGTAAATAGCACTGACTAGATGTGAAAAGTGCAATGACTGGCAGCTGAGAAACTTGTAGAAAAGTGAAAAAATGGGAAATTTTCAAGGCACAAAGTCAAGGCATGATCATAATTCAGCTGCTTATTTTTAATGTGCGGTTAAAATTTATTGAGCTGACAAAATTTACACATAAATTTGTTGTATATATTTTACAGCTGTGCGTATACTTAATGTACGTATACTTAATGCAATTTATTCCGTCTGAGGTTATTGAGACATGCGTTGACTTTTAGTTGTATCGTTAATGAAATAAAAATGTAAATCATATGAGTGTTGTTTACATTAAGTTATCAAACAAATTTTATTTAAAAAGGAAAGTCGAGACTTATTTGATTATATGAAAACTCATTACATTCAATTGGAATTAAATGTATGCTTACATCTCAGCAACTTTTCAAATCAATTACAATGTTGATACAACTAAGTTTTGAAGTGGAAAATCTCAAAAGTCTTGACTAAATCAAGAGAACTTAGGCAAATAAAATTGTGGCGCAAAAGCAGTTTCAATTTGTGGCTAAGATCCTTAGCTCACACTCCACTACACACACACACTGCCACACACACTGTTTGAAATTGCTATTCAATTAGAAGTTTCAGTTTTTTGCTTGAGCCAAAATAAATAGCCAAATTTCCATTTGATGAGCCAGCAAACTTTCAGTCGACTTGAGGCCTAAACTTTTACAATTAATGATATAGTGGGCTAAATCTACACACACAGACACACACATACACTTAGCCTTACAATGGGAACTACAAATAACTGTTGTAGCATCCTGATGTTATTTCGTTAGCATTTCAGTGCGATTATCCTGTGTCATTCGTTGGTCAATTTGCTTCACTCCCTAATGCCGTCTAACGAGCGGCCATTAGGAGATTTTCCTCTCACTCTTTCTCTCTTTCTTTCTGTCTTTCTTTCTCTTTTATGCTTCTTCTACTTATCTTATCAACAGCAGCAAAAGAATATTATTATTTACCGCCACAGACGCTTGATATAATGCTAACGCGCGTTTTCTTTAGTTGTTTTTCCTTTTAAAATACGCACCTGAGAGCGCCAAATAACTTTACCTGCCTTTCTTTTCCTTTACTTGCCCTTTACCTGTCCCTCTGCTGAACTACATAAATAATAAGTTGGAGATTCCGCCAGCTGGCTGGGCATCCTGAAGTGTCCTTGTGCGGCACATGCCAACAGCTAAGCAGGCTTATTTCTCGGCTTTTGGTCTGTGCAGCATGCGATTTTCCTTTTACATTTCCTTCTATTCTGTCTGTCTGTTTGTCTGGCCAACTGCCTGTTTGCCTCCTGGCCACACCCAATGACCATTTCCCATCGACTTGTGTGCCTTGGGGACTTACGTGACTTTTGTGGCATGCGTCGTTCATATTGTGGATACTTCAGTTTTGTGTCTCAGTTTCTACTTCTTTCCCTTTCTGCTCTTCATAATTCTATCGGTTTCTTCTTGTGCTTTTGTATGCGCGTCGAGTGAAATTAATGAAGCAGTTCATCTGACACTGAATTGATTGGCTTATTACGAACGCAACTTGATAGCACTTCGCTTGCTTACGCCCCCTATAAGCCCCGCCCCTTTTGTCTGTCCAGCTGTTCAGCTGTTCATCCTGGCAAATGGAATTCTTTTACTCTGTCCAAGTGGATTGCCTTGTCATGCGGCATGATGACAGGCGTTAGGCAGCTTCTTACTGATCATACCCTGTTAAGGAATGGAGAAGATAGAGTAGTGACTTAGTTTAAGTGGAGTTTAAATTGAAAGCAGTTAATAAATTGAATTCTGATAGTATTTAGCTTTATACGCCTATTGTATACCGTATTTTCTTTTGATTTACTTAGAGGAAAGGGTATTATGGAGCTCTATTTTAAAGTCAAGTTATAACTGTCATATTAAAACACAGTTTATTAATATATTTTTTATAGGCAATAGAGAACAAAAGTAGATTTTAACAGCGTATGCATAATATAACTTAAAAGCTTTCTCAATAGATTTTTCCTTTCCGTCTTCCAATTGATCTCATTAAATTTCTCCTAAATTCATTACAAAACTTCCGTTTACAGAGTATTTACCTAGTCTATCAATTCCTGTCTTCTCTTTGCCTCGGCTCACCCATCAATTCAAGTGACAAGTTATAGAAAATACGCAACGCAATTTCTGATTGGATACCCGCCTCATTTGATAAGACCATATGCGACTTTTCCAAACTTTTTTCACTTTTTTTCATTTTCCTTTTCTTGGCTATGGAGAAAAACTTCCTATTCAATTTGGCAGGCAGTCGGGAAACATCAAAATAACATTACTCCCACTCCTCTTAATTTTTTGTGGTTTCGACTCGAGCTTAATTATTTGATTTGACTTTCCACACTCAACACACGCACATACAAACACATTTTTCTATTCTCTTATTTTTTTTTGGAATTTTCTTTGCATAATTTTCATCTTTGGTTTTTTGTTGTTAACGGCTTCGTTTTTTTATGCTTAGATCGTAAAATCAAATCGAATATTTTGGGCACGTTTCAATGCTATCAATATAGTAGCCTGTTGCCAATATGTCAGTGGCATCAATATAAACTTTCGTCATTCATTCATTCATTCTACTTTTTGCAATCCTTGGGATTGGTCACGCAGCTCTAAGCCTGCCTCAATGTGGTGCCAAGTCATTAATTTTGTGAAAAATCAACATTTACATAATGATGAGCATTGCGGCAGCTCTTCGGTTTGATTAGCAATTCCAATATGAGGCGTGGCAACAACAGATAGAGGGAGACAGATGGTGAGGTAGAGAGAGAGATAGGGAGAGAGAGAGAAATGGGGATAGATGTCTACTTAGTTAAGTAGAAAGAAAAAGTTTTTGTTGTGGGTATAAAAATTTGCATTCATTTGGATGAAATTTATTGGCAGTCCTTGTAGGCCAAGTTAATTAAAGGACAACACTCAACTCCACAGGCAAATACAGGCGAATAAAAACTCAAGAGTTTCTAAGCAAAAGACAACAACAAGTTACTACAACTAAACCAAAGGAAAATATATTAAAATAAAGAAAGAAAGAAAACTTATCAACAAAATGAACATTGTTTCCTGTTCAAAGTGAAGTCTACAATACAACAACAACAGCAACAAAACACTACGATTTTAATGTATTTTTAATTAACAACAACACAGCAGAATATGCAAATTTAACTGTAATTAATCGATAATATACAACAATTATTCAATATACATAAATATATGAAATATTAAATAAAAGCCAAACATAAAAGACGTGCATTCTAAAGAGGCTTTCAGTACATTGATGTGAGTTGATTTTAACAGTTAATTAAATTGCAAATATTTATGCTAAAGTATACAAAAATTATATACATATAAATAAAATAACGTTAATAAATATTTAACAAATCAAACGCTTGAAATTCAATGTTGCAATAAAAATTATATAAAAACAAAACAAAAACAAAAAATAAACATATTTTTAATAAATATTTAAATACATAAATAATTGTTATTGAGTGTGCGAATAATCTTATTACATAACAAAAGAAAAAAACACTAATAAATCCAATAAAAGTAAATATTTATGCCAAATTGTTATGCAAATCAAACAATTAAATTGAATTGAACGTGCAAATATTTGTTAATTTTAAACAATAGACAGCCGAATAGAGAACAGAGAACAGAGAAAAAAAGACAGCAACAGTTGGAGTAACAGAGATAACAACATTATATACAAATTAAATGCAAACAAAGTTACAAACGCAGCAATTGAAAGCTTCCATTTTAAATGCAAAACTAATTAAATCTATATATACAAATACAAATACATATAAATATATATATCTATATACAATTATATAAAACATAAAGTTACTATTTTGCGAAATTCATAAAACATACAGTCAACTTATTGGTAACAACTCTTGGCCAAGATTAGGCAACTCAAATGCTGCAATACGAAACCGCGTGCAATCATAGCCAAACTCAAACGCAGCCACATCGCAAGCAGACCTACAAAGAGTATCTACAGCAGCATCAACAACAGAAACAACAACAACAGCAGCAGCAACTACTACAACAACAACAGCAATCGAAACAACCTGTACGAATCTTTAGAGTCCACTATATTCGTATCAATTCCAAAGACGGCAGCTCTTCGTCCTCCTCCAGTCGATCGGCGGCTTCGGCCGCCTTGGCCTCCGCATCGTCAACGCATGGCGCCAAAATGAAGACAATTGCACCGAATATACGACGGCGACGTCGCTGCGAGAAGCATCACCTGGAGCTCTATTGCAATGAAAGCAATAGCAATCATGGTGGTGCCAGTGGTGCCACACTCAAACCCGGTGGTTTGCGTTTACGCGAATCAATTACGGCACCGAGCACAGCCGCCAGCTCACCGGTAGATGAGCAACTTTGTATTCCGGCACCGCCCATAACACCGCCACCCGCCTTCCTCACAGAGGGCTACAAGCGGGCCAGCACCTCGGTGTCCACCTCAGCGCTGCCAAGTGCCACACAGGAGCTGGCAGCTGCAGCAGCGGCACCAACAACAGCCTCACTGCTGATCCGCAACCAGAAGCCACTGGCTCTGAGTGGCGCAACCAAACTGAAGCCAAAGACAACGGCAACCATTGCCGTCACTATCAATAGCAGCAAGCCTCGTGGCACAGTCAAGCGAAGTTTAGGTAAGCCCAAGGGAGAGTTGATTAAATTTGGGGAAGAAAACAAGATCACAGAGCCTAAAATGCGGAAATGGCTCTTGTTCCTTAAAATATTTTAAAAACATGCTTTTAAGTACTCCAAAGGATTCAGGGGATCTTATTATATGCAGCACTTAAAAGTATGCTACATTTATTTTACACTTCGATTATTCGCTTCCTGAAATTTAATTTAATCCTAATGGAAATCGTTTTATTACACCTAATACATTTATGAAACAAAATTCCAATTTTCATTTGTACTCAAAGAAATACACCTATTACAAACAAATTAAATTTTAAATGCTTATTTGTTGTACAATTTCACTCAATACACAATACATATTTACTTTCGCTTTTGGCAATTGTGTACTGAAAAACTGTGCTTTTAAAACCAATTTCTGTTTAATAATATATTATTTAAACTGTTAGTCATCGATGCGGTAGTCACACAGGTGACTAGTGACTAAAGTTCTTATGTGATTCTTGAAAATTGTTGGGCAAATTCAATTGAAATTGTTTGCTGGCAGTTTGGACGGGGCAAACATAAAATGTGTGAATGTTTTATGGTTGCAGAGCGAACATAAAGAAGTGCGAGTACTAAAAGTGGTCTTGTGTGTATGTGTATTGGTGTGTGGGTCGTCAAATTGTTGCTAAGGCTCGAGGCAGATTGGTAGTCTGGGGATTAGACATAAGCCGAGCGCGTGTTGTGTGCAACTTAATTGAAAATGTTGTTGCACAGTTGTTGTACTTGTTGTTGGTGCAACAGCAGTGTTGTTGTTGTAATTCTACATGGAAAGTTGTGTGTGTGTGTACAAAGTTTCCACTCGTTTCGTGACCAAACAGAGAGTCGATGTTTGACATACGCTGTGTACTTATTGCGATTATAACTTGCTTTATTCCTCCTTCTCTCTATCGGTTTCTCTATTTATTTCTACTACCCTTTCTCTCTATTGAATTTGTCGTTGCATTTCATATGCAAATATCTAACATTGTATAAAGCCGCAGGATAATCGTCATCTATTTGCCATCTTCCCTGCAATTGCAATTGCAATTGCCGCCTCAATAGTTTATTGCATTTTGTGTGTGTTTGCACGAGCGTAAAATGCATATTGAGCGTAGGAAAATGCTGAAAATTGTGTAGGTGTTGAAATTGTTGTCACACCACATCAAAAAGTTTTTCCAACAAAAGTCGCCCGGGGGTTGGGGCGAAAAGCTTGCAAAACTTTTGGTACTGCTTCGAGCTGCAGATATCAGTCAACATTTTGGCTTGTTGTGCCAAAGCATTTCTATTTATTTGCTCAATTTGCATAATACCCAATGCGAGTATAGAAAATATGGGATATATATACAGATATATATTGTATTGCTTGCCAAATCAGTCGTTGGATGAATAAGGCAATCTAATAATGCAGCACCAAAGCTTTCATAACAACGTACAACATCAAAGTTACGACAACACAAAAGGGTGCCGAATCTTATGAAATATTCAATCAAAACAAACAATTTTAAGCCATAAATCCAACTATACTACCATTACTATACGAACTACTACTACTACTACTACTTTTACTATTTCTACACAAAAGCAAGTCAAGACTTTCTCATTTATTCAGTCAGTCAAGTCGAGTTGGTCCATTAGCCATTCATTTCATTATTAAAATATTTTGCTTGCATTCACCTCGGCCAAAGATTTTTGTAGCCTCCATAGGCGAAAACTCGAGCAAACAGGAAATTCTAAAGCTCAATGGGGCAGCTAACGGGGAGGAAGAAGAACGGCATGAAAGAAAGTCTATGATTTGCGGGCAAACTGCAACTATGCAATACAATCAAGTCAGTTTGATGATTACTATGCCAAACTATTTGAATTGTACATACTCGAGTCGGCAGCAGGCACACTACTATTTAGTACTACCCCTGCTACTACGAAATGGGTTTATATAATGTAATTTATTTGCCAGTCAAGTTTTCTATTCGGCAAAAGTTTCAAATTAAAATTTGGGCAAAAATTTGTTGAACAGTTTACAGCAATTATGCAGAGACACCGCATACATATTCTGTGGTTAGTTGGGGTACAAGTTAAATAGCAAGGAATCTAATTACTTTAGTTTTCAGGGGTAAAATGTTGCTAATTCTTCTTTGTGCGGTGTTCGTAAACGTTTCAGGTAACGTTGGAGAGCATTTCGTTATCCGAGTTCACTTTGTGCAGCATTCGTGAGCTATTAACTCAAGCGGTGCTTGATTACGTATACGCCTTGTAGAGTACAATTAGTTATGTAATTTTATTATACAGCATACACTCAAACGTTTGCCCAGCTAGTACCTAAAACTGCAGCGAGTGCTTTAAAACCACCTCCAAGAACATGTAGAATTTCTAAGCAAGTCGCTGGCATCGTTACAAATTCCAATCAAGTGCACACAAAAGCCAACAAATTTTAATTTCGCTGATGGGTTCGGCATTTTTGATGGTGACTTTAACTTTTGTTGAAACTTGCAACACACGGCGAGGACGAGGCGAGCACATTAATTGGGGAGTTAATTGAAAAGTTTTGCGTTTTAGTTTCGACTAACTTTTAAGTGCACTTTGAGTGAGAGAGTGAAAAGGACCCAAAGGAGCACAAGATGCTTAAAGAGTTGCAATGGGCTAAGAAAGTTAACAGAAATTGCATTAAACGTTACACGAATTTGTTAAGAGGGCAGCAGAAGGACAGGGATACAGGAAGAGTGATAGAGAGAGGGAGGGGGAGTGAGTGGTTGGGAATTTTAAAAGTATCGCGAAAGAAATGCCGAGCACATCTCGAGGCAATTGGTAATGTGGCATTGAAGTTGCGGCAAAACTTTGAGTTTCTCTCGGGGCTGCTGCATGCTGCGCATTACATAACGGTAACTGTAATGACGGCTGTGCCACAATTCTGCCACACACACACACAGCCATCCACTTACTAAGTCACAGAGCGCAGCATTTAATAATTAAATGCAAATGCGAGTTTTTATAACCGCATCATCATCCGGCTGCTGAGGCCTTGGCGTCATAATCCTTAAGCATTAACGCACCCAGTTCAGGATCAACTTATGTTAAGAACGAAGCATTGATGAAGGGCAGGTGGTGGTTAGAACGGAAGAGGATTGCTTTTAATTGAATGCGTGACTTGTTGAAACTTTTTATGATTTGTGAAAAAGAAAACAATTCAGCGGAAAAGTCTCAAACTCTGTCAACTTTTGGCCCAACTGTAAGCCAAGAAAATTAGGCTCAGTATGCGAGCACCAAAGAAGTTTTGTCTAGAAATTAAGCTATATTAATTACAATAATTATATTGAGTAACTTTTAATCAGCTTAAACATTAAGTTAAACTGAATTCTGCATTTGCTATTCATAACTTAACTAATTTCAACACTTTACTTTCTTTTCTATTTGCAGGTGAGTTTCCCATACAAAGAAAATAGAGAAAAACGTCAGATATGTGTAAGTTTTTCTGCGGAGCAAACCTTCTTGTTGATGGCTTTTCCGTTGGAAACAATTTATTTGCCACTGCATTAATCAAAATGTGTCGAAAGTTAAATAAGGGTTTGTGTTTGAGATAAACTATCAATAAGAGCACTTCGTGTGCTGCTGCTTTACTATAATCAATTATCCACCAATATATATTTACTATGCTCCTTGTGCTGACAGTTTCCCACTTCGCTCTTCGCTTTGTTTGTGTTTTCTCTACTTTGGTGGCGTGACAAAACGAAAAGTATTTTCCTCAATTTTCCGAGCTCAGCTACAGAGCTTTCTAATGCATTTACTCAAGTCAGAAATGCGTTTTATTTATGCTTGCGGTTTATAAACTGCGCAACATTGTTTGCCGTTATGACATTTCCAGTTAGATTTCTGTAGCAATTTCTAGTATTTTTCATTTTGACAGCAGTTCCTATTGCTGGGGTTTGTTAAGGGGTATGAACGAGAGCACAGAGGCATGTCTCAGCACGTGTTTAGTGGTTATACTCTTCAACATGCTTCTTAAGTGAAGCTTTTGCAGAGCACTTGATTAATTTATAAATAGCGTAATTAGGAAAATTCTCTCTTCTAAGCTTTTGTGTAGTTTTATTGCCTACAGAGTAACTTGCAGTCGAGCACACTGCACTGAATCGTTTACGCTATGTAGGTGGAACAATAAGCAGAGCTCATGGCATGCCAGCATTTTGGAAAACAATTTAAATTGAATTACTCAGCCGGCCATAGGAATCAGACAGAGTAGAAGGAGATAGACAGACAGTTATAGAGAAAGAGGGTGTAGGTGTGAGAGAACAGAGCCTGCAATCAAAATTGTATCTTGTTTTTGCGTTTCTCTTTTTTCATAGCCTACTTTTTAGGATGGCATTTAAATTGCCATTTTT
The DNA here is from genome assembly GCA_020829145.1 of Drosophila nigrodunni. Classification (NCBI taxonomy): domain Eukaryota; kingdom Metazoa; phylum Arthropoda; class Insecta; order Diptera; family Drosophilidae; genus Drosophila; species Drosophila nigrodunni. Next base: position 2,620,382 of record JACVCZ010000003.1, on the reverse strand, counting down.
GATAGTTTTACATACAGATTCGTGTTAGTGTGTGTGTTTTGGCGTTTCGCCAAACCTAGAATAAAACATAAAAAGTAAACGAACAATTTGCATTGCAAAAAATGTGTAATTAAACATCAGACAAAGAGCAGAGCGGAACTGGATGGCAGGCATAATCTCTGAGCCTGACGGCAAACGAAAAAAAGAAAAACTTTACGCACTTTTCAATGCATTTTTTATGCGGCACGTGGACGCAGTCATGTGTATCTGTGTAAGTTTATCAGCGTGCTGCGTCCTTGCACACAGGCGTTGGTAAAACCAAAACGGCAGCCATGAAAATCAACATCCGGCAGCAGCAAACTGCAGCAAGTGGCAAGTGCAAGGTCAACTTTGTTGAAGGACATGCCAGTAGCAGCAACAGCAGCCCATCTGTCCATGCCCATAGTTTCCGCCTACCAAACAACGCCCGATGGTCCCTGCCCTTCCCCGCAGGCAATCAACTTGCAGTTTGCTTTTGTCTCATTGGTTTGTTCTCTGGTATTTGTATTTACTTTGTGTGTGTACATGTAGTGGGTGTGGGTGTGTGTATGTGTGTGTATCGCCATTTTGTGCGCATTGTTTGCTGTGACGTTTCATTTCATTGCGTTTAGCATTTTGCGGTTTTGCTGAATTGTAGCATCAGCTTACCAGCTTTTATCACACTCCACAGCTCGTGCTGTCGAATTTCCTGCGGCGAAAAACCGCATGCCAAATACGTAGGAATACAAATAGTATGGAAAACAGAGTAGCAAACTTTAGTTACTGATTTGGGCAAATATGTTAACTAATTAGTTTTATGTCGTTCTGTTGATTTTGTGTAGCTAGATATCGAATTAGGAGCATTTGCATAATTACATCTTTATGCCTGGCTTCGATTAATGTAAAGATTAACGACTAGATTACGCAAAAGTTGCGTAATAGAAGTGGAAGACACTTAACAGTAACTTAACATAACACTGCAATTAATTAACATAATAGAGTTAAGCGTTAGCAGTAATTGAACAGAAGTTTCTAGTCTCTAAAGGGAATTAAGATTAAACAACTGTTAACAAACAGCATAGCAAATGTTTAGATAACAGAGAGCATAACTTAACAGAGTAAGCACAATTATCATAATGAGTCTAACTCTGATGAGAGCACATTCAATATTTACATTAAATGGCATATTTAAACTTTGGCGAACTTTCAAGTTTGTTTTTCCCCTTAAATTAGTGTTTACCCAACACTTATTCACTATGCTGCCCTTGCTGTTGTTTTTTCACCGTTAACAAGGGTCCAGGTCCAGGTCCGGGGCCGCAACAAGTGCGTACCACAAACAGCAAAACAAACGCCATGTTGAACTAATTTGATGCCCATTTATCTAAGTCCCTTTCACTGTCTCCTTTTACTTTCTTTCTCTACCATACTCTTCTGTCCTTGTCCGTCAAAAACTGTGTATAATTTTCTACGCTACATAATTCATATTGTTTGGTCGCTACGCTCCTTAAATAATTCAACGCCTAATCTTTAAATTAAAATCAGCTCCATTAGGAACAAAGAACATGAATTTCCTATACTAAATGTGTATGTGAAAATAAAATGAAAAGCAGCAGCTGGAATTTCAATTGTGAGCTGTACATGTAGGTTAAGAGGTTTAACTAAAATCTTAAAAAAAAAAATGAAATATATTAAATGTATATTCCATTAGTTATACTATACTTTCTATGATGGTAAAGGATTTTTATAGTGCATCTGTTCAGTTGAAACTTGCTACAGGGTATTTTGAGTTCGAGCTAAGTCTGTTTATGTTTTGCCAACGCTTTTTGTGGCATAGAAAAATTTTATTTACTAACGTTGTGGCTGGCATTGTGTAAGCTTCAGTTTGTGCTTCGTTTTTTTTCCACTGATATTTTGCATAAAATTTGCAGGCAACGACAAAAAGTCCCGAAAAAAAAAACGAATGGAAGCTCAATAACTCTGTCTCTTTTTAGCTTACAGATGCAAGCATATTCAAGCTAGCTAGCTCGCAGCTACAGCTGTCTCTTTCTGCATGAAATATGCGAAGCCGCTTCCAACAATTTGCGTTGAAAATTTGCACAATGTTTGCCAGGGCTTCAATGTGTGTACGAGTGGGTGAGTGGGTGTATGGGTGTAGGTTGTTGTTCCTGTTGTTGTTATGTAATGCCGAGCAAAGTTTTCACTCACTTAAATAGATGCCAGTGGCGTGTATTATTCAGAACCCGTCTCATGCTGCTTCATGTGTCAAACTAATGCAAAAAGTGTCACAGACTAGAAATTAAAAATTCAAATGAAAATGAAAATACGACAAGGCCTAGAGGCTTCCAGCTTCTAGAAAGCTCTCCTAGACTAGGGTGCAAATTAAGCGCTTCCGCTTTTCTTCTACTCTCATTCTATTTATCTCGACGCTTGGTCTCTTCCTCTTTCTCTGTCTGTCGCTATATCTATCTCTAGTTGGTTCTGCTGTGTCACTTGGTAATTCATTTTAATGTAAAAAGCTTGCCAAGTTGCCGGGGCTTTTAAGCATATTTTGGGTTAAATTTTAATTTCCTGCAACTCAGTTTTGACTTCCTCTGTCCGGACTCATTGTCAGTTACATTTGCCACACATAGTTGAGATTTCTCTCACTCTCATGCACCCATCCCTGATTGGGTTATTTCTAAAGTTTGTTCATAAGGCGCTTATGTGTCGAACAGGTACAAAGGAATAGAATTTCTCTTACATATTGAGAAATACTTAAAATACTCGGTTTGCTCGTCAAAGTCTTTTGACTACTTAAATTCCCCAAAAACCTTAAGACTTAAAATGTACAAACGGACATTTTTAATTATCCTTTTTTTCTCTCTCTGTTGGTCGTCGTCTGTTTAAAGATTTACTTTGATGGCCGAAGATATACAAGACAGATGATGATAATGATGATGGAGACGATTATGATGGTCGCAAATGCGACCTCAGCTAAAAGTTGGCCTAAAGCAAAATCAGCGCCGCATAACCTTCAATACGTGTATTTATTTTACCTACTATACTATATATTTTATATACTATATAGCGGCTATATAGGCGCAGTTTTGTATGCTGTGCGTTGCGAATTCCTTTTGCTTGCTTTGTGCAGGTTTTTTCTTTCTATTCTCTTCAATTCCGTTGCATAATTTCTTGGTCTGCGCTTTTGTGGCCTTCTCCTGTCTATATAAGTATCCACTGGGCCTTTTGCCTTTTATGTCCTTTCGGCCATAGGACTAAGTAAGCTGAGGAAGGAAAAAAAAGGTAGATTTGACCCTTTAAACTGTTTACTGTCTTTAAGAACTTCATTTCCTGCTTACCAAAGGCTTAAGCTCACATATGTGTAGTAATGTTAAAAGGGATCAAAGGGATTTCACATTGATTTAATGTCTATTGTATCAAATTCATAGTTCAGCTAGGCGGGAATTCAAGAAAGGAAAACAGGAATAATATAAATATGTGATGCATATATTAAATTTCAAATAGAAATTCCAAGATGTCAAAGAAGCTAAAATAAATTAAAACTGATGGAGGTAATAAAGGAGAATATTCTCACATTTTTCTTATAACTTTCTCATATTTCTTGTAATTTCGCCTTTGTGCAACTTTAAAGCTTTCAATTATTCATTGGCGCCTTTTGGTGTACGTTCAAGGTCAGTTCCGTGGGGCTGACTGACCACAAAGTATGCAATAAACTGCAGTCTCAACCAAAAATTCCTGCCCTTGATATTGCGGTACTTTGTAGACCTTCCACAAATGGCAACCTTGGACTGAGATTCGTTTTTTTTTCCTTTTCTCGGGTGTCTTCTTTGGCCTTGTCTGATGTCAGGATTATTATCATCATTTTCGTTGGGATTGTGATCAATGTCGGCGGCAGTTGGTGCAGAAAACATTTGCCATAACTAATGACTGTCAGGGCGATGAGAGAGATTTTCACAGTTTATTCGTGTGAAAGGAAATGGAAAAAGTAAAAGTTTTGCGGTTTAGTTTTGCATGCTGTTATCAAGTCAGACTTTTGTAAATTATTATGATTATGATGCCACAGTCGAGCTGTCACATATGTGTTTCTAGATTGGTTTATTCAACATTTTTACCACTAAATGGTTGTCATTTTCTATACATGCTAACTTCACATTTGATTTATTTATGCACACACACGCACACCCATTTGGCATTCTGAGCAGGCTTAATTACATTGTTGGCTCTTGGCTCAAACTAAACAATGTTGTTCAAGTTGTTCAAGTTGTCGAAACAAAGAACAAAGTCAATTCAATTAAATGCCCAACAGCAAATTAGTTTCATTCAGAATGTGAATGTAAAAGTGAGCATATATCTTGTAATTTGGCTACTCTTGGCTTTTGCTTAGCTTTGATTGATTGTGTCTTAATTACCTTAGAACTAATTAACCAAATGCTAAGCGGACAACAGGCAGTAGGCAGGAAATTAGAAGAAATTTAAGAGCCTGTAACTTGTAGAAAAATTCCAGGACTCCCAGAGTGTTGGGGAGATTATATTTCAGAGAAAACTCAACAGCAAGTATATTTGGTTTGGTTTGGTTGATTTATTGACAAAGTTTGAATAGCTGAATATTTGTTTTATTCGGAACACCATTTAAATAATTCATGGCTGTTTTTTTCTCTTCTATTTTAAGTCCTTACAAGCAATTAAGCTTAAAAATGTTTTTAAATTCCAACTAATTCCATATTGTATTTTATTAAATTCCATTTTAATTTTCTCTGTTACAAATTGTGTTTTATTCTCTTTTCTTTTGACTTTCAAAGTGCAATTACTACAGCTTGCTAAACTCAACTAAAAAGCTTAACAATTTATGCAAAATTGCTCTCTAAGGAACTGACTCCCACTTGTTTACAAGTGCTCTTTTAAATACTTGGTAATTCCAACTAAATAGACAAATATTTAGCTGACTTTTCTTTTATCTCATGTGCTGTCAGCTCAACGCGTTTTCCATTTCACTTCTTATGCAGTTAATCTCCTCTTCTCATCTCATCAGCATGCCAATCTGCTGGTAATATTCTGACTGGGCTAATCCAAAATATATACGTGAACTCAACGCATTTCCGCACACTTGCAGCGTCAGCGTTTGGAGCGACGTCATCGACCCACAAAACGCCTCCAAAAGAACAGAAAAATTAAAAACAAAACGCGTTGGCTGCCAAGATAAATACAAACAGTCAAAAGCGAATTTTCCAGGCAGCAGGTCGCTAAATATGCTGACGACAATGGCTGTGAGATGCGGTGATGTAGGAGGAGATGGAAGAGACTACCATAAACAACCATAAACTATATGTGTTTGCGTTTTCTTTTGGGCAAACTGACCTTCACCCAATCGTTACGCGCTGCTCCCATTTGTTTGCCGATTTTTCTGTTATTTTTTGAGTGACGTGGAATTTTAATGAACTTCACCTTCAAAAAAGTCACTTTGTTGTTGTTTGTCTAATGTTGTTACTCATAGTTTCTGCTGTTGTTATTACATGTTAATGAACTTGTGTATATTATGCTCAACTTGGCCTAACTAAAATAGTATTTTTGGCCTTAGTTCTATATTTATATATCTAGTATTTTGCGTCTATATTTATATATTTATAATTTTTTTTTTTTATAATATAATCATTATTAGTGTGTCTATTGCATGTGACAACAGCATTTGACTCACTCGCCGAGCATCTCCTCACACTGAACAGGTTAAAAATACTTAATTCATTCCCTGTGATTCATTTTTTTCTTTTCGTTTCCGAAGCCTTAAACAGAACTGCCAAAAAATATTTCTCTTCTTCATCACATCAACTTTTGTCTTGTTTTTTATTCTGCTCTGGCGCTGTGACGTCAAGAAAACCTGTAGAAAATCTGTCGACCAACACATAATTCATATGTTTTATTTACTTGGCTTGAATTCTTTGATTGCCAAATAAAAACGAACGGAACAAAAATATATACGAAATACTGCACAAATATTTGAAGACAAAAACTAAAGGAATTTGAATATATTTTTGTTGGGGATATGGGATATGCGAAGCTGTTTGTCTTTTTCGTTTAACGACTGTGAATAAATAGGTTTATGAAAATGGTCAGGAATAAAAACAAAATAAATAAATATAAATCAAAGCAGTTGTGTGTGTGTGTTGTCGGGCTGAATTTTTGTGCCAACTTGTTTGATTTGCACATATACTTAAATTTATTGCAACAGATTAAGTAAAAGGTGGGCGGATTAATCCGATTTTCATTTGAAAAAAACATGATATTGTTGCTTAATTATTTTATTTGTGGTTAAGCGCAGAAGACAAAACAAATTAGTCAAACCTAAAGAATTGCGTGGAATTTTTAATTGATTATTTTTAGCTCTGAAAGCAAATTAATCATTTGTCCGCTGGACATGCAACTGGTAGCTTATAATTAATATCTATTAAACTGCAGTAAATTAAACTTTAATAAGTATTATTAAGAATAATTTCTTGTAGAATAATCTATAAAAAAAATGTTATGCAACAGGTTTCTAAGTCTTAAGAGGATTATTTTATGTCGAAAACTTGCTTAATCATTTTTATTGATTCATTTTAATCTGAAATTGTTTTATCTTAGACATAATCAATCAGCTGCATTCATTAATCATCTGTCTGATCATCTGCTGACATTTAGCGAGTCTTGAAATCCAACACGGTGTCTTGAGTTATGCAGCATGCAGCTTTTGTTCATGCACAAAATCATCAATCATGAACAGTCAGCTTGCTTTGGCGGCCATGAAGCAATCATTTCTTCAAGACGAGTCGAGTTCAGTTCAGTTTGGCTTTAATTTATGTTTATTATGGTGAAGAAAACTAGCAAAAAATTCTTTGCTGAAATTGTGGTCATAAATAATATGATTTTAATTATGTCAATTTGGGGAAAATTGCGCATCACATTCCCAATGACTTTTGTGAACGAATCGTCTTTATTTATATTTACTCTTGAGCGACACTTTTTGCCCACAAATCAACAGCGAGCAGGCACATTGTCATCATCATGGACGGGAAGAACATCATAATGATATTGAGGTTGACCTTGCCAACTTCCGTTGTTGGCAAATATTATTGCTAATTTATCAGATCTTAAAGCAACTTTTCGGGACCAGCTGGGAATGCTGTTTTCATGATGCTTGCCATGTTTTTGCCCACTTCCGTTGCCAATTCAACCAGAATTTACTGTTGAGCTGAAGCCCATGATGATGTTAGAGCGACAGAGAGAACGAGTGGCGAAGTGTGAGTGAGTAGTAGAGAATCTGTCCAATGCTACGTAATTCAAAGGCCTGAAATTTATGTGGCAACTAATTGCTGTATGCCAGCAACAACACATGGCGTATGATTAATGCTCAGAGGCTCTTATCATTTATGCTTCATATCCATATTTATATACGATGTTTATGTTTCTATTGGAGTAAAGTCTTTGTGACCTTCAGCTATTGATTGAAGTCGTCAACGGCAACGCCCAAGCTATGACAATATAATACACAAAAATACGACAAAGAAAGTTACAGGGGATGAAATAGACGAATTCTAGATGCACTGCAAGTTATCTCACCATAAAGCAGTTTAAAAACACCATAAGTAAATAGCACACTTTGTTTTTGTGGGAAACACAATCACGTAATCCTAAAGGGAGTAAAAATAAGTCATAAAAATTATTGAAAAATGTGAACATCCAATACAAGCTGGGTACTTAATAGTCCTACAACACGCCACACGAACTTGTATATCAAATGTGGCCACACACGCACACACACAAGAGGCACAGATACAGTATACATACACACAAGTCAGAGATACACACACACACACTCAGTTTGGCAACGTTTCATGCAAAATGGGCTTGCAAAACGAGACTTGCACGGCAAAATGTTGGCAAGTTTATGGCCCAAACTGCTGTTGTCCAATATGGCTAACATGTGGCACTACATACAAAGTACGGTTGTAATTCTTTAGAGGGAACAGAAAGTACTCACATTAGAGTGAATTGCTTACTACTGAACAGCAACGAGAAACTTGTTCTTTTGCTTTATGTCCTAGTTAATCTAATCGAACTAAATCTTAAGTTTGGTTACATTTTTTATCAGTGTAAGCAATGAAGTGTTAATTTTAGTTGACTATAGGCAAGCGCCACAGTATTTCACTGTACTCTGCTGGTGTTGGTTGTCTTTGGTTGCCTTAGTCCTTAGATGCTGCTCCAAATTGTAATCATAACTTGGGCGACGCATTAAACATAACAAAAAATAGCTTGAGGCACGTAGGCCAAACACAAGCAACATCAGGCACACACACACACACACACTGCGAAGAAGGAAGTATGAGTATCTGTGTGTGGGTGGGTGTGTTTGTGTGTGTTTGCTAGGGGTGTCATTGTTGTGTTTTTGCTGCTTGGCTGTCAAAGTTTTATGCCTGAAAAGCATTTAACTCGCGATGCTCGTCTACTTTTCTTTTGCATTATTGTTGTTGTTTCTGGTGCTGTTGTTGTTGTGCATACACATACGTGCAGAAATTGGGTGTGAAAAGCACTTTGGCCCTAAGAGAAGTGGCAACAGCATTAAAGTGACGTTTAGTGTTATTCGAGGCACTCCACGTGCCGTCTTCTAGACATCCACCTAATGGCCCTGGCAAAAACCCAAGAATCCGAGAGAAAGTCCCTGAATTCAACCCAGCGCACAAAGCTAAAGCGTTTAAGCCTTTAGGCACTTTTTGTGGCGCCACCTTTTTAAACAGCATCTCTTTCTGTGTTTTTCCTTCACTTCCCTACTCCGCTTCAATTTGGCTATGTTTTGGGCGCGTTGTTAGGCACATTAAAGGCTTCCTTTCATTAAATTTAAACCTTAAATATAACTGAGCTGGCTAAAATCGGCTAAAACAAGTGATTACAGGTAGGCAAGAAGTGCCCCTTAAGAGCGAGTGAGGCAGAAAGTATAAGTTATAGTAGGGACAAGCTTTTGCTAAGTTACATGTTGCCCTGACTACAAATCCTAGTTGATAGGCTTTTCTATTTTTCTTTGCCTTTCCTTTTTTTTTTTGGGTTTGCTTTTGCGTGTTTACGCCCATTACACACAATGAATGAGTGTATATTCAAGTGTGTGTGTAATGCTGAGATTTCTATAACAGCATATATATGTACAGATATACAGATGTGCAAGTATTTTTGTAATGCTGTGCTTGAAATTAAGCACAGCCCGGGAATTTACTGCCAGTCACTTAAGCTATTATTTCGCAATGGAATCTAAGATGATTTATGAAAATATTCTATACATTTCTGCTATACTTAATACCACTTTTATAAGCATATTTCTTGTATTTTATTGCTAAAGTCCTTTCTGGATATCAGCCATAGTAAATAGCTATCTGAGTTTCCATTTATTATATGAGCACAAATTTCGATACATTTTTTGTTGCCTACTTTTCAGCGCACGTCTATAAATTTGACACCTCGACGAGTTGTTCACTGTCATCGAATGTGCACGACAGAGTATGTGTGTGTGAAGCTCATAAAGTTTACTTTTTTCCCATAAGTTTCGGTGTTGCTTCTCTTGTGGATCTTTTTCTGACAGCGCTGAGCGGTTTGAGCTCAGGTTTCCAGCACCTCGCAAGTTCCCAATCGAGCATTGTTAACTTTTGCAAACATGTTGCTTTCTCTTTCACTTTGCTGTCTCTGCCTTTCTTTCTCACTTGGCTTCGTTGAGCTGTTCATTTTTATTTTCATGATATTATTTTGTACTTTGACCGTGTTTTTTTATGCTTGGCTTTGCCGAAACAGTTTTCCATCAAGTTTTTGGGTCTCTCGACTCGACTCAACCAAAATTAAATGTTATTTGTTCGGCCTTCCTCGCTTTACGATTTACGCCAATTTTTGTGCCCATAAATCAGATAGGCGCAGTCCGCAAAGAGCTTGACATCCACCCAAAAAAAAAAGACAAAAAAAAAGAAAATAAAGCCAAAAAAGAGATTTATACACCTTCTTGCAGGGCTGGCGACCTTTGCGCAAAAACAAGCCGAATTTGTTGAATGTTTTTTGGCTTTCGTATTTGTATACCCTGGCAAAGGGTATGAAGTATGTTGGGTACAGAAAAGTAGCTATAAGATATCGGAAAAATAGTGCCCTTATGTACTGATGGTCTTTTCACTGGGTATCTTGCAGTCTTTCACATAATAACTTAGCTTTCTGTCTTGTTTGTTTCTCATGTATTTCAACGCATTTGTTTTGGCTGTTTTCTCGTTGATTTTCATTTTTTTCGGGTTGCTGCATAACTTTGTGCTGATTTCATCTATCAAATTAAGAAAGTAAAAGCTGAAAATTGTATCGCTCTCTTCGTTTCTCATCTCGTCGTTTCTCGCTCGTTGTTTCGTTGTTTTTCAGTTCTTCGCCTCGTAAATCTGTGGCGTCGCCCAAGAATATATTTTACCAAAAAATTCTCGCCTCGAACATAATAATACATACTTATTATTATTATTATACGCCGAGTGGTCGTTGTTTCTAAAAACAATGCGGCAAGAAATTGCCATTAAAACGCCAGATAAAGAAAATTTGTAGGCGGAACAAAAAGCAAAGAAAGTGGCGGGTGGGGCATGGGGGGCGTGGCTGGGCGTCAAAGTGTCAACTGCCATTAAAATTTAATTTCCAACGACCATAGACGTAAATTTGACGCTTTGTTTTTTGGCCGACAGAACTCAATTAAGTTTACATTTCAAAATATTTTGTGCTTTTTCGCCAGGTTCCTTAAACGTTGCTAATTGAGTGTGGCCAGCCAACAGCAAAAAAGAAAGTGATTGAAGTGGCAGAGAGAGGAAAAGGGCAAGACTTGAAAAGGATATTTTTAGCTGGTTTCGTAATTACCGAACAATTGAGCAATTTAATTATTTAAACTGCTTACGGTTTTGCGCCTCTTTGAGTTTGACACGTCGAAAACAGAAAATGTCACAAAAGATATCATTAATCAGCCAAAATAGAGTAGACCCAACGCAAAAAAGGGCGTGGAAAAGGGGTAAAAATGAAAATAATGGGAAATCGACCAAATGCGTTTTGATTTTGGTTTTTTCACTTGGCTTTTCATGCTTTTCCTTTTATTGTGTGCTTGCATAATGAAAAACCCATTTCATTTACATAAGCTCTTAATTAAATTTATTATTTGGCATTGCGTTAAGCACTTTTTGTAATTGCCAGTTTAATTTTGTTAGAGTTTAATAAAGGTTTATGCTTAAATTAACTGATAATATCTTTTAATTGCCACTGAGATTTTTACTACGAGGGTTGACAGGTTACGGGGTATAAAAAAAGAAAACTGCGTGCTGGGGTAAAGGGCACTAGCTTTGATTTTGAGTTGAAGATACTGCGCTATACAGATGTAGATACTTTTGAACAACAAATTTAAACTACTACGCTTCATAATTTACCTTAATTTGTCTGTTATTCAATTCAAAGCTTATTTATTATTATAATCAATTGCGTTGTCTTCAAATTCTGTTCTAACAAGAATCTGTTGTGCCCGTCAGAATGAATTGGCAGCTAATATATAGTACTATAAAAACCACAAGATCCAGTGCACACAACATCAATAAATATTCCACAATCTAAACAAAAAGTTTCCGAGTCTATTCATATTCGTTAGACGTTATTCGTTATTCGTTCCATTCATGAATGACAAGTATTGCGCTTTAGGCATTCGGCTATTAGGCTAATTGACTCTGCCAGAATAGTATATCAAAAAGCAAACAAAGTTAACAACAACAATTAACACACTAAGAGCTGAGTAGCAGAAGACAAGAAACTATTTGAATTGAGACGCCTACGCAAAAGATACAAAGATACAAGATACTATATATATACACAAAATGCAGGCCCACTGAATGTGTGTTGTTGGTGAAAATTAATTTAATTTCAATTTGAAATCTTTCACTTTACACACACACATCCCACATCCCACAGAGAATTCATTTGGGGATTTGTTTAGCATTTCAATTTAGTTGCTAAGACGACGACAATAACAAATCTCTGAGCTAATCGCATCAAAAATGCGGCAGTGGCAAAGACGACGACGACGACGACAAAAATATTTCAAGTGTTCTATTTATAGTTTTGCCCACAGCCTCTGTATCTGAATCTGAGTGTGCGTGTGTAGATTGCATTTGCTTTTGATGACTGTGTCTGTCCCGTCTGTCGGTTTGTCTGGTCGGTCTGTGGGTCATTCGGCCTTCACCTTTATACAAACAATTCCATTTTGATATTCTCTCCAGACACTAAGCTCACAAATTATTTATTTATACGTTAGCTGCCTTTTATTTTTGGCGAGTGTGTTTTTCTGCTCAGTCAGTTGAGCTTTTACTTGTTTGCCATTTGGTTTTTAAACAAATTTCGTACATAAAGTAAACTTAATTTATTTTTAATCGCCATTTAATTGGCTGCCCGCTGTTTTCTTTACACTCGAGATTGCAGCATAAAAACTTTTAATTGCTCCTTAGGAATTTATACACCTCCTGCACCTTCCACTACTCCTCTGATCACTTGCGAAGGTGTTTATTTTCGTATGCTTGAAACTCTTAAAATGCCAAACGCATTTGCACCGCCAAAGCAAAACCAACAGTTCACAATTGTGGGCCAATGTGTCGACGACATCGTCAACAAGAAAAACCTACACCTTATTCCGAGAATAAAACATTGAAAGTAAATATTGAAAACAAATATTTGAGAGCGACCAAAAGGGCAAAGTTCATGCGTAACACACTTAAAAGTTGCTGGGGATATTACGTAAAATTTGGTTTGACAAGCGCCTTGAAGACAGACTGACAGACAGACAGAAGTGCCAGCAGTTGTTGCTCTTCAAATTTTGTTGTGAGCAAATTACTTTTGTAGCAGATGATGCGAAATTAAATCTGAGCCACTGTCAGTTATATGAAATTTAAATAATCAAAACGAAGGTCCAGCCGAGACAGTTGTTAGCGTAAAAAAAAAAGTCAAAACATATTTAAATGGTTTGATTATGGCGTTGAATGGCTTCAACTTGAATAAGTTTCAAACTTTGGTTAACAAACTTGCGAAACTTTGTAACAAATTGGAAAATCTGCCTAGAGCTCTTGCAGCTCAATTGTTCTCAGTCAAATGAGATGAAATCAATTTAATTAATTTATCACAATAACCAACAAACTTGTAGAACACAATCAACAATACTTAACTGAAGTTACACTTGACAATTTAAACTGCATCGATTGTTTTGAATAGCATCAACTTCAATTGAAATTTATATCAATCAATTACATTTATCCTAAAGCACATGCGAATCGCAGAGAAGAGCACAACACAACTCCAGGGAGACAGCATGTTCCACTTTGTTCTTGTCTCTCAGAGCAAATGACAATTTCAGCAGCTGTACAGCAGTTTATAGCAGCAGCAAAATAAAAAGGAAAGACAGTAAAGAACTCCATATAAATGTGCTTCAATCGATAAAAAATTCGAGGCAACATTTCATAGTTGAAGAGCTTTTGAAAAATACAAAAACGTTTTTCCCAACGAACGAATATTCCTGGAAAATGGCATTCACAGACACTTGAAGCCCTTTTTCCTTCAGAATAAATGTGAAATGTGCCTCGAGCAGCAAACAAATGTCAAAATCGAATCGTCAAAGCATATGCAAATTATGGCCAAGAGTGGGGCAAAACGAAGTCAAGGGTTGAATGCTATTACAGAGTTTAGAACCCATTACTTGAAGAGCAAAAGCACTTTTCTGTTTTCAAGTTGTAATTATTATTATTTTAGACATAGTATTTTATAAATGGAATGCTCTTTTCTATGACAATTATTTCTTTTGTCCCTATCAATTATACGTATAAATTAAATTTATTTATCAAATAACATAGCTACTTAAAATACGGCCATTTCAAAGTCGTGAGTCGCCTCTAGGTTCATAATTTGTCACATAAATATATTTAAAACACAATTTGTTTGCTATGCAAGTGGCAGCATTCAAGGCGCATGAATCACGCTGCTTGCAATGGGCGTGGCAGTTGGCGTTTAACGATGCACCATTAATTATATTTAATGAATTATGTCGAGGCGTTGATATTTGGCGGCTGCAACAAAAATTTGTGTGTTGTTGCACAACGCGGCGTATACGTGTTGTGTACTAAATTAAGGCCAAGTGCAGAGTAGAAACATGGGCGTGGCAGCCAGCAGATATTGCACGCAGAAGCCTTGCTTAAATAAGCAGCCAACAGAAATATAAAAACGAACCCAAACCACTCGGGCGTATGGTTAACGTAATAAATGTCACTGCCATTTGACAGCTTCGCTGGAGCAGTCGAGGCTCATTTTGAGTGACGTCAACAGCAGCTGTGTGTGTGTGCTCCCCTGCAACACATTTGATACCCTCTACTCCCTCTCTCGTCCCCTCCCTCTAGTTATTTTCTGTTGTATTCCCTTGAGTTTAACTGTCGTTTGTGCTGTGTGCAGGTTCTCTCTTTCACACATGCCCTTTTCCCAAATGAAAATTAGGCTATGAAAAGGCATTGCCTACACACGAGTGTTCAGTTATTTTTGTGCGGTAATGCGGTGGTGTGGTGGTGGTGCTGGTGGTTTGTTGTTGCTCACCTCCTTTCTGCCTCTTGTTCGCAGCCGCTCATTGTTTATTTATCAAATATCCACACGCTGTCAGAGCAAAAATCCAGAGTTGAGAACAAAAGCAGTAACCGCAACAAGAACAACGGCAAAACATTTCTGTATTTGATTAAAATAAATGTTTGTGTGCATACCCTGTAATAATTTCAAATAACTGAATTTATTTCCTAAATTAAATTTGATTTAAATTATAAAATATATTTATTTCGTGCTATTTTAAGCTGGTAAAACCCTACAGTGCTATAAATTCTAGGGTATTTTCACCAAATAGCCATCGCATGCCAGAGCTTTTGACTTGATAGGCCTTGTTTTCCGTATCCTGTTTGCCTTGTCCAAACATAACAACCACACAATTAATTTGCGGTGCTTTCATACCAAATATTCTCCAATTCCTGTCAGTTCTTTATATTTTATATTATTTTTTTTTTTGTGGCATTTGGCTTCAAGTTATAAATAAATCTGTGCATTGCACACTATGGAATTGCAATTCCCAATGACGTCACGACACACACACGTATACGCAATTTTATGTTGCATACTCATTTGGACTGGTTGGTGGACGATGTAGATGCTCTGTAATTGATTAAAAGGCGAAACTCTCCAAACGGCTGTTGGTCCTGGCTAATTAGAAGACTAAACTTTCTGGCTAATTAATATTGTCATTAGTGTGTGTGTGTGTGTGAATGAGAGATAACAGAGGTAGGGAGAGAGTGAGAACGCATGATAATCAAATTGATATATGTGGCATTTGGCATTGGCATAAACTGTGGGCTAAAAGCTCTGCTTTAGATCAATTAGATATTCAATTAAATGCTAAGATTTTCATGCATTAAATTAAGAGCATTAATCTTGATTTGGTTTTGTTTTTTTTCGGCTGCTTTGTGGGTCTTAAATGCTGGCGAACCTTACTCAAAGTTCCAAATGGTTATGGTATAATTCTTGCCTGCGGTTGTTGTTGTTTTTGTTAACAGTGCTGTCAGCTCATAAATTCTAAGAGACAGCAAGTGCGTGAGAGTAGAGAGAGAGAGGATAAGGATAAGTGGCAGAGTGAGAAAGGCAGCAAGTTTGTCAGTTAATACAAAGACATTTGTCGCCATAATTTGACAAGCACATAAATTCATTAAAATATTCTGCTGTCCTATATACTCTTTCTCACTCTGTGTTCATACCCTTCTCTCTCTACTTTTTCCTTGTCCTAGACTTTGGGCACATCATGAACTTGATGCATGAAAATGTATTTTCTTGGCTTTCATAATGATTTCATTACTTCATCACACGCAGTGTCAAACAAACAAAACAAAAAATACTATAAATGAAATGTATTTGTTTAATGTTTTTATTTATTTCTTCAAAATATTTGCTCAAACACGTCAGGGCGTAGCTCTTGCTAACTCTGTCCCTCACTTCTTGTCTCTTTTTACCCTTTCAGTTGCGCATCTTTTCGCACTAGCTTTTCATTTGGCACTGGGCCAACGGAATTTGTATCTGGTTCAAATAGTTTACATTCGCCCGTCCCCCTAAATTGCCACGCCCCCTGTTGCAGCCTGTGTGCTGCCTATTTAGACTCGCTTTGATATTTATTTGGTTGTTATTAGCAAAATTGTTTAACATTTTCGCAATTTACTTTGTGTATTGCTGCATTTGATTTGTTATTTTTATACCCGTTACGCGTAGAGTTTGGGGTATATGGGACAAAGGAGCATTATCCTCAGGCACCTAAAAGTATGCTTTGTATTTTTAAATATTAATTTAAAATCTATAAAATTTATTAAGAGGTTGGTAGCTATTAATAGCGTTCTTTCTTGTTTTTTCCAATAGCTTTTCTCATTTTAATTTGTTATTAATTTGTTAGTGCTGTAGTTGTTTGGTTTTTATGTACTTAATTTGCCAATTAATTGCTACCGTGAATTTTCGCCCCAAGATATTTTCATTTTCCTAGACCATAAATATTGTGCGCAAAGTGCGCAGATTTTCCCACCAACCATTCCACACCCGAACTCTGGCTGTCTGTCAAGTGTAACATTTTTGGTTCATTTTTGTTTCAGCTTTATGTTTTTTTTTTTTTTTTTTTAATGACTGACATGCCAACGAGCAGCAAGTAAACGAAAAGTATTTAAGAACTTGTTAGGAATTTCCTCTTAATTGCTTTTCGGGCATGTGGAAAATGATATCGTGCCGATTGCTCGTTTGTCTGCCCAGTCGAATTCTCTTAGCCGAGCTTTTCTTTTGGACAGGAAACTTCATTTGTTATGCTTGATTAAAATAGTCCGAGGGAGGAAAAGTAGGTTAGCAAGTAATTTCCGGTCTTTGGTAACATTTGGGCACATATTGAAATGGTTTCTTCAGTTTAATTATACATTAAACTCATAATTATCTGTCTCTTGGGTGGACTTATTCTTAGCTGCCTTAAAAATACCTTTCTCTGTAAATACCTTTTCTTTTTCTACGCTTTTGTTTGAGTTCTCTTATTTAATTCCAAGCTTTAATGCTGCGCAAATAGAGATAAGTTTTTGCTTCCACGAGTTACACTAGTTAACATGCTTAAGGTTTTTTTTCTTTATATGAAGATTTTCTGCAGAATAGCCATTAAATTGTGCTGCGTTTGTTGGCTAGTGTAGTTAAGCACTGTCTGCTTTTATACTCAAATAAACTGGCACATAATTGTTTGCCATTTCTCATTATTAACGAGGTCGTCCCACTTACACAAGGACTTCAGAGACAACAACAGCAACAGCAATGAGTAGAAGAACAACAAGAACAATTTACATTCATTCAGTTTTCAGTTGTCCGTTGGGCATTTCTCTTTTGGCCACGACTGTCCAAATGTGGTCGGGTTCACTGTTTGGTGGCTCTGAGGAGACCCGAACGCTTAACCCTTAAACAACAATTAAAAATATTACACTTGACCAAAAACAGAGAGAGATGGAAAGAACAAAGGGAAAACCACTATTCAGCTGTATGTGTGTGTGCATTTGGCTGGGTGTGTGTTGTAGTGTGTGTGTGTTTGAGTGCTTTGTGGGCACTCAAGTGGCTCGACAAGTTGTGGCTGCTGCTCTGGCAGGCAATTTTCAGTGGTGCCAGCTGCTGCTGGTGCTGCTGCTGCTGCCGTGGCTACCCACCAAAGCAGCCACCTCAACAATTAATGTAAAAGCTCATCAAGTATACGCAGTGTGGGCCCACATGCCCACTGTCTGTCTGTCTCCTTCGCTCTGTTTGCCTACTTAGTTTGGCACATGCTCGTAAATTAGTCGCTTATGCTCTTTACTCATTTGTTTTGCTTTCCTTTTAAATGTTTCTCATTTTCTTACACTTTTTATTCTATTGCAGAACCAAGAAAAGACAAGACTGATGCACAACAACACGGTGGCAATGGCACATTATCAACACCGAATATTGAGCAACCGACATGCCAGGGCTCCATGCTACCACCGCCCGGTGGTGGGGTTGGAGTCGGTGGCATGCATCAACAGCAGCAGCAACAACAACACAACCAGGGAGATTCCAATAACAAACAGGAGCGACCCAATACTCTTGGTGGCAGCAACAAACTGTCGCGGCGAGGAGTCAACATTTGCTATCACAACGAGCATTGTAAGTAGATTGAGCCCTGGTACCTGAGTAGCACTCAAGAGCTAGAGTATTGTAAATAGTAGTAGCATTAGTAGTAGAAATAGTATAGATTGATAACCAGGCAAAGAAAGCGATAGCATTAAATGCTTGAACTGTTAACTGTAAATTGAATATACACTTAAAGTTCTGTAAAGTGTCTATATCTGTTAAATCAACTGATATTTCAACAACTGATTGCTAACAAAAACTGTTATTCATCGATAGAATTCAATTCGAAAACAAATTCTTAGTACTTTGCCAATCAATCACAGTAATGTTAAACGCCTTTGCCTGGTTAAAGTCCCACACAACTCACACACATTGTCACACGCACACTCACACACACTCCAACACACTCACACACACATTTGAATCACTTGCTAGCCAAAGAAACTCATACTCACTCACTGTTTGTCTTGCCTCTCTCTCTCTTCTCTCTCTCCGTGTGTGTTTTTGTCCCCCGATTTTGTACTGTTATCGGATTTAAATACGAAATTTAGATGGCGGCGATGATAACAAAATGGTGGGCGGACCACCGGGTAGCACACCACCGCCATACGCAGGTGGCAAGCTGCCGCCGGGCGTGATGCTCAGCGAGCTGCCGGAGCCACCGATTCCGGTATCGGAAATTGGACCCATCCCACCGCCGCCAATGTTCTCCACGCCGAGCCCGACGCTCATCGCTGGACGACCGCACGGGCCAGGCGCTATGAACGATCAGGATTATCAGCAGGACTACGACTATGATGGTAAAGAATAAATTTATAGGCTAGCTTCAGCTTCATTACAAACTGCGCACTTCATAAAATTATGCTAGTGCCCCGCCCAACAGCCCACCAATAAAATTGAATTGAATATAATCTAATAAACGAATCCTACACAATTTTAATTCCCTGCCTTTTTGTGGTTTCACAGATCACGATCCGGACCAGGATGAGCTCGATTCGGACGATGAGTATGCGCCGTATGGTGGCAATCATGTGCGTGTCATGGACACACAGCGCGTTGAGGAAATTCCAGCCAAAGAGCCAAAACCAAATGCAGTTCCTCTCAAATCGGCATTGAAAAAGAAGGGTCCTTCAGCCTCTGCCAATTCGACGCCTGTCACGCCCACACAGGAGCATCATAGTGCCGCCCAAGCGGCTGCCATTTCCAATAGCAATGGCGGCATTGGTTCCATGGCAGCGGCAGCTGCTGCAGCCGCTCAACATTCGGCTAGCCAGCGTCCTTTGGTGGTGCGACAGGATGCGACGGGCAATAACTATTCGCTCAAGTGAGTATGCCAGACACGTCCATGTCCCTGTACCCCCACACGGCCTCCAATTTGTAGTTTCTTGGGTTCCCTTTAAAAAAAATATACAAATTTTTGTTTTGTAGCTTGAAATTGTTTTCTTTTTCTTTGTCTCTTTTCCAATATTTTACTCTCTTTAATCATTACATATTTCTGCTGCAACAATTGATAACGACCCCGTCCCCACCCCTGTTTTGTTTGTTTAATAATCGTATTGATAAAATTGAAAATTTTTCTCTTTTTGGAATTTTCTTTGTTCTTTGTTTGTGTGTGCGTTTTTCCACCCTCTCTTTCTATCTCTCTCTCTGTCTCTGTCTATCTACAACAACTACTATCTACAACAACAACAACCAACAAATACCTCTACTACTACAACAATCAATCAATCAATCAATCAATACAATCAATCAACCAATACAACCCGAAAACGTACCTCGAAATCAGGCCTATACTACGACCACGGATTAGAATATGGTAAACATTTTTTTAGCTAATTTATTTGTTATGTGGAACGTATGCCTAAAATGCTTTTAGTGTATACCCCGCCCCCTTTCTCCCGCTGTACTCCCCTCTTCACTCTTTCCAACTCACTCACATTTTAATTTGTTTTATTTACGTTTCTTTTTTAAATTACAAAACTCTCTTCAAAGTTTACTTTGAGAAATTCCTGAGCTCACAAATAAAATACCGCAATAATATTTAAAAAGAAATCAGTGAAAATATACTAAACATTCTGCAAAATTAAAATGATTTCAAAAGAAAGTTTTTTAAGTAAAAAGAAAAACAAAGCCCAAAAAATTCCCTGCTTTAAAATTCCCCAAGCACCTTAATATTCACATTTATGAGTTGTTTTGATTTAACTTTAAACACTGTACGAAAGGAGGCGACTTACAACACATAGAATAACCCTCGCACACACACACACAAACCAGTTCACACACCCGCACAACACTCTCTTTTTCTGTTATTGTTTTACTTGAGTTTAAAATTACTAACTTTTTGGTTGTGTTTGCCATTAAGTTTCATTTTCTCATGTGCCGGCGCCACTTTTCCTCTATTTTCCTACCCAGCCAAGCCCCCACTAAATGTCGTAAATACCAATATATATGTATGTGTGTGATAAAAGTTTTTGTTTGCTTTTTATTTGGTCCTTTTTGTTCCGCTGCATGTTTCATTTGGAAACAAGATTTCATTTCAACTTGAGCGCACTTTCTTATGAAGAACACATCATATTACAAAGCATCAACAGCATTTTAATTAAATATATATATATAAATGTTTATATATAAATTGTTTATGCCGCTGAAGATAACAGTCTGACAGCTGAGCCTTCTTCTTATTAATAAGCTGGAAATGAAAAATGATGACAGTTGACATGTTCCACAAGTTGATTTTTATAGCCAGCGAAGCGGCATAATCGAAACTCAATTGAAGGCAGTCCCACATGGGATTCGAGTTCCTAAAGCCACGCCCACTTTTTATCTGGCTTTAAGTTCGCCTGCTCACCATTTTGCAATGCAGTAGGAAAATATGCAAAGTGTCTGCAACAATGCGTGAAAGTGAAACAACTGAACGGGAAATGCAAAATTGTTACACATATTTATCATAAATTGTGCAAGTGGAAAAACGAAAGAGAGAACAGATAAGAATACAAGAAAGTATAGAGCTGAAGAGCAGAAAAAATACACTGAAACCATAATAAATAGTTGGTAAATGCAGCAAGTAACCGTAAAAGTCGATCTCAAAGTGCCACTTAAAGTTTAAACAACTTGGCAATACAACTGTTTTAATTAAATACAATTTCATTGAAGATTGCAAATTAATTGTGTTACAGACTGGCTTTTTAATTGCTAGCTAAATTGAGAAGTACTTCATTTAAATTAATCTGTCTGAAAGGTAAAGCTGAAAACTGAAATCTCTTGAAAAGAAGAGCACTTAAATTGAATTACATTTGTTTGAACTTTGAAAGCAATTGATTGCATTAAAGAATTTAATTTTCAGACTAAAATAATAAAGAAATTAATAAATAAAATGTACAGATGTGTAAATATTTGATTTAGAGAAAATTAAGTAAATTTTTCACTTTTTGTACTGTCATTTTCTGTCCGATTGTTTTAGTTGACTGTTTACTGAAGTTAGGGTATTCAGCAGACGTCAATGAGTTGCATAAATTCTTTTTGTGCACGTTTTGCATGATACGATGCGAATATTTCACATATATATAGTATATATATGTGTACAATCTTAATGCGAAAGTGTTGCGGATGCTACTGACAGGATATAGCATACTGACTGGGCTTTTCAGCCACGACAGCTTTAAGTACAAAGCCAAGCACACACTTCCACACAGACACACACACACACAGACTCATGAAAGAGTTGCCAGATGTGCACACACGTGTCGTTAAAAAGAAAACAGCAAATTGCCGCAGCAAACAGAACAGAGAAAAGTGTAAAAGGATTTTTGGTAGCAGCAACAAAAAACTTTAAGGACATGTGTGCCAGCGAGTTATGCAGGAAGATGAATAAATTAAATACACACAAACTTAGTGCTGCATGTGTATGTGTGTGAGAGTGTGTAAATCTGGCAGATTGCCCTTGTGAGATTGCAGAGTGCAAAGTGTTGGTTTTAAAAGCCTGCTGCATGTTTTATCCCCTTTTATTTTTTTATTGGTGTATGTGTGAAGCTAATTACAATAGCGTATAATATTTGCTAGATAATGCCCGAATATATATGTATGTTATGTATACGATTTCGATTTGATTCTATCCAATTGACTTATGCACAATTTGTTTGTGTAACATTTCCCAACAGCAGGCAGCAAATGTTCAATATCCAATTGCCATGCACCGTTGAGAATAAGGAGAATACGAGGCCGTTTGTGATACGCGAGAGCAGCAGCGATAGTGATGAAAGTGATGGTCATATTGTCTATCGGGATGATGATAACGATAACACCAGATTGGCCAAATTGGCGCGCAAGGAGTCGCTATCATTGAAATTGCAGTTGAGGCCAGACAAACAAGATCTGATTAATCGCAACATATTGCATCAGGTCAACGATAATGAGATCAAGGAGTCCAAGGAGGCGATTGGAGCGCGTCTCATACGACGCCTCTCGATGCGACCTACTGCCGAGGAGCTTGTGGAGCGCAACATTCTAAAAAGTAAGTCAATTTAACCAAATTATATAATTTGAAACCATTTAATGCTTGATTTCTACTCGTTCAGCTCAATCACCCGCCGAGGAGAAGAAACAGAAGGAGGAGAAGAAATCGTATCTGTTGCGTAAACTCAGTTTTCGGCCCACCGTCGAGGAGCTCAAGGAGAAGAAGATCATACGTTTCAATGATTACATTGAGGTGACGCAGGCGCATGATTATGATCGACGGGCGGATAAGCCATGGACAAGACTGACGCCAAAGGATAAGGCTGCCATACGCAAGGAGCTAAACGAATTCAAATCCTCCGAAATGGCAGTCCACGAGGGCAGTCGCCATCTGACGAGGTACGATTAAAACCCATCAATACTCGGCTTGGTTGTGTTTGGCACGCGCGCGTGTGTGTGTGTGAGCACGTCCTTGGCGAGTTCTCAATACCACAACCGAAATGTGAGCAAAGCGTACGAAATTTGCCAAATGCCCAATGAAGTGTCACGTGCAGTTCACTGCCAGTTTCATTACCCTCTCTCCTCTCCACACTCCTCTGCTGGAGCTCTTCAAGTTGTCCAGTTTTCCGTTTTGTCCATCCAGTTGAGCACTTGTGCGCTTTGTTCTGGACTATATATGTGGCCAAAAGGACCTTCTGTGGTTGCCTATTTGTTTTTGTCGACATTTCTATTTTCCATTTCCCCCACAGTAGTTTTTACTGCGACAAGGCAACTTTTTATAATGGCTTTTGGATTTTGTGGCATTGCATTCAAGTTGTATTTTAAGCCACACTGCTTTAACTAACTGATTGCAGCAAGTTGAAACTGTTGGCTTAACAAAAAATCAGACAAGCAGGAAGTCACAAATAAGCTGGCAAAGTTCCAGTTATACGAACACTCGATTTATTTTATGTTTTTTCATTTCTCATTTTTGTTTTTATTACAAACTTTAAAGAAACTTTGTCTGCGCTTTAATCAGCGCTGAGCTTCCAACTGAAGTACACGTTGTCGCCTATAACTTTTCAAAATTGTAAACTAGAAACTGCAACTGAAACTGAAACTAATCTCAACTTTTGCTCTTTACAGATTCCATAGGCCATGACGATTGCAATGGCAGCAACTTTCCAACAAATTACAACAACAACCCAAACAACAATTGTATTTTGTGCAACATCAAATTGTCAACAAATATCTAAAAGCAAAACATTAAAAATGAAAACCAGAAAAAAAAACCAACAAAAAAACTAAAAAAATACAAAAAAAAGGAATATTAAAATAAAATAAGAGAGATAAACACATAATAAGAGAAATGCAAGAAAAACAATTTCAAATGGCATAAAATAGTTGAGGAACGAAAGAAGCGAAGCAAAAGTGAAATGCCGCATTGAAAACATCTTTTAAGGTTTTTGTTAATTGCGAATTCCGCTTGGTTTTCTAATTTTAAGTAAATTTCTGTACGTAATTGTGTTTTTCTTATTTCTCTATATTCTTTAATGCTTTTCTTTTTTGTTACTTGTATGTAAATAAATTTTCTTTTGTTTTGGAAAATTCATTTGAATAACGCAAATCAAAATGATCAATATTCTTGTCTTTTTGTAGATGTTGTAAGTCGATTTGTTAATTCTTCAGTCAAGGCAATTATGTATTATATTATATAACAATGGAAGGAAAACAAAATTAAATACACACAAATACATTTTTTGATAAATAATTGAAGAAAAAAGTAAATTATAAAACTATTAATTAAATAATTATTCAAGTCAAAACAGAGAAATTCTTAAGATTTAAGCATAAATTTACTTTTTACTGCTGATTTCCATAAATTTTATAGATTTGAATTTAAGCCAATTACAAGATAAATAAAAACCGAAAATATTATTATAAACTATACAAAAAGTGCGAACAGTTCTGAAGCATATATATTATTATTATTATTATATTTTAAATTTATGATTATTGTAAAAAGCTTAAACGTAAACAACACATTAATAATAGAACTAAAAAAGCAAATAATAAGAAAATAAATTTACATTTTTTGAAAGACATTTGAGCGAAAATTGCCAAATATTTTGATTTTTATTTCAGATTATTTATGGTTTTGGTTATGTCCCTTATTAATTTATATATTACATGTACATACATATCGCCAAAATGCATAAAACTAAAAAACTTATCGCGATAAATAGGTAAAAGCCAGGAAAACAAAGGATGCTCAAATAAATTTGCAAAACGAATTAAGAAATACCAAAAAAGAAGAAAACTGATCATAGTATGTTTGATAAAGTTCTAATAAATAATGGCAACAAAATATCAGGAATTACAAACTGAAGTTGGACCCAGTATGATGTTTTTTAGTGAAACACTGTAACAATTTAACACGTAAGATTTTAGAGGCAGATGGAACCAAACAGATTGATTAGAAACAACATCATCAAACTTAAAGATGAATATCTATTTTGTAAAAAGCAAGTTGCATAAAGTTGCGAAACGAATAAAATTAAATATGAAACTGAAAAACTTTTTACTCCAAGACAGTTATAAATAATCAAGACACAAAGAAAAAAAAAACAAAATAAAGAAATTCCTAATTGTAAATTTTGAAAAAAAGCATCAATACAAAATGCAATTTAAAATGCTCGCGCGTGCTCGTGAATATTTAAACTTAAAAGTTAAATTAAAATAACATAAATTAACGTAAAGTAAAGTAAAGTAAAATTAAAATAACATAAACAGTTTCAAAACGACATTTCGTAAAGTAAAAATCATATTAATTGGGAGAAGGAAAAAGTATATAGCAAACTTAGTTTAAAGATAAATTGGCGCTTCCTTTGCAAGTTTCATATTTCTAAAGCAAAAACAAAAATGCAAAAACCAACAGACACAATTTAAAGTAAAGTAAATAGACTAAAAGAATATAACATAAAATAAACTAAAATATACTTGTTTCAGGGCAGCCATAGAAGTTTTGATCGGATAATAAGCTTTTGCTTAATTTTCGCTGAACCCGAGATATTTAGGATCTGTTTTGTCAGCTGCCAGTCTTTATATCTGAATCTATTGTAAACTGTAAACTGAATTGGTAACACTGTCTCACACACACTCTGTCTCTCTCTCACTTACTCTGTCTTTTGCTTCAAAGCGTTGCATTGTCAGAGTTAAGCAATATAAATTGCGTATATAAATATATATATACAGCTAATATCTATACAAACTCTATATATATATATATATTATATGTATACAACTATTTATATATGGAGACGAAGCAGTTGGAACAGCTGAAGCTATTATACATTAAACTATCAAATATGGGATAGCATAATTTACACTTTTTCTATGAATCGATTTATAGTGTATAATACAATACAAAACACCATTAAAAAACAATATAATAAAGAAGGCAAGAGAAGAAGGAGCACTTCGCTGGTATCGAGCCCCCGCGTTGATTGATTGATGGATTGATTAATTGCATACTACCTATATGACAAAATTAGTGACGAGTTTAGTTCAATGCAAGAACATTGTGTACAGCATTTCACACAGTCTTTTCTATATCTGATTTCGATTTAACAAATTTGCAGTTGCCGTTCGTTGCATAAATGCAAAATAAACCCAAAACAACAACAAATGTAATGTAGCAATAAATAAAAATTAATGAACACCACAAGAATAACTAAACAAATAAGATTTTGAAGAACAATTGCAAAGTAAGCCAGAAAACAGAAGCAGAAAGTACTCGTAATTGTAAGAACTTTCTGAGTGGGCCGATAAAAAATTTGTAAAAGCCCAAGAAAAAAATTAAGAGAATGAAAGAAACGGCAAGAAGCGAAAATAAAATGTTGTGAAGATTTGCTAATTGACACGTTAAGTAAATTAGCTAATTAAGCAAAGACACGAGATGAACATTAAGATAAAATATGCTACAGGTTGGGATAGAAACAAAATAAAAACATAAAAATGCATATAAAAGATAAATGAGAAGCCAAGATAAATAATGACAAGAAAATATTGAATAATAATCACCGACAAATTGAGATTTAATAAAGATTTAATTACTTACAAAACACGAAACATATACACAAGTCTTTTCAATTTATAATGTAATTTTGAAAGCAACAAAAAATACTTGCCAGAGCAAAACTAAAACCATTTTTTTTTAATGGAAATTATGTAATTATTTGGATTAGACCAAATCATTTCTGAGGGTGATACGAAATCGCTTTCGAATTTCCTCAACGCTGTCACACTCTGTGATCAATTCGGCCACATAACTAGCTCCTGCTTGATATAGACTTTCGATGTTCAGGAAATCTGCTGCAATGATCAGTTCAAACATGGTTGAGTCGTCTGCATGCGTATCTTTGAGAATCTTCTTGAATAAGTTGAGCTTGAGATTGTTGTACACCAGCGTCAACGAGGGCACTGATATTTCCATGAACTGTGTGCACCACTGGACCACCAGCTCGAATATTTCAGATCTGACTCGATCTAGAAACACACAATTTTCACCATCTGCATTATTTTCAAGTTGTGAGTTCTCATTTGGATCATGTTCCAGCCAGCCTTGTATTAGGCCAATTTGCTCAGCCACCGGAAGGTCCACATAAAAGTCGATTCCATCGCTAGTGCGGATTTTAAACACTTCTGAATTCTCCGACATGGTTGGCATTCGGTAGTAAGTTGTCGTATTTATTCAATCGAAGTTTGTGTTTAGTGGGAAATTTATTTCATGGACTGCTTGGGAAGCAAAGTTTTATTATTTGAAATATTTTACACTGAAAAATTCATGTAACACTGATAACAGGTCTGTAAATAGTTTTAGACCGCCGCTGAAAAGTATGCAACAAGGTTTGCACAGCTTATGTACTGAAAATTGTGGCATAGTCTTAGGCTGCACTTGAAATTCACAGCACTGTTGCCTTTCCACATTTTCACATAACGTATGTGAGTGAAGCATTCATTGAATTCATTCATAAATTCCGTCGCGTTCCAAGCAGAGCAAGTGCGTCTTTGTATCTTTGCGAATGTATCTGCGAGAGGGTCGAGTGCTTTGTCGCGACGTACGTGCCAGATTGCCAGACTATTCGACTTGTAGACAGTCTAACTGTCCAACAGTCAGACAGTTTGTTAACTAGCCAGCATCTGAAATGGCAAGTTCAGGTGAGGCGACAAGAGCAGCAGCAACAGCAACAACAACAACAGCTTCGTCGACAACGACACCAATCACAATCATCATAAGGCCGACGCCATCACAGTTGATTATGATGAGCTCTTCTCGAGATGTTGTCGTTGTTGTTGTTTGCTTCAAGTGTTTGCCGGTTCGTCTCGTCTCCATCATCATCATCATCTTTAACTTGAGTTTGGTTCTTTAATTTTTGTTGTTTTTATTTGTGCTGCTGCCTTTGATGCTTTTGCTGCTTTCCTCGCGAAAGTTTATCAACGCGGCAAGATTCTAACATTTTTGTGTGCATTCCACTTTGGTGCGTTTTCGGATTTCTCAAGAGTTTGCCTTTTGCATGCTCATAAAACGTACTCGAACTCATTAAAACGCGCACTCTGATAACGCGAAATGGCGACGTTGAAGAGATGTTGAAAACTCAGACGAGAGATGATGAGAGAAAGAGGGAGTTGGGTAGAGGAGAAAGGGGAAGTTACCTACTGTTACCTGGCGACGTGTTTTCCATGTGCGTTTGTGCCGCTGATTTATTTGATGGCCATTTGTTGCCTGGCGAGACACGTTGCAGGTTCTCTGTGCCGCTGCGAAATGGGGCAAGTAGGCAAAATTTTTAAAGACTTGCAAACTGCTGTGGCCTCTTAATTAGGCAAGTTCATGTGGGAAAAGCTGCCCAAGTGTCCAGTTACCAAAACTCAAGTCATCACCGTTTGCCGGAATTTCTCAGGTCAAAATAGTTAAAAGCTTGCATTAAATAGCTAAGAAATTTGATCAAATTTTTATTAGGTAAGTAAATAAAGTAGAAAAAGTAGTTTGAATCTTTTACAAAATTTTTAGGCTCTAACGGCTGTAGAAGGATTATATCTCAGCCAAATGAAGCACTGTATGGAAATGCTATGCGTCTTACAACTCTGGACAACTAGGAGACTTAATCTGAATTAAAATTCTAACTTAAAAAAAAAATTTTTAAATTTTTGTTTAAAATTTTTTTTCAAAAAGTGAAAAATATAAAAATTTTATATTTTAATGCCAATTGATAGTCCTGATCCTACCGAGCTTAAAAAGGTATTCCAATCGAAAATCTGACGAAAAACTCCCACCAAATTTGAAATGTAAGTAGAATTTTGTTGGATTTCACATTTGCTGGATACTCCGATCGACACAGTGCTGTCCATTGCAATAGGTCAGGTCTCTGTCTTGGACCTGAGACCTGAGTGTGTGAGAAATGCTGGAAAAATTTGCATTTGGCCTGATCGTAGTTCGCGACTTGTCGTCGTTGGCTTGGGGATTTCTTTATGACCCGAGCCGAGGCCATGTTGCTGTGGAGTTTTATTTCAGTGTGGCTGTGGCCTTTTGTTTGGTTGCAAGTTTATTTGATTCTATTTTCATTTTATTTGAATTGTGGTTTGCTTTTATGGCCTGTGCATGAGCTGAGATTTGTTTTCTTCTGTTGTGTGTGTATAGATTTTTGTTTTGTTTTGTGAAAGTTACAAAGACGACGCTATCGATGAGCCCCCAATGTCGAGGAGTCCCAAACCCAAACCCAATCCGAGTCCCAGTCTCAGTCTCAGTACCAATCGATGCTGTTGTAGTTTTTGGCCATAGCTGTTGGCTTTTTTTCTTGTGCTTTTCCAGCTGGTGATTGTAAAACAATAAAAGCAACACCTGACTGCCGTTTTTCCAGGTCTCTCACAATGGCGTTGATGGCGACGCGGATGTGGACGCTCATTGTTGGTGGGCTTTTTTTCTTACCTGCCCGGTGGCAGCAGCAGCAGCAGCAGCAACAACAACAGCAACAGTTGCTGTCGCAGATCTTATCAATGCGTTGCTTTGGCCAAAAATGGCCAAGACAAAAACATGCTTATTGTTTTGTAGATTCGCTGACGTGGCCTAAACATTTCAATTGCGTTCTGTGCGTTTTGCGACAAACACACTAAGAAAACAAATTGCAGGCTGATTGCACAGATGAGGAAGTGACAGGAGACAGAGGCGGTGAGGGAGTGGGGAGCGGATGCCGTTCGAGGGGCGGTAAGACGAAATTCGAATCGAAATCTAAATCTAAATAAATAAAAATCGTGCGCCGTTGCTTTTTTCTTTGGTCTTAAGTGAAAGGCATCGGCGAGATCAGCCAAAAAGTCTGGCCAAAGTATCTCAATGCACAGCAAATTTAATCAATTGATGAGGCAGCTTGCAACCAGGCAGCTACAGGTTGCTGTTGTTGTTACTGCTGCACTTGTTGTTGCTGTGATGGCAATTTGGATTTTGTGGCTAACAAACCTGACCAAAAAGACATTTACATTCTACTGTTAAGTGTTGTTGTTGCTGATGCTGTTGTTGTTGATGTTGATGTTGCTGCTGTGCAAGTGTCGCAACAACAACAACTTTACACGCTAGAAACCGTGACTTTAATTTTCTTTATTTCCCCCCTAACCCAATCCGCTCCTGCTCACCCCTCTGCCACCCCTCCCCACTTATTTTGATTTGTCTTTCTTGCTACTTTGTTCGTCTTGTTTTTATATAATTTCAATTTTATTTCCATTCGGACTTTTCATTAAATTGCTTCGCAATGTCGCCAGCTTTTCCGCCTTCCATCAGCTCCCACCGCCCCCTTCCACCCGGTGATTTTTCATTTTTTCTGCTTTTTCTCTGCTGCTTTAATTTGTAATTACTTGCACATTTTACTTTCGTTTGTGGCATTTGATTTATGGCCCAGCAAATTGTGGTCGCCAAATGAAAACCTGGTCAAAACGTGGTAAATGGCAATTGGAATCGTGAGTGGAGCAACCGAAAAGCTGCAAGAATTAAAGAAAGTTTTTATCGATCGCATTTGAGGAAGTAAATGTAGCTTATTAAGTTATTAAAAACATTTTACAGCAAAAAAATTGGCTTAAAACATAAATTACAATTTCAAAAAAAGGGTAGAAGGTTCTATTAAACCTCTATCAGCATAAAATTGTAAACAAAGAAAACAAATATATTATAATGGTTAGCGTTGCTAGAAAATAATTAACAAGTTATTAACTAGCTTAAGCAGACTCCCACTCTCTGCGCGATCTCTGCCGCTGTTTGGACGCCAGTAGAGCAGACGAACGGTTTGTGTGTTTGTTCGCTGTCATCTGTGGCGCTAACAAGGAGCACTCTCTGTTTACTGTTTACGTATGCTCCCGCACTCTACTCTCTGTAATTGAATTTAAATTACAGTCTGTCGCTTGCTGCTGATTCTGATCGCCTGGTGTTTCACACTAAGAAATCTTCGTTTTTGCCCTTTCGCTGATTTTATTTTGCTTGATCGCTGCGATCTGCAGTGCCCAAAATCGTGAGTAATTCTTGCTGAACTACCAGGCAAATAGAAAAATCAGCAGGTCGCAATGCAAAAATTATTTAGCACTAACATTGAATTAACATTAACATTGCAATAACATTACATTGCATTAACATTAACATTACATTAACATTGAATTAACATTAACATTGCGTTAACATTAACATTGCATTAACATTATCATTACATTAACATTACATTAACATTGCATTAACAGTGAATTAACAGTGAATTAACAGTGCATTAACAGTGCAATAACATTGCTTTAACAGTGCATTAACATTGCTTTAACAGTGCATTAACATTGCATTTACATTGAATTAACATTGCATTTACATTGCATTTACATTGCATTTACATTGCATTTACATTACATTTACATTGCATTTACATTGCATTAACATTGCATTTACATTGCATTAACATTTACATTGAATTCACAGTAACATTAACATTGCATTAAAATAACATTGAATTAACATTAAAATTGACTTAACATTCATATTGAATTGACATTAATTGCGTTTGAATTTAATTCTTCCGCTTGCTGCTGATTCTGATCGCCTGGCGTTTCACACAATGAAATCTTCGTTTTTGCCCTTTCGCTGATTTTATTTTGCTTGATCGCTGAGATCTGCAGTGCCCAAAATCGTTAGTAATTCTTGCTGAACTACCAGGCAAACAGAAAAATCAGCAGGTCGCAATGCAAAATTATTTAACTTAACAGTAACATTGAATTAACATTGAATTCACATTGACTTAACATTAACATTGAACTAACATAGACTTAACATTAACATTGAACTAACATAGAATTAACATTAACATTGAATTAACATTAACATTGAATTAACATTAAAATTGACTTAACATTAATATTGAATTAACATTAACATTGAATTGAATAAGCCTATAAAAGTCTTCTTTGTGCATAGAAATAAATATTTTATTTATTAATAATTGATTTATAAATCCATTGAAATGTTTTTATAATTTGTTAAAATTCATTTAGAATTAATAAACTATTAGATTTCTGCCTTATTTATTTTATTTCCACCTAATTACTACTCTCATTTCCTTTCCAAAACTTTCCACATCCGATATAATATCCCGATGCCATATCGAACTTCCTGTAAATAAGCTCATTAGCTTTATTGCCGTGTTGCCATTGTCAGCGTCGTTGCACTTGACACTTGCAGCTGACACGTTGTTGTCGTTGCACGCAATAACAGCAACAACTGCGGCAATAACAACCACAGCACAACAACAACATCAACTCCCACTCACAATGTTGCACATAGACACAGTCGAAAATGTGCAACAATTTCAAATAGCCTGCCACTTACGGCAACAACTGCTGCAGCGGCAGCAACAACTTGCAGCAACAGTAGTAGACCCATTGATTAGGTGACCCTTGTAGCGGTCCGAGGCTGTCAGCTTCTCTGTTCATTGCCTTTTGGCTGTCTTTGGTCTTGCCTCTTTGTGTTGCCCCCAATTGTCATTGACTGTTGCACTGCAGTTGCTGCTGCTGCTGCGGCTGTTGTTGTTGCAGCTAGCTCAATTGATTGAATTACATACATGTTGTTGTTCACTTAGCTGGCAGCACAACACCCCCACATTTACCTGTGCTGACTTTTGAGCCCTGTCGCGAGTCGCGACTCTCGTGTCTCTCTTGTGTCTCTTGTGTCTCTGGGCCATGTTGCAGAGTCAAACAAAGTCAGGCCAGTTAGTCAGTTAGCCAGTTAATTAGTAGAGAGGCAACTCTGGCTTGTCCTTGTGCCAGTTGTGAGTAGGTTGCTCTGAGTGTAGGCTGGCAGATGAAAAAGATACGACATCGAAGCCAACTCAAGGATGTTTAGCTATTTTCAAGCTAAGATCTCGAAAGTATGAGCTGATAAAAATAGCAACTATTGTTCAAGCTCTTAGTAGGATGGTTAAAGTAATTAAACTATGTACTGATGCATAAATACTCCCATAAAAAATCATTTTTCGAGTCCAGTAAATCAACAACTTCAGCATTGCGGCCAATCACTCAGTGTCCAATGGCAAACGCCATCAAATTTCATTTTGTTTTTTTATTTCTGTTCTGCCCAGCTGACAACTAATCGTAAAGCTACCACAATCTCTGCTGCTGCCACTGCTTGTTGCATGCCACGAGAGACGAGAGCGAAAACAAAACTCAAACAAAACAAAAGCACACAAAATGCCGCTGCCGAACTTGTCCTTAAAATGTCAGCCAAAGTGTTCATTAATTTGTGTCTCCCTCTTGCTCTGATTGTTGCTGTTGTCATTGTCTGGTTGCACTATTATTGCGTTGTGTTGTGCCCGCTTGTGGCGTGTGTGCACAGTCATTGATCATGAATTCCGCGCGTTGTTGCACATGCGTCATGCCAGCTTGACACTGCCTTCCCTAGGCTGCCCCTGTCCCTCCCTTCCACTCTGCCACAATTGGCGACACAATTTTTGTTCGCTGCCTTTGGCATGTGCCTCACACACTCCTCCAACGCTTGACTCCCCGTCGCGCCCCTCTTTTTGCGCTGGCTGCCTACGCAAAATAAAAAAGCAAAACAAAAATCTGTTGCCAGTAGTTTTGTAATTTTCATGTAAAAGTCGAGACAAATGCAAAATGGCCCTGCAAATGACGACGACAATAACAACAGCAATGGCAACGGCAACGGCAACAACTGTTGCTGCCACGCCTCCTGCGCTGCCCACAGTCAGGCAGCCCTGAGCCTGGCCAGGCCAGCCATCAATCTCAATTGCTTCGCATTTTCATATGCAGCTCTTCGATCATTTTGCGACTTGACAAGCAGCAGCAGCAACAACACCAACAGCAACACCAGCAACAACAACAACAACATCTGGTAATAATAAAAATTGCAGATTTGTCACAGCAATTGTTGTTGTTGTTGTTGTCGTTGGCCTGATTCTTCTGGTTGTTGTCATTGTGGTTGTTCCTGTTGCTGTTGTTGTTGCCTACATACGTGCGCCTGTAATTACTTTTTATGAACTCGCATATTTCTTTCTCTTTCTCTGACTTTTTTCTTTGCCTTTTGCTGTTTGTTCATTTTGTGATTTCTGATTTCTTTTTGTGTTTCTGTTTCTGAATTTATCTCGCTCAAATGTCTACGCGTGATTAAACGTTTAAGTTGCTGATATGATATTGCCAATGTCTGTCGCCGTCTATAGTCTATACTATATACTTTATACCCTGTAGTCTGATTGACATATTGACTGCCATTGTTGGCTGCTGTTGCTGCCTGTCTTCTGTCACCCTGCTCTCCCCACTGTCTTCTCTTTCCTACTGCTGCTTGTGCTCTGTCTTTGCAAGTTGCAGCCTGTCAATGTTGACTGTCTGTTAGCTGTATTATTTGATTTCCATAAATCGTTCCAACTCATATGAAATATGAGCTTTGAAAAAGACTTTGATTTCAATTGGCTAGCTATGTATTTTAGCTAAAGAAAGTGGTCATTTTAAGTTAATAAATTTAATAGTTATTAAAGTTGAATTTTATATAAGTTTAGATTCATTAGAGCCTAGTAATTTACCTATTAGATTATTCCCAAGACAGAAATTTCCCTTTCAAGCATCTATTTCAGCTCCAAATACCATTCATTTCCCTAACTTTAAAGTGTTTTAAGACCTCTTAAAAGTAACTCAATAAAATTACATTTATATTAACTTAAATAGTTTTGCATTTTTATATATGAAAGCCGATCAGACTGTTAGCGTTTTATTTCATTTGCTAGACAAGCTTAAGTAATTACAAAAACACTAAAATGATTTAAAAAACATTCACACGTTTGCTCGTGTATTTAAACACCCGACGCCTACATAAAGTTTAGGTTTTTTTCAGTGTGTGTTTGAATGGCACCTTTTAAGCCTCAACTTCACGCTTAATTAGACGGAATGAGAAAATAACTTCATCTGGTGTTATGTTAACTGCTGTGAGACTTAGAAACCGTAGAAACTTTTTTTTTGGCTTTAATATGGCCAACTTGGCGACGAGTTTTGGTCAAGACAAAAATGGTCAAAACATGAAATCCTATTAGACAAATTGAAATTACAAATGAGACAACGACGAAATTAATTTATTAATTAGTCACACTCCATTATGGCTGGACAAAGGGAGGCTGCCAACGGTAGCTAGTGACAACTAAACAGTCAAACAACTGAACAACTGAGTAGCCAAACAGCCAAACAGTCAAACAGCCAACCAGCTAGCAGCAGCAACAACAGCTTGAATTCCAACAACAAGCAGGAGGTGGAGGAACGTAATGATCTGCCCACATGCGGCGCTGAAGCGTCTCGAAATGGTTGACAGCTAGCTGGAGCCGGACTCAGACAACGGACTGAACTGACAGACAGACAGAGGGACAGACAGACGAACAACTTTGTTGCAAACCATTTTCTGCGCTTGTGGTGTGAAAATTGTTAAATCCAATTAGAAAACTGAACACGCAATGATTTTTTCTCTATATAAAGTGCGTGGGTGTTTACTCAGCAGCACACTCTACATTCCTCTCTCTCCCCTTCGATATCTTTTGCTCTCTTTTACTCCTTATGCACGCTGACATAATCAGTGATAAGTAATCGCTAATTAAATTGCATTCAATTGAAAATCTAAGCCCAATTTATTGGCTTCAAAGAAAGACAATGAAATGTCCAATGTCTAATGCATTCTAAAGTCTCATATCTGGCTCGGCATCTGATTGCCATTTTGGCCAACACCGACAGGTTGTTTTGCGGCAAATTGGCAAGACAATTGCCAGTTACATACAGTTATCATGAGAAATAGAAGCAGAAAGAGAAGTAAAACTGACACTGCTCCCCCGCTCTATTCATTTTGA
Organism: Drosophila nigrodunni; assembly: GCA_020829145.1. Lineage (NCBI taxonomy): Eukaryota > Metazoa > Arthropoda > Insecta > Diptera > Drosophilidae > Drosophila > Drosophila nigrodunni. The sequence continues at coordinate 2,584,338 of JACVCZ010000003.1, read as the reverse complement.
AATGGGCAGCGCCTTCATCATTATCAAAGTCCAGACTCGAGCGACAAAAAAACTGAGAAAGGAGTTAGTTGCAATATGTAATATGGCCAACAAACAGTTCAAACCGATAGCCTTAAATGGCTGTCACAGCAAAGTGAATGCCTGTTTGGCAAAAATAAGTCAAGTTGGCAACAAAATAACTTCAAAACGTTAGCGTTAATTAAGTGTTTACTGTACTTGCTGTGCATAATTCATAAATATATTTACATAATAAGCAGATACCCGATATTTGGGAAATATTGGCAGATCGATCTTAGCACAGGCCTAGATTATGAATTATGCAATCAGCGTTTTGTTTTTGTTATTGGGAGAAAGTTTTGCTTTTTTTTAGCACCATAAATACGCGTTTTTATTATTAATAGCAACTCATTAACCTCGACTAATTAATTAGAAATATACACAAACAGACGCGAAGAGCTGGTTAAAAAAAAAAACAAAGAAACGTTTAAGAAACTGACCGACTGACAGACTGACTAAAAGTTGGAATGACTGACAAACTGACAGACTGAAGACTGAACTCTGGTCGTGCTGGAGTTGCTGGTGATGAGTTTTCAAATGATGCGTATCAATTTTATTTGAATTTTTTTTTCTATTTTTTATATGAAACATTTATGAGCGCTCGTTAGATCATTCACACTTGATTACAGCTTGGAAGTTTGGCAACCGAATGGGGTTTGATTTAAGGGAAATATTTTTGTGATTAATTTGTAAGAATTATTAAAAATTCCCACTTTATTTTGTAGCTTTAAAATAAATAACAGTTGATACAAGATGGCTTACTTCTGACTCCAAAAAGCATTAAACCTTTACTAGTAATATTACTTCCTAACTTCTACCATTTCTATCTGATGTGAATGATCATCGATTGGTGTATCTTCCAGTCCCACAATGTCTTGTGGAATTCTCCCATTCAAGTTAAACAACATAAATCTATAAACGCCCACATTACTCGCATCTATTTTTGGGAGTCTGTCTCACAGCGCGAACTAATTTGCGGTGAATGGAATTTCTTTTATTTTTCATTGTTTAACAAATGACAAGAGCAGCAACAAGTTTAGATATTTTTTTTCTTCGTTGTACGCATTTTATGAGCTGCGGTGAAAAGCGTTTAATAAATGCTGCTATAAATATTTAAGCGATGCCTGGCGCTTAATCAAATGCAAAGCAAAAGCCGTGGAAAACAATGGGCTACATTTTACAACTATCGAGGCATGATGAAAACTTTAACTAAAAAAGCAGAGAAAAAGAGCTAAAATACAAAGTTGTGTACATATTTATTTTTGTTCTGCGGCGACTTATAAAAAATTCATTGAGGCAATTGTCTGCGTTGCAGATTATCTGCAATATGTTCACTCCCACAGGTCAAGCGTGCACATCAATTACTTTGGCACAGGCCCAAAAGCCACAGACTGCGACTGAGACACAGGCACCGACATGCAGACATTCAGACACTGGGACAGGCAGACAGACAGGCAGGAAACTGTACTGCAAACACACTCAAGCACACACACTCAAAGCGAGACACACACTCGCACAGTTGACCTCTCAATTTAGCGCGCATAATGCCAGGAAATGCCAAGATCCACCAAGTGCAGATGAGGATGAAGTCAAGTCTTCGCTGTAGTCTCTGTAGAGGATAAAGATGAAGATGGAGACTGAGACAGCGACTGGGACTGTGACTGGGACGGCGCTTTGTCTATGGAAAGCCACTTGATCTTGGCATCGATTGTGCGTTGATTGTTTTATTATGAAGATGTTGATAGAGCTGCCAGCGAATTGTCTAAACAATGATTATTGTTGGCTCTATTATTAAGGCAATCAAGTGCGTTAATTTGAAATTGATGATCAGTTTGTCAACCCGCAAAGTGTTGGCTCCGCTCCACTCCTCTCTCTTCCTAGCCCCCTTGAACTTTCAACTTTAACAAACTTGCTGAGAAAAAGACAAATTATCTCACATCTTAAAGTTTGTGCTTTCTCTGCAGCTAGATTGATTTGTAATATGAATCTTGAGTGTATGTCTAATTAGCCAGGCAGGCCATTAAAGTGGCTTATTAGAAACGCCTGGCAGCAACATTACTTAGTAGTTGGCCATTAAGCGACTGTCAATGCTTTTATTATAACTTTTTATAATTCTTGTTGCATTTTCCTTGTCGCTGTTGCTGTTGCTGTTGCGGCGCAACATTTCATTAATCGAGTCACGACATTAGACATTCAACAGCTCAACAGACACTGCCAGTCTCAGCAGTCTTAACAGCCAGAAACAGCCTTAAAAACAGCCTGAAACAGCCAGCGAGGCAACCAGGCTGCTTTGGCAGGCGTACATACAAAAATTTTTAAAGCCAGCCAAAATTGCTTTGACAACTTTATCGCTGCGCAGCATCGACAAGGCAGCCACAAATGAAACGACAACGTCGGTGACGACGACGGCAACGACGGCGACGTCGACGACAGCAGAAAAAAGGCGCAGAAATCATTTCCTAGCCAAGCTGATAAACTGTCAATGGGCCCTCAGAAAGAATCTAAATTAAATCAACTAATCGTATGACTGATTGTTTTTTTTTTGCCTTTGCTCTCTGCTAATGGCAAAACAAAAGACTTAGGCAACGAACTTGCCACAGCAAAAATGCCACACATATCGCAAAACACTTATGTATTTGATTAACTGTAATAATACACTCACATACACAGACATTTACATTTGTATATGAGTCTTGCTGTAGCTATTAATTGCTTTAAGCTCACAAATGGCGGACAACGTACACTATTGTTAACGTAGTTGAGTATGTTGTAGTTGTTGTGGCTGCCTCGTTAGCCGCCGGGTTACGTTTCAGTTGGCAAACAATGTGAACTAAGCTGAATACTTGGTGCTTTTAATACACTAACTGGAAGAGGTTTTAAAAAAGGGAACATGAATTTATTGAATTAAAGACTAAATTATTATTATACACATTAAAAAGTTACTTATACTGTACATTTGTCTTAAAGTGCTAAAAGATTTTTAATGGTTACACAAATTTTTTAAAGGAAGAAACTAACACTATTGAAAAATTTAATGCAATTTAAACAGTTTGCTTTGCTTTTTCCTTAAACCTTCTCTTCAAAACTTCAATTTTCAATAAACTTCTGTTTTTATAGAGCATAACAATAGAATTGTATTGTTATGAGCTATTGCAACTTATTTTGTGGGCGTTGCATAATGAACTTTCCCACACACCGTCGTATACATTGAATCAATTACTAGCACCCAGTTGTCTTTGTGTGTGTATCTGTGTGTGTTGCATGTTAGCTAACATTTAGTCTGAACAACTTTTGGCTTCCTGTGCACTGCAGTCGCACAATGGGAGCTCGATTTCAATGGCTGAGCTTAATGTTTAATGCTGGCCCCTATATCATTAATATTAGAATTTTCGCACTTTAATTTATGCACCTGCAGCTGATTCGCCAAAACGGCCAACAGCCAACAGCGAGCAGTTAACGGTTTATGGTTGAGGCGGCAACTCGACGGCCAGATTGTCTACGGAGCTGCCGTTTGCCATTTGCCGTTTTTATGGCCTCCCAGGGCCACACCCACCTAACAACTAATCGATATTGTTTAGATATTTATGACCAATAAATTTCACTTTCAGTTGCATTGTATGTTGTGTGTGTGTGTGTGTGTGTGTGTGCGACACCAAGTGGCGCTATGAATTTTCGGTTTTATTTTTTAAGTTTTATTCAAATATTTGTCATAATTTATTTAATTTTGTGGCTTTATTTAAGTTGGCCTTATGGTTTTAGCCGGAGCTTATTAGCCGACTCGAAACTCGTTAGACTTTGCATTTGTCGGTTAATTCATTGATTTGTTGTCTCTTTATCTTACTGCGATTTGAAGGATTAGTGGCAGCTGATTGCTGATTGAGTCTACTCCGCTCCCAATCGGCTTAAATGATTTTTAAACTGGAGCGTAAAGAAAGATAGTATATATTTGGCTAAAGTTTTAGTTAATATGCTTAGCAGGATATTCAGATTTATTTCGACTTAAAGTGAGTCGTTAAGATGCCGATAAGCAGAATGATTGAAGACTGTTAAATGGAAATAATAATATGTCAAAATGCAAATAACTTAACCTGTACACTTAAAGTGATTAAATCAAACTAAAATAATTGTAGAATTGCATTTAAATGGGTAAATATTTAAATTACTAACAACGATATAAATTATAAAACCCAGAGTTAAAATCAACAATAACTTAAACTAAAATAAAATATTTATATTATTTCTGAGGCCTTAACAACTACCATATAAATTTAATTCGTTCCCATGCATAAACTCGAACCGCATTTACATTAAAGTACATACAAATCAGCGCCACTTGCGCCCCGTCCACCAACGAATGGCAATCTTTTAGAACATATTCACAATTAGTTTTAATTGATCTGATTACATGGCCGCTTGTTTTATTTGAGGCGGTCTCAGGTTACCACCAATGCGAGACGAGATTCAATCGATGTTGCACCGGGTACGAGGTACGAGGTACCAGGTATCAGTTATAAGGCACCTGGTCAACATTTGTTGTTGGCTGACCCAACCCAGGCCAACATTTTGAACTTTACAACAACAGAAAACATTGCAAATGGAAACCAAAACAGAAACCCGCAGATTTTTGCTTTTATTTCTCTCAGATTTGTTTTTTTTTTTAGTTTTGTTTTGTTTGTAAGTGTTTTGTGGCTGCGTTTTCATAACATGACAGCAGCGGCAGCAACAGCAATGGCAACAAATGTTCTGCTCAAGTTTTTTCTTTATTTTTGGCTATCAGTATCAAAAAAGAGGCAAACTGCAAAAGGTCATAAAATGTGTTACCGCTTGTTGCTGGTCGTGTAAATTTTTACACGCCGGCCAAAAAGGCCGCCAATTGTTCGACTGTTGCAACTGTTGCACAGTTCGACGACGTCGACGGCATCTGACATGCAACTCTCGACGAGCATTCAACTGTCAACAGTTACTACCGAAAGACAACGGCCGTTAAATGCCGCCAAAATAACTCAGAGCAGTCGAAACAGCCAACAGGCAACATTCAACATTCAACATTCGGCAGGCAACATTTGGACAAACTACAAATCACTTTTACTGCAAATCGGACAGAGACTTTGGACAGCGACTTAGGAGACTCCAGTCTCCAGTTGCATTAACCCCCTGCGCCCACCCCCCCTTAAGCTGCAGGCTTTGGTGTAAAAATTATTTAATGTATAAATAAAATTCTCTAAATATTTGCAAGTCGATTTTCCATTTTCTACTAAGTGCTGCCTGCCGTCTCTGGCGTCGCTGTAGCCGTCGATAGCCGAAGCAATTAAGGTGCAATAATTTCGGATCATTAGGTTAAATTTGTCACGACCCGCTGCACGATTACCAGGTCCAGGTCCAGGTCCACCCCAAGGCGAACTGTCCGAGCGCAGAAAATGTAAAAGCGCAACTCAAATTCAAACACAAACTTAAACTTAAACTGAGTTTGAAGTTGAAGCCGAAACTGTCCATTTGTTCAATGATCGGCGATCAGTGATCGCTTTGCCCCATGCCAATGGCAGCTATAATTTCGGTGTGTTTTGCTATTTGCTGTTATTGAACGCTAGGTGGCGCTGCCAACAAATTATGACACAATTCGCCTGGCCAAATTTGGTAAGCAGTTGACATTTTGCCGTGTTTTTTTCATGTTGTCGACTCGGGCTATCATTAAACAGCGCTATCAACATGGCATGTTGACAACAAACGCCTGGCAACATGTTGCCCAGCCAGCTGGGAAAGCTCTCAGTGTGTGTGTGTGTGTGTGTGAGTGGGTGTCAGTCGCTTTATATAACTGACCGCTATTAGCGTCAAGTTGAGGCTGACATCGACTACAACTCGAACTGAGTTTAGACTGCGTCTCTTGGTCTGTGTTTGAGTCTGAGTCTGAGTCTGTGCTGTGTTGCATTCCACAAATCGATTTCGCTGCGCACACGCACTGACCGCAATTTTGTGGTTTAGTCAATGAATCATCGAGTGCAAAGCACGACACTTGCATGCGTCTCCGCTAGAGATGACAGCGTGATAAAAGTTTTCAGTTTGAAAACAATTCCAAAATTAAATTTTAATTAAAAATGTTTGCACAATTTGTTAAAACTGATTTTTCTTTAAATTCGCTGCAGTTTAGTCAGCAAAAAACTGTTTACACGCTGCATTCGCTAGCTGTGTGTCCCGTTTTTCCCATGTGTGTGTGTGTGGCATTTCTGTCACTTGACGCTGAATTATTTTCACGCCTTTTTACAAATGTTTGCGGCTTGAAAAGCGCAACCAAAGCGGGGGCGACACACAAACACACACACACACACGCACACCCATAGAGAACTGTGTGTTCCACTTATGGGTAACGCCATGGCCTCCAGTGCAGCTCAACAAACTCGGACATGGACTCGGACTCACTAGAGTCGCCTCGACTCGGTCAGCATGCAGATTTGCTCATAAATCTGACAAACTCAACGCTAATATTTGCAGACTTCGTTAGACACACTCAAATGAATTTGATATGCCTTAAACGGACTGACTGGCTGGCCAGCAGTGGGTGGGGTAGAGAGTGTGCGAGGGGGTACAACCAACAGCGGGGGTGTTTGCAGCTCTCTTGGCCATTGGCTGACAAGTGTAAAAGTTGACAGCGACCAAAATGAAATGCAGCTAAACTTTATCTGATTATTACTTGTAACTGACAAGTGAGTGACCAACTGGCCAAGTGACCAATAGGCCAAAACGCAGCTGATCCTGACTTCGTGCTAAGCAAACAGCTTAAATGCTCTTCTTTAATTCTATTTCTAGCCACAAACTCCACCCAGTTAATGTGCTCTTCCTCAAAAGCCGCCTTTTCTGCCACGCTGGCGCCTTCAATTATCTTGGCCTGGCTATAATGTGTCAACAGGCTTTGCTTTGTATACTTTTTTTATGCTACCAGTTTTGCTAGCCATCTAATTATCAAACATTGGCTAAAACAAGACCGGCATTGGCATGAGAAAAAGCGGCGCAACGATAACACAAATTTACTTCTATATTGGCGGCGCCTGTTGTTCTCATGGAAATTGGCCAACAAGAAGAAGCAACATAAACAACTGACTGAACTGGCACCAGTTGACCACTTAGTCTGTTGTACGGCAACTGCTCATTTACCGGCAGAGTTTAAAAAGCAATCAACACGTGATTATAATGATGCGACCATTGAGCACTCGATCGAACTGAGAGCAGCTGGAGCTCAAGTTGCAAGCTGCAGTTCAAGCTGCCTGTCTTACACATAATTGGTAAGAGAGATCGGCTCTCCTGCGGGTTGTGCTTCTGGCTCTGGCTCTGACTGTGGCTCTGACTCTGACTCCGTGTGTTTGGTAATAAGCGGCGCATTCGTTGCATTTTAGCTGAGCTGGCGTCTTGGCCGCCGCCGTTGACAGTAATTTGCTGGCAAACTCGTTTCGAATTGCAGTTGATAATTTAATTTGCATAGTGCCAATTTATGCTCAGTTGATGGACAACTGGACAGAGCAACAGCAACAACAACAACAACAACTGGTCGGGCAGTCATGGGTTAAGCAGCTTCCCTCGACTGTTTTCCCCCGTCGCCCGCTTATCATATGATTTGGATCTACACTCGTGTTTATTTCTGCACCATTTGTGTTCGACGATCGTTATCTGCATCCGTTTAAAATGTTGCGCTTTTAGTGGCTGCTCTTGTAAGACAATTTGTAGCAAGTGGTTTTCATGTTCATGGGAATAGATTTTGCATACCAAACTATGGTCAGCACAATGCTCTGTTTGTTGCCGTTGTTGTTGTCGCTTGTTGCTTGTTGCAAATGCCACCCAGTGGGCCAACAACTTGGCCTTTAAAGTCTACGTTTTTATGCTGCCTTTGACACGCAAGTCAAGCCGAGCCACAAATGTCCACAACGTGCGCTGTCCACGCTTTGATGACACTTTTTTAATTAGTCGCCACAGCGGCAGCAACTGCAACAAGCGTTAAACTTAGTTCATGCCACAAATTGTTGGCTATATGGTTTTCTGGTCAGACATCGCGTGCTGACGTCGCTGACATCATTGGCAGCCGAGCAGTAATTAGTCATTCTGCAGCAGCAGCAGCAGCGGCAGCTCCTGTGCACAGTGGTGGGAAAGTAAGCTAGAAAAGGAGTAGCAACGTCAAATAGGAACAGACGTAGCTGCTTTACATGGCAACCACTCTTCCGCTACCAAAAACCAATACGTAAGTTCAAGTTGTTATGATGTTTGTCCCACTGTGCAGTGGGAAAAGCGCACTTGTTGTTCTCCATTGCGTGCAGCTAATTAAAAACTGTAAACTGTCAAACGACACAAACGGCGCACAGAGACTGGCGACAGAATAATCATAATTCATGTTGCAATGCTGCCAAGGCAAATTGGCCGCAAGTTGCAGCCAAGTTCGTTGCTCAAGTCTTTTGTTTTAGAATTTATGAAATTTTTAATGCCCAATGACTTATTTATTTAATGCATTTTTAATAAATTGCCAGACAGGCAGACAGTTAGCCAGGCAGCCAATGCAAACAAAGTTAAGCAGTTTATTTTACAATTTAATTGCGACTACAATCTCGACTCGGAGTCGACTGGTAGTCTTTAGTCTCAATTCGATACCGAGTTGGGGTCGAGTGCCCTATAGACAAGCCGTCGAGTTGGGTCGCTTTTGTATGCGTTTAATAAATCATAAAAATATTATGGCAATTGCAAATTACGTTTATTCAAAAGGAATTCACGGTCACGGCGTTTAGTGGACGGTCGTGGTAAACGGCAGCTGCAACCCGGACAGTTGCCAGTTGCCGGTTGCAACGGCAGCGCCACTACAACCGATTGCTACTAAAACAATTGTTCTCGAGAACAAGCAACAACAACAACAACAACAGCAGCAGCAGTTAAGGCAATAGGCATTCATGTTGTGATTGTTCTTGTACGCTTTAATGTTGTACAATATTTGCATGGCACTTTGGTGCTTTTGGCTTTGGCTTTGGCTTCGGCTTGCAACAAAATACTTCAAAAATATTCGATTTAGTTTTTCCTTCTATTATTTTTATTTTGATGGATTTATGAGCTATGATTTGCGTTTCGCCTGCGCCTTGTAGAACTTTAGCCTTCGGCTGCATTTAAATAATTAAAATGTCCGAGCAACCACAACTTCACGAGCAACTTCAACAACAACGAGAACAATCAAATTGTTGCTGATTGTGTCGATCGATTTAGTTTGAAGCGGGCGGGCAAATGAAAAGCGCAGCGGGAAATTAATTAGTTGTTATGATAAATGAAAATTAAATTAGTTGCTTGTACTATGAGTGCAACTGACAGCATAGATTGTTAGTGAGTGGTGTATGTGTGTGTGTGTTAGAGTGTGGCGAATTGAAGTTGAGTGTGTGGCTTGAAAAGGTCATAATAGCAAACGTTGAATGTCATTAGATTATTCAATTTGTTAGTTAATTAATTATAAACGAAACGTGTTTAAGGAGAAGCTAACACCTTCGAGGCAAACACTTTTACACTCAGCCAAATGTCTCAATTTGGCTAAATGTCAGTGAAAACAAATGAGTTCCAAGGCAGGCAATCAAGCTCTGGAGAGCCCTTCATTTATCGGCATGGGCTTAACCAATTTTCCAGTCAACAGCTTACAGCTCAGAGCCCACGCAAACAGTTTGGCCAGTGAAATAATTTCACAAAGTATCGATGCCAAAATAACAACGTATATACTCAACTTGTAACACATGTGTGTGCAGTGCATGTAGAAATTATAATGAAGACATCAACTACAACAACTACAACTACAGCAACAACAATAAACTGACAACAGAGCAAATCGCCTGCCAGCCCACTTTGATTTTTATGGCCAACACACATGAAGATGGTAGATGGTAGAGATTTCAAGCAGCCATAGCAGCTGGTAGATGGGAGATGGGAGGTACGACCTCTTACCGCTAGCTGGAGTGCAGAGCAGCTGAGTTGTAGGTGGTGCCCAAAACAAATTGCAGGCAATCGCAAAGTCGTAAGTATGCTAAATTATCAGCCGTCGTCTTCGCTGTTTGAATACCCTCACTGAATAAATTAGGCGCTATGACACGCAGTAAGAAGTTTAAAATTCATTTATTCATTAAAGTAAGGCTGAAATATTTAGAAATTCTTTAAATTTGTAGACTTATATATTTAAGTCATAAAAATAAACCTTTAAGACATAGAGTATGTCTTATGCTCCATATCTTCGTGCCTTTGTTTTTCCTTCCAAGTTTTTCCGCAGCTTTCCAATCGTACACTTTTCGCTGGCGGCCGCCTAACAGAAAAAAAGCTAAATAAATAAATATATTTTTTTCGGGCATTATTATTATACGAGTTTAAACATTATTACTGGACGTTGAACAATTTCGGGCAATAAAAGGCACAAATTGCTGATAATAATGATGCCAGCTATTGCCAGCGATGCTGCGATGCCAGTTTGCCTGCAAGTTTCTTGCCTAAGTCTTTTGTTTGCATAGCCAGTGTGTGTGTGTGTGTGTGTGTGCGTGTGTTTGTGTCGCTTTGTTATTATATTTTACATACTGTTTTTTGTAGCTCTGCGATTGTTTCATGCTTGTCATGTTCTGCGCATAGAAATTGAACTTTTTTGTTGCTGCTGCTGCTGCAGTAGGAGCAACAGTTGCTGCTGCTGTTGTTGTAGATTTTTTGGTCGCTGTGAAACATTTGTCATTTTTACCATTTTTAGCCAAGCGTGACAGGCGTTTGTTGTTGTTGTTTTTGGTATTTTTTGCTGCTGCTTTTTTTCACCCACTGGCATGCAAATTCAGCAGCAGCAACCACAATGGCCAGAGGAATAGGAGTATGTATGTGTATGGTAGAAGGTGCCTTGCATTTCGATACACCCGATAAAGATCTCAAATATAGTTAAAACAAACAAGAAATTTATTGAATATGCAATGCATTTTGCATTCGTATTCGCATTTGTTTGCCCAGTTGTACAACTTTGGTTTATTGTTTTATTTATTGTAGGTGAGAAGTCAAATATTTGTGGGTGGCAGCAACAGTTGCAACTGCAACAGCAACAGCTATTCATAAATGGCACATCTCGCCATCTTGGCAGGTTCCTTGCCTCAGTCTCTTTTCCCGGTTTCTCTGTCAAACTGCCATATATTTACAATATATATAATCGCACTCATATATGCAGGTTCATAGCGTATCAGGGAACACAATCGCAGAGACCCGAGGTTAATTTCAACATTAAACAAAACCCAAAAACTTTAGACCAAAAGACTAAAAGTCAATCCCATCAGCAGAGACTCAAGATGCTTAGATTGTGCATAAATAATTGATACTATAAGATGTAAGTATCGATAAAGGGGAGCATTGGGGTTAGTTTGTAAAGAAGTTTCGTTGATTTGTCAAATGAGGAATAAAGGAAGTGTGTCCTGAAAAAATTTCTTAACAAATTTTGTATAATGTTTTTGTCGTCTCTAATTAATGATTAAACTCTTTTACAGTTTATGCTGCTTTCAACGTCATACATCCTTTTCACCAAGGATTTATGTTTATCATTTAAGTTCAGCTAACAATCGTTGAGATTGCACCTTCAATTATCCGTGTGGTGAGTCCCACGCATTATTTCCTGGCGATTTCCGGCCATGCAGTGTGGCACTTGTCTCCATATAATTTGCTGCACTTATTTAACAGCCTACGCATTCAAAAAGGAACAACAAAAAGAACAATACAACAGCAGAAACAACAACAATGAAAACTCACATGAGGCAGACAAATTAGCCAGGTTGTTGTTGCTGCCACACGTAGCACAAAGCAAATCAAAGCCTTTCACACATTTTGGGGCACAAGCAAACACTTACACACACTTGAGACTCAAAGTGGCTATTGGTGAGGAGGTCAAGCATTGGAGCATGGGAGCGTGCAGATTGCAAAAGCAGCAGCGATTTGCATATGGCGATTTACTCTTAGTGTTTGTCGCCCCCTAAAAAGAAAACAACAACAACGAATGAAACACAAAACAAGCCGCCACCTGTTTTTTGGGCCATAGTTTGCATATCAGCAGCACATCAATGAGAATGCGACGCGTTATCGACTCCACTCAATTCAACTCAAGTCGACTCGCTTTGATTCTTCAAATAGTTGGAGCCAGCAGAGTTGAGATCTCGCCGAGAGTCTGTGGGCTATGGTGGGCGTAACCCAATGGAGCCAGCCCCAAAAGACGACGACATGAGGTTGAGGCACACCATTGTCTGTGCCAGATAATCTGTGATTCGTAAACTCCCACAGGTCAGGCGAGCACATCAATTACTTTGGCACAAGTCGCATCGCAGTCGAAGTCGAAGTCGAAGTTAAAGTTAGAGTTAAAGTTGAAGATGATTCTGGCCAAGCGCCACATCGTCGTCGTGGCAAGAATGACCTCTCAATTTATTGTGCAGCCTTTATCCTTTTGGCATATGCGATTTGTATCGACTTAAGCACTGAGACTTGCTACACAGCAAAAAAGATCTAGAACTTGGAGGAAAATAGAGCACATATAAAAATTCGTAGATTATTCAGGTTCTTTAAGTTTCGGCGCTTCATTTAAGATAGCAAAATTGATTGATTAAAGTGCTTTATAAAATCTTTCGTTATTACAGCTCTTTGTATGTATATTATTATTTTTTCAGTGTACTCATCTCTTGCTTTCTGTTTCCCTCCAAGTCTCCTTGGCTCAGTTAAATGCTTACGTTGATTGTTTTATTATGATGATGTTAAATTATTGTAATCCAAACGCGCAATCGCAATCGTTGTCGACATCAGCCTCATCATCATCTTTTGCATCGGCATCGCATCTGCCTCGTCCTCCTCCTCCTGCTTCTTTTCCTTCTCTACCCTTCCTACTGCCTCCTTTTTGAGTAGGCGTTGCTCGGCATATCCTTTGCGTACGCGCAAAAACAAATAAATGCTTAAAATCTTCATTGCACTCTCGAGCTCTCGATGGAGTCAATGGCAAATGCTTTTGAGTTGTCTACGTGTGCCGCTGCAAACACTTACAGATTACGATCGACTCTTTGGCTGATCTTGTGGGTCTACAGTCTCCCTGGTCCACGATCTCCCTGGTCTGTAGGTCTCCCTGGTCTTTGGTCTGGGACTGGGTTGCCTTGATGCCAGGTCCGTGATAATTTTGGGTTGCACGCTTATTTAATATGCGAATTTTTACAGATAAATGGTGAGAAATAATTTGCGCTGCTTTTGTCCCACTCTTCCCCCATTGTGCCCTCCTTCCCTCCTCGCGTGGGCGTGCGCTCTTTGTTGGGGCGTGGCCATGTGGACCCGCAAAAGTGTATACATTTAGCTGCACATGACTGTCTGTGATCACTTCATATGCGTTCATTCTGTCACTGTGACTTAATTCTGGCATTATTAAAAGCGTGACTTAGTTTTTTTCAATTTCAGTTTCTTTGTAAAGTTATTTTTAAATTATTAAAACTTCTGTGACTATGCTAAAGGACTATTAAAAATCTGTATCTACTTTTTTTCTAGTTACAATCTTTGATACGTTTCCCTTTCGATCCCTTCCCCCCATTCCCACTTTTCACATTCCCTGACGCCATCCAGCTGAGTTGGCCTTTGTCTTTGACGTTGTTACATTTCCAGCTGGCTGCTTTGGCGCATTGACTACTGGTTTTTTGATTTGATTGAGTGCCCCTCGTTATAAAGGGGGTCACCTAATGGCATTTGCCGTGACATTTACACGAGGCGACATCAGTGACAAACTCAGAGCTGCTGAAATACGCAACGCCCACACCAGAAACTGGGTCTACAAATGGAGAACGGAGAGAGAGATGGCGGAGAGAGGGGCACTTGGGCATGGCCCTGACTGTTGCTGCCACATTCCAAGCGATGCCTTCAACTACTTATGATTGCTCAGTCTCAATCTCAAAGTCCCCAAGTCTCTGGAATGCTGCGAGAGTTGAGCATTTTAATTGTGAGAACTTTGTGGCAGCCATGACCAAGTTTTGGAGGCCAGCTAAATGTTTGCTTATCAAGAGATTAGTTCGATTCGCTGACTCCGAATACGCAAAATGTGTTTTTTTTTTGTGGTTCTGCTGGCCAACAGCATTTGTGGCATGCCGCATGCTGCATGCGCAATTGGAGATGCAAGATAAGCGTGGCAGCCACAGCAACAATTCGGGTCTCGCTTTGGCGCCAACTTGATTCGCTGCAAAGAATCTTGCCACCCTACAGGCGACTGAGACAGCGACTGCGACGTCGACTGCGACTGCGACGCCGACTGCCACAACGACTCTGGGAGTCTTCGAGTCCAATCAAGATGCCGCCATTGACTTGCAACTGGCAATAGTTTTGGCCAGTTTCTGTTTCTTTTTTTTTCCGTTGAGTTTTTTGCCAACTGTCGGCTGCGATTATGCAAAAAGCTGGCCAACTTCATGTGTGTCTTGGCCAAAAGCGCTGCGGGGGCTGGCGTTTTCTTTATGCCCAAATAATAGCACATAAAACTATAATAGTAATTTTCAAACGGAGAAAGAGTCAGATGCAATCGCTCCGAATCGGACTTCGACTCGGACACTGAGTCGAACTCTGCTTGGCCACTGGCCAGCTGTGCGGGCTTAGTCATAGAAAGGAAGCAACTCCCACTCCCTCCACCCCGCAAGTTCCATCCTCATGCGGCCTCGATGACCACACAGAGCGCAACATACGATGAGCTGAAATTGAAGCTGAAGTCCAAATCGACTCGGATTTGGAATCGGAATCGGAGTCAGCTTTAGCTTTAGCTGTAGCCGCGTGGCGTCCAGTTAAGAGCTGAGCTAATTTATGGCCAGTGCCAATGCCACAAGCTGCACGATGCTCAAAAAGCTAAAAAGAAACCAAAGCAAACACTTTCATTTTTCAAATAAACAAAAAACACCCGAAAACAAAGTAAAAAAAAAAGCGAAAAATGTTTCAATTTTTCAAAGAGACCTCACCCCATGATGCTAATTTATATGCAGCCCCAACCCAGCCAAATCCCAAAACCAAAAACCAAAAAACCAAAAAACTTTTAACTGAAAAGTGACATTGCGAGCGGTGTTGTTGTGGTCCAAGTCGATGTCAAGCCGAGTTCAGGTTCAAGTTCGGTTTTCGGTTTCGCGCTGATGCGGCTCAGGTGTAAATTAAATACTCTCGGGTCCCCAGGGGCACAACAGACACGAACCCAACACAAAACGATCAGGCGACAGATCAGACTTCATTAGCCAACTTCGTACATCCGCTAGAGATGGCAGTTTTTGGGTGCGAGTTCAAAAATGTATCGAAAAATAAATATATTATAGCTAAAGAAAATTAAAGTCTGAATCGAAATAGAAGAAATTTAAAGCTTTTTGACTTTACTACCTAGAATTTAAAGCCAACTCACGATGGGTAACTGTTGACCAACTCTAAGATCAACTGAGCAATTTTGGAATGTTGTCATTTTCATTGTCAGCCCCCCTCTCTTAATCTCCTTGTCTCTTTTCCTGTTTCTTTCCCTGCCAATCTGGCTTCCCTCTGATCCTCGCGAGCATTTAAATAGCAATAAATTAATAAGCATCCATTAATTTGGCGCGCGGGCGTTGCGCATAAATTTTGTGATTTTCGGCGATTCAGAGAGGGGGAAAAGGTGGGGGAGTTGGGCAGCGGCCAACTTGTAGGGGTCAGGATCAGACAAATTATGTGGTTTGCAACACACGCGCCATAAATTTGTCACTTATTCATGCTGCGAATGAGCATCGAATGGCAGCTGAGGCTGCTCACCTCTTTAAAGCATGCTTAATATAATGAGGTGAGGGTATTAATATTTTTTTAAGATACTTTTCGCAAACTAAGTGCTAAATTTATGGACTATGCAGAGTGAGCGGTTGAGCAAGAGACAGAGAGAAGAATGGGTAGTCTATCAAAATATTTTTAATAAATTATAATTAGAAAATTATGCAAACTTAAACAAAGCACAACTACTAAGGCTTAGCATGCTTAAATAGAATTTATTTTATAATAAAAAGTGAAATTTAGCAACGAATGATTGAGAGTTAAAACACTACTAAGCTTCAGCACAGACAAATCTTTGATTTTCTGAACTTCTCCACTGCCAGACGACAACAGCGGGTTGTCCCTAGACAAACAAAAGGCCAGAGACAGAAATGGGTCTAGTGTTGAGTGGCAGTTGGCAACACAGACAAAGCCGACTGGCGCCTGCAAAACCAGCAGCAGCAGCAACAACAACAATAATAGAAAAAACTGTTGCCACAAGCCACAGTTGCATAGAAGTGGCTGCCACAGCGGGCTAAGCGGCCAACAGGCGCCATTGGCCATTGGCCGTCAGTTGGGCAGGTGTCAAGCTGTGCGTGTGCCACCAAAAATACAACAAGAAACAGCACAAAACTTGGTCTAAACACGAGCAAAGACAAAGCTAAACAAATATGGCAATGAGCCAAAGGCGAGTTCTCAAAAAAAAAAAAAAATATAAATAAAATAAGTAAACAAAATATATCAATTTTTATTGCCTACGCAATTTTCCCACAAGCAATTAAACAAAGTTTGCAAAGCAGAAAACTGAATGCGATAAGGCGTGTAATTAGAACAATTAAATTAGATAAATGATTCAATACTCGTTCCCCTCCTACCCTTAATTTCCCCCTCTTTTCTCTACCTAGAGATGCCTTCACCATTTCGTCATAGCTCGACTCGAATGAGACTCGACTTTGGTTTAGACTTGAACTTAATTTGCATAATTGCTGCGTAAATATTGATATTTGAATTTTGATATTGACCAGACCGGCAAGTCAGCGTATACCTTATGGCACATAGCACATGGTGTATGGCATATGGCATATGACAGATAGCGATAGCAGCTAATGCCAACTGCCCCACAATCTAAATGTGGAGAATCGAGTGGAGTGTCTCCAAGTCGAGTCTCGGTTTGTGTTGCTGTGTCTCTTTTGTGGTTCAATGTGTGTCGTTTGCATTGCTTAATCGACTGTCAATAATTTCACATATTAAATATTAAATAAAACGAGGCATTTAATCAAATAGCGCAGCTGTGCTCAGTCCAAGACCCAGACCCAGACCCGATGATAGCGCATTCAATTCCCACGCTACCCGATCGCCAATCAACACAATCAACTGAATCACAAAGGTGCGTGAAGCTACATTTATGTTATGAATACGCTGTCTTATGAAGACATCAGTCAACATAATCACAACGATACTGAAAGGGGGAGAGAGAGAGTTGGGGACATTCAGTTGACACTGATAAATACAGAAATATAATGAAATAATGCGTATTAAAACACTTAAACGAGGTAGTAGTACAACTAAGCTGTTTTCTTGCACAACTGTATTTTAAAATATACAGGTAATTTTAGGTAAGCGAATTTTATTTCCTATTTAATTTTATTTTAATTTCAAACTTATTTACTTATTAGCGGAAGCAGTTACCTTTGGTTGTTGCTTTAAAGTTATTAAACTTGAGCTTTTAAAGCCATATATATATTTTATTTGCCACTTAACAATAATAGTTGTAGTAGGAAAAAATGTGAACAAATTTGTTAAAGTGGCTGCTGCTTGGCACATGTCCAGTGCCTTGTTGCTGGCAACCGAAAACACAACGTGTAAATTATGCCATAACACAATTAGCCACTTTAGAAGTGCTCGGTCTTGTTGTTGCTGTTGTTGCTCTTTAGCTGTTATTTTTTTTGGGCCAAGCCATTTGCCACTTACATGCGCCGCTAACATTTTGCAACATGAAACGTTACTAAAAATTTGCTGCGGTTGCCTAATTAAAAAATCGACTAAAACTTAAAACTTAAACCAAGACTGTGACTAAAACAGGATGCTACTAATACTGTGGAGGGGTGGTAGAGCGGGAAGAGCGGGCCAGCCAGCTGCGGGGGTTGTTTAGTTGTCTCGTGAGCTGCTGACTAAAATTAAATCAAGCAAATTACTTTTATCGCTGGCACGCATCTCGAACGCAAGAGTTAAAGCCTCAGCTCAGGGACAGGAGAAGGGGGGGCAACAGACTGAGAGAGATACATAATGGGGAAAGAGTGGAGGAGAGCAGAGCAGAGCTTAAAGTCTGTAGTCAGATCTAGTGCCTCAAGCTGAGTGCATAAATTAAAGTCTATAAAGTCAACTGCCGGCTAAGTGGCGGGCTTCCATTAAGCTCGCTGAGCTGCCAACTGTGCAGCTGATCGATAGCTGTCTATCTTTGGAGACCAATAGACTAGATAGACTCAGAGACTGGAGAACTGAGACCTCAGCTGAGCTGAATCAAGTCCAGCTTAGCTGATCTGATCTAAAAGCCAAGAGCTACACTGTGGCAAAGAAGTGCAAGTTTTGTTGGCAGTCAGTCTGCAATTGTAGCTAAGGTAATTACTTTAACATCATTCTAAACACATATAATTAAAGCTCAATAATTAATAAGAACTTCCATTTCATATAATTACTAAATTAAGTCAAAGAAGTTCCTGGCTCATTTTGATTTATTGCCTTTTAAATGGTTTAGAATCTGTTGATTGTTTAGGCGGTGGCTTGATTAATTGCTGATTGATTTCTTATTAGATTTAATAAAGTTACGGCTAAGCTTAAGGTAAGCTTTATTGTAGCCTTTTACTCTAGTATTATAGGATACGTTTTGTAACTCCACCAAATGTATCACATTTTATTATAAGTTGTTTCCACTGTCACTGACTGCACTCAGCCATTGTCATCACCTGCAGCCCAGTGTGCCACATAGCTATACTTCCCTTTCTCTGCCAGTCTGTGCCTCATTTATATGATCTATTTATCCACACACATACAAGCCACTTTGTCAGCGTCGCAGTTGAAGTCCAAGTTACAAAAGGAGTTCGAGTCTGAGTTTGAGTCTAGTGATCGAGATTGTGCGCTCGCCTGTCAAATTAGCAGCGTGGCTATAAAAAGTGAAAAGCGTTTTGCAGAGACTGTCTGTATCTCTTGCTCTCTCTTTCACTCTCTCCTTGTCTCCTGTGTTGAGTATGTGCACAACTCCTTGGCAGAGCCAAGTGCTATTGCCTAGCCCCGCCCTCCCACACGTAGCCCACTGGGGGGTTGAGGGGCAGCTTTCAAGATTCGTCACAGCTGCGGCAATGTCGACAATTTTGAAATTCATGCGATACTCGATGACGATGACGAGGCGATCGTCGATGTTGATGTCGATCGTCGACGTAATCGCATGCGGCAAACAAGTTTCAAGAATTTATTTTTATAATTTTTTTTTGCCTGTTCGCATACAAAAGTGTTGCAGCCGTAATAATCAAAACCAAATGTGTATGTGAGAGTGCTCCGGCCAGAGAGTCTTTGATTTTCATTTTGATATTGTTTTTCTCTCTCTTTTTTTATTATTATTTTTGTTGTTGTCTTTGCTGTTTTTTTTTTATATTTATGGCATATTGATTAAGCTATTAACATTTGATTAAGGCATTCACAGCCGTCGGCTGTGGAGCGCTCCAAATTATTTTTAATCGTTTGTGCAAAAATTACATAAATAATAAAAATTGTTTGCATTGCGCGTTTAACATTGTTGCAAATGCATTAAAAATGCCAAGAATTTAATTAATTAAACGCCATTTACCGATGTACAATGTGCTAATTGTTTTGCTATTCCATCTTGCAATTACTTTCAGCATTTCCCCCTCCAATTTCAATTAATTGTGCAAACTGGACAACGTGTTTTATTTAGCTTTCGTTTTTTATTTGTGCTTATTTTTAAACGAACAAAATTTTAATTTATGTTGTGTGTAAAATGTCAGGCACACCAAAAAGTGACAACAAATATGTCAAATTGTTGCTGACAAGTTTCGAGCACCAAGTCTCAAGTTCCCATTGCTGGACAATGTACTCACTCAATGGAGTCTAGTTGAGAGACACCTACATATACATGCATAGGCACACTGGTACGAGAACACATATCTCACGTCTATGATCGTTGAAACAATGCCAACAAATTATATAAATCATTTGAAATGCCATGTTCTTAATAGGGCACAAGACACCTCAGACACTTTGGACATACGTAGACATAGACATGGTCAACATGTCCAAGAACTCCAAGAAGTCCAAAGCCACACTCAGCTGCAGCTGCTGCCGACTTACGCCAGAGGGGGGAATTGAGGTTCTAAGGGAGCCTAAAAGGTTTATCGCAAAATTGTCAATCAATTTATGTACAAATTGTGCAAGAAAGTAGGCAAAATGTTTATAAATAATCAAGGTATCAGTGGGAATATGAATAATTGTATTTAATAAGATTTAAAAACATAGCAGTGTTAAGATTTAAATAATTTAATAATATTTTTAGATAGTGTGCAGCTATGCTTCAAAATTAATATTACCAAATTCTCCTATGATTCACATTTGTCAACTGAAATCTTGTTATCTAGTTTATGCAAAATTTAATTCCATACCTAATTTCCATGACGTTTGTCATTGCCCTCAAGGTGGCAGCAATGACATTTTAATATCGATTCGAAATCCCGCTCAAAAACGAATTGAAGTAAATGAGAAACTGCCAGCAAACCTAATTGGCCAAAATAAAAAAATAGTGGCTTAAAGCCAAGCAAAACCTAATGAACAGCAAAGCAGCCACAAGCAATGCCAACAAACGATGCTATGTAAATCGATTTGTCGATTTGTCATACGAGCAGCAACTGAACCACCGAACAACTGACGCTTTGGCATCTTCAAACACCACCACCACTAACACCAACACCAACACCACCACCACCACCAGCGCCACTTTGGAGAACTCTTTGAGTTGTCTTTTTTCTTGAAGTTTGTGTTTTTTTTTTTAGGGGCATAAGGGGTTGCCGACACGCTTGTAGGTCGTCAAAGGTCCTGCCGTGAATTGTCATT
This sequence comes from Drosophila nigrodunni, assembly GCA_020829145.1. Classification (NCBI taxonomy): domain Eukaryota; kingdom Metazoa; phylum Arthropoda; class Insecta; order Diptera; family Drosophilidae; genus Drosophila; species Drosophila nigrodunni. Next base: position 2,563,407 of record JACVCZ010000003.1, on the reverse strand, counting down.
GTCGTGAGTTGCATAATGCCGCACAAAATCGACAACGACATCGCCACACAGTGTAACAAATACAAATACAAACACAAGAGCCACTGAGTTTTATTTTTATTATTTTGGTTTGGGCCAATTCTTAACTTTGGCTCATTTCTTATACCTTTTGTTTGTTGCCTTGTTGTTGGCCAATTTCAAAGCAATTTTCAAGCATCAGCCGTAAATCAAACACAACTTCAATTTCAACTTCAACTTCAAACCAGCGCGACGTCGCCAGCATTTCAACACCTTCGCAAAGACCTTGACTTGTTATTGCCACAGCTATTTGACTAGTTGGAGCTGTTGTAGTAGTAGTTGTTGTTGTTGTATAGAAATCGAAATCCAAATCGAAATCCAAATCAGTAGCAACCAAGTGAGTCTGCTAATTTGGCTCATTTTGTTTTTAAGTAATTTGTACTTCACTCCTTTTGTTTTTTTGACTTTTATTTTGACTCTTTGTTTTTGTTTTCAGTATTATTTTTTCGTCTCTTTGGCTGCAACATTAAAGTGCAAATTTTAATGGCCCTCACAAGATTCTATTTACCTGCCCAGATTTCATTATTGTTGCTGCTGTTATTGCTGTTGTTGTTGCTGTTGTTGCCGCAGACTGGGCAATATAATTAAGTTTCGTGGCCACAGACCTTGGCTTGTGATTTTGATAAAATTGACCCGAAAAAAATAACAACAGCCACTGCCATTGACTGGGGGAATTCGCTGTCTGTCAGACTTTTGTCGGGGCAATGTCAGAAAAGGCGAATTAAAATTCAAAACTCGTGACTTATTTAATTATAATGAGTTAAGATTAGAACCGTTTTAACGGGAGCAACGCCAACAACAACAAAACTGTCGGCAAATGGCACAAACAAAGCAACTGACTCTCTGTTCTCTCTTGAGATTATCGATAGCCTGAGAAGCTTAACTTTAGCTTTGACTAAACTTATATGTCATACATTCAGTTAAATGTCGTTTCGAGTGGACATTTTGGCAGCAGTCTATAAAGCTAAAACTGCAGTCGAAATTAATTTCCAAGTTGTTGCCACAATACAAATAAGTTGGCTATCAAGTGACAAAGTAACTAGAAACTTCCTTAAATGTTTTAAAAGTCTGAAAATACCTATCATAATCTACTTCTACTATTAAGTAATTCAGCTAGCTAAATGAAGGCGACTTCCACATAATCGTGACACAAATGTTGAAGCAGTTTCTCATGTTTGTTTCGAGGTCAGCTTGCAACATCTTCAATCAAACGGCAGTAGCGACGACGACAACAGTGCAACACCTACGTGCAGCAAATAGTTGCAAACATTTTGGCCAAAAAAAGCGAACGACAACGACAAAAGTCATAAATTCAAATCCCATTTGTCAGCATTAGAAAATTATGCAGCCACAAAAACAACTAGCTATGGTACAAACTACTACAATAAATACTTACAACAAATGAGCAAAAACGAAGACTTTGGGGACCCACAGCTAGCCCCTCAAGCCCCCTTCGTTTCCCCTCCTTGAGCAGACAGACTCGTGTGTTCATTTAAATTCATAAATTAAATTACACGACATGCACAATAATAAAAACGATTTGAGGCCCACACGCAAACAGCCAAAGATTCATTAAAGATTTTGCCCACTGAGCAGCAACAATAATAACAACAACAACTATAACAAATTGTAAAAGAACAACTCGCAACGGACAGCGGGTTTATTTTATTTATTCGATTGTTGTAATCTCATAAGCAACATGCACAATATGTTTAACTTTCAGACAGACAGAAAGACGGACAGGCAGACAGACAGTTTGAAAACACACACAATATTCCAAATTTACAATTAAACAAAATAAATGATGATGATGATGCATCAAAGATAACAACACCAACAAGTCTAACAACGCATGCGCGGGCGCCATCATCAACTGCCTGAAGTTGGCATCAAGTTGAAGCCATCCACAAGCCGCCATCGTTGACTTCTACTGCCATTGCCAAATTTGGTCAGACTCAGGCCAATGTGTGGCAGCAACAAGCGGAAGCCAACAACAGTTTCAACTGCAGAAGTGTCATTCACAAGAGGAAAAACAGAAACAAAAAAAAGATTCAACGCCATGGGAATTTTTAGCTGGCGAGTGGGAGCAACATTTGCGCAGTGAACAAGGTGTGCGAGTCAGTGTAAATAATTTATTACGAGCATAACAATTTATAAACAAATAAATGAAAATGAGTAGCATGAACTTAAACTATTACTTTTCTCCACTATAATAATTATTAAAGATCTTAAACTCCATTAAAATCTTTTCCACACGGAACTCTCTTCACGCTACTCTCGCTGCTATTACTTCACTCCAGCTCTTAGTTAATTTATTTTTAAAAAGCCACTCAAACCCAAGCACTTATATTAGACACTTCAACAGTGTCATTAAATTTAATTCAAACTGAATTCTAAGCAGTTTAACAATCTAATTTTTGCAGTCAATTTGCATAAGCCGCTGTTAAAAGTTATTATATTATTTATTTTTTCAGTAAAGTCTGCAGCTTGTTCTTAAGCGTCAGTTAAGTACTGCACACTCAGCATGACTTTTCCAAAAACAATAAAAAAGAAGAAAAAACGACACACGAAATGAAAACTGATTGATGTTGCCAAATCGATCAATGTCAGGAAATGATGGCAAGGTTATGACAATTATCAACAAGTTTGGTAAAAAAAATCTAACGACGACAGGAATGACAGTCATAATTATGTTCATCATTTGCAATGCAAGTGCAAGACGATTATTTTGTATTGCCTAATGGCAAATGGAAGTTGCCCAAGTGTATTAATTATACGCCACGTTGACCCATAAAACTCACAGACTCAAAGACTCACAGACTCAACTTGACAATTGTTTTGCTGTGTTCTATAGCTTAGTGGTTGTTGTTGTGTTGTTCTGCTGCCCACAGTCGTTCAGCAGTTGTGACTCATTGACCGCAACGTCGGCAGTCGCAGCTGCCGCGCCCCCTTTGACAAAATGCCGCCCCCTTTTTGCATTGTGCGTTGCAGCATTTGCAACTTAGGTGCGTTTTGTGTATTTTTTTTTTTTAGAACCGGCCTCAACCCAAAGAGTCTTGGAGTCTGAATCCGGGCCCGGTTGCTGCTGTTGTTAGTTGGCTGTGGCTGTTGCTGTTGTTGGTTGCTTATTGCCAAGCCATTTATTGCCTTCATGGCACTCAATTTGTTTGGCCGCCGGCTGCTGCCTCAATAATAAAATGTTTTTTATTATACAATTTAGTTGCTTTAACTTGCGTGTAAATCGCCTTTTTTGCATATTGACACATAATCATTGTCTTTGCCTGCGTTTTGCGGTCTCAAAACGGTGAGAATAACGCCGGGAAATTCCATTGTTCGACTTGAAGATACTCTGTAAATAATAGAAGTAAAGAAAAAAGTAGAGGAAATAGGATCAACTATTAAAAATTTCTATGAAAATATTGAAAAGTTGACTATATAAGCTGACGAAAGGTACCTGTTGCTAAGATATGGAGAGAAATGACTAAAAGTCCATCCAAACAAAAATTGGAAGACCCAAAATAAAACTTTAAAACTTATAAGACACAATAAGAAAGACTTAAAATAGATCTGTTAAACTAAATAAATTAAATATGGAATTTTATTATAACTTGTTTCCATACTTAATATACCCCACCCAAGAGTATCTATAAACTTATTACATGTTCCGCTGAAAACCGTTGCAAACCTAATGAACATTTTCATTTTCGTAGTGGAAACGCGTGGGCGAACGCTGACTAAAATTGCCGTGGTGGGAGCGAAAGAGAAAGAGCGCGATAATAGAAAGAGACAGTGAGCTAGATAGTCAACATGAGTTGGCTTTGAATATGGCCAAAATTGCATTGCCAACACTGCCTGCCATAATTTAACAAGTCTAATAAGCTAAGCGAAAGGTGGCCACTTTCTGATTGGCCACAAAATACTTGGCTAATGAGGTTAAACAAGCTAAAAAGCCAGTTGACAACCAGCAATTGGGGGCATGCAACATGTTTATGAGCTGCACATAATAAAATACACATTTACACCAAGGCAGTGTAGTGCTACAATTAGTTGGCTTAAACCGTTAAACTGTTACCAATGTCACGATCTGTTTTTGTGGGCCATTGTTAAGTGACTCACACACAAATTTGCACACTAAAAGCGCAATTGACCAGCTCCCTTAGGGTATCGACTCCGTTTTGGTGTCCAAACTTCATCTTTATCTCTAAATTGGATGCTGACCTTATAGAGGTGAGTAACGTGCGTCTGCCAAAGACCAAACTGCCTCTCTTTCTACTCCTTTGTTGCTATCTCTTTCGTGCTGTCTGTTTGCTATCGATTGTGCAAGCTTCCATGTTGCCTGCACGCCTCATAATAAAGCATGCCCAATGGACAGCAACTGCAACTGCAGCAACAGCAGCAACTGCAACATGCAGCACATGATTGAATTACATTTTGCACAGCAGCAACAAGAGGCCAAATGCGGCAGTTGCAAGGAGCAGGGCAGAAGCCATGCAACAAAAGGCAGCCACAATGTTGCCAACGGTAGCTGCAACAACTCAGACAACATTGTGTGTTGCACCGTTGCTAGCCATGTTGCTGCTGCTGCACGTGTGTGTTAGCCTGGCTAACAGACTGGCTGACTGCCTGACTAGCTGACTGCCTGACTGCTGGCTTTGACTACCTTTGACTGGAGCCTACCTTTACTAATTAGACGTCATTGTCTGCTGCTGCTGTCGGTGCTGCTGCTTTGCCATTTTCTGCTCAGTTGAATGCCCCCAAAAATGTTAGCTGCAACACCGCGGCCATTGTTAACTTGGCCAACGCTTAAAGGGGTCATTATGTCAAGGATTTCAGTTGCTGCCACAGCACATAAGTATGTTGTTGTAGTGCTCGGAGTTGTTGTTATAAGCTTCCTAGCTGAGTCATATATGCAGCCAAGTTGGCAGTTTCAGTGTCACTGTTTGGCTACTGTTGTCAGTTTTCTGTTTCTTTATTGCCAGCTGCAATTAAACGAATGACAAAATGACTGACAATTCAACTGTCCGTCTACCAGTCTGTGTCTGCCTGGTAGTCGCTTTTGGGTAATTGCTAATCCCGCTAACGAGATCCAATCCAAGACAGACTCAAAGACAGCCAGACAGAAACAGAGTTTGATTTTTTCTTGGCCTGTCCAGTGGGCGGCACATTAGTTTTCAATATATGCAACTGGCAAGCGATTGCCGCTTGCCGAGTGTCTGCTGACTAGTGCCTAATATCTAGTGCCGAGTGTAGAGTTAATGTGGCCAATGATTGCGTCTAATGATTGATTGCCAAAGATACAAGCACTCGGCAGTCTCGAGTCATCGAGAGTAAAAATTGCAAATGAAAATGAAATTGGTGCGCGAATCGAGACGAGACGAGACGAAATGAGATGAGATGAAATAAAAGTCGTCTTAGACTGCAACTTGCTGCTTGCAACTTGTGGCAGCAACTGGTTCCTGGGCCGAGCATCGCGCGTGACGCTGCTGACCCACTGAACCCACCACAGACACACTCAGCAGTCAATTCAGTGGGTGGCTGTTGAGTTCAGTGGGTTTTTCATCTCATTCCCCCTCCGTTGGGAGTGCAAATTGCATAAAATATTGAAATACGAGTATTACTCGGGCATTAAACTTTATTGATTTTAGTTGCATAATTATTTTAATTCAGATTATAAGTTTATATTAACCGACGGATCGAAGAGCAATAGGCTACGTGAGGGAATTGAGCACAATTTGGAATGGAAGGAACATTAAATATTATTAGATATTAGAGGGTTTTTAGCTAAGCTGTTTACATTTTAATTCATTTACATTTATTCTTAGTTTCGCTTCAAAACTCCCTTTAAATGTACTGAAACTCTTGAAATTGTGTAATCCCAAAGTACTTCACAGTACCTTGATTCACTTTCAGCCTAAATTCCAAAGAGCTTACAACACTTTAGGCCACTTTAATGATTTTACAGCTTAAAATCGAGTCTATAAAAAGCAATAAATCGCATGTAGACCAAGTATCGAGTACCAAGTGTTGTCGACAAGTTCATAAACAGCGCCAAAACCGTAACAGCTAACAACAATTTGCAATTTGGCCAAATTGCTTTGGCTAATTGGCACGCGTATATAAAGCTGCAGCAGGAACCAAAGCAAATGAAGAGAATTCACTTAAAATGCAAATTTCTGCTTTGCCGCACGTGTGAGTTAAGGGAACACCGAAAGTAACACCAACAACAACAACAACAACAGCTGAAGGTTGCTCTAGTGTTGGTATTGCTCGTAATTTGTTGCTAACACAATTGGCTCAGCAACATGTTTACACAGATGAAGACATAAAACTGACTTTAAGCACCCGAGTTGGCTCAGTTGCTTGACTTTGGCTTTTAAGTGCGTCTGCCTTGTATTTCTTTTTTTTTTTGGCCTGGCTAATGGCACTTTTGGCTGTAACCGTTCCTTACCCCATACTCAAATGGCTGGTTTTGGCTAAGGCGGCAAATTGGGCTGCCCACAAGACCAAATTGAGCGAAAGTTGTGGCAGCCACAACAGCCTGGGAAAGCATCCTTAGCTGCACAACAGCCTACATGGCACAGTAACAACAATAACATCGGTAACAGCAACAACAACAGTAATAACAACAACAACTGCAGCAGCAGCAATGGCAACTGCTGCAAGTATTTGTGCTAAAATGTTTATTAAACAATTACAATTTATGTTTACCACGTGTAAATAAACCAAATTGGTCACGTTTTGGCCATTGAAATTAAGCACACACACATGCACAAAAGCCTTGTTAGACACACACACATACACGAGTGCATCAATTTATGCCCAATACATAAATAGTTGCAATTTATTGGCCAAGTTTCCATCCTGTTGCAGTTGTTGTTGCTGCGGTCTGAGCTGTTGTTGCTGTTGAATTGTAGATGGACAAAAATTTGCTTAAATTTAATATAAAACATTTTGACCGTTTGCACTTTAAGACATATATAACTTACTGATTTCTGAATTTTAAATATATATAACTGATATTTTTCTGCAATTGCTTTAAGGCCATAAAATTTTAAATAAAAGAAGAATAATTAAAATTTAAAATTTAAAATTTTAGCACCGTAAATTCTGCCCAGATCTTATTACTTTCAATTTAATTTACAACCACACACTTTTAATTAATTAGCAATTTAATATAATTTTATTAATTTACACAAGTATTTAAACGTTTTCCTGATAATTGTATTAAATACAATACAGTACACAATATTTATTGTAATTGCATTTTAATAATAATTCTTGCTAATTGTTTTGTGTGTTCAGCTGTCAAGCGCCATATCCTGTACAAGTCAGGTATTATATGTGGATATATGTGGATCTCTGTCTGATGAATGTATACAAGTTGAGCATGAGATCGTGTTGATTGTTGCTGTTTCAGTTGCTGCTGCTGTTGCTGTTTCGCAATATTTGTTGACAGAATTGCAAAAGGTGAGTAACCCGTGCAATTTACCTTCTCTTTCTATTAAGCTTGGCTGGCAGCTGGCAGCAATAACTAAATAACAATAACAACAGCAACAGCAACAGCTAGAGCAAACAGCAACAACTATTGCTGATTGCTTACCAATACCAATTAGCCATTTTGTAGCAGCAACATTTTTGTCACTCGACAAAAGGTTGTTGTGATTGCAGTTGTTGTTCTTACTGTTGTTGTTGTTGTGCTCAGATTTGCGTGCATGTGTAGCAACAATGTTTGTCAACACAATAGTTGTTGTTGTTGTTTTGGCAACAATTGGAATTTATGCAAATGATCGCCAAGCATTGCGTTGACAATATGTCACATGTCACTTAGCACACGGCCAATCCATTGGCCATAGAATCGAAATCGATATCGATATCTATCGTTTTTACTTAGCGCACGTTCTGAACTCCAGTTCGTTTGACCTCAAAACTTGACTCCAAAATGTGCAGAGGCTTTTCATTTGCCTGCCTTTGATTGCTGACTAATGTTCGATTCGATCGATTGTTCAATTGTTGCTGTTGTTGTTGTTGCTGTTGTTGTTGCTGTTGATTAATTGTCAAATTGCTGAAATGAGTGCAAAAACTTGTTCGCCTGTCGCCTTGCGTAAATCATTTTATGTATTTCTTTGGCTCGCAGCATTTGAATAGACATCGGGTTCGCAGTTCGGCTCAATATCTCCATCAATTCATATCGCATTGTTGCTCTAATGAAGTTGTTCAGCTACACGATCTCCCATTTTCACTGCCGCCTACTTACCACCTCCTCATTTCCCCAATTTTCCTCAATTTTTCACAATTTTTCTTTTCGCTTGCATTACGCGCGTGCGTGCTGTCTGCTCGAATGATTGCAATCGACAAAATACCAGACTTACACTTAGTACCAAAAGTCTATGGACTGTAGACACTCTCGGTTCCGATTCCGAGTGATTTATAGGCAACGCAATCAGACGGTCGCGATATCGGGTACACTGTTCAGTTAGATTTGATATATGTATGTTTTGGGGGCACGCGCAGGATGTAGTTGTCTTTGTTGTTGTTGGGGGGACTCATGCCAACAATTAACACATGCGTGCAACTACAAAGATTGCGATCAATGGGGACTGAACTGGAGTCAGTTCAAATACCAAAAGTCGTTGACTAAATAGAAAAGCATTTCAGTTATGTCGTCATTAAATAGCTGAGTATTGAATATAGTTAAAAAATTTATTATAATATTAACATTATCTGTAAATAGTTTTAATTTTTGTTACATGGGAAAATTCCATAAAATTAAAATGAAAACACATAAACCGGCAAACACTAAAACACACACACTGCAACTGGTATGTACTCGTACTTGCGAAATAATGTGATATCTATGCTAAGCAGAAATTTTGATCAGTTTTATATTTGCCAAGTTTTGAGCTGACACTTGGCTATCTGTCTCTCACTCTACCTCTTGGTTACTTCAATACTTGGTTGACTATGCGAGTTGGCCGTAAAGGCGAAAAACGCTAACGAGTTCATTCATATCATTAGCCCCCGACCAAAAAGCTCGCGCCATTATAACACAAATATTTGCTAACAATAACGGCAAAGCAACGCCATTAGAGCTGGAGCTACACGAATTGGGTTTCGATGCTGTAGCTGTAGCTGAAAGCTATAGGTATATATACATTTATATAGGTAAAGCTGAACTCTAACCCTCATTTGCGATCAATTCGTGGCGATTTCGAGCCTCGGCGTTTGAAATATTTGCGCTTTTTTGTGTGTCGAACGTGCAGAAATCCAGTGAAAAATTTAGTTGCTCACTTTTATGTAATTTCCCTTTTCTTTGAAGACAAAAGAGTCTGGCTAAAAGTCAGTGAGCCAAGTGCCCAAATGGCCCAAAAGCACCCAAAGTGGCCAAAGTGGCCGCCCGCTGCTCTAAACGAGCATGAAAGTGATTGCCAATATAATTGCATAATCTGGCAGCAGGCAATACAGGCAGAGAATTACCTGAACAGGTTGCACTTCAACGTGTACTCCCCCACTACTACCCCCTTCCCGTAGTTTGCCCCTTTGACTGATTCATAGGCTGAAAAAAAAGTGAAATTTGACATTGAAGCAAGAAGCACGAACGATTGATTGAATGATCGAATGAACGAGGCGAAGGCGTCATTGACCAGTTAAATGTTGCAAAAACTTGTTAAAAAGTAAAAATCAAATATATGAGTATACTCACACTCACACTCACTACACAAAGAACACATTCATAAGCGAAGAAAGAGAAAAAAAAACATTCTCACACGAAAGACAAATAAAAGGCGAATTTATCACGCACCATGACTAATTCGCCAGCTCAATTTACGGCCCACTATATACACATACGATTCCGTATCTATATAGATATATATGCATATCTGTGCAGTCCAAAAACAAAAACAAAACAGACTACAGTGTCTTATACTCATTTCCAAATCAATGTTTTTTTTTTGGCATTCGTATTTGTTTAACATTTATTTTCTTTTACATATTTTATTTTGTTTTCTTTTTTTCTTTTTTATTTAAATTCAATAAATATTTTATAAATTTTTTATGATCAGCGCAATTTCTGCTAAATTATTGCACAAGTTTCAGTTTCGAGAAATTTATGTCGTGTTTGTTGGTTTCTTTGGTTTGTTTGGTGAATAATGCAATTCGAACATGCAAACTCCTATGCTTATCATGAATTGACTTATCATGAATTCTATATGGCTCTCTCCTTCACTCGCTTGCCCACTCTCTCCATCTCTCTCTGTCTTCGGTGCATGTAAATCATATTGAGACATATTACGATACGAGTTGTCGTGGATTATGCAATTGAGAGCGTATAAATCTTCAGAGCAATTTTCTGAGCCACAAACTAATTATGTACGAGTAGCAAACGAATACAGCAAACTATGACTCCAAGGAAAATGGAAAAATATAAAAAATATATCTATATATATAGCTCAAAATATCTGTTCAAATTGAACATGATAAATTCATAATTGTCCATTCAACGAACACGAACTATAATTCATGTTAGAATAATCGAATTGGACGCCATTCAGCCAGGCAATTGAGGACGGCGACCAAAGCCCAACAACAGCAGCAGCAGCAGCAACACTAGCAACAACAACAACAATTGGCCAACATAGGTCAGGCGTAACGAGTCATTCATGTTGCAAATGTTGTTGCAGTTGCAGTTGCCGCAATGAAGGTGACTCGCAACTGGTATAATTTTTGTTGCTGCCGCTGCTGCTGCTGTAGTTGTTGCTGTTGTCCATTTCGTGGCACCCGCATAAGTCACACTGTCTGCTGCGCCACCGAAAGAGGCGAGGGTGCAGAGGGAGAGCAGGAGAGGGTATCAAGCGGCAGTTGTAATCCTCGCAGCGTGCTCTCTCCTCCTCTCTCCCTTTTTCTCCCTGCTTTGATTCTAAATTCGAGTGGAAATCTTTTAGCTTTGCTTACAATTACACAAATGTTGCAGCTTTCGGTTTCATTTGTCCCACTGTGCAGGGGTAGTGGGACTGGGAGGAGGTGCTGACTGTGGCGCCACTCGATTTGCATCACGTTCGCTGCTGTTGCCACAAAAGTTGCTGGCGATTAATACGCAAAACGCTTTGGCATCTTAAATATTGTGGCGTGCGCGGCATTTGCAGCAGCTCAAGGGGCAGCCAACGGGTGGTAGAGGGAGGGGTCAGGGGTGCTACTTTGTGCCTAGTTGTAGGGGAGAGATTAATGTGAGTATTGGCAATCAACATTTATATTTGTTTGCTTGGCATTTGGGAAAAACTGGTAAGCGTTTAATCCAATCCCAACCCAAATGAGATGCATGTTAATGAGGAAGGAAATCTTTGAAGAATGCAATGATCAATGTCTAGTTGAATTAGCATAATGATTTATATGATCGATTTACACACCATAATAACTATCTCTAAACGAACTAAGAACACTTTGTTTACCCACAAGAATTGCATTGCATCGCGATAAGATCTCGCGAAGAAAACAAGTTTTGCCCAGTTGAATTCCCACAAAACAGAAAAACGTTTAAATCTAATTAAATTTAAATGGATTTTAAGCATTTGCGATAATTTCTAAACGCCGTGCTAATAAATTAATATCAGCCAAGTCCCCCTATCCCTCTCTCTGTCTCGCTCGTTTGTGCGTTTAGTTTTTTTCCCAGACTTGTTTAATTAGTGCTAAATTATTTGCCAAAGACAATTCGCATTTGTCTCTTGCATATTTATGAACACAACTGGAGGCACAACAAATTGTAATTGTTGAGCAGATTTATTTCTACAATTAGCTGCGAATCAAGACTCATAATTAGCCAAACGTTGCTTGGAGTTTGAAGGGGAAAAGTGGCATTTAATAAAAAAATTCAATTGACTGCGATTTGTGGCTCATAATAATTTGAAGCTACTGTCAGCGTCTCAAGATGTCAATACGTCTGTCATTAGAGCCTTCCACAATGTCTGGCTTGATTCCAGATGGCGTGGCAACTCGTGGGCGTCACTTTGTGGCTCTATGACTCTGTGGCAGCCACATAAGCTGTCTTTGCCAAAATGTAAACCTCCACCAAATATGGCCATCGATTAAATAATTTTCATGTGCCATAAACGACGTGCGCCTTTAATAAGCCCGGTTTTAACGAGCTGCCGCCGCAGTAACTGCAACTAAATAAAAAAAAAAATTGAAACTTTGCCACAGAAATTGTCATAGACGTCGCCTCGTCTGGCATATATCGAGTTGCCCCCCCTCTCTCTCTTGCTCCCTTTCTAACTCTGTTGCTATCTCATTCGCTCTCTGCGATTCCATTTGTGATCGCGACATGCTTAGATATGCGTTCAATCCGCTTAATTGCAACTTTTATAGACAATTTTCCAGCTGTCTTGTGATTTAGATGCAGTTGCAGCTCACAGAGCTCAAAGAGCTCTCGAAGCGTGATGAGGCATCAAACTGTTTTTATGGACTTTTGATGGAGTTTTGATAGATATTCGATAACTTTTTTCATTGCAAATGGCATCGCTTGGTGTAAACAGCGTCATAAATACGCCAATTGGCCTAATGAATGTATGAAAGTCGGGGCCAAAAGCCAACGATGCATTCGATATGCAGCAAATTGTATCTACTCCATGGTATAAAATTTATAATGAGTTAAATTTCCGCTGCTGGGAAGTGCGTGAAAGTTGAGTACTTAAAGGGTTCAGTAGACAAGACGATGCGATTTGATATACAGCAACAAAGTAAAGTAACTTATAAATATACTAAATATGGGAAAAAAGTTATAACTAAATGCACATAATTATTAGAAGGACAACAACTGATATCCCACTTGATTATTAGTTCAGTTTTCAACATTTTCTCATTAACTTTTATTTACTTGTTTTGCAGTTTACTAAATAATTGCTTTAAATAACGATAAAGCTATTGTTTAAACACATTGATCTTAATCGAAACTCAGTGATTATTTAGTTATTTGCTCGAGTGTTGAACTGCAGTTTACACCTTTTGCAACACGTCTGATTTCTGATTTCACATTAATGGCAAACATCCAAATATGATTAAGACTCAAGCTGTACAATCAAACTCATAAATAATATAAACAACCCAGGCAAAGACAACGATAATAATTATTTATTATTTATGAAATATGCACGCAAACAAAATTTTTAATTAAATTCGTACATGCAAACAACATTTGGCCATAGACTCGAAAACAACTCGAACTCGGACTTGGATTTGGTTTGGTTTGGGTTTTGGGAGCTGTGGTTGGAGCTCATTTCTAGAGCGGGTCAAATCGATAGAGCTGAGATAAATAAATTCAAGACCAGAGCGGGACAGAGAGTCGAAACGGCGGCTGCCTTTGAGCTCAGGCACTGAATGTTGAATGTTGAATGTTTATTAATATTTTGTCATAATTTTGCTGTTGCAACCGAAAGAGATTACAATTTTATGTTTGCAACGTGAGAAATTATTGGCGTTGTAATCTCGACAGCCGGTCTCGACGAGGTGCAAGTGTAATGACAAGCGACACGGCAAACAACTCGGCAAAACACTAACAACACCAAGAAAACAACTAAACAAATGCCTCACATAACTCTGCGAACTGATAAATCGAAGCTGATAAATTGACTTGCGGTTCAAGTGCACAAGTTTAATTAAAAAAAACCCCAAAGCCAAGTGGGAGTCTCAAACGGATCTTGGTGCTATCAGAGGTGAGTGGAGCTTATCAGAGGCAGCCACAACAAATGGGGCATAAATGCGATTGTAGGGAATACATTGTGGCAAACAGTCGTGGCACAATTTATTGATACACTCACGCATTAAAATCATTTATGGAACACACACTCCGCACACACTCCCCACACACTCCGCACACACTCTCGCACAGATAGCGATAAAGAGACCAGCTCTGAATTTATTAAAATGCAATTTTCACATTGCTGTCGCTTTGGGTGTGCGAATGTTGCATGTTTGCCGCTTGTCTTCAGGATTTGATATTTTGTTATTTTTTTCCTCTTTTTATTTGGTTTGTTTTTCATGTTGCCATTTGCCAAAACGCTCGCTCAACAAGTGCTCGCTGTCTGGGCCCGGTCAGACCGATTCGAGCCAACTTCCAAGCCACGCCAAGTTGTAGTTGTAATTGCAGTTGTAGTTGTAGTTTCTGCGTGGCAATACAATCAATTTTTAATAAATTGTAAAAATATATTTGTATTTTTTTCTGCAGTTGTTGCTTTTTTCCAACATGTTAAGTTTTTTTTTGTGTTTTGTGTTTTGCTGTGGCGTTTTGCATTTTCATATGCATTTTATGTGCATATTTTTATTGCTTTTTATTGCGTGGTATTATTTAATGACAGCTTTTAGGTTTTACAACCGTTTTTAGAGTGATTCAAAAACCCGACGAGGAAGCAATTGAATCATTAACAACACCTACCACCACCGCCCGAGGGATGAGCAATCAGTTCTAATAAAAATACAAATCCCTAAGCAGCTTAAGATCATTTGAGCTGCAATTCATAGGAAGTTGTCCGCAGATTGTTAAGTTATATTTTAAGTATTGCAATGGCGATTTTATGGCACTGCTAATTGTTATTGTTATTACCTCAATTATGAAAGTAGTTTCTGTATAAATTTTACAACTTAACCCTTTACTTTAGGAGCGAACTCTGTCAGTCTTTTATGCCTGTTTTAAAGTTGGGCTTAAGAAGTGATAAATACAACTATTAAAAAATGAGTTTAAAATGAAGTTGGAATAGCTTTCCTAATAATTTATACTAATTTATAGACTAAAACTTCTACGGTATATTAATTCATCATGTTTATTTGAGTTTGTCATTCGTTTTAAAGAAACTTGAGTTTATTTATCAATTCTTGAGATTTCAATGCATTTAATTAGCCATAAAATGCATTTCGGTATTCGGCTATCTGAGTTGGCAAATAAAAATACTTCAACTTGTTTAATGTGGATGCCCGATTAATTATGAACAGCTGAAAGCGCGCCATTAACATGAAAAGTCAAATCTATCTAAATATTTGCCATAGGCAAAGAGTTGGCCAGACCGGCAGTCCGACAGTCAGACTGTCTGTCTTTCTGTCCGTCTCTTGTTCGATTGTCCAACTTTAGCTGCAGCTACAGCTTTAGCTGTTAGCTCCTCCGAATCTTGGTCTTGGCCAAATGTGCAAGTTGGCAAGTCATTTTTATCGCCCCGCAGTAATCTGAGCTGCACGAACAAACCGACAGTCGGCCAAATGGACAGACAGACATTTGGTTGGATGGACCATACGAAAATATATATAACATGGCATCATTTGCTGGCAGGCGCGCGTTTGCTTGTTGTACAATACTCAGCCTCCTCCTACATCCCTGACTCTGCTCCTTTCGCTCCTTTTCCTCCCACCCTGCAACTTGGCACTCTGCATTTCCCTGCACGATGATGATGCAACTTTGTTGTGCTCAGTTTTAGTTTTAGCTCAGCGTTCAGCGCTCAGCAGAGCAAGTGCTAAAGCTAGTGCTGCTGACCCGACCAGTTTTATGGGCCACAGCAGCTTCATAGAACATGTTGCCAAACAAGTTGCTGTCGGCACAGTCCTTTAACTGGGTCACTGTGACAGCTACATAGCAGTCTGAGGCAACAGGCAACCGAGAACAGACACGGCACATCAGTTGGGGATCAACAGCTACTGAGCTTACTCCTAATTGAAACAAAAGACTTGGGCAACGAACTTGTGTGAACAAAAGTTTTATAATCATTTGAACTCATCTGAAGTCTTTTATCAAAAGCTTACCACTTAATTAATAAAATCTATTTTTATTTTACAGCTCCCTTAAACCCCTTTTCAATGCTCCCCTAAATTAACTCATTTGCTAAGAAGTATTCATCATATTTGCCTTATGTATACTCAGTTCTTTATATCTTCTTTATCAAGAAGTCTCTGCTACCTCGTTTGCCTACATCAATGAGTCCATGATTGTCAATTGCCAGCGGCACATCCTGTCCTGTACACCATTGAGTCTGCTATGGTTGGGGTTGTTGTGGATTGGCTTGCAGCTTGTTGTCTTTATTAGCGCTGCGGCTATAAATCAATGAGCCAGCTCTCGGTATCGTTGACGGCGTCTCACATGTGGCCCTGGCTAACAAACTGTCCGTTTGTCTCTCTACTCTCTTCCCCTTCGTCGCACTCGGTTTACATGGGCATAAGCAACGTCTACGACTGACCAGCAATATTTCAATATTAATCCAACTGCCAACGATGACGAAGTGTGTGGAGCTTACTTTTCGCTCAAGTATTTGTCTAGTTTAAGTTTCAGTTTCATTTTTAGTTTTAGTTTTCAGTTTTCAGTTTTATTTTTCGCCAGGCGCTGCAAATTGTTAACTTGCATGAGGCTTATAAAAAAATATAGAAAATAAAATAAATCAATTGGTCATGCCATGGATATTGTTGCTGTTGTTGCCAGTTAGCTGGGCTATTACTCAATTTTAGCCCGCGGTGCCATCTGTGCCACAATGTTGCACGTGAAGAACTGGCCGGAGAAAGAGCAGGCGGAGAAGGTGATGGAGTAGGAGGAGTTGGAGGAGGAGGAGCAGCAGGAGGAACTGTTGCCCTGGTCTTTTGTGGCTGTCCTTATAAGGCAAATGCCTACACATGTCTATGCTGGATAAGCTGATCACTGAAATTAATTGTTCAACTAATGAAGCAGATGCCATTGAGCACTGTAATGATGTAACAATAAGATCGTACATCATAGATACAAGCACAAGATGTCACAAGACAGTTAAGATAAACAAAGTAAATTGAAGTAGCGCATTTCCAATGGAAAAGTTCATGTTATTAATAAGTCGAATTGCGATTAAGTTGAGCCTAACAAATAATAAAGTCAAGTGGGTAGATAAAGCTTAAGTATCAATTTGAAGTTTCATTTTTTAATAGTCACTAGAGATAACTCTTTGAATCTTTCGAAACGATTTACAACTGCAAAGATTAATAACATTTTGCAAATTGATCAAACAAATCGATAGGAGCTAAAGTTAACTCCGAAATGGGCGATTAGATCTATTGGAAAGGATTGATCTGGCTTAAATGCCAATCATTTGGTGGAGGCACCCAACTGCGTAGACATGTCAGTGTTTTGCTTTTTATTGCAGCCAAAAATGAAAACCAAAGCGAAACACTAAAAAAATAAAGTAAATGAAACAATTTCAAGCTCAAACTGAAACTCAAGTTGAAACTGGAAAAGTAAACGCACGTGCCGCACAAGCGAAACAACTTCATTTGATCATTTTGGGCACAGTGCTCCATGGTGACAACAACGACGACGACGACGACGTTGTAGTCACAATTTTTGACATTTTTGTGGCGCCAACAACAACAATTCCATTGACATGCGTCAAACAACAATCAAAATAGGTTCGTTGTAGTTGTTGTAGCTAGCGAGTGGGAAAAGGGGAAGGGGAAAGGTGAGTTGACAGAGGAAGACTAGAAAAACGTGCGCTTGCCATGTTGGCCATTCATTATGAACTCGTTTTCGGTACGAGAAGCGCCACAAAAATAGTTGGGATCTTGGCTGCCAATTAACCGAACCGAAAACCATTGAGACAACTCCATATGGCAGTGCTTTAACTGTTGTTGTTGTTATCGCCAGCTAAAAGATCTGTACCATTCGGTTTATGAAATCCCAGAAATCATTAGCACCCGCCCGCCCCTTCAACTACGTGACACTTTAGACCCAAGAGAGTGAAAGAGTTGGAGCAGAAGGGGTACCCCTAATGAAACTGATCAAATTTGTTGGATAGAGTCGACGTGAAAAAGTCGTCTGCAGCCTGGCATTGCTTATGAATTATTGAGTTGTTTTGTTGTTACTCGATTCGCCGCTAGCATTTTTTGTAAATTAATTAAAACATTTTTGCCTTAACTTCCAGTTGGAGTCTGCCCATTTTTGGGAGCGCAGTGCCTCAGACAGAGCTCAAGCTCAAGCATTTAGCGAAATCATTTTCGCTAGTAATTTTCGCCAAAAAGTCTTTTTGAACAAATCAAACCGAATAACTGAAACTCGAATGCAAAACAGGCAATTTCTGTGACTTGCAGTTCACTTTTTTTTTCTATTTTTTTTTTGGTAATAGTTTTAGTTTTCTTTTCTTTTGCTTTTTTGTTTGGTTGGCCAGGTTATTTGACTTTCAAATGAGCTCAAAGCGAGCTTCGGGGCTGCAGTTTTTTTATGAGCTTTTCCGCAACATTTTTTGCGCTGCTGCCGAAGCTGCTGCGATTTTTGTGGCAATTTGCAATGCAAAAATGCCAAAACGAAACAAAGAAATGTTTGGGCTGCCAGCAGACGACAATAAAAACCGACAGTTGACTCGTGTTGCAAGATATATTGTGGCTAATGTTGTTGTTGTTTTTGTTGTAGTTGTTACTGACAATTTGATGTGGCACATAAAGCAAAAGCAAGCAAACAGCAGCTGTGCTCCGATCTCTAAGTTTGTAGACTCTCCAATGGGTCACAACGCATCCACAACAACAACAGCAACTACAATAACAACTAATACTAGGAAACCGCCAACAAAAGCGACCACAAATATGAATAATTACAGGTACTCGCTGGTCATACTCATGACCAAAATGAAGTTGTTTTCTTGTCGCCATCGTCGGTAGCAGAAATATGCCTCGGCAATTTACCAAACATATTACCACAACAATGTATCGGCCATTAACGGTGCTTTCCATATGCCGACCACAAAGAGTCTAACAAATAGCCAAATGGTTCCCCCTTCCAACCCCTTCCCCATTCCCACTCTTCGCCCCCCTACGTGTTGTCAACATTGTTCGCAATTCGCCGAATCGCAGATGAAATATTTGTAACACATTAGTGTAAAGCGATTTCTAATGGTCGACACATTTATTATATATGTTCGGGGATTTACCCGATACATTGATAAAACTTACGCTGCGTATGCGTTACATACAATATTCAAGCAATTTGATGCCATATTTCATTTTGTATTTGCCTAACATAATTGAAGCTGCTGCATTTAATAGTGCCGCTGGTCGTGGGAGAACTGCGCAATTTATTTTGAAACTCTTTATGGCCATCAAAAATAGTAGTGAGTAGTAAATCTGTCATTAAGTTTGCCATATAGCTAAGCAGTAAATCTGTCATTATCTATGCTTTGTTTATGTATTAAACCAATAAGTGGTTTATAAACTTTAACTTTCAAATAAACTTTTTATGACACATTATTTGTATAATAGAAAAATGAATTAAAATTTTATACATATATAGTAATTTATTTAAATTTAGTGCTTAGTGCACTTTATTCCTAGAAAGCTAGGCCTATTTATAGATTCAACTCGGCTTGGTCAATTTATTATTTAAATCAACAGGCGCTAGCTTTTTTCTCTCCTCAAGTTTCTGTAGAATAACTTGAGTAACAAGTGCAGAATTTTCCGCATTATTTATTTTACTCAGTCAAAACAACTTGGCCCGCTGAACTGGGAAAAACTCTCGAAACTCTTAGTTAGTTGGCGGCATTGGCGGTATACAAAGTACACATTCCTTGGCCCAAGATTGTATATGGCTTGCATAAACATGAGCATAATTAAATAAATATTTACACTTTACACACTTTACTTACTAAGTAACTAGCTGAGATTTGTACTCACCGTTTTTTAGCTGCTGTTTTGGTTACTTCTGCTGTTTGGGCACTCGATGTGACACTTGTTTTCCTTCTTGGCCTGCAAACGCAAACGCAAACTTGTTGACCACTTGCTCGGCTATTGACCAACTTGTCTAACGAAGTCATTCGCTGGCACTGAAACGGTTAAATAAAAAAGAGGCCTAAAGAGCAATCGCATTAAAAAGCGGAAAAAAACTTGATGAATGCAGTGAAATTTTGTGGCGGTTAAATATGAAAATCAATATGCCACCGGAGGAAAACAAACAAGATTCTTGTTTACAGATAGTACGAGTTGTCCCCAAACTAAATGGGGCGCATGGTCTCTGGTCAAAAGCCGTGTTTGAAACGATCGTGTGATTTTCCAATCTCACCAAAAGGTAAAATCATAAACGTTTATGTCATAGATTTTTATGTCTTTATGACAGCACTTTTATTATTGTTTATTGTTTCAATTAAACAGTATTTGTTGCTGTTGTTGTTTTCGTTGCTCAGTTGTGCAGTTGTAAACTTGTGACTGATCACAGTCACAGTGAGAGTAGTCGCAATCACAGTCTCCATCACAGTGTTATTCATTATCAAAATTCCAGCACGCTTTATGACGTTTCTCGGTTATTTCTGTGTTGTACTGATTTTTTCAAGATTATTCATGGATTTCTTTGGGTTTTTGGGTAGTTATTGTCGTTGTTATTGTCTCTCTTTGGAAATCAGCTTTCAGTTGCTTTTCATTATACAATTCTGACTACCTTTATTGTTATACAGTTTTTTTTTTTCTCCTTTTTTTTTTATGGCACACAAAAGTATAAAAATTAATTTAAATTTTATTATTATTATTATTTTTTTGATTAACTTTTTTTATATGAAATGCTCACATTGTAAGCTACCGTTCCAAGTGCTTGACATAATTTCAGTGACACAATTCCCTCAAAGTGCTGCAGGTAGAGGAAGTGCGGGACGTGGTTTGTTAATTTGTCAGTCAATGCTCGTCATTTATTTTTATTTTTTGATAATAATTTGAGTATTTCGATTATCCGCGGGGCCTTATAATTGTTGAATGATAACTATGGCCATCGATCAATCCTGGCCATAAATCTGAGCGCCAAACGAAGCTACGTTTAACCAATTTACCGATCCGACTGCCAGTTTGTTTTTCCTGACTGCCAACTGAATTACGGCGACAGTCTGTTTGTATATCTCTTACCAAGTCCAAGTGTACCAAGTGAGCCAAGAGATTTGCCATGTTCCGCACGATCTGCTGGTTATGTCCATGTACAGTTGTAACTCAACCGACACCAGACACCCGCCAAACGTTACCCGTCACCCACCTCAGCCCACCTCACTCCTCACACTCCACAGTTACCTGTCCGTTTGCTGCACAAATTGGCAGCCCAGCTGAGCGCATACTTTTCAAAGAAACTGTAATTAAAGTGTGCGTCGGCATTTGAAATTTATTGGTTTTTTATTCACACCGCATCCTTGTTCACAGCACCTACTTATACGCCCCTAACTTCCACCTCCTGACCACCATTTATTCACCCCCGTGGGGTACATTTATTACCTCCGACAGTTTCTCTCGCAGTTGCCAAAGATTTGCGTACTGTCCAATTATTATTAAAGTTTTGAAGCGGCAATTGTTGAGTTCTCCGGAATTTATTGTACCATAACAAAGTTGTTTCTATATACAATTTTATAGGCAAAATAGGTGTTCAGTCGTTAAATCACTTTCTCTTCTGTTTGTTTGTTTGTTAAACTCGATTTTAAAGATTTATTTACATTGGATACTTAAACTTTGACCTTTAAGCTGTACTTAAATTTCTTATTATACCAAAAATTGAAAGACAAAATTTATTATACCATAACAAAGTAGTTTCACTCGAAATTCCATATCAAAGTTCAATTTTTGAGGTTACACTGACACTTGGCATTGCCATAAAACAGCTAAAATGGCAACACTTTGGGTCCCAATCACATTGCACACACTGTAATCTTCGACGGTGCATCAATGTACCACTAATTGCCTCTGTTCTGGGCATGTAACGAGCATTAACCAACACTGAACAGCCTCAAACGTGTGCAGTGTTTGAGTCGTGAACTTCCCCATTTGCCACCAGTCCAAATCCAGTCCTAACTCACTACTACAGCCCAAACGTTGCCAAGTCTCTGATCCAGTTACAATTTGTGCAGTTGCAGTTGCATATTCGTTTAATATTTTAATTAAAAAATAAAACACAAGCAAACGTGGCGCTCCACATGAGCTGGTAGAGCCCGTGAGCCAATGAGCCCATGAGCCACTGCACCACAGTGCTCCACTTGGCTGCAGGTGTCGAAGGTTGTTCGCCCCCGCCTACCACAGGCAGCAACGCAGTCCCCTCTTTCCCCTCAGCACGCTCTGTATATGCCGTGTTAATCACCAATAATAATTGTTAAACGCAAATCGCGCACCTTTGGCAAAAAAAAAACTCTTGGTTGGGTGGCTCATGTTGGCTTGGTGGTTTGCCGTTGGGTTTTGTGTCGTGTTGGCTGCCAGTCGGAGGCATTTGGCGTTTACATGAATTATGAACAACGAGCGGCAACTGTAGCTGCAGCCAGGCGGGCAGAAAGGCAACTCTGCATGCCTTTTGGTCATTTTGGTTATGCGATGAAATAATTTAAATATTTGCAGGCAACAGCAGCGCAGGAGCTGAGCAGTGAGCACCCCCAAGCGTGTGTCTTATGCAATGTCTTCCCATCCTAGTCCCACTCCTGCATCTCCTTCTGACTTTTCCACAGAATCCGCTGTGCTGGGCACACGTGAGCCAAGTCAGTTGCCCGTTCCATGGCTGATAGTCGCTAGTTGACAGCCCACGCGTGGCTCTGCCTTTATCCCATTTACCACATTTACCATTTTTGGCTATCGACATCGACGAGCGCTGGCGGCCAGCCTCCAATCTCCAACCTCCAGCCTTCAAGTTCTCCAAGCTGCTAGCGAGTCACCGCTGAACCACTCCTGCTACATCTGCTGCTGAGTCTGCTGCTCTGTCGCTGATGAGGCAGCTTAAGCGAAGACTTCAACGCTGACGTCGCAGCGGACGTCGACGTTGCGCAAGTCTTGCCTCGCCAGCCCAAACGTCATGAGAGATTCTCAGATATATTTCATTTTTATGATTGTGTCTATTACCAGCAACCACGCACGTTTGCCTTATTTTGTATACCCTGTAAAGCTAAACAAAGCTAGAGTTGTTCAGACAAATAAAGGGAAGAACATGTTGTAGTAGAAAATCTGCTGAAAGATCGGTAAAGTAAACAAACTTTTGTGCTCTTATATATATTATATATTCAGAATTATTAGCTATAGAAAGTATCTTAAATTTTCTAGACATTACTTTAAAATATTTTGTGCTTGAGATAGATTCATAACCCACCAACAACTCTTTGCTACTAAACCCTTTAGAGTATCTAGCAATCGTTCAGTTGTAACTTTGCTTTGTTTTCTTGTTGCTGAAATGTTGTTGTCGTTTTTTGTTAATGTTGCTGCTGTTGTCTGCTGCACTCGTCGGTGCAAACATTTACGGCAGCAACAGCTACAACACGGCAACAACTTTTGAGGTGTTGGTAATTGATTTTTGTAATATCTTAGCTGGCACTCTTCTTGTTTGCCTTTTCTCAGCCGCAGCAACAACTTCAGTTCGGTAAACTTCCGAGATGTGTCTGCGACATCCGCCGCCGCAGCCACAGCAAACAGCAACAATAACAGCTGGCGAAAAAAGGCGCGCAAGCGTGCGAATTCAATTGCTCAATTGCAGCTCAGAGCTAGACTCGAACTTCTGCTGCGGCGCTGGCAGAGCTGCTTCCCCCTCCCTGGTAGCTAGACGCCTGCGCAATGGCTTGAGTTGCTGTTGTTGTTGTTGTTGCTGCTCCTTTTTATCCGCTGCTTTTTTTATTGATTTCTGTGGTTTAGTTTTTTTATACGTTTTTTGCGGATTTACAAACAACTATTTAGAGTCAACTTCGTAGATACATTTCGTAGCTGCCTCTTTTACTGTCGAAATGCTGAACATTTCTTGCAGCTCAAAAGTTATTGTCTTGAAAAATGACTCATTCGCTGTGTTGTGTTGTCTTGAATTGGATTTGGATTTGGATTCGAATTTGGCAAGCGGCGTTTGCAAATCGTGGGAAATCAGTCGTAGTGTGTGTGTATGTGTGTGACTGTGTCTCGGTTTAACACACACCCGCACAACAAAATGTTTGGGACGCCAACACTCAGAAGAATCAACAGCAACTGCAGTTGTAATCGCTTTAAGCCAAGTTATGAGTTGGCCAACCTTTTCAACTGTCATAATTGCAATCGCTGTCATTTGCTGCTCGTGTCGAGGTGCTAAATTCTATGAGTTTTACATTTAATATGAATTGCTATATGACATTTTCTAGTCGTCTCTCCGCATTCATATACTATTACTCTTGATACTTTTATTTCTGTATAACTATCTGTATCTTTATCTGTATCTATGTCTGCATTGTGTGACATGTCAAAGTCGCAGTCACATTCACAGCGGTGGCTGTTGTCGCCCGCGTGACACTTTACACACACAATAAATCAAAGTGTGCTTAAAATCGCACAGAGAGGGAGAGAAACTAATGCAATTGAGTAAATCTTGGCTTATGACAGAGCCATTGATGGAACACACGAGATTGCCTCATGATTAATTTACAGATTTTATGAGCAGTCGTATTTAATGATTGAAAAATTACCCCATTATTTTAAGCCATTAGATTGTTTGCACTTTAAAGTTAAAAACAACTAATATTCGCTTTAAATGTGCCTTAATTACGTATTGAATTTCCATTAGGGAAACATGAAACTGTTGGACATAAAAGCAGCTATTGTAAATTGTTGTTAAATTTATTATAATTACAATTGGATTGCTAGCTTCCCTTAAAGTCCGGCTGCTTGATTTATGGCTAAATTGTAAATACATAATAAAAAGTTGGCTACGTTAAGTGTTTAATAACTGACTTAAAACTGTTTGAATTAGTTTATGTCTAATTTGTATACTAAAACAATTAATGTCTTACTATTTTAAACTACACAATTTACACAGATTTTGGTTTTTTGAACAAGTCCGCTGCTTCTCAGGAAGATCAAGTTAATCTTTTGGCACTTTAGTTCTAACGGTAGATGATTTTATGAGCTGGCACCAATTTAACACTCTCTCCGCTAATCACTAGTTTACTTTAGCCAAATCGATTTGTGGCGACAACTTAAGGGCATCCATGAATAACATAGTGAAGTCAACCGAAACATATGCAAGATCAGTGCCAGAGATATATCCAAAGTGTCACCTGTTGGACCCCAAGGCATTACCTAATTTCAATCATAATTTCGCCGGCTATGGCCAAAACACTTGACGGCATTTACATGCATATTTTAGATACAAACATAAGTATATATAGATACGTGCTTAAGTGTATATACTACAAGGCGATTAAAGCCCACGCGATCTGCCTTTTGAAACAAAAACACAAACAGATATAAATATATTTTTATACAGAGTTGGGAAAGAGTGTCTGCTATTGTTTGCCCTTTGGAGGAGCTGGCGATGGAGCATAGAAATGTAGGCTCCAATCTATGCCAAAGATTTCAATGTGCGCATTATGCAAATTATCGGGCCAAGAAGTTGAAAGAACTTGCCACACTGATCGCCTATCGTCTATCGAATGTGTGTGTGTCTCTTGTTGTTTCCGAGTTTCAATCAATAAAAATTATGTTAATTAAATGCCATTTCATTGATGGAACATAAAAATCCACACGCCACGCATGTTCTCAAGCCAAAAGCCCAAAGTTTTCGAAAAAAAAACCCGCCAGGGAGAAACTCTTGACTTCATTCACAAAAA
Organism: Drosophila nigrodunni; assembly: GCA_020829145.1. Classification (NCBI taxonomy): domain Eukaryota; kingdom Metazoa; phylum Arthropoda; class Insecta; order Diptera; family Drosophilidae; genus Drosophila; species Drosophila nigrodunni. Next base: position 2,537,827 of record JACVCZ010000003.1, on the reverse strand, counting down.
TATAAACTCTTCATGCTGTGTGTGTGTGTGTGTGTTGTGTGTGTTTTGTTGTTGTTCTTGTGCTGTGTTTAGTCGCTGAGTTTGAAGCGCTCCTAAACATGACCGTTAACAAATTCTTACGCAGTATCCAAGCTGCGGGGGCCTCCAGCTGAGCATGAACTTGGCCAACTTTTGTATGACTCAGTGACTCAGACACCAAGCTGACTGGACACACAGTTTGTGGCCAGGAGATGAGCCAAGTAAAAGTGTGCCAAGTGGCCAAGACGCCAAGACTCCAAACTGGCCAAGTGGCTGCGGAAGTTTATTTGCCCGCATTTTTTCATATGAAGGTCATGATTTTTTGCTGTTGTGCACTTTTGGCAACCTCAATCAATCAACGCTTAAAGCTTAATGAGCAGAGCGAGAGAGGTAGAGAGTGAGTGGGGCAGAGTGAGGGAGAGGGAGGAGAGGATAAGAGAGAGGAAGCGCAATTCCAGCAGCCAAAGATCAGATAGAAATTCCTCACAATTGATTGCAATTTCACTTGATTCAAGAATCAAAAGTCACACTCTTGGCTAATCAACTCTCATTTCTAACAAAATTTATGATTTATGTTCCATGAACTTCAAGTCTTCCATTCATAAATCAAACATAAAGTTTGTGTCACGATAATCTGGGCAAACTGGTAGCCAATTAGGTGAGCAATTCTTGATAAACGTTGCCAATTTGATTTGTGTCAGTAGATACATTAGGGATAAGTTGTAGGTAGACTAAGAGCTTAGTTGTTGGAAATAAAGGAAAGTATTCCAATATAAATGTATTTATTGATAGTAAATACTAAATTAGTTTAGCAAACTTTAGCGCAGCTGTTCAGCTTTAAACTGTCTCAGTTTCAGTTTCAGTTTCGATTGCAGCACTTACTCTTGGCTTTCTTATGTGGGGCACACTGTATAACAAAAGCGCGATATTCGCAGAGTTTTTTATGCCGTTGTCGTTGTCGCGAACTCGTTAATGTGTCGCCTTTAAATTGCTGCAGATTGAAAAATCGGAGTTGGGCTAGTTTTCGCTTTAGCTTTTTATCTGGCTATGTCAGCAGCAACGACGACAACGACGACGACGGCAAAAGCGAACTGTAAGCGGCTCCTGGCGACGGGCAGCAGTGGCAACTGTGGCAAGTGGCAGCAGCAGCAGCAGGACAGGGACTACTGCCACTGGCCAGTTGCAACCTGGTGTTGATCAAACGTAAATGTCAAACCGAATGACAGTTTGACAAATATTGACGACGCGTCGCACAAACGCACAGAGCAGCCAAAGGAGACTGTGCCACAGACTGTGGAGCATGGAGCATGCAGCATGGGGCATGAGGCATGCTCCATGTAGCTGGAACTACAACTGGAACCTGCAACTCACGACTCTTGGCTCTCGACGCTCGACTCCTGCAGCGATAAGCTGGCGAAGCACAGTTCCCCATAGGGTAATTAGTATTTAAGCTAAAGACTTGGCCTACACTTGCCACTTGCCACGGGAGCTGCTAAATATACTCGTATATCTCACAGATTTCTCAAGCGGCTTTGATCTGTACAGATAGCCGCCTGGTCGACCGACAGGGGGACAGTGAGACCGACAGTCAGACGGACAGTTAGACCGACAGTCAGACAGCCTGTGGTTGCCGCATCGTGGCCCACTTTGCCTGCGAGCCGCTTTCTGATTTGTATCTGCGAGATACTCGTACTGACATGCTTTTAGCAGCATTATAAACATTTTGTCTCGCCGTTGTTTTTATGCTCCCGCCCGCTCAAATCCTACACCGCCCCCTTCAGTCGCTCTTTTCTCCAAAAATTATGGCGCAACATTTTTGCTACTATTTGTCATCAAAGCGCATTCCACGAATCAGCAAAACTCGCGTAATTCTCGCATAAAAATAACTCATTTTCGTTGCTCTTTAATTGCTTTTGATAAATCGCCGCATAATCCGCTTAAATATTTATGCGATTTTTATACCAAAATCACTCGTATTTATTCTTCCCCCTCACTTTATATAAAATACATTTTTTTTTTATTTATTTGTTGCTAATTTTTCAGAGTGCTAATTAAACAAAGGACACACGTTTAAAGCTGTTTTTGAAATGTTTAAGACCTCGCATAAATTCGCATTTGTCTGTTTTGTTTTTATTTTTTTTTGTTTTTGGGTCTTGGTCGGTCTTGCTGTGGCTAATTAACGTGGGCGCCGCCACGCCCTCCAATCTAATGACCAATGTGTAGTAATGGCCATCCATCATGTGGCAAATGTATCGCATCATCGTTTCAACACATCAGACCCAAGCAGACCACATGCCACACGCCGCATGCCACAACAGATTTTTTTTACTATTAATTCGGCATTAAATTTCATTTTCAATCCGCAATTGCATTCAATTGAATTCGGTTTAAATTGAATTGAATTGAATGGAATGAAGTGGATTGGAGTGAAGTGAAGTGAAGTGGAGTGGAGTGAAGCTCTGGCACTGCTCTGCCGCTTATTGATCAATTTTGTAGAAAAATTACACCGTTGACCATTAAATTATTAACTTGGCCGTAAGCGGGCAAACCTGCTGTGCCAGTCAGGCACATGTGTGAGTCTGTCCGTCTTCGATGTTATCTCATTAAAGCAACTCAAACTGATTCCGATGTATCTAGTACTTCTTCTTCAACCTCGTCGCGCCTGCTTAGTTCAATTATAAAGCAATTGAATTAGTCTTTCAATAACCAAGTGGTTCATCTAGCTTTGATCTTTCGCCAATCCATCAATCAGTTTGAGCCACATCCACATTGATTATGTAACTGAGGCTGCCAATTTTCATTGCCTTCTTTTTTGATTCATTTTGGCGAATCAAATGCGTGAGTATTTGATTTTTTTTGTATCTTTGGCTAATTATATGAAGTACTCACAGCATGATTTGTATTTTTGTTGTATGTAAATTAGGTTAATAGTTAATTGGGTTAACTTCAATTGGAATTCGTAGATTACGCAATGTTTTAACAACGGAAATGCCAAAAGAAAGGGAAATCGACAAAGGCAAATCAAAATTCTTTTGAAGTTCATAATTTAATCAAGTTATGATATCTCAGCACAATTCTGCTCCAAATTAAATGCGTGTCTCTGTAATTATTCAGTTCTTCACAGCTTATAAAAGCCAGAAATATTAACCCCTAGTTCAAGGGTCATTGCGTGTCAGGGCTTTATAAAGAAGCACCTTTTAAGCACCTTTCCATACACACACACACACAGTGAGTTCTATTCGTATCCGGGCACGCGCCTCGTAAAAGAACATAAACTTCATTGTCGACAAAATGCGTAATTATGTCGGGAGCTAGCCAAAAAGTCAGACAACTATAAAAAAACGAAACAGAAAAAAAGCAGGAAAACGAAAACGAAAACAACCCCGAGCTATGGACAAACAAAAGCAATTTTGTGGCACAGTTTTAACACCTTTTTGGCCCGAAACACGCGCCAACTGCAAACAGTTTGCACAACTGGTCAGAGTAGAAGCTTCGGAAATTTATGGGAAATGCGAAAGGAAATGGAAAATGAAAACGTGGAACGAGGAACGAGGACTCATAACGTGTGGCCAGCAAATATAAAAAAATACAGAACTCTATGCATTTTATTTTTTATGTACACATATCTGTCGCTGTTTTATGTATTTTGACTCATCACACGGCGAGGACTGTGAACTGAAAGTCGAGCACGGAACACGCGACCGAGCGCATAATTTAATTTTCAAGGGTTTCGCATTCCACGTTCCGAGTGCTCCGAGGGTTGCCCGAGGACCCTTTTGTGGCTAAAAGGGAACGAGGACAGGGACGTGCGTGTGTCATATGGTTAATGAAAACGTTAACTGATGAGCTGTGGCTGAAACTGAACTCAACTGAAACTGCAGTCGAGTATTTGTTGGCAACATTATCATTAATTAGACGGGGCATTAGGAGCAGCAGAGGCAGAACAGGAACAGGAGTGATAAATGGATTTGCCAACGTTTATGTGGCATGCAACAGTCAGTATCGATACTCTGATAACCAAAAGCAATAACGATACTAGTGACGATGCCAAAAAGCCACGTCCAACGCATCTTTAGCATGTGAGTCAATTTTGTTATTTTGTTTCTGTTTGGCATCGTGGGTTTTTAATGCCACTCGGCCGCCCATGTGTGTGCCACAAGCCATGTTGCAAGAGCCAAGTTGCATCCATTGAGTTCTCTTCTATGCGACTGTGTCGCTTCATGTAATTGCTCTTTGTTTGCCATTTGATGTCATGTTCTTTGGTTCTGTTCTGCTCTAGCGTCCGTCTGCCCCTTTATCACCATCTCTTACCTGTGTAGGTTGCTGCCTCTCCTGCTCCCAATGATTGTGCAACACGCAATTGCCAATTGCTCATGCCAGTTGTCGCTGCTTCTTTCATTTTGCGCTGATTTGCCGCCAACATTTGCATGGAAATGTGCACAAAATAACGCGTGCTCTTGGCTTTGTTTATTGCCACTTCTTCGTCTCAGCCGGGTCGAGAGCCAGGCCATAACAAACACCAATTCCAACACCAACACTACTACCACTAACAGCATTAACGCTTTGCGTTTATTTTAGCCATATTGCTGCAAATTATTGTGGTTCCTTTTGCCAATCCAACGGATGTGCGCAATTTACACAGCAAAACTCTTGAATTGTCAACTTGGTCTATAAAAAATTGTTAAACTTGCTCAAATTTATGTTAAGACCAGGTTGCCCCTCACTCTACCAAAGAGAACTTGTTTGATGCTACAAAAATTGTAATTTTTTCTAGTTGGAAACACATAAGGAAAAGCTAACTATATAGACATTTATTTTTAAAATTTAGCTAGAGATATGAGATAGGATTAGGGATGAATACAGTAAAATTATATAATTATATGTTATGGTATTGTTCTTTGTACTTAAAAATAATATATCACAAATCGTTTTCTTTGGGCTAAGGACGATTTAAGTAACACACTTTTTAAATCACACTCACGAGTTCTACTCCTTGGAAGCCTATTGAAACCCTGTTGAAATTGCGAAAATTTTCATAACAGTCAAAATTAGCACTATATAAAACCTGGTGGATTCTATAAGTTTAACTATGCAGTCCATTCCGTTTACTTAAAGTTAACTACTCCTTGTCTCTTTAAAATTAAAGCTACTCCTTCTGAGCCCTTTAAAATGCTGATCTGTTTCGAATATGTTATTACTGCCTCAGCATTCGGTAGCAATCAATTTAATTGAGATTGATAGTCGCCAACTTCCGTTTCACTACACATTACATTCCGAAGAAGAATTGTCTTGTCCCTGCGATAGTTGGCAGCTGATAAGCTGCTGTCCCAGTCCCTGGCTTCAGGTGCGTGGGCCACAGGTTGCCAAATGAGTTACGGTGGGCATTGTGGATCTTGGGTTGATCTGGGACTGAAGATTTATGAGCGGTGGCATTTCTGGGGAACTCGCACAACCTCTGACTCTGGTTGACTGCCACGGGCACTTGCAACACGCGGCAGCACATCTCGCACATTTGCAGCGCATTGATTTTTGTCACTTGCACAGTTGATAGGCATCGGCAACGCGTGCCAGGTAATTAATCATATGAGAAGGTGTAACCGTAGAGTAGAAGAGAAAGCAATATACAGACAGACGATCAGAGTAGGAGAGGAGAGTTAACTGTACAGGAAACGATGGCTCATTATAGGATGCGCCAGTCCGGCGAATTGATTTAACGATTTTAGTAATACAACAAAATGTTTAGTCTCTAAAGAAGAGGAAACGTATTATACGGCATAGCTTCCTCATGCCCTGCGATGGATTGCTACGGATTAGGCCGGCCAGTGACGGTGATTCGAGCAGTGCAACACGTATAAAAAACGCAATCGATGTGATCGAGCCCAGTACGTCATCATCGTCATCATGGTCATCATGGTCATCATGGTCATCATGGTCATCATGATCATCATTGTCGCTACGACTTATCCTGCTCAGTACAAATCGTCCGTATGAAGTGAAGGCGTCATCGATCACGGAACGAGTGGACATCAAGTTGCTGTGTCTCTCGTTCTCCTCTTCCTGTTGCCGCCGAGTTCTCTCTCTACCACGTAATAACCGCAGGGGCGGGCCTCGACTGATTACTCTGCTGACCGGTGCACATCCGGCCAATTTTCGTCGCTCCTTTTCGCGCTTCTTGCGTAGACGTCCACTGCGTCGAATAGGCATTTCTCACTTCTCTGCAATGCCACAATTCTAAAATTATTTAAGTCTTTTGAACTTATTCACAATTCTTACTTTTGGTTGCCTGCGAAACGCTTCGATTGTTTGTGTATTATTAAAACTGTCAAAAAAAATCACTGCCGTACCGGACTAAAGTCAGTGCATGCTTAGAATTTGGGGCTTACAGTTTTTATATTTTCACACGTGTTGATATTTTTATATAATTTCTCACTTCACTGCAATGCCACAATTCTAAAATTATTTAAATCTTTTGAACTTATTCACATTTCTCATTTTTGTTGCCTGCGAACAGCTTCGATTCTGTTTGTATTATGAAAACATTCAAAACAAATCTCTGCCGTGTTGAAGTACCGGACTAAAATCAGTGCTTGCTTAGTATTCCAAACTTACAATTTTTATTGACTCAAAGGTGTTGTTATTTATAAATAATTCGAAACTACTTTTACAAAAATTCAGTTTTTATTTCTAGAAAAATACAATGAAATAGAAAACATGATGACAAAAATTACTTAAAGCCCGAAAAGTAAACAAAAATATGCTCGATTAAAGCATCCTTGCCAGGGCTGCAAGGCGAGGGGCTGCCCACTTGCTACAAACTAGTTCCAGAGCTTTAAATATTTATCGAAAGATTCGATAACATTATCGATATATGCATATAATCCCAATTTTTATGTTATTCCATTAAACATTCTGCAATTTTGGTGTAGGAGACGTGTTTTACTGAGTTTTGACTGAAAAGCTAAAAGGTTTATGCACAAATGGTCATTATATGGTCAGGCACGACTTAACGCTTTGACAAAGTAACTGTACATTTACATGGCCGGCAGCCAATTGGCCTATTGAGCCTTTTGCGCCTGATTATAATGCTTATTATTATGCCAACACAGCTGCAGACCATTTGTTGTCAATTCTGTTGGTTGGTACACTGCAGTTGTAGGTGTTCAATTAAATATGCAAACAGCTTCAAATGTGTCTCGACTTGACCGAGTTCAAAGTCAAATTTGCCAGCAACTACGTTCGGTTTATGCATTTATCTCTATCTTTTGCCTTTTAGCCCATGCTCACTCGCATACACATATTTCGATATCGAAAAGTTCATTGCCAAATGGATCAGTCGTCGCCATTGGGTCGCCAATCGGGCAATCGTCCGATCGGTCGATCAACTGCAGCTGTAGAACTGACTGACTATACATTGAGTCACACGCCGGTCCACCACCACCACCATCACTACCAACAACAACAACAACAAAAGAAACAATCAATTGCCAACTGGAAAACCGACGACTGCCAAGTTGCAGCAACCCCAACCTCCAATTGCCGGCTGTTGTCGGGGCCTGAAAACGGTTTGCCGTCAAATTTGTAGGCGGCTACAAGCCAAATGGGTTTTGTTTATTCCTAGATACCTTAACGATGGGGTAATCAGCTACTTAAGCAGTTTTCTTACAGCAGCAAATATGGGAGTCACTATATTCTATGCTAACTTGAATAAAGCAAAAAGAATCTTTGATTTGTTTTTAGAGTAGGAATATTAAATTCGAGAAAAATTTATGAATTTTTTCTTGTTAATTAAAAGTTTAACTAGTGTATGGTATATTTAAAACTGTGTAAAACGTATTGTCAAATTACTATTTCTCTTGGGGTTACTAACCCCATTTAAATGTATTCAATTTCCGACTTAGTTTTTCATCAAATACATTTTTAGAGTATCCAAACTTCTTTGTTACATTCTTACCATTTTCTGCTTCTAATCTCTTTTTTATTATTTATTCTTAACCTTTTTTCGTTATAAATTCTAACCATATCGTTTTCATTTTGATTTAATTTACGGTTCTCGAATCGCTCGGACACCTTGAATAATGTGTGTCTATTTATAAAATATGAATTACGAGAGTTTGAGTTTGTGTCTTACTGTAACTACAAACAGATTAAAGGTTATAGAGTAACGCTGAGCTGCGCTGTGCTGTGCTGTGCAGAGTTGCATTTTTAATTGCTAATTAATTTGCCCGACACTCCAAAAACAATAATAATGCCCCACAAGATAAGCGACTATATCAATTACCCTCAAACACCTGGTGATACTCCAGTTAACCTAACGCTAAACAAATATAATTAAGTTGAAATTAAATGCATGAGGTATGCGAAATGTTTAGCAGTCACTGTCATTGCGTGGGAGGCTGATAAATTAAACAAAATGGAGGCAGAAATAACTTGGACTCCAGCCCGGAGTTTAACTCTTTGACTGTGGCTGTAGCTGTGGCTCTGGCTGTGTCTGTGGCTCACATTAAACAGCAATTAAGCTTAATTATAGTTGTCGCCGTTTTTAGTCAGCGCTGTTGTTTATGTGCAGCGTGTATGCAAAGTAGTTGTTGCTGCAACACGCGTCGGTCTGCCACACGTCCCACTCTCCCAAACTCACCTCCTCCCTCCTTCTCCTACTTCAATTCTGTCAACATTGCAGCCATGGGCCAGTTAGCATTCGGCGAGAGGAGTTCCTGTTTTTTATTTGGTTTCTGCTGGCCTGCGTCTTCGTCTGCGACTGCGCCCCTTTGTCAGACACACCAGCACACGATACGACACGACCAAACACGACACGAGTGCGTCCCTCCATTTGCTAATGGGCACTTTTGTATATTTCAGTTGGCTTAAAATGGATGAACCCGCTCGCTCATTCCTCCTTTGAGCCATATGCGGTATGTGGCATGAGACATGTGTGTGCGATTGTGTGTGGGTTACCCTCTGCATGTTGTATGTTGTCTTGTTGTGGGTGTCTCCTGTCTCTGGCAGCTGGACGCTGCTCTGTCTGCCTGAAAGTAAAAGTTGTTGCGGAAGACCAAGAAGTTGGCTTAAAACTTCAACTAAAAACTTACAATTCACAAATAGCAGAATTTTCATAAGCTGTGATCTCTGGCTGTTTGTGGTAGAGTTGTCACCCTGCTGAAAGTAAACAACCGTAGAACAATCGATTGGCTACGCTTGAAAAGGGGAACTAGTTTTAATGAAGTCATTCAAGATAAAAGGAACGAATTGGCATGAACTCTATTGAATTATTATAGAAAAACTAACAGAAAATGGACATAAATTAAGGGTGAATGAAGGATAAATGGATAAGTAATTAATTTAGATCAATTTTCAGGGTGAAACTATAGTTAAGAGTGAGCTAATAAACGAATAAGCAGCAAAATAAGATAATTATCTGTTTATTAGGGATTAAATGTATAGGGGCTAATGACGAAGGCATCTTAAATATTATAACATAAAGTGAGTGACTCATTAATTTTAAAATCCATTCAGGAAACCAAATCACAGCAAATCGAATTTAAACTAAGATCACCCACAGTAATTAGCTTTAGAATTAAATAAGCTGAATCTGTATAATTGTTATGATTGTTTCTACTCACTTCCTATATAAGTATGTGCATAAATCTATTGCTCTACTGGCACATTAACCAGATTGGCATAATAAACAGTACACCCACTTGAGGACTCAATTCAATTCGATTTGATTCGTATTTGTATGCACAATTTGGCATTGGGTTTATTTGATTTATTTATCTTAAATGATTTGCCTCTAAATGAGCACAACAAAAGCGCACAAATTAATTGAAAATAATGAAAATAAAAAAAAATATATATATAGAAAGATATATCTATCAGTCTGTGAGACGACAGACGCACGCGATCTGACTCAAATCGCATCAATTTCATATGAAACGCTTTTGTTCCGAGTTAAATTTCAAGTGGGTGCACTGAGGGAAAAGGCAACCACTTAGTGGTTGAGTGGCTCACTGCCAATGCGATTTGTGCATTTATCAATTTGTGGGGTCCTCATACCTACACGTACTCTCCATATGGATGTACATATCTATATCTGTATCTGAGAGTTGTTTAATTTTTTTTTTTTATTATTATTACGTTTATCTAGCAATCTTAAGCCAATTTAATAAGCAGCTTGAACGCAAAGTTGAGCTGTCAGTGGTAACATGATTAATCAGCGCAACGCACAACAATTGAAGATACTTCACAGATACAAGAAAAGAGAGGCAAAGAGAGCGAATGATGAACTGAATCCCATCGCCCACGTTGAGCTTGATGGATGCGTGGCAAAGTCATGTGGCAAGCGTTGACTTCACTTGGCTTTCTTCCAACTGTCTGCAAATGTATCTGTGAGTACTTCTGCACAACCTCATAGATATATATCATCTCATTCAAGTTTGATCAAACAAACTGGTTTACTTTATTTTTGAGGGAACTCTCCGTCTCCGTCTCATAAATAAATGAGCCTCATCAAAATCAAACGACTTATAATTTCCAACGACAACAATTTTATCGCCACAATCAAAACAACATGACGCGTCCAAAAAAAAAAAAAAAAACTACACACAGAGATGAAAATAATAATAACGATAAAAAAAAGAAGAAAAATGCAGTTGAAATTATTATTATTTTGGTTTTTGAACAATTTTCAAGCACATTTGCTTGACATGTTTGTTTCGTGTACAAAATATTTTGATAACGATCACAACAATCAACTCAAAAAGCAATTGAGCCAAAGAGACATCGAATTCGACTTAAACATCGAGTCACACTTATCGGCTTTACATTATAATCTAAACGAAATTATTGTCTCTTAGCTATTTTTGTTGCTCATAAATATCTTTGGGCTTTTTCTACCATTTAATAAATAAAGACATAAACCACTACAGCTTTATATATTGTACAGTTTATGTACATTTTTATTTTATTTGATTCCCTAATAACCTAACTGTAAACTGACATGTAGAGTTTTCCAATAGAGACCTTCTCTCTTGGCGCAATCCACTGCCAAATCGAGTGAAATCTTATGAATTTATCATTTGCATTGCCAGGCACGTAATTGGGAAATGTTAATAATTGTATAAAGTGCATGTGAGTGCAGTAAATATAATTTCAATTCAGGAATTCGATAGCACATTTAACTGACACTGGCATTGAATGGTTGATAAACCTTCAGACAGATAAATAAATCGATAGCAAACTGAAATTTATGTTTGAGTTCTCTAAGGGGTTTGGAGTAGAGATATAGCTGTCTATATTCGATACATGTTTCACCGGAAATTGGTTTAAAAACATATCAAATATGGAGGTTATAAAATTTCCTTTTAATTTATTTAAAAGCAAATTTGTGCATGAAAAATCTATTGGTTAATTGATTATTTTAAATAAGACTTAATTCTAAAATAATGCCAGTTCAATTATTTGTTGTCCAGTGTTTTCTTTCAATCATCTTCTCTGCTGAAAACTTCAAGATAATTCAGTTAAATAAAATTCCTTTTTGGTTTTTCAAAAACATTTTATTATTTGATGATTTTGTGCCAGCACTTTTTGGTGTTTTGAAACGATATAGAGACACATAAGTTTACATACATACATAATACGCTAGCTAAGTAGTATCAACTACCAGATACATACATTAACATATATAATTATTCATATATATATCTCAAATTATAGGCTACATACAAACTAAGATAAGTTTATGGCTAAGGGATAAACTATACAAAAACTAGGCGACAAATGACACGTGGCGATAATGTTGTCCTACAACTTAGCATTGATTTAGGTTAAGTATACAAGGATATATGGTTCTATGATTAAGTATGTACTATATGCACTTTAATACACGGGACTCCCCACATTTCAAATCATACGATTTGCAGCGAGAGAGTTAAGAGAACTAAAACTGAACTAAGGTTTTGTAAATGTGAATGCATACATATTAAGTTAGTTAGTTAGTTAGGAATTGGTGCTTAGATTAAGATTTGCCCTTTAAAATGTATTCAAGCAGGTGGAAATTTCATTTACTTAATCTACGCTTAAGGTTTTTGCAATAAGAGAGAGCAATTTGATTTTATAGATATGTTTATAGATGATGATTGAAGCATAGGATTTAAATATGTTTCAACGAGCTTTACTGCTCTCTGCTCCTTTTAAACTAATTAGTTAGTATTCAGGTTTTGATTATTGGGTAATAGTAACCATTTACTAAACAATTTCTCATTTAAGCTTAACTAAAGTCCTTTGGATTGTGATATAGTTGATTTGTAGCTGTTTTCTTTTTGCTCCTGCGATCAAGACCGCTCTGCCGTTGCTCTCACTTGTTCTTGGGCAAGTGTCGCTTCATGTGCAGAGCGAGGTGATCACTTCTCGCAAAGCTTCTCTCACAGACGATGCACTTGAAGGGCTTGGCGCCAGTGTGTTTGCGATAGTGTCGCGTCAGTTCATCGGAGCGAGCGAATCGCCATTCGCATTCGGGCCACTGGCAGGTGTAGGGCTTTTCACCTGCAATAGACAGAGAAATAGATGGCGTGATTAGTTAATGAAGACAGTTGTTTAATTAGAAGGAGTAGAGTTTGAGATGCAATTTTAAAGATACAAAGTGAATTTGTTGATTGTTTGCAGATTTGAGTATGTCATCAAAGAGCTACTTGTCTTGCATTGACATACGAGTGAAGCAATGTAGTTTAAGCATGTATTCACAAATTAACATTTTCATTGAAATTTCATGTAACTCGCAGAACAACAACACGACAACGATGGCGACGACAAGAAAACGGCAGCTGGAGCAAATGGTAAGTCAATTCGCAGTCAAAGTTACTCTCAGTCGCATATTTTATGATTTGGAGTCTGTTTTTGTTTGTTTGCTACTCTTTTTGTGGCACACGACTTGCTGCTGACGATGTCCCATTACCAGCGACAGTAACAACAACAACAACAACGACATAAGGTAACCACAGCTACAGTAACAACAAAACAAACACGACGACATTTGCAAGTGACTTTTGTTTAGCTCATGTCGAGGTACCAACAAAAATGCGACCAGCCGGTGCCCAAAAAACCACGAAAAAAAAATACTTTTGGCCCCGCTGCTCTATGACTAATTCCCTCCAACTGGGGCCAATCGTCGCTGGATTGCCGGGTGTATATGTGTAGATGTCGGCATGTTTTTGGCATTACAAGTCGTATTGAACATAAGCATAAACATAAACATTCGTGTTCAAATTGAAATTGAAATTGAATGAAATAATTATTGCGGTTTTAAATTTTGCTGAACTTGACATTTTATGGCATTATCCAACCATTGTGTTTGACTATTCGTATCGAGTACTCACTCGAGCGTACTGTATCGAATGAATACTGTATGCGATTGGCATTGTGCACAACGAATCGCATTGGTTTGGGATCAATAATCAGATTGCTTTCAGAGGGAGGAAAGTGGATTAAAACTAAAATCATTTGAATAATATTATAATACAGCATTTTTATTTATATTTGGTTTAGCTGCGTATTTTTTCACACTTTGATCGCACTTCTAAGCTCATCTTAGCCCTGAAACCCTTTTCACAAAATTATTTTAATCAGCCACAAGTTGTTGTTGTCGATGTTTGTTTTTTACAACGCAAATCGAGTATTTCTTTTTTTCCGTTTCGTTTGAAATGCCTCTTGAAACTAGACGAGATGAGATAGGATGGGTGAGTTGAGAGAGGGGGGCGCTGTGAGGAAGAGAGATACTCTGCTCAAGTTGAGGCACTTGGAGTGGCACTCAGCTGACACTTTTGTAGGATTTTCGAATAGAAACTCAATACGGGCGACTCGTGGCGTGACTTATTGGTTTATTTAGATCTCTTTTAATGAATTTAAGTGCCTCGGAGATGACTGAACATAATCAAAAATTTACCTATCGACACTTACAGCTGTGTATGTGTGTAAGAAGCTTTGTTTGAAGCCAAAAAAAATAAGAAAACATTGATAAATGTGTAGTGAGTCATGGCTTAGAAACTGACCAAGAGAACAGCAAGCAGAGCGGAGAGCATCGAGCACTCGTGGGAATATCATTTGGCAATGCCAAAACAAACTAAAATCGCTTGTAACTAAAACAAAGATCAGCATCGTATCGGAGGCCGACGTTGAGTCTGAGTCTTTCTGGGGCTGTGGCTGTGGCCGGGCAAACAACAAACAAAACTTATGTAAATGTTGTTTTGTAATGGGCGATGAACGCAATGCGATAAGTTCGAACGGAATTACTTCATAATTTTTACGTATAGCGGCGATAAGCGCAACATGCACTAACAATCAACCTACTCATAAATACAAACACACACACATGCACATGCACATGCACATAAAGATATATAAATAAAGGCCCACAACGAGCTGGAAGACAAGACTAGCCGCAGGCCATATAGTCTATAGTTTGCGGTCCAGCTCTGAAACCTCCTCCAGTTGCCTTGCTATAGAAATCAAACTAATTTATGGCAGTGCGAACATATTAGCAAACAAATCAGTACAAAATAAGCCCAGCCTGTGGCCCAAACACGTCCAGTTACCAATTCCAAGAGAGACTTTACTTTCCGCTCTTTTTACTGGCAGCTCAGCTGATATTGTAAAATTTATGCGCTCGTTTGCAGCATAAAGATTAGTTACCAAGTGATTTTCTAATCGCTTTGTCCAGATAAAAACAAAAAGCCCAAATAAAAACGCGAAATTTACGAGCTTAGAAACAAAAGACTTGGGCAACAAACTCGATTTGTGCTGTGCGTCTTTTACTTGCAAATATTTAAACTAAATGGTCTTCTGCTAATCAACAGAGACAACAACACTTCACTTCAAGCTGATGTCTGGCGCCACCAAATGCCGCAGCTTCAAAATTGCATGAAAAATGTGTGTACACATCAAAGTGTGTGTGTGTTGACTGGGGCGTTCGACAACTCGACGTTAACTAAGTCAAAAGCCAAACAAACGGACAGCCATCAGACGGTAGCCACAAATGCTTGCAGCCCCACTTGAAAGCCTACTGCGAAATAGCCTGGCCAAGAGAGATTTGAAGCAAATGCTCAAAGAGTTGGGCATTAGGCCAAAAGATTCAGTTGAACATTCGTGTTGGCCCTGGGCGGGTGCAAAGGCAATTAAATCGGCTTAAAAGAGAGGTTTATGGCTAGATAATGGAGTGTCCTAGAATAGGTAGTAGATAGAGAAGGAAAAGAATGGAAAAGCAAGGAAGCTATGTAGGAAGAGAGAGCTGTTTCAAAAGACAAGAAATATATGAATGATGAGCTCTCATATCGATTATTAACTTCTAGCTTTAGCTACAGAAATTAACACTCAAGTAAAGTAAATTTTTACAGCTTTTTTATTGCACAAAAATCCAAAATTAATGATTTTTTTACACTTGTAAAAACCCCCAAATTATTCAGTTTTAAACGATTAGTTATAACCCAATTTAATTGCAGGGTATTACGAGATTCACCTTGAGGCTCGCACTTGTCATCGGGTTCATCAAATGTCTCGTTTTTCTTTGACTGGGGCGTTAAGTTTATCAGTTAAGTGAAAATCAGCGCAGCTCAGCGTAAAAATCATAATAATAAAATGTTGTGTTTTTATTTTTTTGGATTTTATATTTTTAATGCAGCGTTTTAAGTTTGCGCATAAATCAGCTGGTCATGTGCGATTAATAAAACGCTCTGGAGTAGGAGACGTGAGTCGGGAGCTGGAGCTGGAGCGGGACTGCAAAACGAAGGCGACTTTTTTCTGTATTTTTCAGTACTTTTTTGGGGCTGGGTCGAGAGTTGAAAGTCGCGAATCAGGGGCATAAAACGTGTGGCCCATAAAACCGAAGACAGGTGATCAACAGCCAGCATCAGGCAGGCAATGAACGATCCAAACAGATCCAATGGGCAGACAGAGAGTGAGACAGGCAGACAGACAGATCGGCAAACATAACGTCAAGTGTAATCTGAGCAAGAAGGAAATGCAGGCCAAACGTGCGCCCAGCTGATGGCGTTGGCGATTGGCGATTGTTGATGTTGTTGCTGTTGCTGCTGCTGATGTTGCAACTGACCGCACAACAAAAACCACCGAAACCGAAACAAAAAACAAACCATAGAAATCACGATTTTTGTGGTTGTATTTACACCGAAATTGAAAAAGAAAAACAGCCAAAAAAAAAGAGGCAAAAGGCGCTCCAAGCTCTTGGCAAATTATGTGCTGGCAACTACAAATATGAGTGCGCGAATTAATCAAAAGACTCTTTTTTTTTGGGTTCCTTTCAGCCCAAACAGTTGCTCAATGCAGCTGTGCAGCGGTGAACCACTGTAGTGGAGCTCCACTGTAGCACAAGCGCATCGTCAGCTAAATTTTGTGGTGTGGTAATAAGCCAACCCACGTCCACAAAGGATCGAAGTAGGTGTGTATGTGTATTTGACAGCGTATTAGCCTCGCGGCGCCTTGTAACCAAATCCAAAACCAGGTGGGTGATGGGTGGGTCAGTGGTGTAGTTAACAATCAATAACAACTTACCCGTGTGTATCCTTTGATGCGCCTTCAAATGCGAACTCTTCGTATACACCTTGGAGCAACCTGCGGATAGAAAAATCAACAGAAAGTTTTAGAATAGGATTTACAACTCAATTTAAAGAGAATAAAAAGTAAAGAAAGGAAATGTCTTCTAAATTTAAAGCGCTTCTAGCAGACTCTTAACAAGTCTAAACTAAACCGCTGATTGGCAAATGAGACACATATTTAATTGCAATCATTTTGGCGTTTTTTAAAGTGGAAATCAGCTGAAATTGAATGCGCAATTTATCTGAGTAAAGCACACATTTGAAACACAGCCAAAATCTTGATAACAAAAGGCTATGAGAAAAGAGCCACATTTCAAAGTGGCTGCAAGTGCAGCTGGTTTTAGCTGGTTTCAGTGGGTCAGTGGGCGTCAACGGCTTTAATTAAGCCCATTGAAGTTGGTAGTTGGCAGATGGAAGCACAGATGCTGTAAGCTGTATGCTGGGAACTCAAGTCGGGTGAAAGTTGCAACAAGATTCACTTGCAAACACAGCAAAAAGATCACTGATCACAGCACACACAGCATGAGACATTTACTTGGCACTTAAAAGGATGCTTAGAGATCCCAGCACGTCCGCTCTAATTGAAAGCTGAGTACAACGTGCCTAGCATACAGTAGACAATGCCCAAAAACTTGGCCAACACCAACAGCGGCAATAGCGGCTACGGTGGCAATAACAGCTAAAAATACTCGCACCATTCAACTGACAAACATGGCCAAAAGCGAATTGATAGCTAAAAAGCGAGGCAAGAATGTTGCGTCGACGCCAAACAACAAACAGCAACCAGAAACAACAACCAAAAGTAACAACAACAACAACGATGACAGTTAGACGCGTGATTGGCCTGGTCTATAGAGCGACGAGGATTGCTGATCACAGCCAACTTCTTGGACATAACTCACTTGCCACGCAGTTGCAATCTCGAGTCGTGTGCAACTTGCAACTGGAGTCTTTCAGAGTCACAGAGTCTCCAAGTCTGATGCGTGCGTTTATGGCATAATAACTTCATTTGGACAGCATTTTTGTTGCCAAGCAATCGTGGCTCAAATAATATTTTATGGTCGAGAGCGCGCTTTTTGTCTAAAAATGGCCACAGCAAACGTGTCAGACAATTGTCAATTATTTATTAGTGGCAACGCACGTAGACAGGGACGCCAGAGACGCCACTGAGACGGACAGACAAACATTTGGCTAGACAACGTCGGCATTTAGCTGGGTTAAGTGCTTTTTGGGTTCTACGATACGAGCAAATCGGCATCAAAAACAAAACTCTTCAAAGCTAATGGACACTGAATTATGTAAAGTTTGTTGCGATTTAATGTTTGATTGATCCAAGCTGATAACATTAGCTATATTTGGCAAAAGCTTCAATTGATTGGGGATTTCCAAGTGAAGCTCAACTCAATTTAACTGAGACTTTAACGCTACTTGTTCGTCTTCAACTCTGTTCAAAGTTTGACATTGAAAATGCATTTAAGCTGCGACAAATGAGAGCGTTATGACTTTAACTAATTAGAATTACAAAAGGGGAGAAAACTAAATTAGAAAAAGCGCCACAACAAGCTGTCAATAACATTGAAAGACGGACGAATAGATAATAAATAAACCTATAGATAAGTGGAGAATAAATAAATGACGATTGGAAAAACGCTTCCCGCATGCGCAATGAGTTCAATTGCCAAGATCTGAAGCTGAACGAGCCAAATGGAAGTATGTAATGCCAGCGGGAGAGGTGGGAAAAAGAAACAAAACTGTTTGCCTCTCACTCTCTCATACTCTCCACCGCCCTCTCTTTCTCTTTTTCAGCGCTGTTACAAAAAGTGTCGCAAAGCGCGCGAAATGATAAACGAGTCGCACACGCAACGCATGACAAGCAGTTGAAGGGGAAGCTGCAGCTGTGTGGCTGTGGGGATGAAGAGAAGGGCGTGGGGACTGGGCTGCGACTCAGCAGGTGTCGCAGCCAGTGTTGCCAACTACTCGAGTGCAAAAACAAGAGAAATGGACTGGGAAATACTAGGAAATGTTTAAGTAAAATAATAAAATATTTGTGCGATGCTATTGAGCACTACTGAGCGCTTGATCAGCGTGGGTATTAAAGGAAAGGGGAAAGGCTTCAATCAACGCTAAGAGTAATCATCAGGAAAGTATCGAATAATCTAGAGTTCTACATCAACATTTTCAGATTTACTTTCCAGCTCAGGAAGGAATCGATTTTTTGCTGAGAGCTTGCCTTATCCCGCCTAGCCCCTAAACTATGTTTAAAGCAGCTTTAAGTTAACCATAAAACAGCTAAGATAGCAGCACAGTTTGGCCACGCAACTCATTCAACTCACCCACAAAATCACAGTGATGAATGCGACGCTTTTCCAGCTCCGGATTGTTCCTCCGATTGTAGCGAACGGTGCGAACGCTCATCAGACTCGCGATGTGGGCGGGTGTGCCCGGTTGGTGGTGGGAGTGTCTGCCTCTTCGGCCGCTACTCGACGGTGGAGGTGGTGGCGGTGGTGCAGGCTGTTGCTGCTGTTGCTGAGCTGCTGCTGCTGCGGCTGTTGCTGCATTGGCGGGCGTTAGAGTGGTGAGCGTGGTGGGCGTGGCGGCGCCAAGAAGCTGCAACGTAGGTGGTGGATTTACTAAGCTGGGACAAAGTCCAGCCAGACCATGGCCCTGCTGATAGGGCGGTGGGGGCGTGGTGCGTCGCTGGGCTTGAGCAACAGCAGCAGCTGCTGCCACCATAGAGGCGCCAGGACTGCCGGGATCTGAGCTGGGAGGTGTCAGCGGAGGCACGAACATGTGGCGGGTGGAACTGGAGCTGTTGGAGGAGCCGCTGCCCGAGGAGGAGGCGGAAGTGGCGGAGGGCGTGCTGGGAGCGGCGGGTGGGCAAAGCTGCAGCAACTGTTGCTGCTGTTGTTGCTGCTGTTGGTGCTGCTGCTGTTGTTGTTGCAGCACATGTTGAGCTGTGGGAGTGGCAGTGTTTGTTGCTGCTGTGGCAGCGGCTGATGGCGGGTGTATTTGGTATTTGGTGTGAAAGGTCTAAAGAAAGAGAGAGAAAGGGCATAGAAAGAGATAGTTATAGTGTTGCTGTTGGTTCAAAGGTCGTTCCCGTGGCGCATTCTCACCTGACTGCTGTGCCAGCTGTAGCCATAACTGTTGCTGCTGCTGTTGCTGCTGGTGATGATGCTGCTGCTGCTGTTGCTGCCAGCAGATGAACTGTTGTTGCTGCTGCTGTTGCTACTGTTTAGATATGCAGCGCCTGTTGTGCTGTTCAGTTGAGATGCGTATTGTTGCTGATAGGAGTTGCTACTGTTGCTGTTGTCGTTTCCAGTTGCCTGCTTGGGACTGTTGCTGCCGCTGTGCTGTTGCTGGTGCTGCTGTTGTTGCTGCTGCTGCTGATGATGTTGCTGCTGTTGTTGTAGCTGCAGCTCCACCACTTCGGCAGCGGGTGGCAGTCCAGACAACGAGAGACTCGGATGATGCTGGTACAAGTGTTGCTGCTGTTGCTGATAATGTTGCTGATAGTGTTGTTGCTGCTGCTGCTGTTGTTGCTGGTGGTAGTGTTGCTGTTGCTGCTGCTGTTGTCGCTGCTGCTTTTCAGTTTTAATCTCCATGGGACTGAGCATTGGTGTCGAGAAAGTTTCGAGCAGAGTTTCATCTATTGCTTCCATTTTGACCTGTGGCAGCAGCTGTTGTTGCTGCTGTTGCCCTGTCGCTGCTGCTGCCGAATTGTCGCTGCCATTGGCTACTGCACTGCTGGCACTCAGCATGAGTGCATTCTCCGGATCAATATTCTGTATGGAGGAGGCAATATCATCCCACAGAGGAGGCCTGTGATACGGATCGTCAAGAGCATCGGCAAAAAGAGGCTCTTTGTTTTTGGTTTCTAAGGTCGGGAATTGATAGAAAAAAGAATTATTTGGGATTAATCTCAAACTTTAATCAACTTGCTAATGCCTTATGTAAATCTATTTGGCCAGGCAATTATTAATGCAAACAATGAAATCTCGCATATGCATGAAATTTATAAACATTCAAATCGATTTGACGATTTGAAGATTTGTTTGACTATTTTTAGCTTAATGCTAACTGGGAACCGACTGAGAGTGTAGATAAGACTAGTAAGACTGTTTAGCTTTCAAAGAAAAATTAATAATGGCTTAAATATTTAAAATTTTCTCATTAAAAACTAGGAATTGATTACGGGAAGTGTAAAGAAAATATTTCAAACAAACTCTTCATTTTTGGGAGAGCTGATAAATCTAAAATCTTTTTTATAGCGCATTGCATATTCGTCTAAGATTTAACTTTTGGCTTTTTCCTCTGCTCTTCCGCTCCTCTAGCGTTTTTTCTCTTTTTGGCTATAAGTTTAGAGCGCGTCTCAAATTTCACATTCAGCAGAGAAACGCAACTTTGAAACAAAAACGAAAAGCAAAGACATTGTCTACTCCCTTCCCTCCTCACTCTCTTCCACCTTGTGTCTTTTTTTTTGGCTTCTTTTTGCTATTGACTTGCGAGATTTCACCATGCGTGTAATTTTGTGTGCTCAGCTTCCCCCACTTCTCTCCTCTGCCACTCCTCCCACTTACCATACAAATACTCCTTGTCTGCGCCGCTGCCAGCTGAGTTGCCGCCCGTTCCATTGCCTCCCGTCCCGCTGCCACCGTAGCCCAATGCCACATCGTAGGGCGCTCCATCGTAGAGGGGCGCACATCCATAGGCGGAATTTGAATTGGAATTGGGCGAGCCGGCGGGTTGTTGTTGTTGTTGCTGCTGGGACTGATCGCTGGTGTAGCTGGAGGCAGTCAGCTGCCAGGCATCCAATGCGGTGCTTGCTGCTCCACTCTCGCCACTCTGCAGACTGTGGTGCAAGTGATGCTGATGATGATGCTGATGATGATGTGCATGGGAATGCGAATGATGATGCGAATGCAGGTGATGATGATGGAACTGATGGTGATGATGATGATGTGAGGCTGCCGAGTTGTTGTTGTTGTTGCCAGTTTGGCTATCATTGCTGCTGTTGTTGTTGTTGTTGTTGTTACTATTACTGCTGTTGTTGTTGTTGTTGGAGGCAGCAGCAGCAGCGAGCACTTCCAGTTCAACATCAACGGGCTCAATCTTATGCAGACGTCCCATCAGCTCGTGCCGATAATCCAGTTCCGGGGACTGCAAAACAGATCAAGAAAATAGTTAGTAAGTTCTAAGTGTGTGTGTGTGTTGGAGTGTGTGTATGTGTGAGCCAAGATCCCACTCTCGCTGGATGCTTCATAAATTTTGATTAAATTTTTATCGCTGGCCAACACTTTGAGCCGCTTCTCACTGCCACTTTCCGCTTATCTTTATTTTAGCCGTTTTCTTTTCTTTATTTTTATGGCGAGCATCGCTTTTTGTGAGCCGTTTTCGATTTAATTTTCATTTGTTTTTTTTTTCTTCTCCATTCATTTCTTTTGCACCGAAATTTGTTTGTAGATTTGTCCCCTGATTTTTTATACACATTTTTTATTGTTTTGTGCGCTTAATGCGCATGCGCTTTCAGGAATGCAAGTTCGTTGCCTAAGTCATTGTCCAGGCAGCAGCGCAGTCGACGCTGACAGCGACACATTGTGCAAACGAAACTTAACACTCGAAAAGTGTTAAGAAATGGACATGGAAAGCATGGAAAATTGTTAATTAATTACTTGTCAATCAATTTGTTAAACAACAATGCAACTGCAAACACTCAAGCAATTATTTAATTTATTCTATGCAAAAAACAAAGCACTTGGACTCGGTCTCAAGAGATCTTATCAATCAAGCGTAACTTGCCATTTCGCTGCACTAAAGTGAACTATTAATCATACACTTTATATAACTAAACATTCCTGATTTCCATAATTAATCAAGAGATTTTATCTCTCAGCTAAAATTAAAATGCAGATATCATTTACAATCATTTGAGAAATCAATTTAATTCTTTGCTTACGACTAATATATTCCTACAATAAAATAAAATATATTCTCATACTTTTTACATAGTATATATTCCCTAGATACAACTAACATTAATTCTAAATTTTATTTAATGGAAAAAAGACATTTAATCCAAGGTTGCATAGTGTTTTTGTCGCCTTTGGCTTTAGGAAATTTATGGGCAATTTTTAGTGTATAGCCAAAAGTTAGTGACAAACAACAACATTGTTTGGCAGCTAATTTATGACAACACTTAACGTTGTTTAGGCACACATAATAATCATTTGGCAAATTAGAGAAACTTTTTTTTTATCCCTGGCTTTTCACATGCAAATCAAGTCGGGCCAAGAAGCGGGCAATATATCAAAAATATATAAAATGGAAAAAGTCTTAAGTGTTGATCGGAGAGGGTCTCCAGTGAAGTTTTAGACCAGTAAAACCAAAACTAAGCTCTGACTCAATTCAAACACTGCTCAATACTGACTCACACACACGCACACACACACACACATAGGCAACCCACCAACGTAGTTCGTTTCTTTTTTTTTATGAGCTGAAAATTTACGAGCGTGGCAAATTATTTTGCCGCAATATTTTTAGCCAACATTTTTCATTTTATTGGCTGTGGTTTTAGTTTTATTTTTTTTTTTGCACACTCGTATAAGTACATATATTCTTATTTCTTTTATTCGGAACTCAAGTATTTGGAACGGTACTTGAAAAATGTTTACTCGGCCCAGAGGTCAACATGGCGTGTGATAATTTTAATAGATTTTGGTTTCTTTTGCCTGCCGGTCCACAAATATGAGTAATCATATTCGACTGACTTTGGCTTTTCCAAATGCATTTCCACGAATCGCATTTGGAGTTTTCCAGCCTGTGCAGACCAGAAGCGAAGAGTTTTTTAGCTGCTCGTTTAGTGAGCTTAACACGCAAATGACCTCATAAAAATGCGTAACTTGTCGCCTTGGAGCGCTGCGTCGCGTTGCGTTGCGGAATCTTTAAGTGGCCCTCTCGGCATTAGTTCGATCCGAGTTGGACTTTGCCAGTTGGCAGTTGGACAACGGTAACTTGCGTCAGTTCCAACTAGAAGTAAGTACCTCAAACTGAGGCCTGACACATTGACAACAACCATAAGAAATGAGAAGTAAGTGAAAAAGAAAAAAAAAATTAACAAAAAAAATAACATGAATTTCAATTATGAACCTGTTCTTTTGGGCTTTCGCTGTGCCAAGTTCTCTTGGAGCTCTTGAGTCTCTTGTGTCTTGTGCCTAGTGAAATTATGTTCAGGTAATTCTTTTATATTTCTTATTATATTTTTTATATACTTTTCAATAAGCGCGTACGCCAAGTTATTTTTGATTCTTTCTTTCATTTCTGTTCTGTTTTGCTTTTAGGCATTAAAATGCCGTTGTCAACAATCGCAGTGGATAAATGGGCATTACGTACACACAACCAAAACAATTTGCATAAATTGAGCACAATGAGGAAACGAGGGAGATCGTCTTGTACCGTTCTCTGAGCAGCTAATGTTTTATTGATATTTATATTGATATCGTTATTGTTATGGATTTGGCCCATTTTGAGCTGAGCAGCAATACATTCACTTGTAAGTATTTAATTGTTATTGTTAAGTAGTAATTTTTATAACAAACAAATGCTAAATTATAAATTTAATTGCTATTTTTAAATGTTAAATGTTTCCTTCTAAGCTTAACTAGTAATTTTTGATTTGTTTAATAGCTGCTGGTTTATTATGACTTAAGTTGTATTAAATGAATATATTTCTGTAAGCAATAAGCCTAGAATTCTTTACTATAAATCCACTGTGGGTTTAGTTTTCTCAGTTCATTGAGTATACGCTCCATTAATTTATCGAAATGTTATTTATAGCCACTATACTGTTTTATTTGCCCTATAAATAGTTTAACTTTTTATACTTTTTACTATTTTATTTGCTGTTTTCTGTTTGTTAGTTCTGTTTTTGTTTTCTTTTTGTGTGGGCGCCCATTTGGCCATTTCTATTATTTATTCTCCATTCCAGAGGATCATTTAGTCATTTAATTTATTATACACGTATTTATTTGCCACAGTTCTAAAGGTTTTTGTGTGTCATTGATATGTTTCCGTCGATCACACGAGTTTTATGGGCCGACTTGTTTTTTGAGGTCTCTTTCTCGTGGAGAGACTTTGGCTGCTTCGCTGACATTTATGAGCAACTTTATGCGCAGCTGTCAAAATTCGAAATCCAAATTCGAAAACCGAACGCAAAATGGCCAATTTTATGGCTCAATATTGCTAAAGTCACTCTCTCAGACAGTCCCCCCAAAAAAAAATATAAAAACCTATTCCCAGTGTCAATCGCAGTCCCATTCCCAGTTGGATACTATTGTCTATTGTCTATTTTAACACAGACGAAAAGCTAAGAAAAAAATGTAGTAAAATTAATAATGAATTGGTTAAAAAAAAAGAGCTAACAGTTGGCAATTTGACATCTTTTTTTATGAATTTTTTGGCATATTGATGGCTGTTAATAGAGCCGCGCGTCTGTTGGGCAAATTGAAAAGAAATGATGGCCAAAAAGAAGCTCTTTAAAATGCAAAGCGGCTGCCACCGTCCCAACAATACAAAAAACTAACAGCAACTACAACAACAGCAGCAACAACCACAACAATAATAATGGTACATCAAATTTATTAATTTTTATAGACATTATTTTCAATTGTTTGTTGCTGTTTAATAAATTTTTGTTTTTTTGGGCTTTTAATGTTTTTTGTTGAATTTCTCAGGCAAGTGCCAAATTTGGTTTGGGGTGCTTGACCACGCACGTGTGGCTCTAAATGTGCGACCCATGCTGTACGTGTGTTGGTTTGTTATTGTTGTTGTTATTATTTTGCATATTTTGTTCGATTTTAAATGAAGTCACGTTGCAATCGTAAAGTCGATATTTATGTTTGTCATTATTTTTTATGCTCTCCCCGAGTTCTTATCTGCTGTTGTTGTTGTTGTTGCTGCTGCTGTTATTCATATAAATATTCTTGTTAGCCATGTTGTTGTTGAGCATTAATATATACAATGTTATTTGCGCCGTCTTATTGCGTTTAACAATAGTAGTTAACAACTTTATTCGAATATGTTAAATATGCGCCCAACGTAGCAACAACAACAACAATTGTTGCTCACGTTTCGTGAAATGCCAAAGCAACATGCAACAACCTGTTGCAAGTCAGTGAGTCTGAGTCTAACTGTCTGGCAGTCCAACTGTCTGCCAGTTTGTCTGCAACAGGTAATGAAGCAGCCACAAGTCATCAACAGCTGTCAACTCGCATAAAAGTCAAACGAAATGTCTATGAGAAATCAGCATAGCGAATTGTTAAATAGCCGCAAAATGCATTTCAAATTCGACCGTGACAAATTCAAGCTGCAACATTATTAGAAATGGTTTTGCTTTGATCTGAGCCGATTTTATGCGCATCACTAGCTATATAAATAGATCTTGGCCATAATTGTTTTCTACGCCCAAACTGAGCGCACGTGCCAGTTATCAGATTGTTTTTGCCAGAGACAATGGTGCGTGGGAGAGGGGAAGAGAGAGGCTCGGGTACTGCCATTTCTCCGCTGATAAGACAACACGCGAAACATACTTTTTTGCTGATTGGTTTGTTGGATAAAAATATCTTTGCCACGCGCCCTGAAAGCAGTGGGAAGAGTAGATAAATCTCGCCACAAAAAATAACTACATTTTGTTCAATTATTTCTTCTTCTTCCATGGCTACTTTTAGCTTGTTTCTTTGTGGATAATCGTTAAATAATCCGCTGAATGTTTCGCTTATTGTTTGAGTCACTTTTTGCCCCGCGGCGCCGACCAAACGGTGCAAAATATTTCCTGAAATTTGTTTAATGAAATGTCTGTTAATGTATTTTATTTTTTTTGTATATCGATTTTTTTGTTTTATCAACTTTTGTATTGAGACGTAGTGAAAGTTTCTATTGAGGTTAAAGCGCTCAAATGCGACAGGAAACGTTTGCACAAGTCAGCTTTTGACAGCGAACGAACTTGATCGCATAAAGCTACTCTATATATCTCTATATACAAACGAGAGTGTGAATGTAAGAGAACAAGTTCGTTGCCTAAGTCTTTTGTTTGCTTTGCCTGGCAAAAAATAAATCTCAATACATGTGCTATAAAAAAAGCCAACAAATTTCAATTTGCTGACCCCAGAGCAACAACAACAATCACATCTAAGAGATGCAGTTAACTTTTGGCAGCAACAACAAATTATAAAGCGAATGCCATAAACGCGGTCCATAAAAAACATACACATAAATGATGTAGCTTGCGTAGAAGCTCGTAAAAAATAGTTAAACTTACAGAAATCTATGCGCATGACTCATGACACACAGCGACAACAACAACTGAGAGAACCACAACAACAACAACTCAACAATTTGCATAAAAAATCGCTGGCAATCATTTTATTGGACCAAGCGCTCGTAAATCTCCGACAACGAGTTAGACACAACCTCAGCAAACCATCAAACAACAACAGCAACAACAACAGCAACTTTGGCCACACAGTTGACAAAAGAAAGAAAAAAAATAGAAACATTTGGTCGCAGTCAAAAAAAGCCAAAGTAAAATAAAAGAGAAGCAAAAGAAAAGCAAAGAAAAACAGGGGAAAAACTATGCCAAATATGTTTTCCGCATTTTCTTCTTTTGCATATACGCCCCAGGGACACAAACAGGCCAGTTTCGTAGTCTGCAGCTTTGGCCAAATCAGCATAGCAAATCAAATTTGGAACAGTAGTTGACTTGGCTTAGACTCTGCGGCTTAAAGACGCTGGCTAAGACCGCAGACTGGCAATGGGCGAGTGGTGAGTGGCGACTGGAGGAGGCTGTTTGGACGCTGACTTGGCGAGGATTGGACAAGTGCAGCGCATGCTTAACATGCGTTTGGCATCGTTTCGTTTTCACTACCTACTCCTCAGCCGCTTTGTCACTACTCCTTTGGTCTCTCGGCCCCTCCAACCGACCCTTGTCCAGTATTTAAATGTCAAACGGGCTAGGAAAAAAATAAAGTAAACTCTGCGGATTTTGCAGTCAATTTCTTGGAATTGAATTTTGTGTCCATTTGTGCCTAAGAGAGATTACATGGCCACTTTGCATGTGTCCAGCTGGTAGCGCGGAGAGGGCTACAAGGGGGCGTAGTGGTGCGTGGGAGCAGGCGGAAGAATTTAGGCAGCGGGCGCATTTAGCTGTTTTTTATGTGTTGTAATATGGCTGAGGCTTAGGCGTGGATATCTAATGTGTTAGTTGGGCTAAAGCAGCTAAAGTCGACTTTGAAATGCACTATATAAAATATAAAAGTTATAATATTTAAATAAATAATATATTAAATATATTTAATACCTCAAACAAGATAATTTATTTAAAACGCTTTCAAACTCTTAAAGGTTTCAATTATTTCTACACATTTCCCTTCAAGATCTTATTGCTTCAGACTAGCCATCGTGTCTGTCGCTCATTTACTCACGTCGCGACGCTTCCACATGCCAAACTTGCCACTTTGCCACATGCAGCTCAATGCGCTCTGCTGACTCCATTGCAGTTCGGTTTTTCAAGCAGGCGTGTAGGTATTGACAGGCCAGCTAGCTACCTGTTGTAACCTGCAAGCAGCAACCTGCAACAGTAACAGCAACTGCAACACAGCAGTGCTCCATGTATGCCACAAGTGCTGTGCATGTTGCAACAACAAGCTGACAGTGCTCAAGCTTCAGCTTCAGTTGCAGTTGTTCACTTGGACACTTTGGCGAGAATCATTTACACGCGAGCAGAGCGCACAAAGAAGGAATTGAAGTGTGGACTGAAGAGTGATGGTTGGACAGAAGGGGTGGAGGGGAAAGGAGGGGAAAACTATTGCAATGCATGTGGCGTTGAGTTGATTTTGGTTTATTTGCTCTTGTCGCCAGACTCATTTGTCGGCACTGCTGGATGCGTCTTTGGCACCTGCAACGCCAACACCAACACCAAATAAACTAGTCAAGTAACAAAGAAGCACGACTAGAGAAGACCCTGTGCAACCACTATAGAAATAAGTCCTCTCTTATTTGATATATCTTAAGTAGTAGGTGTTATCGACTGCTTCAGTCCCTATAAGACAAATAAATTGCATACCTATTTAACTGTGTCTATGTTTCATAAACACTTCTTATTTTCTGAGTACAGGGGCTACAAAGCAACCTGCGTTCAATGTACAATTTGTAGCACGTCAAGTTTTGTAGAACTTGGCTTGCTTCACCCCCTTCCACTGCGTCGTCTTAACACCTCGAGAGTTGAGCAAACTGAACTCATCAATTAGGCAAAGAGACGGCGCACGCTCATAAATATTTAATGGGAAGAGGGAGGTAGAGGGGGAGCACTGGGCGAAAGGCTAGACAAACGCATTGAAAATTCATTTTCAGAGCCAAGGTGTCAATTTGACATAAATAGCCCTTTCGAGCCCTTTCTCTCTCACACTCTCGCTGCCTCTCTCTTTTCCTCTCTCTCTCGCTGTCTCACTCGTTTACATAATTAAATGAGCAGACTAGTTAGATCAGTCTTCAAGCTCGTAGCTCTCTCTAATCAGCTGCAGAGATCGAGGCGCTAAGTGGCAACGCAAACAGAAACAATAGCAACAAAATAACAAATCGCACGCACAAATCTCTCGAAAAGGTGTTAAAAGAAAATCATGGAGCGTTTATCTTGCGCTTTCTACTCAACCCATTAAAAAATGTGGAAAAAAGTGAAGAATCATTGTGAAGATCATTATGATCATTGGTGTTGATTATGACGTTTTTTTTGGCAGCTGCTAAAGTTTTGGCAGACAAGTTTCCATATGCCACCAATTCATCAATGGAGCTCATAAATTTGTTGAGGGTTTACGCCTACTACTTCAAACCATGCCTCTCCTTTATCCTACTACTCCATTTCCCTCTCGTCCTTAGTCTGTAGTTCATCCCTGATCTCCGTTCAATTTAACGTCGTTTAACCTTTATGCTGCTCAGCTACAACACGTGACGTCATCAGTTCTGAGCTCTCTTTACTGCTGCCCTTTTCAGTGTCTTTTTCATTAGCGTTCGGGTTATTAACCACCTATTTTTTGTTGCTTTTGTTGCCTTTGTTTTCCAGCTGGGCATGCCTGTCTCTCCGTCTGTCTGTCTGGCTTGCTGCCCTTCATGTCTGTCCTTTCGTCGCGCCCTTTTTTTCTGACCGGCATTTTAACACCTTTCTGATGTCGTTGACGTCGACTGCGACGTCGACAGCGGCGTGTGCCCTCAACGCGTGCGGCTCTTTAAAAGTGTATAACTGATTGCCAGCGAGAAGTTAACGAGTTTGTCTTTAGAGTTACCCTAAAAAAAGAGCCAGCTAAATATGCGGCAGATCTACAAAGTCAGCGTTATTACTCAGCCAAATGTTGGGGAAATACGTTAAAATACAATAACTAAGGAACTTGAAACTACTTAGCTCTAATTTGATTAGATAAGATAAACTCAAAATAAACTTAAATAAGCTGACAAGGAGTTTGTTTTCTGTCCCTCTAAAACCTTTAAATTATTTTAAAATAAATTTAATTAATTAATTAATTTATATATAATAAATGTACTCTAAATAAATTTAAATATTTCTAACCATATTAAGCTAGCTTAAAAATTGACTTTTAGCTTTAATTGAATTCTTTGCACTCAACACTCATTAGGCCAACTGAAACTTATTAGCCAGAAATGTGTTACAGCTCTCGCCGTGTGTCATTAAAAGTCCCGAGTGGCGGCATAAATCACTTGGCAAACGGCAGCAGTTAAAAGCCGCTAAAAACAGCTAAAAAGCCAACAATGGCAAACGGCAACAATTGCCAAAAAGCCAACAACAAAAACAATGCCAAATAGTTTAGCACAGTAAAAAGGCTAAGAAAATGCGTAAATCAATGCAACATCATGGCCAAAAACAAAAGCAAACTAACGCAGCTCCCAAAAATGGTCAAATTAAAGACCAGCCCAAAAATCAAATAAAATGAAATAAAAGCGACGACACGTGAGCGTGGTCCAAAAATGGCACTAAGAGGTGTGGGGGCGTGGCAGGGGGCGAGCACTTGTTAAATATTCGACTTCCTCATTTAGCGAGAGCTAACTTAAAGATACTTGTATACAAGTATCTTTTTGTTAAGTGAATCTGAATCGCACTTCATTAAGATGCAAAAAAAATGAAGGCAAAAACAAATTTCGTGTGTTATAAAAATAACAACAAAATGCAAAAAAAAAATACAACATTTTAATCCTAAAATATTTGCGCTTTGTTAACGAGCTTTTAAAGGCGGCAACAACAACAACAGCAACAATACAACAACCGCAATTTGCGCGTTAATGATGCACATTGTTCAATGAAAATGAAAGCAACAACGCAGACTGCAGCTGACGTCAACTGCGGCAGAGGTAGCGACTGCGGCAGCAATAATGACACCTGCACTTTTAGGGCTGAAGTCGCTTGTAAATTTAATATAATTTATAATTTAATGTTTCAATGCCTAAATTTAAAATTTCAGTTTTTAATTTTATGATTTCCTTAAATTTTGAGCATTTATTTTAAATCAAAAATAATAAAATGTACTTTAAAATTAATAAAGGAAAAACCTTTCAAATATTTCAAGTCATTGTAGTCCTTAAACTGGTTCACTTTAAGTGCTTTCTTCTGCATTTGGAACCGGTTCCATTGGAGGGAGTTAGCATCCAACCCACTGCGGTTTTACAGCCGCGTTTGCATCTTCAGTACCTGAAAAAAACACACACACAGGTGGGCGACAATTGGAGCAGCTGCGAGCAAGAACAACAACAACATCAATGACGACAATAACAATTTGATTACCCGCTTCCGGCTGTGGACTGAAGTTGTCTCTCGTTCGAAGACGCGAATTATGCGCTAAGCGATTGTCATTACAATAAATTTCGCATATTGTGCGCATAAATTTCGCACGAGCTTCAAAGGAGTCACAAGAACAACAGAACAGTCAAAGCAACAACAACAACCGCTTCAATTGTTTGCCTGGAGCACAGCTGGGGCATCCAAAACTAGAGCCACGCGTGAGTCATGAGTCTGCGTCTTTGTGGCAGCCACAAAGTACTGTACTGTTAACTGGGTCAAAACATATGCGGCATTTTTGGCTTAGAATTCGCCGCACTGAGACAATAAACCAATGAATAAATGAATGAATGAATGACTCAACGTTACGTATACGCAATGTGGGCCAAACAGTAACTTCTGCCGTCGCGCCCAGTTGACAGTCTGTTATTTTTTTTTGGCTTTTTTTTCTGGGGCAGCTATCGGTGGCTGTCAGCTGCTTTATCGACATTTCAATTAGCTTCAATTTGAGCCCTGAGCGGCTGTCAAACATTCATTCCGTTTAATACTAACTAACGATTTCACTAAAATACTCGAACTACTCAATAGTTGGCCTGTCAAAATCTCTTGGCATCTATCTATTTAGTTAACGGAAAGACATAGCTAAAGCTATAACTGTAGCTATAAAGCTAAATATCAAATGCATGCCACAAATTGTGCAGTTCATATGCAGATTTGCCGTGTGGCAAGTCAAATGCCACTGCAACTGAGGTAACTCTGGTAACTGAGGCTACGTCAGGGACGTGCTCACATATGAGCCACTTGACTGCTTTAAAAGTATCTTTTTTCATTTTAGTCTTTGGGTCTTTTGAGCTACTGTTCGGAGGTGCATATTCAAAAGTCTATCGGCTGTCCAATTAAAACGTTTTTAGCCTTTAATTAGTGTGATAAAAAGCGTTGAATGTGTGCCAGAAGAATGAGACAGGTGATGCAAGAAATCGCATTTAATGTTACACTGATAAAAAAGACGTAATGCTGATAAAACTGCTGTACAGATTTTTAAACTAGAAACACTTTGAGAAACTCGAAATACCAATTTCGTTTCTGTTAAATATTATCTGCATTTTTCGACTATTTGAAATAGTAGAAGAAGTAATTTCTAACAACTACTTCTTAAACTTTTAGTAAACTACAAAACTAAAAGCAGAAGCTTCTACTTTTAGCAGTGCATCAAATAACATTTTCTTTTTTAATTCATCTTATCACACTTAACTCTATAAAAACACCGTTTTTAAACTAAGACTTTTAAATTCTCAAATATTCCTTAACAAATTGCAAGCTGCTCAATTCAAATGCTTTAAAAATAAAGAAATACATAAATCAATTAAGCATTAAGTCGGAAATTGAAACTTGTTTATTATCTGGCAAACAAATTGTTTAGATAGCTGCCTAAATCACAATCTCTTTTAAGCTGGACTAGAGTTCTGCTCCCAGTCTCTTTCTCCCTCTCTCTCTCTTTTTCTCCCATGAGACTGTTTGATGATTGTTTATAGCTCATTTAGCTAAATTAGCTGATCACCTCATATTTAGTGAATACTTTTCCCGCCAAACGTCTTTCCGTCTTCGTCTTGACCAAGTTTTATTTTAATGAGCTTCCCGAATGAGTTTAATTATAAATAAACTGAATAATTTTGTTAGATGTTTATTGCTGTTGTTGTAGCTTTTGTGTTTGTCAAGTTACGTGCTAAATGCACTTAATTTCACCAGTGACATATAAATTAGCAGCTCGCATCAACCTTGAGCGGCGTTTAAATTCTATGTAATTAAACGAATTACACAGCTAAACAAACAACAACAAACACAGCAATAAACATACAATTCCCAGAGACAAGAGACCTGAGACCCGAGACACAAACGACCTGCAGGCAAATATTCGTTGATCAAGTCGAGCAATTAATAAACGAAAAACACAAAAAACTGAAAAGAGTAAATGTTTAAATCGCATCGAGCTGAGCTGAGACATAAATTATAAGGCTAACATATGTCTGGAATCCATATTTGTACCCCTCGAACAACCCTCGTAAATGTAGCTGCCAATTGCAATCACGATTGCAAAAAAGTCTCTCGCTTATGAAAAGTGTTTTTTCGTTGTGTTGTGTTGGGTTGTGTTAAAATCATACCTCTCGGTGGACAAATGCGGCATGATGGCTTCAGGGGACAGCACAGCAATTACCTGGCAATGAACAACGACAAACAGTGGAAATGGAAAATGCATGTGCAAACGCCAGAGAGAGAGAGAGGGAGACCGACTGTGACAAAGACAGAGACAGATGCGTGTGGGCCACTCGCTGACCCCATGGAACTCTGCTGTGATATATGTGACAGCTTTGACACTAGCTAACAAATAACCACAGCAGCTACGAACCCGAATCTCAAAGAGAAACATCGTGTATGACAAGATATTGGATTTAAATGCGAACAGGTTTCGCCTAAGAGCTCTCTTTTTCATATATTCATATATATATATATAACTGGAAGATTATGTAAATGTTCGATTTCATTGAGAAAAACAGGCAGTTGAGGGCATTTCATTCAAGCCCCAAAAAGACATGGTCCCAGCCATGTTGACACAACCAGTTAACAGTTGGCGGCCTCTAGAAAACTGAATATCTACACGTATAAAACAATAAGCCGAAAAAAAGTCCACATAGAATGCCTAGAAATGCTATAAATCAACTCGGGAGAGATAGAGAAAGGTAGAGAGTGTAGAAAAGAGACAGAGACTGTTCGACTCGAAAACAACATGGGTGTAGTATATAAACAATAATTTGCTTAAATTAGAAAATCGGTAACAAAAATCAATGATGCTGAAAATTTTCATAATAATAGCGTTAATAGGCATAATAACAACGGTGGAAGCCAGCAATACAACAACGAAATGTTTTAAACAATGAAACTATTGTGAGCACAGGCACAGGCAGAGGCAGTTATGCCTGAGAGCGTCAACTAATGGAAAACAAATTGTTAAATGAAAATTGATATAGCTGGAAAACGTTAAATTTTGGGCAGCACATTAGTGTATCGCACTTCGGTGTGATAAGAGTGGAAAGAGCTACAAAGAGTCATATCGGAAGTGACAGATATTTAACTACAGTTTAGCCTATAAACAAAGAAGTTTATGTAGTATTTATTCGCTTAAATGCTTTTCAAATAAGTCTGTATTAAGTTTCATTTAAATTTTAGCCTTATTTCTATCTTAAACTGGTTAAGATGTGAGTTTTAGGAAGTTATAGATTTGAAAGGCTTTTAATAAAATGCTATATTTATTTAAATATTAAATTAAAAGAAATCCATTTGTTTTCTACCGTTAACTGTGCGCTTACATAAGAAATATTTGACTTTTATTACGCTCCAAATATGACATTTCTAGCTGATTAGACGCCATTTATAAGCTGATTTATGCATGCCGCAGCGCTCAAGTTATTCAATATTTTATTTAATTCTATACAACAGTTCAGAAACACAAACAACCACACACTCATACACACAGGCACGCACACAAAATGGCGCATCGCAATTGAAATTATCCAAGTGTTTTTCGCTCGGTCTCATAACTGTAGTTCAGCCAAGAGCAATTGTCTTCCTATGTACACAGCGCCCACTCACACCAACTACTCTTTTACATAAGTATACGAGTGTCGGTGAGTGCGTGTATGTGTGTATATACTTCTCTCAGTTTATTGCTGTTGCTGTGACATGCGCACTTCACGCAGCGCTGCTTGCTGTCTGCTGCTGAGCGCAGTTAAGCACCATTAAGCTCGCAGTCACAGTCGACGTCGACGCCATATTGAGCTGTGACACCACCCCACATAGCTCCCCTGCCCATTACCCCCACCACCAGTGTAGTCGTTGTCGCTGTCGCCCAACCAGCGGGCAGCAGAAAGCTTTTTGCAAGCGCAGCAAATCAAAACACATTTCATATGTAGTTAGAAAACAGCAACTACAACAAGCAGCCAAGTGTACACAAACACTCACATACACACACATATACATACTGTATAACTGTATGTAAAGCACACTCATACTCTGTGCTTTCGGTATGTTTGTGTGTGGAGTAACAAAGACAAAAGTAGCAAAGCTTTTTTTTCAGTCTCATTTTTTTTCTGCCTCATCAGCCCCTCGATAACAACAAAAACAATAGCAAAGCGAACAGCGATAAAAGCTGCTCACTGCTGTTCGTTACTCTACGACGCTTTGTTGTTGTTGGTATATTTGTCTCTGCTTTTGTTGTTGTTGCTTTTTGCTACTCTTACATAGTTGAAGTGACGCTCAGTACGACGCGCGCTATCCCCGCTCTCCGCTTACACCACATGTCTCCACAAATCGCCCTCATTTGCCAAGACGCCATTTGCTGCTGCTGTTTGAGGCTGCTCTCTGGCTCAGCCTCTGTCGCAGTCACCGTCTCTGCCGCTGCCGCTGTCGCTGCCGTTCTGCTCATGTGCGCATGACGAATGACCGCAATTTGCGACAGTTTTTGTTGTATTCTTTTCGTTTTTTTTTCTGCTTGCTGCTTTTAACTATTTTTTAGTTTACATATCTTTGACTGATGTTGTTGAGTATTTATTGTTGTTTATGTCGAACTGTGTGTGTGAGTGTGTATTGTCATTATTGGTTGCTTTTAAATGTCTTTTTTTCTCTATTCATTAGTTTCGCTTTGCTATTCTAACGACAACTCTGTGATTGAGTCTCATACTCATTTTTGTTGTAGTTTTCCAATGTTGAAATGAAATGGAAATGATTTTTATTTCAATTGTGTTTTATGGTTGTGGCATTTGTTTATATCTATAGTAAATTTATTTTATGTGAATCAAAGTAGATGAAAAAGGCATTAAACGTATTTCATGTGCTTTTAAACTGATTGAACTACGGAAAATTTACATATGGGAACTAAGAAAAAACTAATTCATACAATGGGTCCAACTGATTTGCATAAAAATCTTCGCACAGCTATTGCATTGCAGAGTATCTGAAGGATATTGAATATCCTATTTTTTAATAGATCCCAAGAAGACAAACAGAATTCATAATTAAACATAATTTGAGGGCAAAAGACTTTGGAAATATTCTCACAATTTCACGCTAAGCAATCATAACGCAAACACACACGCATACACACCACGTAGGGTGTCCACTGAAGCTATTAAATGCCGATTCCTCTGACGGGGGTGACACAGGAAATGTGTGTAAACAGGGGCGGGCTGAGAGGGGTAAAATTGAGGGCATTCTGGAAACCAATTTCCGATCAAGCGCATAAGCGAAAGGGCAGCGATGCATTGAGGCCGAACGGGCAGAGGGAGGGGTAACTGGAGTGACAGGGGGAGTTGCAGCAGTAGGAGTATTAGAGGGTTACGCAGGCGCAACACGTTGCAGTTGCAAATGCAGCACTGATCAATAAAATTTGAAGTGAAAACTGTTGAATAATGTGGTGGTCACCCTACAGAGTATAGGGAAAGGGGGTAAAGGTGGAAGGGAAGGGGGGTACAGGATTTGCGGGCAATTAATTTGTGTGTACAAGCAACAGGAAACAAAATATTTAATCTCGCTGGAGGTACAGAAAGATAGGGACAGGGGAAAGTGGGGACAGCGGAGCGGGGAGCACAACAAAGTTCAACGGCCAACAAGCAACAACCAACAATAAGCCAAGTCAATTCAAGCCCAGCCAAGCCAAGACCAGACAAGCCAAGCAGTTGGCCAACCAGTTAGCCAGCAAGTCATTCATGATCACAGCACAGCATTCTTATTGACAGGGCCTATTAGTGGGTCAATTGCCGAAAAGATATCGCTGCTTATTTTTAGGCCAAGTGCGCGAGTTGGCCAACAAAACTGAGCAAAACTTTTCATTTTTTTTCCCCCCCATTTCATTTTATTTTGTTTGATTTTTTATTTGATTTGTTGTTATTGCTTTTTTGCATACTCTGGCAATTAGCGTTAATGATCGATCAAATATATGTATATGCCCATACCCATATATATAGTAACGTTCATGGCAACCTCTACAAAGCCACAAAACTACAAAAGACATCATTAATTGGTGATAAAAGTTAAATAAGCAAATAATAACAAAATTGTAGTAATTTTAGGCACATGTATCGCTTATACCAATATCAACATGCAGATCGGACTAAAACTTGAAGAATCTGACACGTGTGCTATTTTTTTAAGCTTAGATGGTCAACTTAAATAAAGAACCGTAGCAGCTGTTATTAAATATATATTTAAATTTAAGTAAGAAAGTAAACAAACAGCAAAAAGAGTTTAAAGATAAATAATCCTTTTTAAAATACTTTATTATAATCATATAACTGATCAAAAATTGAGAAACGGTATGCAAAATGAATTATT